>OV281087.1:113630-1363630 GCA_923060345.2 Erebia aethiops | reverse complement strand
TTTGTATTAATATTCATATTCATTTATTTTACACTAGCTTTAGCTGATACTGATTTTTGATTCCCGCGGGAACTCTTGAAATTTCCGGGATAAAAAGTAGCCTATGTCCTCCCCTGGGAAACGACCTATCCCTGTACCAAATTTTATCAAAATAGGTTGAACCGATAGGCCGTGAAAGCGTAACAGACAGACAGACAGACAGGCACACTTTTGCATTTATAATATTAGTATGAAAGTATGGATTCTTATAACAAGTTGGTACACGTAACACAACTTATTCAGTAACCATCTTGAAAGTTTCAAATAAGAACTTGCGTTAATGAAATGGGGGTCGATTTTTAAACCTCGTCAACCCCCAAAATCAGTTTTCATTTGTGTCGACCCCAAGGGGTCGATATCGGATTGGGTTTGGGATTACCACTTTGGGAATCCCTGTTTTCAGGTTTACAATAAAGTAAATTTTACTTTACTTTAAAAGTCCATGTCCAAAATTACAAATGATATGATTTTAATCAACTACTTTATGTTACATTTTATATCAGCAAAATCTGTAGTAATTTTTCTTGTAATTAGTAGATATTTAATGAGATTTCAATGTGCGATTGCAGCTAACAAAAAACCGATCAAGAGCGAGTCAGACTCGCGCACAAAGGGTTCCGTAGTCCGTACAATATAAAATATTTTAGTAAATAACATGAAAGATGTCTTAATCAGCTGTTGTAAACAGCTGTGAAATAACTGGCATTATCGATTTTCGGTTTTTTCCTATATTTGTGCCATGTGAGACCTTGCTTCTTGAAAAATTTCATGATTCTAGGTCAACGAGAAGTACCCTATCGGTTTTGATTTATTGTCGAACTTCAAAATATGCTATATCTGCGGTATAAACCATAACATGTTTTTATTATGTTGACTTAGAAGCTTGATTTTATTACAGCATCAAGGAACTGTAGACCTACCTTGATATCTTCCCGAGAGGAAGGTGGTTGACAAACAGTCAGACGGACAACGAAGTGATCCTAAATATAAGGGTCCCTTATTCCGTTTGAGGAACGGAACCCTAAAAATAGACAAAACATTAAATTGTTTTGAATGTAATTATATCTTGGATGCAAGAAAAAAGCAACATTAAAACTATGAACTTATGCATCTTACGCATATCTTACTCATACTTTAATATTATAAATGCGAAAGTGTGTTTGTTTGTTTGTTCGTTTATTGGTTTGTCCTTCAATTACGCCGCAACGGAGCAACGGATCGACGTGATTTTTGGCATGGGTATAGTTAAGGACCTGGAGAGTAACATAGGCTACTTTTTATCCCGGAAAATTAAAGAGTTCCCGCGGGAACCAAAAAACCTCAATCGCGAAGTCGTGGCCATTAGCTAGTATATAGTATATAGAAATGCGTTGCATACCGAAGAGTGACTATGCTTTACGGAAAATTAAACGGTTTCCGCTTACTATCAAAATACCTATCCACGCAGATGAAGTCGCGGACATCCTCTAGTCTAAATATATTAAAGGAAAAAAGGTGACTGACTGACTGACTGATCTATCAACGCACAGCTCAACCCACTGGACGGATTGGGCTGAAATTTGGGATAGCTATTATGACGTAGATTTCGGCTAAGAAAGGATTTTTGAAAATCCAACTTCTAAGGGGGTAAAATAGGGGTTTGAAGTTTGTGTAGTCGACGCGGACGTATAGTCGCAGGCTAAATCTAGTTCACCACTATAGCCCATTAACGTCCCACTGCTAGGCTTCCACTCTCATAGGAGAGAGGGAATTAGAGCTTAGACCCACCACGCTGCTCCAATGCGGGTTGGCGGGCTTTAACGACTATTATCATGTTAGTGATAATAACCGGGACCGACGGCTTAACGTGCTCTCCGAGGCACGGGGGTGAAACACCGCCATCTTACTAACTCCGTTCTAGTACTGAGAAATTTTTATAATACTAATTTCTAGTCAGAAAAACCCAATACTCAATTATGGCCCGACCCGGGACTCGAACCCGGGACCTCGTCGGCGGCAGTCGAACATGCTAACCACAACCAACGAGGCAGTTCGAGGCAAATCTGGTTTAAATCAAATAAAAAAAAGCTCATATAAATAGGTACCTACTTACCTTATCTAATTGGTAATTAATAGTTTGTTTATCATTATAGTTTACTAGATGATGAACGCGACTTCGTTCGCGTGGATTAAGGTTTTTTTGATTCCCGCTGGAACACTTTAATTTTCCGGGATAAAAAGTACCCTATGTTCTTCCCCGGGAACTATCCCTATACCAAATTTCATCAAAATCGGTTGATTAAATGGTAGGAGACAGACACACTTTCGCATTTATAATGTTAGTATGGATTTTGATCCATTTGATTTTCCGACGCGAATCATGAAATGCTTTATGAGTGGCGTCACCTTACGTCAACTATTTGAAACTAGAACTATAAAGTACACACGGCTATGAATATACGAAGAAAACTTTTCCTGACTAGCTGATGCCCGCGACTTCCGCGTGGATTGAGGTTCTTTTGGTTCCCGCGGGAATTCTTTTATTTTCCGGGACAAACAGTAGCCCAGACTATAATCTATCTCTGTGGTAAATTTCACCCAGATCCGTTCAGCGGTTCTGGCGTGATTGAGTAATAAACATCCATCCATCAAAACTTTCACATTTGTAATATTACTTTAGAAGTTTAGGTTACCTAAGGGTGAAAACTTACTCCGGAAAATACGGTTTGTTATATCCAGTAGGTACGTTGTGTGTTTTGGCCCTAATAATCATATAATCCATACTAATATTATAAATGCGAAAGTGTGTCTGTCTGTCTGTCTGTCTGTCTGTCTGTCTGTCTGCTACGCTTTCACGGCCCACCTGTTCAACCGATTTTGATGAAATTTGGTACAGGGGTAGATGGTATCCCGGGGAAGGACATAGGCTACTTTTTATCTCGGAAAATTAAAGAGTTCCCGCGGGAATTAAAAAAAACTGTCTCTTCACCCGATTTTGATGAAATTTGGTACAGGGGTAGATGGTTTCCCGGGGAAAGACATAGGCTACTTTTTATCCCGGAAAATTAAAGAGTTCCCGCGGGAATCAAAAATCTTAATCCACGCGGACGAAGTCGCGGGAATCATCTAGTCATATAATATATTCTGTCTTTCTGTCTGCACGTCTTTGACATGAATTGAATAAACAAATTGAAGAAATCCAATAAAAGTAATATTATACTGTTGAAGATTTATGTAAATGATAGAGGAGCATGGATTTGATCGCTCCAGCAATGCTGGGGACAGCGGTTACTTATGTACACATTGATATAATAATTGTAAATGAATTATTTAAAAAAAGCAACCACCGAGTTTCTTGCTGGTTCTTCTCGGTAGGAATGGCATTCCGAACCAGTGGTAGATTCACTTGACGATTCAAAAGTACTTGTAAAAGTTTATTTGAATAAAGAATATTTGATTTGATTTGATATAAGCCTTCGAATAATAGCTATAGGTTGGTACTTGGTATCAGTGGAAATAATACCATACTTAAAATAAATATTAATTCATCCATATCCATACTAATATAATAAGTCTGTAAGTCTGTCTGTCTGTCTGTCTGCTACGCTTTAACGGCATATTATCTTTTCAACCGATTTTGATAGTGACAGAATGGAAAATGCAAGTATGAAAAATACTTGTACATTTTTTTTATCCACTACAAGCTAGCCCTTGACTGCGATCTCACCTGATCAATCAATCAATCAATCAATCGCTTGGCGGCACGTTTTTGCCGGTAACTAGCCACGGCCGAAGCCCCCCACCAGACCAGACCAGGGAAAATTCATAAATTATAAATTCCCAAAGATCGAACCCAGGACCTCCGCACGTTAAGGCAACAGCGCTACACACTGCGCCACGGAGGTTGTCAAAAACATAGATGTGACATAAAATTTCAATGCACTTTTTTTCTTTAATCTATGGTTTATAATGGTTATCAAACTTAAAACAAACCGAGGATGTGAATTTCAGGTATTTTGGAAGACCCTCTATTGAATAATCAGTAAGAAATAATTTATTGTTGATATAGGCATCATTCCTATTGTTGCTAACACAGCTGAGCCATGCAGCCAACACTTAAAGTAATACTTAAGCAATATTACTGAAAACGACAGTTTGATGTCACGTACCTTGACGTTCCTAAAATAAAGATTATAATTCTAAAACACGAAAGTCAACAATAATGAAATAATATGGATTTTAGCGTTGGCAGTAGGGCCCCTGAAGTGTTAAGTTCAATGCACTGACCCGACTCTGTCTGAATCTGAAAGTATTTGAATATGAAAAGGAACCGGAAAATTACAATGTACATTTGAACAGATGTACTGAATTTAATTTCAGTACGGTTTCGGTATTCCTATCGTCAATACAGTATTGTACTGTATTCCAGTCGCGAAAATCATACTAATATTATAAATGCGAAAGTGTGTCTGTCTGTCTGTCTGTCTGTCTGTCTGTCTGTCTGCTACGCTTTCACGGCCCACCTGTTCAACCGATTTTGATGAAATTTGGTACAGGGGTAGATGGTATCCCGGGGAAGGACATAGGCTACTTTTTATCTCGGAAAATTAAAGAGTTCCCGCGGGAATTAAAAAAAACTGTCTCTTCACCCGATTTTGATGAAATTTGGTACAGGGGTAGATGGTTTCCCGGGGAAAGACATAGGCTACTTTTTATCCCGGAAAATTAAAGAGTTCCCGCGGGAATCAAAAATCTTAATCCACGCGGACGAAGTCGCGGGAATCATCTAGTCATATAATATATTCTGTCTTTCTGTCTGCACGTCTTTGACATGAATTGAATAAACAAATTGAAGAAATCCAATAAAAGTAATATTATACTGTTGAAGATTTATGTAAATGATAGAGGAGCATGGATTTGATCGCTCCAGCAATGCTGGGGACAGCGGTTACTTATGTACACATTGATATAATAATTGTAAATGAATTATTTAAAAAAAGCAACCACCGAGTTTCTTGCTGGTTCTTCTCGGTAGGAATGGCATTCCGAACCAGTGGTAGATTCACTTGACGATTCAAAAGTACTTGTAAAAGTTTATTTGAATAAAGAATATTTGATTTGATTTGATATAAGCCTTCGAATAATAGCTATAGGTTGGTACTTGGTATCAGTGGAAATAATACCATACTTAAAATAAATATTAATTCATCCATATCCATACTAATATAATAAGTCTGTAAGTCTGTCTGTCTGTCTGTCTGCTACGCTTTAACGGCATATTATCTTTTCAACCGATTTTGATAGTGACAGAATGGAAAATGCAAGTATGAAAAATACTTGTACATTTTTTTTATCCACTACAAGCTAGCCCTTGACTGCGATCTCACCTGATCAATCAATCAATCAATCAATCGCTTGGCGGCACGTTTTTGCCGGTAACTAGCCACGGCCGAAGCCCCCCACCAGACCAGACCAGGGAAAATTCATAAATTATAAATTCCCAAAGATCGAACCCAGGACCTCCGCACGTTAAGGCAACAGCGCTACACACTGCGCCACGGAGGTTGTCAAAAACATAGATGTGACATAAAATTTCAATGCACTTTTTTTCTTTAATCTATGGTTTATAATGGTTATCAAACTTAAAACAAACCGAGGATGTGAATTTCAGGTATTTTGGAAGACCCTCTATTGAATAATCAGTAAGAAATAATTTATTGTTGATAAAGGCATCATTCCTATTGTTGCTAACACAGCTGAGCCATGCAGCCAACACTTAAAGTAATACTTAAGCAATATTACTGAAAACGACAGTTTGATGTCACGTACCTTGACGTTCCTAAAATAAAGATTATAATTCTAAAACACGAAAGTCAACAATAATGAAATAATATGGATTTTAGCGTTGGCAGTAGGGCCCCTGAAGTGTTAAGTTCAATGCACTGACCCGACTCTGTCTGAATCTGAAAGTATTTGAATCATATCATATCATACTAATATTATAAATGCGAAAGTGTGTCTGTCTGTCTGTCTGTCTGTCTGTCTGTCTGTCTGTCTGTCTGCTACGCTTTCACGGCCCACCTGTTCAACCGATTTTGATGAAATTTGGTACAGGGGTAGATGGTATCCCGGGGAAGGACATAGGCTACTTTTTATCTCGGAAAATTAAAGAGTTCCCGCGGGAATTAAAAAAAACTGTCTCTTCACCCGATTTTGATGAAATTTGGTACAGGGGTAGATGGTTTCCCGGGGAAAGACATAGGCTACTTTTTATCCCGGAAAATTAAAGAGTTCCCGCGGGAATCAAAAATCTTAATCCACGCGGACGAAGTCGCGGGAATCATCTAGTCATATAATATATTCTGTCTTTCTGTCTGCACGTCTTTGACATGAATTGAATAAACAAATTGAAGAAATCCAATAAAAGTAATATTATACTGTTGAAGATTTATGTAAATGATAGAGGAGCATGGATTTGATCGCTCCAGCAATGCTGGGGACAGCGGTTACTTATGTACACATTGATATAATAATTGTAAATGAATTATTTAAAAAAAGCAACCACCGAGTTTCTTGCTGGTTCTTCTCGGTAGGAATGGCATTCCGAACCAGTGGTAGATTCACTTGACGATTCAAAAGTACTTGTAAAAGTTTATTTGAATAAAGAATATTTGATTTGATTTGATATAAGCCTTCGAATAATAGCTATAGGTTGGTACTTGGTATCAGTGGAAATAATACCATACTTAAAATAAATATTAATTCATCCATATCCATACTAATATAATAAGTCTGTAAGTCTGTCTGTCTGTCTGTCTGCTACGCTTTAACGGCATATTATCTTTTCAACCGATTTTGATAGTGACAGAATGGAAAATGCAAGTATGAAAAATACTTGTACATTTTTTTTATCCACTACAAGCTAGCCCTTGACTGCGATCTCACCTGATCAATCAATCAATCAATCAATCGCTTGGCGGCACGTTTTTGCCGGTAACTAGCCACGGCCGAAGCCCCCCACCAGACCAGACCAGGGAAAATTCATAAATTATAAATTCCCAAAGATCGAACCCAGGACCTCCGCACGTTAAGGCAACAGCGCTACACACTGCGCCACGGAGGTTGTCAAAAACATAGATGTGACATAAAATTTCAATGCACTTTTTTTCTTTAATCTATGGTTTATAATGGTTATCAAACTTAAAACAAACCGAGGATGTGAATTTCAGGTATTTTGGAAGACCCTCTATTGAATAATCAGTAAGAAATAATTTATTGTTGATATAGGCATCATTCCTATTGTTGCTAACACAGCTGAGCCATGCAGCCAACACTTAAAGTAATACTTAAGCAATATTACTGAAAACGACAGTTTGATGTCACGTACCTTGACGTTCCTAAAATAAAGATTATAATTCTAAAACACGAAAGTCAACAATAATGAAATAATATGGATTTTAGCGTTGGCAGTAGGGCCCCTGAAGTGTTAAGTTCAATGCACTGACCCGACTCTGTCTGAATCTGAAAGTATTTGAATCATATCATATCATACTAATATTATAAATGCGAAAGTGTGTCTGTCTGTCTGTCTGTCTGTCTGTCTGTCTGTCTGTCTGTCTGCTACGCTTTCACGGCCCACCTGTTCAACCGATTTTGATGAAATTTGGTACAGGGGTAGATGGTATCCCGGGGAAGGACATAGGCTACTTTTTATCTCGGAAAATTAAAGAGTTCCCGCGGGAATTAAAAAAAACTGTCTCTTCACCCGATTTTGATGAAATTTGGTACAGGGGTAGATGGTTTCCCGGGGAAAGACATAGGCTACTTTTTATCCCGGAAAATTAAAGAGTTCCCGCGGGAATCAAAAATCTTAATCCACGCGGACGAAGTCGCGGGAATCATCTAGTCATATAATATATTCTGTCTTTCTGTCTGCACGTCTTTGACATGAATTGAATAAACAAATTGAAGAAATCCAATAAAAGTAATATTATACTGTTGAAGATTTATGTAAATGATAGAGGAGCATGGATTTGATCGCTCCAGCAATGCTGGGGACAGCGGTTACTTATGTACACATCCATACTAATATTATAAATGCGAAAGTGTGTCTGTCTGTCTGTCTGTCTGTCTGTCTGTCTGTCTGCTACGCTTTCACGGCCCAACCGTTCAACCGATTTTGATGAAATTTGGTACAGGGATAGGTTGTACCCCGGGGAAGGACATAGGCTATTTTTTATCCCAGAAAAACAAACAGTTCCTGTGGGATAGTATGCTCTTTTTCTCGCATTTGTTGTTAAATTATGCGGCAAGAGCGCAACGGATCGACGTTATTTTTTGCATAGGTATATTTGAGGACCTGGAGAGTGACAAAGGCTACTTTTTATCCCAGAAAAACAAACAGTTCCTGTGGGATAGTATGCTCTTTTTCTCGCATTTGTTGTTCAATTAGGCGGCAACGGAGCAACGGATAGACGTGATTTTTTGCATAGGTATAATTGAGAACCTGGAGAGTGACATAGGCTTACGTCGGGAAACTGAACAGTTCCTGTGGGATAGTATGCTCTTTTTCTCGCATTTGTTGTTCAATTATGCGGCAAGGGTGCAACGGATCGATGTTATTTTTTGCATAGGTATATTTGAGGACCTGGAGAGTGACATAGGCTACTTTTTATCCCGGAAAAAGAAACAGTTCCTGTGGGATAGTATGCTATTTTTCTCGCATTTGTTGTTCATTTAAGCGGCAACGGCGCAACGGATCAATGTGATGTTTTACATAGGTATATTTGAGGACCTGGACAGTGACATAGGCTACTTTTTATCCCGGAAAAACAAACAGTTCCTGTGGGATAGTATGCTCTTTTTCTCGCATTTGTTGTTCAATTAGGTGGCAACGGAGCAACGAATCGACGTGATGTTTTGCATAGGTATATTTGAGGACTTGGACAGTGATATAGGCTACTTTTTTTCCCGGAAAAAGAAACAGTTCCTGTGGGATAGTATGCTCTTTTTCTCGCATTTGTTGTTCATTTAAGCGGCAACGGCGCAATGGATCAACGTGATGTTTTACATAGGTATATTTGAGGACCTGGACAGTGACATAGGCTACTTTTTATCCCGGAAAAACAAACAGTTCCTGTGGGATAGTATGCTCTTTTTCTCGCATTTGTTGTTCAATTAGGTGGCAACGGAGCAACGAATCGACGTGATGTTTTGCATAGATATATTTGAGGACTTGGACAGTGATATAGGCTACTTTTTTTCCCGGAAAAAGAAACAGTTCCTGTGGGATAGTATGCTCTTTTTCTCGCATTTGTTGTTCATTTAAGCGGCAACGGCACAATGGATCGACGTGATGTTTTGCATAGGTATATTTGAGGACCTGGACAGTGACATAGGCTACTTTTTATCCCGGAAAAATATACTGTTCCTGTGAGATAGTATGCTCTTTTTCTCGCATTTGTTGTTCAATTACGCGGCAAGAGCGCAACGGATCGACGTTATTTTTTGCATAGGTATATTTGAGAACCTGGAGAGTGACATAGGCTTATCTCGGAAAAAGAAACAGTTCCTGTGGGATAGTGTGCTCTTTTTCTCGCAATTGTTGTTCATTTAAGCGGCAAGGGCGCAACGGATAGACGTAACTTTTTGCATAGGATATTTGAGGACCTGGAGAGTGACATAGGCTACTTTTTATCCCGGAAAAAGAAACAGTTCCTGTGGGATAGTATGCTCTTTTTCTCGCATTTGTTGTTCATTTAAGCGGCAACGGCGCAATGGATCAACGTGATGTTTTACATAGGTATATTTGAGGACCTGGACAGTGACATAGGCTACTTTTTATCCCGGAAAAACAAACAGTTCCTGTGGGATAGTATGCTCTTTTTCTCGCATTTGTTGTTCAATTAGGTGGCAACGGAGCAACGAATCGACGTGATGTTTTGCATAGGTATATTTGAGGACTTGGACAGTGATATAGGCTACTTTTTTTCCCGGAAAAGAAACAGTTCCTGTGGGATAGTATGCTCTTTTTCTCGCATTTGTTGTTCATTTAAGCGGCAACGGCGCAATGGATCGACGTGATGTTTTGCATAGGTATATTTGAGGACCTGGACAGTGACATAGGCTACTTTTTATCCCGGAAAAATAAACTGTTCCTGTGAGATAGTATGCTCTTTTTCTCGCATTTGTTGTTCAATTACGCGGCAAGAGCGCAACGGATCGACGTTATTTTTTGCATAGGTATATTTGAGAACCTGGAGAGTGACATAGGCTTATCTCGGAAAAAGAAACAGTTCCTGTGGGATAGTGTGCTCTTTTTCTCGCATTTGTTGTTCATTTAAGCGGCAAGGGCGCAACGGATAGACGTTATTTTTTGCATAGGATATTTGAGGACCTGGAGAGTGAGATAGGCTACTTTTTATCCCAGAAAAACAAACAGTTCCTGTGGGATAGTATGCTCTCATTTTATCGCATTTGTTGTTCAATTAGGCGGCAACGGAGCAACGAATCGACGTGATGTTTTGCATAGGTATATTTGAGAACCTGGAGTGTGACATAGGCTTATCCCGGGAAACTAAACAGTTCCTGTGGGATAGTATGTTTTTTCTCGCATTCGTTTTTCAATTAGGCGGCAACGGTGCAACTGAGGAGGAAAGTGATTGAGGAGCTGGAAAGTCCAGGGGGACCTGTTTTCTTTTTCGGGGTAAAAAGTCTCCCTTGCCCGGGATGTAACCTACCTCTGTACCAAATTTCAACCAGTCGAAATCGACCAGTCGTATTTTCGAAGATTTATAAAGTTTAAGTAAAGGTGGGTTACTATGAGCTCTTAAAGCAGGACAGAAATTGAACTGCAGCACACTTCAATGCAGTGTCTGCCTACCAGGTCAGTGCTCTGAAGTTCAGCGCAGTTCAATTTCTGTCCTGCTTTAAGAGCTTATAGTAACCCGATAGATAGATGGCGTTAGTTGCATAATAGTGAACACAAACTGATAAGTATATATAAGTTTTGCTCAAGTAAGTATTATTTTTAAAAAAA
This sequence comes from Erebia aethiops, assembly GCA_923060345.2. Lineage (NCBI taxonomy): Eukaryota > Metazoa > Arthropoda > Insecta > Lepidoptera > Nymphalidae > Erebia > Erebia aethiops. The sequence goes on along the minus strand of OV281087.1, from coordinate 1,352,574 downwards.
TCAGAGTAAATAAAAATTTTCAAACTCATATACTCATACTCAACAGTACATAACATGCATAAGCAGTGTCATGTGCCTTAAATAATTTTGTATGCATAGGTATCAAAGTTATTATATTTTTACGCGGGCGAAGCCGCGGGTAAAAGCTAGTTGATATAATAATTGTAAATGAATTATTTAAAAAAAGCAACCACCGAGTTTCTTGCTGGTTCTTCTCGGTAGGAATGGCATTCCGAACCAGTGGTAGATTCACTTGACGATTCAAAAGTACTTGTAAAAGTTTATTTGAATAAAGAATATTTGATTTGATTTGATATAAGCCTTCGAATAATAGCTATAGGTTGGTACTTGGTATCAGTGGAAATAATACCATACTTAAAATAAATATTAATTCATCCATATCCATACTAATATAATAAGTCTGTAAGTCTGTCTGTCTGTCTGTCTGCTACGCTTTAACGGCATATTATCTTTTCAACCGATTTTGATAGTGACAGAATGGAAAATGCAAGTATGAAAAATACTTGTACATTTTTTTTATCCACTACAAGCTAGCCCTTGACTGCGATCTCACCTGATCAATCAATCAATCAATCAATCGCTTGGCGGCACGTTTTTGCCGGTAACTAGCCACGGCCGAAGCCCCCCACCAGACCAGACCAGGGAAAATTCATAAATTATAAATTCCCAAAGATCGAACCCAGGACCTCCGCACGTTAAGGCAACAGCGCTACACACTGCGCCACGGAGGTTGTCAAAAACATAGATGTGACATAAAATTTCAATGCACTTTTTTTCTTTAATCTATGGTTTATAATGGTTATCAAACTTAAAACAAACCGAGGATGTGAATTTCAGGTATTTTGGAAGACCCTCTATTGAATAATCAGTAAGAAATAATTTATTGTTGATATAGGCATCATTCCTATTGTTGCTAACACAGCTGAGCCATGCAGCCAACACTTAAAGTAATACTTAAGCAATATTACTGAAAACGACAGTTTGATGTCACGTACCTTGACGTTCCTAAAATAAAGATTATAATTCTAAAACACGAAAGTCAACAATAATGAAATAATATGGATTTTAGCGTTGGCAGTAGGGCCCCTGAAGTGTTAAGTTCAATGCACTGACCCGACTCTGTCTGAATCTGAAAGTATTTGAATATGAAAAGGAACCGGAAAATTACAATGTACATTTGAACAGATGTACTGAATTTAATTTCAGTACGGTTTCGGTATTCCTATCGTCAATACAGTATTGTACTGTATTCCAGTCGCGAAAATCATACTAATATTATAAATGCGAAAGTGTGTCTGTCTGTCTGTCTGTCTGTCTGTCTGTCTGTCTGCTACGCTTTCACGGCCCACCTGTTCAACCGATTTTGATGAAATTTGGTACAGGGGTAGATGGTATCCCGGGGAAGGACATAGGCTACTTTTTATCTCGGAAAATTAAAGAGTTCCCGCGGGAATTAAAAAAAACTGTCTCTTCACCCGATTTTGATGAAATTTGGTACAGGGGTAGATGGTTTCCCGGGGAAAGACATAGGCTACTTTTTATCCCGGAAAATTAAAGAGTTCCCGCGGGAATCAAAAATCTTAATCCACGCGGACGAAGTCGCGGGAATCATCTAGTCATATAATATATTCTGTCTTTCTGTCTGCACGTCTTTGACATGAATTGAATAAACAAATTGAAGAAATCCAATAAAAGTAATATTATACTGTTGAAGATTTATGTAAATGATAGAGGAGCATGGATTTGATCGCTCCAGCAATGCTGGGGACAGCGGTTACTTATGTACACATTGATATAATAATTGTAAATGAATTATTTAAAAAAAGCAACCACCGAGTTTCTTGCTGGTTCTTCTCGGTAGGAATGGCATTCCGAACCAGTGGTAGATTCACTTGACGATTCAAAAGTACTTGTAAAAGTTTATTTGAATAAAGAATATTTGATTTGATTTGATATAAGCCTTCGAATAATAGCTATAGGTTGGTACTTGGTATCAGTGGAAATAATACCATACTTAAAATAAATATTAATTCATCCATATCCATACTAATATAATAAGTCTGTAAGTCTGTCTGTCTGTCTGTCTGCTACGCTTTAACGGCATATTATCTTTTCAACCGATTTTGATAGTGACAGAATGGAAAATGCAAGTATGAAAAATACTTGTACATTTTTTTTATCCACTACAAGCTAGCCCTTGACTGCGATCTCACCTGATCAATCAATCAATCAATCAATCGCTTGGCGGCACGTTTTTGCCGGTAACTAGCCACGGCCGAAGCCCCCCACCAGACCAGACCAGGGAAAATTCATAAATTATAAATTCCCAAAGATCGAACCCAGGACCTCCGCACGTTAAGGCAACAGCGCTACACACTGCGCCACGGAGGTTGTCAAAAACATAGATGTGACATAAAATTTCAATGCACTTTTTTTCTTTAATCTATGGTTTATAATGGTTATCAAACTTAAAACAAACCGAGGATGTGAATTTCAGGTATTTTGGAAGACCCTCTATTGAATAATCAGTAAGAAATAATTTATTGTTGATAAAGGCATCATTCCTATTGTTGCTAACACAGCTGAGCCATGCAGCCAACACTTAAAGTAATACTTAAGCAATATTACTGAAAACGACAGTTTGATGTCACGTACCTTGACGTTCCTAAAATAAAGATTATAATTCTAAAACACGAAAGTCAACAATAATGAAATAATATGGATTTTAGCGTTGGCAGTAGGGCCCCTGAAGTGTTAAGTTCAATGCACTGACCCGACTCTGTCTGAATCTGAAAGTATTTGAATCATATCATATCATACTAATATTATAAATGCGAAAGTGTGTCTGTCTGTCTGTCTGTCTGTCTGTCTGTCTGTCTGTCTGTCTGCTACGCTTTCACGGCCCACCTGTTCAACCGATTTTGATGAAATTTGGTACAGGGGTAGATGGTATCCCGGGGAAGGACATAGGCTACTTTTTATCTCGGAAAATTAAAGAGTTCCCGCGGGAATTAAAAAAAACTGTCTCTTCACCCGATTTTGATGAAATTTGGTACAGGGGTAGATGGTTTCCCGGGGAAAGACATAGGCTACTTTTTATCCCGGAAAATTAAAGAGTTCCCGCGGGAATCAAAAATCTTAATCCACGCGGACGAAGTCGCGGGAATCATCTAGTCATATAATATATTCTGTCTTTCTGTCTGCACGTCTTTGACATGAATTGAATAAACAAATTGAAGAAATCCAATAAAAGTAATATTATACTGTTGAAGATTTATGTAAATGATAGAGGAGCATGGATTTGATCGCTCCAGCAATGCTGGGGACAGCGGTTACTTATGTACACATTGATATAATAATTGTAAATGAATTATTTAAAAAAAGCAACCACCGAGTTTCTTGCTGGTTCTTCTCGGTAGGAATGGCATTCCGAACCAGTGGTAGATTCACTTGACGATTCAAAAGTACTTGTAAAAGTTTATTTGAATAAAGAATATTTGATTTGATTTGATATAAGCCTTCGAATAATAGCTATAGGTTGGTACTTGGTATCAGTGGAAATAATACCATACTTAAAATAAATATTAATTCATCCATATCCATACTAATATAATAAGTCTGTAAGTCTGTCTGTCTGTCTGTCTGCTACGCTTTAACGGCATATTATCTTTTCAACCGATTTTGATAGTGACAGAATGGAAAATGCAAGTATGAAAAATACTTGTACATTTTTTTTATCCACTACAAGCTAGCCCTTGACTGCGATCTCACCTGATCAATCAATCAATCAATCAATCGCTTGGCGGCACGTTTTTGCCGGTAACTAGCCACGGCCGAAGCCCCCCACCAGACCAGACCAGGGAAAATTCATAAATTATAAATTCCCAAAGATCGAACCCAGGACCTCCGCACGTTAAGGCAACAGCGCTACACACTGCGCCACGGAGGTTGTCAAAAACATAGATGTGACATAAAATTTCAATGCACTTTTTTTCTTTAATCTATGGTTTATAATGGTTATCAAACTTAAAACAAACCGAGGATGTGAATTTCAGGTATTTTGGAAGACCCTCTATTGAATAATCAGTAAGAAATAATTTATTGTTGATATAGGCATCATTCCTATTGTTGCTAACACAGCTGAGCCATGCAGCCAACACTTAAAGTAATACTTAAGCAATATTACTGAAAACGACAGTTTGATGTCACGTACCTTGACGTTCCTAAAATAAAGATTATAATTCTAAAACACGAAAGTCAACAATAATGAAATAATATGGATTTTAGCGTTGGCAGTAGGGCCCCTGAAGTGTTAAGTTCAATGCACTGACCCGACTCTGTCTGAATCTGAAAGTATTTGAATCATATCATATCATACTAATATTATAAATGCGAAAGTGTGTCTGTCTGTCTGTCTGTCTGTCTGTCTGTCTGTCTGTCTGTCTGCTACGCTTTCACGGCCCACCTGTTCAACCGATTTTGATGAAATTTGGTACAGGGGTAGATGGTATCCCGGGGAAGGACATAGGCTACTTTTTATCTCGGAAAATTAAAGAGTTCCCGCGGGAATTAAAAAAAACTGTCTCTTCACCCGATTTTGATGAAATTTGGTACAGGGGTAGATGGTTTCCCGGGGAAAGACATAGGCTACTTTTTATCCCGGAACATTAAAGAGTTCCCGCGGGAATCAAAAATCTTAATCCACGCGGACGAAGTCGCGGGAATCATCTAGTCATATAATATATTCTGTCTTTCTGTCTGCACGTCTTTGACATGAATTGAATAAACAAATTGAAGAAATCCAATAAAAGTAATATTATACTGTTGAAGATTTATGTAAATGATAGAGGAGCATGGATTTGATCGCTCCAGCAATGCTGGGGACAGCGGTTACTTATGTACACATTGATATAATAATTGTAAATGAATTATTTAAAAAAAGCAACCACCGAGTTTCTTGCTGGTTCTTCTCGGTAGGAATGGCATTCCGAACCAGTGGTAGATTCACTTGACGATTCAAAAGTACTTGTAAAAGTTTATTTGAATAAAGAATATTTGATTTGATTTGATATAAGCCTTCGAATAATAGCTATAGGTTGGTACTTGGTATCAGTGGAAATAATACCATACTTAAAATAAATATTAATTCATCCATATCCATACTAATATAATAAGTCTGTAAGTCTGTCTGTCTGTCTGTCTGCTACGCTTTAACGGCATATTATCTTTTCAACCGATTTTGATAGTGACAGAATGGAAAATGCAAGTATGAAAAATACTTGTACATTTTTTTTATCCACTACAAGCTAGCCCTTGACTGCGATCTCACCTGATCAATCAATCAATCAATCAATCGCTTGGCGGCACGTTTTTGCCGGTAACTAGCCACGGCCGAAGCCCCCCACCAGACCAGACCAGGGAAAATTCATAAATTATAAATTCCCAAAGATCGAACCCAGGACCTCCGCACGTTAAGGCAACAGCGCTACACACTGCGCCACGGAGGTTGTCAAAAACATAGATGTGACATAAAATTTCAATGCACTTTTTTTCTTTAATCTATGGTTTATAATGGTTATCAAACTTAAAACAAACCGAGGATGTGAATTTCAGGTATTTTGGAAGACCCTCTATTGAATAATCAGTAAGAAATAATTTATTGTTGATATAGGCATCATTCCTATTGTTGCTAACACAGCTGAGCCATGCAGCCAACACTTAAAGTAATACTTAAGCAATATTACTGAAAACGACAGTTTGATGTCACGTACCTTGACGTTCCTAAAATAAAGATTATAATTCTAAAACACGAAAGTCAACAATAATGAAATAATATGGATTTTAGCGTTGGCAGTAGGGCCCCTGAAGTGTTAAGTTCAATGCACTGACCCGACTCTGTCTGAATCTGAAAGTATTTGAATCATATCATATCATACTAATATTATAAATGCGAAAGTGTGTCTGTCTGTCTGTCTGTCTGTCTGTCTGTCTGTCTGTCTGTCTGCTACGCTTTCACGGCCCACCTGTTCAACCGATTTTGATGAAATTTGGTACAGGGGTAGATGGTATCCCGGGGAAGGACATAGGCTACTTTTTATCTCGGAAAATTAAAGAGTTCCCGCGGGAATTAAAAAAAACTGTCTCTTCACCCGATTTTGATGAAATTTGGTACAGGGGTAGATGGTTTCCCGGGGAAAGACATAGGCTACTTTTTATCCCGGAAAATTAAAGAGTTCCCGCGGGAATCAAAAATCTTAATCCACGCGGACGAAGTCGCGGGAATCATCTAGTCATATAATATATTCTGTCTTTCTGTCTGCACGTCTTTGACATGAATTGAATAAACAAATTGAAGAAATCCAATAAAAGTAATATTATACTGTTGAAGATTTATGTAAATGATAGAGGAGCATGGATTTGATCGCTCCAGCAATGCTGGGGACAGCGGTTACTTATGTACACATTGATATAATAATTGTAAATGAATTATTTAAAAAAAGCAACCACCGAGTTTCTTGCTGGTTCTTCTCGGTAGGAATGGCATTCCGAACCAGTGGTAGATTCACTTGACGATTCAAAAGTACTTGTAAAAGTTTATTTGAATAAAGAATATTTGATTTGATTTGATATAAGCCTTCGAATAATAGCTATAGGTTGGTACTTGGTATCAGTGGAAATAATACCATACTTAAAATAAATATTAATTCATCCATATCCATACTAATATAATAAGTCTGTAAGTCTGTCTGTCTGTCTGTCTGCTACGCTTTAACGGCATATTATCTTTTCAACCGATTTTGATAGTGACAGAATGGAAAATGCAAGTATGAAAAATACTTGTACATTTTTTTTATCCACTACAAGCTAGCCCTTGACTGCGATCTCACCTGATCAATCAATCAATCAATCAATCGCTTGGCGGCACGTTTTTGCCGGTAACTAGCCACGGCCGAAGCCCCCCACCAGACCAGACCAGGGAAAATTCATAAATTATAAATTCCCAAAGATCGAACCCAGGACCTCCGCACGTTAAGGCAACAGCGCTACACACTGCGCCACGGAGGTTGTCAAAAACATAGATGTGACATAAAATTTCAATGCACTTTTTTTCTTTAATCTATGGTTTATAATGGTTATCAAACTTAAAACAAACCGAGGATGTGAATTTCAGGTATTTTGGAAGACCCTCTATTGAATAATCAGTAAGAAATAATTTATTGTTGATATAGGCATCATTCCTATTGTTGCTAACACAGCTGAGCCATGCAGCCAACACTTAAAGTAATACTTAAGCAATATTACTGAAAACGACAGTTTGATGTCACGTACCTTGACGTTCCTAAAATAAAGATTATAATTCTAAAACACGAAAGTCAACAATAATGAAATAATATGGATTTTAGCGTTGGCAGTAGGGCCCCTGAAGTGTTAAGTTCAATGCACTGACCCGACTCTGTCTGAATCTGAAAGTATTTGAATATGAAAAGGAACCGGAAAATTACAATGTACATTTGAACAGATGTACTGAATTTAATTTCAGTACGGTTTCGGTATTCCTATCGTCAATACAGTATTGTACTGTATTCCAGTCGCGAAAATCATACTAATATTATAAATGCGAAAGTGTGTCTGTCTGTCTGTCTGTCTGTCTGTCTGTCTGTCTGCTACGCTTTCACGGCCCACCTGTTCAACCGATTTTGATGAAATTTGGTACAGGGGTAGATGGTATCCCGGGGAAGGACATAGGCTACTTTTTATCTCGGAAAATTAAAGAGTTCCCGCGGGAATTAAAAAAAACTGTCTCTTCACCCGATTTTGATGAAATTTGGTACAGGGGTAGATGGTTTCCCGGGGAAAGACATAGGCTACTTTTTATCCCGGAAAATTAAAGAGTTCCCGCGGGAATCAAAAATCTTAATCCACGCGGACGAAGTCGCGGGAATCATCTAGTCATATAATATATTCTGTCTTTCTGTCTGCACGTCTTTGACATGAATTGAATAAACAAATTGAAGAAATCCAATAAAAGTAATATTATACTGTTGAAGATTTATGTAAATGATAGAGGAGCATGGATTTGATCGCTCCAGCAATGCTGGGGACAGCGGTTACTTATGTACACATTGATATAATAATTGTAAATGAATTATTTAAAAAAAGCAACCACCGAGTTTCTTGCTGGTTCTTCTCGGTAGGAATGGCATTCCGAACCAGTGGTAGATTCACTTGACGATTCAAAAGTACTTGTAAAAGTTTATTTGAATAAAGAATATTTGATTTGATTTGATATAAGCCTTCGAATAATAGCTATAGGTTGGTACTTGGTATCAGTGGAAATAATACCATACTTAAAATAAATATTAATTCATCCATATCCATACTAATATAATAAGTCTGTAAGTCTGTCTGTCTGTCTGTCTGCTACGCTTTAACGGCATATTATCTTTTCAACCGATTTTGATAGTGACAGAATGGAAAATGCAAGTATGAAAAATACTTGTACATTTTTTTTATCCACTACAAGCTAGCCCTTGACTGCGATCTCACCTGATCAATCAATCAATCAATCAATCGCTTGGCGGCACGTTTTTGCCGGTAACTAGCCACGGCCGAAGCCCCCCACCAGACCAGACCAGGGAAAATTCATAAATTATAAATTCCCAAAGATCGAACCCAGGACCTCCGCACGTTAAGGCAACAGCGCTACACACTGCGCCACGGAGGTTGTCAAAAACATAGATGTGACATAAAATTTCAATGCACTTTTTTTCTTTAATCTATGGTTTATAATGGTTATCAAACTTAAAACAAACCGAGGATGTGAATTTCAGGTATTTTGGAAGACCCTCTATTGAATAATCAGTAAGAAATAATTTATTGTTGATATAGGCATCATTCCTATTGTTGCTAACACAGCTGAGCCATGCAGCCAACACTTAAAGTAATACTTAAGCAATATTACTGAAAACGACAGTTTGATGTCACGTACCTTGACGTTCCTAAAATAAAGATTATAATTCTAAAACACGAAAGTCAACAATAATGAAATAATATGGATTTTAGCGTTGGCAGTAGGGCCCCTGAAGTGTTAAGTTCAATGCACTGACCCGACTCTGTCTGAATCTGAAAGTATTTGAATATGAAAAGGAACCGGAAAATTACAATGTACATTTGAACAGATGTACTGAATTTAATTTCAGTACGGTTTCGGTATTCCTATCGTCAATACAGTATTGTACTGTATTCCAGTCGCGAAAAATCGCAATAAAATTATTAATTACCAGATTATGCCCGCGACTTCGTCCGTGTGGATTGGGATTTTTGGTTCCCGCATGAACTCCTTAATTTTCCGGGATAAAAAGTAGCTTATTAAAGTAAAGTAGTGCTATTTCAGACTATACACTGTTAGAGCCTAAAACGATGCAAAGAGCCTGAGCGAAGCAATTGGCTACAACAGAGGAAAAAAAATCTAAGTAAAGCGTTTTAAAATAAACTATTATGTTAATTTGCGCACCAATAAATTACGGTAGAGTATACAAGGGAAATACTATTTTAAGTTCTGTACCCATATTCCTGGAAATAAATTATTATTTAAGTAGGTACTTGCCCAAATATTCACTTAATTTTTGACCGGTTCAATTATCTACATAATTAAAAAAACACAGAAAACTCTTTACCGTTTCCGATGTTGAGTCAGACCATTGAAGTTGTTAACTTAGGGGCCTTGAGCCTTTATATACACGGACAGCTTGAAGCAGTCAGGATGGACTGCTTGAAGCTGCGACTGCATAGTGAACTACAGTCTTCTACGTACACACATGCATGAAACCTCTCGAGCAGTTGCGACTGCTTCCGGCGGTTTGCAGCAGTTATCAATGGTAGCTTGAAGCTATTGACTATGACTGCTCGAGCAGTCCGTGTATGTTGATCACTGGCTAACTGCTCGAGCAGTCCGCGTATGGCCGGCCTTAGGACGGTCTCAACATATTATTCCGTAGCCGACAGTACTTTTCACAATGTTATCAAATAAAATACAAATTCCTATCAAATGAAGTAACGCAAAAGAACAATAATTTGTAATTAACAAAACGTTACATGTGTACAAAATGAGTTATCATTTTATCAACGAAAGGAATCAATCAAACCCTAATCAATTTATATTAGCCGTGTACGCGTTGATTAAATAGACCAGTGCTGAAGTTAATGTGAACGGTGTACTGTGAGAAAAAAAAATAAGAGCCCTGGATGTAATTGGTGAGTCGAACTATATTAAAAAAAAGGTTTATTTATTGGACGTTACTTTGCAGAAGCCCATCGTAATGAAGGAACTAGAAGTTTAATTAACTATAATCCGCGACAATACGTAAATCTATGTGGTACAGTGTGTATCCCGCACTTATAGCCCGCGATATTTACCACACCACAGAAATCTTCCTACTTTAAAAGTTTACCTGCAGGAATCGAACCAACTTAAATTGCAAAAAATAATCAAGTCAATATTTTATTTAACGGCAGAAACGGTGTCACAGTTTTTATATACGAAAGCTTATTTTTTAAGTGAAATTTATTATTTTTAAAAGCGATGGCGAAAGAATATGAAAAAAAAAATTTAGTACAGGTTATATAGAGAACTTTCCTTAAGAAGTTGGTATAGTGTATACTTGTACCTACTTTTAAGTGAAAGCTTATTTTTAAGTGAAATTTATTACTTTTAAAAGTGAGGGCGAAACGTTATTTGAAAAAAATAAAGCTTAAGTTTTTCAGTAAATATTATAAATTAAACTAACCCTTATCCTTATCCACCGCAGTGGGGCCATACTGCCGACGCTTAAGGCCCTGTGTAGCGTAAAAGCGGGTTTTTAAAAGCAGTGTATCCATCAAACGGTGACATAATGTATGCTTGTAAAATAAAGGTGCTGTTTTCAAGACCTTTGTGCAGCCATTGACGCATCTCAAAACACAATTTAAAAAAAACACTGCATTAAAATTCTTTACTCATGTGGTATGGCCCCTGGCATTGGGATTTACAACGTCACATCGGATTCTCTGGACGTGTATCGATGTTTTTTTATTTATTTCTGTTGGTATTGACTAGTATCCAACAACCTTAAAAACTATGTGGAAATAATTAACTGTTAACTAAGAACTAAATCAATTCAGTTACTACTACTAAATACTAAACTAAATTTCGTGTTTCGATCTTCGAAATTGATCAATGTGGTCGATGTAAACAAACTCTTACTAAGCCTGGCGTAATATGAAAAAGCGTGAAAGTTAGGCTATAGCGCGAAATTATTTTATAACTTTACAAAAAAATATAATAAGTAGTGGGAAATGCAAATAATATTGTTACATCTCACAATATCTATACATTTATTTAATTGTAGGTATGGCATTTGATATTTTAATTTTTTTTTTAAAAACAAATTAATATCTACTTACCTAAAAAATTTGAACACCGACCTATACGGGGTCGCGGGTTTTATCCCCGGGCATAAACCTCTAACTTTTCGCCAGTTAAATATCACTTACTTTAACGGTGAACGAAAACGTCGTAAGGAAATTCGCTTGAGAGTTTAATGTTCTCAAAGGTATGTGAAGTCTAAAATTTTTCCTTTGTCCAGCGTGGACTATGGCTTTATCCTTCTTATTCCGAGAGCGGAGAGGCAAACTCGGGCTTAGTAAGAAGCAGTAAGTATTAAAAAAAATCTTCAATTTACCGGCATAAAAAGTAGTCTATGTCCTTCCCCGGGATGTAAACTATCTCCAAATTTCATCAAAAACGGTTGAGTATTTGGGCCGTGAAAGCGTAGGAGACAGACAGAAACACTTTCGCATTTATAATATAAGTATGGAATTTTTTATACTTATATTTTGTTGTCATCATCATGACTTAAAAATAAAACTTCCTTTGTTTTTAAAATTATTATTCTTCGTATTTTCCAATAACTCAAATCCATAGGAAGTACGCACCTAAATTGTATTATTATCTTTAGTACGATTAAAAACTTAAAAGGGCTTAAATTCTTAAAAAAATATCATTGTAAAAAGATTTTAGTCACGTTTTTCGAATCGCCTGTTTTAAATGTTCGTAACTGTATTTGTTCTGGTAGATTAGTTCTCTTTTTAGGGTTCCGTAGTCAACAAGGAATCCATGTTTATAGTTTTGCCATGTCCATCGTCCGTCCGTCCAACCGTCTGTCCGTCCGCGGCTTAGTTCTGAGACTAAGTATGTTTTTTTTAATCCACTACAAGTTAGCCCTGGACTGCGATCTCACCTGATGGTTAAGTGATGATGCTGTGTAAGATGGTAGCGGACTAACCTGTTAGGGGTATCGCAGTTATAATTAACCCATACCCGTAATCGGTTTCTATCGTACCGAAACGCTAAATCGCTCGGCGTCGCGTCTTTGCCGGTAGGGTGGTGGCTAGCCAGCCTCCCACCAGGCCAGACCAGGGAAAATTCAGCCATTATAAATTCCCAAATAGACCCTGCCGCGGATCGAACCCGGGACCTCCGAACGTTAAGACAACAGCGCTCAACACTGCGCCACGGAGGTCGTCACAGGGAGCTGAGGCAGAGACACTATTATTAACATACTGAAACCTACTCTGTGCTATTATTTTGTGTTATTATTCTGATAGTTCCTTAGTTAAGATGATTTGTGATATACGTGTGTATATGTGATAGCGAAAAAAAAAACCCGTCTGAGTTTGTTGTGGGCTCTACGCAGATCAACGCGCGTTTGGAACCCTCGTAGCTTTAGTTTTAAGATACCGTAACTGATTATCACCATCATGTTTTTTAAGTGAGTAATTGACGTCAATATGTGTACCTACAGTGTACCTAAATTGAATAAATGAATATTTGATTGATTAATTTGATTAGCACTAAAAAGCTGTATTTTCGCACAATTTCGACAAGGTTGTAAAATAAAATTTACAAAAATATTTTTTTGGGGTAACTACCCTCCCCTACGATCAAAGTGCGGATGAATTGTTTTTTCCTTGTCTATCCCATGGTCTGGGGCATTGTTGGATAGGTCGTTTAAAAATAATGCGGGTGTGGGAAAACCATTTTCCATTCAGGGAAATATAAACCTTGCTAATTTGATGAAAAATTCATGGATGTAGTATCCATACTTTTATATTATAAATGTGAAAGTGTGTCTGTCTGTCTGTCTGCTACGCTTTCACGGCCCATCTGTTGAACCGATTTTGATGAAAATTGGTACAGGGATAGGTTGTTTCCCCTAAGCCTATGTCCTTCCCCAAGGGAAGCTGACATAGGCTTGGGGAAGGATAAACTTGATATCATCTAGTATAATATAACGAAGTTAAAAGGAAATCTAGCTAGCTGTAAGTAGACTGTACAAGTTTTCACGAAACTTTACAACTATAATAGTCGATCAACTTGAATAACTGCGGACAGACGAAACTATGAGGGTTCCTTGTTGACAACGGAACCCTAAAAAAGCCGTTTTTGCTATCAAATTAAAAATAAAATTATGTCTTTGTAGATTTATGGTGCTTATATACTATAACAGCTGCGTCATATAAATAATAACAATTGGCACCTTATCTATCGTGTAATAAAACTGACTTACCAATTCCTGTGCATTATATATTTTTAGGAAATTAACTTTATTATAATATAGCGACTAGATGATGCCCGCGACTTCGTCCGCGTGGATTAAATATCCGTCCGTCCGTCCGCCATATTGGACTTAGAATGACGTCAATTAACTTACCATGGTTCCGTGCCCAATCTCTAGACTAAACTAAAATGACAGCATTAAAAATATTGCTAACCCTTTCTTAATACTCCCTGTGGAAAGTGATAGGACTAGATTTTAAGACATTTTAGTTTAGAGATGTGTTAAATACAGAATTGTCCACAATAACTGTTTTACTTTTACCGCAAAGCCACCAACTTTGCAAGTAAAATAAAAGCTTGTAAAAATAATAAAATTCACTAACGATGCAATCGCAAATATACTTTTAATTAGAAACATAAATAATTATATACCAATAACACAAAAATCCAATTTGTTAATTAAGTTACAGAAATTAATAAAGATTCTGTGCGATAAGTTAATAATATCTGGTGTAATTACAGTGTGAATTAATGTACGTTTTTTTTATCGCGATCTAACGTCATTTTCGGCGAAAATATATTTTCAGTAGATGATAATAATTTCGCTTATTAATCAATTAATCAGATAGGTAGAACTCATTTCGTGATATTTCGTAACTAAGCCGTTATTGTAGGTTAGGATTTGGGGGTAGTTTTTGAACCGCCACTAAGGCATGGAATAATCCACCACCTCCATTACAGAATATGACACTCAATGTTCAGTGTATGAATTGTACGTGAAAATAACCAATTTTCAGACCAAAATTGGATTTTATTGGAATCTTTATTACATTACAGTGAAGGAATGAAAGGTTTCAAAAGTTAAAAACTAACTGACTAATTCCCTTCCAGATATGCCAATATTAGTATTTCTACTACTGTTCGGCTACGGCTGGGCTAGTCTACTCCCGAATGGTTGTCCAGCAGACTTCAGTATCGAACGCTTGCTGCCGCACGAGACGGAATGTAGCAAGTTTTACGCGTGCAGCAATGGACGTCGAGTACTCATGCGGTGCCCTAGGGGCCTTTCCTTTGATGCAGAGTTACAGGTAATAAGGGGGGATCTTTAATTTTATTCACCAAATTTTTTTCAAATATATTACGTAACTAGCTTTTACCCGCGGCTTCGCCCGCGTAAAAATATAATAACTTTGATACCTATGCATACAAAATTATTTAAGGCACATGACACTGCTTATGCATGTTATGTACTGTTGAGTATGAGTATATGAGTTTGAAAATTTTTATTTACTCTGATTTTTTTAAAAATAATACTTACTTGAGCAAAACTTATATATACTTATCAGTTTGTGTTCACTATTATGCAACTAACGCCATCTATCTATCGGGTTACTATAAGCTCTTAAAGCAGGACAGAAATTGAACTGCGCTGAACTTCAGAGCACTGACCTGGTAGGCAGACACTGCATTGAAGTGTGCTGCAGTTCAATTTCTGTCCTGCTTTAAGAGCTCATAGTAACCCACCTTTACTTAAACTTTATAAATCTTCGAAAATACGACTGGTCGATTTCGACTGGTTGAAATTTGGTACAGAGGTAGGTTACATCCCGGGCAAGGGAGACTTTTTACCCCGAAAAAGAAAACAGGTCCCCCTGGACTTTCCAGCTCCTCAATCACTTTCCTCCTCAGTTGCACCGTTGCCGCCTAATTGAAAAACGAATGCGAGAAAAAACATACTATCCCACAGGAACTGTTTAGTTTCCCGGGATAAGCCTATGTCACACTCCAGGTTCTCAAATATACCTATGCAAAACATCACGTCGATTCGTTGCTCCGTTGCCGCCTAATTGAACAACAAATGCGATAAAATGAGAGCATACTATCCCACAGGAACTGTTTGTTTTTCTGGGATAAAAAGTAGCCTATGTCACTCTCCAGGTCCTCAAATATCCTATGCAAAAAATAACGTCTATCCGTTGCGCCCTTGCCGCTTAAATGAACAACAAATGCGAGAAAAAGAGCACACTATCCCACAGGAACTGTTTCTTTTTCCGAGATAAGCCTATGTCACTCTCCAGGTTCTCAAATATACCTATGCAAAAAATAACGTCGATCCGTTGCGCTCTTGCCGCGTAATTGAACAACAAATGCGAGAAAAAGAGCATACTATCTCACAGGAACAGTTTATTTTTCCGGGATAAAAAGTAGCCTATGTCACTGTCCAGGTCCTCAAATATACCTATGCAAAACATCACGTCGATCCATTGCGCCGTTGCCGCTTAAATGAACAACAAATGCGAGAAAAAGAGCATACTATCCCACAGGAACTGTTTCTTTTCCGGGAAAAAAAGTAGCCTATATCACTGTCCAAGTCCTCAAATATACCTATGCAAAACATCACGTCGATTCGTTGCTCCGTTGCCACCTAATTGAACAACAAATGCGAGAAAAAGAGCATACTATCCCACAGGAACTGTTTGTTTTTCCGGGATAAAAAGTAGCCTATGTCACTGTCCAGGTCCTCAAATATACCTATGTAAAACATCACGTTGATCCATTGCGCCGTTGCCGCTTAAATGAACAACAAATGCGAGAAAAAGAGCATACTATCCCACAGGAACTGTTTCTTTTTCCGGGATAAAAAGTAGCCTATGTCACTCTCCAGGTCCTCAAATATCCTATGCAAAAAGTTACGTCTATCCGTTGCGCCCTTGCCGCTTAAATGAACAACAAATGCGAGAAAAAGAGCACACTATCCCACAGGAACTGTTTCTTTTTCCGAGATAAGCCTATGTCACTCTCCAGGTTCTCAAATATACCTATGCAAAAAATAACGTCGATCCGTTGCGCTCTTGCCGCGTAATTGAACAACAAATGCGAGAAAAAGAGCATACTATCTCACAGGAACAGTATATTTTTCCGGGATAAAAAGTAGCCTATGTCACTGTCCAGGTCCTCAAATATACCTATGCAAAACATCACGTCGATCCATTGTGCCGTTGCCGCTTAAATGAACAACAAATGCGAGAAAAAGAGCATACTATCCCACAGGAACTGTTTCTTTTTCCGGGAAAAAAAGTAGCCTATATCACTGTCCAAGTCCTCAAATATATCTATGCAAAACATCACGTCGATTCGTTGCTCCGTTGCCACCTAATTGAACAACAAATGCGAGAAAAAGAGCATACTATCCCACAGGAACTGTTTGTTTTTCCGGGATAAAAAGTAGCCTATGTCACTGTCCAGGTCCTCAAATATACCTATGTAAAACATCACGTTGATCCATTGCGCCGTTGCCGCTTAAATGAACAACAAATGCGAGAAAAAGAGCATACTATCCCACAGGAACTGTTTCTTTTTCCGGGAAAAAAAGTAGCCTATATCACTGTCCAAGTCCTCAAATATACCTATGCAAAACATCACGTCGATTCGTTGCTCCGTTGCCACCTAATTGAACAACAAATGCGAGAAAAAGAGCATACTATCCCACAGGAACTGTTTGTTTTTCCGGGATAAAAAGTAGCCTATGTCACTGTCCAGGTCCTCAAATATACCTATGTAAAACATCACATTGATCCGTTGCGCCGTTGCCGCTTAAATGAACAACAAATGCGAGAAAAATAGCATACTATCCCACAGGAACTGTTTCTTTTTCCGGGATAAAAAGTAGCCTATGTCACTCTCCAGGTCCTCAAATATACCTATGCAAAAAATAACATCGATCCGTTGCACCCTTGCCGCATAATTGAACAACAAATGCGAGAAAAAGAGCATACTATCCCACAGGAACTGTTCAGTTTCCCGACGTAAGCCTATGTCACTCTCCAGGTTCTCAATTATACCTATGCAAAAAATCACGTCTATCCGTTGCTCCGTTGCCGCCTAATTGAACAACAAATGCGAGAAAAAGAGCATACTATCCCACAGGAACTGTTTGTTTTTCTGGGATAAAAAGTAGCCTTTGTCACTCTCCAGGTCCTCAAATATACCTATGCAAAAAATAACGTCGATCCGTTGCGCTCTTGCCGCATAATTTAACAACAAATGCGAGAAAAAGAGCATACTATCCCACAGGAACTGTTTGTTTTTCTGGGATAAAAAATAGCCTATGTCCTTCCCCGGGGTACAACCTATCCCTGTACCAAATTTCATCAAAATCGGTTGAACGGTTGGGCCGTGAAAGCGTAGCAGACAGACAGACAGACAGACAGACAGACAGACAGACACACTTTCGCATTTATAATATTAGTATGGAAGTATGGATATTAAGTAACACTAAAATATTATATGATGCTACCTATTTTAGTGTTACTTAATATTATGTAATATTTTTTCTGTTAATCTTAATCGGCCCTTTTGGCTAGAGAAGAAATAAAGGTAACAATAAGGAAAAAGGGAAAAGTAGGACGGGGCAAGCAAAAAGTAAAGTCATAATTAGTCAAAATATATCAAACCTTTTTAAAAATCTTTATTGAAAAAAATACAATAGAACATATACCTAGCTAGCTAGCCTAACCTAACTCCTATATAAATCATGCTCGCGTGGAATGGTGGCAAGAATGCTGGCTGCATTTCCGCGCTGGACAGCCGGGCTGATTCTTAATCTAAACTAGTAAATAATAATATAAAAGACTATGTAGCTTTGAAAATATTTTGAAAAAATAATAATTTCTTTGTTCTATTAGTTTAATAAGATGTTCTGTTACAATAATTGCCTATATTTAGATGTGCGACTGGCCTCAAGACATCGACTCGACTGCCACAAGAACAACTCCAGCGGAAACTACTACAACAAATAGTACAACACCGATAAATACAACAACAACAACATTGACAACTACAACAACAAAATATGCTACAACACCGATAAATACAACAATAACATTGACAACAACAACAACAACTCTTACGACAAACACAATTGTAAACCCAACAACACCTATAACAACTACAACACTACCAACAACAGTAAATTATACAACAACAACAACTACAACACCGAGACCAATACCTCCAACTGACTGCCCAAGTAAATGGCAAGTGATGTTGAAATTACCAGAAGATTCAGATTGTGAAAAATATTTCCATTGCGGAAATGATATTAAACTGTTGCTTAAGTGCCCAAAGAAAAAAATGAAAAACTTCGATATGGTGTTCTCGGCTAATTTTACAAAAATTTTTAGGAAAGGAGATTTTTGAGTTTTTGTTTGTTCAGTAATATTATTTTAATGAGTTTTTATTGATACTGCCAACGCTCATAGACTACTTAAGCAATACTAATCAAAATGACATTTTGATGTAACGTACCTTGACGTTCCTAAAATAAGGATCATAATTCTAAAACACGAAAGTGAACAATAATGAAACGATATGGCTTTAAGCGTTGGTAGTATGGCCCCTTTTCTTTTAATAGAAAACAAAAACATATTTTAGGTACACCAATATACTATAAAAACTGTCTTTGTCTTTATCTTTATGTTTTTTTTAAATCGCGTCAGATCTTTTTGGTTTTCCGGTATAAAAAGCAGTTTAATGCCCGTTTCGGGGATGCGTCATGCCAGTTAGCGCCAACCAAATTGTTGTCTCTGAGCTCAACTGCGAGTGCTAGTTTGCGCAGCTCTTTAACCAAACAAATTGTTTAAGTCAACGCGCATACTACGCGTGTGAATATACTATTGCGACGCGTCCTGCGGTCAACTTCAGACGTGACTAAATGATTGGCGCGAGCTATAACAAAAGAACAAAGGAAACAGACAATCAAACACGCGTTCACATTTATATGTATAATGTTCATAATATGGAATTTTTATAATCACTTTGTTAGTTTATCGTTAAAAGACAAAAATCAATCGGATACATTTGGGAGATATTGTAAAGTAAGTAGGTATCATAATACCATCTAAATTAAACGCTATTTACTAATTATGTACAAAAACATAACGATTACAAGGAAATACATTTAATCCTCAGTGAGAGTTGGCCGCTTTTTGTGTTTTTTTATCAATTGATACGCATCTACTTGTCTAGATCTTTATCTCATTAGAAACCTATCAATTAACTATTAATTATTTCTAAATAAACAGATTTTTATATTGTTATCTGTCCTAATATTATAAAATATGCGAAAGTAAGTTTGATTGTTGGTGTTTGACCACGCTGTGTCAGAGTGACCGATCGACGTAATTTTTTGAGATATAGAGGTACACACACAGGGAACGGGCGCGGGCTGGGTCGTATGCGCGGCGGGTATAACTCCTTGTGTTTATATGGACGACATTATAGGGAACGCGGCCGTGGGTCGGGCGCGGGTCGGACGCGTGGTAGGTGACGTTCTGTGATGTCGTCCATAACAAGGAATTCAACCCGCCGCGCACCCGACCCGGCCCGCGCTCGACCCGCGCCCGTTCCTTGTGTGTTCTGCCCTTAAGTTAAAGGCCTGACGTAACCTCTTTTTGTTAAGTTTGAAAGAAGTTCCAATGGTATTTTTAATTAAAAAAACTTAGTCCACGCCGACAAATAAACCAATTAATAGTTTGTTTTAATTAATTCATAGCGATTTGAAATTGAAGATATATATACCTACATATATATCTTATATATATATAGTTTAATTATATTAATTGTAAAATATCTTTAAGTTATGAATAAATATTCTGAATTTTGTGTAGGTAGGTATATAATTTCATTGTCATATGAAATTTTAGTCTGGGCATGTTTGTAGTTTAATTTTAGTTTCTTTTGTACAAATAAATTGCTTTTTTGAATATTGATTGTACGTTATTATTTAAGCTGGTTTCAAATATTAAGGGTTTGTAACAAAATAATGTTTGGGAAGATTTTGAGTCCTGTCAATCATTCATTTAGTTTTTAACTTAATTGAAAGGCCCGCGATACACGGACAGCTTGAAGCAGTCAGGATGTACTGCTTCAAGCTGTGACTGCATAGTGAACTACATTCTTCTAGGTACACACATACACGGAACCGCTCGAGCAGTTGCGACTGCTTCGAGCGGTTGGCAGCAGCTATCAATGGTAGCTTCAGCCTTCAAGCTGTTGACTGTGACTGCAAGAGCGGTCCGTGTATGTTGATCACTGGCTAACTGCTCGAGCAGTCCGTGTATGGCCGGTCTAAATGTTCCAAACTCAAATATGAATCCAGCTTTTAAGTTCCTATCTAGGTATACCTCATAAAAACACAAAAAAATCACGCTTACCAACAATATTATATCCTTTTTTATTTTTTTTAATTGCACAGGTTTGCTCTTGACTGCAAGTCTAAGATGGATCCACACACATATTGGTCATCTTGAATCATACCGGTACGCTTAATTTGAGTGATATCCTTACACTAAAAGCATTATTTATTTTGGAAATATAATTTTCAAAAAACTATTTTTTTCCATTATGTAGAAATTAATTTTAATTAATTTTTAATCGTTCGTAAAGAGTCGTAAACTCCAGTCGTGCGTCGGACCTGACACACACAATCTATACTTATAATAAAACTGCAGAAATTTAATTCGATTTTAGTTAATATAGCAGTAAAATGGATGGTTACACTACGATACGACCAAGGTAAGTACTACAAAATTACAGTTTTTGGTTGTTTTTTTTGGTATTTTTGGTATTTTTGGGATGTTGTGGTGGTATATTGATTTTGATGGGATGGCGTGATTTTTTTGATTTTTTTTGGTTTATAGATTGGAGTGGTTACATGTTTTTTCACAGATTGGGTAACCTTTATAATAAAGCCTTTATTGCTGACAGTTTGTACAATATTTTCCTTATCATCTAAATTCTTAATCTATCTTAATTAATATTTATGCTATACACAAATTTTTTTCCTTATCACCTAAATCTAACTAAGTTATTATAAATGTTATATTATTATCAGTTAGTCCAGCTATCAGCGTGTCCTCTCGACACATAGGCCTCTTCCAGCGTCTTCCATTTTTCTCTTTCCCTCGCTATCCTTTTCCATGTTGGTCCGCCTACTTTTCTTATATCATCCTCCCATCTTCTATGCTGTTTACCTCTTTTCCTTTGCCCATCTCGAGGTAGCCATTCGGTTATTCTCTGGGTCCATTTCTCATTACTCTCCCTTGTCATATGCCCTGTCCATCCAACCTTTATCTAGTGTTAAATAGTAAATCTATGGTAATTACATATGAATGGATTTTATTTAAAAAAAAAACAAAATAACGGTTTGAGCTGGGGCCATACTGCTAATATTGCTCAAAATGACAGTTTGATGTCACATCCCTTGACGTTCCTAAAATAAGATTAAGACGAAAGTCAACGATAATGAAACAATTATGGGTTTAAGCGTTGGCAGTATGGTATTATTTTGTGTAAACAATAATATTTAATTACTTAGCATACATTACTAACATAAATATTATTGTAAATTTTCAATAATAGATAATTATTGTAAATAATGATTTCTAAGGCAGGAGGAAAAATGGATGTCGGGTTTGCGCAATAACTCGGTTAATTACAACTTTTCAACAGAATTTATGTTGTTTTTTATTTGATTAACTACAACTTTTGTCTTTAAATCTTTATCGAGTCTTTATTTAAATTACCGAATAAAGTAAATAGAACGTAATTAATTCACACATGAACAAATTACCAGCTGCCGTAGAAAAAGAAACGGACTATAGTCTTAGTTTGTTAAACATAATATTATATTGTAATATTTCGTACTATTATTGTGCCTAAGTATAAGAAAATTATGTTATAGTATTTAAGGGTATTTATTGTAAATATAAGGATTTACATATTTTTCAGCATAAAGAACTGAAAATATGTATTTTGAGGGATCACCTATTATGGTATGGTGTGTCTACAGTCTTCACCATAACAGTATCACTCTGAGTCGATGCCCTTTTTGGAATTATATTTGTTCACACAGTTTAGTTTCTAAGTTTTGTACTTACTAGTCATTTTGTTTTGTATTTTATCTGTGTCCTTTGTAATTCCAAATAAAGATTGATTTATTTATTTAATGAACATTTTAGGAATGCAAACCATCGGAGAAAGTGAGGTGCACTAAAGAAGAACTAAGCACAAATATAGAATATAAGATACAAGAAGATCAAGAAAGAAGTAGAATTAAGAGATCTAGTGAGTTATTACCAAACGGATGCCCAACGCAATTCAGTATTAACAAATTGTTACCACACAATGACTGCGCCAAATTCTATCAATGCTCGTTTGGTATTAAAATAGAGAGGGATTGTCCAGCTGGATTACACTTTAATGTTGGATTAGAGGTATTTATACTCACTGTAATATTATCTAGTAGTGACTGACTCGTTAGTCTAATCAAAATCAAAGTCAAAAACCGTTTAAATATTGGAATTGTGTACACTGTATACACAGTTTGTAGCAAAACCGATGTCGCAGGAAGGCGCGCTCTCGAAAAAGCCTATCTATGTCCAGCAGTGGACGCATACAGGCCAATAGAAGTGAAAACGATAAAATATATACCTTAACACTAAGGTATTAAAGTTTAATTTCGAATGTAGTATATTTATATGTTCGCGAGCACGTCGCTGTTCGCGAGCATGTCGGTCACGGTCACGCGAATCTACATTTCCCCCTACCAAAAAGTGCTCAACGCGCCTAAAGAAGTTTTCACTTCAAGAATACTTTGAGTTTTGCATGGCCACAGTGTAGTCAACTCAAAACTAAACCTAAAGGCCCGTACATTTGGGGATACTCGATCTATTTTTCTAAAATTTTCCGCTAGTTTGCACTCTCAGCTTCCATTAGAAAGACTTACTTAGTTGTTGTGTAGTGTGTAAAAACAAGCTTCAATTTTCACATAGCACGTTAATTTCAGAAATGCGACTGGCCGGAAAATGCCGGATGCGAATCAAAATGGCTGCCCAACGGATGCCCCAGGGACTTCGAAGTCCACCATCTGTTGCCGCACGAGTCGGATTGTACGAGGTTCTATTACTGCGTGTTTGGCGAGAAGGTCGAGAGGAATTGCCCGGCGGGACTATATTTCGACCCGAAGATACAGGTAGGAAATGATAA
Source organism: Erebia aethiops (assembly GCA_923060345.2). NCBI lineage: Eukaryota > Metazoa > Arthropoda > Insecta > Lepidoptera > Nymphalidae > Erebia > Erebia aethiops. The sequence continues at coordinate 1,328,909 of OV281087.1, read as the reverse complement.
ACGTGCTGGTTCTTTCCAGCAGAATTTTCTTTCCGAAAAGGTGGTGGCCTGACATAATAATATCATAAGTGACACAACCACTACAGCCCATTAACGTCCCACTGCTGGGCACAGGCCCTCATAGGAGAGAGGGAATTAGAGCTTAGGCCCACCACGCTGCTCCAAAGTGGGTTGGCGAGCTCTAACGACTATTTTCATTTTAGTGATAACTAGCCGAGACCGACGGCTTAACGTGCTCTCCGAAACACTGCCAACTTCCTAACCCCGGGCTAGTAATGAGAATTTCTAGTCACCCAATACTTAATTATGGCCTGACCCGGGACTCGAACCGGGACCTGAGGTGCAATCATGTAAGCTCGGCTTCAAAGTAAAATAAACCATAACAGCATTGAATTAGAGCTCAATATCGTGTATCCATTCTTATACATTTAGGTATGTACGATACCCTATTATTTTACTTTGAAGCCGGACTTAAACGATTTCATCCGCAATCCTTACATGATTGCACCTCAGGTCTGCTGCAGTCAAATATTCTAAACACTAGACCAACAAGGCAGTTAAGTGACAAAAGTTATCCTTTTATCATATCCATATACCTACCATTATAGGATAATAAAATAGGATAATCTCTTTTTTAATCATAAGATTAAAATAGATTAACCTATTTGTATTTAGAGAAAATAATTAATCGTTACATTACTCTAGAGAAAGGGATCCAAGGCTAACTATAATCCTAATGTCATCTGAATAGGATAGTACATGAAATAAATATTTTATGTTCACATTATAAAAAGAAAAAGAGGTCAAGTGCGAGTCAGACTTGCGCACAAAGGGTTCAGTACCACAACATAAATTATTTTAGATTATATCAAGAAAGATGTCATAAGTTCATAACAACACGTAATCAGCTGTGAAATAACTGGCTTACATATGGCGCTAAACTGGTAGCGCCTGACACTCACACCCTATGAGTACGGAACCCTAATAAACGATCTTCGGATTTTTTCCTGTATTTGTGCTGTGAGACCTCGCCTCTTGCCAAATTTCTTGATTTTAGGTCAACGGGAAGTACCCTATAGGTTTTGATTTATTGACGAGTGTCAAAAGATGCAAAAAATACGACATAAGCGGCCGTATCTTTTGATTGCGTTGACTCTAAAGCTTGATTTTTTTACAGCTAGGAACCTTAGACCCTAAATTTTGGATGGATGGATGGATGGATGTCTGTTACTCAATCACGCCAAAACGGCTGAATGATATAGATATATAATAATCTGAAATAATAGGCTACTTAATAATAAAATTATTGAGTTCCCGCGGGAACCAAATGTCTCAATCCACGCGGACGAAGTCGCGGGCATCAGCTAATAATTCATATAGTTTTATAATAGGTCATAGGCATACTCAAAGTATTTTTTTTATGATTTTTATTTTATTGGCCGGTTGTACAGAGAAGGCGGAACAAGATAACGCATTATAAAACAAATCAATCGTATTGCTATATTATCGGCTAGGTATTAATAAATCAGTTCAATTTCAGTGCCCAATCAAAGATTATTTTGAGATTATAAAAAATATCGAAGTGCAATGCCAATGTCTACTCGTTTAATTTTCAATGTCATTTTTGAAGTGACAACTTCTTTATGCGCGTTGAGTACTTTTTGGTAGGGGGTAAAATGTGAAACGGTGTCTTTTTCTTTATAATAATTATGACATTTTTATTATGAAGCTAAGTACGACATTGTAATTTTTAAATAACATTATTTAAATTTTGTATGACTAGGTAGGTAGGTACTTGGGTAACTTATCATTTTTTATGACATATCAATGTAAATTTGTATCAATAATATTGTATTGTACTATACCGATCTGACTTTCGTAAGCGCTTTTTATAAGTCTATGCGAAGAATAAATATAAATATAAAAATAAATAATTTTAGCTATCTTTATAATATGCTAAATTTCAGCCCGATTCGTCCAGTGGTTTGAGCTGTGCGTTGAAAGATCAGTCAGTCATCTTTTCCTTTTATATACCTACTCGTATTTAGATTCTTTGATCTTTATACCGTTCTCTACATCCTATATTATCTACATTTCTTATTATTTTTCGATGAATATTAAAAAAAAATTAACATAATCTAATCTCCGTCCAGTTAAAAATAGAATAAAAGCGTAATTTTTTTATTGTTTAGGTCTGCAATTGGCCGAATGCAGTCGACTGCAAGTCATCAACAACAGACGGACCTTCAACTACAACAACGGGGGATCAAACAACAACATCGCGTGATCCAACAACACCAACAACAATACCAGGGATCTCAACAACAACAACAACAACCTTTGTACCAACAACAACACCAACAACAATACCAGGGATCTCAACAACAACATCCCTTGTACCAACAACAACACCTGAAGTAGAATGGTTACCAAACGGCTGTCCAGCAAGTTTCAATATACATCATTTGTTGCCACATGAAAATGATTGTAGTAAATTCTACATTTGTAACTTTGGAGAAAAAGTTGAAAGAAGTTGCCCGCCTGGAACTCATTTTGATCCTAACTCGCAGGTATAGTATTTTATTTTATTTAATAGGAAGCTAACGGTATTATAATGATAATTTGTCTTATTCTAACTTATATAACCTTATGACAACCATTAATTGATAAAAGAAGTTAAAAGTAGATAAAAAACAAACTTTAAGAAGAAAAATAAACAGGCCACAAATTTTTTAATATTTAAACAATAATTTAAATAATATTATAATAAAAATGTTATTATTATTTTTAATGTTAACCATTCAAAAGCAAATTTGTTATTTTAATTGTTATACAAAGTTTATTTGAATAAAAAACACTTAATTTTACTGCCGGGAGGCTTCGGTCGTGGCTATTTACTATTTACCGGCAAATACTTAGCGTTCCGGTACGATGCACCGTACCGACACGGCACGGCACAACACGTCGCCATCGTACCGGAATGCTATAATATCGGTTATATATTAACGCTAAATTAAACGGTTACCTTCGTATGGGTTTAATATATAACTGCCATACCCATAACAGGTTACGCGCTACCATCTTAGACTGCATCATCACTTACCATCAGCTGAGATCGTAGTGAAGGGCTAACTTGTAGTAATAAAAAAAAGATAGCGAAACAATAAGGGTTGAGTTGTTGACCACGGAACTCTAAATTACTAGCTGATGACCGCCACTTCGTCCGCGTGGATTAAGGCGAGTCACCTCCAAGATTTTAGGAGGTGAGGTGTGGGGTGCCGCCCGCGCGTCTCGCGGTACATTTATCGTAGAGACTGGCGGGGAAGCGGGCAGCGCGGTATATTCTGAAACCGCTTGGCAACGTTCAAGTTCTGGGATTAATTTGAATTAAATAGATCATTAATACTTCAAGAGGAATTTATCCATATAAAAATGATGAGCAAAGTCGAAAATTTTATTAATAAAAAATTCGTTTTAAACTTTTAATTTAGCCTGTTTCAAGATTTTTTTTGATCGAGTAAAGTACATCCTACCGTGTAACAAATTAGCACATTCTTTAGACAATATCTTTAAGTGTATCGGATATTTTTTGTAAGACCGTTATTTAATAGTAAATACCGAAAAAATTTGATCTAGCAAACCAGTTTTCACCGCTGAGCTGAGGTGACTCGCCTTAAGTTTTTTGTAATTCCCGTGGGAACTCCTGAATTTTCCCAGATGAAAAGTAGCCTATGTCACTCTGCACGTCCTCAACAGCTATGCCCTTGCAAAAAATCACGTCGATCCGTTGCTTTTTTGCAGCGTAATTGATGGACACTGGATAAACCAACAAACAAACACACTTTTCCATTTATGATATTAGGTAATAGTATGATTGAGTTTTACATGTACCTACTACACTGAAGATTTAAAATGCCGCAAACTATATAAAGTTTATCTGATTAAGATCTTGTAGTATCAATGATTTGATAACAACTTTATTAAATCCGTACTAATATGCGAAAGTGTGTTTGTTTGTCCTTCAATCACGCCACAAGTATAAATAACAGGATCGACGTCATCTCTTACATAGTTGAAGACTTGGAGAGTGATAGATATCGAATAGATAGATGAATACTTTATTGCACACATAGTGATTATAGGCTACATACACTTTATCCTAGAAAATCGAAAAGTTCCCGAGATTTTAACAACTTACTTAAATAAATAAATAAATTAATAAATCCTAGGTAAAAATAATAGGCATGTTAGTGTTCCTAGAGAAAAAAAAACACAGATAAGAATTAATATTACTCTTATTTTTTCTCGTTACTTTTGACGTAACGAGACAAGTGACTATTTTAGCTTCAGTAGACAAATAGAGTTAACGGGTAGACATAATTTTACTCGTTGTACGCATGCTAGCCCTACTGTATACGGATATAATATGAATAATATTATACCGATTTCAGATACGGTTACGGATATGCATTTTTTTCCGATTATCCGTTAGTTTCGCATAGTTTCAGTTAGATGACTTCCTTAGCGCAGTGTTGAGCGCTGTTGTCTTAACGTGGGAGGCCCAGGTTAGATTCCTGGCAGAGTCAATTTAGGAATTTATAATTTCTGAATTATCTCTGGTCTGGCATGGTGGGAGGCTTCGGCCTTGGCTAGTTACCACCCTACCGGCAAAGACGAACCGCCAAGCGATTTAACGTTCCGGTAAGATGCCGTGTAGAAACCAACAGGTTTAATATAACTGCCATACCCCTAACAGGTTAGCCCGCTACCAACTTAACTGCATCATCAATTACCATCAGGTGAGATTGCAGTCAAGGGCTAACTTGTAAGACGGAGTTAAGTTTTGATTTACCGCGCAGCTAGTGTGTCGAATCAGTTCTCATTCATCGTCCCTATCCGAAATTATTCTAAACTTTTGGATCCGTTATAAATTAAACACTACAACTTTTGTGGCAGAAGTATTTTTATTAAACTTTTTAACTTTAAAGCCACGATAAAAAGGTATAATTTTTGATCTATCCAAAGAGTCCAAACGTCACAGACTACATAGTCAACACGTCAGTTGACGACCAGTTAGTCGACTTACCGTCTTTAAAGTTACGTAGCTCTTTGAAATTTACCTTTTTTGATGAAATAACAATTTTTATGCATGAAAGAATAATGAAGAAAAATAATTACCATAATATGATTTAAATAATTCTATTTCCCTATTTTATGCAATATTTCGATTTGTCAAAAAGTGCGTTTTTTTCAGTTTACGACCAATTTTCGTTAATTTACGACCACATTGTAGTCAGTTTACGACCATTCAACGGCCACTGAAAAAGGAACTCTTTATATATGAAGTTAAGGTCGAAAATAAAAATAACAATTAACTGTCTTAAAAACACGTTTATTTATTTGTTCTATGAATTTATTATTGATCAATATTTATTTTACAAAATAGCAAAAAAGATTTTTTTTATCGAAATTAGAATATTATGGACATAACTTGCATGCTTTAAATTATTTTTGATTAGTCTTCTTTTCCTACATTGCTTCTCTTTTTCTTTTTTGATTAGTCTTCTTTTTCTACATCTCTTTTCTTTTTCTTTAGCTTTCCTATGTTTTTCCTTTGCTTGTAATGGCTGCCTTCGTGTTCTTCCAATTCTAAATTTTCTTTATCGCTTTTCTAAAAATATCATTTGTTCAAGCTTGTGCGGAAATTGCACTTGGTAGCTTAGTCTAAGTTTCGCGTTTTTCATTTGGTGCCCTTTTGTCATTTAGCACTCATCATTTTGTGTGTATGATATTAATTGTAACATCGGTACTTACACTATTGTATTTTATTTAACTTACATACTTATTTATGTATCGTAATAGATTGTTTAAAAAAAAGGAAAAAAAAAGAGCAACTGCTGAGTTTCTTGCCGGCTCTTCCTGGCAGAACTGCTTTCCGAACCGGTGGTAGAGTCAAAACATGACGTAGCATAAGAGACACCTGTATGTCCTACATGTTTGAAATAAATTGAATTGAATTGAATTGAAATACACTTGCTTCGTGAGTGTGTTTAGACCGCTGAAGCATAATCTGAAGATGTACCTACGGTAATGAAGAAATGGATTCCGAAAGTGTGGATTATATCTCTTAAACAAGACACTGTGGATTAAACAAAATGTGTCAAAGATTATTGCAATATCCAAACAAATCCTAATCTAGAATAAGCAGAGTACACCAAGCTTTTTGAAAATTACAGTTATGAATCGAGGAGTCTACATACTTGTTGAAAAGTTTGTTCTTGAAATGGACTGTACAGATACTCGAGAAATTTTTAACTTAGCTGAAGTTGTCGGTCCACAAACTCCTGCTACTCGGTCCAATTTTCTGGAATCATGTAAAAAAATAATTTGTGCTCATATCACTCTATCAGATTATTAAAAAAAATAGGTTTCAATTCAATTTATCACATTATCTTTGTAAACAATATACTACACATTTGTGCACGAGAAAAAAGTCACAACAAGTCAATAATCGACCGCCAAAATATAGACAACAATTTAAAACCGTCTTCATGGTCGCTAGATACTCAGTATACGACCACTAGTATGTAGTCAAACTAATGCAAATAACCACATGGTTAGAAAAGCTCAAAAATGATCCATTAGAAACCGCTAGTTTACGACCATGTGTTCGTAAACGGGAGGAAGCTAAGTTTTAGTCAGCCTATTAGCGAACACCATTTATTTAAATAAATACGCATTTTATGGACAAAATATGTATTCTAAATTATAATTTAATCATATTCTGACACCTCAAGCACAAAATGTATGCACAAACTTAAATAAAACATGTTTTACTCACGGTTTAACTTACTCGTACTCACTATTTTTTTACTAGCATTTTGCTCCAAAATCAATGTGTGTGCTCTGGCTCAGATTCATCGGCTCACTGATTTACACTGAAACGCATTGGGTAGGCCAAATTTGTCCCGAGGGTAAGGGATAGATAGAGCTTGATCTTCAAGAAACAAAGAGTGATCGTTGCGCTGATATTACAACTGTTTTTGGTTGTTTTTGGAAAAACGGTCGTGAAAGGGGGGTGATCGGCGAACTGGCATGTTGCCCTACATAGGTAAAAATACTACCGACAATATACTACAGTATCGGATTCGGTTACGGTTACGGTTAGGTTGCATGTTTGCATTAGGGATGTTACGGAGCTCCGTAATGTCCCTGATGAAAACATGCAACCTAAATACACGCGGACGAAGTTCTGGTCATCATCCAGTAATCTATTTAAATAAAAGCGAAATACCACTCACTGACTAATCACAGATTCTCAGGAAATATAAAGCATACAAACTTGAAGTTTATAAGGTAGATTCCTTCTATAGTGCAGACATCAGCTAAGAACGGTTTTGAGAAAATTCACTCCTGAGGGGGTGAAATGGGAATTGGAAGTTTGTATGAAACTCCTATGTTTATGAAGTTAGAGACATGAAAATCGGGATTTGGGTTATTAGTTTTAAATAATAAAAAGCTACATAAGATATATAAAAGCCTCTATAGATACTTACTTTGCAGCGGGAATTTATTTTATAATCTCACAGGAAATTAGAAATTGTACGCGGACGAAGTCACGGGCGACCTCTAGTCGTTGATAAAACATCGATAAAATCTTAAACTGTAATCAAACAAGTGTAGCTAATGTTTTGGAGCTGATTTTCATGTTTTTGTCCTTCGATAATTACGATAGGAAATGGTAATGAACCATTTCTTGGACTTGACAGGACCCGTGAACTTTTACAAGGTTTTAATGAGTAATGAGTTATTTAACTAACTAATGCCCCCGACTTCATCCGCGTGAAAAAGAAAGCCATATTGTTTCAATATTGTTGACTTTCAAAAGAATTATAAAATATGGTCCCAGCTATAAACGACCTCATAAAAAATACTAGCCGCTACTTGCCGCGACGCATCACGCCTCTGTAGTGGGGCTAGAACTTTAGGGGTATGGGACATGGGTATAATATGGGTTAGGTTTTTTTTTGTTATTAACACTATTAATTTAATTTAAGGGTTTAATATAATTACTCATTCCAGGTTTGTAATTGGCCGCATGCAGTGAATTGTACTGCATCGAGCACAACAACAGAAGGGATGGCAACAGCAACAACGAGTACAACTACAACAACATTACCTCCTCCGAGAACAACAACTATAGAAGAGGAGACAACAACAACGAGTACAACAACAACGTTACCTCCTCCGACAACAACGACGACTGAGGAGCCTACAACAACAACAAAAACGAGTACCACTACAACAACATTACCTCCTCCGACAACAACGACGACTGAGGAACCAACAACCACGACAGAGGTGACAACAACTACAACGAGTACCACTACAACAACGTTACCTTCTCCGACAACAACGACGACTGAGGAACCAACAACCACGACAGAGGTACCAACTACTACAACGAGTACCACTACAACAACGTTACCTCCTCCGACAACAACGACGACTGAGGAACCAGCAACCACGACAGAGGTACCAACTACTACAACGAGTACCACTACAACAACGCTAGCTCCTCCGACAACAACGACGACTGAGGAACCAACAACCACGACAGAGGTGCCAACAACTACAACGAGTACCACTACAACAACGTTACCTCCTCCGACAACAACGACGACTGAGGAACCAACAACCACAACAGAGGTGCCAACAACTACAACGAGTACCACTACAACAACGTTACCTCCTCCGACAACAACGACGACTGAGGAACCAACAACCACGACCGAGGTGCCAACAACTACAACGAGTACCACTACAACAACGTTACCTCCTCCGACAACAACGACGACTGAGGAACCAACAACCACGACAGAGGTGCCAACAACTACAACGAGTACCACAACAACGACGTTACCTCCTCCTCCGACAACAACTACGACTGAGGAGCCTACAACAACAACAACAACAACAACAAGTACCACTACAACAACGTTACGTCCTCCGACAACAATGACGACTGAGGAACCAACAACCACGACAGAGGTGCCAACAACTACAACGAGTACCACTACAACAACGTTACCTCCTCCGACAACAACGACGACTGAGGAACCAACAACCACGACAGAGGTGCCAACAACTACAACGAGTACCACTACAACGACGTTACCTCCTCCGACAACAACTACGACTGAGGAGCCTACAACAACAACAACTAGTACCACTACAACAACGTTACCTCCTTCGACAACAACGACGACTGAGGAACCAACAACCACGACAGAGGTACCAACTACTACAACGAGTACCACTACAACAACGTTACCTCCTCCGACAACAATGACGACTGAGGAACCAACAACTACAACGAGTACCACTACAACAACTTTACTTCCTCCGACAACGACGACGACTGAGGAACCAACAACCACGACAGAGGTGCCAACAACAACAACGAGTACCACTACAACAACGTTACCTCCTCCGATAACAACAACGACTGAGGAGCCTACAACAACAACAACGAGTACCACTACAACAACGTTACGTCCTCCGACAACAACGACGACTGAGGAACCAACAACCACGACAGAGGTGCCAACAACTACAACGAGTACCACTACAACAACGTTACCTCCTCCGACAACAACGACAACTGAGGAACCAACAACCACGACAGAGGTGCCAACAACTACAACGAGTACCACTACAACGACGTTACCTCCTCCGACAACAACGACGACAGAGGAACCAACAGCCACGACAGAGGTGACAACAACTACAACGAGTACCACTACAACAAGTTTACCTCCTCCGACAACAACGACGACTGAGGAACCAACAACCACGACAGAGGTGCCAACAACTACAACAAGTACCACTACAACAACGTTACCTCCTCCGACAACAACGACGACTGAAGAACCAACAATCACGACAGAGGTGCCAACAACTACAACGAGTACCACTACAACGACGTTACCTCCTCCGACAACAACTACGACTGAGGAGCCTACAACAACAACAACGAGTACAACTACAACAACGTTACCTCCTCCGACAACAACGACGACTGAGGAACCAACAACCACGACAGAGGTACAAACAACTACGACAACGTTACCTCCTCCGACAACAACAACGACTGAGGAGCCTACAACAACAACAACAAGTACCACTACAACAACGTTACTTCCTCCAACAACTACAACGAGTACCACTACAACGTCGTTACCTCCTCCGACAACAACGACGACTGAGGAGCCTACAACAACAACAACGAGTACCACTACAACAACGTTACCTTCTCCGACAACAACGACGACTGAGGAACCAACAACCACGACAGAGGTGACAACAACTACAACGAGTACCACTACAACGACGTTACCTCCTCCGACAACAACTACGACTGAGGAGCCTACAACAACAACAACGAGTACAACTACAACAACGTTACCTCCTCCACCGACAACAACGACGACTGAGGAACCAACAACCACGACAGAGGTGCCAACAACTACAACGAGTACCACTACGACAACGTTACCTCCTTCGACAACAACGACGACTGAGGAACCAACAACCACGACAGAGGTGCCAACAACTACAACAAGTACCACTACAACAACGTTACCTCCTCCGACAACAACGACGACTGAGGAGCCTACAACAACAACAACGAGTACCACTACAACAACGTTACCTTCTCCGACAACAACGACGACTGAGGAACCAACAACCACGACAGAGGTGACAACAACTACAACGAGTACCACTACAACGACGTTACCTCCTCCGACAACAACTACGACTGAGGAGCCTACAACAACAACAACGAGTACAACTACAACAACGTTACCTCCTCCGACAACAACGACGACTGAGGAACCAACAACCACGACAGAGGTGCTAACAACTACAACGAGTACCACTACAACGACGTTAGCTCCACCGACAACAACGACGACTGAGGAAACAACAACCACGACAGAGGTGCCAACAACTACAACGAGTACCACTACAACAACGTTACCTCCTCCGACAACAACGACGACTGAGGAACCAACAACCACGACAGAGGTGCCAACAACTACAACAAGTACCACTACAACAACGTTACCTCCTCCGACAACAACGACGACTGAGGAACCAACAACCACGACAGAGGTGCCAACAACTACAACAAGTACCACTACAACAACGTTACCTCCTCCGACAACAACGACGACTGAGGAACCAACAACCACGACAGAGGTGCCGACAACTACAACGAGTACCACTACAACGACGTTACCTCCTCCGACAACAACTACGACTGAGGAACCAACAACCACGACAGAGGTGCCAACAACTGCAACGAGTACCACTACAACAACGTTACCTCCTCCGACAACAACTACGACTGAGGAGCCTACAACAACAACAACGAGTACAACTACAACAACGTTACCTCCTCCGACAACAACGACGACTGAGGAACCAACAACCACGACAGAGGTGCCAACAACTGCAACGAGTACCACTACAACGACGTTAGCTCCTCCGACAACAACGACGACTGAGGAACCAACAACCACGACAGAGGTGCCAACAACTACAACAAGTACCACTACAACAACGTTACCTCCTCCGACAACAACGACGACTGAGGAACCAACAACCACGACAGAGGTGCCGACAACTACAACGAGTACCACTACAACGACGTTACCTCCTCCGACTCCGACAACAACTACGACTGAGGAACCAACAACCACGACAGAGGTGCCAACAACTGCAACGAGTACCACTACAACAACGTTACCTCCTCCGACAACAACTACGACTGAGGAGCCTACAACAACAACAACGAGTACAACTACAACAACGTTACCTCCTCCGACAACAACGACGACTGAGGAACCAACAACCACGACAGAGGTGCCAACAACTGCAACGAGTACCACTACAACGACGTTAGCTCCTCCGACAACAACGACGACTGAGGAACCAACAACCACGACAGAGGTGCCAACAACTACAACAAGTACCACTACAACAACGTTACCTCCTCCGACAACAACGACGACTGAGGAACCAACAACCACGACAGAGGTGCCAACAACTACAACGAGTACCACTACAACGACGTTACCTCCTCCGACAACAACTACAACTGAGGAACCAACAACCACGACAGAGGTGCCAACAACTACAACGAGTACCACTACAACGACGTTACCTCCTCCGACAACAACGACGACAGAGGAACCAACAGCCACGACAGAGGTGACAACAACTACAACGAGTACCACTACAACAAGTTTACCTCCTCCGACAACAACGACGACTGAGGAACCAACAACCACGACAGAGGTGCCAACAACTACAACAAGTACCACTACAACAACGTTACCTCCTCCGACAACAACGACGACTGAAGAACCAACAATCACGACAGAGGTGCCAACAACTACAACGAGTACCACTACAACGACGTTACCTCCTCCGACAACAACTACGACTGAGGAGCCTACAACAACAACAACGAGTACAACTACAACAACGTTACCTCCTCCGACAACAACGACGACTGAGGAACCAACAACCACGACAGAGGTACAAACAACTACGACAACGTTACCTCCTCCGACAACAACAACGACTGAGGAGCCTACAACAACAACAACAAGTACCACTACAACAACGTTACTTCCTCCAACAACTACAACGAGTACCACTACAACGTCGTTACCTCCTCCGACAACAACGACGACTGAGGAGCCTACAACAACAACAACGAGTACCACTACAACAACGTTACCTTCTCCGACAACAACGACGACTGAGGAACCAACAACCACGACAGAGGTGACAACAACTACAACGAGTACCACTACAACGACGTTACCTCCTCCGACAACAACTACGACTGAGGAGCCTACAACAACAACAACGAGTACAACTACAACAACGTTACCTCCTCCACCGACAACAACGACGACTGAGGAACCAACAACCACGACAGAGGTGCCAACAACTACAACGAGTACCACTACGACAACGTTACCTCCTTCGACAACAACGACGACTGAGGAACCAACAACCACGACAGAGGTGCCAACAACTACAACAAGTACCACTACAACAACGTTACCTCCTCCGACAACAACGACGACTGAGGAGCCTACAACAACAACAACGAGTACCACTACAACAACGTTACCTTCTCCGACAACAACGACGACTGAGGAACCAACAACCACGACAGAGGTGACAACAACTACAACGAGTACCACTACAACGACGTTACCTCCTCCGACAACAACTACGACTGAGGAGCCTACAACAACAACAACGAGTACAACTACAACAACGTTACCTCCTCCGACAACAACGACGACTGAGGAACCAACAACCACGACAGAGGTGCTAACAACTACAACGAGTACCACTACAACGACGTTAGCTCCACCGACAACAACGACGACTGAGGAAACAACAACCACGACAGAGGTGCCAACAACTACAACGAGTACCACTACGACAACGTTACCTCCTCCGACAACAACGACGACTGAGGAACCAACAACCACGACAGAGGTGCCAACAACTACAACAAGTACCACTACAACAACGTTACCTCCTCCGACAACAACGACGACTGAGGAACCAACAACCACGACAGAGGTGCCAACAACTACAACAAGTACCACTACAACAACGTTACCTCCTCCGACAACAACGACGACTGAGGAACCAACAACCACGACAGAGGTGCCAACAACTACAACGAGTACCACTACAACGACGTTACCTCCTCCGACAACAACTACGACTGAGGAACCAACAACCACGACAGAGGTGCCAACAACTGCAACGAGTACCACTACAACAACGTTACCTCCTCCGACAACAACTACGACTGAGGAGCCTACAACAACAACAACGAGTACAACTACAACAACGTTACCTCCTCCGACAACAACGACGACTGAGGAACCAACAACCACGACAGAGGTGCCAACAACTACAACGAGTACCACTACAACGACGTTAGCTCCTCCGACAACAACGACGACTGAGGAACCAACAACCACGACAGAGGTGCCAACAACTACAACAAGTACCACTACAACAACGTTACCTCCTCCGACAACAACGACGACTGAGGAACCAACAACCACGACAGAGGTGCCGACAACTACAACGAGTACCACTACAACGACGTTACCTCCTCCGACTCCGACAACAACTACGACTGAGGAACCAACAACCACGACAGAGGTGCCAACAACTGCAACGAGTACCACTACAACAACGTTACCTCCTCCGACAACAACTACGACTGAGGAGCCTACAACAACAACAACGAGTACAACTACAACAACGTTACCTCCTCCGACAACAACGACGACTGAGGAACCAACAACCACGACAGAGGTGCCAACAACTGCAACGAGTACCACTACAACGACGTTAGCTCCTCCGACAACAACGACGACTGAGGAACCAACAACCACGACAGAGGTGCCAACAACTACAACAAGTACCACTACAACAACGTTACCTCCTCCGACAACAACGACGACTGAGGAACCAACAACCACGACAGAGGTGCCAACAACTACAACGAGTACCACTACAACGACGTTACCTCCTCCGACAACAACTACGATTGAGGAACCAACAACCACGACAGAGGTGCCAACAACTGCAACGAGTACCACTACAACGACGTTAGCTCCCCCGACAACAACGACGACTGAGGAACCAACAACCACGACAGAGGTGCCAATAACTACAACGAGTACCACTACAACAACGTTACCTCCTCCGACAACAACGACGACTGAGGAGCCTACAACAACAACAACGAGTACAACTACAACAACGTTACCTCCTCCGACAACAACGACGACTGAGGAACCAACAACCACGACAGAGGTGCCAACAACTGCAACGAGTACCACTACAACGACGTTAGCTCCTCCGACAACAACGACGACTGAGGAACCAACAACCACGACAGAGGTGCCAACAACTACAACAAGTACCACTACAACAACGTTACCTCCTCCGACAACAACGACGACTGAGGAACCAACAACCACGACAGAGGTGCCAACAACTACAACGAGTACCACTACAACGACGTTACCTCCTCCGAAAACAACTACGATTGAGGAACCAACAACCACGACAGAGGTGCCAACAACTGCAACGAGTACCACTACAACGACGTTAGCTCCTCCGACAACAACGACGACTGAGGAACCAACAACCACGACAGAGGTGCCGACAACTACAACGAGTACCACTACAACAACTTTACCTCCTCCGACAACAACGGCGACTGAGGAACCAACAACCACGACAGAGGTGCCAACAACTACAACAAGTACCACTACAACAACGTTACCTCCTCCGACAACAACGACGACTGAGGAACCAACAACCACGACAGAGGTGCCGACAACTACAACGAGTACCACTACAACGACGTTACCTCCTCCGACAACAACTACGACTGAGGAACCAACAACCACGACAGAGGTGCCAACAACTGCAACGAGTACCACTACAACAACGTTACCTCCTCCGACAACAACTAGGACTGAGGAGCCTACAACAACAACAACGAGTACAACTACAACAACGTTACCTCCTCCGACAACAACGACGACTGAGGAACCAACAACCACGACAGAGGTGCCAACAACTGCAACGAGTACCACTACAACGACGTTAGCTCCTCCGACAACAACGACGACTGAGGAACCAACAACCACGACAGAGGTGCCAACAACTGCAACGAGTACCACTACAACGACGTTAGCTCCTCCGACAACAACGACGACTGAGGAACCAACAACCACGACAGAGGTGCCAACAACTACAACGAGTACCACTACAACGACGTTACCTCCTCCGACAACAACTACGATTGAGGAACCAACAACCACGACAGAGGTGCCAACAACTGCAACGAGTACCACTACAACGACGTTAGCTCCTCCGACAACAACGACGACTGAGGAACCAACAACCACGACAGAGGTGCCAACAACTACAACGAGTACCACTACAACAACGTTACCTCCTCCGACAACAACGACGACTGAGGAACCAACAACCACGACAGAGGTGCCAACAACAACAACGATTACCACTACAACAACGTTACCTCCTCCGACAACAACAACGACAGAGGTGCCAACAACTACAACGAGTACCACTACAACAACTTTACCTCCTCCGACAACAACGGCGACTGAGGAACCAACAACCACGACAGAGGTGACAACAACTACAACGAGTACCACTACAACGACGTTACCTCCTCCAACAACAACGACGACTGAGGAACCAACAACCACAACAGAGGTGCCAACAACTACGACAACGTTACCTCCTCCGACAACAACAACGACTGAGGAGCCTACAACAACAACAACAACAAGTACCACTACAACAATGTTACCTCCTCCGACAACAACGACGACTGAGGAACCAACAACCACGACAGAGGTGCCAACAACTACGACAACGTTACCTCCTCAGACAACAACAACGACAGAGGTGCCAACAACTACAACAAGTACCACTACAACAACTTTACCTCCTCCGACAACAACGACGACTGAGGAACCAACAACTACAACGAGTACCACTACAACAACTTTACCTCCTCCGACAACAACGACGACTGAGGAACCATCAACCACGACAGAGGTGTCAACAACAACAACGAGTACCACTACAACAACGTTACCTCCTCCGACAACAACAACGACAGAGGTGCCAACAACTACAACGAGTACCACTACAACAACTTTACCTCCTCCGACAACAACAACTACTGAGGAGCCTACAACAACAACAACGAGTACCACTACAACAACGTTACCTTCTCCGACAACAACGGCGACTGAGGAACCAACAACCACGACAGAGGTGACAACAACTACAACGAGTACCACTACAACGACGTTACCTCCTCCAACAACAACGACGACTGAGGAACCAACAACCACGACAGAGGTGCCAACAACTACGACAACGTTACCTCCTCCGACAACAACAACGACTGATGAGCCTACAACAACAACAAAAACAACAACAAGTACCACTACAACAATGTTACCTCCTCCGACAACAACGACGACTGAGGAACCAACAACCACGACAGAGGTGCCAACAACTACGACAACGTTATCTCCTCCGACAACAACATCGTCTGAGGAGCCTACAACAAAAACAACAAGTACCACTACAACAACTTTACCTCCTCCGACAACAACGACGACTGAGGAACCAACAACTACAACGAGTACCACTACAACAATTTTACCTCCTCCGACAACAACGACGACTGAGGAACCAACAACCACGACAGAGGTGCCAACAACTGCAACGAGTACCACTACAACAACGTTACCTCCTCCGATAACAACGACGACTGAGGAACCAACAACCACGACAGAGGTACCAACTACTACAACGAGTACCACTACAACAACGTTACCTCCTCCGACAACAACCACGACAGAGGTGCCAACAACTACAACGAGTACCACTACAACAACGTTACCTCCTCCGACAACAACGACGACTGAGGAACCAACAACCACGACAGAGGTGACAACAACTACAACGAGTACCACTACAACGACGTTACCTCCTCCGACAACAACGACGACTGAGGAACCAACAACCACGACAGAGGTGCCAATAACTACAACGAGTACCACTACAACAACTTTACCACCTCCGACAACCACAACGACAGACGAGCCAACAACTACAGAGATAGTATCAACAACAACAGAGGATATTCGAACCACTACATCAACGACAACAACAACTACACCCAGCATCTGTGCTCCAGGGTTTTTCGGGAACATTCCCCATCCATACGAATGTGACAAGTACTACTTATGTTTAGGAGGTGTTGCGACCCTGTTGACTTGCACTGCCGGATATGAATTCGATCCAGTTACAGCGGTGAGTTAACCATATTCACAACACTTGAGGTCAGACTAATATGAAATGTAAAAAATATTCTGACCCGACCATAGATTTAGGATACCTCTTGTTATTGGACCCGACAGATGTTGACCAGACCCAATAAATCGAGTTCATTCAAAAAACCCATACAAAGAGCACTTTCAAGTTTTTGCGGAATTTTTCATTTTCCAGGAAACTTTGGCTTATGGAGTTTCTAGCAATATTAGTACCTGGTTCTATGTTAAAAGCCATTTTATCTGTTCTTATTCGTTAATTTATATTATTTTCAGAATTGTGTCCAAATTTCCGAGAACGGCTGTTTCGCCGGGCAGGGCAAATGGACACCCACACTACCGCCGACAACAACGGAAATTTTATTCCCAACAACAGTGACTACTGATGGAAATGAAACAACAACAACTGAAGTGCTAACAACTAGAACAGAGGCGGCATCAACGATATCGACGACCATACCTCCCACGACAACTACCACGACAGAGGTGCCAACAACAACCACGACAGAGGACCCACAAACAACAGAGGAGGAAACTACAACAACAACAACGACAACACTACCTCCTCCGACAGCAACAACGGAACAGGTTCCAACAACAAAACTAGTACCTACAACAACAGAGGCGGTTCTAACAACTTCAACAGCAACAACACCCAGCATTTGTCCTCCAGGATTTTTCGGAAACACCGCTCATCCATATGAATGTGACAAGTACTACTTATGTTTGGGAGGCGTTGCCACGTTGCTAACTTGCGCTGCCGGTTTCGAGTTCGATCCAGTGATTGCGGTAAGTTAAACTTAAAACATAATGTATCTATCTAATAAATTAAACTAGTGGTTCGCCCCGAACTGAGACCTCGCGGCGCCATCTATTGACATCAATGTGACGTTCTGTTAGAAATACTGAAGCTCATTCAAAATTAAATAATTTCTTTTCCTTACAATATTTATCTAATTTTAGTATTTGTTGTTCAAGTACAGGATATAATTCAAATAATTGATCAAGTTTCAGGCTCAGTCTTTCAGAAAATTAAGAATTCTGAGGTGCAATCATGTAAGGATTGCCATTCAAATCGTTAAAGTTTGGCTTCAAAGTAAAATAAACCATAACAGTATTGAATTAGAGTTCAATTTCGTGTATCCATTCTCATATGTTTAGGGTATCGTACATAAACTTAGTTAAATACATATCAAAAATTAGCTGAACCGGCAGGATTTGAACTTGCGTCTCTCTGGGAATCGCGCCCTGAGCGCCTTGACCACTAGGCCACGACTCACTTACCTGCCAGTGCCGAAATTTGAGATATGCATCTGTTACTCCAGTCTTCTAACGCGACTGTTTATGTCATCCAGTAGCGATATATTTCAGTATCGAAACTACTTTCAAGGCCCATATTCGATCGTTCGTTTAGGTATCGTACGTACCTAAACGTATAAGAATGGATACACGACATTGAGCTCTAAATCAATGCTTTTATGGTTTATTTTACTTTGAAACCGAGATTTAACGATTTGATCGGCGATCCATACATGATTACACCTCTGAGGTTAACTTTGGATGTTAGAAAATCTCCACTTTGAAATACCCCCATTTCGTCAATTTTAGGGAAAAATTAAAAAAATAAGAATTTTGGAATCTATTCCTAATTATCTTTAAAATGATATACCGCAACCTTATGTAACGCTATAAAAAATACTTTACTTCGCATTCGCTTCTATGAGAGCCCCTCTGAAATAAAGATTTTTATAACTTTTTAAGCCATATTCGGCTGGAGGCCATTAGTTTACATATTATATTTAAAGCTGAAGTTATTACGTTCAGTAATTCAGAAGTTATAATGCTCTAACAAGTGCAAATTCACCCAAGTAGACTCAGAGACCTTCGCTTCGCTCGGTCAAAAAAATTAATCACTCAAATGAATCACTCGTTTCATCCATCCATCCATCAGTCTGTATTCATCCACAGTAGACATAGGCCTTTTGTACGCCACTACACACGGTCGTCCGCCTTCCTCATCCGCCCGCTTCCCGCAACCTTTTTGAGGTCGTCGGTCCGGTCCAGCTGGCTAAAGGATGTCCCACACTGCGTAATTTTTTTCTAATGACCCAGTTGTAAAAATCTTTTAAGAAAGTTTTTTACTTTCTAGACATGCACTCCGATTTCGGAAAACGGTTGTTTTGCCGGCCAAGGCAAGTGGACACCAACGTTACCACCAACAACAACGGAAATCTTACTCACAACAACAAACACTACTGATGAAGTTGATACAACAACAAAAAGTGACACAACTGTCGAAACAACAACTTCGCAGGAAACTAATGATAATACAACAATCGAATTTATAACAACAACGGCGTCTTATACAACAATTCCCAGTAATATAACGATGACAGATTTCAGTACAACAACAGAGTCTGGAATAACAGTACCTAGTAATGAGACAACAGCCGATTATAATACGACAACAACAACTGACTCTGGAATAACTATTCCTAGTAATGAAACAACAACTGAATATGAAGTCACAGCAACAACCGAGGCAGGAGTAACAGTTCCAAGCAATGAAACAACAGTTCCCAGTAACGCAACAACGACAGAGTCTGATTCAACAGCAACAACAGACTCCGGAATAACTATTCCTAGTAATGAAACAACAACTGAATATGAAGTCACAGCAACAACCGAGGCAGGAGTAACAGTTCCAAGCAATGAAACAACAGTTCCCAGTAACGCAACAACGACAGAGTCTGATTCAACAGCAACAACAGACTCCGGAATAACTATTCCTAGTTATGAAACTACAGTACCCAGTAATGCAACAACAGCTGAGTATGGTCCAACAACAACAACAACAGCAACAACACCCAGCATTTGTCCTCCAGGATTTTTTGGAAACACCGCTCATCCATATGAATGTGACAGGTACTACTTATGTTTGGGAGGCGTTGCCACGTTGCTAACTTGCGCTGCCGGTTTCGAGTTCGATCCAGTGATTGCGGTAAGTTAAACTTTAAATATAATTAATCCCTATAATAAACTCTATCTATACCAATATTAAATATGCGAAAGTGAGTCTGTCTGGCTGGAGGTTGTCTCACACTACGGTACGCGGTCTTCACTCCAGAACGCGTCTGCCTCAACGGCCATCGGTGCTGTGACAGACATGACCTGCCTATTGCTACTTCATCTTACTACATCTCTGGGCAATGTCAGTTACTTTAGTTCTGCGGCGGATTTTCTCGTTACAAATTCTATACCTCAGAGAAACACCCAACATAGCCCGCTGTGTGCTTGTGAACCGTCGAGTGAATCTACCGCTGGTTCAGAATGCCATTTTCCAACGCTCCAATGTCAACCACTTTATTGTCGATGTCACAAAATGTCTTGAGAGCAAAACTCCAATGGCCAGTAATTTTTTTCCTTTGACCCAGTTGTAAAAATCTTTTAAGAGAGGTTTTTCTTTTTCAGACATGCACTCCGATTTCTGAAAACGGTTGTTTTGCCGGCCAAGGCAAATGGACTCCGACGTTACCACCAACAACAACGGAAATCTTACTCACAACAACAAACACCACTGATGAAGTTGATACAACAACTTCGCAGGAAAATACTGATAATACAACAATCGAATTTATAACAACAACGGCGTCTTATACATCAATTCCCAGCAATATAACGACGACAGATTTCAGTACAACAACCGAGTCTGGAATGACAGTACCTAGTAATGAGACAACAGTTGATTATAATACGACAACAACAACTGACTCTGGAATAACTATTCCTAGTAATGAAACAACAACTGAATATGAAGTCACAGCAACAACCGAGGCAGGAGTAACAGTTCCAAGCAATGAAACAACAGTTCCCAGTAACGCAACAACGACAGAGTCTGATTCAACAGCAACAACAGACTCCGGAATAACTATTCCTAGTTATGAAACTACAGTACCCAGTAATGCAACAACAGCTGAGTATGGTCCAACAACAACAACAACAGCAACAACACCCAGCATTTGTCCTCCAGGATTTTTTGGAAACACCGCTCATCCTTATGAATGTGACAGGTACTACTTATGTTTGGGAGGCGTTGCCACGTTGCTAACTTGCGCTGCCGGTTTCGAGTTCGATCCAGTGATTGCGGTAAGTTAAACTTTAAATATAATTAATCCCTATAATAAACTCTATCTATACCAATATTAAATATGCGAAAGTGAGTCTGTCTGGCTGGAGGTTGTCTCACACTACGGTACGCGGTCTTCACTCCAGAACGCGTCTGCCTCAACGGCCATCGGTGCTGTGACAGACATGACCTGCCTATTGCTACTTCATCTTACTACATCTCTGAGCAATGTCAGTTACTTTAGTTCTGCGGCGGATTTTCTCGTTACAAATTCTATCCCTCAGAGAAACACCCAACATAGCCCGCTGTGTGCTTGTGAACCGTCGAGTGAATCTACCGCTTGTTCAGAATGCCATTTTCCAACGCTCCAATGTCAACCACTTTATTGTCGATGTCACAAAATGTCTTGAGAGCAAAACTCCAATGGCCAGTATTTTTTTTCTTTTGACCCAGTTTTTCTTTTTCAGACATGCACTCCGATTTCTGAAAACGGTTGTTTTGCCGGCCAAGGCAAATGGACTCCGACGTTACCACCAACAACAACGGAAATCTTACTCACAACAACAAACACCACTGATGAAGTTGATACAACAACTTCGCAGGAAAATACTGATAATACAACAATCGAATTTATAACAACAACGGCGTCTTATACATCAATTCCCAGCAATATAACGACGACAGATTTCAGTACAACAACCGAGTCTGGAATAACAGTACCTAGTAATGAGACAACAGTTGATTATAATACGACAACAACAACTGACTCTGGAATAACTATTCCTAGTAATGAAACAACAACTGAATATGAAGTCACAGTAACAACCGAGGCAGGAGTAACAGTTCCAAGCAATGAAACAACAGTTCCCAGTAACGCAACAACGACAGAGTCTGATTCAACAGCAACAACAGACTCCGGAATAACTATTCCTAGTTATGAAACTACAGTACCCAGTAATGCAACAACAGCTGAGTACGGTTCAATAACAACAACAACAACAACAACAACAACAACAGCAGCAACACCCAGCATTTGTCCTCCAGGATTTTTCGGAAACACCGCTCATCCATATGAATGTGACAGGTACTACTTATGTTTGGGAGGCGTTGCCACGTTGCTAACTTGCGCTGCCGGTTTCGAGTTCGATCCAGTGATTGCGGTAAGTTAAACTTTAAACATAATTAATCCCTATAATAAACTCTATCTATACCAATATTATAAATGCGAAAGTGTGTCTGTCTGGCTGGAGATCGTCTCACACTACGGTACGCGGTCCCCACTTCAGAACTTGTCTGCCCCAACGGCCAACGTTTCTGCGACAGACATGACCTGACCACTGCCACTTCAGCCTACTAATTCTCTGGGCTATGGCTGTTACATTAGTTCTCCGGCGGATTTTCTCGTTATAGATTCTATCCCTCAGAGAAACACCCAACATAGCCCGCTATGTGCTTGTAAATCGTCGAGTGAATCTACCGCTGGTTCAGAATACCATTATCCAACGCTCCAGTGTCGACCACTTTCTTGTCGATGTCACAAAATGTCTTGAAAGCAAAATGCTCCAATGGCCAATTATTTTGTCCTTTTGACCCAGCTATAAAAATCTTTTAAGTTTTTTTCTTTTTAGACATGCACTCCGATTTCGGAAAACGGTTGTTTTGCCGGCCAAGGCAAATGGACGCCAACCGAACCTCAAACCACAGAGTCATATACAACAGTACGCGACACAGAAACCACTACAAAAGACAACGGACATGGCGAAGTGGACCCGACTACAGAAAGAAAGAGCACAATTAGCAATACAACTGTAGAAGATTACGAGACCACGTCGGTTCTTGGACAAACTACAGTAGATATTTCTGCTACTACAGCATCTATAGAAACGACAACTAGTAATATATGTCCACCAGGTTAGTCTAACATTCTATCAGTATTCTATGAGTTGCCAGGCGAAAAATAAACTAAAACTAAACAGGTACATAAAGTTACTTTAAAACTTATAATTTATCTATTGGAATTCTATTTTACACTCATAAATCTCTGTTCCGTGATCATTACAAATATTGAAGGCCCGTATTGAGCGTGGGTTTCCTTACAGAATGAAGGTTAAGACCATAGTCCACCACGCTGGCCATATGCGGATTGGTAGACTACATACTTTAAGAACATTATGCCTGACCACCTCAATATGATACGTCATAACACAACTAGGCTAACGCTGCTTTTTACACATAGAGAGAGCAATACTAGTTTTTCAAGATAAACTTGACACTTTTATTGCCAATCACTCGACGTCACGTGATCGCGTTCACGCGACGTCGTTTGGCCCGTCACGCGACGTCGAGTGATGAGGTCATACTTTTTTGTTCATGGTATATTAAGCTTGCCGTAGCGTAGACGCAGATTGTTTCCTTTAGGGAAAGGATTGACATATCGGGAAGGGTATTATAAGACTATTAGTATCAAGCGTTTGTTTTTGCGTAACGTAATTGGTTAACAGTAGGAAAACCACCCGCAAAAAAAAACATTTTTCTTAGCAATCAACTTTTTTATTTTTTTTAGGTTATTCTGGTTATATAGCCGACCCTATGCAATGTGACAGATTCTTCCACTGCGTGGTTGGTAATGCTATACCACTGTACTGCCCAGCTGGTTTGGAATACGAGCCTGTTTCCAAAGTGAGTTATTCAAAAAATCTCATGCTTAACATTATAAATGCGAAAGTATGTTTGTTTGTCCTTCAATCACGCCGCAACGGAGCAACGGATCGACGTGATTTTTTGCATGGGTATAGTTGAGGGCTTTGAGCACCATAGGCTACTTTTATCTCGGAAAAATAAGGTGTACCCGCAGTAATTAAAAAAAAATTTTTTTTTACTGATTTCATTTATCCCTTCGTCACACTTTAGGAAATTAATGATTGAAGTCATGATTCATAACTAGCTGATCCGCCCCAGCTTTGCGTGGATAAAATTTCTCAAAATCTTTACTTAGTTTTACCTCGTAGAGCGAACCCATACACAAAATCACAAGCTTTGCATGTTTGGATATTTGTTACTCCATGAAGCCACAATCACTAAACCAATTTTGCTGGGAATGTATATAGCTCATAAACTGAATTAACACATTTTATCCCAAAAAATTAAAGATTTTCCACGGGAATCAGAAAACCTTCCCGGACGAAGTCACGGGCATCATCTTGCATTCCATGATTTATTTGAGTTATTTTGCAGTTCCCAGGATATCAAGATAGTACCTACTTCATGAATTATTATATAATAATACAATACTAATACTATAAATGCGAAAGTTTTGATGGATGGATGTTTGTTATCCGATTTGGCACAGAGATAGATTATAGGTTAAAATTTAAGAGTTCCCACGTGAACCAGAAAGGCAGACAAAGTCGCGGGCATCAGCTAATATATTACATGAAACATATAATTTTTATTATATCTTATATCTTCAATTTTTTAAAACTATTTCAGCAATGCGTACCAATTTCGGAAAATGGTTGTTTTGCCGCTCAAGGAAAATGGACACCTACTGAACCACACACAACAGATTCGGGTACCTCAGAAGTTACAACTGTTAACAACAACGACACCGTTAACGCAAAAACAACAACAGTAGCCAATGAGATAACAACAGACAAGGAAACAACAATAGATGATTACATAACTACACCTGAAGGAGAAATCGATGAAGTTGTAACAGCAACAACTATAAGATCAGAAACAACACAACAAGATGAGGTTCCAACTACAGTCGCAGATTCACAAAAAACTACGATATTAGTTACTGGAACTACAAATTTCGTGACAAGTGAGTCAAATATTAACCAAAATCCTACAAATAGACCAACGACTGAAAAAGATTTAACCACAGAAAATAATGATAATGATTCTCCAAGCGATCAACCAAAAACAACTACTAATGCAGATTTAACTACTGAACCAAATGAAAATGATAACGAAGAAGAATCTCCAAGGGATCCACCAACTACAGTAAACATGGATACTACTACTGGTATGCAAACCACGATATCAGATGAGATTAACACAGAGAAGATTACAACGGAAGCTGCATCTCAGACCACTGTTGGTGTAGCAATTGATCCTCCGGCCAGCATATGCCCGCCAGGATTCTCTGGGTTCATACCAGATCCTGCAGCGTGTGATAGCTTCTACCAGTGTATAGTTGGTCATCCGATAAGGCTGTTCTGCGGTTCTGGAAGTGAATTCGATCCGGTTTCCTTGGTAAGTGTGTTGGTATTCTTTTAAGTCTCAGCGGTTTGATTGATTTCAAATCTTTAGGGATATCTACATAATACATCAAAGGAAGGAGACGTTTATACTTTTCTCTTAATATTTATGAAAAAATAGATTATGAACATTATGTTTATGAAAAAAATAACGAACAAACAAAATATTCAAACACGAGATAGTATGTATTTATAAATGTATTTTAGAAAGTATCGGAGAAAAATGGTCTGGTATCTTTTAGTTTTATGATAGGCTAGCTAGTCGTTAACGAAGCGTGATTTTTAATTTTGAGCGTCTTCTGAGAGAAAATGACTGTTAATAAATTCTTTACTGCCACACAAAACTTTAAAATAAAAACAATTAATTGGAATAAAAAAGAAAAATGTGTGCAAAGGCGGTCTTATCACTAAAACTGGATTAAAACACTAACGTTAAATTGAATATCTGATTCGATGCATCAGCACTCCTGTCGAATTTTCATAAATCTGAAGATTTCAGAGCTGAGTTGAGCGTTAATAAAATATGCCAGTAAGAACTTCCGCATGTTTTTTCAAAACGAATTGCCTGTTGGCAAAGGCCTCCTCTAGCTCCTGCCACTGTGGTCTATCGTGCGCTACTCGACGCCAATTTCGTCCCGCTGTCGTTTTTATTTCGTCTTCCCACCTCCTCTACGGTCTGCCTCTAATCCATTTTTAAAACTATAACTAAAATAAAATTTCAGCAATGTGTACCAATATCGCCGCACGGTTGCTTCGCGTCTAAAGGCATGTTCACAACAACTTTGAAGGGATCTCCAACAACAGACGCGTCCACGGCAACACCAGGCGACAAACCGACAACAATCGAATCTGATGTCACTGATGGAAAGGAAACAACGAAATATCTAACATCCACAACAAAAACCAAAGGTACCCGGGGTTCTATTACTTCCGTATTATTGCTAAAATGTAACGATCGCAATCACCTATGATTGGATTACTTTGGCAAATTCCATATAAAATGATTTTTTTCAAATAGAATTTGATGGAAATTAAAGGTAGTGGAAATCGAAAAATTATAACTTTTAAGTATAATTTACTGGTATTTGTAATATTAAAAATAGATTACTGTTAATAGATGACATCAACTTACTAACGGTTACTAAGAAATATTTTTAGATTATATTAGAAATTTTAATATACAACATTTTCAGAAATTGACGTTGGAAATGCAGAAACAACAGACTTAGCAGAAACAACAACAAGGATTCCAGAAACAACAGTGTCTGTAGAAACGACGAGTCTATGTCCACCCAACGTGTTTGGCAATGTTGCGGACCCGGGGCGATGTGACAGATTCTACATGTGCGTCGGTGGTATGGCTATACCACTGTACTGCAGTGCTGGGTTCGAATTCGACGAGACCACTCAAGTAAGTGTTTATAATATATCAGACGATTTTTTTTTCTATTATCCTCGTTTAAATTCTCGTCTAACAGAGCAAGCATTAACAAATTTGACTGTTTTTCAGCAATGCGTGACAACTTCCGAAAACGGCTGTTTTGCGAGACAAAAACAAACAGACAAACCTGCAACCGTATTAGAAACAACACCAAAACCGACAACAATTGAAGTTCTTACAACAATCGAAGATGAAACAACAGAAACTGTGGTAACAACAACAAAGAACATAGAAACCATCCCACAAATTTGCCCACCAGGGGTCTTCGGAAATGTGGCACATCCTGAAAGATGTGATCAATTCTACCTGTGTGTTGGCGGAACCGCCATACCGTTGTTCTGTGGTACTGGATACGAATTTGATCCTATACAAAGGGTAAGTGAATCTTCTTTACCGGTAGAGTGGTAACTAGCCACGGCCGAAGCCTCCCACCAGGCCAGACCAGGGAAAATTCAGAAATTATAAATTCCCAAATTGACCCTGCCGGGGATCGAACCCGGGACCTCCGCACGTTAGCGCTTAACACTGTGCCACGGAGGTCATCACCTTGTTGGCCTTCTGACTGCGAATCATTATGAACCGAGATAGTTTCCAGCCTCGAGTCTTGCTTAAAAAAAAAATATTTAATTTTCTGTCAAGAAATTTCCAGAAGATAGGTACCACTATAGCCCATCAACGTCCCACTGCTGGGCACAGACCTCTACTCTCATAGGAAAGTGAGAATTAGAGCTTAGACCCACCGCGCTGCTCCAATGCAGGTTGGCGGGTTTTAACGACTATTATCATGTTAGTGATAATAACCGGGACTGACGGCTTAACGTGCTCTCCGAGGCACGGGGGTGAAACACCGCCAACTTCCTAACCCCGGGCTAGTACCTACTGAGAATTTCTAGTTAGAAAAACACAATACTTAATTATGGCCCGACCCGGAACTCAAACCCGGGACCTCGTCGACCGCAGTCGAACATGCTAACCGCTAGACCAACAAGGCAGACCTAGACCTCGTTTTTACAGTATATTCAACGTAGCATATATGTACTCATATTTATTTTTCGCCATTTGCGAGCTATTTTTATTTCATGTAAATTCTATCTGTGAAAACTTGTAATTGGCGTTATACTTATTCTTTATTTATCTATACATTTTTGTTGTATCTGTAAGTTTTCTTAATAAAATGAAATAAAAATAAAATAAATCATTGTATTGTTTTTTTCAGCAATGTGTGGTGATTTCCGAAAGTGGATGCACAGCGAAGAGAAGTTAATAGAAATAACGAACTATGCTTGTGGACTTGGACTAACAATTAGCGGCCTTCACAAATAAAATGATTTGGAAATGATTAACGTCATTTCATTCATAATTTTATGCATTTTGTTCATCATCGTCATCATCATCACCTATTGCCCGTATATGGTCATGGGCATTTATTTATGCGGTTTGAATTTTGAATCCCTTTTAAAAAAAAGTCGATGCCAATTTTATATCAGTCGAATAAAACTTTTGTAAGAACATATTAATATTAATATCAGTGGTATTTCTGTACTATATTTAGTGCTTTTGCTTATTAATCTAGATTATCATTCGTTACTTTTGATGACGAATTATTGCATTCGTTAATACACGTCTTAATATATGCAATTTTATTGGGTTATTATGACCAAAATTCAGAGCCATGAGATTAAAAGTACCTACTTTTTACGTCTAGAGAGCCAAAAAAATTTATAATTTTAAAAACTTTTTCAGTGTAAAAATGCTTTATTAATTATATTATAATATATCTTTTACCTTGGCGTTTATTAAATTTTGTATTTTCAATTCTGTTTTTTAATTTTGACTCAGTGTCATTGAATCCCCTCAGATTATGTATTAAATTGAAAAGGTTTACATATAAGATTTTTAATGATGTCTTGACGTAATTAATTTAGGATGAATAAATGTTTATATAGGTATTTATTCAGAGTCATTATCTTCAACGGAAAGTATTAATGGAAAAGGCTGTGTTAATTTATTTTTTATGAATATATTAAATATTATGTGTTTGTACAGTTATTTTATACTTAATTCACTTAATAAATATTGCTATTATGATTTTTTTTTTATTTATCCAGACAAACACATGAAAAACCGCATCGATTGAGTATACTGAATTTACTATTAAAGATTGTCAGAAAAAAAAGATTTAAAAAAAGGCCAAGTAATTCTATGAAAAGTAGGTACAATAAAACAAAAGAAATCATTTTACATTTATTTATTGATTTTTTTTGTGATGCATTCATTCTTCAAGATTTCCTTCAATTTTTTATATCTTTTCTATAATTAATTGTTTGTATCTTCAATTATCTATCTCTCATTGATTCCATCAGTTTTATGCTAGTTACCCATTCTTTTACGATTTATTTGGTTCTTGCTTCAAGCTATATCGTAACAAATTTTAGACTCTCATGGATGTTTTTCTTGATGTCGCAGTTTTTCTTAGTTCAAGTGTTGTTTTTCTTGCATGCATATCAATGATTGCTTTTTAGATCATACAATTGCAGAAATTCTTCATAAAAAGCCTTTTGCATCCTCGGTGACACAAACACTCGACAGTTTGCTTCTATTCTTGGCATACATTTCTGAAAACAACAGCTAATTATTAGAAATGCGAAAGTATGGATGTATGAATGTTTGTTACTCAATCACGTCAAAACGGCTGAACGGATCTGGATGAAATTTGGTACAGAGATAGATTGTAGTCTGGAATAAAACATACGCTACTTTTTAATAGAAAATTATTTTTATAGAAAATTAATGAGCTCCCGCGGGAATAAAAAAAACCTCAATGCCAGCGAACGAAGTCCCCGCGACTTGGTTCGCTCAGCTATCAGCTAGTTATTCATAATTAATCTATCCGAAAGTGTGTTCGTCGGTCTGTCACCTTTTCATTTACCTATTCGTTCAACTGATAATTTAGAAGACGGTCATAGGCTGATTTAATATTCCAGAAAATCATAAAGGTTCGAGGTATCAATTAATATGATATAAATGCAGCGAAAGTATATAATATGTGTTACTATTCAGAAGACAATCCAGAAGTAGGTACCTACCTATTTGTAAGACACTTTTAATATATTTGTACTCTCATTTGGAACTTGCACGAATAAATGGTTAAACGTGTAGAGGTTCCACGAGAGATATTTAAATGTAATTATATAAAAGATGGCTAAACTTGATAATATTCATATTTTGACCCAGCCACGATTGCTATTGTTAAGCTCTAAATGAAAATGCGATCTAAACACAAAAGTATTCAATAATCGCTGAGTCTGCCGGCAGGAGACTGCTTTACCATCGTCAAAATACTCGTATTTATATTAACTATTTTCAATATGGCGTCCGTATCAGATTAAATCGAATGACATGAAACGAGTCAAATTAACAGACATTATACTATTGAGATATAATGACAAACAGCAATAATGCTAACACTATGAAATGTATCTAAAAGTATAGTAAGTAAAAAATGTATCTATTTTTTTCAGGAAATCCTTTGTTTATGTTTACAAAAGATCTCTTTAGTTCCTAGACCCAATGGTTTGAGCTAAATCTATACTAATATTATTAATGCGAAAGTTTGGATGGATACATGTTTGTTACTCAATCATACCAGAACAACTTTACGGATCTGTATGAAATAGATTATAGTCTGGAATAACACATAGGCTTCTTTTTATCCCGGATAATTAAAGTCGAGGTCATCAGCTAGTATTGATTTTATGAGACATTTTTTTTTTTGATTTCTTACCAAGGCTCGCGGATTGAACTGGTATCCATATTTACACTTCATTTTCCTGACGCTGCCATATAAACATTCGTAGTAGAAGCTGCAGCTGTTCAGATCAGGGTATAGGAACCTATCATCAGGTCTGCACATAGGAATAGGAAGAGATACTTCAGGAGTCGATGAGAAAGGTTTAGGAGTTGTAAAGCAAGGGGGTATTGTACTAGTTGAAGGAGCAGGGGGTAGGGTAGGTTTGGTAGGTAGAGACGTTAATTTTGAAGATTGGTGTGTTATTACAGTTGATATTGTGGAGGGTAATGACGATATGGTTGAAGATGGTGACGAAATTGGAGAAGATGCTGATGGTGAAGATGGAGATTGGGTATCTGTAGTTTCAGGATTTAAAGTGGTTGGTGATGAAGATATTGTTGAAGGAATGTGTGTAACTATCGTTGTTTCAGAATTCGCGTCAGTTGATAAATTGAGTGTTATAGGTCTCTGTGTTTGAGGGAATTGTGAAAATGATGTTTGTGGTATTGAAATTGGTATTTCATCAGTATTTGTGTGAGGATTTAGAGTTGTAGTAATACTGTCAGGTTTCAATGTTAGTGTATCTGTTTGTACTGTAATTGTTGAAGATGGTGGGGTTGAAATGGGATTTTCTGATGAAATTCCATTAGTAATTGTTATAATTGGAGGAATAGTTAAGTTTGATAAAATTTCATTAGTAGTAGTAGTGAATGAAGGAGTCATTGCGTTAGATGTGGGTTCTATGGTTGATGTCATTTCAGGTTTATTTGAAGAAATAATGTCAGTTGTTGATTGATGTACTGTTATAGTTACTTCAGTCAATGGGATTTTTGTGGCTAGAGTAGTAGTTATAAATTCCGATGTACTAGGGTTAGTTGTAGTAGAAATAACAGGTTTTAAAGTCATACTATCATTCACATTTGATTGTTGTGTAGTTAAAGTTGCTTCAGTAGTTGTAATGTTTGTTATAACTGGCTCTAGAGTTGAAGTTATGGCATCCGGTGTAGTCGAACTAAAAGTTGAAGTCTCTACAGCAGTTGGTGTATTAGTCTGCGCAGTGGATGCTAGAGTTGATACTGTTCTATCTCGCGGTGTAGTTACTGGAGTAGGTCTAGTTATAATAGTAGTTGACCCAATGGTTGACATTGAAGTTGGCAATGTGATTTCTCGATCTGTTGATATTGTTGTAGGTTCAATTATTATTATATTTGAACCAGTTGATGGAGACATAATCGTTGAAGGTTCACTTGCAGATTCAGTGGTCAGTATCGTTGATTTCACTGTTATATCGGGTAAAGTTTTCGGTGTGACTGTTCCTGTCCAAGTCATAGTTGATTGTTGATCAGAACCCGTGGTTGATGTAGTTGGTCCTATGGATATATCAGGGAAAGTTTGGGTATTGATTGACAAAGTAGGGCTTGAGGTTATTGTAGGAGTATTTATTGAAGTTTCTTTAGTTACTGTAGTTGACATTACAGTTATACCCGGTAAAGTTTGAGTAGTGGTTGATCCAGTAAATTGTCTTGAAGTCACTGTTGGTATATTCACAGAAACAGTTGATTTATGAACCGGTTCTGCAGAGGTTGTAGGATTTAGCGTAGTGTTGGATACATCTGTATTAGGTACTGTTTGCGAAGTAGAATCGATTGACTGAGTTGATACTGTGAATTCTTGACCTGTAACCGTATGTGTTACTGTCGTTGGAAAGTTTGTAGGTTTATTTGTTTCTGTATCAGTGACTGTAGAAGGGATAGGTGAAGTTAATAATGCATTAGTTGTAGTTAAGTCAGAGCTTTTTGTTGTTGAACCAGTATTATAATATGTTTCTGAATTGTCTTCTGTTATTGGATATAATGTCGTTGAAATGGGTTTTATAGTTGTTGAAATTGG
The DNA here is from genome assembly GCA_923060345.2 of Erebia aethiops. NCBI lineage: Eukaryota > Metazoa > Arthropoda > Insecta > Lepidoptera > Nymphalidae > Erebia > Erebia aethiops. The sequence goes on along the minus strand of OV281087.1, from coordinate 1,295,383 downwards.
TGGAAGAGTTGGTTTCGTGACCATGTGTGTTGTAGGATATTCAGATGTCGTAACTTCTTGAGTAGATGTGATTAGTGTTGTTGAGATAGGTTTCATAGTTGTTGCGGTAATAGTAGGTAGCGGACCTTTAGTTATGATAGGTGATAATGGCACTGATTCTGTTATTGTATCAGGCTCGAATGTTGCTGAGATTGTACTAGGCTCAAAAGATACAGTAGTTTCCTTAGATATTGTTGAGCTAGAGTTTGAAGATATAACAATTACAGGCAGTTCGGGAGATTCGTTTGTGGCATGCGATGTTGTAGTACATATACTGTGTGTACATTCTGATGTATTCGAAATGGGTTCTATAGTTGTCGTGAAAGGTGACGGTGAAGAATTCATTGTACTATGTGGTAAATTAGTGTTAGTTGTTGTCACTAATTCAGCTGTTGTAGATTCTAATATTGTCGAAACCGGTGCCGCAGTTGTTATTGTAATGGGAGGTAAGGAAGGTATCGGTGTAATATGCGATGTTGTAAGTTTAATCATTGAAGTTGAAGTTGGTTTAAGTGATGTTTTAGTGAGTTCTGTTGATGTGATGGGTTCTAATGTTGACATAATTTCTGAGGTTGACGTAATAGGTTCCAATGTTGTAGTATATTCTGTTGTTATTGAGCTAGAAATTGATGTGATTGCACTTACAGAAGAAGAAATTGTTGTTATTTCTGGTGATGTAACATTTTCAGTTGGTATCATTGGTTTAGATGTTGTAATAGGTTCAAACGTCGATAAAATAGGTTTCATATCTGGTGTTGTAATTTCAGGTATGGTTGAAGTGGGATTGGAGTTTGACGAGGTAACGGGCGGAAGAAGTGGTTTAGCTGTTAAAAGAGATTTAGTTGTGAATTCAGTTGTCGTTACTGAATCTACATGTGTCATAGTTTCATTTGTTGATGAGATGGATTGTTCGGTTGTTTTTGTAAATGGTAGGGGTGTTTTCGTAGTATTATACGGTGTTGTAGGACGATCGGTTTGTATCACTGTTTCTGTTGATAAAATCGGTTCGACTGTCGTTGAGATGGTTTCCGTATTTGTTGTTGTATTTTCCGTTATTGTAACTTCAGAAATCATAGTAGTAGGGTTTGAGATTGTCAAAGTAATAGGGGGTAGGGATGGTTTTGCGGTTAAATGAGATTCTGTTGTAAATTCAGTAGTTGTTACTGGTTCAGCGTGTGAAATAGGTTCATTTTTTGTTGAGATAGATTCTTCAGTTCTTGTAATATATAGTATTGTAGTAATCTGGGGAGTGGTAGGGCGTTCGGTTTGTGTCACCGTTTCTGTTGATGAAATAGATTCGAGTGTTGTTGAGATGGGCTCCATACTTGTTGTTTTTACAGTTATAGTTGGCAAGGAAGGTCTTGTTGAAAACGAGGAGGTCGTGTTTTCTGTAGTTGGCATGAGTGTTATTGTGATTGGTTGCATAGTTTGAGTTGTTGTTGTCACATCATATGTTGTTTTTGTTGTTGTTAATTCTGGTGCAGACGATATAACTTTAGTAGTAAACAGTTCGTTTGTAATTGATGTAGGGGCACTAGTTATTGATTCGGATGTTTCTGTTATAGGTTTAGTAACAGGTGACGATGTAATTACAACATTTCCAGTAATAGTTGCAGGCGGTAATGACGGTATTTTTGATGGAGAAGTCGGTTCTTCAGTGGGTGTTGTAAGGGTATACGATGGTGTTGTAGTAAATAAATCTGTTGTTTGTGTTACAGAGATATTAATTGTAGGAGAAATAGTAACAGTAGGTAGTCTTTCTTCGGATGTAGTTACGCTAGGTAAGGATTCAGTAGATGAAGTCTTACTAGTAGTTGTATGTATTGATTCGGTTTCGTCTGTAACGGGTTGAGTTATAGCATATGTTTCAGTAACAAGTGGTGTATTTTTTATACTTGTAGTAGTTTCTGTTGCTGCGGACGTTACAACTGTAGATTGAAACGGCTCTGTTGTAATAGATACAGTCTTAGTAGTTTCTGGTTCTGCGATTTCTTTCGCAGGCTGAGTTACAGCTGAAGATTCAATAGTTGTAGTACTTGTTATTGGTAGTAAAGGTTCTGAGGTAGGATAAGCTGTCATTGAATTAACTTTATCCGTTGAAATGATAGTTATACCTCTAGTAGGTGGTGGTGTAGTTGAAGTAGTAGATAGATCTTCTATTATAGTCGTTATTTTAGGCTCTGGAGTTGATGTCATTTCAGTTATTGGTGTAGAAGTTGTAACAATTGAAGTTGGTACATCAGTTGTACTTATGAATGCAGAGTCAGTTGTAGGATGATCAGGGCTAGGTGAAGTAGGTAATACAGTGGGATTTTCTGATGAAAGCTCAGTTGTAGTCTGGTCTCTAGTGGAGGTTAATTGATTAGCAGTTGTTAATGTTGGTTGATTTGTAGTTGATTCAGGTATTACGGATATTTCTTCAGTCATAGTTGGAACTGTAATAGTTGTTGTTCCGGTTGAAGGTTTATCTGTGAAAGATATAGTCGCTGATGAGATTGGTATGTTATTTGTAATTGTAATTTCTTCTATTGTCTGTGTAGATTGTTTTGAAGTAGTTATCGGTGGTAAAGTAGGATTAAATGTGGTAGGTAATTCTGTATTTACTGACTCTGTTAGTGCAGTAGATAATTCAGTTGTATGCGATGAATCTTTTTCTGTACTAGGTTTAGTTGTGGTAACAATAGAAGTTTCTATAGTAGGTAGGACAGTTGTTACTGTATCATACTTAATAGAAGTTACTGAGGTAGGTAACTCAGTTTTCACAGTACCTATTATTGTACTAGGTTTGGTAGGAGTTACTGTAGTAGGTAATTCTGTAATTACTAGTTTCATTTCTGTACTAGATTCAATAGGAGTCGCTGTTGTAGATATTTCTGGTGACTCTGTTATTGTACTAGGTGCGATAGGAGTTACTGTACTTGGTATAATGGGAGTTACTGTATTAATTTTACTTGAAGTAATGATAGGGGGTAAAGAAGGTTTAGTTGCAGGGATAGGTGGTAATATACGCCTTGTAGTCGAAATCGTTGTACGAGTTATATTAGGAGATTCAGAACGAATAGGGGGTAATGTTTGTCGGGATGTAGTTGGGAAAGTTATGTTGCAGCATATTGATAGATGTGTTGGTTGGCAACTCTGAAAAAAAATTGTTGTAGTAAGTACTTATTATGCAAAATGTCTATAATATTATCATAACACAAAAGAAGATCAAAGTTACATGGAATCAACCTAATCTATATAATATACTAGCTGACCCGGCGAACTTCGTACCGCCTTAGTATGCAAAATTAAATGTATATTTTTTAATATTTCTGAGAGATTTTCTTAATATTTTTTTCCGTAAGAACCTTCTCCTAATAATAACAAATACAACAAAAAAAGAATTAGTGAAATCGGTCCAACCATTCACGCGTGATGCCGTGACCAAGGAAAACGGGTTTAATTTTTATATATATAGAAGATTATAATTGTCTACTGATCTAATAACGGCTTATTGGGACATTTGCCTTTTATAGAGACTTTTGCTGAGTTTTCTCCTTTCAATAGAGTCTGTTTTTAACAATGAACTGGATTAATACTTAATATGAAAATTGGATTGTATTTTATTCATTATTATTTTATAAATAATTATTATTTTAAGAATAATGCAGTCCAATACTCACATTAGTTTGAATGTCGTACAGTTGATCGTTGGGGCATGTATTGAGATAAGGCACAGACATCCAGCACACGACGTAAGCTCGACAGTCGTCCGGGTAAGGCTGTGAGCCCAGGGTCCGGTTAGTGCATGGGTTGCCCGCTGCCGTGGCCAGGTATAGCAGGAGCAAGAAGAATAGCTCTGTAACACACAACCCAAAAGAAATATTTCTATCAGGGTCCGTACTGCTAACACTTAAAGCAATACTTAAGCAACATTACTCAAAATGACAGTTTGATGTAGTGACATCACAGGTTCAGTGAATGCTGAGGAAATGTATGGTGACATGTGAAATGGATGGTAAAATGAATGATTTATTTATTTCACATAGGACAACTTGTGTCACTTATGATACGTCAAGACTCATACCACCGGTTCGGAAAGCTGTTCTACTGAGAAGAGCCGGCAAGAAACTCGGCAGTTGCTCATACATTTACTCAGCATTCAACTCGCGCGCGAACTATACGTGTACATTGACGTTCCTAAAATAAGGATTATAATTCTAAAACACGAAAGTCAACAATAATTCAAAATTCAAATTCAAATGTTTTTTTATTCAAATAAACTTTTACAAGTGCTTTTGAATCGTCGAGTGAATCTACCACTGGTTCGGAATACCATTCCTAACGAGAAGAACCAGGAAGAAACTCGGTAATGAAACAATATTGGTTAAACGTGGTAGTAGGTACGGCCACTGTTGAGGGTGAAAGGTTAGGGAGTATCTTTGACGCAACGTTATACCCCCTAAAAAAGAGCTTTTACTAGAAATAGTTAAGTACAGGATCGGAAAATATTTTAAGGTCGACAGTCGTCCGGGTAAGGCTGAGAGCCCAGGGTGTGGTTGGTATATCAGGAGCAAGAAGAATAGCCCTGTAACACACAACCACACTACCACTACTGCTACAGCCCATTAACGTCCCACTGCTGGGCACAGGCCTCAACTCTCATAGGAGAGAGGGAATGAGAGCTTAGACCCGCCACGCTGCTCCAATGCGGGTTGACGGGCTTTAACGACCTTTAATATGGTGAAAGCATATTATATTTGACGACGATATATTATCTTTGACGCAGCATTCTGCCCCCTAAAAAACGCTTTTGCTAGAAATATGTACAAAATCAGAATCTATACTATATACTATTTGCAATATTTACTATAAGTATATATTTATTTGCTTCCTCGTTCCTAATTCGAACCGCTAGGATATGGAATGCCCTTCCGGCTTCCGTTTTCCCCTCCTCTTTTAATATAGGTACCTTCAAATCAAGAATGAATAGGCATCTTCTAGGCAAGCGCGCTCCACCTTAGGCTGTATCACCTCTTGCATGCAAGTCTGATTGCAGCCAAGCGCTACCCTACATACCTATTTTAAAAAAAATAAAAAATATGAGACAGGTTGGATGGATGGATCGATGGACTAAGGGATGGATGTTTGTTACTCAATCGGTTGAAAAAAGGATGTTTATGTTTTCGTATCTATTGGAAAAGATTAGGTATACGTTTAAATTCACGTAGCAAACAGTCTAGAATCTAGATCATTAGAAAAAGAAACTCATTAGAGCTAGGTACTAATTTTATCTTTACTTACTGTATTTTTGTCCCCTAGCAAGCATTTTTCTTCTGATTAATAAAGGACACATCGTATGAACACAGAATTAATATAAGTACTTTAGTCCTTTCCTACTTCGCTAGTCGGTTTTAACTACATTTTCTAGTTGTAAGATTTTCTTTTATAAATATAAATAAAATAATAAATGGCTATTTACTTTGGTCGATGTCATTGCATTGTTCTGTGAATGATGTCACCACTAACTTATTATTATTCTTAAATATTATTTATATCTAGCTGATGCCCGCGACTTCGTCCGCGTGGATTGAGGTTTTCTGGATCCCGCGGGAACTCTTTTATTTTCCGAGATAAAGACTCCAGACTATAATCTATCTCTGAGCCAAATTTCGTCCAGATCCGTTCTGGCATGATTGAGTACCTAAGTATCAAGCATCCATCCATCTATCCAAATTTTCGTATTTATAATATTAGTATAGATTAACTAATTGATGAGAATTCCCCAATATTTTAGCCCCCCGGTTGACCCAAGGACCGGGGCGAACCACCCCATCCACTCCACCCTTAGTCCGCCCCTGCTCTATCAACCCTCTCTTAAGTGTTCAAGACAGAGCAAAAGAAAACGACGACCTCTCTGGCGCAGTGTTGAGCGCTGTTGTCTTAACTTTGGAGGTCCCGGGTTCGATTCCGGGCAGGGTCAATTTGGGAATTTATAATTTCTGAATTTCCCTGATCTGGTCTGGTGGCAGGTTTCGGCTGTGGCTAGTTACCACCCTACCGGCAAAGACGTACCGCCAAGCGATTTAGCGTGCCGGTACTTAGCCGTCTAGAAACCGACTAGGGGTATGGGTTCAATATAACTGCCATACCCCTAACAGGTTAGCCCGCTACCATCTTAGACTGCATCATCACTTACCATCAGGTGAGATCGTAGTCAAGGGTGTGACCTGTAGTGAAAATAAAATCTACATACCCATATTAGGCACCGACGATCACTCCCTCACAATGTCATATTGCAAAAGAGAAGTAATTGCTTCACAATAAATAATTAGCGAATAATCGATTTTACTCACTATTGAAATACTTACCTAGATAAGTTACTTATGAATATTATAAAAATATATGATCTAGAATACCTATTAAAAAGAGAGGGAAGTCTTTTCGTGTATGCGTAATTCTATTTTTACGTAACTGAGACGGTAATATGTAGGTACCTACACTAAGAGGTTGTGCGTTTGTTTGTATGTTTGTGCACTTTTATGATACCATTTTCCTGGAAAACTACTGGACCGATTAAAATTCGGGTTTTTGCATTAGATAGGCATAACTTCTGATAAGGTTAGTACCATAGACAACCAAGCTGAGCTGTAGTCTATGATTTTATTTTTTCAATATGTTACCATTTTTCTGAAAAAGTACTGGGCCGATTGAGATGCTGTTTTTTGCATTATATATGTATATCTGGTGGACTTTGACCTTAAATAATATTATATTTAAGATCAAAGTCCACCACGTTGCGCTGCAATCATGATTTTTACTATTTTTATTATGTTACCTTTTTCTGAAAAAAACTAATGTGCTGATTTGGATCCGGTCGTGTCTAATTTTTTTTTTCTTTGCTTTTTGGACTTGGAAGGCAGTTGGGACATGGGAGGTCGTCAAACTTACCATCAAGTACAATCTCCAAAGTCAATAATTCTAACATTAGATACGTGTGAGTCATCTTGAGTCGTGACTAACCTAACAATAGACAAATTTCACGTATGACGTCACAGTATTTCGATCCGCCATTGTTATGCTGCACGTGGTCTTGTTTCGACAAGTTTGGACTGGGGGTTTCCATTTTTTTTGCATAAACAAATAAAACCACTAAAATCCAACTTACATTGACTATTGCATTGGGCATTGACTAAATCGATGATGTAGGGTTAAAACAAGATAAAAAGGTTTAAAAACTTGAATCCGCTTACACTGTAATCCCCATAGTCATCGTAAGTTCGTCATTTATTTCACATTTTGTCAAAAGATGGCACTGTATGTAATTGCATCGCGCTAATTTCTGATGTACCAACAAGTATAAAGTATTGGCAGATTCTGGATTTATAGTTAAGTACATGAAGATTGAAGATCTCACCATATTTCAAATTTTTATGAAGTCCTTTATCACCGATACTTCACAGTTGGTAACTGTGAAGTATCGGTGGATAGAGGACACAACTACCAAAATCGTTAAGCTATAAAAATATGTAGTTCAAAGTTGATATGTGGGAGCATCGATGCGATAAAAAGTAGCCTTTGCAGGGATGCAACATAATACTCACCGAAATTCGTCAAAATTGTCGTGAAAGCGTAACAGGCAGACAGACACACCAAAACATACACATACCCACACAGAACACATTATCATGCATGTCGCATGCGTCTTTCATTTTAGGAATACCACCACCACCACTACAGCCCAGTAACGTCCCACTGCTGTCTCTCACAGGAGAGAGGGAATTAGAGCTTGTACAATAAAAACTACGATAACACATTTTTTCATGCTAATCCTGATGAACTCCTTCATATTTCTGGTAGCCTAGTACAATAAAACTACGATTACATTTTTTTAAATCATGAATCATCATCATCATCGTCATCACCCCTGGCCTGCAGTTCCGTGGCCGGTTTGAACACTCCGCTGAACTCCTTCATATTTCTGGTAGCCTAGTACAATATAAACTACGATAACTCATTTTTTAAGCAAATTAATCATTAATCATCAATCATCATCATCATCATCATCGTCATCCCCCCTGGCCTTCAGTTTGGCCTGCAGTTCGGTGGCCGGGTTGAACACTCCGCTGAACTCCTTCATTTCTGGTAGAGTGGTAGCCTAGTACAATAAAAACTACAACTACACATTTTTTAAGCAATTTAATTATCAATCATCATCATCATCATCTTCGTCGTCATCATCGTCATCCCCCCTGGCCTTCAGTTTGGCCTGCAGTTCGGTGGCCGGGTTGAAGACTCCGCTGGTTTGCGCGTTGCATATGAAACATCGCGTAGATTTCTTGTAGTTTGTGAGAGCGCATTTCTCGCAGAAGTAGTGTTTACATCTGCAACAATAAAACAAGTACTTTTTATATAACTTGCATTGAAAGTGCGAGTTTCAATGCCTGTTGAGCCACCCGAAACTAGTCAATTTCAGACGAATACGTCATTCAGAGGGTAGAAAACGAAAACGGTAGAATGACGTAGCAGTCCTACAGCCCTATGTCCTTTCAATCCTGTCAGAGTATCTTTTGTTTATTTCAAACCTTTTAAATTGTCATTTCACCCATCAACTAAAGACAGATATGGTATTTATAAACAACAACCTAGCAACTAAAATAAATAAGAAATACAATTTTAATAAAACGCAGTGAGATCGCAGTCGAGGGCTATAGTGGAATACAATTTTTTTTCAAATCTTCACCTCGTGACAACGGGGTTTGTGAAACTGTTCCTACATATAAATCACTTGAAGGACAGTTCTTCGTCGCTGTCTTTCTCATAGTCAGAGTCTCCCCCTCCCCCCTCGCGGGGCTTAATATCCTCCCTCTCTAGACGCTTTTCAACTCTTGTGATTTTACTAGAGCAGTCAAGCGTTAACAGATCCGCCGCGCGCCGACTGCGTGTCGCATTCAGTAATGCTGTCTTAGGGCATCCAATTGAAATATTTTCATTTTTAATAGGTTAGCCCGCTACCATGTTAAACTGCATCATCACTTACCATCAGTGAGATCACAGTCAAGGGCTGGCTTGTAGTGGAATACAAATTTAAAAAAATCCTTACCTCGTGACTATGGGGTCTGTGAAACTGTTTCTACATATAAAGCACTTGAAGGGCAGTTCTTCGTCGCTGTGTATCTCATAGTCAGAGTCTCCCCCTCCCCCCTCGCGGGGCTGGATCTCCTCCCTCTCTAGTTGCCAGCCGTGTTTATAGTCCGATCTGTCGTGGAGGAATTTGCAGGAATCTGGAATTAAATTAACAAAAAAACAATAAGTATTAATTACTCGTACTAAAAAACTATAACCCAACTACGAAACAATTTCAGAGACGTCCACTTTTTTATATCGTTTTTACAAAATGTAGTATAATATGTCGGCCGGACTATAATAACTAATCGTTTAATACCTCATTCATCAAAATCGGTATTAAGACGCTACGGCGCAGTGGAAGGTACATAAATCAAATTCAGCCATTAATCACATAATGGCAGGGGTATTCTTGGGATAATAGTGCGGTGGGTTCCCAGGTCCTTCCACATAAAAAAACGCAATCATAGGGTCTGTCGATAGAAGTGAAAACGAATATTTAAAATAATTTGAAATAACAACACAGCACTTTTAAAATACTTACTTAAAATATAAACCTTAAAACTAAGGTATTAAAGTTTAATTACGAATGTATTATATTATTTATACTTAAGACCTTTTGTCTTAAGAAGAATGGTGTCGCGAGGTGTCAGTCACGGTTACACATCACTTTTAAATATAAATCTTAAAACTAACGCATTAAAGTTTAATTACGAATGTACTATATTATTATACTTAATAACTTTTGTCTTAAGCAAAACGGTGTCGGTCTCGCGTGATCCATATTTTTACCCCCTACCAAAAAGTGCTCAGCGTGCTAAAGAAGTTTTCACTTCAAAAAACTTTACCTCCAAAACCGCAGAATCCAGTTTCTTTATAATCTTTGCAAATGTCCGGTTGGTAGTCCCATCTGTAAGAAAAAATTTACTTGTGACGTTTATGTTATCACCACTACAGCCCATTATCGTCCCACTGCTGGGCACAGGCCTCCCACTCTCATAGGAGAGAGGGAATTAGAGCTTAGACCCACCACGCTGCTCCAATGCGGGTTGGCCATGGGTTGGCGGCTTTTATCATGTTAGTGATAGTAACCGAGACATTTATGTTAATCTATACTAATATTATAAATGCGAAAGTTCGGATGGATGGATGTATGGATGGACGTTTGTTACTCAATCACGCCAGAACGTGTGAACGGGACTTGGATGAAATTTAGCACAGGGATTAAGGCTAATTTTCATCCCGGAAAAAACCTTAATGGACGCGGACGAAGTCACGGGCATTAGCTAGTAAATAAATAATACTTACCTGACAGTAGCTCTCAAGTTAGCCGGCGCTCTAATAGGCCCTTTCCTCACAAGTCCTGAACTAGCATTTCCCGCGGCAGTGTCTCTCTTTTTATAATACTGGGCATAGTTATTTATACCTCTGTATACCTAAAAAAAATATAATCACTACAACTACTATACTACTTATTTACTACAACTACACTACTTATCTACTTACTTATATTACTTATTTATTTATATATTTTAAAAATATGCGTTAAATTGTAAGCAGTGTGTTACGGTTCACAATCTTTCGACAGTTCACAACCTCGCGAGATAGATTATAACCTAACCATCGATATATATGTAAGCACTAGATGGGTCCTTTCATATAAAACAATTGGGCGTCCAACCTTTAGAGCACGCTCCTAACCTGTATAGCCCTGTCCTTGTCCCCGCCATAGCGTTGTCCCGCTTTTCAGACTAGATGGCGTTAGTAAAATAAGTTCACATTCTTTGTTTGACAGGGCCCGTCTAAGTAACTTGAGGTTGTTGAATCTAAAGGTATTTACAATTTTACATATATACGCATGCATTGTTTATATTACATATTTATTTATACTGCACGATCCCGCGCAGCGGTTTATTAATCCTTTCACCAAAGGTTGTCTGTAAGAGATTGCTTTAACAATAAGGCTGCCTTTGCACATTTCTATGTGGATTTACTTCTTCTTAACTGCATACATTTATGTGTGCCAAAAATTGGCAGTCAGAGGGACTGCCAATAGAAGTGAAAACGAATATTTAATTTTTTTTTCTAATAAATTTAATAATAATAAAAAAAAATCAAATATAAACCTTAAAACTAAGGCATTTAAGTTTGACGAATGTACTGTATTATTGTACTTAAGACCTTTTGTCTTAAGAAGAACGGTGTCGGTCTCTGACCGTCTCTCTAATAATCCACATTTTTACCCTCTACCAAAAAGTGCTCAACACGCCTAAATAAGTTTTCACTTCAATAAAGATAGGTAAATAAAATAATTAATCAATAAATTCTTACCTTATCATCAGCTTGTCCCAGTAGTTCTTCGTTTATCTTCTGCGCTTTCTCAAATATAGCCTGTGCGTCCTTGTCTACTTCTGTGTCCAGCTCGTATGTGGCAGTTGCATTCTCCCTCTGCTGCTGGACGGAGAGTGTAGTGTTTGGCTTCTTCTGGAAAAGAAGAATGTCATTAAGTAAAAAAACATATCAAATCAATCAAAATATAGTTTACTAGCTGATGCCGGCAATTTTTTAAAAATTCCCATGGGTACTCTTCATTTTCCAGGATAAAAAGTAGCCTATGTCACTCTCCAGGTTCTCAACTACACCCATGTAAAAATAACTTGGATCTCTGGTTAGCCTGCTATCATCTAATACTGCACCATGGTTATCATGTGAGATCTGAGTCAAGGGCTAACTTGTAGTGGATTAAAAATAAATATACTTGCTCGGACAAAGCTTCATAAATTAATAAAAAAACAATATTATATACATTGGTTATTTTCTGTCAGCATATATACTCAAATAGAAAATCTGCCATACAAAACTAAAGTTTTAGCGTGAGTTAAGGAGAGTCAATGCCATCTATCGACAATGCAGAAAAACTGTCATAACTAATTGTTTCTATACAGGTCTCCTCCAAAACAGCAATTCACATCTTAGTCCTTAGAAAACAACTTGGGAAGTCCATGTGGTCTTTCCAATATTACTCACTAGCCGTATATATTGCTTTATTTCCAACCTGGGCAGTAATGTAATATTTCTTACCGTCTCCTCATCATTGCTGCTATCCCCACTATCGTTAATTTCAACTCTTTGTTTTTTCTGTCCTGTTGACTGTATGTTAGGATTGGATTTCTGTAGTCTCTTTGTTGGTAACACCACCGTTGGTTCATCAGAGTCGGTGCTGTTTTTTTCTAAAATAAATAAAATCAGTACATGAATCAAATGTCAAAATTGATCATCTAGATTTTTTGTTTTATCCACTGCAAGTAAGCCAATGACTGCGATCTCACCTGATGGTAAGTGATGATGCAGTCTAAGATGGTAGCATGCTAACCTTTTAGGGGTATGGCAGTTACATTAAAACCCATACCCCTAAATGAAATCCATAACATTAGTAAGTTAAAAATTATTAAAATTATTTGTATTATATTATGATGTAACTAAAAATTTATGCTTTTCACAATTTTTCCTTTATCTGTGCTATAAGATATTGCTTTGTACCAAGTTTCAAGATTCTGAGTTCACAGGAAGTACCCTGGTAGGTTTTGATTCCCTTGCGAGTGTCGAAAATTTGCAGCAAAAACGGCTGTATCTTTTGATTGTGTTGGCTTAGAAGTTTGATTTTGCATAGCTCCGCTCAGCTCAGCTGAGTATTTGGTATGAATTTCAGCTTGATACCTCGACCATGCGTACCTGAGAAGAAGGATCTTGACATACAAACGGACGGACAACAAAGTGATCCTATAAGGGTTCCGTTATTTTCCTTTTGAGGTACGGAACCCTAAAAATATTAAGTTTAGAATTACATAGCATAGGTAAGGAATAGGTATCCTCAAGGCAGTTCCTATTAATTCCTCTAATACCTATGTGTTGCGGATACTTAAAAGCAATTAACTATGTATTTCCCTACCTGAAGAGCTAGATTTCTTCCTTTGCCTGCCACCTCTGATCTTAAGATTCCGTCTTTTGAACGTGGACGGCACTTCTACTTCTGCATCCGACATTATTATGAGATATAACAATCTTTTAATTCCAAAGAAATAACATAAATCAACTCACAAAACACTATTACAATCTTTACAATTATTTTTGTTTACAAGATAAAACTTTTTGAGGTTATGTTCGGATACTCAAAGCGTTCTTCGACTTTAAAAAATTAACTGTCATTGTGATCTGTGATGCCAGCACAGACATACAAACCAGATGCCAGCTTGTCTAAAAATAATAATTTCTAGTATGTAGTAATGGTGTAGTATAATTACTTATTTTACATGATTTGGTAGTGTTTTTAAAATCAGGATTTAATAAAATAACTATTATGATTTAAAATACAAGTATCCGACCGAAAGAAAATTAAATTGTAAAGCTTGGCGTCCACTGAAGTCACTTAGTTTCGTACTATTTTTAATATGTATCTAATAATTTTTGTATGTAATTTTACATTTATTGCGGGATGCATAGGGATGTATCGTAGAGAAAACAAACAGTCTTTCCCTTAGTGGCTGAGGTTGCTGGATTCATTGTTAAGCTGCATAAACTGTAAGGTACACATATTAGTACATAGTACACACATACACATATTATGGTACCTACCTACCTAAGTTGTCCAGTGAGGACAAAGCTTATAGTAGGTACTAGGTAATATGTAAAATTATTCAACAAACATACAAGCTCACCTATTTTCGAGTAGCGAATGATGAAGACGTGATGTTTTTACAAAAAATCAGCTCTATCCTAACAAAATCACTAGAATCTGTATGTCTGTTCGTATAAACAGTGAAGCTGGGTAACTTTAGAACTCTAAAATAAATTAATTGCCTAGGTAAGTGCCTAAGTAGGTAGGTGTTTTCTTTTTGAATTATTTTTTAGTCTATAAAATAATTCTGTTCTGATTTCCGTGGCCATTTCAAACATTGCTGAGCATGGATCTTCTCTCAGACCCGTCAGATTAGGGTTTTGGCCATTTCCTCATAATGTTTTGTCTTTACCGTTATAAAGAAATAATTTAAATAAGCAAAGTAGCGTGTTAGCAAGAGTTTCTCAAACCTAAGCACTTAGGACGTTTTGCAAATCACAACCGAAAAATAGTATACTACTTTTACGAATACGCTAGCTTGCCTCCAAAATGTCGTATCTTCTATACGATTTGACATAAGGATACGCCATTTTGGAATTGCGGCCACTTTGTTCTGGTTTAAAAATGGTATACCACTTATTTTAGCTTGGAACAAAAAGGTCTTATGTATTTTGATAATGTATAGTCGATTTGATGTTTTGCAATTTGGTAGGATTGATCGAAAGTTTTGGAAAATTGACTTTCTTGCTACGAGTGTATTTTTTTAATTGATTTTTTCTGTTTGTTTTTTAAGGATACTGGGTTCCGGAAGGACCTACTTAGAAGTAGAGCTACAAAAATTCTTAAATCTAACAAAATAATGTAACAGACATTATTTTGTGAGATTTTAAGAATGGGAGCAAAAAGGCTATCAACGTTCAGTTCAAACCACTAGACTAGACGAATCGGGCTGAAATTTGGCATACAGTACCTAATTAAAATCTAATTATTATCAAACTAAATCCTTCCAAGGTACGGAACCCTCAGTGCGCGAGTCTGATTCGCACTTGGCCGTCTTTTTATAAAAGTCACTCAATTTTCAGAATCTACATCCGAGCGAAGCAGGGTGACAGCTGTTAGATAAATCAATTTCTTCCAGTAGCTGGTAATCTATATCAAATATAAAAATAAATATTATAAATGCGAAAGTTTGGATGGATGGATGTACCTATGGATGTTTGTTATCTACTCAATCACGCGCCAACGGCTGAACGGATCTGTCTGAAATTTGGCACAGAGATAGATTATAGTCTGGAATAGCACATAGGCTACTTTTTATCCCGGAGAATTAAACAGTTCCTGCGGGAACCAAAAAGCCTCAATCGGTGTTTGTTACTCAATCACGCCAGAACGGCTGAATAAATCTGGACGAAATTTGGCACAGAGATAGATTATAGTCTGGAATATCACATAGGCTACTTTTTATTCCGGAAAATTAAACAGTTTTTATTTATTTATTTTTATCCACTACAAGCTAGCTCTTGACTACGATCTCACCTGATGGTACGTGATGATGCAGTCTAAGATGGTAGCAGGCTAACCTGTTAGCGGCATGGCAGTTATATTAAACGCATACCCCTCCGGTTTCTACACGGCAACGTAACGGAACGCTAAATCGCTTGGCACGTCTTTGCCGGTAGGGTGGTAACTAGCCACGACCGAAGCCTCCCACCAGGCCAGACCAGAACCAGAACCAGAGTTCCCGCGGGAACCGACGAAGTCGCGGGTATTAGCGATTATTAATATGTATTTGCGTGAGAAATTATTTTCTAGTGAGTAGTGAGTTTTATTTTCCTGTTTTTTTACAAATCACCAGTTAACCAGTCCGGTTTCAGGGCTGGCCATAATATCGTCACTGCCCTTGTTAAGGTCTGTGACGATATTAGGTGCAATATGGATAACCGATTGATAAGTATTATTGCACTTCTTGATTTTAGCAACGCATTTAACACTGTAGACTTTGACCTGCTCCTCGGCGTTCTAAGATCTATTAATATTTCCTCTGAAGTCATTTCCTGGTTTAACAGTAACTTACGTGGTCGCCAGCTGCTCGTCAAAACTGGTAATTGTATGTCCTCCTACAGTCCAATCACTGCCGGCGTGCCACAAGGTGGTGTCTTATCCCCTCTTCTTTTAGCCATTTACATTAATACTGCTACTGCAGATCTTCTTTCATGTTCCTATCACCTTTACGCTGACGATTTCTAAATCTATACTGCTGTACCCTTTCACCAAATCTACGCAGCTATCGAGAGCCTGAACCGTGATCTGGACCGCATAAATTCCTGCAGCGAATTTTATGGGTTGCATGTGAATCCGAAAAAGACCCAAGTAACTTTGGTAGGTGGGACAAAGCAACTCAATAGGATCGTACTAGGAGAATTACCCCCCGTCCGGCTTGGCACATCAATTTTAGACCTCAGCTCCCCTGTTAAAAACCTTGGCATATACATTGACAGTTCCTTTTCCTGGGTACCTCAAATGGCTCAGGTAAGCCGGAAAGTTTTTGCGTCAGTTGGTTGTCTGAGACGCTGGAAATATTTTCTTCCTATCAAACCTAAAAAAAACTAAAATCTATTCTCTTTCCAATCTTAGACTATGCTGACTCTTTCTATCCCGACTTAACTGAGGAACAACTCAATAAGCTCGAGCGTCTCCAGAATCTGTCCATTAGATTTATCTTCGGGCTTCGTAAGTATGACCATGTGTCAGAATACCGAGCCCGTTTGAAGTGGCTACCAATAAGACTCCGCCGTAATCTATACCTGCTCTCTCTTCTCTACTCCATTCTTTACAATCCACAAACTCCTTCCTACTTAAAGCAGCGCTTTTCCTACCTTGGCTCGAACATTGAGCGTCAACATCTGCGGTCGTACAAGGATAACCGCTTGCACATTCCCGCCCATCATACGCGGTATTATGGTGACTCCTTTACGTGCAAGTCTGTAATACTGTGGAATAGTCTGCCTTCTGAAATCTGCCATTTCACATCGCTCTCAATTTTAAAAAGTCATTTGTATAATCATTATTTATCTCTTTGTAATTATTAGTGTATACCTACTTTATTATATTAATGAGTATATAATATTATAGATATATATTTAATTATATCCTTTCACCAAAGGTTGTCTGTAAGAGATTGTTCTAGCAATAAGACCGCCTTCGCACATTTCTATGTAGTCTACTAGCTATTAAACTGTATACCTACCGTATATTTTATGTATGCAATATATATAAATAAATAAATAAATGTATTGAAAAACGTTGTGAAACACGGCGTTACCCTAATTAGGGTTTTTACAAACTTGTGACGATGATCAGCCCTCGCCTGACCGCATCGGGCTGACATGAGTCAACTCGTATGTAAACTCAAAGACTGGCTAATAAAGCAATGTTTTTACGAAGTAAAGGAATTGTTCCAAAATTAATCATAAGTGTATAATTAATATATTATTAATTTGACTACTTAACTGACATGACATAATAATTATTATCTATTAAAATTTGACTTTTATATCCGTCATAGTTAAAAATTACGGACTAATATTTAATTCAAAATAACTTGTGAGATTAGACATTATTTTTATTCTAATTCGATTAGTACACGGAAATAGATAAGTAAATTGAAACGTAATGACTTACTGAAATTGTTAATTTATAATTGTTTAATTCTTAGCTTTAATACTAATATACAAATTGCAATGGCCTGACGGGGCCTCATGTCATTATAATTAATTTAATATATTATTATATTGTATGTACATTAATGCAATGAATAAATGAAATGAAACTAAATGTAATGACTATTCTTACCGATCTTACATTACAAACTATAGTCTGAAGCTGGTGGGACTATTCTTACCGCGCTTACATCACAAAATATAGTCTGAAGCTGGTGGGACTATTCTTACCGCGCTTACATCACAAAATATAGTCTGAAGCTGGTGGGACTATTCTTACCGCGCTTACATCACAAAATATAGTCTGAAGCTGGTGGGACTATTCTTACCGCTCTTACATCACAAACTATAGTCTGAAGCTGGTGGAACTATTCTTACCGCGCTTACATCATAAACTACAGTCTGAAGCTGGTGGGACTATTCTTACCGCGCTTACATCATAAACTACAGTCTGAAGCTGGTGGGACTATTCTTACCGCTCTTACATTACAAACTATAGTCTGAAACTGGTGGAACTATTCTTACCGCTCTTACATCACAAACTATAGTCTGAAGCTGGTGGAACTATTCTTACCGCGCTTACATCATAAACTACAGTCTGAAGCTGGTGGGACTATTCTTACCGCTCTTACATCACAAACTATAGTCTGAAACTGGTGGAACTATTCTTACCGCTCTTACATCACAAACTATAGTCTGAAGCTGGTGGAACTATTCTTACCGCGCTTACATCATAAACTACAGTCTGAAGCTGGTGGGACTATTCTTAACGCTCTGACATCACGAACTATTATCTGGCCAATACAAACCAACTTATCTGGGCCGATGGATAATTTTTATGCCTGATAAGTTTTTTAAAATTTTATTTTTCATATCTTCTAGCGACGACACCGGGTCAGATTTTGAAGTAATGATTATGTACTAAAGTAGTAAGTACATTATACCTCAATGGGGCCAGATAAGTTTGTGGAACTCTAGTCTATAAGTACTATATTTTGTTCTCAATTTTTTTTAATTCTGTTGAAATTGATTTCTGTTTTGTTTCGTAAGTCGGATGTAGGGAAGTAGGTAACTACGTATTTTGTTATGTTTACATTTTTATCAAAAACATGATTAGGGTTTCTTAAAACGTGACTGTGACGATATTTCAAGATAATGATTGATTTACTCAGAGTACCTATGACCGATGACGTCATAGAAATCTTGCTAAAAAAAATGTTTTTGAAGTGAAACTTCTTTAGAATCGTTGTGATTTGAAAATTCGATGAAACGGATGTTGTCGCCACGGTACAAGTGGCGCCACCGGACGAACGTGTATAGGTACAAAGCGTTCCATTTTTAATTTCAGTAGAAAGTCTGATTTGTTCCCGCGACTACGTCAGCGTGGATTGAGGTTTTTTGGTTCCCGCGGGAACTCTTTAATTTTCCGGGATAAAAAGTAGCCTGTGTGCTATTCCAGACTATAATCTTTCTCTGTGCCAAATTTTAGCCAGATCCGTTCAGCCATTGGGGCGTGATTGAGTAACAAACATCCATATAATATATCCATACATCCATACATCCATACATCCATACATCCATACATCCATCCAAACTTTTGAATTTATAATATTAGTAAGATTTTAATCCGCCTCTGGTTGATAAAGTGAAAAACGAAACGAAAAAGAGACAAACATATTCATAATAGGATTTAGCCTGCGAGAAAATGAGATAGAATAATGATGTTTTTGTAACTTTATGAGCTACGACAGCTGTACTTATATAAAAATATTATTTATCTCCTTTAGCATTCTCAATGTTAAATTACATTGTGCAGTATAATAATATTTATAATAATATCATATTTCATTATTTAGGAATGCATTACTTTTTGAATACTATGCGAAACTATTAAATTGTTTATATTAATGTTATTCTTTACTATCAGTAATACTAGCGTAGCGGGCGGCGTATTAGTTTAGCGAATTGTTGTCGGGAGCAAACTGAAAATCAGCGCTGGGTATTGTTGCCAATTCACAGCACAAGGCTGAGTTTGCGACCCATTGTGTTTTTGTTAGTCCTTAAGTTTTAATATATTATAAAATGTTATTTGAGAACAAGCAACGCATTAAAGACTTTATTTATTATTTATATAATACAAGTTAATATTAAAAATGGCAACTTTAAATCTAGTTCTGTCTAGTTAGCAATATTTGTAATGCTCTAATTTTAGTTTAGTTTAGAGATTGTGCACTACAGAATCGGCCCCAGTGTCTTAAACAATGGAGAAGTTTACCAATTTTATTTTATTATGAAAATTAAGACAAAATAAAACAAAAATATGAAAGAATCATTAAAATATCTCAACAAATGAAAAAGTTATGGAACTTTAAAGTTGCGCTTGCAAGACGGGAGACGTGACGTCGTAATTCCCTATCAACCGACTTTATAAAGCTAAATAAAAGAAATAAATGGACTTAACGTGACTTCATTGAATTAAAAGCACTTAATTTGTGTATGAAGATAATTTTGAAGTATTAAATCTCGGCTAGGTTTTAAAACTCACTCACAAAATTTCTCACTCGAATAACATAAAGTACTTAATCGGTGTACATTAAATAATCAAACATTTAAATCGTCATTTCTCAGTCATTTATTGATGGATTTGAAAAAAAAACTACTCGTTTATTAGTTTTTACTTCTGTTGTGTAAATATGATATTCACAACATCATGAAACTTCTCCATTGCAATTCCAAACATTATTTGCGACACCGGAACACCTTCAGGAGATCTAATGGTCGATTGTAAAAGTCGAATTGTCGAGTCAACATCTCCTGAAGATGCTCCGGTGTCGGCGTGAAACGTACGTTAAGAATAATTTGGAAGATTTGTGTGGTGTGGTGAATATCGCAAGATAATGTCCTCCCGACTGAATTTCGGCCACGGCGGCCTATCTCCAGTATTACTGCCTCGTTGGTCTTGCGATTTAAGCGTCCCGGTACGATGCCGTGTAGAAACCGAATAAGGGTACCTATTGGCTTAATAAAACTGCCATGCCCCTAACAGGTTAGCCCGCTACCATCGTAGACTGCATCATCAGTCATCACTTATAATCAGGTGAGATCGCAGTCAAGAGCTAACTTGAAGTGGTTAAAAAAAAGATTTAGTTTTTTTAATGGCAGTCAATTTTTTACTCACAAAATACCTACATTACTGTAGGTAATCCTTTTATTTTCGTTTTTGTAGTCACCAAGTATTAATTTTTAGGGTTCTCCACTATGTATAAACTTGACAGGGGAGACAGGAATTAAAATATTATTTTAAAATAAGTACTGTTATCTCCCCCGGCCTAGGGGAGATAGCAGGACTGAAAAATCCTAATGTCTCCCCGAGGGGGGCAAATCAGGGGAGACACTAGTCCGGGACCATATTTTGCGAGTAAAAAACCTTTATTGCTGGAGGCCCTGGGATCTTTGACCATATGGGGCCAGCGCTCTTCCCAGGCCTTTTCAATAAGTAAACAATACGTAGAGATACTAAGAACACACACAGTCATAAGTAAATAGGATGATAGTTACGTATAGTTTCAGAGCTAGTGTTTAAATTAAGGATTATTACATATTATCTAATACTAATAGGTATACTATAGAATATTTAAGTATTGTGTATGTAGGTTTATAGGTATGTATTTATTATTATATGTACATATTTATAAAATTATTTATGTATTACTATTTATTAGTATGTAAAGTTTATGTAGTACTATAGCTGATGCCCGTCCGAGTGGATTAAGTTTTTTCGATTCCCGCGGGAACTCCTTAATTTTCCAGGATAAAAAGTAGCCTATGTCCTTCCCCGGGATAGAACCCATCCCTGTACAATTTCATCAAAATCGGTTGAACAGATGGGCCGTGAAAGCGTAGCAGACAGACAGACAGACACACTTTTGCATTTATAATATTAGTATGGAAGTATGGATTCTTGCTTTAACGGTGAAGGTAAGCATCGTGAAGAAACCTATTGCTCTCATCATTTGCTCGCTATATTTTTTTTAAATGCATTTAAAAAAAATATAGCGAGCAAACGAGCAGTCGTGTCACCCGATGTTAAGTGATTACCGCCGATCATGAACATTTGCAGCACCAGAGGAACCGCCAATGCGTTGCCGGCTTTTGAAATATTGTAATATCCGCCCTTTGAAGAGCCCCATATTATAATCATGAGGGAACACAGAAGATGGAAGCTGGTTCCACAATTTGCGGGTACGTGGCAGAAATGACCTGGAATAACGGGTGGTGGAGGAAGACCAGACATCCAGGTGGTGAGGATGAAAGTTGTTTTCTGCGACTAAAGAACACGTAAGGTGGTATTAGATTAAATAACTCTTCAGAACACTTCCCGTTGTAGAGACGATAGAACACACAAAGAGAACTAACGTCTGTCTGTCTGAGAGTTTGTTTGGTGGGAAGCTTCGGCCGTGGCTAGTTACCACCCTACCGGCAAAGACATACCGCCAAGCGATTTAGCGTTCCGATACGATACCGTGTAGAAACCGACTAGAGGTTACATGGGTTTAATATAACTGCCGTGCTCCTAACAGGTTAGCCCGTTACCATGTTAGACTGCATCGTCACTTACCATCAGGTGAGGAGTCGTGAAAAAACGTGTGGTGTAGTGGGACACCAGATAGGAACGAAGTTCCTTATTACAGTATTTTTTTAAATTGTGAATAAAATAAAAGTGTGTGTTTTGTTTGTTTTTAAAAAACCATAGCCCGCAAAAACGTTATATAAACTGTAACTGTGTTACACTTTATATAACACTAAAGCATTAAAGTTTAATTTTGAGTGTAGTATATTTATTTTTAAGACCTTTTGTCTTCGTAAAAAATCTTACTCCCGCATTTTCGTTATTGACGTTTTTTGCCGGTTAGGGTTCCCCTCCGCATCGTCCATTAAGGAACTTAGTACCAAAAAAAAGGCTATTCGGTGTTCTAGGGAATCCTAAATTCCGATAATCCAGCATGCAGCTAAATCACGCGTACGAAGTTGCGGCATCAACTAGTTACTTACAATTATCAAGCTCTTCTGTCAAACTTCCCACGGTCTCTAGAGCTATAGGAACTATCGAAGATATAAACTTTCGAGAAAATGACAAATAAAATGTACAGACGCGCGAAATTTAACGCATTTGACATTTAAAGGCGCGCGAACGTAGACCTTTCACTTGCGCTTTTAAAGTAAAAAAAAGTTTACGACTTGTTTTAGTGCATCTGTGAAAATAGTTTTTATATTCTTCTGTATTATTTTTTTATCTGTATATATTCTGTATTCTTGTTAGTGTGAGTGTTTATTTTGTTCGAGGGATCCAGAAGGTTCTATTTAATGTAAGTTTATACTATTACGCGAATTCTTCCGCGTGGAATTAGTTTTTTTTAATTTCCGCGGGAACTCCTTAATTTTCCGGGGTTTAAAGTAGCGTATTTTTTAATCCAGACTATAATCTATCTCTGTATCAAATTTCATCCAAATCCGTTCAGCGATTCTGGCGTGATTGAGTAACAAACATCCATCTATCCAATAAGATTACTTTTTCATAAAGCTTTTTTTTTAATAAAAGCTTGGTATGGGACGAGATCTGAAACTAGTTTGAAAACTTTTTTTGTCGGATTTTTATTATTAACGTCCGCGAATATATGAAATTGCATCTTCTATTTTATAGAAGTAGGTCCCATACAAAAAAACGTAATCTTTCACCGCCATCTCTTATTTCTTTTACGAAAGTACCTATGTACCTGTTTAATGTTAAAATCTTGTACGATGGTAGGTACGATGTTTGATTGTTCTTGTCTTTTTATTTATTTGTGTACAATAAAGTATATTTTACTTACTTTTACTTTACGGAACCCTTCGAGCGAATCCGACTCGCACTTGGCCGGGTTTTTATTTTATTTTTCAAATTCCTGCCTGTCACTGGAAATCCAGACGGTTCTTTAGTAAGTAATGGTTTTATAAGAAAGCCCTGGAAACAGGTTTTTATAATGACAAGCTTTGAAGTTAATTAAGTAGGTACATGAAGGAACCAATTTTATTGAGTGCATTTTACTTTACCTTGGTATTACAAAGTAACCTAAAGATCAACAAAACAGTTATTTTAGGGTTCCGTAACAAAACGGTATAAAATAAACCCCCTGTTTGTCTTATCTCCCAATATT
Source organism: Erebia aethiops (assembly GCA_923060345.2). Taxonomy (NCBI): domain Eukaryota; kingdom Metazoa; phylum Arthropoda; class Insecta; order Lepidoptera; family Nymphalidae; genus Erebia; species Erebia aethiops. The sequence continues at coordinate 1,271,711 of OV281087.1, read as the reverse complement.
TTACCTAGATATTATGTACTAGCTGATGCCCGCTCTTTAATTTTCGGGATAAAAAGTAGCCTATGTGTTATTCCAGACTATAATCTATCTCTGTGAAAAATTTCATCCAGAGCCATTCAGCCGTTCTGGCGTGATTGAGTAATAAATACTCATCCATCCATCCAAACTTTCGCATTTATAATATTATATATATATATATATATATTTATATATTATATTAACTGACATCGAAACTGCCAGGATCGTATATTTTGCTTATTTCCATAGCATTATGTCATAGTACTATACATACCTATAGTAGGTATACTATACAGTATACTTAGTATAGATTTAACAGCGACATTGAGTTAGGTTAGTTATAGGATGATGACAACTCAATCAAATCAGCAACTCTTTATCAAACTTAAAAACGCGCTGCTAGTATGGAAGGTATGAAATACATAGTCGTGACGTCATCAAATTTCAACGCAATTTTTTTCTTCAATTGGAAGACCTTCTATTTAATAATCAGTAAGTTTGACATAGGCATCATCCCTATTTATTTTTTCCGTGCTCCTGAGAGCAAGTATAGACTCAATAATAAAATGGCCTGCGAATACCTACTTATACTTGTCTCGGAAGAATGAGGATCCCGGTTCGACTTCCGGTTGGGTTGATTACTAATGCACTAGTAAGGGCTGACATCTTAGAAATGGCAAACTATGAAAATTCTATACTATATATAATATATTCCATATACTTAAGGTATATATTTTTTTATACACTACAAGTTAGCCATTGACTGCGATCTCACTTGATGGTAAGTGATGATGCAGTAAAGATGGTAGCGGGTTATTCGGCATGGCCCCCATCAATTTCTACATGGCATCGTACCGAAACACTAAATCGCTTGGCGGCCCGTCTTTGCCGTTAGGGTGGTTACTAGCCACGGATGAAGCCTCCTACCAGGCAATACCAGGGAAAATTCAGAAATTATAATTCCCAAATTGACCCTGCCGGGAATCGACCCCGGGACCTCCGCACGTTAAGTCAACAGCGCTCAACACTGTGCCAGAGAGGTCATTAATATCTATATTTATTTTATTTTATTGCAAGATAGTCTTGCGCTTGAAGACAATCATGCTTAGAAGAGCAATGATGAGGTCTAGGTTGGAGCGCATTTGTCTAGAAAATGCCCATGCCATGCCAATAATAAAATAATAATAATAATACGCAATAAATAATTGGCAATTAAAATAATTTGGCACGATTATAATCATTTGTGTATCAAAAACACGTTTTTTTGAATATAATTTAGTTTTATCTACCCACAGATAAATATTAAAGGGCTGATGATATTATAAATGCGAAAGTTTTTTTTTTACGCCACTACAAGTTAGCCTTTGGCAGCAATTTATACACGTAAGTAATATAGGAACTGCAAATTATTCACATATTAGATAAGTACTAGCAAATGCCAGCGACTTCGGCCGCGTGAAATAAGTTTTTAATTTCCCACCGGAACTCCCTTATTTTTCGGGTTAATATATATAGCCTATGAAACTCACAAATAATGTAGCTTTCTATTGGTATCAGAATTTTCAAAATCTGTTCAGTAGATCCAGAGATATTACAATATCGTAAACTCACAAACTCACAAACTTTACCTCTTTATAATATTAGTATAGACTAATGATGCCCACGACTTCATCCGCGTGGATTACGGTTTTTTGATTTCCGCGGGAACTCCTTAATTTTCCGGGATAAAAAGTAGCCCCGGGATACAACCTATCTATATACCAAATTTCATTAAAATCGTTTGAACAGATGGGCCGTGAAAACGTAGCAGCACACTTTTGCATTTATAATATTAAGTGGATATGGATTTTAAGGAATCTCATAAAAGAAGAAATATATAATTTCTAAGAGATCAAACCTTATGTAATTGCCTATTTATAATTGCTGTCTAGTCCCTGCTTAATACCCAATGATATTAGAAGGGACGTCTAAGTATGGCATAAAATGCAGTTATATCCTTTACTGTAAGAAGTATACCATGATTACGGTGTTTAACCTTTCCGTAACCAACCAGGTTATTTTGACACCAACCATCTAACTTCGGTCAGTAAAACCGCGCGAAAGTTATTTATAATTATAATTATAATTATTATCCATCACTGAGTGGGCACAGGCCTACACTCTCATAAGAGAGAGGGAATTAGAGCTTAGACCCACCACGCTGCTCCAATGCGGGTTGGCGGGCTTTGACGACTATTATCATGTTAGTGATAATAACAGGGAACGATGGCTTAATGTGCTCTCCGAGGCACGGGGGTGAAACACCGTCATCTTCCTAATTCCGGGCTAGTACTGGGAATTTCTAGTCAAAATAGCCCAATATATATACTTAATTATGGCCCGTCCCGGGACTCGAACCCGGGACCTCGTCGGCCGCAGTCGAACATACTAATCACTCGACCAACGTGGCAGTTTAATTATTTAAGGTTTTTTTGATTAAGTTTGTTTTAGTGTCCTTTTTTATTCTGTTTATGTGTAATCCAAATAGTTCTTAAATAAACACACACAGTTGTTCGTCTTTTCAGGTTGTACAGTGGTACAACCTGAAAAGACGAATTGGGAAACTGTGATGTCTTATTTTTTATTGTATTATACACACCTTGTGTTTACAATAAACCGTCTAACTTCGGTCAATAAGACCGCGCGAAATGTATTATTGGTTACCATTTGCAAACGTGCTCAAACATAACATGACACGTGACATAAGTTTTTACAAGTATTTTTATTATTTTTAATCGGACGACCTAAAATCGTAACATTAATAATTATTACACACAAACAAACGTTGTTAAATGTAAATGTTATTCGAACAAAATAAACTATTAGTAGAGATTTCCTTTATAATGAAAGAAGAAGAATGTTCCACCACCACCACCACTACAGCCCATTAACGTCCCACTGCTGGACACAGGCATCCACTCTCATAGGAGAGAGGGAATTAGAGCTTAGACCCACCACGCTGCTCCAATGCGGGTTGGCGGGCGGGAAGAATGTTCAAGGCAGCTTATTTCAAAATTCAAAAATTTAAAAATAAGGTATTTAATATTTATTTTATTTAATAACCGGGACCGACGGCTTAACGTGCTCTCCGAGGCACGGAGGAAGGCCTTTGAACCTCCAATTCCGGTCACCCATCCAGTTACCGACTTGGGTCAACGTTCAAATTTCGTCTTTCTCCGATCGTCTTTTAATTTACTTAGGTATATTTTCCAACTATGTCTGAAGTTTCACTTCTGCCGTGTGTGAATTGCACACTCATACTTTTTTTATTGTTTTATAAACATACCCAAGCGTATAATATATTATGACTAAGTATATTCATGTAGGTATGTAATCAAATAAATCATTACACAACAGTACAGTAAATACATGAATCCGTCAGATCATAGAAACCATCCGTCGCCAAAGATGATGTGCTTAGAGGACTGTCAAGAAAGCTAGTGTTGCAGCTTAATGACCATTTTGAAAAGGAAAGTCGTACTTGTAATTACTAGATGAGTATACGAGTTACGAAATATCGATCGGATAAAAGGGCGTACGTCGCTTCACTATTGTAAAAACAATATGCGACTATGGAGTATTGCATTTTTTTGTCGATGGTTGCCTATCAATTATGACACTTCATAGACGTGCATAAGTTAAAAATACTATAAATGGTTTAATTTAAGGGTAGGTATATTGATCACATAGATATAGATTATAGATGTATTTATATAAGTATAACATTTCCGTTTGAACCGTATCAGTTGTTATGTTTTTCGACCCCTGACCTCTCACTAGAGTGATGAAAGCGACTCGTTTTATGATTGTAGATAAATGCGTTTATATTGAACTTTTCCATAACAAAGGAAATCCTTAATTATAAAAAATAGCTAAGTATGGTCGCGATTTGGAAATTTTTCCCAATTTTGAAATTAGATTCTGTTATTGGCCTGAAATGCGCAAGGTATTTATTCAAATTTATTACGTTTCAAAGTTCTCAAACGTAAGTTTTCAAACATCGAATTCGACAAAAAGAATAATATTATTAATGACTTTTTTATAACAAGTAATAAAATTAAAAACTTTTAAAAAACCCACGACGAACTACAGAGCTCCATTGAAACAACAATTAGAACTTAGCAAAAGTATATATAAAATAATATCTAAAACACAAAACTGCATATTTGCCGGCTCAGTAGTTCTTTTGACCAGCGTGGTGGACTATGGCCAAACCCTTCTCATTCCGAGATAAAACTTGGGCTTAGTAATGAGCAGGGGTGTCAAATAGTGTTAAATTTTAATATTCTGATATTCTGATAAAAATTGTTTAAAAAAATGTGATCACTTAAGGAGTTCCCATAACCACCTCCTGGCTCCATCATAAGACTTTGAGCAGCATCTAGGTACAAAGTGCTAGTCAAGACAAATCAAAAGAGTCCAAACACGACGGGTTTACGATAAGAACTTAAGGAGTTCCTATGACCACCTCCTGGCTCCATCATGAGACCCTGGGCAGCATCTAGGTATAAAGCGCTCGTCGAGACAAATCAAAAGAGTTGAAATACAACGGGTTTACGATGAGAACTTAAGGAGTTCCCATGACCACCTCCTGGCTCCATCATGAGACCCTGGGCAGCATCTAGGTACAAAGTGCTAGTCAAGACAAACCAAAAGTCTAGCACGACGGGTTTACGATGAGATCTTAAGGAGTTCCTACCACTTACCAAATCACTAGCTCAGCTTGGTTGTCTATGGTCCTAAAATATATCCAAGAACCTTCTCACAAGCTATACATACCTGATGCAAAAAACCGCATCTCAATCGGCCCAGTACTTTTTGAGAAAAATGGTAACATATTGAAAAATTCAAATCATAGACTACAGCTCAGCTTGGTTGTCTATGGTCCTAAAATATATCTAAGAACCTTCTCACAAGTTATCCATATCTAATGCAAAAAACCGCATCTCAATCGGCCCAGTACTTTTTGAGAAAAATGGTAACATATTGAAAAATTAAAATCATAGACTACAGCTCAGCTTGGTTGTCTATGGTCCTAAAATATATCTAAGAACCTTCTCACAAGCTATACATAGCTAATGCAAAAAATCGCATATTAATCGGTCCAGTAGTTTTCCAGGAAAACGGTACAACAAAAAGTGCACAAACAAACAAACATACAAACAAACAAACAAACACACAACCTCTTAGGGCAAATACATATACCGTCTCCGTTTCGTCGAGGGTAATTAAATTCTGACGCATTAGCATCATCGCATTAATAATTGTTAGTGGCATATATTAAAATTTTTTTAACCGACTTCAAAAAAAGGACGAGGTTCTCAATTCGACTGTATGTTTTTTTTGTATGTTTGTTACGCGATTTCTCCGCCAATTATGAACCGATTTTGATAATTCTTTTTTTGTTTGGTAGGTCATACTTCAGAGGTGGTCCCATTTTAATTTGGTGAAGATCTGATGAATATCTCCGGAGATGGAGAACGGAACTCCTCAATGGATAAGAGTAAATTGCTCGCGATCAGTGTGATAGTTTTGTAAACAGTATGTTTTAACCATGCATAGCATATCTTTTTTTTTTAGGGTTCCGTACCAAAATGGTACCCTTATGGTGTGACTTTCTCCGTCTGTCTGTCACAGTCGATTATTTCAGTAACTATTAAAGCTATTGACATGAAATTGGCCCAATATCATGGAAATCAAAAAAAATTAAAATTATTTTTAGTTTAATTAAAAAAGTGGGGAAAATCAGGGGTTTGAAATTTCAAAGTAGGATAACTATACCAAGTGGGGTATCATATGAAAGGACTTTGTACTTGACTTGTCTAAGTTAGACAAGTCGTCGAGTAACGATTAAACGACGTTATTTTTAATAACGCTAAGTTTTTACTAGCGTTCTGGTTACACCCTGCATTTTAAAACAGTGGGGCCACTAAAAATTGTGAAATAAAAAATTTTCAAAAAATAAATAAAAACCGACTTCAAAAACCACAAACACTAAAAAGTAAAAAATAATTTAATTTATTACGTATACAAGAGTTAATGTAACTCTATAATAACATTTTTTGGAGTCGGTGCCAATGTGGAGTCACGTCAACAATAATGAAGAGTAGGTAGACGGTTCATGCGGCTAATTGGTACCGACTCCAAAAAATGTTATTATAGAGTTACATTAACTCTTGTATACATAATAAATTAAATTATTTTTTACTTTTTAGTGTTTGTGGTTTTTGAAGTCGGTTTTTTTTTTTTTTGAATTTTTTTTTTTTCCACTACAAGTTAGCCCTTGACTGCGATCTCACCTGATGGTAAGTGATGATGCAGCCTAAGATAGTAACGGGCTAAAATGTTAGGGGCATGGCAGTTAATTAAACCCATATCCCTATTCGGTTTCTACAAGGCATCGTACCGGAACGCTAAATCGCTTGGCGGCACGTCTTTGCCGGTAGGGTGGTAACTAGCCACGGCCGAAGCCTCCCACCAGGCAAAAAGAGTTTTTCAACATCTATCCTGTCTAGTTGCCTACTGAAAAAGTAAAAAAAAATATTATGATCTATGTGCCCATGCAATTATGAACCTTAAGGCGGTAAACATTTTCTGATCGCGACTGTACATTGGCTTTTTAATGCCCCTGTCATTAAATTTTTACAAAATCTTGTTTATAAAAATGATTTTTAATTATTTATTATTGTTGTTACAGATAAAGTATGGACATCGAAAGCGCTAACTGCAAGTACCGCGTTTCGGAGTGCGAAGACATTGAACAGTTGTCCGTCGACTATCCAGTAAAGTGTGAGCGGTTAGTATCACAACTACAACCTATATTCGTCTTGGATGAATATTTTTTTAAGCCTGCCAATATAAAAAAAAGGTGTGTGTGCAATTCACACAGGGCACAAGTGAAACTTCAGAAAAATAGTCTACGAGAGAATGAGATACTTAAATAACTATTCTATCTCATTCTAGGATAAATCCTATTAAGAATATAATATAAAAATATGTCTATATTCTTTATGGTGTCGCTTTTTAAATCACAACGATTCTAAAGAAGTTTCACTTCAAAAACAACAATTTAGTTTGAATTTGAGTAAAAACTTATAATAAAACTGCATCTGTATCCATATTCTATAACTCAATGGCTATCAAAAAAAGAAAGCCACTGACATATATTTTATACCCATTGAATGTTCAATATGAAATAAAAATAACATTTTCAATGCAAACCTTCAGTGGAGTTAGAGTTAGAGTTAGTTATTTAGGTGGCGGGACGATTCCTGTATAGTCCCACAAACATGTTAAGAAAGAAAGAAAGAAAAATAGTTTATTCACCAGTGGTGTCACAGACAAAACAAAAAGTTGTAGAAGTAGATACAAATGTAACACTCATCTGTGACACCACCCAGAAACGGTGTACAACTCAGCGAATAAGGTGGCAGGACGATTCCTGTATATAGTCGCACAAACATAACTGCGTCGCTGTTATCGATTTATAATACGGTCATTTGGTAGTTTTACCTGGAAAATTTCTCGGGAGTTTTGAAAATTGGTGTATTTTATAGATTTCGATTTCTCTAGTTTAATTTATTTCACCACTATTTTCATCGTAAAATTAGTCGGAAAGGAGTTATTGTCAAAAAACTGCTTTTGGGCGCCGTTTTTCCAATATGGCGGCGCGAGCGGCAAAGATAGGTTGGATAGGAAGGATAGAAAGAGGTGGAAAAGTAGAAATTCGGAAATCTATACAATACACCAATTTTCAAAACTCCCGAGAAACTTTCCAGATAACCCCCTTTTTGACCACCAAATCACTCGGTTTTTAGAATAAAAACAAAAACTAAACAGTCTTAGTTCCAATTTTGGCCACCGGGTCAGATAAGTTGGTGAGAATATACATTAAATTTGGTACCACCAAGCTCGAAATTCGTTCATGAAGACATCATTATTAACTAGCTGATGCCCGCGACTTCATCCGCGTCGATTGAAGTTTTTTGGTTTCCGCGGAAACTCTTACATTTTCCGGGATAAAAAGTATTCTATGTGTTACTCCAGACTATAATAATTTACCTCTGTGTCAAATTTCACCCAGATCCGTTCAGCCGTTCTGGCGTGATTGAGTAACAAACATCCATTCATTCATCCATCCAAACTTTTTCGTAGAGGTATAATCACACTAATATTATAAATGTGTTGTTTGTTGGTTTGTCCTTCAATCATGTCGCAACGGAGCAACGGATCGACGTGATTTTTTGCATGGATATAGTTGAGGGAGAGTGACATAGGCTACTTTTTCTCCCGGAAAAATGAGGAGATCCCGTGGGAATTAAAATTAACAAACTTATTTCACGCGGACAAACTCGCGGACATCAGCTAATATTAGTAAAGATAGATTTTTTAGAAGTATAGTATGTTTTTTTAGAGACATCGACGGCCTGGAGACGCTCGTCCAAGAACTGCACAGGGTGTTCTCAAAGAGTCACGTCAATATACAGGAGGTGCAGAGTTTGATGTCCGCCTACAAATCGGATCCCAAACAATGGAGAAAGTTCGCGAAATTCGATCGTTTCCGGTAAGTTTTTTTGTCATACCCACTACAGCCCAGTAACGTGCCACTGCTGGGCACAGGCCTCTAATCTCAGGAGAGAGGGAATTTAAGCTTAGACCCACCACGCTGCTCCGATACGGGTTGGCGAGCTGTAACGACTATTTATCATGTTAGTGATAATAACCGGGAACGATGGCTTAACGTGCTCTCCGAGGCACGGGGGTGAAACACCGCCAACTTCCTAACTCCGGGCTAGTACTGAGAATTTCTAGTCAGGAAACCCCAATACATAACTATGGCTCGTCCGGTCGGATATACCACGACCTTCACCGATCTGTTAACCAGATGAAACATACTTTTTATTTTTATTTAATAATAGATAAATACGCCTAAAATAGCTTACCTATATCAAAATCCTGACCAGGCAATTTTTAATTAATTTGAAAATACATAATATTATACCTAATATATGGTTTGAGAGCCGGATCGCTTTAACTAAATACGATGTCAATTATATTGTATGTACCTAAGTAATAAATTAATATTTCATTAGTTCAAATGTCATTATTTTTTAGATTTTCTACATACAAAGTCAATATCATTATGAACCTTCTTGTAAGAAAACTTTTTTTTTTTCAAAAAAAAATCAGAAACAGCTCAAAGGCCGTAAATTTAACTTACAAGCTCTGTTTACTGCCTCAGTAAGCGCGTTTTTCGAACAAGTGTATTGAAAAATAATTTGTAAAATGAGAAAAAGCCCGATATGGAAGGAAGTATTATTCTTTCTCCCGTATCGGAGGAAGCGAACTCGGTACCTACGAGTATATCAGAGAAGTCGACTGCAGGACCCCTTCACCGCCGAGGCCTTAACTGTAGTCCTGATATAATCAGAAATAGTAATCTTTGTGGCGTCAGACTGTCCTTACCAATAATATTCAATTTCTTTTACAAATATTTCCTCGTAGTGACATCTATTGGCTGGACGATCGTTTTGTTTCACAGCCAAAATTCAAAATTCAAATGTTTTTTGGTGTTTATCTCCTTTAGAATAGATTTTCATATCTGTATAACTATGAAAATTTATTAAAATCAAACTTTCTTCGTTATGTTATTGAATTTATGTTTCCACGGTAGCACTTGTTTAAGTTTCCAAGACTATGGTAATGTAATTTGATGAATATAAATTATATAATTAATATAAATAAATGTATCAAGCATGCTTTCAATAATATAAAAAATGCGTTCATCTACCCTCATTATTTAATAATCTATATATTTTATAATCGTTCGTGAAGAGTAAACTCCAGTCGTGCGTCGGAGCTGACACACATTTTTAAATTCAAATCATAAAATTCTACATCAATGATTCAAATAAACTTTTACAAGTGCTTTTGAATTCTTGGTTCCCGCGGTAACTAAGAAACCTCGATCCACGCAGACGAACATCGGCTAGTGTAAAATTAAATTTGTAAAATGAGAAAAAGCCCTCAGTGAATTGGGAAGCGAATTTGGAACCTCTATCAGCTAAGTCGACTGTAGGACCGCTCCACCACCGAGGCTTTAGATCTGTGAAAATCAGGGTATCCTTACCATATTATTCCCTAAACTTAGTCAAAACCACCCCTGGTTTCGACAAAATCTTCTAGTTTTCGAAATATGAGCTATCAAAATTGTACTTACTTATGTCTTATGTTTTAATTTTAATAATTTAAATATAAATGTAATAATTAAGGTAGCTTAATTTAATGTATTTTAATTATTGTAATTTAATTGAATGTAGGTATGTAGCTTTGCCCTAACAGGGCTGAAATGCCAAATAAATGAATATGAAAATGAATACTTATAGATCTAGCGTACAACTTTGATATATGTAGTAATGTGACTCTAGAAGATTTTGTTTCATATAGGTACCTAATACTTGCTTGTTACATTGCCTGCTATTGAATAATACAGGTTTAATGAGTGACCGATATTTCGAAAAAAAAATGGCGGGACGGTATAAGCAGTCCAAAAATTTTTATTTTTATTCACTACAAGTTAGCTCTTCACTGCGATCTCACCTGATGGTAAATGATGATGCAGTCTAAGATGGTAGCGGGCTAACCTGTTAGGGGCACACACATTTTGAACCCATACCCCTAATCGGTTTCTACACGGAATTGTACCGGAACGCTAAATCGCTTGGCGGCATCTCTTTGCCGGTAGCGTGACAACTAGCCAGGCCGAAGCCTCGCACCAGACCAGACCAGGGAAAATTCAGAAATTATAAATTCCCAAATCGACCGGGATCGAACCCGGGACCTCTTCGAGTAAAGCTGGGGGCGTTCGCCAGTCACCCTATGTACTAAGGTAATGCCCCCTTTAATCTGTAAACACAAACAATACCTTATCAATCTTATTATACATTAATTCTTGTAATAACTAGAAAATATTGCTGTTACCATGTAAATATTTTGCACGGAATTTTTTGCCTCATTCAACTCGAGATAGAGGTCACTTTTGTTTACATTGAATCTGTGTCATGTCACGAGATTAATTTGGTTCATAAAATAGTTCAAGATAAGACAGTTGCTTTTATCTTATTTATTTGCTATATTATTTAAAAAAAACATTTAATTTCATTTAAACGTTTAGGGATCAAGCTGGTGGTAAATGTAGTAAAGGTGCTTGTTTGATATAAGCAAGGACCGAAACTGTAACCGGAATAAGTGCTTTAACACTGTTTAAAGCACTTATTCGTTAGTAAGTTATAATTTGGTAGAGAATAACTTGCCCTACCAAATTATAACTTACTAGCTGATGTACGCGTGAAGCACGCGACTTCGTCTGGGTGGTTAAAGTTTATTTGATTCCCGCGGGAACTCATTAATTTTCCAGAATAAAAGTAGCCTATGTCACTTTCCAGATTCTCAACTATACGCATGCCAAAAATCACGTCGATCCGTTGCTCCGTGGTGGCGTAGTGTGATTGAAGGACAAACCAACAAATAAACACGTTTTCGCTTTTTTTATTTATAATATTAGTATGATGAGAGTTAGAGATAGCATAACAGTATAACAGCGCTTGAAAAAAGAATGGTGATAGCTTAACAGACGTTTAAGGCTAATACTAGATAACGCCCGCGACTTAGTCCGCGTGGATGAGCTTATGTTAAACTTTTGAACATTGAAAGTTTCAACTAGATCAATATCCTCATTTCAACCCATCTACAGCTGATCACGAGAACCTTCTCAATTTGGAGAAAACTGATTTGAGTAGTCTTTAGGCTATAGTCCACCGCACTGGCCAAGTGCAGATTGGCAGCCTTGACTGGCACTTCAAGACAACATTATAAAGAACTCTCTGGAATGCAGGTTACTTCATCGTTATAGCAAGTGATATAAATCCTTAAAACGCACATAGCTCCAAAATGTTACAAATATCATAGGAAGTCGGATGTCTAAACTAACTACTAGGCTATCGATGCTTTTGTTTGTTTTTGTTTTAAATTCTTTATTGCACATACGTAGATTACAATGCACAAAGGCGAACTTTAATACCTAGAGGTATTCTCTAGAGTCTAGAGGTATGCTTCTTTTTATCAAAGAAAAGGGGTGCGCGTGACGACAATCATGCTAAATACAAAGCAATGATGCGGTCTAGGTTGGAGCGCGCTTGCCTAGAAGATGCCTATTCACTCATGCCTTGAAGTTATACGCGGCAGGGAATACATGCGCTGGAAGGGTATTCCACATCCTGGCGGTTCGAATCAGAAACGCAGAGCAGAGGTTTTTAGGTTGATTTATCACTACTTAAAAAGCATCTCTACAAATATTTCCACCACCTCTCGGATCTAAGTTTATAGCAGCAAGCAATTATAATACGTCATCACAAAACGTCACTAGTAACACCCAATACTCTGTTATCGTAACTATTAATAATATAATTATTATTATATTAATATTATTATCAGAATAATAACTCTTGTTGTTGAAGATAACACGAGATTTTATGACGTTTGTTATCTATGAGAACGCATTTCGAAATCATAATTTGCTCAATAATATTAAATGCGTGTTTTCTTATAAATACCTAAATAAACAGCGTTTTCATTCACCGTTATACAAGTGATATTTAATTGATTAAAACTAGGGTTGTAAGTTGTAACAGAACCTCACCTCCGCTTCCGTAAGTGCGGAACTTTCGCAAGAAATCGTACCTCTGCTTCCGCATCCACCTCCGCCGTTTTTTGCGGAGTTATAACGGAGGTTTATTTACGTTGACTTACAATGCGAGAGGTACAAATCGAAGCAGGTGACGTCAGTTACACCAAAAGCAAAAGCAAAAAGGCAACTGTCCTTAGAAGAATCCTCAAGAAAAAATCAAAATATGTGGGTTTCATCACATCCCATAGCACAGAAAATGGATTATGTGATCGGAGAAATCCACCTCCGCCTCCGCCTCCGTTAACTTCCGCATCCTCGGAGGGAAAGCCCCTTCACCTCCGCATCCGCCTCTGCTTCCGCTAAGAATGCCTCCGTTACAACCCTAATTAAAACACACACATTTATATGGAGAACTCTAGGCCACGCCGGGGCCATACTGCCGACGCGTAAAGCCATATTGTTTCATTATTGTTGACTTTCGTGTTTTAGAATTATAATACTTATTTTAGGAACGTCAAGGTACGTGACATCAAACTGTAATTTTGAGTAATATTGCTTTAGTATTGCTTTACGCGTCGGTAGTATGGCCCCTGGTTTCCTCTTTGTTTTCTATCACTGATAGAGCTATTAATTATTCACTTCATTATAACGCATATAACTAATTCAAAGTTTTAGTTTTTAATTTAGATTTTGGTTTATTTTCTTTACATACTAGTAGTCTCCCGCGATTTCGACCGCGTTCAATCTGTGATTTCCTATGGGATTATGAAATTTTCCCGCTGCCAAAAGGCTATCTAAGTATACAGGCTTTATATAGCTTATGCAGGTTTTTATTATTTAAACCTACCTTACCTACATGCTGATTTTCATGTATATACCTAATTCAAAATCATACAACTTTTATGTAACCTTCCAGCCTCCATTTCACCCTATTTTGCTTATAGAGGATATTATTATTTTAAACTAATAACCTAAATGCCGATTTTCATTTCTCTAACTTCATTAACATAGGACGTTCATGCAAACTTCCAAGCCCCATTTCATCCCCTTAGAGGTAAATTTTCTAAAACAGTTTCTTAGCTGATGGTAGAGGCCTTAGAAGGAACCTACCTTCTAAATTCCAAGTTTGTATGTCTTATAGTTCCTGAAATATCGTGATTAGTCAGTGAGTGGCATTTCGCTTTAAGCCATCGACCTGTTGACCTACTAGATGGGCCCTTTCATAGAAAAAAGTTGGGCGTCCGACTTGTAGGGCGTGCCCCTCACCTGTATAAGCATATCCTTGTCCCCGCTATAGCGCTGTCCCGCTTTTCAGACTAGATGGCGTTAGTAAAATAAGTCCACATTCTTTGTTTGACAGTGCCCGTCCATGCAAATAGAGGTCGTTGAGTACCTATAGCAGATTTAAAAATGAGAAAGATAAAATATATTATTTTAATGTTTCTGTTGCTAGTTGGTTTTATCTCTCGTATCTCTTTGCAAATATAAATATAATAAAATAAAGTGTCATAAAACATAACAATCTCTCTGCTGGGGTCGATGCAGTAAAAACATGTTTATTTAACTTTAACTGCCTCGTTAGTTATCTGGTTAGCACGTTCCTAGTCCTGGGTTCTATTCCCGGGTCCGGCCAAATGGGGTTTTAGGTTTAAAGAGAGATTTATTTTCCCAAAAAAGAACATAAAGTTCACTTGCATGAGAAATGTCTGATTCGTATTTCTCATTGGGTCGTGACCCCTTTCCATTAATCACATAACAGTAGTAGTTTTCTTGGGATAATAATGCGGTGGGCTCCCACGTCCTTTCGCATAGAATATAATAGAAACTACCCACTTACAACCAATCGTAATATTAAAGTTCGTCAAAGTTCAGTAAAGTTTTCTAACAATAAATTCTCAGTACTAGCCTGGAGTTAAGAAGTTGGCTGTGTTTCACCCCAGTGCCTCGGAGAGCACGTCGGTCCTGCACCTGATGTCTCTCCGGTCGTGTCGGATTTACAACAAAACAACAGAACAAATGAGCCGTGAAAGCGTAGCAGACAGACAGACAGACACACTTTCGCATCCATACTAATCAATCACGAATCCATAGGTACGTATGGATGGATGTTTGTTACTCAATTACGCCGTAACAACTGAACGGATCTGGCTGGCACAGAGTAGATTATAGTCTGGAATAGCACACAGGCTACTTCCCTTCATAGATACCAGTCCTTAGTCATGCAGGTCCCGCGGGAACCAAAAACTTCAAACCACGCAGACGAAGTCGCGGGCATCCGCTAGTTGAGTATATTTCAATGTAAGTTTGTCTTCTTGTTCCCAGGTACACCCGCAACCTAGTGGACGCGGGTAACGGACAGTTCAACATAATGATACTATGCTGGGGCCCCGGACACGCCTCCGCTATACACGACCACGCGGACTCGCATTGCTTCATGAAACTACTCGGTGGAAGCTTGGACGAAGTCAGGTTAGTTTCTTATGTCATATTACGATAAAAACACGATTTTGAGCTTTAAGGTATTTGAACTGGGGTAAGCAGTGCTTATTTGCGTATAAATGGCGTGCACAGTGTTTTACCTATTTACTAAAATATAATTACGATAATTTAAATTAATAAAAGGAAAAGGTGACTGACTGACTGACTGATCTATCAAAGCACAGCTCAAACCACTGGATGAATCGGGCTGAAATTTTGGGTGCAGATAGATATTCTGAAGTAGACATCCGATAAGAAAGGATTTTTGGAAATTGTAAAAAAGGGGTTGGAAATTAGTGTACCTAGTCCAAGCGGACTAAGTCGTGGGCAAAAGCTATTACGAGATATTATGACATATTAATTTATAATAGTGATAAAAATATGTGGGGTAAACAGTGCTTATTTGCCTATATGATCAGCCAGTGTTAAGGTTTTCTGATTCCTGCGGGAACTCTTTAATTTCCAAAATTCGCGAAATTAAAGAGTTCCCTAATCCTTACTTCTTATTCCTAAGAGGTGTAGTAATCCTTACTCCTTCCCCGGAATGATCTATGATCTAGCTCATAATATAAGAATTCAAATAGTTTCATAAGGGATCCCCCAGGGACCCCTCGCTCCCTGCGCGTGCTCCGCTCGGCCTTGTAGTGCAATGTACCTGCGCAGACGACCGCCATTTTGGGTCAACTTATATACAGTCGATTGTACCTTTCTAGTTAAGAACTTCATTTAAGCAGAACTTCTTAAGTACCTAATTTTCTTTTTTAGATATGAATGGCCAAACAACGTGGAATCCGAAGTCGTAAAGAAGCTTAAAACAAAAACCAACAGACGTACGCCATCAGAAACAGAAGAAATCACCGAAAACATTACGAAATTAGATATGAACGAGAATGACAGGTGTCACAATGGCGGCCAAAATGAACAAGATGGCCGCCAATATGAACGAGATGGCCGTCAAAATGGACACGATGATGATGATTGCGGTTACGATGCGCAAAGTATGAAGGAAATTGGCAGAACGAGGATGGAAGTTGATGATGTTTGTTATATTAACGGTAAATAAAATGGATTAGAATAAGTTGAGTGACCTTTTTTGGCGTCTCGAAAATTTATCTAATTGCATTAAGCATGACTAGTGTCAAGTGCAAGCCTATCTCTCACAATAAAATAAAATAAAAACCACTTTATTTGTTTGAATTCCTGTTTATAATGTTTTATTTAATACGAAAAATAGTCAGTAATAAATAATTTGTATTTGACATAGGCCCTTATAGCCCCCTCGAGAGTAAATTTTTGAAGTGAAACTTGATTCGATGAAACAAAAAAGCGACACCATAAACATATTATTAATAAGAGGATTTAGTCTGCGAGAGAATGAAATAGAATACAAGCTATATTTATATACTTTTCACTTCTGCCGTTTGTGAATTGCACACATACCTACACTTTTTTTGAAGAATATGAATAGTCGAATGAATCTACCACTGGTTAGAATGAATGAACCAGTGGTAGATTAATTCGACTATTCCTAAGCACTTGTAAAAAGTCTATTTAAATAAAAAAAAGCATTAGATTTTTTTGGGTTTTGGAAGTAAGTAAAACTTTTTTACGCACGCTTGACTGGGGAGTAAGCTGATGAATAACGAGAACGTTACGAAAAGTGTGATCGGACGAGGCGACCGGAAGATGAGAAGGAGATAATTATAATAGTTAGTGAAGATAGAAAGACAGAGAGTTACGTTTCGTATATTACTGTAGGGGCAGGAGAGAGTGGTGCGAGCACACATTTTCTTTCTCTCTTTCTCTCATAGCCAGTTACGAGCTAAAGAAGTTTTACTTCGGTCGTGTGGTCTAAAGCACACAGGTTTTTTTATAAAACGATATTTATCTTTTTTCAGATGCCCAAGGTTTACACAGGATGGAGAACCCCTCTCACGTAGACGGCGCGGTCTCCCTCCACCTCTACTGTCCCCCCTTCGACAGCTGTAGAGTGTTTGATTCCCGGACGGGCAAATCTACTGAAGTGAAGGTCACCTTCTGGTCCATGTATGGGAAGAAGATTAAAAGGGTAAGTTTATTAAAATTCAATTATTTTTAGTCAAATTTAAGCTTTTTTATGTGATTTTGAATCATAAAGTGAATACTTATACTATTAGGTACCCAATCCAACAATAGGCTTTATCTCTTTTCCTCTTATGATTATATACACTCGAGAGAAAAGGATTATGTTAACTGTCAGCCTAATAGAATCTAGATAATATAATTATGATATCTAGTAGGTACTGTTTCGGAATGTCATTCCTATCGAAAAGAACCAGAACGAATCTCGTGGTTTGAATAAACTAGTCGTTAAAACTTCAGTTAAAAGTGATAGTTTGTTAGGATAAAAAAAGAATTTGATTGTGACCAGGTTGTCGTCAATTTTTATTTATTATTATTATTATTTAAATCTTTATTGCACACAAGTAAAAGGACATGAAAAAGACAATAAAATTACAACTAGGACAGCACAGTATGCAAAGGCGGTCTTATCGCCAAAGGCGATCTACACGACTGAATAAATTGTATATTTTTACACGACTGAATAAATTGTATTTAAATTTTTAATTTCCAAATGGTTGAAGAGTCTATGTACTGATGTATGGGGTATCATTAGAATCCTTACATCTTTCCGAGTGACACTGGCTGTAAATTATTCGACAAAAAAAACGATATGGCAGGGCAGTCGTTTTTTTTTTTAATTATGTTTACTCTATGGTAATGTTTTTTTCATTACAGGTTATAGAAGCAAACCCATCTGATGACCAAGATTAATCAAAATGGCGGCCATCGACACAGATACAAAATTGTGCTAGGTAAAAGACTGCTATAATGAGGCACAATTAATAATATTATTAACATAAAGTTAAATGTTAAAATAATTATGAATATAAGCTATACCTGAATGCTTTGTTTAATGGACTTTTGTCAGGGGGGTTACTACCATCACTTTAAAGCAGGATTGTTTCAAAATAACAGTTTTACATATTATAATCCAAAAACACGAACATCAACAATATTTAAACAATGCGGCTTTTAATGATGGTAGTATCAAATTGATAAAACGTTTTTTTATGCACTTTTTACACGACTGCCCAAAAAAAAGAGTGTTACGTTATCAGGGTTCATGTATGTATATGTCACCGTAAGATTGTAAAATCCGTTAGATTATAATCTAACGGTTTCTATCCCGCGATATTGTAAACTGTCAAAAGATTGTGAACCGTTCAATGTTCTGAGTATTAATTTATAAAATATTTATTGTATTTGTTTTCTTGTCTCTTTCTTGTACAGTTCGCGTGCGAGTTGAATGCAGAGTAAATGTAAGTGTCACCATACATTTACTCTGCATTCAACTCGCGCGCGAACTATAGGTTAGGCTAGGGTTTGACATGAATATTCAGGTAGTGCCCGGCCGCAGGCCGGGCACCTAGATTCTATCGGGTTAATATACCTAATATATTACAGTTTACCGAAAAATAATGCGTTAAATTGTAAGCAGTATTTACGGTTCACAATCTGGCGACAGTTTATAATCTATCGAGATTAAAAACGTTATATTACAATCAAACGGTTTTTACAATCTTACGGTGACATATACGAGTATATTGGGTATTGTTAGAATCCTTAAATTAACTTTTTTTTGAAAAAAAAATGTTGCAGCCGTTAATGTAGCCGTGTTTTTTTTAATAGTTCGAAATAAAACTTAGAATAAGAGTATTAATTAGAGTGATTATTGTTGCACTCAATGAATTATTAATGGGTTTTTTTTAATTTATAAGGTAGTTGAATTTGTAAGTATTATTCTTGTAAATTATTTCTTACTAATTATTAATTAATAGAGGGTTTTCCAAAAGAACTAAAATCCACATCCTCGGTTAGTTTTAAGTTTGATAACCATTATAAACTATAGATTGAAGAAAAAAAGTGCGTTGAAATTTGATGAATTCACAACTAGGTATGTATTTCACGCAAACTTCCATACTAGAAGCGTGTTAAAGAGTTCCTGATTTGATTCAGTTGTTAACATTCCTATTTATAATAAAATAAAACTTTTTTGCGTCGGGGGCTTAAAATGTGCCATGGAACCATGTGTCATGTGCCATGAAGATTTTCCTCAAGGCATCAGAATAATAGTCTAAGTGTCAAAATGAATGATTGATTGTCTTTTCGTTCTTAAATTTTCAAAATATTTAATTATTGGTAATACCCAATAATAGCCTAAGATCCCTGTGTAGAACGACCTTCACCGAGCTGGTTAATGGATGAAACCTACTTTTTATTTATATTGAATACTAGATAAATGCGCCTATGCGCGGGACAAGCAATCATTGATTTGTACATCTATTTTAAATTTAAGTTGTAAATTTTTTCATCAATCTTTATTCCTTTTTCTTCATAATGACAGATTTTGTATACATAACAAAAGTTTTTTGTTAATAAAAAAAATTGTACTTAGATTAATATACAATCACCAAATGTTTTAAAATAAAATAAAAGTATTTTTAATAATAGTTTTATTTTTATCCTCCCAGAAAATGTTCTTTTTTAATTCTAATAATTTTAACAGGTACATAAGGTAAACAGAATCAAAAACTTTTTTCTAAACCTAAACATCTCTTATCTTACTTAAAAAAAGGCATACAGAGACAAAAATACTTTATTAAAAACAGATAATAACTGAGTATTTACAAAAAAAAACAATTTAAAATTAGGCACTTTAATTTTCAGGTATAATAATTTAATTAATAAGGTATTGTTTCTTTTCTTTCTTTAGGTATTTAACGTAAACATAATTACCATCGTTTTACTAGAAAGTACAAAATTTCTTAGCTCCTAAATAATATATTAATAAAAAAGTCACCAAAAATTAATTACTCATTTTCTAATGCAAAAAACTTTCTCAACGATTCAACTTTTCCCCAAGGAAGGAAAACTTTTACTCCATCAGCTACAATGGACGATTGGATGTTCAACCTTTCACATTCGACGTTGCATGAGAAGTCACAAGTCTGGGTCTTAGTATTGAAGTACAGGCCTTCCGAGCATACGCCGAGGACTTTTCTGTTGTTCTCACAACGCCAGAACTTGTCACAGTCTGTTTCGTGTCGCCAATGAGGGACGTGACATTCTGTAGTACACCTGTCTACTATGTTTTCATCTCCATCACCGCCTCCGCCACCGCCGCCACCGCCACCACCTCCACCACCACCACCGCCGCCATCGCCTCCATCTCCGCCACCGCCGCCACCACCGCCGCCACCGCCACCACCGCCGCCATCGCCGCCACCGCCGCCACCGCCGCCACCGCCGCCACCGCCGCCTCCGCCTCCGCCTCCGTCTCCACCACCGCCACCACCGCCTCCGTCTCCACCACCGCCGCCACCGCCGCCGCCACCGCCGCCGCCACCGCCGCCACCGCCTCCGTCTCCACCACCGCCGCCATCGCCTCCGTCTCCACCACCGCCGCCATCACCTCCGCCTCCGCCGCCATCGCCTCCGTCTCCACCACCGCCGCCATCACCTCCGCCACCGCCGCCACCGCCTCCTCCTCCCCCTCCCCCTCCGCCGCCATCACCGCCTCCGCCACCTCCACCATTTCCACCTTCACACCCAGCATTCCAAGGCCAGTCGCATATCTATAACAACATAATGTTACTGTTAGTAAAATCATGAATTGGTATGCTGCTCTAACTACCAGATAAACTTCGTTAATATAATTCAAAAGTGCATCTTGTTAATAAAATGACTAATTTAGTGCTTACTGTATGAATATCTTTACCTGTAGTACGGGGTTGAAGTGCAGTCCATGGTTACACATCTGTTCATGCTTTGCGCCGTTTATGCAATAGAAGAATCTGGAGCAGTTTGTTGGGTCGGGTAGAAGCCAATGTATGTTGAAGTCGGCAGGGCAGCCATTGGGGAGCCATCCTCCTCCTCCACCCCCTCCACCATCTCCGCCTCCACCTCCGTCACCACCTCCACCTCCGTCTCCGCCACCACCACCATCGCCTCCGTCTTCGCCTCCTCCTCCTCCGCCTCCTCCACCTCCGTCTCCGCCACCACCTCCTCCACCTCCGTCTCCACCACCACCGCCATCGCCTCCATCTTCACCACCGCCGCCACCGCCGCCATCGCCTCCGTCTCCGCCACCGCCGCCATCGCCTCCGTCTCCACCACCGCCGCCATCACCTCCGTCTCCACCGCCACCGCCTCCTCCTCCCCCTCCCCCTCCGCCACCATCACCGCCTCCGCCACCTCCACCATTTTCGCCTTCACACCCAGCATTCCAAGGCCAGTCACATATCTATAACAACATAATGTTACTGTTAATAAAATTATGAATTGGTATGCTGCTCTAACTGGTTCACTAATGTTTCACAAAAAACATTTAACAAATGATCATTTCACAAAAAACGTTTCAAAAACTAATTACTTCACAAACGTTGTATTCCGCAAACATATAATTTATTAAAAGATCATTTGACAAATACTCAATTCAAAAATACTTTACTTTGCAAACGCGCTGAATGTAAAATAGTCATTTATTATTTCATAAAATAATTCATTCTTCAAATTTGTAATTTTACAGTTAAATATTAAAACATAAATTGTTATTGATAAATAAAACTAATAATAGGTCGCCCGCAACTTCATCCGCGTACATTCTCTGCTTTCTAATGAGATTGAGATTAAGAGATTTTCATGATATGAATATATATGTCACGGGTAATGCTAGAAGATGTAGTAAACCTAGGTTTACTTACTTATTATTCGAACTCGAACGTTTGGGTAAAGTTTGAATAATAAGTAAAATAAATTTCAATTATAATAAATTCGGAATTTACCCATATTCAACTAGGTCTACCCAATTCTGGCTGGATAATGTTAGGCATATGGGTTCTCTCCCTCTCCCTCTCCCTCTCACCCCCTCCAAGGCAAGGTAGACGGAGCCCCGCAAAGCGGGGCTCCTTATTTCTGGGTGGTATAAAAAGGAAATAACCACGAAGAGGATGGCGGGGTCTTTTCAGACCCCGGCATCCTCTTCGTCACCTAAACCATCCGAGTCGGAGTGCCCCCAGTCCCGAGCTCGCTTCGCTCGCTCTTGCATGAGCAGGAGTGGTGCCTAAAAAGGAAGCGGAGAAGCTAGGAAAACCACTCGACCTTCGTTTCGCTACGGAGGTCGCCGGTTCGCTTCGCTCGTCAGCTTCCCCCTTCGCTCCACTCGGCCTCGTAGGCTCGCTTCATTCAGGACCTCCTTCGCGAGCTTCTGGCTACGCGCTTTTACAAAAACACTCTAAGGGTAGGACAGACAAGACTGCGTGGAGTATGAGTGCTCAGATTTCGACCCAAGAATGTCAACGTTTTAAAACGGGCTACGCCAGAAAACTTACAGTATTTACCAAACAATTCATTTTATCAAAATAGAAATATGCTTTACGTCGTTTTATTAAATAACAGGATTTATAAATCAATTGTTTGTCAAATTATATTTTATGAAATGATAATTTGTCTGTTAATTGTTTTATCAATTGAATAATTTATAGGACCAAAAGTTTTATAACGATTGATATCATATGATTCATAATTTTGAGAAACGTTGTTTGTGAAATGAAAATTTGTAATTTGTTTTTTATGAAATAATCGGTCACCGCTTTAACTACCAGATAAACTTCGTTAATATAATTCATAAGTGCATCTTGTTAATAAAGTAACTACTTTAGTGCTTACTGTATGAATATCTTTACCTGTAGTACGGGGTTGAAGTGCAGTCCATGGTTACACATCTGTTCATGCGTTGCGCCGTTTATGCAATAGAAGAATCTGGAGCAGTTTGTTGGGTCGGGAAGAAGCCAATGTATGTTGAAGTCGGTAGGGCAGCCATTGGGGAGCCATCCTCCTCCTCCACCCCCTCCACCACCTCCGCCTCCACCTCCGTCACCACCTCCACCGCCGTCTCCACCACCACCACCATCGCCTCCGTCTCCGCCTCCTCCTCCACCGCCTCCTCCTCCGCCATCTCCTCCACCTCCGTCACCTCCTCCCCCTCCCCCTCCGCCACCACCACCATTGCCTCCGTCACCACCTCCTCCTCCACCACCTCCACCCCCTCCGTCACCTCCTCCACCTCCATCACCACCTCCACCGCCTCCGTCACCACCTCCACCACCGTCTCCGCCGCCACCACCATTGCCTCCGTCTCCGTCACCTCCTCCTTCTCCATCACCTCCTCCACCTCCGTCACCTCCTCCCCCTCCGTCTCCGCCACCACCACCATTGCCTCCGTCACCACCTCCTCCTCCACCACCTCCTCCTCCACCACCTCCTCCTCCACCACCTCCTCCTCCACCACCTCCACCACCTCCACCACCTCCACCACCGTCTCCGCCGCCACCACCATTGCCTCCGTCTCCGTCACCTCCTCCACCTCCACCTCCACCTCCGTCTCCACCTCCACCGCCTCCTCCACCACCTCCGTCACCACCTCCACCACCATTGCCTCCGTCTCCGCCTCCTCCTCCGCCACCGCCTCCACCCCCATCTCCACCTCCTCCTCCATCTCCACCACCGCCTCCATCACCCCCTCCTCCTCCACCTCCACCACTTCCGTCTTCACAGCCAGCATTTGAAGGCCAGTCACACACCTATTAAACAATTAAGAAATATTAAATCCATTAAATCGTACGTGCAAATTATAATCGCTTGAAAAGCTAGTGTAAGTTTCATACTGAAATATTTTTAAACTGTTAAAAAGCATCTGTTGGGCTCTCTAGAATTGAATTTTAGAAAAAATTGTTATAGCATTAGTATTATTACCTGAAGGACTGGGTTGAAGTGTAAGCCAGGGTGGCATTCCTGTTCACTTGTCTGGCCATTTACGCAGTAGTAGAATCGGGAGCAGTTCGCGTGTGGTAACAGCCAATGTACGTTGGCGTCAGCAGGACAACCATTGGGAAGCCAAGAGCCCCCTCCGCCACCACCTCCACCTCCACCTCCACCGCCTCCTCCGTCACCACCTCCACCTCCGTCTCCGCCGCCGCCACCATTGCCTCCGTCTCCGCCTCCTCCTCCGCCACCTCCTCCACCTCCGTCACCACCTCCACCTCCGTCTCCGCCGCCACCACCATTGCCTCCGTCTCCGCCTCCTCCTCCGCCACCTCCTCCCCCTCCGTCACCTCCTCCACCTCCGTCTCCGCCTCCTCCTCCATCACCTTCTCCTTCTCCATCTCCGCCTCCTCCTCCACCTCCACCACCGCCTCCACCACCCCCTCCTCCTCCACCTCCACCGCTTCCACCTTCACAGCCAGCATTCGAAGGCCAGTCACACACCTATTAAACAATTAAGAAATGTTAAATCGTACTGCAAATTATAATCGATTGAAGAGCTAATATTATTATAAGTGTGTCTGTCCGCTACGCATTCACAGCCCACAGGTTCAACTGATTTTGATGAAATTTGGTACAGGGGTAGGGTGTATTCCGGGGAAGGACATAGGCTATCCCGGTAAATTAAGGAGTTCCCACGGGAATCGAAAATACTGAGTCCACGCAGACGAAGTCGCGGGCATCATCTAGTACTCTATATAAATAAAAATCAACTGCCGGGCATTAGTCCAGCGAAAGCCCGAAAATGGCTGGACCGGTTTTGATGGAATTTTTTTGTGTGTCTGTGTCATAATTGAACCCAGTTCAGGGCAGGATAACGTCAGCTGGGCTCGCTAGAATTGTATTTAAGAAAAAAAAATTATAGCATTAGTATTATTACCTGAAGGACTGGGTTGAAGTGTAAGCCAGGGTGGCATTCCTGTTCACTTGTCTGGCCATTTACGCAGTAGTAGAATCGCGAGCAGTTCGTGTGTGGTAACAGCCAGTGTACTTCGGAGTCAGCAGGACAACCATTGGGGAGCCAAGAGCCACCACCGCCTCCACCTCCACCACCACCACCACTTCCTCCGTCTCCGCCTTCTCCTCCACCACCTCCATCACCACCTCCACCACCATCTCCACCACCTCCGCCGCTGCCTCCGTCTCCGCCTCCTCCTCCACCGCCTCCATCACCACCTCCGCCGCCATCTCCGCCACCACCACCACTGCCTCCGTCTCCACCTCCACCACCATCTCCGCCACCACCACCACTGCCTCCGTCTCCGCCTTCTCCTCCACCACCTCCATCACCACCTCCACCTCCTCCTCCACCACCTCCACCTCCGTTTCCACCGCCACCACCATTGCCTCCGTCTCCACCTCCACCTCCTCCTCCACCGCCGCCTCCACCGCCTCCTCCACCACCTCCATCACCACCTCCACCTCCGTCTCCACCGCCACCACCATTGCCTCCGTCTCCGCCTCCTCCACCTTCGTCTCCACCTCCACCACCTCCTCCTCCACCGCCTCCTCCACCACCTCCGTCACCACCTCCACCTCCGTCTCCGCCGCCACCACCATTGCCTCCATCTCCGCCTCCTCCTCCGCCACCTCCTCCACCTCCATCTCCACCTCCTCCTCCATCTCCACCACCGCCTCCATCACCCCCTCCTCCTCCACCTCCACCACTTCCGCCTTCACAGCCAGCATTTGAAGGCCAGTCACACACCTACAAAAATAATAATTAAGACATGTTAAATCCATTAAATAATATAATCTGTTTTATACTGTCGATTAAAAAGTTGTGTGAATTCCATATTGAAAGGTTTCCAAACAGTAAGAGCTTCACGATTTAAGACTCAAGTTCATACTTATTTATGTTTTCAAAACGTATTGTACAGATAAAGATAGAGAAGCTAAAGATGCCAATATTGACCAATTACATAAAGCATTCAAAAAGATAAGAAAATCAGAGAACTAGAAAAAATATTATAGCATTGCTTTTATTACCTGAAGGACTGGGTTGAAGTGTAAGCCAGGGTGGCATTCCTGTTCACTTGTCTGACCATTTACGCAGTAGTAGAATCGGGAGCAGTTCGTGTGTGGTAACAGCCAGTGTACTTCGGGGTCAGCAGGACAACCATTGGGGAGCCAAGAGCCACCACCGCCTCCACCTCCACCACCACCACCACTTCCTCCGTCTCCGCCTTCTCCTCCACCACCTCCATCACCACCTCCACCACCATCTCCACCACCTCCGCCGCTGCCTCCGTCTCCGCCTCCTCCTCCACCGCCTCCATCACCACCTCCGCCGCCATCTCCGCCACCACCACCACTGCCTCCGTCTCCACCTCCACCACCATCTCCGCCACCACCACCACTGCCTCCGTCTCCGCCTTCTCCTCCACCACCTCCATCACCACCTCCACCTCCTCCTCCACCTCCTCCGCCACCGCCACCATCACCATTTCCGCCTTCACATCCAGCATTCAAAGGCCAGTCACAGATCTGTAAAAAGATAACATCACTATTGTTAAGTCAATATGACACATAGTCATAGTCATAGTCATTTATTTATTAAATATAGGTACACTGTAGGTACACTTATTTTCGTCTAAAAATTACATAAGTACTTAAAAAGCATGATGATGATAATGGGTAACGATATCTTAAAACTAAAGCTACGAGGGTTCCAAACGCGCCCTGGTCTGAGAAGAGCCCACAACAAACTCAGCCGGGTTTTTTTTTTTATTATCACCATCTCACAAATATTCTTACTAAGGAACTATCAGAGACATTAGAGCAAATTATTGCCAGGCTTCCTTGTCGTTTAAGTAGTCCTTTACATGGTAATAAGATTTTTCAATGAGTTTACGTTTTACATTAACTTTGAACTTATTCAGAGACATCTTCAACATGTCTTCTGGGAGCTTATTATATACAATACTAGCTGATGTCCCCAACTTCGTCCACGAGGAATAAGTCTTTTTTATTCCCAGTTCCCACGGAAACTCCCTAATTTTCCGGGATAAAAGCCTATGACACTCTCCAGGTAAGCTTGCACATCTGCAACCAGCTTTGGTCAATCGGTCATCCCCACTGCTCCTTCACGACAACGCGCGACCCTTACTGCGCAACAGACAGTCTCCAAGCTGCAAGAGCTGGGGTTGGAAGCTCCCCCTTATCCGCCATACTCACCAGACCTTGCACCTACCGACTATTACTTTTTCCAAAATGTAGACAACTTTTTAGTGGGTAAAAAATTAAATTCCCGAGAGGCAGTACAAAATGCCTTTGAAGAGTTTGTTGCCTCCCGTCCAGCTGATTTTTACAAGAAGGGCATCAATAAACTGCCAATGCGTTGGCAAAGATGCGTCGATTGCATGGGTGATTACTTCGAATAACAAAAATAAAAAAGTTTGCAAAAAAAAATGCTTTCACTTAATCCATACAAAACGGCTTGTATTTTGTATGGACCTAACCCCTATTAGAGTGTTGTGATGGGGGATTTCAACGTAAAACTAGGCAAGAAAAGCGGCTCAGAGTTGAAAGTGGGTCAATTTCGGTATGGGCGTAGGAACCACAGATGCCAAATGCTGGTCGACTTCATGGAGAAGGAGAGCCATTTTATGAAAAACTCTTTTTTTGAGAAGCCCTGACGGTTCTACGAGAAATGAGATTGACTTCATCATGTCGACCAAACGGTATATACTCAATGATGTCACTGTGATCAACAGGGTGAAAACCGGTAGTGATCACCGTATGGTAAGAGGCACACTGAATATCAACGTAAAGCTGGAAAGGACCCGACTGATAAAGTCTACGCTCCAACCTACTCATGCTCAAATCCAGAATCCCAAGAGCTTTCAACTCGAATTGCAGAACCGCTTCGATTGCCTGGAGGATTGCATCACGGTGGACGAATTAAACAACAGGCTGGTGGAAACTGTCCATACGGTAGGGTTCAAGATCTTAGAGATTCTTCAGGATCTGCCATACGAAAAGACCGAAAAAGTTCTCAGACCACAATGCACATGTTCAGCCCCACGATTAGTTGAGAACACTGCACTCGAAATTGTTGTTGAGTACATATAAGTACCTAACTAGGTAGATTCAATTTCGAGAAAGAGGTCAACCGCCGAATCCAACTCGGATGGGCGGCGTTCGGGAAACTGCGAGACATCTTCTCGTCCAAAATCCTTCAGTGCCTGAAGACGAAAGTTTTCGAACACTACGTGTCAGTGATGACTTACGGCTCCGAAACATGGTGGCTAACTATGGGCCTGATAAGAAGGCTTAGGGTCACTCAGCGGACGATGGAGAGAGCTATGCTCGGAGTATCCCTGCGTGATCAAATCAGAAATCCGGAGGCGAACCAGAGTAACCGACATAGCTCGAAGAGTCGCCAAGCTCAAGTGGCAATAGGCGGGGCACATAGTTCGTAGAACCAATAGGCGTTGGGGTCCCAAGGTGCTTGAATGGCGGCCTCGCACCGGGAAGCGCAGCATTGGACGACCCCCCACTCGGTGGATGGACGATCTCAAGCGTGCAGCTGGGAACCGCTGGAAACAAGCAGCACAAGACCGTTCTCTGTGGCGATCCACGCAGGAGACCTTCGTCCAGCAGTGGACGTCTATAGGTTGAGACGACGACGACGACGATAGTATTTATACTTGTATGGTACATATAAAAATTGTGGTAGGGTAGCAGGGCTCTTATGACATCACGTTTTTTCTAAATTGATCACATTTCACGCTAAATCAATTGTTCATGTTTAAAAAATCTTAAATATAAAAACTTCAATCAAAAGCTCCTTATTCTATTTTTATAATTCTTATGTTTTCATATTCTTTTATTCGATTCTTTACTCAGTAAAGTTTCAATTGAGTCTGAATAATGTTATGTTGTTATAATTTTTTAAATATCTTTACCTGAAGTACGGGGTTGAAGTGCAGGCCATGGTGACACATCTGTTCATGCTTTGCGCCGTTTATGCAGTAGAAGAATCTGGAACAGTTTGCTGGGTCGGGTAGAAGCCAATGTACGTCAAAATTGGCAGGGCAGCCATTGGGGAGCCATCCTTCTCCTCCACCGCCACCACCTCCACCTCCACCACCTTCACTGCCATCTCCGCCGCCACTACCAATGCCTCCGTTGCCACCTTCTCCACCATTGCCTCCATCACCGCCACCTCCACCGCCTCCATCACCACCTCCACCGCTATCTCCACCGCCACCACCATTGCCTCCTTCTCCGCCTTCCCCATCACCTCCACCACCACCTCCATCACCACCACCTCCACCTCCTCCGCCACCACCGCCTCCACCTCCACCGCCTCCTCCCCCTCCATCACCTCCTCCACCTCCGTCACCTCCTCCCCCTCCGTCTCCGCCACCACCACCATCGCCTCCGTCTCCGCCTCCTCCTCCACCGCCTCCTCCACCTCCGTCTCCGCCTCCTCCTCCGCCACCTCCTCCACCTCCTCCACCGCCATCACCACCATTTCCTCCATCTCCGCCTTCACATCCCGCATTCGAAGGCCAGTCACATATCTGTAAAAAGATAAAATCACTATTGTTAAGTCTATATAATACATTCATATACAATACTAGCTGATGCCCGCGACTTCGTCCACGTGGAATAAGTTTTTTTTGTATTCCCATTTCCCACGGAAACTCCTTAATTTTCCGGGATAAAAGCCTAAGTCACTTTCCAGGTCCTCAACTCTACGTAGCCATTCAAAAAATCACGAGAATCTTCTGCTCTGTTGCAGCGTGATTGAAGGACAAACCAACAAACAAACATACTTTCGCATTTATAATATTAGTATGAAGTATGATTACGAAAGGCGTACAAGGCTTCGTAAATAATGTGACGGCCTCCGTGGCGCAGTGTGTAGCGCTGTTTCCTTAACGTGCGGAGGTCCCGGGTTCGATCCCCGGCAGGGTCAATTTGGGAATTTTTTCTTATCACAAAACTACGCAGAAAATTCATGGTGCTTGTTTGACCTAAAATTTAGAACAGTTAATCCAATAAAAATTTTGCAAGACAAGAAAATGAAAATTCTGTGAAATATTATGATGTTATTTTTTTTATATATTATTATCTTTACCTGAAGTACGGGGTTGAAGTGCAGGCCATAGTGACACATCTGTTCATGCTTTGCGCCGTTTATGCAGTAGAAGAATCTGGAACAGTTTGCTGGGTCGGGTAGAAGCCAATGTACGTCGAACTCGGCAGGGCAGCCATTGGGGAGCCATCCTCCTCCTCCACCACCTCCGCCTCCACCTCCTTCACCACCTCCACCTCCGTCTCCGCCATCACCACCATCGCCTCCATCTCCGCCTCCTCCTCCACCGCCTCCTCCACCTCCGTCACCTCCTCCCCCTCCGCCTCCGCCTCCTCCTCCACCGCCTCCTCCCCCTCCATCACCTCCACCACCTCCGTCACCTCCTCCCCCTCCGTCTCCGCCACCACCACCATCGCCTCCGCCTCCTCCTCCACCGCCTCCTCCACCTCCGTCTCCTCCTCCTCCTCCTCCACCTCCATCTCCGCCACCATCGCCATTGCCTCCATCTTCACCGTCACCACCACTTATGCCATCTCCACCACCTCCACCTCCTCCACCTCCACCACCTCCACCTCCTCCACCGCCACCTACTTCACCTCCACCTCCTCCACCTCCACCTCCGCCTCCACCATTACTGTTTCCACAACCAGCATCCGAAGGCCAGTCGCATATCTGTAAATAATTTATTTATTGTGATAATTATCTTTGTGATCAATTTACAAGCAACAATTTGAAAACTTCCATAACATTTTACAAAATAATATTCAAATTAATTATTTATTTCTAGATGATGCCCGCGACTTCGTCCGCGTGGATTGATGTTTTTTTAATTCTGGGAAAAATAGTAGCTTATGTCCTTTCCCGGGATGCATCTCTGTGCCAAAGTTCATCAAGATCGGTTGAGGAGTTGGGCCGTTAAAGCGTAGCAGACAGACAGACACACTTTCGCATTTATAATATTAAATAGTATGGAAGTATGGTTTTATTATTTTCTAGATGATTCCCGCGGGAACTCTAATTTTCCGGGATAAAAAGTAGCCTATGTCCTTCCCCGATATTCAAACTATCTCTGTACCAAATTTCATCAAAATCGCTGGATAAGATGGGCCGTGAAAGACACACTTTCGCATTCATAATTTACTAGATGATGCCCACAACTTCGCCCGAGTGGATTTATGTTTTTAATTCCCGAGGGAATTCTTAAATTTTCCCGGGATAAAAAGTAGCCTTTGCCCTTCCCCGGGAATTAAAATATCTCTGTACCAAATTTCATCAAGATCGGTTGAGTAGTTAAGTAGCCTGTGTTATTCCAGACTATAATCTCTCTCTGTGCCAAATTTCATCCAGATCCGTTTAGTCGTTTTGGCGTGATTTAGTAACAAACATCCATCCATCTATCCATCCAAACTTTCGCATTTTTATTATTATAGTATATAGAATACGTTAGGCCTATCTAACTTTAAATTCTATTTTACAGTGATAGCTTGTATCCCCGAGACGAATATTAGCTTTTATTCCGGAAAATCGAAATACAGTAATATAAAAAAAGTTATTTCTACAAGTCATTTAGTAGTATAATAATATGTTTATAATTAAAACATACCTGAAGGACGGGGTTGAAGTGTAAACCAGATTGACAAAATTCCACACGTTTCTCTCCATCGACGCAATTGTAGAATTCGGAGCAGTTCGTTTCATGTGGTAGCAGCCAATGTACTTCGAAATCAGTTGGGCAGCCGTTAGGTAGCCGTTCTAGGTTGTTTCCTCCACTACTATTGTCACCACTGCCTTCGTTCTTGTCACCTTCATCTTCGTTTGTGTCCCCTCCAACGCTACCGTCATTTCCACCAGTGTCATTTTCATTTCCAGCCTCACCGCCATTACCAGTGTCACCGCCGTCACCAGTGTCACCGCCATTACCAGTGTCACCGCCGTCACCAGTGTCACCGCCATTGCCAGTGTCACCACCATTGCCAGTTTCACCAAGCCGACATTTCACGTTCCATGGCCAATCGCAGAGCTGTAAAGAAATATATTATTTTTTTATTGCAAGGGTACACAAAACAGGTTGTTACTAAAACATCGTCAAAATACGATATAATTCAAAACTGGATCCAAGCAGCAACCCTAAAGTATGTGTACACAGCATTATATAGAAAATACAATATATTATATTAAAATCACATTGTTAAGTATAGTCAACATTAATATTACTTAAAAATTAGAGTGCAATTTTACAATATAAATTAAAAAAGGGTCTAATTACAATATTGTCAAAATTTAAGTCATAATTTTAAATAATTATAGTAGTCAAGAATAATTATAAAAACATGCTTGATTGTAAAGTCGGAAAAAATTTATGAATTTGTTTTTTAAATACGTGTAGAAAATTATTGAATTCTATTCAATATTCAAGCTTAATACTGTTGAAGATACTTTCGTTTAGGAACAAATTTTTCAATCATAGTGCGGATATAATTGTAAAATAAATCAACCATGGCATCGACATTATCACAATCAGAGATTTTTTGCAACCAATCTATATTCTTTATCTCTTTTACAATAGCATCATAATCTGCTTTATATATTAGTAATTGTACTCGATATGACTTTTAGAGCTTAGGGAGGGTACCTGTGCGAAGTCAATTGTTATAAGCAGGTTTGGATGGTATGAATCTAATTTACTGAGTAGGTGAGAAGGTTCAGCAACTGTAATGTTAGTTAGATTACTTAATACCTAATAAGTCTAAATGTCTATCGTCACAGTTACCTTTACAATTAAATATACAGATACAGCCAATTAATAGACATAAAATCAATCAACGAGTGTCCGAGAGCATTGTTGTAATCACGCGGAGTCATATAGGAACAATTTTCGTTAGCGCACCATTTAATGAAACCCGAATTAAAATCACCTAATATTACTCGTCAACATGGTTAGTTACATTGTCCACGTTTTCTAAGAACTTGCTGAGATACTCCGGTTTGATTGGAGGAGGCATATAAACTACACAAAGCGCAATCCATTTTTTAATTTGTTTATTGTTAGTTTCCAGCATTATCCATATGCTCTCACTGTCGTTTTGTTACCAGTTAATAACCCGAAAAGAAGGAATCTCTCTTGAGACAGCAATAAGAACGCCTCCTCCATCACGTTTAGATTGGCTCGAACATATACGATCGTTAAGTGCATCGTTGGTTTTAGTTCTCAATCCCCGCACATTCTGATTATATATATTATCTAACACTCTAACGGTTAAGAGCCACAACACTTACTTAATAAAATAATTATTGTTTAAATAATAAGCTTAAGACTATCGTCACTTTTTATTAATATTGCCTGGCTGAATTCGTCTTTTCGTACATAAATTTTTCCATTTCTTACCCAAGTAAAGCGATATTCATTTCTTTGGCTTTTAATCGCGCGGCGGCGTGCAAAGATTTACTTCTTGGAGTTAGATGTTCCGTAACATACCGTGATCCGCCGATTCCTAGGTGATGGGAACTTAATTTATCTGTAGGATTTTCTTATTAAATTGCGCTACAGCTGCCAAAAGAGCATCGCGGTGTTTTGTAGTACGGAGTTTGACAATGACAGATCGTGGCTTATCGGTGTTTTTGTTCAACTTCGCCACAAGAGTAACATGCTGAATATCGTCTGAGGATACAGGATTTTTAACGATTTGTCCCAGCTGCACCATAGTATTAACCAAATTTTCTGTCCTGTGTTCAGCTATACCGTTAACTTCAACGTTACATTCTCTCAAGTGGGATTCGACAATATTTAGCCTGGTGGCAAGGTCATTGACCGATACATTCAGTTATTCGTTTTCTTTTTTTAGATTATTAATAATAGTAGATTTTTCTGCCACTGTCGCTTTCATTTCTTCTAACTGCGCGTTAATAAAAGTCATACACTCATGGAAACTCGTTATTTGTTCGTTCATTGTTTTTAGTTGAGCTGTAACCAGTTCTCTAATCGCAATAGACAATTCTTGTCTTATTATGCCACGAAGTGTACTTTCCGTCATAGTGCTACTAAGTTCGGATGACCCGACAACATCAGCACAGTTTGTGTTCAGCACAATTGTTGGAGTTTGCAACTTATTGGGTTTTCTACGAGTTGTGACATTCAGGTCTATAGGTTCGTCGTCATCAGATGCCTTGCCGCGTGCCGGATTTGTGATGGCTGCCCTGACAATAGTACAATGACGGGTGTGTTGGTATTGCCCGTTTTCGGCTGTTTACTGTGACATTCCGGACATTTCCAACTATTTCTTAGCTTCTGATCCATTTTTTCTAACTGTTTCTGAGATAGATTTACACATTCACAGTCGTACTTAGATCCGCAAGTTGAGCAGCTGAGAAATTCTTTTTTTGACAAGTTACTTTTGCATCCAGCGCATATTTTTGAATTTGGAGCAGTCGCCGTTGTTAGTCTTCTTATATATGTAGATTTTCAAATGCTTTCGAAATTGAAAAAAGGCAACGATGTTGAGGATTGAACTCGCGACCACGCAGCAAATGTAAGTATGCAGTCCACTGCTATACTGATTGCGCCACGGTGTAAGTTACTGGATTCGGAGAAAATGTTGTCCAGAAGAGGAGTGTTAAATTTATATTCAAAATTGAGGGTATTTTGATGTTGTAACCGAACACGTCTTGGAAACCAAGCACCAATTGCTCGAATATGTGCAAAATATAATGAAATATCTCAAGTTATACCTGGCATCGACATATTCCACAATTTCTTATGGAGTATTTAAAAAAAAACTCACCGATCATCCATCGGTGAGTCCTATAGATTAACAATAATTTTATATAGGTAATATCTTAATAATATTTTCTTGATAGTTTGCATGCGCTAATTTTGTAATTGACAATTCAAATTTATATCATCTACTCAAAAATGTATATTGTAAGTGAACCTAGTCAAAAAAAAAAAAATTAAATTAGGATTATGTAAATTTATTTTTATTTTTTTATTTTTTTTAAATTGTAAATTATTTTTATCAAAACGGCTTATACCGAGTTTCTTGCTGGTTCTTCTCGGTAGGAATGCCATTCTGAACCAGTGGCAGATTCACTCGACGATTCAAAGGCACTTTTAATAATTGTCTTTGAATAAAAAAAAGAGTCAACGTTTGATAAGTTTTTAATATAAATAATTAGATCAGCGGGTGATGAACAATGCTATATTTGGAGTATCCCTACTTGATAAAATCACAGACAACCGACACAGCTCAAAGAGTCTCTAAACTGAAGTGGCAATAGGTGGGATAGATCAAAGTACCGGTAACTTTTTAAAATTTGTACAGGCTAAGCGCTTGGCTGCAAACAGACTTGCTGGCAAGTAGTGATGCAGCCTATTGGAGCGCACTTGCCTAGAAGATGCCTATACACTCTTGATTTGAATATACCAATATTATAAGAGGAGGGAAAAACGGAAGCCAGAAGGGCGTTCCTTATCTTAGCGGTTCGAATTAGAAACGAGGAAGCAAATCGCTTCGTATGCTGTTGGGGTCCCAACGCGCTTGAATTGATGACCTCCGTGGCGCAGTGTGTAGCGCTGTTGCCTTAACGTGCGGAGGTCCTGGGTTCGATCCCCGGCAGGGTCAGTTTGGGAATTTATAATTTCTGAATTTTCCCTGGTCTGGTCTGGTGGGAGGCTTCGGCCGTGTCTAGTTACCACCCTTACCGGCAAAGACGTGCCGCCAAGCGATTTAGCGTTCCGGTACGATGCCGTGTAGAAACCGAAGGGGTATGGGTTTAGTATAACTGCCATGCCCCTAACAGGTTAGCCAGCTACCATCTTAGACTGCATCATCAATTACCATCAGGTGAGATCGCAGTCAAGGGCTAGCTTGTAGTGGATAAAAAAAAAAATAGCATCCTCGCACAGGAAAGCGCAGCGTTGGACGACCCTCACTAGGTGGACGGACGATCTCAAGCGAGTAGCTGGGAGCCGCTGGAAACAAGCAGCACAAGACCGTGCTCTGTTGAGATCCACGCAAGAGACCTTCGTCCAGCAGTGGATGTTCGCTGTTGGACGAACACAGCACGGCCCCAGGATCTCCGTGGCAAACGGAACAAGTATGTAACTCTCTATGAGAGAGGGAAAGCTACTTTTTTTTATTACTCACTTGTTTTATCTTGACTATGAATTTGGTAATGCCAATGCTAATTTGTTTTCCGCGAAATTTTTCCATTTTTTATCACCAATTACTTCTGCCATCAATTCGGTAAATAATTTTTTAAGATTTTATCCTCGTCGTCGTGTGGACTTTCAGCTTTGCTATCTCTGAAGATAATCACCAGTCATTCCTTATCTATCTTTATTGGAGGTTTGACGCATTATATTCGTAATCAATTAAATTTTATAAATGTGAACGTTCGCCTGATGAAAAACGTTATTGACGACCTCCGTGGCGCAGTGTGAAGCGCTGTTGCCTTAACGTGCGGAGGTCCTGGGTTCAATCCCCGGCAGGGTCAATTTGGGAATTTATAATTTCTGAAATTTCCCTGGTCTGGTCTGGTGGGAGGCTTTGGCCGTGGCTAGTTACCACCCTCCCGGCAAAGACGTGCCGCCAAGCCATTTAGCGTTCCGGTACGACGCCGTGTAGAAACCGAAGGGGTATGGGTTTAATATAACTGCCATGCCCCTAACAGGTTAGCCCACTACCATCTTAGACTGCATCATCACTTACCATCAGGTGAGATCGCAGTCAAGGGCTAGTGGTAGTAGTTGTAGTGGATTAAAAAAAAACGTTATGCCCTAAAATTAAGGCGCTCCGGATCGAATAAAAAAAATTATCCACGAGGACTAAGTCGCGGGCATCATCTTGTATTTATTATATAGCGTTATTAATATGAATTGCCTCATCTGGTGACAGAAGGGCTGGCTCATTTTATGCGCAAAGAATCAGCCTGGCTGTCCAGTGCGGAAATGCAGCCAGCATTCTTGCCACCATTCCACGCGGGCATGATTTACATAGAAAATAGGTTAGGCTAGCTAGCATTAAGTTCTATTGCATTATTTTCAATAATAAAAATTTTTAATTTTTTTTTATTGCGTGATAGGCTTGCGCTTGACGACAATCATGCTTAGTGCAAAGCAATGATGAGGAAAAAATGAAAAAATTCATGAAAAAATGATGATGAAAATTTCAATTAATAGAAAGGTTATCCATCGCCATTCAGCGTGCAATGCTGCAAGTTTGATGGGTACCTTTGGCCCAGGGGCAACCAGGGGTGGTATTTTTGATTAGGGTTTTATTTTTATTTTTTTTAGTAGGTATATAAGGATTTGATTTAAATTTATTGTATAGTTTGTATTATATTTAGATATAAAAATATATCTTTGAAACCGGAACTTGAAACTGAAAAATATGATGTTTTTTCAACGTGCGGGTCCACCGCACGATAAGACAACAGCGCTCGATACAATACTATAATATTGGATAGAAGCAGGTGTTACTTCGCGGAAGTCCATGATAATGCAAGAACTGGAAGTTTAATGCGCTATAATCCACCACAATCGCATCGTTTACAATGAATTTTTACAATCGTGCTAGTCTTTGATCCGGATATACCACGACTTCACCGATCTGTTTGATAGATGACACCTACTTTTTATTTAATACCTAATAGATAAATGCGCCTAAAATAGGCTGTCTAACAAAATCCGGTCCAGGCTACTTTTTTTTTTTTTTGACAAGTTAAACCTCTCCAGCGTCCGGGCGGTACATCGGCGCGCGCGGCCTGAGTGTTCGCTAGGTACAAGTTGGCGCACTGAATTGCGCCCACCTAGCGCTAGATTTTCAACTATATCTTCGTATTTTCTTATTAGAACCTGTATTGTATTATAATATATCTTTAAAAACTAGACAGACGCTTGAGTTATTATTAACCGGATCTATGACTATGCATTGTCACGTCTGGAAATGGAACTGGGCGGGACATGTTGCAAGGGCAGGGAATGAAAAATGGAGCAAAAATACTAGGTACAAATTGGTTACCAAGACATTTAAGAAGGAAAAAAGGAAGACCTGTTACCAGATGGAGGGACGAGATAGATGTATTTGGAGGAAAAGTCTGGTTCCGCACAGCCCAAAATAAGGAGTGGAAGAAGAAGGGGAGGCCTTTGCCCAGCAGTGGGATGATAATATATAACTCATCATAATACTAATAATAAAAAAAGTACTAATTAAAGAATACCAAGTATAGGGTTATAAAAAAAATATTGTCGATTCAACATCTCCTGAAGATGCTCCGGTGTCGGAGTGAAACGTACGTTGAGATTTGAGAAAAATTTGGAAGATTTGTGTAGTGTGGTGAATATCGAAAGATACACACCTATTGTGGCGGATTATAGCTTTCAGTTCTTTCATTATCAATACTATAATTACATAATATTGTCCTTGGGAAGGAGAAACTTCTGTTTCTTGTTGGCTCTTCTTAGTAGAAGCTGTTTTCCGAACCGGTGGTAGAGTCAAAACATGACGTAACATATGAGACACCCGTATGTCCTACATGCTATAAATAAATTGAATATTGAACTAACGTCTCTTCGGTCAACTATGGAATTTATTTCAGTCATAAAATATTGGTAGGTAGGTATTTCTGCATAATGTTATATTATTGTTATTTCCTTTTTTTACAGCTACAAATAAAAGTGCAGTGATACTTATCATTTTATTACGCGTCACAATAAATCAATTGAACATCGATCATTTTATAATTTGCGATAAAATCTCGTAATTTTATTTTATCAACAGTTTACCCCTTTTATGTGTTACCGGTAAAGATAGGTTGGAAATCAATCCTTCCGGTTATGATTTTAGACATTTTCATTTTAGTAATATCCACCACACCAGTTCCATTGCTGGGCACAGGCCTCCATTCTCAATTTTTTCCTTTATCTGTGCTTTAAGACGTTGCTTCGTACCAAATTTCAAGATTCTGAGTTCACGGGAAGTACCCTAGGTTATAGGTTTTGATTCCCTTGCGAGTGTCGAAAATTTGCAGCATAAACGGCTGTATCTTTTGATTGCGTTGGCTTAGACGTTTGATTTTTTCACAGCCCCAATAACAGTAGATCTGAGTATTTGATATGAATTTGAACTTGACATTTGAACGTGTTCCCGAGAAAAAGGTTGTTGACAGACTGACAGACGGACAACGAAGTGAGCAGGCTCACTTCGTTGTCCGTCTGTCTGTCTGTTCGGGTTCTTTTCCTCTTGAGGTACGGAACCCTAAAAAAAGAAATTATCTAGATCTTTGAGTCAATATGACTTATTGATAAATCCCCGATTGCACATTTTTTACAATTATTAATTACTGATTTCAACTTTAGTAAAAATAATATTTAATCGCTAATTATTATTACCTAGTTCAATAATCTTTGATCTTACGAATATCGTCAAGATAATATTTAATGAATAGGTACTTTACCTGCTATTATTGCGCAACGATTTTAGCATACATTAAAAAAAAAATACGCGCCGAATTGAGAACCTCCTCCTTTTTTTTGAAGTCGGTTTAAAAATGGTTATCAGATGCAAATCGCCTGAGACGTATTTTTGGCCATAGCTCCGAGGATTTAGCTAGAAAAAAACCTACTCAAGAAAAAATTAAAAGAAAGGTCGTAGGGTATTAGGTTAGCTATAAAATGGCGAAAAAATTCTGAAAATCGGTTTTGTGACCTGTGGTCCCTTTAGATTTGGAATTGTAGAAAAACGGATATTTCCGTATTTAAAAAGTGATGTAGCTTCTATAATTATTATTGACCGATCGTCATGGTATGCGGATGCAGGCGAGAAGTGCTTTTTCGTATTTTTTTGTATTCATTTTCAATGCTTCGATTCTTGCGGGGACTACGAAATCTGTGAATTTTTCATTTCGATCATAATATGAAATGAATTGAATGAATTTCAGATCAGAGTTTTAGAGTTTCTCTCTTTCTCATACGTTTAGGGTATACACACATATCTAAACGTATGAGAATGGATACACGAAATTGAGCTCTGATTCAATGCCGTTATGGTTTATTTTACTTTGATGCCGAGCTTAAACGATTTCATCGGCAATCCTTACATGATTGCAATGGCAATCCTTACTTCAGTATATATACACGTGCAAGCCACACGCTGTAGGTACCACATAGATTTACCTTCTGTGGCGGATTTTATTTATTTTATTTTTTTATTTATTGTATATACCAACAGCGAGTATATAACAAAGCTTAAATTACGAAATAGTACATAGGGTCTATAACCGTGTGGCACGCCACTTATAGGTATACACAGCTATAGAAAAATAAGATAATATAAAAAATAAACAACCGATCACAAGTATCTATTTTAACGAATTAAGCTTCTTTTTCCTTTATTTATCATGGATTTCCGCAAAGTAAGGTAACCTAAGTACGCCTGCTTCTATACAATATTCTATTCATTTATTTATTAAAAAAAAGTTACTCAAATTGATTGACTGCCTCGTTGATCTAGTGGTTAACATGTTCGACTGCGGCAGACGAGGTCCTGCGTCCTTGTCCATAATTAAGTGTTGGGTTAGGTTAGAAATTGTCAGTACTAGTATTACCTATTTTGTGATACTTAGCCCTGGGTTAGGAAGTTGGCGGTGTTAGACCCCCGAGCCTCGGAGGTAAGGCGCGGGTTATACACGAGAGGCGACGGGCGCGGGCGAGGTGTGGGCGAGGTGCAGGCGCGGCGCCTGTTCTATCATAATATTTCATACAAAATGTATGGGGCGCCAGGTAAACAGAGCGGCGTCCAAGCAGCGAGGCGCGGACGCCGCTTTCATACTTCCAAGGCCACACCGCCACCACACCTCTGCCGCGCCGGCGGCACGCCTCTCGTGTATATTCCGCGTCTTAAGCTCTTGCTCCCGCGAGATTGGTACTAACATGACAATAGTTAAAGCCCGCCAACTTGCTACAGTTTGTTTTGTGTGGCAGCAGGTGGTGGACCGAGTTCCAACCGACGACCCATTTGTACCAACGTCATCCTAACCCGGGGTCCGAGCCTCACACGAGGCGCCCTTAGGAAGACGTTACCCCTCCACTTCCCTCCCTTCCTTCCCCCATCCCCTCCGCCCTCCCCTCCCCTCCCCCTCCCCCCGATGTATTCGATCCCGGCTCATTTCTCGGCGACGCCTAGCGTTCAACCCCCCCGTCATACGAAAAAGGTAGACCTACCTGACCGTCATACGAAAAAGCAGTCCCAGGCGTGCAGGACCTAGCTTCTATGTACCGCCTGCCAAACTCGCAATAGTAGAACTTGCTACAGTCCGTCTCATGGGGAAGCAGGTGGTGGACCGAGGGCGGACACCGGTCGTCCGGTACGGACCGGGTGTCCTGACTCTGGGGCCGACCGTAGACCAACGCTACGGCGCCCAGAAGTAGACAGCTTTCTGTAATTAAACGATAAATAAATAAAAATAAATATTATAAATGCGAAAGATTGGATGGATGTATGGATGGATGATTGTTACTCAATCACGCCCCAACGGCGGAACGGATCTGGATAAAATTTGGCACAGAGATAGATTATAGTCTGGAATAACACATAGGCTACTTTTTATCCCGGAAAATTAAAGAGTTCCCGCGGGAACCACAAAACCTCGATCCACGCGTACGAAGTCGCGGGCGTCAGCTAGTATATAATAAAAATAAATATTATAAATGCGAAAATTTGGATGGATGATTGTTACTCAATCACGCCCGAACGGCTGAACGGATCTAGATGAAATTTGGCACAGACGTAGATTATAACCTGGAATAACACATAGGCTACTTTTGCAAACTAGAAAACTGAGGAGTTCCCGCGGAAACCAAAAAACCTCAATCCACGCGGACGTAGTAATAAAAAAAGAGTCATGTATAAACAGGGTTCAAAAAGATGCAATCGGTGTAGGCAGGATACTCAATACTCAATTTTCAATATGGATGACGACAACTCAATCAAATCACCAACTCTTTATCGCGCTTCTACATAGTATGGAAGTTGTAAGAAATTCATAGTTGTGACGCCACAAATTTCAAAGCACTTTTTTCTTTAATCTATATTTTAAAGAAGAAAGAAATAAATAAAGAAATCATTTATTTGTATATATGAATATGTGAATATGAGATGTTTGTCAATTAATTACATAGCCGCAACATATCCAGTCGGGTAACCCTAACGTGCAAATATTTTTACATTAAATTTCACAATTATTTCAAAATTATACAAAACTTTATAAACATTGCAAAGTAACCGCTTTTTGTTTTATCAACTTATGGTAGTCTTCCGTCAAATTTAAAAATATGTAATCTATGTCAGCATTACCTACTTGGATTCATAATATTATAATATCATAATGAAGTCTAATTTACCCTAATTACTATTTTTAGATTGTAAAAATTCATCAATTGAATAAAATGGTTATAAAACTTAAAGCTAACCGAGGATGTAAACTTTAGGTCTTTTTTTATTTAATAATCAGTTAGAAATAATATATTTTTTATATAGGCAACATCCATATTGTACTGAATTTATTTATTGGCGACCTCCCTGGCGCAGTGTTGAACACTGTTGCCTTAACTTGGGAGGTCCCGGGTCCGATCCTTGGCAGGGTCAATTTGGGAATTAATAATTTCTGAATTTTCCCTAGTCTGGCCTGGTTAGCTTCGGCCGTAGCTAGTTAGCACCCTACCGGCAAAGCCGTGCCGCCAAGCAATTTAGTGTTCGTAGCGATGTAGCGCCGTGTGGAAACCGATTAGGGGTATGGGTTTAATATTATAACTAGCATACCCCTAAAAGGTTAGAACGCTACCATCATAGATTGCATCATCACTTCCCATCGTGTGAGATCTCGGTCAAGGGCTAACTTGTAGTTAATAAAAAAGACAAACAGGTATCTCTTATGTTACGTCATGTTTTGATTCTACCACCGGTTTGGAAAACAGATTTTACTGAGACTATATTGTAGTCTTTTTTTAAACTACATACCTAATGTGTCTTTCTGACCGAATTTCGGCCACGGCGGCATATCTCCAGAGAGATTAGCCATCTGCGCGGGAGATATTATAGTACACAAGTGTGTACACACAGGTACATTCTCTGCTCCCTTACTCTCATAGCCCGATGGGGCGGAAAATCTGACATGACCGAAGAGAGATAGTAGGCCAATATACGTAATCTGTGTGAGTATTTAATAAATTAGCTAAAAGACTACTGCGTAA
This sequence comes from Erebia aethiops, assembly GCA_923060345.2. NCBI lineage: Eukaryota > Metazoa > Arthropoda > Insecta > Lepidoptera > Nymphalidae > Erebia > Erebia aethiops. The sequence continues at coordinate 1,228,271 of OV281087.1, read as the reverse complement.
AATAGGCATTACAAAGTGTAAAGACCACTTATTACGTTCATAGATAACTATGTACCTACTTATAATGCGTCACAAGATTTTTCGCAGAAGCGGTTGAAGTAGATGTTAACACTAGGGTTGTAACGGAGCCTCGCCTCCGCCACCGTAAGTGCGGAACTTTCGCAAGAAATCGTACCTCCGCTTCCGCATCCGCCTCCGCCGTTTTTTTTGCGGAGTTATAACGGAGGTTTATTTACGTTGACTTACAATGCGAGAGGTACAAATCGAAGCATAAGACGTCAGTTACATTACAACAAGCAAAAAAAGGCAACTGTCTTTAGAGGAATCCTCAGAAAAAAAACAAATGTGGGATTCATCGCATACTAAAGCACAGAAAATGGACGATGTGATCGGAGAAATCCACCTCCGCCTCCGCCTCCGCTAACCTCCGCATCTGCAGAAGTAAAGCCTTTTTACCTCCGCATCCGCCTCTGCTTCCGCTAAGTACGCCTCCGTTACAACCCTAGTTAACACAACTAATAGTAGCTAATGTAAAATATATAATTCTTAATTATCTATAGTTATCTATCTTATCATTTAAAGTCCTATAAACGTTTTATGATTTTTTTATATAGGCCGCTATTAATATTATTATTTTATAGTCTACATAAATAAATTTTTCCATGAAATTTTTGTTTTGAACCGCGTACCTAATAACAATAGCTAAAAAATAAAAAACACAGACCGCAATTAGCATTGTGTGGTGCAGTTTTCAAAATGGCGCCATAGTTACAGCCGTCATATTGAATTTTTTTCAAAAAAATTGTAGTCTGTGTCGGGATGATGTAAATTGTAAGGGTTCCAACGATATAATATGTAGGTATATGTCACCGTAAGATTGTAAAAACCGTTAGATTATAATATAACGTTTTTTATCTCGATAGATTATAAACTTTCGACAGATTGTGAACCGTAACATACTGCTTACAATTTAACGCGTTATATTTCGGTAAATTGTAATATATTATTAGGTATATTAACCCGATAGAACCTAAGTGCCCGGCCTGCGGCCGGGCACTATCTGAATATTCATGTCAAACCCTAACCTAACCTATAGTTCGCGCGCGAGTTGAATGCAGAGTAAATGTATGGTGACACTTGCATTTACTCTGCATTCAACTCGCGCGCGAACTGTACAAGAAAGAGACAAGAAAACGTAAAAACAATAAATATTTCATAAATTAATACTCAGAACATTGAACGGTTCACAATAATTCGACAGTTTATAATCTAGCGGGATAGAAACCGTTAGATTATAATCTAACGGATTTAAAAATCTTACGGTGACATGTATAAGGCATTTAGTTATGGTGGAATAAAGAAACTCACAAACATACATACATACATGACCCCTGAAAAAAATATGACTCCTTTGTTTTGGCTGTCGTGTGATAAAAAAAAGATATGGAAGAACCTCCTTTTTCGGAAGTCGGTTAAAAAGACCGGAGTCGACGACTAAATTATTTAGAATAGAATAGAATAGAATAGAAGAATCTTTATTGGCAGCAATAAACACCGATGCACAAAATAAATTAAAATCAAAAATGAGATTCATACATGTTATAAAATGTAAGTTTGTACAGCAGTGTAACGCTACCAACAGGTGAGTCACTCAGCTTGTGTTGGGGCTCCTGGCCTCTCAGGCTTAAAACCTTATTTCTTACTAATTATTAAATAGAGGGTCTTCCAAAAGACCTAAAATTCACATCCTCGGTTAGTTTCACGTTTGATAAGCATTTAACTATCGATTAAAGAAAAAAAGTGCGTTTTTTGATGACGTCACAACTATATATTTCATACAAACCTCCATACTAGAAGCGCGTTTTTAAGTTTGATAAACAGTTGCTGATTTGATTGAGTTGTCATCATCGCTATTACGTCTAGTCTAATTCAATCGGGTCGCATTTGTACCACATGGGTAAGTATAGAGTATCATACTAATAATATTAATGCGAAAGTATGTTTGTTTGAAAGTTTGTCCTTCAATCACGCTGTAAAAGAAACATCGGATCAACGTGGTTTTTTGCATTGATTTAGTTGAGGACCTGGAGAGGCTACTTACCATAGGCTACTTTTTATCCCGGAAAATTAATGATTCCCGTGGGATTAAAAATCAACTTATGCCACCTGAACGAAGTTGCGGGCATCAGCTTGTAGACTGACTGACTGACTTGATCGACTGTTTCTAGCGACGTTTTCAATTTTTTTTAAATTCCCGCGGAAACTCCTTAATTTTCCGGGATTAAAAGTCGCCTATGTCGAGCGAGCATTATGAAGAGCTTCCTCAACGATTTCTCACGATGTTTTCCTTCACCGTTTGAAGAAAGATGATACATTTAATTTTATAAAACGCTCATAACTTTGAACAGTTGAAACGAACCCGCGACCCCACACTGGTCTTGTGTCTTAACCACTAGGCCATCACCATAAATCATAAATCATTTATTTTGCAAAATTATGGGTGATAACAGATTTATAAGGTAGAAACTTCCCGTACACAATCTACTGTCAGAGACAGTGTGCAAAAATCAAATCAAATCAAATCAAATCAAATCAAATATTTTTTATTCAAATAAACTTTTACAAGTACTTTTGAATCGTCAAGTGAATCTACCACTGGTTCGGAATGCCATTCCTACCGAGAAGAACCAGCAAGAAACTCGGTTATCTAACAAAATTATGTTAGATACATTAAATTTAAAATTACCGTTTCGCTTTACTTAAAATTAAGTAAATTCTATTACAAAATTCCACAACCTACTTTAAATTGGCCTTTACACAAGTTTAAGAAATCTATTAAAAGTTGCTCCTGAAAAAAGCTTATTATACTGTTGAAGATTATGTAAATGATAAAAGAGCATGGATTTGACTCGCTCCAGCAATGCTAAGGACAGCGGTTACTTATTTATCTACTTATTGATGAAATTGTAAATTATTATTTTTTTCAAAAGAGCAACCACCGAGTTTCTGGCTGGTTCTTCCCGGTAGGAATGTCATACCGAACCAGTGGTAGATTCACACGACAATTCATAAGCACTTCTAATAAGTTTATTTGAATAAAACAAATTGAGTAAAAGTAAAACTCGAAAGTAAGTAAGAGTAGGTAATTCCGGTACGATGCCGTGTAGAAACCAAATAGGGGTATGGGTTTAATATAAGTGCCATGCCCCTAACAAGTTAGCCCGCTACCATCTTAGACTGCATCATCACGTACCATCAGGTGAGATCGCAGTCAAGGGCTTACTTGTAGTGGATAAAAAAAGAAAACTTACTTATCATCGCGTCCTCACAGACACGCAAGATTTTCAGCGACTTTTCCCGCCAGAAAATAGTCCTTTTTCCTACCACTTGAAAACTTAACTGATAATCTTCCTACCAGTATCAATTATATATGAATGCAAGCTGCCAAAAACAATAAAATGATAGCGATTGATAAGCCAATGCAATCAAGAAGTCAGCTATCATGATTGTATACGTCCTTAATCATCGGTGGGGCTATATAGTACAAGTCTATCATGTTTGTCTGTTTGCAAGCGAGCGAATCTTGAGAGCGAAGCGAGGGAAAAACTATTTTAGACGACGGTAAGTTAGTTTATGCTTTTTGATTTTTCTTATGAGGCCCTTATGTATTACTTATTCTGTGCCAGATTTATATATTTTTTTGCAAGTTTTTGTTTAATCATATTTTAGTTTATGAAAAATAAAAAAAAAGAACTTAGGTAAATCAGTGTCTTATGTTCAACTTTACCAAATCTAATAATATTATAATTTACATAGGTTACTGAAAAATACGAACTACAACAGTGCTTGAATAAATAAGATGTGATTTAAAACTATTCAAATAAATTATTTTTAGTGATTATTAAATTGAGGATCCCCAAAACTCTATTTTTTTCCGGAATAATAAGTAGCCTGTGTTATTCCAGACTATAATCTATCTCTGTGCAAAATTTCATCTAGATCCGATCAGCGGTTCTGGCGTGATTGAGTAACAAACATCCATCCGTCCATCCAAACTTTCGCATTTACAATATTAGTATAGATTCCCTTTGAACCATGTACCCTCCCATTTATAAGACCACAGCGCTTAACTCTGCGCCAGGGAGGTCATCAAATGTTGTCGATATAGTCACGGGTAATAGTTAGTCTAAATATATAAAAGGAAAAGGTGACTAACTGACTGACTGACAGATCTATCAATGCACAGCTCAAACCACTGGACGAAGCGGGCTGTAACTAGGCATACATATTAGCTCTTATGATATAGGCGTCCACTAAGAAAGGATTGTTGATAATTCAACCCTTCAGGGGGTGAAATAGGGTGTTGAAATTTGTTTGTTCGTAGTTCACGCAGTTGAAGTCGCGTGTAAAAGCTAGTCTCATTATAATCGGTGAGTAAGTGGCAGGTTTAATTGTAGTTTATCATAGATATCACTTCTTCGCATCTAAGATTACAATATTTCTGTGTATTGGTCGAACGAAATTAGCATTTCAATGAAATATTTAAATGCTTATCAATGTATAGTATATTAGGTGTATTTATCAATGTATACGTAGGTATTATCCGGAAGCTAGCAAATTTGGAGTAGGTAGGATACCTTCCGGTATATATATAACAGATTTCCGAACCGGTGGTAGAGTCGTATCATAAGTGACACAATTTGTCATACCTACGTGAAAAAAATAAATCATTTATCATTTATCATTTATATTTTTTCAGAATAGACTTCCGATTGACGACAAACATGCTCAATACAAAGCACTGACAGTGGCGTGCTCGACATAGTAGAGGCATAAAGGTACTGCTTACCCTAGTTAAAATAGTTCAATGCATAATTTTCATCATTCCCTGCCTGAAAGTAGGTATCTACGCAACCAATGCCTACCCGGGCTCCGAATACTGTGCACGCCACTGAGCACTGATGAGGTCTAGGTTGGAGTCAACTAGAAGATGCCTATTCACTCTTGCCTTAAAGGTACATAAGTTATACGTGGCAGGAAACACGTGCGCTACGAGAGTGTTCCACACTTTAGCGGTACGTTTATGAAATGAGAATGCAAATCTAAGGAGAACCTAATAAATGTATGTTCTTGTCTACAGTCGTTCGACGGATGCATCTTGACATAGCAAAGCTGAGGGGTGACAGGACAACTCACAACAGTGATATTTTTGAAGTGAAAACTTCTTTAGCCGCGTCTAGCACTTTATGGTAGGGGGAAAACTAGTGGATTCGACTAACTTCTCGCCGGAAATCTTTTTATTTTCCGGGATAAAAAGTATGCTATGTGTTATTCCAGGCTATAATCTATTTCTGTGCCAAATTTCATCATGATCAGTTCAACTTTTCTGGCGTGATTGAGTTACAAACATCCATCAATCCATACATCCATCCAAACTTTCAAATTTATGGTAACTACTAGCTGATGCCCGTGACTTCGTTCGCGTGGATTAAGGTTTTTGATTCCCGCGGGATAAAACCCTATGCCCTTCCCCAGGACAACCTATCCCTGTACCAAATTTCATCAAAATCGGTTGAACAGTTTTTTTTTTGATTCCCGCGGGAACTCTTGAATTTTCCGGGATAAAATTCAAAATTCAAAATGATTTTTATTCAAATGAACTTTTACAAGTACTTTTGAATCGTCAAGTGAATCTACCACTGGTTCGGAATGCCATTCCTACCGAGAAGAACCAGCAAGAAACTCGGCGGTTGCTCTTTTGAAAAAAAAAATTACAATTTCATTAATTTTCCGGGATAAAAAGTAGCCTATGTCCTTCCCCAGGATACAACCTATCCCTGTACCAAATTTCATCAAAATCGGTTGAACCGATGGGCCGTGAAAGCGTAGCAGACAGACAGACAGAAACACTTTCGCATTTAAAATATTAGTAAGTATGGAATGGTATGGAAGCATGGAAGTATGGATATGGATCTCTGTGCCAAAATTACATCCATTCATTTATCCAAAGTTTCGCTTTTGTAATACAAAACACTTTCAAATTTATAATACTAGATGATTCCCGCGACTTCGTCCGCGTGGATTAAAATTTTTGATTCCCGCGGGAACTCTTTAATTTTCCGGGATAAAAAGTAGCCTATGTCCTTCCGCGGGATACAACCTATCCCTGTACCAAATTTCATCAAAATCGGGTGAAGAGACAGTTTTTTTTATTCCCGCGGGAACTAGCCTATGTCCTTCCCCGGGACACCATCTACCCCTGTACCTGTAAATTTCAGCAAAATCGGTTGAAAAGATGGGCCGGGAAAGCGTAGCAAACAGACAGAAAGACACACTTTCGCATTTATAATAAGTATGGATATGGATTAGTATAGATTTCGCGTTGGACAACTTGTGTCACTTATAATTAGTCTACCACCGGTTCGGAAAGCTACTCTACTGAGAAGATTTTTGAACAAAAAACTATAGTTTATTAATCCCAAAAGTTCATTACCATAGCAAATAGATTAAAGCAATAGATAAAATGTAGATAAAATCTATTTTATCGACAGCGAATCGAAATATAACATTCAAAATTTCCACGGTTAGTATATTAAGTTTATCAGGAAAACATCTTTTCAATTAGTTTAATTGCTGTACGTTTTCATGAAAGCCCTTCCATTTTGAAAGTCAGTAAGTGTATTGTAAGAAGGGTGACCAAGCAGCTGCGAAAATTTGGACATTCCCCCTTTTTAAATCACTTATATTAAAGGATGTCTGAAAAGATCGCTACTTAATTTTATTGATTTTAAAAGTTCAGGTTAGTTCTAGTTTTAATTTTGTTTTTAAAATTTTTGTTTGTTTTAGTGTTTAAATTCCAAATTAAGACTTTATTTATTATTTTTTTATTTACTTAGCGAAGAGACCGCCTTATTGTACCTACGTTTTAAGTTTTCATATTTTCTATCTGTTTCTTTTGTGTTTTTGTGGTATGTATACCATAAAGAATATACATACAATATACATAAATTTGACAATGCAGCGGTGTGTACTGTGGTTTATAAATGGGAAGTCCCGGGTCTGATCCCGGCTCAAATTGGTAAGTTATAATTTCTGCATTTTCTCGAAAGCTACTAGTCCGAGATCCGCATAAACCCATTAACCAGCTCGGTGAAGGTCGTTCTACACAGGTATCTTGGGCTATACCGGCAAAGACGTGCCCGCCAAGCGATTTAGTTCCGGCAGGATGCCGTGTAGAAACCGATTAGGGGTCAAGGTTTACTAGAGCTGAAATATACCTAACAGGTTAGCCCGCTACCTACTTCGACTGCAGCGTCACTTAGCACCAGGTCGTAGTTAAAAGCTAACTTGTAGTTGATTAATTAGAAAGGTTATGACTTCTGAATTCGATACTCAGCAGAGGAAATTTGGACTTTGGCATTTACTTTGTTTTACGGATATACCGTAAACAGGTTACATACAGACAGACGGGTCTATCTGTCGGTCTACATCTAATAAAAAGTATTGATAATTATATCATAATATCCATACTTAATACTTACTAATATTATAAATGCGAAAGTGTGTTTTTTTGTTGGTTTGACTTAATTTTTTGCATGGGTATAGTTGAGGACTAGAAGAGTGACATAGGCTACTTTTTATTTAGAAATTTAAAAAAACTTAAACGCGGACGAAGTCGCAGGCATCAGCTAGTATTATTAGTAAATAATAAAAGTATACGACATACCAGATAGTAATTAGTATAGATAATGCTATTAAATAATTTCACGGGTGGGGGAATGTCCTAAAAATGACTTTTCAGATGGGTAGCCTACTTTCAAACGTAAATCAAAGCACTCGAGATCCTTTCGCTAATCTGTGCGAAATCTTTAGATTTCTATCACATAATTAAAGATAATATTATCAAATTATTAGAATTACACTCATGTTGCTTTTATGAAGTATTTGACCATAGAGTTGCATTTTTTGCATTATCAATATTTTTCGACGCAAAAAGGTGGACAACGCATATCAGTCGATTTCAAATGTTAATCAACGTTGATTCAAGTCGGTAACTGGATGGGTGACCGAATTTGAAGGTTCAAATTCAGCCTTTCCGTCTCCTCCGTGCCTCGGAGAGCACGTTAAGCCGTCGGTCCCGGTTATTATCACTAACATCTGATAATAATCGTTACGAAAACCTAAGAGTTTAAATACTTTTAGTTGATTCGTATGCGGAAGGACGTGGGAACCCACCGCATTATTATCCCAAGAAAACTTCTACCATTATTTGATTAATGGAAAGGGGTCACGACCCTCAGTAATGAGGAATACGACGCAAAGAGAGATAAGTGTAACAAGTTTAACTGCCTCGTTGGTCTAGTGGTTAGCATGTTCGATTGCGGCTGACGAGGTTCCGGGTCGAATCCCGGATCGGGCTATAATTAAGTGTTGGGTATCTATAGTAATAAACAAATGAACAGACTTATTTTTGGACTTTATATTTTAGTACAATATTGGGTTTTCTGACTAGAAATTCTCAGTACCAGCCCGCAGTTAGGAAGTTGGTGGTGTTGCAACCCCGTGCCCCGGAAAGCACGTGAAGCCGTCGGTACTACCTGATCTCTCTCCGGTCGTGTCGGATTTTCCGTCCCATCGGGCTATGTATGAGAGTAATGGAACAGAGAGTGCACCTGTGTTTTCGCACACATTTGTAGGTACACATTATAATATCTCCCGCGCAGATGGCTAATCTCTCTGGAGTTATGCCACCACTTGGCCGAAATTTGGTCGGGTGGACATTATTATTGACCGAGCGATGCGAAGGTCTCTGAGTCTACTTGAGTGAATTTGCACTTGTCCGTCCGTCCGTCCGTCCGTCTGTCAGAGCCATTATAACTTCTGAATTACTGAACGTAATTACTTCAGCTTTAAATATAAAATGTACCTAAAGCAATGGCCTCCAGCCGAATATGGCTTAAAAAGTTATAAAAATCTTTATTGCATGGGGACTCTCATAGAAGCGAATGCGAAGTAAAATATTTTTTATAGCGTTACATAGGGTTGCGGTATATCATTTTAAAGATAATTGACCGAGCGAAGCGAAGGTCTCTGAGTCTACTTGGGTGAATTGGCACTTGTCCGTCCGTCCGTCCGTCCGTCCGTCCGTCCGTCCGTCTGTCAGAGCATTATAACTTCTGAATTACTGAACGCAATTACTTCAGCTTTAAATATAATATGTAAACCAATGGCCTCCCGCCGAATATGGCTTAAAAAATAATAAAAATCTTTATTTCAGGGGGGCTCTCATAGAAGCGAATGCGAAGTAAAATATTTTTTATAAAGTTACATAGGGTTGCGGTATATCATTTTAAAGATAATTAGGAATAGAGTCGGAAAATATATTTTTTTTAATTTTTCCTCCAAAATTGACGAAATGGGGGGCTTTCAAAGTGGTGATTTTCTAACGTTCAAAGATGACCTCAGAACTCTAAATTTTCTGAAAGGATGAGCCTGAAACTTGATCAATTATTTCAGTTATATCCTGTACTTGAACAACAAATACTAAAATTAGATAAATATTTTAAGGAAACGGAATTATTTAATTTTTAATGAGCTTCAGTATTTTTAACAGAACTTCACATTTATGTCAATAGATGGCGCCGCGAGGTCATAGTTCGGGGCGAACCACTAGTAGGAATAGAGCCCAAAAATATGTTTTTTTAAATGTTTCCCCTAAAATTGACGAAATGGGGGGCTTTCAAAGTGGAGATTTTCTAACGTCCGTTGACCTCAGAACTCTAAATTTTCTGAAAGGCTGAGCCTGGAAATTGATCAATTATTTGAATTATATCATGTACTTGAACAACAAATACCTACTAAAATTAGATAAATATTGTAAGGAAACGAAATTATTTAATTTTTAATGAGCTTCAGTATTTTTAACAGAACTTCACAATGATGTCAATAGATGGCGCCGCAAGGTCTCAGTTAGGGGCGAACCACTAGATATTATTATTGAGTTCGTACGTGTTAAGAACATCTGTGCCTCCCTCCTCTCCCTAAAGGATGATTGAGAGTATTCTTAACGGAGTCACCTCTTTGTGATTCATGTGGAATGACTGATGATGTTCCACCACCACCACTACAGCCTATTGACGTACCACTGCTGGGCACAGACCTCCACTCTCATGGGAGAGAGGGAATTAGAGCTTAGACCCACCACGCTGCTCCAATGCGGGTTTTGGTAGATCTCTAAATATGTTAAAATTATCCAAAATTATTGTAAAATTAAGCCAATATTATCATACCAATATTATAAATTAAAATTTGTTTGTTGGTTTGTCCTTCAATCAAGCCGCAACGGAGCAACGGATTGACGTGATTTTTGGCATGGGTATAGTTGAGGACCTGGAGAGTGACATAGGCTACTTTTTATCCTGGAAAGTTAAGGAGTTCCCGCGGGAATAACATTTAAGTTTTTTTATAGCAAGGTTAAGCAAAGTTGACGCATCAGGCTCGCTCGACTTCAACATAGTGGGTAGAAATAAAAAATTTTTTTTTCTTTACAGTGGCGTTGAAAGTCGGTTTTTTGGAAATATTTTTTTTAAATAAATAAACTTTTATTGGGAAACAAGACAAGGACATATTATTAACTTATCGGAAAGATGACCCTGCAAAACTGTGTTGCAGTGATAGTCATTTATTAGGATATTAGGATAAAAGGGGAAGTCCGAAAATCCGAAGGTCGTTCGTGGGAATGAGAATTCTAATATATATAAATTGCCTATACACAACTTAAAGAAATCCATTAAAATCTTATTATACTGTTGAAGATTATATAATTATAAATGATAAAAGAGCATGGATTTGACTCGCTCCAGCAATGCTTAGGACTCTGGCTACCTACACTAAAGATGAAACGGATATCCGGTAACTATCCGGTATTCGGCCTAACCGGCGTAAATTTACTATCCGGCCGAATATCGGATGTTCAAAAACTACGACTATTTCCTAAAATCAACTTTAAAACATAAGCTTTTGTGAGGTTACTATAAATATTAAGAATACGGGAAGTTCAAAGAACGTTCCAAAAAGCTTGGATTTTTTAATGTCTTTTTCTTAAATTGCACTCAGATCACGAACTTTAACGCAGCAAGTAAACAAACGCTTTCGATACCTGAGCGGCGCTAAACTTGTCACAACCTGCTACGAGATACGGGCCAGATATCCGGCCGCCGGATATTCTGCCATCCGACTTCGAAGTTAGCCGGATATCCGGAATCCGGTATCCGAGCAAACAACTATCTGTTTCATCTCTAATCTACACATTGATGTAATTGTAAATTATTTTTTTCAAAAGACTAGGTAACCACCGAGTTTCTTGCTGGTTCTTCTCGGTAGGAATGGCATTCCGATAAGTAATAATTTTTTTAAGACAATTGTACGTGAAATGAATAAATCATTAATTAATTATCATTTATAAACACCTGGTGAGATCGCAGGCAAGAGCAAAAATGTATAGTAGTGGAATTATCAATTAACAAATGAAACACCTTGTAATAATTTTAATTTTATTTACGTAGTTAATTAAATTAATTTGCGAAAATTAATCTCTTATTTGATAACGATAGCACAATCTTTTTAGGGTTCTTTGTTGAAATTCTAAATTTTTCGCGGTGAATGAATCCATACTATCCAGTATCCATACTTATATTATAAATGCGAAAGTGTGTCTGTCTGTCTGCTACGCTTTCAAGGCCCATCTGTTCAACCGATTTTTATGAAATTTGGTACAGGGATAGGTAATATCCCGGGGAACGACATTTTTATTCCGAAAACTAGTTAAACTTTTATTTTATTAATATAACTGCCATGCCCCTAAAAGGTTAGCCCGTTACCATCTTAGACTGCATCATCACTTACCATCTCGGTCAATATTGCCGTTGTTTTGAAAGAGCGAACCGAGGTACCAGAAATCGAAACAGACCGGTACACCATCTAAGGCAATTTCATGGAAACGGGAGGGGCCACCGAAGTCACAGAACAGATGTTCTGTCTTCGTTCGGCTGATCCTCAAGCCAACACTCTCCAATCTCTCTTGCCATTTTCCCAGTCTGCTCTGGATCTCAGACGCCTCTTCCCCGACAAGTACAATGTCAAATCAGCGAACGTTACGTACGTTGTTACGTTCCCTCAAATATGGTCGAGCGAAGCAATGGCTGGATCATGCGTCATGCTCGTGAACGGGTGCCACCGGCGGGAATGGGGCTACTTTCTGTCTGCCCGTCTTTGACATGAATTGAATAAACAAATTTAAGAAATCCATTAAAAGTATGCTCCTGAAAAAAGCTTATTATACTGTTGAAAATTATGTAAATGATAGAGGAGCATGGATTTGATCGCTCCAGCAATGCTGGGGACAGCGGTTACTTATGTACACATTGATATAGTAATTGTAAATGAATTATTTAAAAAAAGCAACCACCGAGTTTCTTGCTGGTTCTTCTCGGTAGGAATGGCATTCCGAACCAGTGGTAGATTCACTTGACGATTCAAAAGTACTTGTAAAAGTTTATTTGAATAAAGAATATTTGATTTGATTTGATTTGATTTGATTTGAACATCATGCAACAGGGTGCCTACTCCTGTATCTCTGATGTTAGGGAATCCATTACCAGGAGAAACAGGTAAGGACTTAAAGCCGATCCCTGGTCCAAGCCCACTTCCACATTGAACCTGTCTGTAACGGAAGCTTCTGACCGGACCCTTGTGATCGCTTCTGCGTACATCGCTTTCATAAGCCTCACATATACTTCTCAGGTATTCTTTTCACTTTTATAGCCCACCATTTATACTTACTACAAATACTGCTAATAGGTAGGTATGTCAAATCTGCCAATTTCATTTGGCCAGTGTTATGGGCAAATTATGTGACTGTTTTAGAATTATAATCCTTATTTTAGGGACATCAAGGTACGTAACATAAAACTGTCATTTTTAAATAATACTGCTTTATGTGATGATAGTAACATAAAAGTCATAAAACAAAATAATAAGAAGAAGATGATAGTAATACCTACTGTGCCCGCGTGGTATAGTAGCAAGAATGCTGATTGCGTATCCGCGTTGAACAGCCGGGCTTATTCTTTGCGCAATAAATGAGCCATAATTCCACATATTTTAATGTTAAAAGTAACTAACTAGTGGTTCGCCCCGAACTGAGACCTCGCGGCGCCATCTATTGACAACAATGTGAAGTTCTGTTAAAAATACTGAAGCTCATTAAAAATTAAATAATTTCGTTTCCTTACAATTTTTATCTAATTTTAGTATTTGTGGTTCAAGTACAGGATATAATTCAAATCAGCCTTTCAGTTAATTTAGAGTTCTGAGGTCAACTTTGGACGTTAGAAAATCTCTACTTTGAAAGCCACCCATTTCGTCAATTTTAGGGGAAAAATTAATAGAAATATATTTTAGGACTCTATTCCTAATTATATTTAAAATGATATAGCATTCGCTTCTATGAGAGCCCCCTTGAAATGAAGATTTTTATAACTTTTTAAGCCATATTCGGCTGGAGGCCATTGGTTTACATATTATGTTTAAAGCTGAAGTAATTACGTTCAGTAATTCAGAAGTTATAATGCTCTCACAGACGGACGGACGGACGGACGGACGGACAAGTGCCAATTCACTCAAGTAGACTCAGAGACCTTCGCTTCGCTCGGTCAATAAATTGAAAAAGCTTCTACGGAACCTTTATATGTGAGCTTAAACTCTGCTTTATGTATTTTATTAATCAAAAATCAATGCACTATGTTTTGATTAAAAAGTTATATCACATTATCCAAAAGATAATGTATTTTTGGATGTACTAACCTTTTTGTTATCCACTACAAGCTTACCCTTGACTGCGATCCCACTTGTTAGTACTTGACTATGCAGTCTAAGATAGTAGTGAGCTAACCTGTCAGGGACATGGCAGTTATATTAAACTTATACCCCTAATCGGTTTCTAAACGGCATCGTACCGGAACGCTAAATCGCTTGGCGGCACGTCTTTGCCGGTAGGGTGGTAACTAGCCACGACATACACCTGCCTTTAATATAATAATCATATCATACTAATATTATTATAAATGCGAAAGTGTGTTTGTTTGTTGGTTCGTTGGTTTGTTAGTTTGTCTTTCAATCACGCCGCAACGGAGCAACGGATCGACGTGTTTTTTTGCATGGGTATAGTCGAGGACCTAGAGAGTGACATAGGATATCTACATTTTATCCCGAAAAATTAAGGAGTTCCTGCGGGAACCAAAAAACCCCAATCAACGCGGACGAAGTCACGGGCATCAGCTAGTAGAATTACAATTTCTGATTTGACTAGTTGTCAAATACCCAATTATTTACCTGAATTAATGAATTGTAGTACTTAGCTATTGATGAAAACAAAAACAATGGATTTTATGATTAATGAATTTTTGGATACGTAGAAGGTTTTACAAAATGTACCTAATTAATCTTTTTAATCCGACTGACTATGTTTAAATCGATAAGGATATTTAGGGGAGATTGGGGCGGGATGGGACATATTTGACTTTTGTATGTAAAGTGGGTTTTTTCATGGAATAATCAATTGGAGAGGTAAACAGTAGCCCTATTGTGCACAAACTGGATCAATCATTGTTACAATGAAAAATTTTACCTTTTTTAAAATTTATTATGAAAATTAAAACAAAAATATGAAAGAATCATTAAAATAAATTATGTAAGTAATTTTTTTACGTCAATAAGTGTACCCACAGTGCACCTATATTGAATAAATGAGTTAATTGATTGATTGATTGAATATCTCGACAAATGAAAAAGTTATGAAACTTTTAAAAATCTCGGCTAGGTAAAACTCACTCACAAAATGTCTCACTCGAGTAGGATACAGCAATCGGCGTACATTAAAAATTTTAACTTTTTAAATAATTGATTTCTCATTTTTTACGGGAGCAGGTGATATGGCTCGACCGTAACAAAGGATGATAATATCATTCACCGAGCGGGTGTTGTGCTCAGGGACCACTGGTCCCATCGTTGGAGGTCGTATATAGGCGTAATTCAGAGAACGCTTCGTTAGCGTGAGTTAGGCTCTTCATGTTAATCATGCGCTACTAGTAATGCCATCTATTGGATTATGTGCGGACTGCGAAGACTGCTACACATTCATTTATTGATGGATTTTAAAAAACACTGATTTATTAGTTTTAATCTATATTTTACTTCCGTTGCGATAAATATGAAATCCACAACATCATGAAACTTCTCCATTTCAAGTATTGTGATTGGCTAATGGCTGGTCCCATGGGAACAAAAAAACCTCATTCCGCGCGGATGAAGTCACGGGCATCAGCTAGTATACCATACATTATAATATGGTTACAATATATTAGATATGTTACATTATAACATAGTAAGGAAACATGTTCTACCGTCACCTGTGTACAATATTAAAGTTAACTATTTCATTCTTAATCCTTAACTTATTGTAACACTAGCTCATGCCCGCGACTCCGTCCGCGTGGATCAAGGTTTTTTGGTTCCCGTGGGAACTCCTTAATTTTCCGGGATAAAAAGCCTATGTGCTATTCCAGACTATAATCTATGCCAAATTTCATCCAGATCCGTTCAGCCGTTGGGGTGTGATTGAGTAACAAACATCCATCCATACATCCATACATCTTTCTTATAGTTCTTCTTCAAACTTTCGCATTTATAGTATTAATATTGTAACATACAATAAAAATCACAAAAATTGTAAATTATTACATCTTAATCTAATAAAAATGAAATATGGCAACATAATTCCTTGATTTAACTATGACAAAAAAACGTGTATTCAATTTAGCCCGAAACTACCCTAACATATAATATCACTCGCCAAATTCCCGGATTATAATTAGAAACGTCTATGTAGCTATCGGATATATCGCTTATTATCTATACTTGTAATGATATAAGGGTGGATGTACGAAAAATCGAGTAATAGTTTATTCTAAAGTGCATAGGAAAACACTATTTTGGAGGGAAAAGGAAAGAATTTCACCTACGTGTCGATTAAGACACGATGCTAGGTAAATATTCAATATTTATTCATTCAATTTAGGTACACTGTACACTTATTGACGTCGACACTTTTAATACATGATGGTGATACAATTACTGTATCTTAAAACTAAAGTTACGAGGGTTCCAAACGCGCCCTGATCTGAGAAGATCCCACAACACACTCAGGCCGGGTTTTTGTTATCACCATCTCACAAACATCGTACCTATATTTAAAATAACTATATTTAACAATTAGATTAATTAGCCGCTGGAACAATTCATTCCTATGCTTTTTTATCATATAAGTACATAATCCTTTACATTGCAATAGGATTTTTCAATAATATTACGTTTTACAAAAACTTTGAACTTGTTGAGAGACATTATACTGCGATGCGAAAGTGTGTTTGTTTGTTGGTTTGTCCTTCAATCACACCGCAACGGAGCAACGGATCGACGTGATTTTTAGCATGGCTATAGCTATTACTTATTCTGTGTCGAGGACCTGGAAAGTGACATAGGCCCTACTTTTTATCCCGGAAAATTTTCCGCCGGAATAAAAAAAACGGACGAAGTCGCGGGCTAGTTCTATATTATATAAGCAATGGAAAACAGGCATAAAGTAAAAATTGACGTATCATCTGACAACTTGGAATATGTCGATGAGTAGGTACATCTACCTAGGTGACCAGATTAGATTGTAAGCAGTGGCGTGTACAGGTTTTGAAGCTAGGGTAGTCATTAGTTAGTCAGAATACCTATTTACAAGCTGTTTTGATGAAAAATTAGCCCATTTGGGTAAGCGTGCATTTTCGCCTCTATGAACTGCACGCTACTGATTGTAAGCCTGTACTGAAAGCGAAATAGAACGAACATTTTCCCCGTAGGAGGCTTTGGCCGTGGCTAGTTAACACCCTATCGGTAAAGACGTGCCGAGAAGCGATTTAGCGTTCGATGCCCTGTAGAAACCGATGGGTATGGGTTTAATTATATAACTGCCATGCCCCTAACAGGTTAGCCCGCTATTATCTTAGACTGCATCATCACTTACCATCAGGTGAGATCGCAGTCAAGGTTGTAGTGGATAAAAAAAAGGATCAAGGCGCTGGAGATGAAATTTAATAACAGCCATTATTTCTGATTGCAGTCAAAGTTTTCCTCTTCGTTGTGCTCGCCTTCGCCTCGGGTAGGCCTCAAGATGACAACAAAGTAATTGACAACCGCTGTGACCCGAGCCGAGACTACCTGATCCCGCACAGATATGATAAAACTAAGTATTATAGCTGTCAGTTTGGATCCAGGGATGAGGATCCCTCAAGGTGCCCACATGGCAAGGAGTTTTCTTTTGAGGCACAAGTAAGTCCATCATATTTAATTTAATTTAAATTAATTTATTACTAGCGAATGCCCACGACTTGGTCTGCGTGGTTTGAGGTTTTTTTGGTTCCCGCGGGAACTCTTCAATTTTCCGGGATAAAAAGTAGCCTATGTGCTTCTATTCCAGACTATAATCTATCTCTGTGCCAAATTTCAGCCAGATCCGTTCAGCCGTTGGGGCATGATTGAGTAACAAACATCCATACATCCATCCAAACTTTCGATAACATGGATCTGGAGTGACTGACTGGCTACATTTATCCCGGAAATTTGAGGGAATTAAAAAAAAGTTATTTCACGCGGACGAAACATAATAAAACTGTCTCGTAGCTAATTTTTGCCACTAAGGTCTCTATGGCAAACGGAACAAATGTGTGTCTCTCTAAAATATAAATAATAACTCAAAATAAATTATTTCCACAGAAATGTCACCAGAACATACTTCAAAACGATGCAAGTGAAATAGACGAGAATGCTCTCATCAGATCTCTTTTATTTGATGACAACAGCATTGTCAGTTGGGGTGATGAGGGAAGCGGAGATATAGAGGGTAGTGGTGAAGGTGATGGAGATATCGGAGGTGGAGGCGGAGGTGGAGGCGGCGGTGGTGGCATCGGCGGTGGCGGAGGGGGGGGTGGTGGTAGCGACGGTGGGGGCGGAGGTGGAGGTGGTGGTAGCGACGGCGGTGGCGGAGGCGGTGGAGGCGGAGGTAATAGACTTTTCTTTCTTTTCTTTTCTTAAAATAGGACTAAATACAATAAAGGTACCCGACTAAGTTTGTTTTACACTCAAGGGGGTTACTATAATCACTTAAAGCAGTACTATTATAATATAATTAGGATAAGTACATAAAATTTAATAAGAAAAACGATTAATAATTATATAGTATTTCCAAAAAAATACACGCCGTCCAAGTGATCGTTAATGGGCATGGTGCCCAAAACACTGGCGCGATTACCTCGTTGAATAGTAAGGCTAAGCCCTTCGGCTATTATTATAATCTTGTTTTCGCTCTTGTTTTATAAGATGATGTTAGATAAGATGGATTCATTGTGTAAAATTGGTAAATAATTGTACTTTTTTGCCAGTAAAGAATTTTTTCTTTGCATTTCAAAAAAAAAAATTTTATTCGAGTAGTTTTGTACGTTGTTGTATTACACCGTATAATTTAAGATTTAAATAATATTTTCCTTTATTAAGGTGGCGGAGGTGGAGGTGGAGGAGGAGGTGGTGGAGGCGGAGGCGGTGGCGGAGGTGGTGGCGGTGGCGGAGGCGGTGGCGGAGGCGGTGGCGGAGGCGGTGGCGGAGGCGGTGGCGGAGGCGGTGGCGGAGGCGGTGGCGGAGGCGGTGGCGGAGGCGGTGGCGGAGGCGGAGGCGGTGGCGGTTGGCCATGGCCATGGCCCAGAAGTGAAACTGATGAATTAGACGACTTATCTTTTTTGGCTCCATTGATCAACGATGATAACCAAGAGCTACCTTTGATGTTAACAAATGTATGAGCTCGTTACTTTAAATCAGTAATTACTGTCGAACAATATACAGGTGGTGAATATTTGTGGCAATTAATTATATTAATTGAGCTGTAAATAGACTATGTAAAATATGATAACTGTAAAATATGATATACAAACAGCAAAACAATTTTTTGTTTCGTACAAATTCGTGTTATTGTTTCGTAAAAATTTGTGGGTTCGTACGCATTTCTATGTCCTGTGTCGTTTGTTGTCTTAGACAAAGAATTGCATGAATAATTAAGTTATTTGCAAATTTATTAAATAAGTAAATTTTATTGTTGTTTTTTATTTGAAATATTTTATTTTGTACACATAAAGTACATAATATTATGTACTTACTATATGTTTATGAAATTGTAATGTTTGTTCAATATAGATTTATTTATTTATTTATTTAATTGCTTATACACATTTAACTAAACTTGAAAATATCATCAGTGATCTTATAATCTTATCCTTGGAATTCAGCAAGGAGATGCGCTTAAAATTTATACAAGGAAGTCGGGAGCCGCAGCAGAAAAGGCTGAAACCTGCAAGCGGCGGAAGTATGCCTCTCTCATGGAGAGTTACATAATATTTGTTCCGTTTGCCGTGGAGACCCTGGGGCCATGGAGTCTTAGTGCCAAAATTTTTTTGCGACATACTCGTATTTCACCGCGGTTAATTGCCTCAACTGGTAACAGAAGGGCAGGCTCATTTTTTGCGTAAAGGATCAGCCTGGCTGACCAGCGCGGAAATGCAGCCAGCATTTTTGCCACCATTCTACGTTGGCTGATTTATATAGTAATTAGGTTAGGCTAGCTTTAAGATCTGATATTGTATTATTTTCAATAAAACCTTTAGCTGTAGTCTGTACCAATGTTTCTGCAAATAATAGTAGATTGTTCATCAATGGACCAAAATGAGCCATTTCATACGAGATGTTTAGCTTACCGAGCGTAGCGAGGTATTTTATTTTAATTTTTATCCATTACAAGTTAGCCCTTGACTGCGATCTCACCTGATGGTAAGTGATGATGCAGTCTAAGATGGTAGCGGGCTAACCTGTTAGGGGCATGGCAGTTATATTAAACCCAAGAGGTTTGCTATAGAATCGAGTAGAAAGGCTTTTAGTCCCGTGGTAACACTCTACTTTTCAGTTAGATTGCGAGAAAATAAAATAAATAACGATTTTTAATTATTTCTTTGCCTTTCTGTTACATTTTCATATTAGGAGTAAGATATTTATTTTTACTTGATGATATTAACAAATAAATAGTCACATTTACTTTACCTGCCTTCACCTTGTATTACTTACGTATTGTGCATCGACATTTGAAATGGATTAATTATTTATCATCCATAAAGCATCAATTAAAATAAATGTAATAATTACAACAAATATAACATATAAATAGGTATCAACTTTATTTTTCTCCGTATCGTTATCAAGAAGAGATAAAAAAAATACAGTAGTACCATAGACATAGATCTGTAGGATAATGGTAGGATACGATGGGTACCCGTAACAGGTTAGCCTGATACCATCTTAGACTGCGTCATCACTTAACATCAGGTGAGATTGCAGTCAAGGGCCAACTTGTAGTGGCGTTAAAAAAATGGACATAAATCGTGATTTTTGAAGCGATTTATACTAAATAATATAATAAATGCGAAAGTTTGGATGGATGTTTGTTACTCAATCACGCTCCAACGGCTGAACGGATCTGGATGAAATTTGGCACAGAGATAGATTATAGTCTGGAATAAGACATAGGCTTTTTAGCCCGGAAAATTAGAGTTCCCGCGGGAACCGCAAAACCTCAATCCACGCGAACGAAGTCGCGGGCATCAGCTAGTAAAGAAATAAATCAGAGCAAATTCTAAGTACGGTGGACGTTGTTACGTTTTTAAGCGCCTGTTGGTTTTTTCAGCGAATGGTTCTCCCTCAAAATTGCTATTCATTTCTTACAAGGCGTTTTGAATTAACTTTTTGTGTCCAGAAGTAGGACATTAATGGGCTGTATGTGGTGGTGGTGGAAATCTTAGAATTGAGGTTTAGCCCCACTTGAGATGCACGGAGCGGCAAATATTATAATATTTTGTATGAATTTGTATGGGGCCGGGGCCTGGGACAGTGCATCTCCGTAGCGCGTATTTTAAGGCTCAGCTCCATACATACTCATACAATGAATACTTGCCACTACGTGCCGCGCCTCTGTAGTAGGGCTAGCCTTTAGGTGTCAAAATGAGAGATATAGCCACAGGCATAGCTAAGTACTTTTCCACGCATAAATTAATATCACCTTACTTATCTAGAACTAGCGCGGGAGCTCCTTAATTTTCCGGGATAATAAGTACCTAGCCTATGTCACTGTATACCCATGCCAAAAACCACGTCGATCCGTTGCTCCTTTGTGGCGTGATTGAAGGACAAACCAACCAACAAACATACTTTCGCATTTATAATATTAGTATGATTGATTATGTATTAGTAACTATAGTTACGAAGCCGTGGCGTCATCTGGATTAAGGCTCCAGCTGAAAATCAGCGCTGAATGCTCTTGTAACTTAATGCAAGGCATTCAGCATTATGCTGAGCTGATGTATTCCAGGTTGTGCCATACACGACAAGCGCTATCAAAGTTCTTCTCTGACTTGATCATGAGTGTAATGCTCAACTACTGGAGGCGCCTTGGTAACATTTACCTTAAGGTATTGTTCTGTGTAGCACAATGCTGTGAATAAATGATTTTCTTTATTTTTTCTTGAACATTATAATAAACTAGCTGATGCCCGCGACTTCATCCGCGTGGAATAAGTTTTTTTGGATTCCCGCGGGAACTCCTCATTTTTCCGGGATAAATAACCTATGTCACTCTCCAGGTCCTCAACTATACCCATACCAAAAATCACGTCGATCCGTTGTTGCGTGATTAAAGGGCAAACCAACAAACCAACAAACAAACTGACTTTCGCATTTATAATATTAAGTATGATATGATGACTAGATGATGCCCGCGACTTCGTCCGCTTGGTGGAGGTTTTTTGGTTCCCGCGGGAACTTTTTAATTTTCCGGGATAAAAAGTAGCCATTGTGTTAATCTAGACTAAAATAATACATCTCGTTGCTAAATTTCATTCAAATCCGTTCAGTCGTTCTGGCGTGATTGAGTAATAAACATCCATCCATACATCCATCCATCTATCCAAGTTTTCGCATTTACAATATTAGTATGGACTAGATATTTATAAATGATTATTACGAAAAGTTTTTAATATTAAAAAGCGTAATGAATCCAAACATTGTATTTGTAAATATTGACAATAATAATATAATGCCATATTTTAGTAGCAGACCCAACCTGGCTGTGGAACTATCAATGATCCATAGAGATGCCTAACTGAATCGAAATGCACTAGACTTTCATATTGGCGTGTGAAAGTTTTCATTTTAAACTACAGTTCTAAAAAGTTAAATAATATCAGCTAATTCAAAAGACAGTGCTTTAATAGCACTGATTGTTTTCAAGGTTTACATGTGCTAGTTATGAAATTCAACTCTATAGCAAGGTTGGGTAAACTATCACATAATTTGTGAAGACAAATCATTAAGTAATTCAGTCATCAGCTAAAAGAATTGGAATTTGCAGCTGAGTCCAGAAGGCCTTTGCACTTGGATCTCCAAGAACGATGTCATCATTTCCACCGTTTCCTGAATCTGGTATCACCAGTCCACTAGTATCTCCCCTAGCACCAGGGTTGCCAATCACGAGGCCACCAATTTCATCTTCAGAGTTGTCAAATTCCCCAAAATGACCAGAATTTCCGATTGTCAAACCACCATTTCGACCAGATACGCATCCAGCATTCCAGGACCAGTCGCATACCTGTAAAACAAAATTACAATATTTTCAACTTCAAAATTATTTAACTAAATTGCAACTTTGATGAAATGACAAGATCATGCTTCAGAAAGCAGATACATTTGAGAAGAATTAGCAAGAAACTCATATCAAAATATAGAACAAGAAGTTAAACAATGTAAAAGAAAATAAGAGATGAGAGAAAGAAGACAAGAGATACAGAATTTCAAATTACTTGTTTCACACGATTGAAATGCAGATCAGACGGGCAGTGTCGCGGTAGAATATTTCCGAAGTTACAGTGGAAGAATCGGTTGCAGTCTGTTGGGTCGGGTAGTAGCCAGTGGATACTAAAGTCTGATGGGCAGCCATTGGGCAGCCATTCCCCCCCTCCACCGCCCCCACCACCGCCAATAACGCACCCAGCATTCCAAGGCCAATCACAGACCTGATAGGACAATAATGGTGTTCAGTCACCAATATAAAAAGAAAAAGAGTAAAACATCGTATTTAATTTTATGACAAAAAATGAAAGGAAATGGACGATCTTTTAATTGATGATAAGTAATCGCCCAAGATACGATCAATTCATATAAGATAATGACAAAGGGTATAAGATAGAGTGATAAGAAATTTT
The DNA here is from genome assembly GCA_923060345.2 of Erebia aethiops. Taxonomy (NCBI): domain Eukaryota; kingdom Metazoa; phylum Arthropoda; class Insecta; order Lepidoptera; family Nymphalidae; genus Erebia; species Erebia aethiops. Next base: position 1,204,821 of record OV281087.1, on the reverse strand, counting down.
CAAACGGGATTTAAACCAATCATGGATTTAAGAGAACAATTCAAGGCTTAACCCACATTACAGTCTACGGCTGTCAGGTAAAGTGTGTCCCCGAATACTTAACTATAACGCTCTAATAACGGTCAAACTATATCGCTGACCAACGAAGGCCAGGAAAAAGAGATAAGCAGACGCATTTAACTCGGTTGCATTTAGAAAACTATCGAACAGCCTGAAGAAAATATTCCAGTATGCTTGAAACGGATGGTTTTTGACCAATGTGTCCTACCCACTATATAATACGGACTTGGACCCTCACAAAAAGTAAATCAACTCCAACTTCCAAGTTGCACAAAGGGTGATGGAGAGAGTTATGTTGGGCAAACTTTACAATGTGGAGATAAGGAAGAGATAAGCAAGAGAACCTATTACAGTGTAAAGAAGTATTTGAAGGATAGGAAGGCATGGGTACGAATTGTTACCTATTTTTAATAAATATGTTTTGAGTTAAGTTGAGAACTAAGAATTTGAATGGCCTAGGTTCTAGACAGTAGTCATTGAATGCTCCAAACAAGACAATGTATTTGAATTCATCATAAGAATATAATAATCCATACTAATATATTATTATTTATAAATATAAATGCGAAAGTGTGTCTGTCTGTCTGTCTATCTGTCTGTCTGTCTGCTTCGCTTTCACGGCCATCTGTTCAACCGATTTTGATGAAATTTGGTACAGGGATAGATTGTAACGGACGAAGTCGCGGGAATCATCTAGTAACTATTAAGGACTCTTAGGACTCGCTGCTCTGTGTAACAATATAATATAATTTAACTGTATAACAAAATATAATTCAAGCGACGCTTAGTCACGCGTACTTTTAAGTCTTGTCGTGTGTTTGAAACGCGGTTTAAATAAATAAATCTGTGACAAGATCACGGAACATTAGCGTCGGTATTTAATTTCAGAATTCATTTATTGATTATATTTTGATTCTTAATTTTAGATAGAATTACCTGTAAAATGGGGTTGAACTCCAATCCTCCAGGGCAGTCGCGTTCCACCAATCGTCCAAATACGCAGTAGTAGAATTTGTTGCAGTTACTTTCGTGGGGTACAAGCCAGTGGACACTGATATTTGCCGGGCAACCATTAGGTAGCCAGTTACCACCGCCACCACCATTATCGCCACCTTCATTGTCACCGCCACCGTTATCACCACCACCAACATCTTCGCCACCATTATCGCCACCACCAACATCTCCACCACCACTGTCTCCATCGCCGTTATCTCCGCCACCATTGCCTCCACCACCACTGTCTCCACCACCACTGTCTCCATCGCCGTTATCTCCGCCACCATTGCCTCCACCACCACTGTCTCCACCTTCATTGCCTCCACCGCCATTGTCTCCATTGCCATTGTCTCCACCACCAATATCTCCACCTCCACCACCTCCTCCTCCGCCACCTCCTCCACCTCCTCCTCCGCCACCTCCACCTCCTCCTCCGCCTCCACCATCACCTCCTCCTCCTCCGCCTCCTCCTCCACCTCCTCCTCCTCCACCACCACCTCCACCTCCTCCACCACCACCTCCGCCTCCTCCGCCGCCACCTCCACCGCCACCGCTATCATCATCGTCACCGCCACCTCCTCCTCCTCCTCCGCCACCACCTCCTCCTCCTCCGCCGCCTCCTCCACCGCCACCTCCGCCTCCTCCTCCGCCACCACCTCCACCACCACCGCTATCATCATTGTCACCGCCACCTCCACCTCCTCCGCCACCACCTCCGCCTCCTCCACCGCCACCGCCACCTCCTCCACCGCCACCTCCACCTCCTCCACCTCCACCACCACCGCTATCTTCATCGTCACCGCCACCTCCTCCTCCGCCACCACCTCCTCCGCCTCCACCTCCGCCTCCTCCACCACCACCTCCGCCTCCTCCACCGCCACCTCCACCTCCTCCTCCGCCACCACCTCCACCACCACCGCTATCATCATTGTCACCGCCACCTCCACCTCCTCCGCCACCACCTCCGCCTCCTCCACCGCCACCTCCACCTCCACCACCGCCACCTCCACCTCCTCCACCTCCACCACCACCGCTATCTTCATTGTCACCGCCACCTCCTCCTCCTCCTCCTCCTCCTCCGCCACCACCTCCTCCTCCTCCACCGCCTCCTCCACCGCCACCTCCTCCTCCGCCACCACCTCCACCACCACCGCTATCTTCATTGTCACCGCCACCTCCACCTCCTCCGCCTCCTCCACCGCCACCTCCACCTCCTCCACCTCCACCACCACCGCTATCTTCATCGTCACCGCCACCTCCTCCTCCTCCTCCGCCACCACCTCCTCCTCCTCCGCCGCCTCCTCCACCGCCACCTCCGCCTCCTCCTCCGCCACCACCACCGCTATCTTCATCCTCACCACCACCTCCACCACCACCACCTCCTCCTCCGCCACCACCTCCGCCTCCTCCACCACCACCTCCGCCTCCTCCACCGCCACCTCCACCTCCTCCACCTCCACCGCCACCGCTATCATCATCGTCACCACCACCTCCTCCTCCTCCACCGCCACCGCTATCATCATCGTCACCTCCTCCTCCTCCTCCGCCACCGCCACCTCCTCCTCCTCCGCCGCCGCCACCACCTCCACCTCCACCGCCGCCACCTCCACCTCCTCCACCTCCACCGCCACCGCTATCATTATCGTCACCACCACCTCCTCCTCCGCCACCGCCACCACCTCCTCCTCCACCGCCACCTCCTCCACCGCCACCGCTATCATCATTGTCTTCACCGCCTCCGCCACCTCCTCCGCCACCACCTCCTCCGCCACCACCTCCTCCTCCTCCACCTCCACCGCTACCACCTCCACCGCCTCCACCGCCTCCTCCTCCACCATTTTCATTGCCACCTCCACCTCCGTTTCCACCGCCTCCCCCATCACCACCACCGCCACCGCCGCCGCCGCCACCTCCACCACCACCGCCACCACCGCCGCCACCGCCACCGCCGCCACCACCGCCGCCGCCGCCACCTCCTCCACCACTCAAATTCTCAGGCCAGTCACATATCTGTAAAATTATACGTTTTTGTATACCTTTATTAGTAAATACTAACTTACTTGACAGTGGAATAAATTTTTTTTTGTTATGTTGTTTGATTTGGCATAGATTAGATTTTTGAAGTAAAAACTTTAAGCGCGTTGAGAACTTTTGGGTAGGGGGTAAACTTGTGGATTCGCGTCACCGACACCATCACCAACACATCGCTGCCCCATGCTCGCGTTTTTACGAAGACAAAAGGTCTTAAATACAAATATACTACATTCGTAATTAAACTTTAATGCCTTAGGTTTATGGTTTATATTTTAATTATTTTTATTCTTTTATTTTTTTTAAATACTTAATTTAAAAAAATATATATTTGTTTTCACTTCTATCGGCAGTCCCTATGACTGCCAATTATTTTTTTTACTTTTTCAGTAGGTGGTGTAGAAAACTCAGTAGAAAAGCTCTTTCAATATACTTAATATTATAAATGTGAAAGTCAGTTTGTTTGTTGGTTTGTTGGTTTGTTGGTTTGTTGGTTTGTTGGTTTGTTGGTTTGTCCTTCAATCACGCTGCAACGGAGCAACGGATCGACGTGATTTTTGGCATGGGTATAGTTGAGGACCTGGAGAGTGACATAGGCTACTTTTTATCCCGGAAAATTGAGGAGTTCCCGAGGGAATCAAAAAAAACTTATTCCACGCGGACGAAGTCGCGGGCATCAGCTAGTTTTTTATAAATGTCACTTTAACAAATGCGGTGATGCTCATGTGTCAAACTTGAAATTAGGACATGAATTTTATTATTAAAAAAATAATTAAATACTCTTTTGTTGAATTCGATGTTTTAAAACTTAGCGTTTCAGGCACTGAAATTCTACATCAATGGTTTTGGTTAGTGTTATAAAGAATCTAAATTGAAAACTGGTAAACATTTTCAGATCGCGACCACCGATTTCAATCTATGCAAATTAATGATTTGAAATGAAAAAAACACGGCAGAAGTGAACTTCAGAAAAGTGACCTACGAGAGAATGAGATAAATGTAAATTGTATTAAGTCTACTAAATCTCATTATCTCGTAGACATAATCCAGCTACGAATATGTTTGTCTCTTTTTGGTGTCTCTTTTCCATTTCATCGAATTTTCAAATCCCAACGAGTTTCACGCCAAAAAGTGTATTTTTCTCGACCTGTAGTTCGTATGAGAATTCGGTGCCAGGCGAGCAATTTTCCGGCTCCTCAATCTTCCACCCAAGCACGCAGTGGTGGAACTTCGTCGGGTCATTGTCGTGGGGTAACAGGTACCGTTGCCCACTTGTGGGACACCTGGCGTCTGGTGCAGCTTGGAAGATGTCCACGAACTGGGGCCTCCCGTAGACTGAGGCTACGAGGGCCAGGAGAAGTAATCGCACTGTAAGAAGGAGAATAAACATAAGTACACGGATTGCTAGTTTATAAGTTTTATTTATTTTTGTAAATTGTTTTGTTGTTTTTTCTGTGTTGTGTGAAATCCTAAATAAAGTTTTTTTTTTAAGTATTGTTATTTTAGTTAACGACCTCTCCGGCGCAGTGTTGAGCGCTGTTGTCTTAACGTGGGACGTCCCGGGTTCGATCCCTGACAGGGTCGATTTGGGAATTTATAATTTCTGAATTTTCTCTGGTCTGGCCTGGTGGGAGTCTTCAGCCGTGGCTAGTTACCACACAAAAGCAAAGACCTACCGCCAAGGATTTAGCGTTGCGAGCGTAATTATTCTTCTTTGTTTTACCCTAATTTTAGGTTCTAATCTGTCTGAAGAAGACTGAAGATTCACATATTAAGTTAAGACGTTAAAGTTACATTGATGCTGAATCCAATCCCTCTCCATACGAATAGACGGCCTATCTAAGTTCCAAAAAATACCAATAATAATATATCCTCATGAATCCACAAGTGAAGCGGTGATAACTTAGTTGTTAAAGACACCCTATCTGTACGCTTACTCGTGAACCTTAACTGAATTGGTTTAGAGCTCATTTTATCATTTCGTGTATTTATTCACAACCAGCGCTCCAAACGCTGAATTTGTGACATTCAAGCAAGAGCTTTTGGGTCCATTTTACTTTGACGTTCGCTTACACTTGGCGTGGTGAGCTCTTACGTCGATCAATCGTATATGCAATGTAAAAAGGAGTAAGCGTACTGCTGTACGGGGTCGCGGGTTCGATCCCCGGGCACGCACCTCCAACTTTTCGAAGTTAATATGTGCGTTTTAAGATATTAAACGCTTGCTTCAAACGGTGAAGGAAAACATAGTGAGGAAACCTGCACACCCGAGAGTTCTTCATAATGTTCTCCAAGGTGTGTGAAAGTTGACCAGCGTGGTGGACTATGGCCAAACCCTTTTCATTCCAAGAGAAGACTCGGTGCTTAGTATGTATCCATAATGTATAATAAATAATAATATATGTATAATATCATCATATCATCATCATCATAATCCATGTATAATGTGCGAAAATATCTCATCCGTATGCTCCGTTGCGGCGTGATTGAAGGACAAACCAAAAACGAAAACGCTTTCGCGATAATGTAGGATTATTGGTTATTTGATTAGAGTTAATACAATAATACCTTTTGTATGAAAAATTATATTCATTATAATTATTTATTTATCGTTGACATCGTAATCCCACTCTCAGATAAAAATGACTATATGTTGTCTCTATGTGTATGTATGACTATGTACTAATAATGCCTCGTTGGTCTAGTGGTTACCGTGTTCGACTGCGGCTGACGAGGTCCCGGGTTCGAATCTTGTGTAGGGTCATTAATAAGTTTTTCTAAGAAGTAATTCTCAGTGATAACCCGGAGTTAGGAAGTTGGCGGTGTGTTACCCCCGTGCCTCGGAGAGCACGTTAAGCCGTCGGTCCCGGTTATTATCAATAACATGATAATAGTCGTAAGAAACTGAGTTGAAATAGTATACCTACCTACTCTTAGTCGAGTCGAATGCGGAAGGCAGTAGGAACCCACCCAATAAAACCCCCGCCATTATGTGATTAATGGAAATGGGTCACGACCCTCAGCAATGATGAATACGACGCAGAGAGAGAAATGTATTATTATTATTATCTATACTTATAGTCTATACCATACTATAATGCGAAAGTTTGTATGGATGGATGGATGTTTTTTACTCAATCACGCCACAACGGCTGAACGGATCTGCATGAAATTTGGCACTGAGATAGTCTGGAATAGCACACAGGTTATTTTTTATCCCGGAAAATTAAGGAGTTCTCGCGGGAATAAAAAAAAACTTAAACCACGTTTACGAAGTCGCGGTCATCAGCTAGTACTTAAATATTCTATAGCATATTAGAAAGGTAATATTCCTTTACACGACTCCTAAAGATGTTTAAAGATTTTATGTTTAAGGGATGTATTTAGTGACTATAGCTGATGCCCGCGACTTCGTACGCGTGGATCGAGGTTTTGTGGTTCCCGCGGGAACTTTTAATTTTCCGGGATAAAAAGTAGCCTATGTGTTATTCCAGACTATAATCTATCTCTGTGCCAAATTTCATCCAGATCCGTTCAGCTGTTGGGGCGTGATTGAGTAACAAACATCCATCCATACATCCATACCGACATCCATACATCCAAACTTTCGCATTTATTGACCGAGCGAAGCGAAGGTCTCTGAGTCTACTTGGGTGAATTGGCACTTGTCCGTCCGTCCGTCCGTCCGTCCATCTGTCAGAGCATTATAACTTCTGAATTACTGAACGCAATTACTTGAGCTTTAAATATAATATGTAAACCAATGGCCTCCCGCCGAATATGGCTTAAAAAATAATAAAAATCTTTATTTCAGGGGGGCTCTCATAGAAGCGAATGCGAAGTAAAATATTATTTATAAAGTTACATAGGGTTGCGGTATATCATTTTAAAGATAATTAGGAATAGAGTCCAAAAATATATTTTTTTTAATTTTTCCCCCAAAATTGACGAAATGGAGGGCTTTCAAAGTGGTGATTTTCTAACGTTCAAAGATGACCTCAGAACTCTAAATTTTCTGAAAGGATGAACCTGAAACTTGATCAGTTATTTCAATTATATCCTGTACTTGAACAACAAATACTAAAATTAGATAAATATTGTAAGGAAACGGAATTATTTAATTTTTAATGAGCTTCAGTATTTTTAACAGAACTTCACATTTATGTCAATAGATGGCGCCGCGAGGTCTTAGTTCGGGGCGAACCACTAGTAATATTAAGTAAGATTAAATATAGATCACGTACCAATCATCGCGTCTCAGTGACACGGCTATCTTATGATTCACTTTCCCCTTCCAAGTTTGTAGTTTTCGCAACCCTGCACTAAATTAACTGAAGACTTCTTAAAAAGTTAACTTGTTTTATAAATTGCAAATCGCCAAAGATAATGTAATTTATTGATTATTATATTTGATAGCTAGGGTTGTCACCTGAGTTAGATAAAAAGAAGTGTGTGTGCAATTCACACACGGCAGAAGTTAAACTTCAGAAAAGTAGTAACGAGAGAATGAGATAAATATAACTTGTATTATATCTCATTCTCTCGCAGGCTATCTAATATAATATGTTTGTCTCTTTTTGGTGTCGCTTTTTAGGTTAAATTTTTTTCAATTCTCACGAGATCTCCTTAATTTTCCTTGATAAAAAGTAGCTTATGTCTCTCTCCAGGTCCTCGTATATACCAATACAAAAAAACACGTCGATCAGTTGCTTTGTTGCGGCGTGATTGAAGGACAAACTAACAAACAAACACACTTTCGCATTTACAATATTAGTATGATTCGTATTAAAGTACTCAATTTATTTATTACATCATTTAGGACATACAGGCGTCTCTTATGTTACGTTTTACTACCGTTTCGGAAAGAAATTCTACTGAGTAGAGCCGACAAGAACCCAGCAGTTGCTCTGTTATTGCAGTATTATTGGCACAGTAGTACTGCATGTATTATTATTATTACTAGTCATGGCTATTGACTGCTGCTTTCAGTATTGACCAACTGCCTCGTTTGTCTATTGGTTAGCATCTTCGACTGCGGCTGACGAGGTCCCGGGTTCGAGTCCCGGATCGGGCTATAATTGAGTATTGGGTTTTTCTGACTAGAAATTCTCAGTACCAGCCCGGAGTTAGGAAGTTGGCGGTGTTTCACCCCCGTGCCTCGGAGAGCACGCTAAGTCCCGGTTATTACCACTAACATGATAATAGTCGATAAAGCCCGCCAACCCTCATTAAAGCAGCATGGTGGGTCTAAGCTCCAATTACCTCTTTCCTAAGAGAGTTAAGGCCTGTGCCCAGCAGTGGGATGTTAGTGGGCTGTAGTAGTAGTGATGGGTATACAAAAACAGTTTGATCCACGCGATGTCGCCAAATCATTAGCGTCAGGATTACCGCTTATCAAAAGAATTAACGCTAATTCATTTTTCTAGTGATTTTGATTAATTTGTAATTAATAAGCGGACGTCTTCTGATAGGTTAATGGCTTAGTGGTGGAATTTACACTTGGCCTTCGGTTTCTGCGCATCAAGGTTCTTTATATATTTTTTTTTTAATATAAAAAAAGTGTGTGCAATACACACACGGCAGAAGTGAAACTATACAGAAAAGTAGACTACGAAAGATTGAGATAAATTACATAGGTTGTAAAATGTGTCTTGTATTCTATCTCATTCTCTCGCAGACTAAATCCTATTATGAATAGGTTTGTCTCTTTTTAGTGTTGGCTTTTTCGGTTCATCGAATTTTCAAATCACAACGAATCTAAAGAGGTTTCACTTCAAAAATAATTATTACGTCACTATACAAGTTAGCCCTTTACTGTAACATGGTGGATGATGCAGTCTAAGATGGGAGCGGGCTAACCTGTTGGGGGTATGACAGTTATATTAAACCCATACCCCCTAGTCGGTTTCGGACGCCATCGTACCGGAACGCTAAATCGCTTAGCGGTAAGTACATCTTTGCCGGTAGAGTGGTAACTAGCCACGGTTGAAACCTCTCAGGCCAGAGCGGACCAGAGAAAGTTCAGAAATTATAGATTCCCGAATTAACCCTGCCGGGAATCGAACTCGGGACCTCCCACGTCAAGAAGAGAGCGCTCGGAGACGGAGACCGCCTTAAAAACCACGTCTGACTTTTTCGTTTTTAGTTTCCCAAGTTTGAAAACCAAGTTAGGACTTCGTTATTAAAAGTCTAGACCTATTGATAAGGGAATAAAGAAAAATATTGAGAAATCCTGTAAACTTGATAAGGGTCTTAGGACCGGATGCTGTATGGACCGGAAACGGCCGAATAGTTAAAAGTTCGTCATTGTTGAACTCGGAGTAATAAGAAGTATGAAAAAATATTTAAGATTTTTTAGAGGGCCTGGTCACAGTATTGCAGTATTGAAGTGTAGGCTTAAATGAGAGGTCGGAGGTTCGATTCCCGGCAAGAGTAATTTGGGATATGAACATCAAATTGTCTCTGATCTAGTCTATGGCGAGAGGATGGTGATGCAAACCATAATTATCGAAAAATAATATTATATAAAAAAAATCCAATATATGGTAAAGTCTTGTTATATGTATACACACGGTATACAAAATTATTAATACTCATAAATTCTGACATTACAAGTTTATACTGCGACCCCTTACGTATTAAACCTGTACTACGTCATCATACCATGAAAAGTTTTAACGAGATTTCATCTCAATGTGAACACAAAGATGCTGTGTATCCAGCTTATTTGAAAGTCAGCGCCATCTAGTGAAAATCGTGGTAACTAATTGGCAAATGTGAAGCTTTGAAGCCTACACTTGGTAGCATTTGATTTTAAATTCGTTTTTCTAATATTTCATAGAATAATTTCCAAAAGTATTAAAAAAAGAACCTTATGACAAAACATAGTACAAAATCTAGTTTTTTTTTCAAAAAAGAATAGAGACTTGAGTCATTTATTGCGTTGTAACGAAAACTCAAAAAATTACGTCATAAAAACTAATAATTAGATACTTTTACCGTTCAAATAAACTAAAATACAGGTATTTTTCAAGGATAATATAATTATATTTCTATTTTTTTTCAAGACAATTTGTTAGACTTTTGGAATACGACAACTACTCGGCAATAGGTGTCTCTACCTGTTTCAAACTTGACGAATCATACTTACTATTCTATCTGTGTCGTATTCCTCATTACTGAGGGTCGTGACCCTTTTCCATTAATCACATAATGGTAGGATTTTTCTTGAGATAATAATGCAGTGGGTTTCCACGTCGTTCCGCATACTTGCTTAAATTCGAAAGCGTTTGTCGATATGTCCTTCAATCACGAGCAAAGAATCGACGTGAGTTTTAGCATGGGTATGTTAGGACCTATGTCCTATAGGGAGGGAAAAATGTTACTTTGTATTCCGGAAAATTAGGATGTTCCAGCGAGAACAACGTTGTGACGACCTCCGTGGCGCAGTGTTCAGCGCTGTTGTCATAACGTGCGGAGGTGCCGGGTTCGATCCCCGGCAGGGTCAATTTGGGAATTTGTAATTTCTTAATTTTCCCTGGTCTGGCCTGCTGGGAGGCTTCGGCCGTGGCTAGTTACCACCTCACCGGCAAAGACGTGCCGCTAAGTGATTTAGCGTTCCGGTACGATGCCGTGTAGAAACCGAATAGGGGTATGGGCTTAATATTACCTTCCATGCCCCTAACAGGTTAGCCCGCTACCATCTTAGACTGCATCATCACTTACCATCAGGTGAGATCGCAGTCAAAGTCTAACTTGTAATGGATTAAAAAAAACGTAATTATTCTTCTTTTTTTTACCCTAATTTTAGGTTCTAATCTGTCTGAAGAAGACTGAAGATTCACATATTAATTTAAGACGTTAAAGTTACATTGATGCTTAATCCAATCCCTCTCCATACGAATAGACGACAGTGTTAAAATCTTTTGTTTTCCCGCAGTAAGGTAAATGTACCCATTACAGGCGGTCGTAAACCATACTAATATTATAAATTTTACTATTCGAGTGATTTTGATGAAATTAAGTACCGCGGTAGGTTGCATCTCGGGGAAGGACAGAGGCTACTTTTTGTCCCGGAAAATTTATGTCTCCGTGGGAATCACAAAAACCTTAATCCACGCGGACAAAGTCGCGGGCATCATCTAATTTGTAATAAAAAAGTAGATTTTAACGCTTTATTCATTTTTTCATAAGGTTTTCATAAGGTTCATTCATAAGGTTAGGGTCAAGTAAAATGTTTGAGTGGATGGATGGATGTTTGTTACTCAATCACACCAGAACAGCTGAATGGATCTGGATGTTTGGCCCAACGATAGATTATAGTCGGAATGACACATAGGCTACTTTTTATCCCGGAAGATAAAAGAGTTAAGTTAAGAGAACCGAAAAACCTCCATCTATGCTAGTGATTTAGTTATGAACTCTACTATTTAAGTCAATTTTTTTCTAAGGTCAATAAAATTAAAAATGCTACCCACTCTTTTCTTTCATAGCACTTCCTCGATTTAGAATTAAAGATTTAAAAAAGATAGCGAATGTCTTATCGAAATGGAAAAACATCTAAATCCATCAGTACGCGATACTTAGTAGCGATAACGTCCGATTATGATTAAACCTAACAAAGCAATTGTTTTGTCCAATTCACATACGATCATCCCACAATTTACACGATATTTTGAAATAATCTCTGTGATCTCTGATACAAATATCTGTAACTAGATCGTTCCCGTGACATCGTCCATGTGGATTAAGATTTTTTGATTTCCGCGGGAACTCTTTTATTGTCCGGGAAAAAGTAGCCTATGTGTTATTCCAGTCCAGACTATCTATCATTTCCACAAATTTCATCGACATCCTTTAACAAACCAATAAACCCACTTTCACATTTTTGATATTAGTACGGTTATTATATAAGTAGGACACCATTTTTTTTTATAAATAAATAAATAAAGAATGATAAATTCGAGTGATCGTTATTGGGCATGGTGCCCAAAACACTGGCGCTATTACCACAGAATAGGTAATAGTACTACTATTACCTTGTTGAATGGCAAGGCTAAGCCGTTGGGCTAAATAAGCGCCAGCTCTTTTATTTTATAAAATTCTTCGTGTCGGATGACCATGGGCCCAGAGCCTCAAAAGCAAGCGTCGCATAAACTTAGTCCTTAGATGGTATTGGATGCGAAAGTACTACTAGACTAAGAACGCTCGTGCATGCACCTACGAGTACATCGTGTGAGAATTGGTTAAATTCCACCACGTTTAACAATCTACTATTGTATCAGACAGTTTTCAATTAATCTTATCAGTAAAACGGCTACGGCACGCAGATTTGCACGAAATACATTATACTTAGGATTAAACTAGTCATCTTATCCACATTACATTCACACTATTCATCTAGATAATGGAAAATAGTTAAGTACCGGGTACTGTACAGGGTTGTGACGTCTGTTTCTGGAATCTAGTATATATTTTAATCCTAGAATATATTAATCGGATGTATAAAAGTAAATAGACAAATAAATTTATATTAACCAACACATTAATTAAAAAACAACCAAATTAATTACTTTAAATACGTAATTTAAAACTATAAATGTTTTTGTTTTTACAATGCCTCAGCATGATAGATAATATGTACTTACCTAACATACCGAACAAAAAGAAAAAAGAGAAAGAAATATATATAAGTACCTACTCGTATATATAGAAATAATCATATGTAAAAATATGTATAAGATGTAGCTTTCATTCATGTAATAATGTAGTGAAGTGTTCTAGACGAACTGTACGCACTAGTGCAGTAAGTATAGCGAAAAGAAAAAGGTAAAAAAAACCATTCGTAGTACCGACCTAGAACTCCGATCATCCGATCTCCGCTCTCCATGTCGGAGGAAAAAAGGAAGGAACACATAAAAAAAACATACCGGAGCGCTGTTTTTCAGGAGGAGCCCGAGGATCGAGACGTCCCGTCCCACCACTGTACCTACTACAAGAAAACAATTCATACTAATATATTATTATTATAAATGCGAAAGTGTGTCTGTCTGTCTATCTACTACGCTTTCACAGCCCATCTGTTCAATCGATTTTTATGTTTAAGGGATAGTTTGTATCGCGGGGAAGGACATATGCTACTTTTTATCCCGGAAAATTATGAAGAAATAGTAGCCTTGAGAGAGCTGAGATGACCTTCACCGGGACACAGCATATGCTTATATTTAATTTCATTTACAAAACAGCATTTGTTAAGTCGAGGTTAATTACACTATCGATGATTTTCTGAATGACAAAGTTGCATGGAAGCAACCGGCCTCGCATCCAGTCAGCCACAAGTCAGTGTAATACTTGTAACGTAATGTATGTGTTGTATTGTTTACTTATTGTAACCTTTTTCTTTTTCAAGAAAAGAGCAACTGCTGAGTTTCTTGCCGGCTCTTCTCAGTAGAATTATCTTTCTGAACCGGTGGTAGAGTCTTAACGTAACATAACTTCATAAGTGACACAAGTTGTCCTACATGAAATAAATAAATCATTTATCATTTATTTGTCATCAGTTGTTTTGGATTTGAATGACCGTGTCATCATCATCGGCGCTACAGCCCTTTAAGAGCCTGGGCCTGCTCCAGCAGATTTCTCCATCTGTCTCCACCATTCGCACTCGTTATCCAGTTTCTTAAACCAATTAGTTTTAAAGACTGTACTTAGTGCTTTTACCCTACTAAAAATAATAAGATTCGTATTTAAACATCTGTTCGCGATCGGATTAAGATATTATTCCCCTCGAGCGGGCCGCTGTCCCCGCCGTGGCTCGCATTACAATGTTTACATTGTTTATACAATGTTTACGAATTTTGATTTGGGGAGGAATTTGAATAATATTCTTAAAAAGTTTAGATGCTCAGGAACTTCACAACCTTCCTTTCTTTTCCGTTCTACCACAGAACGGCGAGAAACCGTCAGCGTTGGCATCCTTATGTGGTTGACGTTCAATCTGCACGCATGAAACTTTTTAGCTCGACGTTTCTGATACGAACCGCTAGTGCGTGGAACACCCTCCCAGCGCACGTGTTTCCTGCCACGTATAACTTAGATACCTACAAGGCAAGAGTGAATAGTCATCTTCTAGGCAAGCGCGCGTCAACCTAGACCTCATCATTGCTTTCCACTAAGCATGATTGTCGTCAAGCGCAAGCCTATCACACAATAAAAAAGAAAAAAAAATAAGCCTATGCAACTTTTCCTAGAAATCCTTTGTGGAGTTGAGCATTCACTTTTATTATATGGTTCCAAAAGAACCAAGTTTTAACCACCATATTCGATCACTCATCCAGTTACCGACTTGGTCGACTGATATGCGTTATCCCAACTAGGCCATTTGTCCCTCAACGCAGTAGGTACTCAATTTGAAAAGAAAAGCCTACGTTATATTATATAAAACTATATCAACCATTTTTATACTGTGAAACTTCCCTGGCGTCACAGTAGAGGAGACCCCGGGTTGGAGTCTTGGCAGGGTCAATGTGGGAATTTATAATTTCTGAATTTTCTCTGGTCCGGCTTCGGCCATGGCTGAAAAAGGAAAGTCGTACTTGTAATTATTAGATGAGTATACGAGCTACCAACCTACCGGCAAAGACCGCCGGTACGATGACGTGTAGAAAACACAAACGTAACATCTTAGAGTGCATCATCACTGACCAGTAGATCAAAAAAATAATTGTACGATAGTTTTTCATCACCCACATAAATGGTACCACCTGTGTTTTACAATGTATCGGTGAAACAAGTCTCGCCGCCCGGCCGCGCCCGTATTTGCGAACACTATTTATATTCGCTGCACAATCTGCGATACTCGCTAAACGGGATTTAAAAGCTCACAACAATTCGCGGCGATGCTTTTCTGGATCGCGTTATGCGTTATGCGCCGTACCAATTTTTTAAAACTCGCCTTCAACTTCCAACCTTATCTGGCCCGGTGGCTAAAATTGGAACTAATTCTTATGCCTGTTTAGTTTTTATTTTTCATAGATACTAGCGACACTGTCACCGGGTCAGATAAGTTTGTCGACAAGACAAGTATAAGAAATCCATTAAAAGTATGCTCCTAAAAAAAGCTTATTGTACTGTTGAAGTACGTAAATGATAAAAGAGCATGGATTTGACTCGCTGCAGCACAGCTCAGGACTACGGTTACATAAGTATTAAGTATGTACACATTGATGTAATTGTACATTATTATTTTCAAAAGAGCAACGGTAGATCCACACAACAGTTCACTCAAAAGCACTTATAAAAGTTTGTTTGAATAAAAAGATTTGGAGTTTGAGTTGGAGTTTTTTAACAGCTAGGTACTACACAGGATTTCCCCTGATTTTAAGTTTAGATGGATTGTGGAGTTCTTTTTTTGATTCCACTACAAGTTAGCCCTTGCCTGCGATGTCACCTGATTTTAATCTAAGATGGAAGCGGGCTAACCTATTAGTACCCCTGGCCGGTTTATAGCTCTAGGTACATGGCATCGTATTGGAACGTGTAAACGCCAATATTTGCGTTTCGCTTCGCCAACAATTCAGCCAAGTTGGTGACCTAATAAAAGTAGACTATTCTTATATTATTATTCGGGAGCAAAAATGTGTACCGTGCCTAAAAGGACTATTATCTGTATTGTCTATGGTTCATCCCTTAATGTATATATACGAATTTCATATTAAGTAACAGTTACTCCGCTGCAAGCTTTGACTTTGATTCGACCTTCTCCACTTACCTGCTAAATTTCGAGGACCAGCCAATCGGGCCCTCACGTGTCTGTTCAAATAACGGACAGAACGCTAAATCGCTTGGCAATAGGTCTTTGCCAATAGGGTGGTAACTAGTCACAACCGAAGCTTCCCACCAGACTCAATTATACTATAAGAGCTGTGAGAGCATTTCCCAATTATAGTCAGTGGTTGTCTCACGTCGCATAGCGTCGTCCAGCGCTCCGCCGGCCCTCTGCAATCAGAGCGTGACTGAGGATATCTCCCTCCGGCGGAGTAATAGATCTGTGATACGTATCCCTTGCGCGACACCTGCACTTTACACTCGCCATAGTTTACAAGAATTTCGTCTAGCGTTACGCACTGTCCTTCTCCCTCTATTATAGAAGGAGAGAGAGTATCTATATATCAATTAATTAAGTTAGTACTTCCAAGTACATAATAGAGCGTGACTGAGGATATCTCCCTCCGGCGGAGTAATAGATCTGTGATACGTAGATATCCCTTGCGCGACACCTACACTTTACACTCGCCATAGTGAATTTTCCCTGGTCTGGCCTGGTGGGAGGCTTCGGCCGTGCCTAGTTACCACCCTACCGGCAAAGACGTGCCACAAACGAAGTTTTTAATGACAAATCTTTTGTAAAATTAAAAAAAAATATATCAAGCGTTTTCAAAGTGAAGTTTACTAATAAGATTAGTTTGTAGTTAGCAATTTCTGTATAAGGTCACCCTTACTCTCTAAGTATTAATGTTTAAGTGTAAATTATTGTAAGTTCTCATATAAGTGAAACTTTGTTCTTCTTTGGGAAAAATTAATCTCTTTTTAAATTTTATAAACAACAGTATTCTGTGTAATTTTTTCATATGAAGATGGAAAAGAATGTCGTGTGTTTCATGCTAACTCAAAAATACAAACGGGACTGGCAGGTGTAACATTTCTAAAGATTCGATTGCATTACAAGACTAAATTCTAAAATTGTATCAACAAACAGACTGCAACATTTTCATTTATCTACTACAAGTTAGCTCTTGACCGCGATCTCACCTGATGGTAAGTGATGATGTAGTCTAAGATGGTAGCGGGCTAATCTGTTAGGGACATGGCAGTTATATTAAACCCATACCCCTATTCGGTTTTTACACGGCATCGTACTGGAGCGCTAAATCGCTTGGCGGCACGTCTTTGCCGCTAGGGTGGTAACTAGCCACGGCCGAAGCCTCCCACCAGGTCAGACCGTGGAAAATTCAGAAATTATAAATTCCAAAATTACCAGACCCTGCCGGGGATCGAACCCGGGACTTCCGCGCGTTAGGACAACAGCGCAGAGAGGTCCTCATACTCGTCGTCAGACTTCTAGGCCTTTAAAGGCTCAGAAATTCTATCAATGTATTTCCTTTCAGCCGTGCAGTAAATCCTACATCGTAATACAAGATATTACATGGCATTACAAGATTACTTGTAACAAGAAAGGGTGATACGGTGTATATCCCGACTGCATATTAGAAGATTTGGATATACTAGAGGCAGATAAAATTGGTAACTAGGATATTTTCGAAGTCATAAGACTTCTTGAGAATCGTTGTGATTTGAAAATTCAACAAAAACAAAAAGAGACAAACATATAAAGATAGGATTTAGTCTGCGAGAGAACGAGATAGAATACAAGTTAGATTTATCGCATTCTCTCGTAGGCTACTTTTATGAAGTTTCACTTCTGCCGTGTGTGAATTGAAAAAAAAAAAATACACACATATTTTTTTTTCAATTCACACAACTACTGGTACGGAATGCCATTCATACTGAGAAGAACCAGCAAGAAAAGGAAAATAAAGCTATTATTTATTTATTTACTAGAAGATGATGCCCGCGACTTCGTCCACGTGGATTACAATTTTTTGATTCCCGCGGAAACTTTCATTTTCTGGGATAAAAAGTAGCCTATGTCCTTCCCCGGGATACAATCTATCCCTGTGCCAAATTTCATCAAAATCGGTTGAATATATCGCCGTGTCGTGAAAGCGTAGCAGACAAACAGACAGACACATTTTCGCATTTATAATATTAGTATGGATTTTTATTTCTTTATAAGGTTGTAAGGAGCCAATCTACGGCGTCAGTACAGGGGATATAAAAAAGCCACAATCGTAAAAACACGTTGTCTCACTCCATCGGGGTCACCCATCGATACATCGCCATTACACGCTGTCCAAGTCATAGGCGGTAGCGATCTATTGTTTACCAGACGATTCCCGCGACTCAGTCTTTTATTTTTACTGTGAGAAACTTGTGCTTGACGATAATCATGCTTAGTGCAAAGCAATGATGATGGTTAGAACGCGCTTGCCTAGGAGATGCCTATTCACTCTTACCTTGAAGGTACCTTAGATATACGTATTGGAACGGTCTGCATGGTTTAAGGTTAATAAATAATCCCGTGGTACCTCTCTGTGCGAAATGAGTAGTGTTTAACTGCCCGTGTATTACCACACCAATATATGGCTCTCTTTTATCAATCGCGCATCTGAAGGTGGCGGGTTAGGTTATCCGGTTATTTATTAAAGGTGCGGAACATACACAAGAGACGACGGGCGAGGTGATAGCGTGGCGTGGGCGCGCCGTCGCTTCTAATACATTTCATACAAAATGTTTACAATAGACGGTACGCCAGGTATACAACTGCAAACACGGCGAGGCTCGGACGCCTCTTTCGTACTTCCAAGTACACACCGCCGCCACACCTCCGCCACGCCACTCGCTTATATCCCGCACCTAAATTTCAGATTCAGATTCACTTATTTGCATTTAACATGAAAAATTGTACAATGATTGACATGTATACTTATGTCGCAGTAAGTATACTTTTTACAATTAATGTAGCCAATCCAATTCTTGACATTAAAACTATAGACATTGTACAGAAAATATTTTTAGTGTAAGCCGTAATGGCAAGAAAACTGTTTGTTTTTGCGAGAGGCAGTCTGGTAACCCCACCGCTTTAATGTCTTTTTTTTATCCACTACAAGTTAGCTCTTGACTACTATCTTACCTGATGGTAAGTGATGATGCAGTCTAAGATGAACGGATGGATGGGTAAATTATGGACATTTTTAAGATAATATTTTTAAAAATGGCGAGAAAAGTAGTTGTTTTTGCGCGAGGCAAAGTCTGATAACCCCGCCGCCGCCTTAATCTCTTTTTTTTTATCCTCTACAAGTTAGCCCTTGACTGCTATCTCACCTGATGGGAAGCGATGATGCTGTCTAAGATGGATGGATGGATGGATGGAGGGATCTCTTGCCCTTATAACTTGTACCGCAGTATCCCAGATGTTCCCTCCAGTGTAAACCAGGCATTTTACGAGACACGTTAGGCACCTATACGTCGGGTGACGCCACACCAAATATTGGTTTTTGGGCTCATTCCACCTGTAATTGAATACATTTCACGACGTACTTTAGGTAGGAAGGTCCCAGTTTCGATTCCCTATGGGATCACTTAGGCATGAACAAAAACTTTGGTACCTAAAGTCTTTGAAATGAAATGATTTAGTTTGCTAAATGTGAGTTCAAATACATAGTAAGCTGGAAATTGGATTGATAAGTCTGTCACATTTTGCCAAATAATTGGCGTGCAAAATTGGCAGTAGGCACAACACACACTTGCTGCTCAAAATACATAGATTATAATATTAAGTTAGAAAGTTTAATACATTATTAGATTAGCTTAAATAAAATTACAAAATTAAAATAGATTGTTAGATTAATTCCTATGTAAAATTAAAAAATTAAAGATTCTTGTGTTAAATTGAAATGTCATAAATATGCATAAATAGGTATGTCATTATGTCCTAGTATATAAAAATATAGAATTGCAATACACCTCGATCAAATCTTACATTTAGATAAAAAATCATTAACATTATAAAAACATTCTTCAATTAAATAGTCAAACATTTTTTTCTTAAACTTAGATGTCGGTAAACTTTTTTAGTGTTGTCAGTCTTTTGAAGTGAAATTTCTTTAGAATCGTTTTGATTTAAAAATGCCATGAAACGGAAAAGCGACAACAAAAAGAGACAAACATATATAGGATTTAGCCTGATGAGATAGAATACAAGTTATATTTATCTCATTCTCTCGTAGGCAACTTTTCTGAAGTTTCACTTCTGCCGGCACACGCACACTTTTTTTTAATTATTTTAACCACTGACATAGTAAAAGCCTTTATTCCTTACCAATATGACGACCTCCGTGGCGCAGTGTGTAGCGCTGTTGTCTTAACGTGCGGAGGTCCCGGGTTCGATCCCCGGCAGGGTCAATTTGGGAATTAATAATTTCTGAATTTTCCCTGGTCTTTCCTGGTGGAAGGCTTCGCCGTGGCTAGTTACCACCCTACCGGCAAAGACGTGCCGCCAAGCGACTTAGCGTTCCGGTACGATGCCGTGTAGAAACCGAAGGGGTATGGGTTTAATATGACTGCCATGCAACAACGCAGGGCAAACGCTGAGCTGTACCTACACCCTTACTGGGCGGTGTCACAGACGAAAGTGTTACATTTGTATCTAGTTTTGTCTGTGACACCACTGGTGAATAAAATATTTTTCTTTCTTTCTTTTCTTTCTTCCATGCCCCTAACAGGTTAGCCCGCTACCATCCTAGACTGCATCATCACTTACCATCGGGTGAGATCGCAGTCAAGGGCTGACTTGTAGTTTTTGTTTTAAATTCTTTATTGCACATACGTAGATTACAATGCACAAAGGCGAACTTAAGGTGGATGACAAGGGTCTGCCCGCGAAATTCAAATTTAATTTGGTTTTTCACAATTTGTAAACTAATACGACAAAGTAGGCTTATGGCATTCAAATTGCGAGCCTAGGAATATCATCTTCACAGGTTTATATAAAAATCTTTACTTGAAAGTGTCCAGTTTAAGAAATTAGTCAAAATAATGAGTTTGACGTGAGTTACTCACAAATTAGTCATTATTTTGACTAATTTCTTAAACTGGGCACTTTCAAGTAAAGATTTTTATATAAACCTGTGAAGATGATATTCCTAGGCTCGCAATTTGAATGCCATAAGCCTACTTTGTCGTATTAGTTTACAAATTGTGAAAAACCAAATTAAATTTGAATTTCGCGGGCAGACCCTTGTCATCCACCTTAATACCTAGAGGTACTAGCTAATGCCCGCGACTTCGTCCGCGTGGTTTAAGTCTTTTAATTCTCCTTTCTTCTTCCTATGCCTATGTGTTATTCCAGACTATATAATATGTCTGTACCAAATTTTATCCATATATCCATCCAAACTTTCGCATTTATAATATTTATTTAGATTAAGTATAGATTTTGTATATAGACATAATGCAATTGCACCAATTATTTTGATATGCGCCGATATCTCCGATACAAATATTAAAAAAAAACAGATACATCGGTCAAGCAGACCGATTTGCCTGTTTTTTTAACCTAAACATCCAAGGATCAAATTTATTTGAGGGGGGATGTAATTTCTCAGCCCCTAAGATGTTTTGAGATGAACTCGGAGGCTGGGCGTGCGTGCGCGGCGAATGTAAATGTCTGATGCTGATAAATAAAGAAAGAGGTAAAACACGGTTGAGGTGCGCCCTAAACAGGCGGTAGGGGTGTGCACTACGAGAAAAAAAAACTAGGTATTTTTTTTTCAATTACAATTGGGTATTTCATAAATTCAATTAATTAAATTATCTATACTTACCTACTTAATAATATTATAAACTAGATGACGCCCGCGACTTCGTCGGCATGGATTAAGGTTTTTTGATTCCCGCTGGAACTCTTTAATTTTCCGGGATGAAATGTAGCCTATGTCCTTCCCCGGGATAGAATCTACCCATGGACAAAATGTCATCAAAATCGGTTGAGCAGGCGGGCCGTGAACGCGTAGCAGACAGACAGACGGACACACTTTCGCATTTATAATATTCCAGTATGGATGCGAAAGTTTGGATGGATGTATGGATGTTTGTTACACTATCACGCCAGAACGGCTGAACGGATTTGATTTGACGGCTAATTTTTATCCCGGAAAATTTAAGAGTTCCCGGGGGAACCAAAAAACCTCAATCCACGCGGACGAAGTCACGGTCATTAGGTAGTTACTTATAAGAACGGCACAAATTTCACCCAGATCCATCGAAATAGAAAGAGTTGAAATTATACGTCCATGTCCAGATCCGTTCAACCATTTTGGCGTGGTTAGAAAGAAAGAAAAAACATTTATTTTCCAATTTTGCCACACATGCCTCAAGGGAATGCTACCCCAGCGTGTGGTAGAGTAACAAACATCTATCTATCCATACATCCATCCATCCATCCATCCATCCATCCATCCATCCAATTTTTCGCATTTATAATGTTGGTTTATAAGTAAGAAGTTAGCTGTGTAATCATGTGGCAGCCCTAGCAGCTAATATGTGAGTGACAGACGGCCATAAATCCCAGGCGTCGCATGCGGCCCCGGGGCGCGAGTTCGATTCCCGCTTTATTGCCCATACTGTGGCCGAGCTACTGGGGACCTGTGCCACGAGAAAACAACGTTTTAAAACCTTGGATATTTACAATTAGAGCAAAGCTGCTGATTTTGCCGACTCTCCTCAGAAGTTTACTTTCCTTACAAGCGATAGAGACACCTTCATGAAATAGAGTGAGTTTACAGCATTTGAGGGTAGGTAGATCATATTACAATTTAAAATGCGAAAGCCTATTTGTCTGTTGGTTTGTCCTTAAATCATGCCGAAAAAAAACCAACGGATCGACTTCATTTCTTGCATGGGTATAGTTGAGGACCTGTACAGTGACATAGGCTACTTTTTATCCCGGAAAATTAAAGAGTTCCCGCGGGAACCAAAAAACTTCAATACACGAGGACGAAATCGCGGCCATCATCAAGTTAAGGATTAATGATTACTACAAAAAAAGAGGCAATGCTGAGTTTCTTGCCGGTTCTTCTCAGTAGAAGTTCTTTCCGAACCGGTGATAGAGTCTTGACATTTCATAAGTGGCACAAGTTGCCCTACATGAAATAAATAAATCATTTATCATTATGCATTTATCATTTACCGACGTATGTGAAAAAGTGGGGTTAAACATAATAAAACAATTTGAACCCTACGTAGGTTACCGTGGGGTAACAGCTTTATGGGCTAACCCCTGGGGTGCTGTTGGGGTTTCCCACCCTTAAGTGAAATTTGTCGATAGGCTTATAGATCTTGGACCTTATATTGTTGACAAAAAGAATTATACAATCTCTCTTTGCGTCGTATTCCTCATTACCGAGGGTCGTGACCCCTTTCCATTAATCACATAATGGTAGGAGTTTTCTTGGGATAATAATGCGGTGGGTTCCCACGTCCTTCCGCATACGACTCGACTAAGAGTATTAAACTCTTTTTTTGTAACGATTATTATCAGATGTTAGTGATAATAACCGGGACCCGAGGCACGGAGGCTTTCCTCCAAGGAGGAAAGGTCTAATTTGAACCTCCAAATTCGGTCATCCATTCAGTTACCGACTTGGGTCGACCGCGACGTTGCAATCGACTCATACCTATATTATGCGTTGTCACAACTAGGCCACTCGTCCCTTTAGAGAATAGAGAACTTACTTTTCACCTAAGAAATCTGAATAAAAAGATAGTTGTTTGCGGTAATTTTAACATGAATATATTATATTTAATAAACATCCTGTCACAAAAAATCTCCGAAACATACAATATAAGTCAACCCTCCCTGCCCCGAAATGCGCATTATATAAAAATAATATATGTTAAATGGCTAAAGGTTATGTGTAATAAACCCATTTATTTTCCCACCGCTGAGCTTTAAGCAAATACGAAAGTCCTAACTGTGAACAAGTGTTTATTTTATGTACGATTCTGCGTAAACACCTACAACTTCACTACGATCCAAAAATTTACATAAAACGTAGACCTCACTCGGTGTGTACAATGCCCCCGACTCGGACAGCAATCTCGGGACGCCATTACAGTCCCTCTCATACGAAGAAACAGAAAAACTTTTAATAATAGCTAAATAATTAGTTCATTCTTTTAATAACAAATAAACTCACACAAACACACACACAAACACACACACACACACACACACACACACACACACACACAAACACACACACACACACAATACAAAACTTAGTTATCATTGATGTAGATTTTTTTTAGTACCTACATAGTTATAGTTATGCTTCCGTTTTAGGTTTTATTTTATGGATATCTGTTTCGGAGGTGGGCGTTGACGGCGAAACGCGGCTGTACGCCTTTAGCGACATGAAATAGTGTTCTGTGTTACTATTTTTTTAAGTGTACCAACTTTATGTATTCCTATTTCAACAATTAAACTGATTTTGATTTTGATTTACAGTTGACGTCTCGTAAAAAGGACTTTGGACGACAGTGGATTTTCTACTATTATTTTCTACAGCACGAGGTATCCAATGAGCTGAGGCACAAAAACCGACGTAGCCGACGCAACTTTTTTCGTTCCATCTGAAGTAATGATAAAGGTGTGTTTTCACCAAAGCATATGGAAAATGATCAGTGCATTACAAATTCTTTTCAAATAGTAGCCGGGTCCGAAGTGTTGATTGGCTGAAATTACAAAAAATATTTCATCAAAAATGGTTTTAATACATAAAAACTAAAACATGTGTTGCTTTCAGGGTACACATAGAGATGTTCAGGGTAACTGGCAGGAAGTTGTATAACTAAGAGCCTAAACACACGGCGTATTTTATATTAAAAAGCAGATTGTTTCGTTCGTGATCACACATTCTTCCTAAATACGTCATATTGATTGACCGAGCGAAGCGAAGGTCTCTGAGTCTACTTGAGTGAATTTGCATTTGTCCGTCCGTCCGTCGGTCTGTCAGAGCCATATAACTTCTGAATTACTGAACGTTATTACTTCAAATTTAAATATAATATGTAAACCGATGGCCTCCAGCTGAATATGGCTTAAAAAGTTATAAAAATCTTTATTTCTCATAGAAGCGAATGCGAAGTAAAATATTTTTTATAGCGTTACATAGGCTTGCGGTATATCATTTTAAAGATAATTAAGAATAGAGTAAAATTTTTTTTTTTAATTTTTCCCTTAAATTTGACGAAATGGGGGGCTTTCAAAGTGGAGATTTTCTAACGTCCAAAGCTGACCTCAGAACTCAAAATTTTCTGAAAGGCTGAGCCTGAAACTTGATCAATTATTTGAATTACATCCTTGTATCCATATGTACTTGAACAACAAATACTAAAATCAGATAAATATTATAAGAAAACGAAATAATTTAATTTTTAATGTGCTTCAGTATTTTTAACAGAACTTCACAATGATGTCAATAGATGGCGCTCTGTTATGGCGATAACGTGAGGTACTCAGTTCGGGGCGAACCACTAGTATTATAAATGCAACAGTTTGGATGGATGTTTGTTACTCAATCACGCCAGAAAGGCTCGGATAGATTATACTCTGGAATAGCACATAGGCTACTTTATATCCAGGAAAATTAAATAGTTTAAACCGTAGGAGCCAAAACAAGCTCAATCCATGATGAAGTCGCGTCAGATTGGGTCATACACGCGTCTGTATGTATCTAAGTATCTCCGCGTTTATATCGCGTCCTCTGCGCGTACAAAATACGCCGTGTGCATTGGCTTCCAAGCTTAACAACGGGCTGTAGGGTGCTGGCATTTCGTGACGCAAGGATGCGGTTATTTACGAATTACGGGTTGTTAACAATTTTGATACAACATTCTCAGTAGCAAATGGACAACAACTTGATTACATTGGCTATATGTTTATTCCGATAACCTATAATTCTGTAACACACATTATAAAGTTTTTTGTAGTACCGTAGCGGATGTTATTTTTGGTTGTGACTTTTGGAAAGCCTTTCAGTTAGCGCCTGGAATTTTTGATAATTTAGAATTGAGTAAGGCACCTGCAAGGTTTTATAGCGTAAATTCAGGAAATGACGAACCAGTTCATATACCATTAAATCTTTTGATACTTTAACTGAATAACAAAAAGAATTAGCAAAGTCGGTAGTAAATAAATTTTTGGATATTATTGGCTATTTCTTTCTGAGTGCTACAACCGGCGACACTCACTGGTGTAAGCTCGGTCGAACGTTCAATTTGTTGGTCGAATTCCAAAATTTTGAAAAGTTTTTGGCAGATCTGTGAGAAGCAATTGTGTCCATTTTTATTTGGTCTTGATGGTTTTGACACCATCTTAACCGACTTAGTCGCGGGCATTAGCTAGTAATTTAATTAAAAAATAGTAATATTTATTTATTAACCAGCTGATGCCCGCGACTACGTCCGCGTGGATTAAGGCTTTTTGGTTCGGGACTCCTTAGTTATCCGAGATAATAAGTAGCATATGTGTTCTTCCAGACTATAATCTATCTCTGTGCCAAATTTCATCCAGATCCGTTGTGCCGTTCGGGCGTGATTGAGTAACAAACTTTTATCCATACAACCAAACTTTCGCATTTATAATATTTTTTTGTTTGATTTGACTAGTAGTCAAATACCCAATTCTACCGTCATTAATTTTCTAAAATTCTTTACTAAGCGAAACTAGGGTCAGCTATACTCAGCCATAACCCATAAAGTATGATCCCTTGCTATCATACCTCCTGAACTCCCGCGGGAAGACTCCAGCAATTATTTTGGCGGCAAAACCAAGCATCAAATACCTTTTTATGGCTTGCCCCGGGAACGTAATGTGGTAGGTATAGGTGCGCAATTTCCTTGAGTGATACTGAAGTTTTAGGGTTCCGCTGTAAAATCTATAATAATAGTAATTCATACTTACTAGTATAAATGCGAAAGTGTGTTTGCTTGTTGGTTAATCCTTCAATCACGCCGCAACGGAGCAAAGGATCGACGTGATTTTTGGCATGGGTTTAGTCGAGAACCTGGAGAGTGACACAGGCTACGTTGAATACCGGAAAATTAAGGTGTTCCCGCGGGAATTACAAAAAACTTAAACCACAGGGATGAAGTCGCAGGCATTATCTAGTAGATTATGTTTTACAAAAGAGCGAAAACCGAGTCTCGTGCTGGTTCTTCTCGGTAGGTATGGCATTCCGAACCAGTGATAGATTCACTCGATGATTCAATAGCACTAATAAAAGTTTTTAAAAAAACACTTTTCGATCCCTCCGTACCTCGGAGAAAACGTAATCCTTGGGTCCCGGTTACTATCACTAACATCCAATAATAATCGTTAGTAACGTAAGAGTTTAAATAGTACTCTAAGTCGAGTTGCATGCGGAAGGAGCTGGCACCCCACCGCAATATTAACCCAAAGAAAACCCTACCATTGTGATTAATGGAAAGGTGTCGACACCCTCAGCAATGAATAAAACTTTTTTTTTTATCCACTACAAGTTAGCCCTTGACTGCGATCTCACCTGATGGTAAGTGATGATGCAGTCTAAGATGGTAGCGGGCTAATCTGTTAGGGGCATGGCAGCTATATTAAACCCATACCCCTGTTCGGTTTCTACACGGCATCCTACCGGAACGCTAAGTCGCTTGGCGGCACGTCTTTGCCGGTAGGGTGGTAACTAGCCACGGCCGAAGCCTCACACCAGGCAAAACGTCGCAGAGAGAGAGATCGACCGCTGAGTTTTCTTAGCACACACACAATAGAGGCATTCATAAAATATGTACGGAACCTATTATTTTAACGTTTTTCACGCTTCTCAGCTTTTATTAAAGTTTATTGAATGTTGTTTTTGAGGTATGATCGTACTAAACATGTAATAAACGGTTAAACTCGACTGAAGTGGCCTACTTTATTTCGCTTACTTATGTTTTATAAGAATTATTGCTGTAATATTATATTATTGCTGTAATATTATATTATTGCTGTAATATTATATTATTGCTGTATAATATTATATTATTGGTGGTAAACATGCGATATTTCTTAACATCTTACAATATTATTTTTTATGAAAAGAGCAAATGCTGAGTTTCTTGCCGGCTCTTCTCAGTAGAAATAATTTTAATTTCCTAACCGGTGGTAGAGTCTTGACTGGTCTTAAGTGGCACAGGTTGTCAATAAATCCATGCTAATATTATAAATGCGAAAGTGTGTCAGTCTGTTTGTCTGCTACGCTTCCATGGCCCAGCTAATCGATCGATTTTAATGAAATTTGGTGTAAAGATAGTTTGCATCCCAGTGTACGACATAACTAGGCTACTTTTTATCCCGGAAAATTAAAAAGTTCCCGAGAATTTGCGGGCATAATCCAGTATTATAAATGCGAGAGTGTCTGTCTGTCTGTTACAAGTTATCCCTTGACTGTGATCTCATCTGATATTAAGTGATGATGCAGTCTAAGATGGTAGCGGGCTATCCTGTTAGGGGCATGGCAGTTATATTAAACCCATACCCCTATTCGGTTTCTACACGGCATCGTATCGGAACGCTAAATCGCTTGGCGGCACGTCTTTGTCGTTAGGGTGGTAACTAGCCACGGCCGAAGCCTCCCACCAGGCCAGACCAGGAAAAATTCAGAAATTATAAATTCCCAAATTGAGCCTGCCGGGGATCGAACCCAGGACCTCCGCACGTTAAGACAACACCGCTACACTGCACTGCGCGTCAAAGCGTTACCTACGCTTTCAAGGTCCATATGTTCATGCGAGCGTGCAGCTTCCGGGGGGATGCGTAAAGGCATTTTCCACCAGCGGGATATAAAAAAAAAAAGAACTGGTTGTGACGAAGATACAGAGATAGGTTGCATCCTGGGGAAGGATATAGGAACTACTTTGTATCCCAGGAAATTAAGAGTTCCCGAATCAAAAACCTTATTTCACGCGGATGAAGTCGCGGGCATCATATTATAGTTAAATATAACGTTAGACGTTGAAGGAAAACATCCTGAGTGTCCCAGAGTTTTCCATAACGTTCTCAAAGGTGTGTAAAGTAGTCAGCAGTGATCTTAACACTTAACAGGTTAGCCTGCTACCATCTTAGACTGAATCATCACTTA
The DNA here is from genome assembly GCA_923060345.2 of Erebia aethiops. Taxonomy (NCBI): domain Eukaryota; kingdom Metazoa; phylum Arthropoda; class Insecta; order Lepidoptera; family Nymphalidae; genus Erebia; species Erebia aethiops. The sequence goes on along the minus strand of OV281087.1, from coordinate 1,175,896 downwards.
CCATCAGGTGAGATTGCAGCCAAGGGCTTACTTGTACTGGCGTAATAAAAAGATTGGCAGTCATGACTGACTGCCGATAGAAGTGAAAACGAAGATTTAAAAAAATGAAACAAAAAATAATTAAAATAATATAAACCTTAAAACTAAGGCATTAAATTTTAATTACGAATGTAGTATGTTTATATTTAAGACCTTTTATCTTCGTAACAACGCGGGGTGTACCTAGGTGTCGGTGACGCGAATCCGCAAGTTTATACTCCCCTACCAAAAAGTGCTCTACGCGGCTAAAGAAATTTTCACTTCAAAAATGAATTGAAATGATGAATAACCTCATTAGGCATCTTAGGGGTATATTTCACTCTGGTTTATTGTGTTGGCAATATTTCTGTCAAAACTTGTCAAAATATTTTGACACAAAGAATAATGTTTTGAGAATGGGACTTTACAATGCAATATTTATGATCGACTATTATTATGGGAATAAGTATTAGAAGGTAAGAATATTAACATCTTTATCTATCTATCATTCTATACTAATATTATAAATGCGAAAGTTTGGATGGATGTATCTCAATCACGCCAGAACCGCTGAACGGATCTGCATAAAATTTGGCACTGAGATAGATTGTGCTCTGGATACTTTTTATCCCGGATCCAGTCACTCTCACCAGGTCCTCAGCTTTACCCATGCAAAGAATCACGTCGACCCGTTGCTCTGTTGCAGCGTAATTGAGGGACAAACAAACAAACAAACACACTTTCGCATTTATAATATTAGTGAAACTTCTTTATGAATCGTTGTGATTTGAAAATTCGGTGAAACGAAAAAGCGACACCAAAAAGAGACAAACATATTCATATTTCATAATAAGATTTAGGCTGCGAGAGAATGAGATAAAACACAAGTTATATTATCTCATTCTTTCGTAGGCTACTTTTCTGAAGTTTCACTTCTGCCGTGTGTGAATTGCACACACACGCTTTTTTCGGGATAGAAAGTAGCCTTTGTCACAAGAACTTTTTTAAGATATACAAAATTGGTTAAATTTTCAGTCATGGGAGAAAATCAGATAAGGAAACACAGTCACCTATGTTGAAAGTTTTCAAGGATATCATGCAAAAGGAGAAGACGTAAGTTTTTAAATAATAATAAAATTGTAGTGACTTCGTAAAATTTGTAATTCATTTGTCGGTAACAGTATACGTTTTTATTATAAACTCCCAAATTAGAGATGTTTCTCAACAAGTTCAAAGATTTTATAAAACCCACAACAAAATCAGTCGGGTTTTTTTTTACTTATCACCATCTCACAGAAGTCCATGAACATCGGCTTCGCAATCATTTAATTTCCGCGGCAAACTGTATGATATTTTTTTTTACATAACTGGCCTTACGGTTTAGTACGGCTATGACCTAAATTATCTATGACCGAGTCATACGTTTTCAAGCTTTCATTCAAGATGGGGCATATGTTGCAAGCAAGTTCCCGCTATTCAGACTAGATGGCGTTACTAGACATACGCCCACATTCTTTGTTTGACAGGGCCCGTCTATGTAAATTGAGGTCGTTGACTAAAAAGGACAAAACCCTTTGAGTTAGTGCATAGTTACTAGTGATAGTGTAGCAAAGTGCTGCCTAAAAGAACACAATATGAACCTAGGTGTCTATTTGCAACAAGAAAGAAGATACGTCATTGGACAATTTCTTAGTACATAACTAAAAAGCTTAGGTTCAAGACAAATTACTTTGGCTAGATTGTAATTATATTGAGCGCCCTTCATTGGTACTCAATAATAGAAAAAAAAAACCATCTCACAAATCATCTTAAATACCATAAAAATAGGTTCTCATGTTTGCAAGAGCACATAATATTTTGTATTTCAGGGACCCAGAAAAAACTAACTTACTGAAGAGTGCCAGAAATAAACTGAGGGAGAAGCGGCGGAAAACTTACTCGGATACAAGATCGAAGACAGATAACGTAAGTTCTAAAATAATATTAAGATTTATTAATTACTAGCTTGTGCCCGCAGCTTTGCTCACGGGAGCTTTTTTTGGAGTGAAACTTCTTTAGAATCGTTGTGATTTGAAAATACAATGAAACGAAAAAGCGACACCAAAAGAGACAAACATAATATTCATAATAAGATTTAGCCTGTATACAATAAACTGTATACAAGTTGTGAGATAGTATAATACGAGTACAAGTTAAATATAACTTGTATTCTATCTCATTCTCTCTCATTCTGAAGTTTCACTTCTGCCGTGTGTGAATTGTACACACACTTTTTTTTAAAGATTTTTGCTATCAAGTTATCTTGTTTCAGATATCGTATGACACCAGTAGCACCGACAAAGGTGTACGGAAAACTAGCAATCAAGGCAACATGACGGTGCAGAATATACAAGAGAGCAAAATTGAACGTCCTAGCCGCGACAGATCCGGCAGTTCGGTACGTAGTCTCAATCCGTCAAAGTCAAAGTCAAAGTCAAAATCTAAGTCTTAATCAAAGTCAAAGTCAAATAATTCCGACCGAATTTCGGCAACGACGGCCAATCTCCAGAGAGATTAGCCATCTGCGTGGGATATATTATAGGCACACAGGTTCAGGTGCCTGTTCCTTTACTCACATAGCCAGATGGGACGGTAAAACCGACACGACCGGAGAGAGATCAGGTGCAGGACGGACCGATGGCTTTACATGCTCTCCGAGGCACAGGGGTGAAGCACCGCCAACTAACCTAACTCCTGGCTTGAAGATGAGAATTTCTTGTCAGAAAAACCAAATACTTGTTATGACGCCCGCGATTCTAACCCGGGACCTCGTCGGCCGCAGTCGAACATGCAAACCACTAGACCAACGAGGCAGTCATTCAAAGTTGGTACAAGTTGCACACTTTTTGAACGTCATACAAAATTATAAAATTAATATAGTTCCACAAACATATTATATGACCCGGTGACAGCGTCGCTAATATATGTATACGAAAAATAAAATAAAAACAAAAACTAAATAGGCATTAAAATTAGTTCCAATTTTGGCCTCCGGGCTATATAAGTTTAACGAACTTTACATTAATAATTTTTAACAAACAATAACAAGTTTAAAAAAATATCAAAAGATAAATTATCAAAATTAATAATAATTAATTCATTGGACTTTAGATATTTTCCATGCGTCTGTCGGCACGTAGCGCCAAGTATTCTTTGTATGAGGTTGTATTTTTTTTTCTATCAACTACAATCACACCTGCGATCACACCTGATGGGAAGTGATGATGCAGTCTAAGATGGTAGCGGGCTAACCTGTTAGGGGCATGGCAGTTATATTAAAACAGCACCCATTCGGTTTCGACACGGCATCGTACCGGAACGCTAAATCGCTTGGCAGTACGTCTTTGCCGGTAGGGTGGTAACTAGCCACGGCCGAAGCCTCCCACCACAAATATATGTATGGAGCGCGGCTTCGTACAAACTCATACAATTTAAACCTTTAAGTTTGTCTCTTCAAGATCGCTAAATGTTTCCAGGCTTTTCCTGATGAAAGAAGGGAGAGTTGGTGGTTTTGGGTAAGTTATATAGCATCCCTTTATCCCATCAACTTAGAATTTAATAGTAGGTACATTACTGCCAAATATAAAGCAATTCACAGTTTTGTAATTTTAAAAGGACAAGGCGCCAGCCAAGGCCTTTTTAAGTAAACGAGGCCTTCAATTGCTATTTTGGCCTAGACTTGTATAGTAATTTTCTCTGAATTGCGAGGAAAGAAAGCTTGCCGATATATGGCGTTGACTTATCTTAACTCACGCTAAAACTGAGATACGAGTGGCCCAGTTGCAACAACGCATATCAGTCGATTAGTCCAGTCATTAATTGGTAGTTTTACCTGGAAAGGAATTCTGAAAATTGTAGATATCGACGTGCTCATTTCGAATTTTTACTTTGCCAACTCGTATCTTTGCCGCTCGCCGGGCATATTGGAAAATGGCGTTCAAAAACTTTTTTTTGACAATAACTCCTTTTAGACTCATTTTACGATGAAAATAGTTATTTATCTAGTTTAATTTATTATTTACAAAACTTCCGGTAAAAATTTTGAGCATCAAAAGACAATGAGCACAAAATGAAGCAACGTTGACCCAAGTCGGTAACTGGATAGGTAATCGAATTCGGAAGTCTGAAATTGGCCTGTTCGTTTCTTCCATGCCTCGGAGAGCACGTTAAGACGTCGGTCCCGGTTATTATAACCTCTGTTAATAGTCGAGTTGAAACAGTACTCTTAGTCGAGTCGTATGCGAAAGGACGTGGGAACCCACCGCATTATTATCCCAAGAAAACCCCTGCCATTATGTGATTAATGGAATAGGGTCACGACCCTCAGTAATGAGGATTACAACGCAGAGTGCGAGGGAGGAGAAAAACGCTTTAAAGTACTGTTCTGTTTATAATTTTTTATTTTCAGAAAGATAACAAATTCACGTCTAGTAAAAACAATCAAAAATCGGATGACACCTGCTCGTGCGTCTCTTGCGCGTAAGTGAATATATAAAACAGTTGAGTTGATACTTAGTACGCTTCTTGTTAGCACTTGCGTGATTATTTAAAAATAAAGCTGGTATCAATTATTACAAGCTAGCGCATTACCACACCACGCTAGTGTGAAATAAAATTAATTTACTTATTGATTTTAATCGTGACTTTAATCTAGATTTTGACTTTGATTTTGACTTTGATTTTAACTCACAGCCTAAAGAAGATTTGCAGCTCGGAATACACTTGCGTAGCGTGCCTTCTGGTGCTCTTCTCAGTTTCCGTGACGGTTGCCTTCCTTCTGGTGTTCAAGACCATGCCTACTACTGAAATGGTGACGGAGAAGAGTGTCCAAGCGGAGAACTTGAAGAAGAAGATTCAGATGCTGAAGGAGAAGCGGCAGTTGACTGAGAATTATGGATTCGATTTTACTGAGAAGTAAGAACACTTTGGTCTTTACAATAAGCTTGCCTTATACTGTATATTATGACATCTTAGTACGAAAATAGGTATGCACTAATAATGAAGAATTTTTTTTAATGTCGATTAAGGTTTTATAAAACCACTAGCAGATGCCCGCAACTTCGTCCTCGTGAAATAATTTTTTAAATTCCCACGGGAACTCCCTAATTTTTCGGGTTAATATAATAGCCTATGACACTCACAAACTATGTGTCTCTCTATTGGTACCAGAATTTTCAAAATCGGTTCAGTAGACCCAGAGATTTTTTCTTACAAACTCACAAACTTTACCTCTTTATAATTCAATGATCAAACGAACTTACCTGAAGTGAAGTTCGATCTTGATTATCTTGACTTCGTCGAAGAGATTTATAATGACCATTAGATATTCAGTTTGGTGCTGTATGCATGTAACTCTTTCTTTTTTTATTCACGACAGAACTGAGGTAGGTATATATTCGTTTACTCTCAGAAGTTGTGTGTTTGTCTATGCACGTTTATGTTACCACTAACCATTTCCCTTTTTAATTGTATGTCTTGTCCATAGGAGTAAATGGGACGACTCTTTGATGAATCCGGTTGGCAGTTACCCTAATATTTTGGGTTCTGGTAAGTTAAACCACAAACGGTAATAGCCAAAGCCAAAAGCAAGGGTTATTATTTTAGCAGTCTATGTATGTTTGTATTTATGTTTGTCATATCATAGCGCCTAAACTACTGGGCCGATTTTGATGAATGAGGTGTCAAATGCCAATCTGTAACCGCCAATATTTGCGTTTCGCTACGCCAACTATTCAGCCAAGTTGATGACATAATAAAAGTGGACTATTCGGGAGCAATAATGTATACCGTGCTTTAAAGGAACATAATCTATATTGTCTTTGGTTCATCCCTAGTGTATAAAAAGAAATTTTAAATAAAATAACTGTTACTCCGCTGCAAGCTTTGACTTTGATTCAACCTTCTCCACTTACCTGCTAAATTTCGAGGACCTGCCAATCGGGCCCTCACGTGTCTGTTCAAATAACGGACACAATCGATTCGTTACTATGGTCCGGGTGACATACTACATTTTACACGAACAAAATCGTTATGACGGATGTTACCTCCAAAAATGTGGAAATCTGAAATGTTTTTCGTAGCCGAGACTTTTTAATACATTTTGATTTTTTTTCGTAACCGGGTTAAATTTTTTTAAATACTGGTTGCTTGTTTGTTTACAGAATACTCTGGAAACAGCTATAAAGGATCGGTGAGTCTATATTCTTCTCTCTGCGTCGTATTCCTCATTGCTGAGGGTTGTGACCCCTTTCCATTAACACCTTGAAAACGGTATATTTTTTTATCCACTATACAAGTTAGCCCTTGACTGCGATCTCACCTGATGGTAAGTGTTGATGTAGACTAAGATGGTAGTGGGCTAACCTCTTAGGGTTATGACAGTTATATTAAATCCTTCGGTTTTACATGGCATCGTACCGGAACGTTAAATTGATACCGCTACGCGTTCCCGAGAAAAAGAGTGTTGACAGACAGATCCACAACAAAGTGATGCTATAAAGGTTCCTTTTTCCTCTTGATGAAAAAGGAAAAAAAAAAAACAAGCACCCTAAAAAACCACCTCAAGAGTTCCGTACCTCATAAGAGAAATGCACTTTATTATTGTTTGTAAATGTGCAGTAAACCCTTTGATTTAGTGCACAGTAAGATATTTTTATCAATCAACCTATAGGGTGTTAATATTGGACTCCTTCTGTTTCTCGTAATTCCAAAATGTGAGTTACGATCGAGTTTTTACCTACACCTCCACTATAAAATGATTTATTTATTTCACATAGGACAACTTGTGTCACTTGTGATACATCAATAATCTACCATCGGTTCGGAAAGATGATTCTACGGAGAAGAGCTGGCAAGAAACTCAGCAGTTGCTCTTTTCTTAAAAAGGAACTGGGTGCTAGGCCGGTTGCTTCCATGCAAGTTTTTCATTCAGAAAATCATCGATTATATATAAGCTGACTTGGTCTTGACTGAGGGAAAAGGTAAAGTGAAATGGACTCGTATATATATGCAACATTGTTTCACACTTCCACTAACACAGAGTTTTGACAGTTGCCTTAATGAGCGAGCTGATTTTGACTATTTTTGAACTTTATTTGCTAGCTTTTTTTTTGCTGGTGAAATTGCTTGTATGCAGTTTACCTCTGCGATTAAAACGGGGTTGGTACGAAGCTCGCTCCACTCGTGGTAGAATCCTCGCTGTCTAGCTATGGTATGTCTGTACTTGAAATCATCTTAAAAATAGCATTAAAAAAATTACGGTTGTCTGTATGGTTTACGAACAATAGTTTTACGTGATAACTAGAAGTTCTCGAAGAAGCTCGCGTGGCGGCGTTCCAGTAGCAGAACTATTCGAACTGCTAGCTTTGACGTCACGCGATCGTGCCTCTCTATCGCTTCTTCCACGGTCTCGCTTGCACGCTCACGCTCAGCCGGAACGTGACACTTTTTCGTGCGTGCAGCCGGTGTTCATCGATTTATAAGACGTTATCACGTCAAAACTTATGGTAACGCTCCTCTCCCTTTTGTGAAAAAAGCCCGTAGCGGGATGCTGGGATCATCCAAGGCTTAAAGTACGGTCGACAAAAAACGTTTATTTTACATTTTATTTTGCATTTTAATTGTTTATCTCACGTAGCAAATTAACATAATTAATCATGATTGATAACGGTTTCATGATTAATAAAAAATATTTATTAATTTACGAGATATAGTATTAATTCTATTGATTACAACTTGACCCATTAAATAAATTAATGATTAATAATAATAAATAATCTTTATTGACCAACACTTGAGTACCTATAGCAAATTATAGGTTTGACTCTATAAATCGCTATCGCTATCTGTAAAGATCTTCTGATCGCAATAAAATTATTATCATCATGTATTTATGAACATAACGGACCATATGTTTTTTAAACAACCAAATTACTTGGACGAATTATCCACGGGACGCGTGATATCTTTTCGTACACTATTGTTAATAATTGGACAGAAAAATGACAAGGCACTCTCCCCTCGCCCCGCAAAAGTTAGTCGAACGTGAATTCATATATATATATATATATATATATATATATTTCTTACGTTTCCTATCCCGTGTTTATTTCATCCAAGCCAAATTACCATAATATATTTTTCTCATATATAAACTTTTTTTTTGCGAACGCTTCTTTCAGATCTAGACGGCAGGCATTATTTGCTTGCCTGCGGTATTGTGCCACAAAGTATGCCTGATGTATTAGGCGGGGTAGACTTTTGAAGGATTTTGTAAAAAAAATATACAAAAAAAATTACTTATTTCACTCGATACGAACGAAGCTGGTGCGTGACTTGGATGTAGAATTTAGCTAAAACGTGGAAATGATGTTACATGATATTTTTCCTTGTGACGGAAATACTTTATTTTTAATTTTATGATGGTAGGCGCATATCTTATACTAAATATTTTTCGTTTTAAGAATATTTTCAAATTCAAAATTACTTATAATTTCATAACAAGTTAGCCTTTGATCGCGATCTCACCTGGTGATGTGAGTCGTCATTTCTATTCTATTCCATCTATAGGTACTTACTTCTATACCTCTATACTAATATTATAAATGCGAAAGTTTGGATGTATGGATGTATGGATGGATGTTTGTTACTCAATCACGCCCCAACGGCTGAACGGATCTGGATGAAATTTGGCACAGATATAGATTATAGTCTGGAAAACACATAGACTACTTTTTATCCCGGAAAATTAAAGAGTTCCCGCAGGAACCAAATAACCTTAATCTACGCGGACGGAGTCGCGGGCATCAGCTAGTCAAATATGTAATCAAATAAATATATAAATCGCGGGCATCAGCTAGTCAAATAATCAAATAAATATATAAATATCAAATAAATATTATAAATGCGAAAGTTTGGATGTATGTATGTCTGGATGTATGGATGGATGTATTGTTACTCAATCACGCCCCAACGGCTGAACGGATCTGGATGAAATTTGTCACAGAGATAGATTATAGTCTGGAATAGCACATAGGCTACGTCTTTTCATCCCGGAAAATTAAGGAGTTCCAGCGAGATTCGAAAAAACTTCTACGAAGCCATAAAAACAATACGAATTGTGAACCTTGTGAAATCCTAAACAATATTTGTTTTATTTTAACAGCTGCCTTTAGCATAGCAACGTATGCATAACACACCAATGGGCACGTGGCCCCTTTGCTTGAGAGGTTTTTAGTGTGTTTCTAGTCATACAAAGTTCTATGATTTACTTGGAGGCCTATTAAATATACCAGACAGACATACACAATTCCGCATTTATAATATTATTATACTTAAACACATTTTATTCCATATGCAATATATCATAATACTTCTAATGCTGTACCAAAACAGGTGATATTTCCACGCAGTGTCGTGCCGGTGTAGCATTAGTATCGGCTCCCTGATGTAATACATTCCCCGCCTCGCTGCCACTTGACGCCTTGAGACCTATAAAATATACTGGACATAAATCTGTTGAGCTCTGCGTCCAATGTTCTAGCGAGGATGTAGCTAAATATAGCTTGCCGTGCTCCGAATTATAGAACTAAAAAAATAATTAGTTTTGTTTTGTTTGCAATATCAGGCTTCAAAAAATCATGATTTTCATAATAATTTCAATCTATGCTTCGCAGAAACTACCAACAAAAATGAGAAAGGATTTAGTCCACCGCGCTGGCCAATTACGGATCGGCAGAATTTACACACTCCTCAGAACATTTTGATGAACTCAAGCAGCGTGCAGGTTTCCTGACGATTTATTTTTCCTTCACCGTTAAGGCGCTGTGAGCTCACGAGACGAAAAACACAGGCGCGGGGGTGAAATCGAGCAAGCGCATGTCGCGAAAAATGCATGAAATAATTTGTAGATATATTAATATTTACTTTTCAATACAAATGAATCCGACAATGTGTTTGATTTAGAAATATGAATTTTATCTTATATTTCTAGAGCTAATTATTGGTTTCGATAAGGAGAAAAATTGCTTTAAAAGGTAAATTAAGAGGTATGTTTAAAATAAATTTCAATGCAGAGATTTTTTAAATTGTGTTCTGAGATGAGTCAATGGCTGCTCAAAGGTCTTGAAAACAGCTCATTATTTTTACAAGCATACATTATGTTACCGTTGATGGATACACTGCTTTTAAAAAACCCCTTTTATCCCTACACAGGGCCTTAAGGCAAGTAATATTTAAAGTGAAATGAAATGATTTTATTTCACGTAGGACAAATTGTGCTACTTATTAAATATCAATGCATGAAGCCCCGTTTAGTTAGAGGGTAGTGCGACAGTAATTTATATACTCGTAGCTCATAATATCTTCTCTATCGAAGGAACCTGGCCCTACCTGGCTTATAGAAAAAGGCGCAAGTATCTTAGTAGACTTTAGTGAGACGTATAGGAAAGAAAATTGTTAAGAAAAACTTTCTATTAATATTATTGAGGGTTCTGTAAGTAGACCGTTACGTTACGTCTTTGTTTATTTTGTTTTAAATTTCATGTTTTGCTATTTTGCGAATTTTTTGATTTACTTTACCGCCAGCGATTATTATTATGACACAATGAATTCCACTGTTTCACTTTGAGTACAAATAAAATTATAAATTACTAGTTGATGCCCGCGACTTCGTCCGCGTGGAATAAGTTTTTTTAATCTATTTAAAATCATTGAGAATATGATTAGAAAGTGAAATATATAGAAACGGGCTATAGTTACTATAGGGGGTCACCTGATGTTAAGTGATTACCGCCGCCCATGAACATTTGCAGCACCAGAGGATCCGCCAATGCGTTGCTGGCTTTTGAGATATTTGTTTATCCGCCCTTTCAAGAGCCCCATATTGTAGTCATAAGGGAACACAGAAGATGGAAGCTGGTTCCGTAATTTGCAGGTTCTTCGAAGAAAATACCTGAGAATAAGTGACCTCCCTGGCGCAGTGTTAAAAGCGCTGTTACCTTAACGTGCGGTGGTCTCGGGTTCGATCCCCGGCAGGGTCAATTTGGGAATTTATAATTTCTGAATTTTCCCTGGTCTGGCCTGATGGGAGGCTTCAGCCGTGGCTAGTTACCACCCTACCGGCAAAGACGCGCCGCCAAGCGATTTGGCGTTCGGTACGATGCCGTGTAGAAACCATGTAGGGGTATGGGTTAATTATAACTGCCATGCCCCAACAGGTTAGCCCGCTATCATATTAGACTGCATCATCACTTACCATCAGGTGAGATCGTAGTCAAGGGCCAACTTGTAGTTGAATAAAAGAAAAAAAAATACATATGTAAAAAAAGACCTGTAATAACGTAATACTACCTTATCTAATAGGTATGTCAGGTTTTTTTTCTACATTACTGAGGAACCCTAAAAGAAGAGTTGTCTCTATATCCGTGTCCCCACAAATCAAACAAAGCTCTGGGGGGAATAAATACAGCCTTAAGACTTCCTATGATTTGTTGTCTTGTTGTATCTCTTTGTACAGGATGTTTCCTTTTTAATCAAAAAATATACTCAGTGAAATGTCTAAACAATATTAAATTCATAATAAAAGATACGGAACCGCCAGGATTTGCAATCCTTTCATCTTCTATCCCGAAGGAATCTTATTGTTTTTCTGGAATTAATGTTTAAATTAATTAATTAATAATTAAATTAAATGAAAAATATAAAATAAAATAAATCTATAACTGACCCAACGTTTTAAGGTGTGCTTTAATAAGTGCTGATTGCATCAACACCGAATAAAAAAAAATCTTACGTTATAATATTATTGTGTAACGTTATTATTTTAAGTGTCAAGTTGCGTTCATTTCGTTCAATAGGCATGATGACTGATTTTGAAAAATGGTCAGATTATGTTCGGATGTATCTACTATTTCGAAAAAATATCTTATTTCAGCAGAAAAATAAGGTTTGGTAGATGAAATTGGCATTTGAAATTTAAATTTTAAAATTCACGCCAAAACGTTCGGCGGTGTCATGGCGTCGTTTGTGACGTCACTATTATTTTTACCAATGTACTCTGTGCAGTGTGCAGTAAACAATAGTGTGATTGTTAAAGTTCTAAAATAATTGTGACGTCATTGTCGCTTCATTGGTGTTTAACCAATATGGCGGATTGCTGTATTTTATAGTTTTATTTTATCAAAATAAATAGCAATCTTACTCGAAATAGGAAAAAAAATACGTTTTTTATAATCCATGAATCCAATTTTATTAGATAAATTTATAATTTCATTGATTCTTTGTTACTGTCATCATGCCTATTGTTAGACACGTTGGACGAATTAACCACGGGACGCGTGACATCGGCCATATTCGCCTTACCCCTCTAGCCGCGAACTGTGACAGTTTCGCCATTAAGTAATTATGATATTGTGTTGTCATAGTGATCGACCTTTTTATACACTAGTGTCAATAATTGGACAGAAAAATGATAAGGCACCCTCCCCTCGCCCCGCAAAAGTTATTTGATACATGACCGTGATTTCATACATTTTTCTTTTCTTACGTTTCGTATCCCGTGTTTACTTCATTCAAGTTAAACACCCATACAAGACAATACGTCATAGTCGGTATCCCATCTATCAGTTATCAAACTTGATAAAACTAACAATAATATCATTACTTTCGGAGCACCCTGTACATTTGCGGTAGCATCTTCACCAATTGACTCCCATTAGGGCATCGAAATAATATATTAATATTTATCGCTTATGGCCCTAACCTTAACCAGCTTACAAAGAACCTTACAACACAAAACATGAACCTTATTTTTTCTTACCATAAGGTTGAATTTTAAATACAATTTTTTAGAACACCCCAAAATTCTAGTTCTCAAATATGGTACCCAAATAAAACAGAACCTTATTTAACTTATGGATAAGGTTGAAATTTAAATGTTTGAGTAACTCGAGTTTTGGGTATTAAAGGTGTTCTTACAAATATATCTATTTAAAAGCTTCCAAAGTTATGCTACTTAAGGGAATGTGATATAGGGGTATGCACCGCCATTTTTGGTTAAGTAAATTTTGACCCTGTCTAGGTAAGAATTACTTATTATTATTTGCAGGATGCCAACCCTAATCAGATCAAATTCAATAAAATCCTTGAAAAAACACGCCTAATACATAATCACCTACCCCCCATATATAATTCCTTGATTAGAATAGCAAGCGTTTTAACCGCCCGCCTGCCGCCGCCCTTACACCATAATAAAACAACACAGCTCTTTACACAAAGGCGCATGAAAAGGACCACGGTCCGGCGTAACAATAGAGTCCCGCGGGCGCTTCGTAGATTAAAAACCACGGGATAACGTTGGTTACAAACATGACGAGTTCACCGCTTGTTTTTAATGTTTAAAATGATATATTCTCACTGTCTATTTGCTACGATTTTGCGGCCTATCTACTCAGCTGATTTAGGCGAAACTTGGTACATGCATACGCTGTATCCTGGCGGAGGACATAGAAAATATGGAAAATTTAGTTCCCACGGGGTTTAAATCCATGCTAGCAAAGGCGTAGGCATAATTTAGTATATTGAATGAAAGCTTATGAGTCTGGCCGTAAGATAAGTATTTATAATTTTATAAAGTATGACTTTTTGAAGCTTGAAAATACTTATTCCCAATTATTATTTTAAAAACTACAGCATAATTTTAACCTCCGTTGAAACCTTATTTGGAGCAGGATTCGGTATTTTTCTTTTCATGACAAATTTTGTCAGATTCGTTTGAAATAGACAGATGCACTTTCGGATTTATAATATTACTAGCTAATGCCCGCGACTACGTCCGCGTGGACTGAGGTTTTTTAGTTCCCAAGGGAATTCTTTAATTTCGAAATATAATGACAAAATAGCCTGTGTGTTATTCCAGATTATAATCCATCTGTGCCAAATTTCATCTAGATCCATTCAGCCGTTCTGCCGTGATTGAGTAACAAAAATCCACCCATCCATCCATCCAAACTTTCGGATTTATAATATTATAGTTTTTTTTTTAATCCACTACAGGCTAGCCCTTGACTGCGATCTCACCTGATGGTAAGTGATGATGCAGTCTAAGGTGGTAGCGAGCTAACCTGTTAGGGGCATGGCAGTTATATTAAACCCATACCCCTTCGGTTTCTACACGGCATTGTACCGGAACGCTAAATCGCTTGGCGGCACGTTTTTGCCGCTAGGGTGATAACTAGCCACGACCGAAGCCTCCCACCAGGCCAGACCAGGGAAAATTCAGTAATTATAAATTCCCAAATTGACTCTGCCAAGGATCGAACCCGGGACCTCCACACGTTAAGGCAACAGCGCTACACACTGCGTCACGGAGGTCGTCACGTAGTATAGATAGTATGTTGTTGTTATGTATGTATCTAGATAGTATCAATTATAGTATATAACCTAACATTTTTGTAAGTATTTTATTTTTATAGTAATTCGTCCGAAACTTGTGGATCCACGGAAGACCAGCGCTGTGCCTGTGCTAGAACAACAGTCATAGCAAAATGCTGAGTGGAGTCCATTTTGGGATCACACAAATCATATTTCTGTCTCATTCCTTTCCACTGTCATTATTGTATTGTGGTTCCAAATAAACGCTTTTTCTTTCTTTCTTTTCTTTCTATATAGATAGTATCGATTATTTGGATGCATTTTTTGCTGTTTTATAAACGCTTTGCTTCAAAAACTAATATAATCCACCCCGTTTGTAGAACTCCTAAATACAAAACGTTCAGACACTTTTTAGATGCATTGTGACTGTGATTGTACTGATATTACTCTGTTGCAGACAATGATACACCGTCTAAGCTGTGAGAAGACTTTCTTATCTGCAAATCTAAATCTAGACTCTATTGTATTCCTAGGCACAGAATCAACTTCCAATCTGAGTGTGTTATTCAAATAGATTTTATGAAGAAAACTCAAAAATAACTCGACGTCAATATGTGTAGTGTTCCTACCTAAATTGAATAAACATTATTTGAATTTGACTTTGACGACCTCAGCGTTGAGCGCTGTTGTCTTATCGTGGGAGGTCCCGGGTTCGATCCCCAGCAGAGTCAATTTGGGAATTAAATCTGAATTTTCTCTGGTTTTGCCTTCGGCTGTGGCTAGTTAGCACCGTACCTACAAAAACGTGCCGCCAAGCGATCTAGCGTTCCGGTACGATGCCGTGTAAAAACTGATTAGCAACTGCCATGGTGGATCAAATGTTTTGGTAGGGTAACCGCGCCCGGATGAGAAGAGAAGCCTACAAAACCTACGCTACCTACATAACTTTCAAAGTTGCAGCCAGAGCAACATAGAAATAGCATTGTAAAAGGTTAAAAACTTACAGAATGCAAAGCAAAATAAGTAAAAGTACCTAATATACCCGCGCTTTTTTACGTCAAAACAGATTCTAAAATCGCGGCAGGTACCACAGACTATCATAACAACAAAGGGGTGGAAAAATATAAAAAAAATACCCCACTGAAGGTTCACTTCCATAGAAAATACGGGACAACTTATTATAGTCAAAGAGCTGGGGACTATTTTAAAGTAAAGAAAAGAAAGAAAGAAAGAAAAACATTATTTTATTTTCCAGTTTTGCCACACATTTGCTTACCTCAAGTATGCTACCAAGTAAGTAGTAAGTAGTATATTTGGTATGTACTTTTTTCCCCCGCTGCGGCCAACACCCAATATGGAAGATACGTTTTTTTTAATGTGTTCCTCCCTTTTTTCCTCCGACATGGCGATCGGAAGACCAGGGAAAATTCAGAAATTATAAATTCCCAAATTGACACTACCTGGGATCGAACCCGGGACCTACGCACGTTAAACCTCAACACTGCACCAGGGAGGTCGTCAAAACCTCTTCAAAATGAACCGTTAGCTCTTCAATTATTATAATACAAGAGCTAGACAATATCCTTTCTACAATTCGACGGGGTCTTATGAATTATTTTTTCCGTTCCAGCGGCTTTCAAAGGATACTTAGCCTTTTCTGTGTATTGTTTTCTCTTCGCTGTGTAATTCTAATAAGTATTATAAGAATATTTCTGTTGAGCTGTTTTTATTTCGAAATTCTAGTGTTTTGAAAAGGTTTTATGCTCGTAGGTACGGATACAAAACTGTATTGACTCCAAAACAATTTACATCATTGCTCCACTGAGATGATGCCCGCGACTTCGTCCGCGTGGATTAAGTTTTTTTTGATTCCCGGAGGAACTCCTTAATTTTCCGGGATAAAAAGTAGCCTATGTCCTTCCCCGGGATTCAATATACCTCTATACCAAATTTCATCAAAATCGGTTGAAAGGATGGGCTGTGAAAACGTAACAGACAGACAGACAGAATTACTTTCGCATTTATAATATTAGTATGGACTAGCTGATGCTCGCGCCTTCATCCGCGTTGTTTAAGTTTTTTTAATTCTCTCGGGAACTCCTTAACTTTCCGGGATAAAAGTAGCCTATGTCCTTATCCGGGATACAATCTATCCCTGTCGAAATCGAATAAACGGATGAGCCATGAAAGCGTAGCAGACAGACAGACACACTTTCGCATTTATAATATTAAGACAGACGTTTAAGTCTAAGATCACTAGGATAAAGATTATCAACTAAGAAGGTAACTAAGATTAAGTTTACATATGATGTGCAGATGTGTACAATGCTACCAACTTTTAATATAATATGAACTTTGACTGTGAAAGTGAAGAAACTTGAAATTTAATTCGCTATAATCCGCCACAGTGGGTAAATCTATGTGGTACAGTGTGTATCTTGCGATATTCACCACACCACACAAATCTTCCAAATTACTCTCAACGTACGTTTCACGCCGACACCGGAGCATCTTCAGGAGATGTTGACTCGACAATGCACGATTGTGAAGTGACGACGAAGTGACTGTGAAAGTTTACCTACGCCGACTCCTAGACTACGTCATCATAATGAAACGTACAAAAATCGCTTTTTCGGCCAGACGTAGCGCTCAGGCGTTCTAAACTTAGTACTTGTTTATATTGTACTTAAAATGTACTAACTTAGACTCTCTTCATGTCCTGGACTGTTTCCCTTTTGGACTGTTTGTACACTGCGATGCATTCTAATTCAAATCTATACTCTTATACTAACTATATATTATAAATGCAAAAGTTTGGATGGATGGATGTTTGTTACTCAATCACGCCCGAACGGATCTGAATGAAATTCGGCACAGAGATAGATTATAGCCTGGAATAACGCATAATTTTTTTATATTTTAATAAAAAGAGCCATATGCTACATCGAGCTATAATAATTAAAACACGCATATCTATATTAAGCGACATATTATTATTTATATATTATTATTATTAATATATTATATATATTAAGCGATATAATGATAACAACGTTAAGTGCCTTGAGAAGTATAACTAGTCGTGGGTCCTTTACACTCATCCGCGTTCTCAGTCTACAACGCACACTATCACAAATCCACTTATCTGGCGGATTTCGATGACGCAGGGCGGAGGTTGAAGTTCTGGAGTCAACTGGTACCAGAGGCGGGAGGCAACGACTGCCCTGGCGGCACGCAGATGAGACGGTTGTAGTTTTCTCAGGGAGTTACAAAAACCCTGAAAACCAAAAACCAGACATTTCAACAAGTGTCTGGTTTTGCTATTGGACTACAACATCAGCACTAACTAACACTACGTCGAGTTCTAGTGTAGCAGTGTCTAGCGAAGCTCTTGATGAGGCAGTCCAGGCAAAACCAGCGAGCAAAAATTATCTAGGAAATCTAAGTCATAATTGAAATGAGGGTAAATTGTAATTAAATTAATAAATGCAACTAAACAGCACCGAAAACAACAGATTTTCGCAAGTAAGCAGCAACAATATATTTACAATTTAAGCTTCAACAGGAGGGCTAGTTTCCTTCGGTCAAAGTGTGCAAAAGTTGCAATTAGCTATATGAATTTGGAAACATCACTCATCATTCCTGGCCAAAAGTAATTGAGGGATAATCTTTTGTGGGTTTTAAATGTACCGAGATGTCCAGAGGTGGGCTTTGAGTGATTTTCAGCTATTACTTTTTGCCTTTTTTCTATAGGCAGAACTTCTTTCCACTCGAATTCTCTGGTAAGGGGATTTAGACTTAGTGACAGAACTAGTGGTAGAATCATTTGGCGATTCGAAAGCACTTGTAAAAGTTTATTTGAATAATAAAAAATAGTGCTAGTGCTAATGCGCGCGACTTCGTCCCCGTGGATTGAGGATTTTTTGCCCGCGGGAAATGTTTAATTTTGGGAAAAAAGTAGCCTATGTCCTTCCCCGGGATATAACCTACCTCTATACCAAATTTCAACTAAATCAGTTGAAAAGATAGGCCGTTAAAGTGTAGCAGACAGACACACTTTCGCATTTAGTAAGGTTAGTATAGAAGTATGGAAATAGTTAGGTAGGTAAATTCAAAAATTAAAGAGTTCTCGCGGGAACCTAAAATAAGTAAGAAATTGTTGGCATCATGACGTAGTAACAAATAAAAACAAAATTGAGAAATCTGAACTCTACTAAGTAAGTACTCAGTTTAAAATTAATTTCACGCATTGACATTTGACAGTAATTTACGACCTATGTGAAACTATTTCCCGAAACTAAAACAAATTAATATATTTTACGCGCAATCGATATAATTAACAGCGTGCATGTAATTGCTCCCGGAAAGTTTAGGAGTTCGTACGGAATGAACATATAGAGTAATATAATGAACTTTGCACGAGTTAAGGGGAAGCTCTGATCATTAATTCAATTCAATTCAATTTATTTATACCATGTAGGACATACAGGTGTCTCTTATGTTACGTCATGTTTTGATTCAACCACCGGTTCGGAAAACAGATTCTGCTGAGAAGAGCCGGCAAGAAACTCAGCAGTTGCTCTATTTTTCTTTTTAAAAAAAAAATTACCATACGTAGGTAAGTATGTAAATTAAATACAATAATGTAAGTTAAATTATACTATCCATTGGATCCAAAGTCGGTTGCTTCCATACAACTTTGTCATCAAGAAAATCGACAATTATTTAATAGACTCGACTCAACAAGTGTTCTTTTATATAATTAGAAAAAAATATGATATTTACCTAACAAATATTATATTAATATAATGCGAATGTGAGTTTGTTTGTTTATCTGTTACGCTGTCACGGCCCATCTGTACCACAGATTTTGATGTTCAAGGAAGTAAGTAG
The DNA here is from genome assembly GCA_923060345.2 of Erebia aethiops. Lineage (NCBI taxonomy): Eukaryota > Metazoa > Arthropoda > Insecta > Lepidoptera > Nymphalidae > Erebia > Erebia aethiops. The sequence continues at coordinate 1,156,576 of OV281087.1, read as the reverse complement.
GTACTTAACCCCTAGAATTTTTAGAAACCCTTAGAAAGTTTGTCAATGTCTATGATGTCGTATCGCGTCGCGTTGCGTCGCGTCGCTTCTGTCGCTCACCTAGGACAACGGGTTATCTAGACGGGTCTTGAGTAAATCATTCAGAAGAATTTGTCTTTATGCATTGTCGAATAAGCTGGCGAAAATTCGCTAAAATTCACTTGGCGAACGCTGCTACGGATTCGTAGCTCCGAGCTACGGGCTACGGGCTCTAGTGTTTTATTTACAAGGTTTTAGCGTATTTTTATTTGACAAAATAAAAAATGTTTGGAAAATAAGAATTGCTTTGCATTAAGCATGATTGTCGTCAAGCGCAAGCCTATCACGCAATAAAATAAAATAAAATTTTTAATTAATGTTTTACTTCTTCAATCCTTATTTTAACTTGCAGTGTTTGTTAGGTTTTGCTGAGTAGAAACGAAAATTAAGTGACGTTACACTAAATTCAATATGGGGGACATTTAAACTTGGTTAATTTTTTTTAATGATTTTTGACTTATTCCGTCAGAATTTTCATGAAGAAAACAATTCTATACTTAATATTTTATACTTAAATAAAATTTATTCTTATGCTGCCTTCCCCTTAACAAGTCGCCAAATTAAGACGTCGTTACTAACATGTGACGTACGCGTAACATTAAATCACACCCCCTCTCTGTCTAACCCCTAAAGTTAGAGCGAGAAATGAAACCACTAAATAACTATCCTACCCTCTCACACGCTATTAGTTAAAGAGGGAGGGCGATATAAATTTTTGGGGACGTTGACTGAATTACTATAATGATCTTTTATGTGTGTGTATGTATTTATGTATGTTTGTTTATTGGTATTAAAGTGTTTTGTAATGAATGTCGCAATTTATTCGTTACTAGAGGACTTCTAATGAATGACGTCTCGGTTCGATTCTCTGCTATCGAATATTATGATTTCTAAAGGGGTTCAAAAATTTTTGCCACGTTGGAAAAGCCACCTTCTATTTAAAATATGTAGCACATTAAAACTTCACGCCTGTTGTAATAATTTTTTTTGTAATTTAAAGGTTCATATTTGCCTCTAGCTGATGCCCGCGACTTTTTTTATTCCCGCAAGAACTCCTTAATTTTCCGGGATAAAAAGTAACCCATGTCACTCTCTAGCTCCTCAACTACGCCCATGCAAAAAATCACGTCGATCCGTTGCTATGTTGTGGCGTGATTGAAGGACAAACCAACAAACACAAACACACTTCCACTATAAGTTGCTCCTTGACTGCCATCTCACCTGGTGGTAAGTGATGATGGAGTCTACCAAAGCCTTCAAGACAAAATCATTCTTCTTCTTTAGAAGAATAACTAATTGGGTTTTTGACCACTAGTCAAATCAGCAACTTTTTTTCAAACGTCAAAACGCGCGCTTGGGTATTTTCATTGATGTAGAATTTTTTTAGTGTACTCATTCTATTTCAATGGGTATTTTGTATAAAATACTAAATTGTGACGTTATCAAAAGTCTTCAATTGATAGCTTAAAATAGTTCACAAACATAAAATTTACAGGGGACGTGGATTTTACGACTTTTGGCAGCCCCTCTATTTATTAATCATTAAATAATAATTTATTTTTGACATAATATCCTCCCGACCGAATTTCGGCTACGGCGGCCTATTTCCAGAGATATTAGCCATCTGCGCGGGAGATATGGTGTAACGCATCCACAGATGCACTCTCTATTCCTTTACTCTCACAGCCCGATGGAACGGAAAATTCGACACGACTGGAGAGAGATCAGGCGCAGGACCGACGGCTTTACGTGCTCTTAGAGGCACGTGGGCGAAACACCACCAATTTCCTAACTCCGGGTTAGAATTTCTTGTCAGAAAAACCCTATACTTAATTATGGTCCGACCCGGGATTCGAACCCGGGACCTCGTCAGCTGCAGTCGAACATACTAACAACTAGACCAACGAGCTGATTTTTGACATAGGCAACATTCCAATTAGTACATACGTAAATCGTAGTAGAATAACTAATTTAAAACACATTTTCAGTGACCACTTAACGGAAGGTAGACTGTGCCGTAGATACAGGTGACTTAATCGAGAAAGTTAAAATTACATAAATATCCCGCTCTAATAGAAATATTAACATTAGAGCATGTTACATAAGCGATAGCGGGAGCCGCGCTGAAACTCTCTTCTGCGCCATATACCTATTTGCTGAGGATCGTGACCGCCTTCCATTAATCACATAATGGCAGGGATTTTATTGGGACGACTCAACTAAGAGTACTATTTCAATTCTAAGGTTTCTAATGATTATTATCAGATGTTAGTGATAATAACCGGGATCAAATTCGGACTGCTAAATTCAGTAACCAATCCAGTCCGGCTTGGGTCAACGTTGCTTAACAATCGCAATCGACTGATATGCATTGTCGTAAGAAGGCCACGCGTTCCTTATTAATAATAATTAATTATACATGTTCTTTTAAACCCGCCTTTAAATTTATTGCGCAAATTGATACGGGACTTCCCACGTAAGACAACAGCACTCAACACTGTGTCAGGGAGGTCGTCATTTGTTTAGATGTTATTTATTTATATTTAAATCTTTATTGCACACACATTAAATACAGCATACAATTTACAAAAAAAAAGTAGTATAACTACAAAGAATCGTGCAAAGGCGATCTTTTTGCTAAAGCAATATCTTACAGATAACCTTTGGTGAAAGGATTAATAAACCGGAGCTGCGGGATCAAATCAAACCAAATCAAATTTTATTCAATAAAGGTACACTGTGAGTAGGTACACTTATTGACGTTAAAAATTACTTATAAAAAATGATTTCAATTTCAATTTCAATTTCAAATATTTTTTATTCAAATAAACTTTTACAAGTACTTTTGAATCGTCAAGTGAATCTACCACTGGTTCGGAATGCCATTCCTACCGAGAAGAACCAGCAAGAAACTCGGTGGTTGCTCTTTTTAAATAATTCATTTACAATTACTATATCAATGTGTACATAAGTAACCGCTGTCCCTAGCATTGCTGGAGCGATCAAATCCATGCTCCTCTATCATTTACATAATCTTCAACAGTATAATAAGCTTTTTTCAGGAGCATACTTTTAATGGATTTCTTAAATTTGTTTATTCAATTCATGTCAAAGACGGGCAGACAGAAAGTAGCCCCATTCCCGCCGGTGGCACCCGTTCACGAGCATGACGCATGATCCAGCCATTGCTTCGCTCGACCATATTTGAGGGAACGTAACAACCCGCACCACATGGTGCTAATCAGTTACGGTCTCTTAAAACTAAAGCTACGATGGATGGTGCAGTACCATTCCATAACCGCTGTCGCACCCGCTTTCTCTTATACAATGTAACACGCACCGGTCTTAAAGACCCCAAGCATTTTCTATATTAACCCTTCACAATAAATATGTCTGGATGTTATTTAAAAGTGAGCAGGTGGGGTTTTAGCGAGAGAATTATTTCGTACCGTTTAAGTGTTAAATAATGAACACTTTTAATTTTAGCGCGAAGCGAAGCATGGGTTCTGTTTATAATGGCTTTTAATGTGTTTTTTGACAAAACGGAAATAATAGAAGTTATATTTTTGAAATTAAAATGTGGACTTTTTCTTAAAAAATTCATACTTGGAACCTTTACCATAGATTTATTATATTTACTACTGTCACTGCTGTTTACAATATTTACCATAGACTGCATGTGCAGACATGACAATAGCACGACATACTATGTGACATTTAGTAATGTATAAAACGTACTATTACCTATTCTGTGGTCTATGCTTTTTTTGTTTCATTATTGTGGAGGGTAGAGTAGAGGAGTGAGTGACTGTATACCTATAAAAAGTGTCTGTCGAAGTGCATTAAATTGGGGGCGCCACCTATCATCAGGGTAAATTTAAAAGGAAGCGCCAAATATTATCAGAGTAGGTTTGAGAAATAAATATGGAAAAAGAAAACATTCATCATTATTTTGTACAAAGTGAGTTGTTGAAATTTTTAATAAATAACTACTTTAGTCGACAATTACAATAAAATTATATTAAACTTTTTAACTCTGCATACTTCACTTCATCAACAATTGCTACATTCATACCATACCCTATGTCTACACCAGCGCCATTGTGGGAGTTTTTTGAACTGTTATTTATAGCAACCACTGGACACTTTTTCAACTTTTCTCGCATAAGAGATAACACTCCTTCTACTCTACCCTCCCTATTCATTATAAGTAGATATTCTAATTTTTTATTTGTGATATTGCAGGTAGTTTAATAATAATTTATATTTTGATTTTGACATTCAAAATATTTTCTTTATTTCTAACCGACTTCTAAAAAAGGAGAAGGTTCTCAATTCGGCGCCTATTTTTTTATTGATCTAAGAAGTTTAAATATTTTAATTATTCAAGTTTAGTTACAAAGAAAGAAATTTGTACGTCAGGTTTAACTGACTGAATATGGTTCTAATTTTAAGTATAAACATCTTGTATCATTTTTTAGTTTTAAGTATAAACATTTTGTCTTGTCTGATCCGTGGTATACTTTCGCTCTTTAAGCAAGTTTTTTTATGTCTTTTGTTTACAGAATATTATGGATGACTTGGAAACTGGTATGAGTGAAGATTTGGCGAGCATTTTGGATAACGAAAAACTAATGGAAGGTCAAAATAATCAAAGGCTAAAAGGTATGATAATTAAAAAAAAAAATCTTACATTTTATTCATAAAAAAAAAAGAAGAAACTGGTTAATCATTTTGACCATTTTATTATTCTTTATTTGAACCATCAAAGATATCATACTTCGTACTTCATACTAATATTATAAATGAGAAAGTGTGTTTGTTTGTTGGTTTTTCCTTCAATCAAGCCGCAACGGAGCAACGGATGGACGTAATTTTTGGCATGGATATAGTTGAGGATATGGAGTGTCACATAAGCTACTTTTATCACGAAAACTTAAGGATTTCCTGCAGGAATCAAAAAACTTAACTTTTACGTAACGTAAAAGAAAATTCAAATGAATAAAATTAAATTCATAACTCTAACCAAAATAATATTTACAGATTTTTTCAAAAAGCTCATACAAACAGACGCACAAATCAGAAAATTGAAACAGACCATCAATAGCAATTATCAAATTGACAATCTCAAAGCTATCACAGACAGATTCAAAAGATCAATCACAAAAAACAAAGGTAAGCATCGTCTCCGACCTAAAATTAAAACTACAGTAATTATGCATTCCAAGAAGAATACCACTAACGGAACTGATGTAAAATCTAACAAAGCTGATAAAAGGTCTGCAGCTGACAACGATGTGGCTGTAACTGGTTATGTAATTGAATCGAAGGAAGTTGTGATACAATACGATGCTGACAAAAAGAGGAATTTCCCAAAATGCTCTCACTCGCACGAAGATAAAACTCATGAAAAACATTTAAAACATCCATATTACAAGCACAGTCAGAGGATCGACGAAATGCTTAAAACATACAAAATGCCTGATGCTACGACTGAGAATTTTGATGTAGTTTATGATGTAACTGATAATTTGAATACCAAACCTGATAATGATAAAGATGATGATGAAAGTATGATTGAATCAATCACAAAAACAACAAAACCTGAGACTGATGACAAAAATGACCATTTCAGAGAAAAAACTGAATCTATTGATTATAAAAATAGCAAAGTGAATGATTATGAAAGAAGAGATGAAGAAAAGCCGCAGTATCGTAGATTTAATGATGAGAGCGATGATTTGTCAAATCATCTTCATCATTATCTGACAACAACTACAACTTCTACGACACCGGTCAATGACATGACAGATGATACGAGTGATACACCTAGTGATTTAGATTATAATATGGAAAAGTTTATGTCAACAGCGCCGTTGTATGACCTTGCTTTAAGCGTCTCCACATTTATGTTAGTATTTTCAACTTATCCTGTTTCTTTTTACCGTCCATACTAATAATATAAATATGAAATGTGTGTCTGTCTGTTTGTAACTTTTTTAAACTGTGAATATTGTTTTATTTGGTCAAACACTTCGACAAATAACAACGTTCCTAAGTAATTTATCGGCAAACTAGCCATGGTCAGAGCCTTTTACTAAAGTGGTCTTAAGCCAATTTATGAATCTAGTGATCATAAATTCCCAAATTAACTTCAACAAGAAAATAATTCTTCCGTCCACCCACTTCTTAGTTCACAGCACACAGCGCTTGCCAATGAGCTATTGGGAGACAAAAATATATTAAGATATTTTTGATTTTTGTAAATGTTTTTAAAATTTGTAAAGATGTATGTTTTTTTTTATTTTGTTTTTATTCCACTACAAGTTAGCCCCTCACTGCGATCTCAACTGATAGTAAGTGATGAGGCAGTCAAGATGGTAACGGGCTAACCTGTTAGGGGCATGACTGTTATATTAAACTCATACCCCTAGTCCGTTTCTACACGGCATCGTAACGGAACGGTAAATCGCTTGGCGGTACATCTTTGCCGGTAGGGTGGTAACTAGCCGCGGCCGTAATGTGAGGCTGATTTGATCTGATTTGATGAATGAAATCATGTTTCTAAGGCAAGAGAAATTTCTTAAAAATTGTAATAAAACGCTGTTCTCACTTTTTATTAAAAAAGAAACCCTATGAGCAGAGATGTGTTAAGGTCAAAACCACCAAGGAACCAGCACTCTGCCCAGAGGAATCTATTGCAAGTGGATGAAGAAGACGAGGAAAAGGAAGACTTGGCTTACGACGATCTGAAAGAAGTATTGACTGATGAAAGAGAGGGCCACGATGATATGGACAAACATGGTGAAAGGAAGAAGAGAGATTATGTATCTATCATTTTAGTTTTATCTTTGAAAACCATTTTAAACTATCGATTGAATTAAAAAAGTGCGTCTTATTTTGATGTCATCACTGTTTAGTATTTCATACAACATCCCATACTCAGCACGCGTTTTGACGTTTAAAAAAAAGTTGCTGATTTAACTTTTCAAATATACCCAATTGCCAAACAGCGAACGAATGTTGCCAAAGTATACTTTAGACTTTGATAAATGTCATGTATCGTTGTCTTTGTTAAGCTTAGTGATAGTGTCGGTATAATAAAACTTATGTGTCATAAATGTATAACTCATGACATCATAACAAATCCAAAATGGCGAATATGACAAACTAAAAGATGTTAGAGTTTTGATAGATTTGAATTTATTATCAATTGTAAGCTTTTTAATAATAAAATTTCATTACAGGAAGAAAAGATAGGAGTACCCCAAGATTTCAATCAAAATAAACAGAGTCCTCTAAACATAATCAATCCAAATTGGAAAGGACCAATGCCGCTTTACCCTGACGAACTAAACGCTATGATAAAACAGGCAGCAATACAAAACCTTTATAATATGCATGTACCAGTCAATACAAGGGATAGTAAAGTGAAACGTGATATAGGTACAGTAAAACTATACACGATTCAATTTAATTGGTTAAGTTATATTGAAAAACATTTATTAAAAATTATTATTGAATTTAGTGTGACGTCATTTTGTTTTTCTTAGCTCGTCACTTGCATGCATTGTTATCCAAACTAAGCTTAGGTATATTATGTATAATTTCAGCTCAATCGATTGGGGATAGCTTCTTTTTTATTCCACTACAAGTTAGTTAGTAAGTGATGATGCAGTCTAAGATGGTAGCAGCCTAACCTGTTTGGGCTATGGCAGTTATATTAAACCCATACCCCTAGCTGGTTTCTACACGGCATCGTACCGAAACGCTAAGGTTATCTCTCAACTAGTCGATTACGAATTACTAAAAGCACGGAGTTGAAAGGAATTTACCTTGTTTTTTATTTAAACTACATATTTAACTTTTTTATAAGCCGACCGTTTAACTCGCGTATCGCCTGCGCGGTAAGAAGGGAGCGGGGGCGGGTAACGCTACACACGGAGTCAATAATCCAAAGATTTATCTCGAGATAGACATTGTTGGTAAAGAATAAAATAATAATGTCCCCCTCCTCCCGACCGAATTTCGGTCACGGCGGCCTATCTCCATAGAGATTAGCCATCTGCGCGGGAGATATTATAGTGCACAAGTGTGTGCGCATACACAGGTGCACTCTCTGTTCCTTTACTCTCATAGCCCGATGGGACGGAAAACCCGACACGACCGGAGAGAGATCAGGCGCAGGACCGACGGCTTAACGTGCTCTCCGAGGCACGGGGCTGTAACACCGCCAATTTCCTAACTCCGGGTTAGTACTGAGAATTTCTTTTCAGAAAAACCCAATACTTGCTATGGCCCAACCCGGGACTCGAACCCGGGACCTCGTCGGCCGCAGTCGAACATGCTAACCACTAGACCAAAGAGGTAGTTAAAAGAATTCAAATTCAAATTCAAAATTCAAATTCAAATTTACTTATCTAACTAACAGTTACTATTGTTATGTGTACAAATCTAACTAACTAACCGCTAACATCTCCCCCCGTTCCCTTCTTACCGCGCAGGCGATACGCGAGTTAAACGGTCGGCCTATAAATATTTTATAGATGAAAAAGCAAATGCAATGAGCGACACCCAATATGTAGAAGATTATTCTAATAAGAAATACAATAAACTAGCAAAAATGGCTCAAGCGTACAGCGACTATGGAGTGCTATACAAAAAAGAAAATTTTGATGATATGGGAAAAAAATCCGCTTATATGAAAAGGTTAAACAAACTTTTTAGCAGACAAAAGCCCCCCGGGACGTATGAAAAAGATAATAAACCTGCTGATCCATGTGAAAAAGGTTATTTTTATTTTAATGAAATATTATAGTAAAAAGATAAAACTATGAAACGACTAGAAGTTTAATTTGCTATAATCCGCCACAATAGATAAATCTATGTGGTACTGTGTGTCTTGCACTTGAAGCTTTTAGTATTCACGACACCACACAAATCTTCCAAATTACGTTTCGAATATATTTACCTACAGTGGCGGATTATAGCGAATTAAATTTTTAGACGAGTACCTAGACATAGAAGTGAAATGCCATTCACTGAATGATTCATCATATTAAAATCTCTGGAACTATAGAGCCTTGATAGTATAGGTTCGCAGTCAAGGTTAAATATTTTATAGTAAAAAAACCAATATATAGTAGGTATTATAGTAATCTTAACTAAACAGATAAACCGCGTCCATCAGAAGGCTTCAAATTTGAAATAAGGCAAGGGAGTCCATCAAATCGCAAAGAATTCAGTGAGGGATTTCAAAAATACATAAAACTCAGTGGCAATCGTCACGAAACCCATAGCACTACTCTTAGTCCTATAAGTGTTTCAAATTACGAGTTTGACAAATTATTCACACCTATAAATTTACTAGATACTACAACTGATGTTTTGAAAACTACTAATCTAGATAGATGTCTTATTTTGACTTTTAAAAAAGGAGGAGCTCGAAGGACACTTAAATCTATCGATATGGCGTATGAAGATAATTATATTAATGAAGCTATTGCATTAAATCTTGATGAAGTTAATGATACAATAAAAGAAATATTGAATCTTACAAATCTAAACATCACTGATTCAGTATATAATGAAATGAATTCATTAAATTCATATGAAGGTGATGATAAAATAAATGCAACTAATTCAGAAAATCTAAGTGAAGATGGTGATATAATTACTGAAACCCTTGCATTAAACCTAACAACAGAAGAAAATATAGACATGATAAACAAGCCTATTTTAATGAAACTATATGAAGTTAACAGTACAAGAAATGGAACAAATGCACAACATTTAACAAATAATGAAATAACAAATGTACATTCAAGTAATTTTACTATAAGAAAGAGTTTAAGGGCATTAAAATTTATAGATATTATAGATGACGCTATTATTGATAGAATTCTAGAGAAAAGTGCAATTAATCTAACTAAGACAAATGTTACAAATAAAAACGATAATTCTTCTACTAATGGAGAACAAGTCAACAATAAAACAATATACGGATCTAGTATAATATTAAATCTAGATGAATTTAATGAAAAAATAAGGAAAGGTACTCAAAAAGTGAATGAAACTAAAGCTACTTTAAACAATACAACGGATGGTATTATTAGTTTCATCTCAATGATGTCGGATTGGTTTCGAACAATAGCTAGCTTATCTGGAGAAATGGACAATAAAGAGCTCAAGAAAGAAAATAACAATTCAATGTATGTATGTTTATAATAAATTGAAATTAGTTCATTTCAGACCAAACGGAAAAATATAATAGGTATATTCAACAATCAACAATCGTTTCCTTCCTTGTTGCCTTCACTCAACAACCGTTTCTAATATTTTTAAATTATGTTTTTAGATCTAATCTTACAACATCAAGAACAAATAACAAATATTTAGAAGAGAACAGAACAAGGGATATTCTGTATCCGTCATACGACGTTGAAATGGTGGACAACATTGGTCACAGATCCAGGGTTTTGCTGTCATTCGATGAGTCCACTGAACAAGATGGACTAGTAAGGAAACAAACTTCTGAAATAAATTATGGAAAGGCTGAGGCTTCAGGTAACTTGCAAACTATAATAAAATAAAATAATTGGCTCACAGCCAGAATGCAGAAAGCGGTGTTGCTAGACTCGGCTGGGATAGTCCACCGGTTTCTCAACCTGTCCCCCTGACCCTTGGTCTGGTCTCCCCTGCCGGGCTGTAATTCTCCGCCCTGCTCACACACACTGCTCTAATAGCTTTAGAGATTGAGGTACAAGTTTTAATTTAACTGTGGGACGAATGTACTCGTTCGCAAGAAGATCTTCCTCCGGGCTGGTGTTGTGCTCGAGGACCCTTTTGCTCCGACCGTTGCAAGTTGAACGGTCTGCAATTCACACACGGCAGAAGTGAAGTTTTAGAAAAGTAGCCTACGAAAGAATGAGATAAATATAATTTGTATTCTCTCTCAGGCTAAATCCTATTATTAATATGTTTGTCTCTTTTTGGTGTCGCTTTTTCGCTCCATCGAATTTTCAAATCAGAACGGTTCTAAAGAAGTTTCACTTCAAAAACTTCGATATCGCGATGCAGGCTTTTGTCTTATAAGTTTTCAGTCGAATCTATCCTGCGATGTAGATACAATTAGCGCCATCTAGTTGATACAGTGGTAACCAATACAAAACCACTTCCAGAAATAGACGACACACTCCCAATTGCTCTAGTCTTAGCAAGCAACGAAACAACCAAGACAAACAAAACAGTTAACAAAAGAGAGAAAACTTTGGATGAAAATATAGTATTTTGGAATGATTTGTACGACGACGACGAATACGGAGTCAAACTAGACTACATGGACAATGTTAGAGACAAACATTCAGTGAAAGCTAAGAATATACTCAACAAGTCGAGAGAATGGTTGGCAGAAAAGTGTAGTAATGTCAGGAATAAGTTGAGAAAGAAACCTAAAACTACAAATGTGCAAGCTACAACTGCTTCTATGGGAAAACTGTTAGAGTAAGTTATTTATTTTACTGATAATTTCTTGTCAGAAAAACCCCACTACTAAATATTAACATTCTTTTAATATATCCATATTCATATACATTTAAAATGGAAGAATCCCAATACTATCCATACTAATATTATAAAAGCGAAAAAGGTTCTGTTTGTCTGTCTGCTTCGCTTCCCCGGCCCATGTTTTCAACCTATTTTGATGAAATTTGGTATAGAGGTCGGTAACATCCCGGGGAACGACGGGATTTATCTCGATATATATTTTTGTCCCGGAAAATTAATCAGTTCGTCCGGGAATCAAAACAATTTAATCAACGCAGACGGGCATCATCTAGTCATCATTAGACTCGGGAATCGAACCCCGGACCTCGTCTGCCGCTGTCCATACCTCCACCACCATACCAACGAGGCAGTTAAACTCTCTCAAACGCATACTTACAGAAACTATACAGTAACTATACTTTTACAAACTTTACAGAAAATCAAGGAACGAAACGCTCACGCCACCTGCGGACGTTGTAATCAAAGAAAAGCAACGATTTGTGAGGAGTATCGATCACGTTAGTTTAAAAACAATACCATTCATACATTAATAACTAATAACACTTTGAACTCGCCACAGTCTTTCGCTAACTTAGTATTCCAGTAGTATTGAGGTTTATTGGTTCCTGCGGGAACTCTTTAATTTTCGAGGATAAAAAGTATTGTATGTGTTATTCCAGACTATAGTCTATCTCTGTGCCAAATTTCATCCAGATTCGTTCAGCCATTCTGGTGTGATTGAGTAACAAACATCCATCCAAACTTTCACATTTATAATCTTCTAAATATATATATATCACGTGTCACGTTGTTTGTCCGCGATGGACTCCTAAACTTCTTAACCAATTTTAAATTTGCACACCGTGTGCAGTTTGATCCAACTTGAAAGATAGAATAGCTTACATCTTAATTTATAGCCGCAATATTATTTTATGTCGGATTTGCAATGTAAGACGGAGAAAAAAAGGTCGAACGAAAACGTTTCTTACGAAAAGCTCATTCCACGCGGACGAAGTCGCGGGAGTCAGCTAGTATTAGTATAAATATAGATTTATTAGAAATTTATATTCGCTCATTTTAATTTTACCATCGCTGATTTAAATACTGCCCATACATTTTAAGTGAGGCTTGAATTATTTCATTCATTCCGCATTCTTTATAGGGCCCTAGATATCTCTATCTAGGGCCGCAAAAGGGTTACAGACCAGTCAGACAGTCAGACAGACTGACAGGCAAACAGACAGACAGGCAGAAAGACAGACAGACAGACAGACAGACATAGAGGCAGAGAGACAGGCGGATAGATAGAGAGATAGAAAGACACACTTTAGTGTTCATAATAATTTTATCATTGAATATTATCATAACTAAAGAACGGAAACAAGAATATAAAGCAAAGTTTTGCTGCCCTGACCGCTAATATGAAGAAGGTGTGTCAAGAAGCAGCCAGGGCTATCCAGGATACGAAGAATATTGAAGGTTATTCGCATTTCTTTGATTATATTAATATTAGTCAACGACCTCAATTTACATAGACGGGCCCTGTCAAGCATAGAATGTGAACTTATTTTACTAACGCCGTAAGTATACCAATCTCTTTAAATTTTTCATGAAATGATTCGCGTGATCCGAGTTTATAAATAGAACGGATGGCTCTTTTCTGCAATATAAAAATTGTTTGGATATCAGCTGCTCTGCCCCACAATAAAATGCCGTACGACATGACACTGTGGAAGTAGGCAAAGTAGACAAGCCTAGCTGTTTCAATATCGGTGAACTGTCTAATTTTCCTGACAACATAAACAGCCGAGCTAAGTTTCCCCGCTAGTGTATCTATATGAGCGCCCCATTGAAGCTTATTATCCAAGGCCACCCCCAAGATCTCTGTGGAATTCTGCATTTTTAGTGTTTCCCCATTTAACATTATCGATTTATTGATATTCTTTACATTAGGTAAAACAAACTCTAAGCACTTGGTTTTCTTTGCATTCAGTAACAAATTATTGACACTAAACCAGTGTGATACGTAAGATATTGCATTGTTTACATGTGTCGTCAACAAACAATACAATATTACAAACATTGTTGACATGGTATGGCAAATCATTTATATACATTAGAAATAGAAAAGGTCCCAAGATTGAGCTTTGTGGGACACCCACTAAGGCAGACGAGCCCTCCGACCTCACATTATTTATGCAAACCCTCTGAGTTCTGTCACCAACATAAGAGGCAATGAGATCAAGTGCAAAACTTGTTTAAGCAACAAAGTTGTGTGATCAACACAATCAAATGCCTTAGAAAGGTTACAGAAGAAACCAATAGCATTCTGTGATCGCTCCCAGGCATCGTTTAAATGTTTTAGAAATTCGCCGCCCGCATCAGTTGTGTTTCGACCTTTAGTGAAACCTTACTGCTCGGGGTGAAGTAAGTTATTGCCGTTAAACTTATTCATAGGATCTAGGTAGCTAGATCCTACCTATATATTAAAAAAACTGCTTGATAGGGTTTAAAAATTCACTGTATTTCATTTTATTCTTTAGTGAGAGAAAACAGCCAAGAGCACGAAGCAGCAACATCTCTGATGCAAAACCTAGTTCGGATGATGTCAGAACTGGTAGACATCCAGGTCCAACAGAAGACTTGTGCAAGTAAGTGCTTAGATGTTATCTATGGTAACCAAGAAACAAGAAGTTAAAACCATATTTCCATCTAGATATAGTTCTGTACTAATATTATAAGTGCGAAAGTGTGTCTGTCTGTCAGCTACACTTTCACGGCCCACCTGTTCAACCGATTTTGATGAAATTTGGTACAGGGATATTATTATTATTATAATAATGGATAGTTTGTATACCGGGGAAGGATATGCTACTTTTTATCCCGGAAAAGTCGCGGGCTTCATCTAGTAAACTATAATTGACTAATATTTAATATCGTCGTGAATTCTTGGTTCTCAAATGAAATCTTGATAATTTTCAGAGCTACCCTCAGATTTATACAACTTTCTGGAATGGCTGACCGCGCCGAACGATGATAAGGCTCAGGTGGATGACTGGCCCCCAGTCGCTTATGACTACAATGAAGCAGTCCGGTTTGGTAAGACTTTCTCTCTGCGTCGTATTCCTCATTACTGAGCGTCGTGACCCCTTTCCATTAATCAAATAATGGTAGGAATTTTCTTGGGATAATAATGCGATGGGTTCCCACGTCCTTGTGCATACGAATCGACTAAGTGTATTTAAACTCTTAGGTTTTTGTAACGATTATCATGAGACGTTAGTGATAATAACGGGGACCGACGGCTTAACGTGCTCTCCGAGTTATCAGAGTTATCCATCCAGTTACCGACTTGGGTCAATGTTGCTTCACAATCTCAATCGGCTGATATGCGTTGTCACAACTAGGCCACTTGTCCCTCCGTAAGGTCGTCCGTTTGGTAATACAATTGAGGCCAATTCAGTTGCACGCCATCTTTAAATTAAACTAAAATGACAGCTCCATTGCTCTTTGCTCGCACTCGACGATTCAAAAGCAATTGTAAAAGTTTTTTGAATAAAAAAGTGTGTGTGAAATTCACATACCTACGGCAGAAGTGAAACTTCAGAAAAATAGCCTACGAGCGAATTAAATAAATATAACTTGTATTCTATCTCATTCTCTCGCAGGCTAAATCCTATATGTTTGTCTCTTTTTGGTGTCGCTTTTTCGTTCGTTGAATTTTCAAATCACAACCATTCTAAAGAAGTTTTACTTCAAAACACATTTGAGTTCTGAGTTGAGTAGTATCACTAAATTCTAGTTCAACCTTGTAGTGAAATCTACGGAGCTAAATGACGAATATCCATCGACACTGGCAGAAGACTTCCACCAGGGTGACAGGACTGAGTGTCTTGGCACAATACGCGCTGTACAAGACCTGATACAGCAGTATGAGGGTATGACCGATGAAGACAAGGTAAGAGACAAAGCACACCGCCAGAACCACGTGGCGACTTTCTTGATAAAGATCGATGAAGACAGACAAGGTAAGAGACAAAGCAAACCACCAGAGCCGCGTGGCGACTTTGTTGATGAAGACCGATGAAGACAAGGTAAGAGACAAATCACACCGCCAGAGCCGCGTGGCGACTTTATATTGATGAAGACCGATGAAGACAGAGTACTAGTCGACGTCGTCGACTGCTGTCTCCTGCATAAATCTCCAACGGACACGGTCTTATGCCGCTCGCTTCCAGCGGCTCCCATCTACTCGCTTTCCCAGCTTGAGATCGTCCGTAGGCTACGGAAATATATACCTATGTCCAGCAGTAGAAAACTATCGATTGACGACGAAATTTACGAAGACAAATGATATATTCCCATCGACATCAGAGCCGCGTGGTGACTTTCTTGATAATTCTTGAAATCACTTGGCAGCACGTCATTGCCGGTAAGGTGATAACTAGTCGCGGTCGAAGCCTTCCACCAGGACGCCAGACCAGATCAATTTCAAATTCATTTATTTAATTCAGACAACATTTGTGGTCCACTTTAGTGTTTGTAATAATTTTGACTTAATCTATGTTAGTACCTAAAAACTAAAAGGGATTTAGTTCTCTGTATGAGTTTCCCCACCAGAGGACATCCATCTTCTCCGCTATACTACTCAGGATGCTGTCGCTGCTCCCACTGACAGTGGACAGCAGTGATGCGGTTTTCTTGCGCCAGATAGCATCAAATCCATCTGTCCGCACTGGGGAAAACTTATAATTGCCCGATCAGGGCTACTGGGGATTTTTTTAAATCATTTATTTAAAGGCTTTACATTATTAGCTGTATGTCAGACGTATCGTACCCAATTATAACACAAATTACAAAATTATATTAAAACCAACAAAAAGCATTACTTATTAAATAAAAACAATCTGTACAGACCGCATGCTGCGTCAGAATTTGGTTTGGTCAATAAACCGTGAAAGACACCAACTTGTCATCTGCTCAGACGTAAATCTTCAATCAATTTGTCTCTACCTGATTGATATCGGGCACATTCCACCAACAAACGGTACACATCGTCTATGACGCCACAAACGTCACAGAAGGTGTTTTTCCCATAAGAAAACCGAATTTGTTGGAATGTGTCCCGACCTAAGCCTATGTGCCACCACCACATATTTCCTTTTCAGCCGAGTATAACTGAACCCGGGACCTCCCACTCATAAGAGCGCTCACCCACTGCGCCAGCCAGCTGTCTTTGCTAATGACTTGACATTGTTACAGAGTAAAATGACAGGTGTCAAACAATATCTCGAAAACCAACTGCTGTATCTCAACAATAAACTGAACAATCTATACGATCCAAATGTAAGAAAAAAAAATTTTTTTTTTATTAATTTTCGATTTCACTTCTATCGGCAGTATCCCTATATGACTGCCAATCATTATTTTTTTGTGATTTAAGACTTAAGTTTTAACATCAAAAAACATCTTTCAGCCATTCAAATTGTATGGAAAAAGGGAGCTGCGACGCAAAAGAAGAGATACCAGTTTTAAGAAGCAAGATGGTACAGAAGAAGCTATTGCTAACAACGTCAAATCAGTTTAATTGTCAAATTAAAATATAATTTTTTTTTTGTGTCTCGTACTCGTAATCATCATTAGTTAACTCGTAACTGTCTCGTTGGTCTAGTGGTGAGCATTTGACCTGCGGCCGACGAGGTCCTGGGTTCGAGTCCCGGGTCAGGCTATATGTAAGTATTGGGTTTTTCTGACATGAAATTCTCAGTACTAGCCCGGAGTTGGGAAGTTGGCGGTGTTTCACCCCCGTGCGTCGGAGAACTGCATGTTAAGCCGTCGGTCCTGCGCCTCTCTCTCTGATCTGATCTCTCTCCGGTCCTGTCGGATTTTCCGTCCCATCGGATTATGAGAGTAGAGGAACAGAGAGTGCACCTGTGTACGCGCACTCATCTCCCGCGCACATGGCTAATCTCTCTGGAGTTAGGCCACGAGCCGTGGCCGAAATTCGGTCAGGAGGACGTTACCTGATTATTATTATAGTATTATTTATTATTGCTTGCTTTTTGTATATTTTCGCAATTTGTCTAAAAAAGAAAGTTTTTTAGATACTTACTTATTAAAAAAATTATATTATTTATTAGTACTTACCTACTTAATTTATTGATTTAAAAATTATGACGTGCTCTTATTAAAAAGGATTGTTATCAAATTATGTCTATTAAATAAAATATTACTTTTCATACTGGCAAATTTTTGTTTCTATTACACAGACTGATGGGCAGACTGGACGTAACTATATAAGGGTTCCAATTTTGTTAGAGGACTAAAAAATCCTCCACTGCGCAGGTTCAACATCAAAATTATTTTTTCGAGAATACGACCACAGAGCAAGTTTAACATTACTAACCATAAAACTGCCTCGTTGGTCTAGTGGTTATCATGTTCGACTGCGGCTGACGAGGTCCTGGGTTCGAGTCCCGGGTCGGGCCATACTTTAGTGTTGGGTTATTCTGATTAGAAATTCCCAGTACTAGCCCGGAGTTAGGAAGTTGGCGGTGCTTCACCCCCGTGCCTCGGAGAGCACGTTAAGCCGTCGGTCCCGGTTATTATCACTAACATGATAATAGTCGTTAAAGCCCGCCAACCCGCATTGGAGCAGCGTGGTGGGTCTAAGCTCTAATTCCTTCTCTCCTATGAGAGTGGAGGCCTGTGCCCAGCAGTGGGACGTTAATGGGCTGTTGTGGTGGTGGAATGTTTGGACGGATGGATGGATGGATACTACTGTACTATACTATACTACTACTGTACTCAATCACGCCAAAACGGCTGAACGGATTTGGATGAAATTTGGCACAGCGATAAATTATAATCTGGAATAATAACTTAGGCTACATTTAATCCCGGAAAGTTGAAGAGTTCCCGGGGGATCCAAAAAACCTCTATCTCCGCAGACGAGGGCGCGGGCATTAGCTAGTATTGTATAAACGCGAATTTTCCCTGGTCTGGCCTGGTGGGAGGCTTCGGCCGTAGCTAGTTACCAGGTTACCACCCCACCGGCAAAGACGTGCCGCCAAGCGATTTAGCGTTTACGATGCCGTGTAGAAACCGATTAGGGGTATGGGTTTAATATAACTGCCATGCCCCTAACAGCTAAACCGCTACCATCTTAGACTGCGTCATCACTTACCATCAGGTGAGATCGCAGTCAAGGGCTAACTTGTAGTGGATTTTAAAAAGTACCAAAAATGTAGCATTACAGTTACACGGTACGAAAACGGACCGTAAAATGTAAAAGTGGTAAATAAAACGGAATGAACCCTAAACTTTGAGACGGCGAAATTGAATTTTCCCGTAATAGCCAATAAAAATTACAAGTACATAATAACATATATTATTCTAATGTTTTGGGATGCAGGGACGCTTTATTGCATGGACCGGGGTGATCATACTATTTTTGTAAAGTGGGGTTCCTGCCGCGAGTGGAGCCGAGCCACGGCCGAAGCCTCCCACACCCGCCCCCCGATTGTGTAAGGAAATCGCATGGAAGTAGTATATGTCAAACGGATAATAGGCATGATGACATTAACCAAGAATCAATGACATTATGAATTTATCTAATGAAATAGGATTCATGGATTATAGAAAACGTATTTATTTTTCTATTTCGAGTGAGATTGCTATTTATTTTGATAAAATAAAATTATAAAATACAGCAATCCGCCATATTGGTTAAAAACACCAAGAAGCAAATGACGTCACAATGGTTTGTTTTCGAGCTTTGACAATCACACTATGGCTTACTGCACACTGCACAGAGTACATTGGTAAAAATAATAGTGACGTGACAAACGACGCCATGACACCGGGGAGCGTTTTGGCGTGAATTTTAAAATTTAATTTTCAAATGCCAATATTATCTACCAAACCTTATTTTTCTGCTGAAATAAGATATTTTTTCGAAACAGTAGATACTTCCGAACATAATCTGACCATTTTTCAAAATCAGTCATCATGCCTATTCGACCTGTTTAAGGAGTTTACAGATGCCTGCACGCCAAAAAGCATGTATGAACTCCACAATACAGTTCGAGTATGTAATGCTAAATACGATTGACTTAATCAAATCAGCAACTCTTCATCAATTTCTATCAAAATTAAAAACGCACTTCTAAGATGTATGAAATTCACAGTTGTGACGTCATCAAATATCAACGCACATTTTTTCTTTTTAATCTATATTTTAAAATGGTTTTCAACCGAGAATGTGAATTTTATGTCTTTTGGAAGACCCTCTATTTATAATTTTCAGCTAGAAATAATTTATTTTTGATAATATAGGCATCATCCCTATTGGGCCTCCGACCACAGAAAATTCAGAAATCATAAATTCCCAAGTTTACCCTGCCGGGGATCGAACCCGGGACCGACATCAGGGGTCATCACTCACCACTGTGCCAAGGAGGTCGTCACACGGCAAATGGTTGTGCCTCACTACAAATGCACAGCGCGGCGCGACACGTAGCGGCAAACTGCAAAGAGTTAACTTCTAACTTTTAGCAGTAACATTTCCTGTTACGCTTCGTTATATTCGTTGTGCTTAGTACAGCAATTGTCTATCTTGGTATAAACGGTTAACGGGTAATAGGTAATAGTGTGTTTTTATTTAAGAATCTACACTAATATTATAAAGAGGTAAAGTTTGTGAGCCGAACCCCGAAACATTAAGAAGTTCCCGCGGGAATAAAAAAACTTAAACCACGCAAATGAAGTCGCGGCCAATAACGTTCCACTGCTGGGCACAGGCCTCCACTCTCATAGGAGAGAGCAAAGAGTATAGGGAGACAGGGAGACAGGAAAAAAAAATTGTATTACAAAAAAGGGCAATACGTGCAATTTATAATTTAAAACCGCGCGAATCCCTTAGGGAGAAATTTAAGGAAATAGGTATTCTTAGAGTAGCCTCGCAATATATTTTTAGTAATATAAATATATTGCGAGTGCGTGGCGCAGTGTGTAGCGCTGTTGCCTTAACGTGCGGAGGTCCCGGGTTCGATCCCCGGCAGGTCAATTTAGGAATTTATAATTTCTGAATTTTCCCTGGTCTGGCCTGGTGGGAGGCTTCGGCCGTGGCTAGTTACCACCCTACCGGCAAAGACGTGCCGCCAAGCGATTTAGCGTTCCGGTACGATGCCGTGTAGAAACCGAAGGGGTGTGGGTTTAATATAACTGCCATGCCCCTAACAGGTTAGCCCGCTACCATCTTAGACTGCATCATCACTTACCATCAGGTGTGATCGCAGTCAAGGGCTAGCTTGTAGTGGATTAAAAAAAAAAAAAAAAATTTAATCTTCGTAAAACAGCACATTCATAATTACAAAAAAATATGCGATCTGCATGATAGGCAAACTAGAGGCCGCTCGTGACTCCATCGCTCCGCCTCAAGAAGGTCCGAAGGTCGTTTGTGGGAATGAGCATTCTATTTTATAACAAAATTCCACAACCTATCTTAAACTTGCCTTTACACAAGTTTAAGAAGTCCATTAAAATTATGCTCCTGAAAAAGGCTTATTATACTGTTGAAGATTACGTAAATGACAAAGGAGCATGGATTTGACTCGCTCCAGCAATGCTAAGGACAGCTGTTACTTATGTATTTTACAAATTAATGAAATTGTAAATTATATTTTTTTTTCAAAAGAGCAACCGCCGAGTTTCTTGCTGGTTCTTCTCGGTAAGAATGGCATTCCGAACCAGTGGTAGATTCACTTGACGATTCAAAAGTACTTGTAAAAGTTTATTTGAATAAAAATCATTTTGAATTTGAATTTGAATTCGTTAGTGATAATAACCGGAACCGACGGCTTAACGTGCTCTCCGCGGCACGGGGGTGAAACACCACCAACTTCCTAACTCCGGGCTCACCTACTGAGAATTTCTAGTCAGGAAAACCCAATACTTAATTGTGGCCCGACCCGGGACTCGAACCCGGGACCTCCTCGGCCACAGTCGAACATGCTAAAGACCAACGGAGATGCACTACGACATAATTGTACAAAGAATACTTCCCACTACGTGCCGTGCCTTTATAGGGGTGCTAGATGATGATTATTATTGGATAGATTTGATTACTTTTGGTGTTATATAGACTTTGTCTGCCTACTTGTGTTATTAGTTTTAGGTTTAGACTAAAATATATGTCTTTGATGTTTAATTTGTTCATTATGTAAATGCACTAGATCCAGTCTAGCTGTCTGCCTCAGCTTGCTGTATCTCATCACTGTTAAGTGTTAATTTTGTGTTTGTGTTATTTTCTTCCGTTCTTTTATTTCGATTTTCTCCAGACTATAGTGTAATTTAACATTATTATAATCATAATCATAGTAATAAATCATAAAAATAAATGATTTGCGAGTTGCGACATATTGCGTCCCCTAGCCACTGG
Source organism: Erebia aethiops (assembly GCA_923060345.2). NCBI lineage: Eukaryota > Metazoa > Arthropoda > Insecta > Lepidoptera > Nymphalidae > Erebia > Erebia aethiops. The sequence continues at coordinate 1,134,513 of OV281087.1, read as the reverse complement.
TAACTTTGAAGTATCAGAGTTCGGGGACATTTCAAAAATTGTAAGGGTTTGGAAATACTTACTCGTTGTACTTACTCATTAAGTATAACGAATGAACACCAAACACAGGCGCGTTGCAATTTCATACAGCGCCATCTCTTGGCGATTGTCTATCTTGGTATAAAGTGGAAAGTAAACTAAACACACAAGCGTTGGAAACTAACTGACATTAATTATTTGTCAAAGTAATACTTCACATTGAAGACAACATTACTATCCATAGGAGGATTAGGAGGTCCCGGGTTCGATCCCCGGCAGGGTCAATTTGGAAATTTATAATTTCTGAATTTTCCCTGGTCTGGCCTGGTGGGAGGCTTCGGCCGTGGCTAGTTACCACCCTACCGGCAAAGACGTGCCCAAGCGATTTAGCGTTCCGGTACGATGCCGTGTAGAAACCGAAGGGGTGTGGGTTTAATATAACTGCCATGCCCCTAACAGGTTAGCCCGCTACCATGTTAGACTGCATCATCACTTACCATCAGGTGAGATCGCAGTCAAGGGCTAGCTTGTAGTGGATAAAATAAATAAATAAATAAAGACTATGTACATGATATAGACACCATAACCTATTCTTACTCTTTATATTAACAAACATTCTAATTGAGCGTTTATATACGGAGGAGTAGGATGCTTCCTGAGCAGCCTCTTAATCCGAAAGCTGCCTATGATTTTTAACCGACTTTCAAAAAAGGAGGAGGTTCTCAATTCAGCACGTTTTTTTTTTTTTTTAATGTATGTCGGTGCATATCTCCGTGGTTTCTGAACCGATTTGAATTTTTTTTCTATCAGTCGTTAGAGGAAGCTCTCGAGGTGGTCCCGTAATAAATTCTGACTCCAAATCCTCAACCCTGACACTAAAAAGTTAAAAATAAAAATCTTTCCAAAAAACGACTTCCAACGCCACTGTAAAGTAAAAAAAAATTTGATTTCTACCCACTATGTTGAAGTCGGACGGGTATAACAAGGATAAGCAAAATAGAGGCATCAGGCTCACCCATCTGAACAAAAACAAAATATTAACAAATATGCAATCCACACACCATCCACAGGTTAACAATTTGAAATTTTTAAAGGCGACACAATTTATTAAACTTATCTGAATTATAATATATACCTGTGAAATAAAGTATGCTAAAATATAACACAACTATTTAAATTTACTACCAACAATATATAAATAATAAATAAACAGAAACAATAAGAGAATAGAATCTATTGTAGTGTAAGTATTGGTGGAAAGCTGTTTGCTGATTCTTGTAAAAAACGTTTAATAAGAAGCAAAATTAATGCTAATTAATATGAACGGACGACAGCGAGGCAAAAAACAAAGAGAAAAATTATGACAGATGACCCTATAAGACGTTATTTTTTTTTCGCCTTAAAAATAAACTCTATCTATGGTATCGAAACCGTAAAAACCCAACAAGTATAAATTAGTGTGTTTTAGTGGTGTTTTATAAATAATATAATAATACTAATTCAATGTAGTGTAGTGCCATTCAATTGTTTATTGACATTTTTGAAGTAATTATCATAATTTAATGTGTTTTATTCATTAGGTTTAATTAGGACAAAATTAAAGTTACGCCATTTCAATTTTCATGGCTGATTGTAGCTTGGTTTCTTGATTTTTTATTATCCACTACAAGTTAGCCCTTGACAGCGATCTCACCATATGGTAAGTGATGATGCAGTCTAACATGGTAGCGGGGTAACCTGTTAGGGGCGGGCCTTGCAGTTATAATAACCCATACCTCTAATTGGTTTCTACACGGCATCGTACCGGAACGCTAAATCGCTTGGCGGCATCTTTGCCGGTAGGGTGGTAACTAGCCACGGCCGAAGCCTCCCACCAGGCAAAACTTTTGTATACCTACAATCTAGGACACAAAGGATTCATTTATTTACTAAACGATTCCCGCGACTTCGTCCGCGTGGATTAAGATTTTTTGATTTAATTTTCCAGGATAAAAAGTAGCCTATGTCCTTTCCCGGGACTAAAATCTACCCCTGTACCAAATTTCATCAAAATCGGTTGAGCAGATGGGCCGTGAAAGCGTAGCAGACAGACAGACAGACGGAAAGACAGACACACTTTCGCATTTCTAATAATAATAATATATTAGTAGGGAGTATGGATTTTAGTATACAATTACCTCGACTTCCTATGCTGGGTCGCGGATTCGATCCCCGGACCTCTAACTTTACGGAGTTTAAGTTTACCATTTTATTATCACTTGCTTCAAACGGTGAAAAAAAAACTGCTAATTAGTTTTTTCGTCTTTTCGTATTCTTATCACTCGAGGTACGAGTGGCCTAGTCGTTTCTACTCGAGTCTACAACGCATGTCAGTCGATTGGGATTGTTAAGCAACGTTGACCCAAGTCGGTAACTGGATGGGTGACCGAATTAGGAGGTTCAAATTTGGTCTTTTAGTTCCCTCCGTGCCTCGGAGCACGTTAAGCCGTCAGTCCCGGTTATTATCACTAAATGATGTGTGCGGCGCTGTGAGCTCACGAGATGAAAAACACAGGCGCGCGGGGGTGAAATCGAGCAAGCGCATATCGCAAAAAAGGCATGAAATATAATTTGTAAAAAATTAATATTTACTTTTCAATACAAATGAATCCGACAATGTGTTTGATTTAGAAATATCAATTTTATCTTATATTTCTAGCGCTAATTATTGGTTTCAATAAGGAGAAAAATTGCTTTAAAAGGTAAATTAAGAGGTATGTTAAAATTAAATTTCAATGCAGAGATTTTTTTTAAATTGTGTTTTGAGATGCGTCAATGGCTGCTCAAATGTCTTGAAAACAGAACATTATTTTTACAAGCATACATTATGTCACCGTTTGACCATATATAGTAGGTATCAAGTCACGTATATACGATTCAACTCCGAGTCCCAACTCCTCAACCATGATGCTGCAGGGTACAGAACTCCTTAAAAATAGCGATTTAGGATTTTTTGTGGTGAAGTCATATTATAGGTGTCAAGCAACGACTTCATACTTAAACTCAAGTCCCAACTCCTCAACTCTGATGCTGCAGGGTACTGCATTCTTAAGCTGTGGGGATTTAGAGTACACTAAAAAGTTAAAAATAAAAAACCAAAAACCGACTTCCAAAGCCACTGTAAAGTAAAAAATATTTTTTATTACTAATTTAGGTGGTTATTTGTTTGTTGTGTGTTCTTTCACCTTTGATTAAAATTACATTCATTTGTGTATTTCGCCCGCTTCCTAAAATAAAGTATATTATTAGAAATGAGTGAAATTGGTGCTAAAAGGGTGCCGAACTTTGCATTTCTGAGACAGAATTATTGACCACATTAGTTAAAAAATATGCCAATGTGAATCAAAATCAAAAACAGTTTAACCGATAGAGAAGAGTTTAAACGCCCGTTTGGGAACTGCCCGTTTGGGAACCGCCCGTTTGGGAATGAACTTACGGCCCTTAGTCAAGTCGTATGCCAAAGAACGTGGGAACCCACCGCATTATTACCCCAAGAAAACTCCTACCATTGTTTGATTAGTGACCCACGACCCTCAGTAATGAGGAATACGACGCAGAGAGAGATTTCTTATGAAGGCAATAATACAATTAGTTCCCGCTGGATTCGTCAAAGCTATGAGAAAAACATCTCGTATTCCGAACACAAACTACTAAATAATACAGGCTTCGGCTGCATTTTATGGCCTACTGCAGACGACTGAAACATTTAGGTTCACCATTGATATAGTACGGAACCGAAGATACAGTCGTGTCTTTCTTACAAGCTTTTATTTAACTTGCAAATTTTTGCTAAGCTTTCGTGCATTTTTAGGAGTATTTATGAGAAGTACAGTATCTTTATATCTAATAAACTGTATAAACTAACGAGCCGCAAACCTCGAAGGAAATGAGCATGAAATCCTAGTCACAGTCATACTAGTTAGGATTCAGACCCGAAACACCCACGCAAATTTTGACGACCTCCGTGGCGCAGTGTGTAGCGCTGTTGCCTAGCGTGCGGAGATCCCGGGTTCGATCCCCGGCAGGGTCAATTTATAATTTCTGAATTTTCCTTGGTCTTGTCTGGTGGGAGGCTTCGGCCGTGGCTAGTTACCACCCTACCGGCAAATACGTGCCGCCAAGCAATTTAGCGTTCCGGTACGATGTCGTGTAGAAACCGAAGAAGTATGGGTTTTATATATAACTGCCATGCCCCTAACAGCTTAGCCCGCTACCATCTTAGACTGCATCATCACTTACCATCAGGTGAGATCGCAGTCAAGGGCTAGCTTGTAGTGGTTAAAAAAAATGGCCAAATTATTACGTTGAATTTACTAGTAAGTGAAATGTAATTTATATTGGTGTGGTTAATGTGTAAGATTATTTGAAAATAATAAATAAAATTGAAAATGAAAAATTCAATGTTTGTGAGTTTGTTTGGGTCAAATCTTGCAACTGAATTTTAGTTTGAGACAGATTTAGCCGAAATTGTGCATACACGTATAGTTTGGCCATGGCTATGCATGGTCAAATTACTTCCCTGCGACACTCACCTATGTCTGTACCAAATTTTATCAAAATTGGTTGAAATAATGGGCCGTGAAAGCGTAGCAGACAGACATACTTTCGCATTTATAATTTGTATACACTACAAGTTAGCCCTTGACTGCGATCTCACCTGATGATAAGACGTGATGATGGCTAATCTGTTAGGGGCATGGCACTAACCCTGCATGCATGCATTCATGGCATGGGGTTGCTATGGTTAAGTATAGTATGCACAGTTGGGATATTCTCTGATTTTTTGTATATCAATGGTCTTAATACACACTGTTTATTGCTTTTGAAAGTAACAATATTTTTATAGTTAGCTTTATTACATTAGTCTGGAAATTAAATTAAAAAAAACTGCTTGTTTTAAAATGATCGCCGCAGTCAATAATTTACTGTTGCACGTTTTTTTAATATAATTAAGTACATAATATTATATACTCGTATATATGTGCCTCGATGTCTAGTGATTATCATGTTCGATTGCGGCCAACGAGGCTCCGGGTTCGAGTCCCGGGTCGGGTCATACTTAGGTATTGGGTTTTTCTGACTAGAAATTCTCAGTATGCTAACCCGGAGTTAGTACCTCGGTTAGTTAATCCTTCTCGGGATCTTCAACGGGCTATGAGAGTAGAGGAACAGAGAGTGCACCTGTGTACGCGTACACCCTTGTGCACTTTAATATCTCCCGCGCAGATGGCTAATCTCTCTGGAGATTCGGAAAAAGGACATCATTAATTATTATAAAGAGGTAAAGTTTGTGAGGTTGTAGGGGGTAATCTCTGGATGTACTGGACCGATTTCGAAAATTCAATTACCAATAGAAAGCCACATTATTTGCGTCATAGGCTTTATATTAAGTATTAACCTGAAAAATTAGGGAGTTCCCGTGGAAATGTTATAAAACTTATTTCACGCGGACGAAGTCGCGGGCAACTGCTAGTTATTAAGTATAGGGGTACCAGATACTAAAATTCTACATCAATGGGGGTACCCCAACATAAGTTGGAGTTATAGGTCCCTTCAAAAATTTTGACGTCAGAGTCATCACTTCGGTATATTTGTGTAGACTTAATGCGGGTATTCTATTCGTTGGACATGTCACCGTAAGATTGTAAAACCGTTAGATTATAACATAACGTTTTTTATCTAGATAGATTATAAACTGTCGACAGATTGTGAACCGCAATTTAACGCGTTATTTTTCGGTAAATTGTAATAATATATTTAGTATATTTAGGTATATTCGGCCGGGCACTACCTGAATATTCATGTCAAACCCTAACCTAACCTATAGTTCCCGCGCGAGTTGGATGCAGAGTAAATGTATGGAGACACTTCCATTCGAAAGTTTATAGTCTCGCGGGATAGAAACCGCGGGATAGAGAAATAGTTAGATTATAATCTAACGGATTTTACAATCTTACGGTGACATACATATTATTACGTTTGAACAGCCGAAATGTCAGCGCGATGAAATTCGACACAGGCGCCATCTCTTGCCGAATGTTTAGATTAAACAATTGCAAATTAAAGTCAGCTTATCTACATTTTTGTGATAGGTATAGTTAGTTATATAGATTGCCTCGTTAGTCTAGTGGTTAGCGTATTCGACTGCATCCGACGAGGTCCTGGGTTCGAGTCCCAGGTCAGGCCATAACAAGTATTGGGTTTTTCTAACAAGAAATTCTCAGCACTAGCCCGGAGTTAGTGCCTCGGAAAGCACGTTAAGCCGTCAGTCCTGCGCCTGATCTTTCTCCGGTCGTATCGGATTTCCGTCCCATCGGGCTATGAGAGTAGAGGAACAGAGAGTGCATCTTTGTACGCGTACACACTTGTGCACTTTATTATATCCCGCGCAGATTGCTAATCTCTCTGGAGATAGGCCGCCGTGGCCGAAATTCGGTCAAATGGACATTATGTATACTAATATTAAAGAGGTAAAGTTTGTGAGGTTGTAGGGGATAATCTCTGGATCTACTTTTTTATTTATTCATTTTAAATGCATACAACATTTTTTAACAAAATACAAATCTCGCCAAACTGGTGGGCCAGTTTGTTGGCCAGTTGGCGCTCTAAACATAATTTTAAAGTTGCATCTAAAATTAGCACTAGTATAGTAAACCGATTTTGAAAATTCTGGTACCTATGGTACCATTGGTAGAATTTTCAAAATCGGTTCAGTAAACCAATGTAAGTATAAGTATCGGTTCAGGGATCGAAACTTTAATTGGAAAACACATGTGGGGGTCGTATGCAACAAGCTAAGGTCCGTCTTGGGCAAGTTCTATCACCTCAACCGTGTGCTAAGTAGGCATAATAGAAAGTATAAACCCGAAAAATTAGGGAATTCCTGTGGGAATTTTATAAAACTTATTTCACGCGGACGAAGTCGCGGGCAACTGCTAGTTTTAAATTAAGTATTGGGACCTATAACCCCAACATAATTTGGGGTTATAGGTCCCTTCAAAAATTCTAATATCAGTCATCACTGTGTTATATTTGTGTGCGGGTGTGTACTGTGCACACAAATATAAGTCAGTAATGCGGGTATTCTATTCGTTGTACTTAATACGTTTGAACAGGCGAAATGTCAGCGCGATGGAATTCGACACAGACGCCATCTCTTGCCGAATGTTGAAATTAAACAATTGCAAATTAAAGTCAGCTTAACTTCATTTTTGTGATAGGTACAGTTAGTTATAATAATATAGACTGCCTCGTTGGTGTATAATTGGAATACTCGACTGCGGCCGACGAAGTCCCGGGTTCGAGTCCCGGGTCGGACCGTAATTAAGGATTGGGTTTTTCTGACCAGAAATTCTCAGTATTAGCCCGGAGTTAGGAAGTTGGCAGTGTTTCACCCCCGTGCCTCGGAGAGCACGGTAAGCCGTCGGTCCTGGTTATTATCACTAACATGATAATACTCGTTAAAGCTCGCCAACCCGCATTGGAGCAGCGTGGTGGGTCTAAGCTCTTATTCCCTCTCTCCTATGAGAGTAAGGCCAGTGCCCAGCGGTGGGACGTTAATTGGTTGTAGTGGGTGGATAGTTATAGGCTTATAGCGGTGATAGCCTATGCTGGGTCGCGGGTTCGATTCCCGGACACGCACCTCTAACTTTTCGGAGTCATGTTAATCTGTCACTTGATTCAAATGGTGTAGGAAAATATTGCGAGGAAACTTGCATGGCCGAGCATTTTTCATAAGGAGTTTCTTGCCGGTTCTTCTCACTAGAATTTGCTTTCTGAACCGGTAGTAGAGTAAAATGACGTAGAATAAGAGACGTATCTGTATGTCCTACTTAAAATAAATTGAGTACTATTGAGTATTGAGTGATGTTCTCGAAGGTGAGTGAAGTCTACCAATCTTGGTCAGTGTGGTGGACTTTAGCCGAACCCTTCTTATTCCGAGAGGAGACTCATGTTTAGTAGTGAGCCAAAAATTTTGAGAGAAAATGATGACACAATCTCCGAACTATTAATAATACTGTCCTCCTGACCGAATTTGGGCCACGGCGGCTTAACTCCACCAGAGAGATTACTCATATGGCTGACTTGTAGTGGAAAAAAATGCGTGGGAGATAAATAATTATAGTGCAGAAGTGTGTGCGCAAACATAGGTGCATACTCCGTTCCTTTACACTGATAGCCCAATGGGACGGGAAATCCGACACGACCGGAGAAAGATACGGCGTAAGACTGACGGCTTATCTTGCTCTCCGCGGCTCTAACTAAAGACACAAAGGTGCATTCTCTGTTTCTTTTACTCTCATAGCTCGATGGGACGGAAAATCCGACATAAACGGAGAGAGATCAAGCGCAGGACACGGCTCAAGGGGAGCTAGGTTTTTTTTTTTTTAAATTCAATATGGCAGAGCAATCGTATCTTTTTGGAGTAAAAACTACTTTAGCCGCGTTGAGCACTTTCTGGGAGGGGGTAAACATGTGGATTCCCGTCACCGACATGCTCGCGTTGTTACGAAGACAAAAGTCATTAAACTTTAATGCCATAGTTCTAAGTTTTTTTTTATTATTATAAATATTCGTTTTCACTTCTATCGGCAGTCCGTATGACTGTCATTATTTTAAAATTAAGTTTGTTCACTTTTTAATACAGCTGCGAAGCACAGATAGACAGACAAACGGACTCCGAAACTAAAGGATTCCATTATATTGCTAAAGAAAATCAAAACGCTACTAAAAATCAATATTCTAAATGAAACATCAAAATAATTTGTCGGAAAGCACCCTTCTGTACACTTTAGTGATGCACAATACATTATCGATATCATAATTAGTGCTGTACATTATCGATGTTATGACGTCGAGACTGCACTTACCGAAGACTATTAGGGTAGAGTTGGAAGGGTGATTTTTATATTTTATCGATGAACAAATGATATCGTATCTGGACAGCAAAACTTGCCTAGCAATAAGCAAACATACATTAATAACATACCTAATGTTTGTATGTATAAAGTACGTCATTTCTTCCGCAAGAAGAGGCGAGAAAATACAAAAATCTATGCTTACCATTAAAATAATACCTAGATGTTTAATAACAATTTTCAATTAATATAAAAAATTCTTCTGCTATTATCAAAGAATTCAGTTACCTAATACCTACCTTAGTTCGTCAAATTACATTGCTTTTTCACTTTAATTCATCTTCTTTAATCAGCATAATATTAATAATTGAATGTTTTCAATGAATTCTTAGATTATCTGTTGAGATTTTTAACTATTTTAGAGAAATTTCATTTTCATTTTTTTTTTCATTTTCAAGCATTGATGTAGAATTTTTTTAGTACCTATACTAGATATCGGATAAGCGCTTCAAAAATTACAAAAGTCACAAATTACAGCACAAAATACGAAAGTGCTCTTATTTGCCACTAGTATGAGCCAACCTTAGCCAACATAACGACGCGTCAAAATGCTGCAGTGCTCATATAAAAAGTGTGCTAATATCCTTTGGCCAATGTTTGTGACAATGCGTCAAATATTGTAACAAACATTGACTGTTCTGGATAGACGGGATGCATGGAGTAGTGTTGGTGTTTTAAAAGTATTGTTGCTTAGTGATTCCCTCAGGGCTAGGATGCGCGCGTAGAGATATATCTCTCTACTTTTGTCGCTCTCTTTTCTCTTTCTGATCCATATTGATAGACAGAGAAAAGAGAGCGACAAAATTAGAGAAACATATCTCTACGTGCGCATGCTAGCCATACTGGTAATCCATTTCGTTATGCAGTAGAGTTGTTTAAGCCATCTAAAATATACAGATAACATTAATTATGTTCAAATTCATTTTTAAAAATTGATATTACTGGAAACACACATACCTACATAGTTACTTAAATACACATAAAATACATGGGTACATAAAGATATTATATACTTTACATAAATATTTTATAAAAAAAATGTAGTAAAAAATAATAAAAGCCGCAAAGACTAAATCTGAATAAAGTTTAGTTACTTGGTACTTTTTAAGTTTACGTGTAATACGTCAATAAAACGTAGATTTTTAACCTTGATATTAATTTTAAAATGAAACTAAGTAAGGACAATTTAATTTTAAGTTAAAATCTTACTTCTTAAACAAATGTTAGATAGTTTAGTTTTAGTTTCCTCATGTTTTTACACAGATACTTATGCATATCATAACATTGTATAGTTATAAATATTGATAGAAGAGGAGAGAGTACGCCATTTAAACCTACGTGGTTTTTCGCAGTGCTACCCACCAAAACTGTATCAATATTTATTTTGATAAATAAAACATACTGTACAAGTATAACACATAAGTAAGTTGCTGGGGCGCGTAAGCTAGTAATAAATATACACGACCACATACCACCACGATATACAACTTTTAAAAAATCAGCAACTCCATGTCTCCATTGTTCTATTTGAATTTCGTTCCATTGAATTTTTTGTTTTTGCCTTTTTACAAAGACAAAAGGTCTTTAATATAAACATACTACATTCGTAATTCAACTTAAATTCTAAGTTTTAAGGTTTATAATAAATTGACGTTGTTGATATTGACAATGTGATGCCAAGAGTTGCGTCTTGTTCCAAAATAGTGTAAAGGTATCAATTTGGCAACGTATGAAGTACCTTATTGCTTACACATTAAGTTTTATTTTAATAATAAATATTTTTGTACTTATTTTAAAAATTACTTTTTGTTTTGGATTGAAAGGTTATTCCTACCTTTTCTCTGATGACAGAACGTCTTAAAAATTAATATTTTCTAATCGTAATGTAGCTTTATGTGTTAAACTTAAGGTGCATAATTAACTGAAGTTGTTGCTAATATAATACCTTTTTCTACATTTCCCACTCAGCATACAAATGTTTATGTGTGTGCAAATTGGGACATTTTTGCGATATTTTTTGTTCGTGACCCTGTTTCTAGTACTCATTCTATTTCAATGTTTTCAAGATAACTTTAACTCTTGTCACTATTTTAAAGTTATTTAAAATAATAGATACAGTTTTCCCCTCCCTATTCGCTCACAGTGCAATAATTTTCGTACAAAATACAGCACTTACCTCCGCCGGTTACTTTCGATACCGTGTCCTCGACTCTCCCTATACAGCGTGCTTCTGTTTTACCATTGAAAATGGTTATCAGTTGTAAATCTCCTGAGACGTATTTTTGGCCATAGCTCCGAGGATTTTAATAGGATCGAGATGAGAAGTTGAGTTGAGGAATTTATCGAGATATGTGTGAGCGTTTGAATTTTGAAAATGAGGCCCTAAGTTTTTTTGGAATTTTGTAAAATTTAAAAATATGTAGTCGGATTTTTCGGGGGGTGTTTGTTTACTAAATTGTAAATATTTTGGAAACGGACCGACTTAAAAAAATTAAAAAGAGGTCCTAGGATATTAGTTTAGCTACAAAATGGCGAAAAAATTTTGAAAATCGGTTAATAATTGTGAACTTTGATAGGCGGTAGGTGTGATAGGCGGTCCCTTTAGATTTGGAATTGTAGAAAAACGGGTATTTCCATATATAAAAAGTGATGTAGCTTCTATGATTATTGACTGATCATCATGGTAATGGTGTTAAAAGATGCGGACGCAGACGAGAAGAACATTCAAGTTCGAATTTTGAAAATCTGTGATTTTTTTTTCGTAAATTTTTGTATTCATTTCCAATGCTCCGATACTTGCCGGGACTGCGAAATCTGTAATTTTTTTATCCCAAAATACAAAAGGGTTCCTTCACATAATATGAGATCGAAGCTTTGGTCGTTTATAATTCATAACTCGGTGTAATTCAATCTAATTTTTTTTCTCTTCTCAGTAGAATCAATTTTCCGAACCGGTGGTAGAGTCTTAACGTATCATAAGTGACACAAGTTGTGAAATAAATAAATCATTGATCATATATCAAACGCTATAAGATATTTTCTAAACGACTTCAAAAAAAGGAGGAAGTTCGACGCGTCAGTTGGTACCAAACATCGCTTGAAAAAAAAACCGCCTACCACGTCTGCTGCCTGGACGCTGGCACGCTCGTCTGGCACCTACTCCAAGATATACTATTTTATTATTAACGCTTGTTTAAATAAATCATACTTCATACTAATAATATTATACATGAGAAAGTGTGTTTGTTTGTTGGTTTGTCCTTCAATCACGCCGCAACGGAGCAATGGATCGACGTGATTTTTAGCATGGGTAATTGAGAACCTGGTGTGACATAAGCTTTTTATCCGAGAAAATTAAGGAGTTTCCGCGGGATTCAAAAAAACTTTAACCACTCGGACGAAGTAGCGGGCATCAGATAGTTATAAATAAACAAGTGTGTTTGTTTTTCAGTTTGTCCTTCAATCACACCGCAACGGAGCAAAATATCGACGTGATTTTTGGCACGGGTATGATTGAGAACCTGGAGAGTGACATAGGGTACACTTTTTATCCCGGAAAATTAAGGAGTTTCCGCGCCAATAAAAAAAACTTAAACCACACGGTCGAAGTCGCGGGCATCAGCTATGCTAGTTAAGCTAGATATTTCTATTTTCCTTTTGTAGTATTTGTTATTAATGAAGTCGGTTATTGTAGTGAAAATTCTTTAGAATCGTTGTGATTTGAAAATTCGATGAAACGAAAAAGCGACACCAAAAACAGACAAACATTCATAATAAGATTTAGCCTGCGAGATAATGAGATAGAATAGAATTTTTATTCTCTCGTAATTCTTCTGATGTTTCACAATGCTGCCGTGTGAATTGCACACACGCAATTTTTTTATTTTTAGTTATTAATGAAGTCGGTTTCTTTTAATTATTATAAATTATAATCATAACACAAACATCCTGTATACACAGTAACGAGTGAGCACGTAGTACAAAGATGTATATTTAAATTCGCCAGCGTCGCGTTACGACCGAACTGCCGAATGTCTGTACATAAATATGTGTGTTTGTGTTTATGTTTTCACTTAGCGCCGTAAATATTAGTGTATTGGACGTTACAGTCAGCCTTAAACGTTCTTACTTCAGAAAATATAGTTAACTAGCTAATGCCCGCGCCTTCGTGAGCGTGAATTGTGACTTCTCGGTTCCCGCGGCTTTGGTACCTCAAATTGGCCGTTGAAAGTGATCTCACCTGCACCACTAACCATTAGCCCCTAACAGGTTAGCCAGCTAGGACTCCACATCTTAGACTGCATTATACTTACCATCAGGTGAGATCGCAGTCAAAGGCTAACTTGTAGTAAATAAAAAAAATTGGCATTCATAAGGACGGCCGACAGAAGTGAAAACGATATATTTTTTTAATTAAAGTATATAAGGTTAATAAAGCATTAATGTTCGCGAGCATGTCGCTGTTCGCGAGCATGTCGGTCACGCGGATCTACATTTTTACCCCCTACCAAAAAGTACTTAACGCGCCTAAAGAAGTTTTCACTTAAAAAAAAAGAATCTCTGTACAAAATTGGAACAAATTTTTATGCCTGTTTAGTTTTTGTTTTTTATTTTTCATAGATACAGTTAGTGACGCTGTCACCGGGTCAGGGTAGTTTGTGGGACTATACCTTGGTACGTCTATAATATGCGGTCAACGACCTCAATTTACATAGGCGGGCCCTGTCAAACAAAGAACGTGAACTTATTTTACTAACGCCATCTAGTCTGAAAAGCGGGACAGCGCTATAGCGGGGACAAGCACAGGACTATACAGGTGAGGGGCACGCCCTACAAGTCGGACTCCCATCTTTTTTCTATGAAAGAGCCCATCTAGTACCTACATAATATATGTATATATCGATGTGTACAGTACGGTAAATGACATTTATTTGTTTTAATGTATCATCTGAGAAAATAACTTGAAGTTAAATTAAACGTATTCAACTTTGACAATAAAATGGAGAATAATACGTCCATGTACAGATGGGACCGACTGCATTTTCGGAACTTAGGCGATAAATATATTTTATTACCACAGAAAACCCGTAATTTAAAAAACATTCATTACTACTAAAATTTGAGTTAAATTTAATTGTTTATGAGGACTCTATGAGTAATAAAAACACCGAGCCAAGCTCGATTCGGCTTTGCACTGGAAGGGTTCCGTACCATCGTACAGTCGACGTCAAAATTTCATATAGAATAAGCAAACAAGATGGCTTGGTTTTACAAAGTCACCCTCAACTTACATAATAGTCAGCTTGTAGGTTGACATTGTTGACACGAGTAAATGTATGGTGACACATACATTTACTCTGCATTCAACTCGCGCGCGAACTGTACGTAGTATTGAATAGTACCTAATGGTTTGAACCTAATTTTGCTAAATTAAGGTATATTATTTGGACAGATTATGTTTGTGTGGATGGTGATTCAGATTGCTTAGACACAGTTTTTGTAGTATATTGAAATAAAAGATGGTTTGGTCCTTGGTGTTTGTTTTATTTTATCGCTTTCTTAGTAATTCATATTAAAATACACGTCTACATCCTACTGTTACAAGTAAATGAGAGGTTATGTCAATCTGACATCTGTCAGAGCCTGACGTTTGACAAGTGACATTTTAACGTTACGTTACTACATTATTAAGTATCAAAAGAAAAATAATGTATGGACTTTTGACGACGACCGTACAAGGACAACGTTGTCCGATTGCATTTTGTTGGAAAAGGCCTCCGCCAATAGTCTCCATATACCTCTATCACCAGTTGTTTTAGACCTTTGTTTTTTATTCCACTACAAGTTAGCTCTTGACTACGATCTCACCTGATGGTAAGTGATGATGCAGTCTAAGATGGCAGCGGACTAACTTGTTATGGCAGTTATATTAAACCCATACACCTGGTCGGTTTCTACACGGCATCGTACCGGAACGCTTTATCGCTTGGCGGTACATCTTTGCCGGTAGGGTGGTAACTAGCCTCAGCCGAAGCCTCCCACCAGACAATGTGCCACCTGCCTCTGCTTGCATATCATCGACGTATCTTTTTGCAATTGTCTACCCTTTTTTTTAATTACCCGTGTACAAATTCATTACTGTTTTGCCCCATTTATCTTACTCCGCTCGGATACGAGTAAAAACATTTGAATTTTATTTTGCTTTTAGCATATCAGCTATACTTGATATACTTCTATATCTTGAGAAAATTTGGATGGGTGGATGAATGGATGTTTGTTACTCAATTACGACAAAACGGCTGAACAGATTTGGATGAACAGAGAGGTAGATTATAGTCTGGAATAACACAACTTTTTATCCCGGAAATTTCATTTTATTTAATCGATAGTCTAAAACGGTTTTAGAACATAAAACTATCAGGGGACGTGAATGTTGTGACTTTTGGGGAGATCCTCTATTTAATAATCACTAATAAATAATTTATTTGACTAGTTGTCTTTTCAATTTAACCTATGACACATAGAAAGGTAGAAGCTTCTAGTAGTTTCTGCATCGATCGTCACATTTGCCCCAGGGGGTCGCCATTGGCATTACCCGTGTTTACGACCTGACCGGCGGGGCAAGTGTAAATATTTTATACAGACAACGCATTTATTGGCTGATCGATACCGCACAGGTCGACGCTGTCTTCGTTTAGACTTGACAAAGTTTTTATTTGAAACCAGTATTAGTTCTTATTTATTATCATATACTAACTGATGCCCGCGACTACGTCCGTGTGGATTGATGTTTTTGGGTTCCGCGGATCTTTCAGCCAGATCCGTTCAACTGTTGGGGCGTGATTGAGTAACAAACTTGAAACATCCATACATCCATACCTGCATCCATCCATCCAAACTTTCGAAATTATAATATTAGTAAGATAAGATACCCTGCATTGAAAGTGCGAGTTTCAATACCTGTTGAGCCACCCGAAACTAGCCAATTTCAAACAAATACGTCTTGCCCTAGGGCAGAAAACGATAATTTTCTACCCGCTAAATAACGCAGCAGCCCTGCTTTCAATCCTGCCAGAGTATATCTTTTGTTTATTTCAAACATGTGAACAACACAAATGACAAATAATCATTTTAATTCTACATCAATGTTTTAACCACAACTAAACTGAGAGATATACCTATCATATTTGTAAATAACCTAGAAACTAAAATAAATAAGAAATAAAATTTTTATAAAACTCGCACTTTTAATGCGGATTATAATATGAAAAGTAGTAATCATGAAACACGATTTCAGACTTCGGGTGATTCCAGCCCTCGCGTCGCTCAGGCAGGCAACTTCACCCTTGTCTGAATTCGTCTTGTTTCACTCCTAGACACATAATATACAATTCCAAAAAGAAAAATTAAATTAATATATTTTTCATTTAAGTTTATTTTTTGACGACCTCCGTGGCGCAGTGTGTAGCACTGTCTCGGGTTCGATCCCCGGCAGGGTCAATTTAGGAATTTATAATTTCTGAACTTTCCCTGGTCTGGCCTGGTGGGAGGCTTCGGCCGTGGCTAGTTACCACCCTACCGGCAAAGACGTGCCGCCAAGCGATTTAGCGTTCCGGTACGATGCCGTGAAGAAACCGAAGGGATGTGGTTTTAATATAACTGCCATGCCCCTAACAGGTTAGCCCGCTACCATCTTAGACTGCATTATCACTTACCATCAGGTGTGATCGCAGTCAAGGGCTAGCTTGTAGTGGATAAAAAAAAAGTCAGTAATGCATAATATTTTGCACAATAGTTTTTTTAAATTAATTCATCTATTCAACCACAAGTTTGACCGTGTTTCCTGCCATGTATGACTTTAAACCTTACCTTATAATAATTATGAATGCGATAGTACCTTACAGTACCTTCAAAGCAAGAGTGAATAAGCATCTTCTAGGCAAGCGCGTTCCAACCTAGACCTCATCATTGCTTTGCACTAAGCATGATTGTCGTCAAGCGCAAGCCTAACTTGCAATAAAAAAAATCGCTTATTACTGAGATTAAACCAACAATGATGCTGTTAAAGGTAGTAACGGGCTAACAAACTCAAACTCAAACTCAAACTCAAAGAACGTTTATTCAATTTAGGTAGGTATACTACACTTATTGACGTTCGGTTATTTGTAACATGACATGCATAAAAAAAAAATACGCGCCGAATTGAGAACCTCCTCCTTTTTTGGAAGTCGGTTAAAAATCTAACTGTACCTATTTATTCAAAACTAGCTGATGCCCGCAACTTCGTCCGCGTGGATTGAGGTTCTTCGGTTCCCGAGGGCACTCTTTAATTTTTACTACATTAAATATATAAATCATTTCAGTTCGGGATAAACGTAGCCTATGTGTTATTCAAGACTGTAATCTATCTCTGTGCAACATTTCATCCAGATCCGTTCAGTCGTTCTGGCGTGATTGAGTTACAAACATCTATCCATCAATCCATCCAAACTATCGCATTCATAATTATTATAAGTACAGATAGATATTATATTGTGGACAATTCTGTATAACACAATCTTTAAACTAAACTAAAAGGACACCTTAAAATCTAGTTCTGTCCGGCTGTCCCTTTCTGCAAAGAGCATTATGAAAGGGTTAGCAATATTTTAATGCCGTCATTTTGGTTTAGTTTAGATATTTTGTACAACCGAATCAGTCTTAGTATAGATTTAAATTCTAGGACAAAGCGTAGATACATCTAACTTTATAGCTACCTAGACAATACAAAACAAAACAAACGGTAAACTTTTCACAGCTAGACAGTTATGTGGCTACGTGATAACATACATACAAACAGTTTATGTTCTTTATATACGGATGTGGACACACCCATCCGGGTGGGCGGGACTTGGAATGGGCGTGGTGGTAAGGACGCGGATGTTAGGAAAGGTTTGGATGCGGTAGAAAATTGTTTCCTGAAAAATGTAAAATAGTACCATACATAATGGTAGTATAGAAGTAGTAGCCTGCACCATCTTAGACTGCACCATCTTAGACTGCATCATGAATTACCATCAGGTTCTTCTTCCTCTCTTGGGGTATTTATCAAACAACTGGGCGAATCAGGCTGGAATTTGACATAATCAAGTGTAAAAAAGGTTTGTGTTACAAAACAGGGCAATACGTGCAATTTATAATTTAAAACCACGTGAATCCCTTAGGGAGAAATTCAAGGAAATAGGTATTCTTACAGTAGCCTCACAATATATTTACAGAAACAGCACTTTCAGAATTACAAAAGAATATGCGATCTGCACGATAGGCCAACTAGAAACCACCATAGGCTCGTGACTCCATCGCTCCGCCTCCAGAAAGTCCAAAGGTCGTTCGTGGGAATGAGCAAATCTATTCTTTAACAAAATTCCACTACCTATTATAAACTTGCCTTTACACAAGTTTAAGAAAACCATTAAAAATGCTCCTGAAAAAAGCTTATTATACTGTCGAAGATTATTTAAATGTTAAAAATGTATGGATTTGACTCGCTCCAGCACTGCTCAAGACTGCTGTTACAGTATCTTTGGACTAATGCAATTGTAATTTTTTTTATCAACCACCGAGTTTCTTGCTGGTTCTTCTCGGTAGAACGGCATTCCGAACCAGTGGTAGATTCATTCGACTATTCATAAGCACTTGTAAAAAGTCTATTAGACTAAAAAGCATTTGAATTTGAATAACTACAGCTGATGGCTACTATAACGCAGGAATCCGTTAAGAAAAGATTTTTGAAAATTCAATCCATAATCAAATCAAATCAAATATTCATTTGTTCAATTTAGGTACTCTGTAGATACACAATATATTGACGTCAATTACTTACTTACAAAACATGACGGTGATAATCAGTTACGCTATCTAAAAAACTAAATTAGCGCGTTTGGAACCCTCGTTCCAAACGCGCCCTGGTCTGAGAATAGCCTATTCAGACCGACCGGGTTATTTTTTTTCATTATCACCATCTCACAAATCATCCTAACTAAGAAACTATCAGAGCCATTAGAGCAAATTATTGCCAAGCTTCCTTGTCATTTAAGTAATCCTTTACATGGTATTAAGAGAAACCTATACCAAAACCTAAGGGGCTAAAACAGGGGGTGAAAATATACCAAATTGACACACCACCGAAAGGGTACTTAGATCATCAAAAAGAAAATATAAAACAAAAGATTAGTGAATTAGCATCAATTTCTAGGAACTTGGGTTACTATTTAAAATATAATTCCTGAAAATAAAAGAGATCATGCGGGAATAAACAAAAAGCCTAAATCCAAGCGTACAAAATTGCGAAGTCTACGTCCTCCCCCCCGACGCAACCTATCTCTGAAACAAATTTCTTCATAATCGGTCCAATCCGTGAGCCTACTGGCGCTTACTTACTATCAGGCGAGATCTCTAATCTAATCTAATCAAGCCTGCGCTGTCCCACGACTGGGCAACGACCTCCCCCCGATATGGCGAGATTGAAGACCATTATTACACCTTGTAATTACATAATAATAATCTCCTCCCGACCTAATTTCGGAATTTCTTCACTAATGTAAAAAAATATCTGCGTCTATAAAGTATTGCATGTTTTTGTCGATGTTTATGGCGGTCGGAGGCGGGTTTATGTCAAAAGTTGAACAAAGTATATAAAGTATGTCTAGGAGCTACGTGCCGCATCCAAACGCAAAATCCCGTAGACTACCGTTCATAACGCATTGGATTTTTCAATAGGCGTGCCCAAACGCAACCAATTGGCTTCAAGCACTGAAAAATCAATACTATCCAGCCTTCAGGCCCAGTATTATGAATATTTCACTAACTTGGCCTGCGCGGAATATTTCTTATTTTTATTATTTTATTATAAAACCCGAGGAAGTATTCGTTTGCCTACGGTAACTCATTTGCTTCGATGGAATTCGTAATGAGATAGATAATTTAAAAAATAATATATTATCTATTACTTTCGTTTAAATACTCAAATAGGTAAGTAATTTTACATTAAAATCTAAATAAAAAAGAAAAAACTAATCATTAAAAATATCATCTAAGCCGCCGCAATGAGGCAATGTGCCCAGAACGCTGGCTGCGTTACCCCGCTGAATAGCCAAACTCCGGTCTCCTCTAGACTCTGTAAGACGAGAAGATAGATCCTTAAAAAAGGATCTAGCATCTTCGCCCACGACCCCATGGTTTCAACACCAAAAGGCACAAAAATGAAACTATTTTCTATAATTTACTGCTGCTGTAATGTGTGGCACAATGGTGAAAATAAATAGATTTTCTTTCTTCTTTCTTTCTTTCTTTCTTACGTTCTCAATAGAACTGGACCGACTTCTGTAAATCACCATTTGAGTTATGGTTTGGACGAAAACCATCCATCAAACATTTAAGGATAGTAATGTTACGCTCACGTTCCGAAATAAAAGCGAACAAAACTCTCTAAGAAAGCCGAAAAATGTATACTCATTGGTGATGATGGTTACAGATTACTGGATTGTGATAGTAATGGTAATTTTAGATCAATCAGATCGAGGGATGTAACATTTAATGAGTCAATCATCATATCTATTGGATTAGATTCAGATGCAACTAAAGCAGATGAACAAAGTCAAATGACTGAGATAGAAATTCACTTTCCTAAGACTAATGAAAATCATCCAATGTTCGATGCAAGGGAGGATATAGTACAAGATGATGTTGTTTCGAGTATGCTTCAAACATTGAATATTCCAGATTCAAGCTCACGTGAAGTAATTCCCACTTCATCGACTATTCCAAATGGTTTTTTTTTCAATTTCTTTTTGTGAATGGATACAACAATTTTTATAAAATACAAATCTCGCCAGTGGTGGGCCAGTTTGTTGGCGAGTTGGCGCTCTAAACATAATTTTAAAGTTGCATCAAAATTTAGCCCTAGTAGGTATACCTAATAACCTAACACTAACAAACAAACAATTTTAAAAAGAAACGAAAAATGACTTCATCAGTCAAAATGAAGACGATTCTAATGAATCATATGTTATTCCTGATTCCCTAACTAATTCTGATGATGAAGAAATTCCTGAAACAAGAACCCTTCGAGATAGATCTACATTTGTCTCTTTTTAGTGTCGCTGTTTCGTTTCATCGAATTTACAAATCAAAACGATTATAGAGAAGTTTATCTTCAAAAATACAAATTCTATGGAGCAACAAGTAGAAAATAATATAGATAAGTAAAATCTGTTTGTTTGTATCGTATCCGTTCAGCTGTAACTCATTTGCATAAGCGCTTCGCCCGCCGCGTACAAATTACTGCACATCTATGGAATTAGGGAGGACATTACCATTCTTTAGGTATCACTACCTCTTTTTTTGAAGTGAAACGTTCGTTCGTTTCGTTGTGACTTGAAATTTAGATGAAACGGAAAACGAAACGAAAAGTTTTGAAGAAAAGAGTTAGTTTTGTATTTAGTTTTTTTTATTATTGTCTATTATTGATTTGTCATAGTTTGTCACCTTCTGTCTAATATTGAAAAAATATTATAAATTGAATATGGTTGAACAAAAATGAATTATTTTAAAACAATTACTTACAAATAAATAAAAAGTTAAAATAAAAAAATGTGTTTCCTTAGAAGGTAGCTCACTTCAACAAAAAAACGACACCAAAAAGAGACAAATATAGTATTTCAACTAAGAGAGAATGAGATAGACTACAAGTTATAATTATCTCATTCTCTCGTAGGCTACTTTTCTGAAGTCTAATTTCTGCCGTGTGTGAATTGCACACACACACTTTTTTTTTGAGGGACATAATCTTGAAAAGTTTGTCATCACCGGCAAAGTGGAAGGCAAGAGACCTCGGGGATAGCCCAATGCGTTGGTCAGGTCAAATCCTATACAGTTATGCCCGGTATTACGAAAATGGAACGTTTCGTATGCACGTTCGTCCGGTGGTGCCATTTGTAACGTGGCGACAACATCCGTTTCTCTCTCTTGTCAGAAAAATTTGGGGGACTATAGTCTATAGTTATAATAGGCAGACTCTATCAGCCTTATCCCCTCAAATCCAACTAACCCGTCTTAGGAACTGTATCTGTATAAAATACCAATTATTTATTTGGCCCCGGGATTATCTTATTCTTTCCTTTATTTGCATGCAAATATTATTTGTGCTGCGCCCCTTCGATGCGCTATTATAATTTTGCTAACTTCAAATTGGGGAGACAGCTTTTTATTATTTTTGTTTTTTTTAAGACTTTTTAGGTCTTGTATTGCATATCATACTAATATTATAAATGCGAAAGTCAGTTTGTTTGTTGGTTTGTTGGTTTGTTGGTTTGTTGGTTTGTCCTTCAATCACGCTGCAACGGAGCAACGGATCGACGTGATTTTTGGCATGGGTATAGTTGAGGACCTGGAGAGTGACATAGGCTACTTTTTATCCCGGAAAATTGAGGAGTTCCCGAGGGAATCAAAAAAAACGTATTCCACGCGGACGAAGTCGCGGGCATCAGCTAGTTGGTAAATAAGACCACATTCGTTATATTAAAGTTGAATATGAGTAAAATGGTATTTTAGGGTTCCGTATTTAAAATCTATACTACTTAATATTATAACTGCGAAAGTTTGGATGTTTGTTACTCAATCACGCCATAACGGATAAACGGATCTGGATGAAATTTATCACATAGATAGATTAATTATAGTCTAAGTTTCATTCTCACCACCTGGATGCCTGGACCTCATCCACCACCCGTTATTCCAGGTCATTTCTGCCAAATTGTGGAACCAGCTTCCATCTTCTGTGTTCCCTCATGATTCCCTTATGGGGCGCTTCAAAGGGCGGATAAACAAATATCTTATAAGCCGGCAACGCATTGGCGGTTCCTCTGGTGCTGCAAATGTTCATGAGCGGCGGTAATCACTTACCATCAGGTGACCCGCCTGCTCGTTTGCTCGCTATACCTACATATAAAAAAAAAGTTTTATTCCTAGAAATTTGACGACCTCCGTGGCGCAGTGTGTAGCGCTGTTGCCTTAACGTGCGGAGGTCCTGGGTTCGATCCCCGGCAGGGTCAATTTGGGAATTTATAATTTCTGAATGTTCCCTGGTCTGGCCTGGTGGGAGGCTTCGGCCGTGACTAGTTACCACCCTACCGGCAAAGACGTGCCGCCAAGCGATTTAGCGTTCCGGTACGATGCCGTGTAGAAACCGAAGGGGTATGGGTTTAATATAACTGCCATGCCCCTAACAGGTTAGCCCGCTACCATCTTAGACTACATCATCACTTACCTACCATCACGTGAGATCGTAGTTAAGGGCTAACTTGTAGTGGAATTTAAAAAAAACTTTCGAATCCCTAAATACTAATATTATAAATGCGAAACTGTGTCTCTGTCTGTCTGTCTGCTACGCGTTCACGGCTCACCTGTTCCAATAATTTTGATGAGTATAAAGACACATCAAAAACCTTAAACCACGCGGACAAGTCGCGGGCATCATTTGGGTGATAAGATGTGTTTCTAGTTAACATCTTGGCTCCAATATCCAGTCTAGCAGCGCAGATTATTACGTTTATCTCCACCGCATCCGAACCGCCGCCATTTTTGTTTTCCACGTTTGACAGATGACAGCAGTTTGCGCGCGAAACGATTTGCAGTGATGGCCGCCGCGTGCCTTATCCTGTCATCGGAGTGCGTTCGCTTTGTTACTACACGAGTTCTATGACGTTACCAAAGAATCCCGCGGGATTCCCGCGGGAACTCCTTAATTTTTCGGGATAAAAAGTAGCCTAGCCCTTCCCCGGGATACAAGTTACAACCCATCCCTGTACATTTCATCAAAATCAGTAGAACAAATGGACCGTGAAAGCGTAGTAGACAGACAGACAGACACGCTTTCGCATAAATAATATTAGTATGGAATATGGATTATACATGCAAAAGGGTGTTTGTCTGTCTATCGGTCTTAGATCCGTTCGTCTGTCCATCTGTATGTCTGAATTTCTGTTTGTCTGTCTGCTCCGCTTTCAATTTTAACAATAGAAAATAGATTTATCTCCTTACATCTGTAAGCAATTAGTATTGTAAACTGTTTTCGTGGGCATACAAATCATTCACGTATGTCAATAATATATCACGTATTTATTATTATATTTAACATCAATGAGTCAAATAGTTTCATTAGAAGAAGTTACATTAGAATAAGACAAAAGATCATTGTATTAATGTTGGCTTCCTATTAAATTAAATAAAAGATAGCTAAAAATACTTTTTGAGCGTCAATAATTACCATAAACCTCAATCATCATAATAAAGTGTTTATTATCGTGACGTGACGTAGGTATGGGAACGCACATAATTTAATTCCAGACAAACCTTTTCAAAATCCATTTTGATATTTCACATATTAACGTGAAAAAGTACTTGCACTAAAATTTCATGCTTTTGTGTAAGGAGGTACTTAGTTACGATAAAATCGTCTGTACTAAGAGATATTGAAAATCCACATCCATACAATATCCCTTATCTATACTAATAGTAAAAATGCGAAAGTTTGATGGAAAGAATATATGGATGTTTGTTATTCAATCACGCCCGGACAGCTGAACGGATCGGGATGAAATTTGGCACAGAGATGGATTATAGTCTGGAATAACACTTATGCTACTGTTTATTCCGGAAAATTAAAGAGTTCCCGCGGGAACCAAAAAACCTCAATCCAAGCGAACGAAGTCGCGGGCATCAGCTAGTACCATACAATTTATAGATTTTATATTAAAACAAGGTTTGCAAAGGCAGCCTTATTACTTACAGAGTAAACAGCCTTTTAAAATTTACAAACTATATGTTATCCAAACCCTAGATAAGCCAGCAAACGGCCAAACTTCTAAACTGACCAACAGGAAGTGTTCGACAGCGTATCTCCGGTCAGGCGTTAAATTTGAATTTCGAATTTCGAGTTCCAACAGTTATCGCAGTCGATGCCAGGACGCCGTTGTGTGCGGACGTGTTTGCACGGAAATTAATGCCGCCTTGAAAATACTAGACGTAGAAATTGTACAGGTAGCTATAGAAATTGGAATTTAGGAATCCAGGACAGAACATGTTTAAACGCCCATAACTCGGAGTTTGATTGTTTATTTGAACCGAGAATCTGTAGGAATATAAACTATAGTTATTGCATTTTAATAAACTTTTCCTGACTGACTAGTGTAATATCAACGCACAGCCTAATACACTGGTGTTATTTTTTTAAATCAGATATGAGCAAAAATATCATAAGTTCAGCCAATCAAAAGAGTTGAGACTGTACAAGTAACAATGATTGATGTAGGTTTTATACAATCCCCCTACCGATTTTTCTAGTAGTCAAACAGCCCTGGGTTACAACCCTTCTGAGCTTATTAAATACCCTAATAACCATCCACCACTACAGTCCATTAACGTCCCACTGCTGGGCACAGACCTCACCTCTCATAGGAGAGAGGGAATTA
This sequence comes from Erebia aethiops, assembly GCA_923060345.2. Taxonomy (NCBI): domain Eukaryota; kingdom Metazoa; phylum Arthropoda; class Insecta; order Lepidoptera; family Nymphalidae; genus Erebia; species Erebia aethiops. The sequence goes on along the minus strand of OV281087.1, from coordinate 1,109,030 downwards.
AAGCTTAGACCCACCACGCTGCTCCAATGCGGGTTGGCGGGCTTTAACGACTATTATCATGTTAGTGATACTAACCGGGACCGACAGCTTAACGTGCTCTCCGAGGCACGGGGGTGAAACACCGCCAACTTCCTAACTACGGGATAGTACTGATAATTTGTACTCAGAAAAGCCCTATACTTAATTATGGCTTAACCCGGGACTCGAACCCGGGACTTTGTCGGCCGCAGTCGAACGTGCTAACCACTAGACTAACGAGGCAGTTATAAACATATGTTTACTACCGCTTATAACATTCAAAAAGTGTCCATGGAAATGCAGCTTTACAACCGACAGAGGTACTACACCTACGCGAGGGAGTATGTTTTGTCTGCTCGTCGTATTGTTCCCTCTGATACGGGTAACTTTTGTGTTGCATTGTCAACACATACAAAACCGTACGTCTGTTAGTTTGACAATTCAATTTTAACTGTACGGTGTATGGATCTTGATATTCATGTCAATTTTAACTTGTTGCGTGTATGATACTCTTGTCAAATGTTTGATAACTTGATAATGATATCAGAAGCCTATTTAAACGCCTGAGGGACGAGTGACCTAGTTGCGTCAACGCTTATGCATATCAGTCGATTGCTATTGTTAAGCTAGACATACAAATAAACTTGTAATGCCTGTTTCTAGGCTTAGTAAAACTAGCAATTCATTTGTTGGAAACAGTGTCCGCTTCTATAATAAGCTCCCAGAAGACATGTTGAAGATGTCTCTGAATAAGTTCAAAGTTAATGTAAAACGTAAACTCATTGAAAAATCTTATTACCATGTAAAGGACTACTTAAACGACAAGGAAGCCTGGCAATAATTTGCTCTAATGTCTCTGATAGTTCCTTAGTAAGAATATTTGTGAGATGGTGATAATAAAAATTAAAAAAAAACCCGGCTGAGTTTGTTGTGGGCTCTTCTCAGACCAGGGCGCGTTTGTAACCCTCGTAGCTTTAGTTTTAAGATACCGTTACCCATTATCACCATCATGCTTTTTAAGTACTTACTTATGTAATTTTTAGACGAAAATAAGTGTACCTACAGTGGTACCTATATTTAATAAATAAATGACTATGACTATGACTAAGCAACGTTGACTCAAATCTGTAACTGGATGGGTGACCGAATTTGGAAGTCCAAATGTTTGCCTTTTCGTGCACTCCGTGCCTCGGAGAGCACGTTAAGCCGTCGGTCCCGGTTATTATCACTAACATAATATGAATTATAGTCGTTAGAAGTCCAAGAGTTGAAATTGTACCTATACTCTTAGTCGAGTCGTATGCGGAAGGACGTGGGAACCCACCGCATTATTATCCCAAGAAAACTCCTACCATTATGTGATTAATGGAAAGGGGTCACGACCCTCAGCAATGAGGAATACGACGCAATGAAAGAGACGACAAAGCACTAGGTGTACCTGTAGCCTAGATATTGTAAAGCTCAATTCAAGTCTACATAATTAATAACTGAACTAAAATTGAATAAGTTTAGTTCATTGTTTCAAAGCAAGTTATCACTTGTTGCTTGACTAGTTAAGCTGTGAACTTGACTACATATTATTATTGAGGACTAGATGATGCCCGCGACTTCGTCCGCGTGGATTAATTTTTTGATTCCTTAATTTTCCGGGATTTATCCCGGAAAATTAAGTATGATCCGGGATGTATCCTACTTCTATATCAAATTTCATCAAAATTGGTTGAAAAGTTCGGTCGTTAAAGCGTAACAGACGTCTGTCTGTACTATAGTTATTGCATTTTACAAAACTTTTCCTGACTGACTAGTGTAATATCAACTCACAGCCTAAGATGCTGGAGTATTTTTTTTAAATCAGATACGATCACAGATACCATAAGTTCAGCCAATCAAAATAATTGAGACTGTAACAATGATTGATGCAAGTTTTACACAATCCCCCTACCGATTTTTTTATTAGTCAAACAGCTCTGGGTTACAACCCTTCTGAGCTTATCAAATACGCTAATAACCATCCGCCACTACAGCCCATTAACAACATTACGGTGTGTCTACACTATCGCATTTATTACATTAGTATGCATCATTGACTAGAACAACTACTGAGTTTCTTCGGCTTGTCTCAGAGGTATTTTTTACGAAGCAGTGGTAGAGTCAAAACAAGACGTAGGTATTTTATGAGATACCTGTATATTCTATAATATTATAAGAAATAAACAAATTTGAGTTTGTTTATTTCATCATCAACCGATTCTGATAAAATTTAGTAAGTATAGACTCTATAGTCTACCTCTATAGATAGGCTACTTTTTATTCTGGAAAATTAAAGAGTTCCCGCGGAACCAGAAAACCTCAGTCCACACGCAGACGAAGTCGCGGGCATCAGCTAATTGTACAAAAAAAGACGTATGGGAAAAATTTTAGCTCAATCGATTGGGTATAACTTTTAAAATACAGTTGCAACTTGCAAGACTTGACCTAAACAAACATTACAAGTTAAATAAAAGCTTGTAAAACGACCAACTCCCAAATCACAGCAGTATTGCGACAGGAGTGAAACGTGAAAACTCAGACAACTCAATTTCCCGCGCATTGTCGCGGTCGCCATTGTCTCTACGTCTAACGTCACCCTATGTTTTGTTTTGTATCTATCGAGCGACATAAATGTGGACTGCGTATAGATAGATAAATGCTTTATTGTCATACAAAACATAAAAGAGAAAAAAATCACAGATTTCGCAGTCCCCGCAAGAATCGAAGCATTGAAAATGAATACAAAAATTTACGAAAAATCACTTGTCGCCTGCATCCGCATCTTTAAAATAAATCATAAAAGCAACATCACTTTTTATATACGAAAATACCCTTTTTACAATTCCAAATCTGAAGGGACCACCTACAGGTCACAATTATTAATAACCGCTTTTCAAATTTTTTTTGCCATTTTCTAGCGAAACTTATACCATAGGACCCTTTTTTTATTTTTTCTTAAGTCGGTTTTTTCCGAAATATTTACAATTTAGTAAACAAACACCCCCCAAAAACCCCGACGTTTTTCTACATTTTTCAAAACTAAAAAAAATAATTACCAGCCGATTTTCAAAATTCAAACGCTCACAAGTGCCTCGATAAATTCCTCAACCCTTGGTACTATTCCCACCTCGATCCTCTCAAAATGCTCGGAGCTATATGCCGAAAAATACATCTCAGGCGATTTACATCTGATAACCATTTTCAATGGTAAAAAGTTAACAAGCAAAAATAAATATTAACAAGTGCGCAAAGGAGGTCTTATCATGTAAAAATAAGAATAAGATATTTAAAAAAAAGAGTGTGTTTGCAATTCACACAAGTCAGAAGTGAAACTTCAGAAAAGTATAAGAGAGAATGAGATAGATATAATTTGTAGTCTATCTCATTTTCTCGCAGGCTAAATCCTATCTTTGTTTGAATCTTTTTGATATCGCTTTTTCGTTTCATTGAATTTTCAAATCACAACGATTCGAAAGAAATTGACTTCAAAAGAATTATAATATATTATAAAAAAATAATAAGTAACCATAATATTTTTCCAAATAAAATATATAGATACTTTACCTTTTCCAACTAAATATTTATTGTACTTTAGTTTACTTTATCACCGCTACAAAAGATTTTGTATTGATCAGTCGGTAAACAAATAAAAGGTGTTCGCTAGTGAAAATCCCCCAGGTTTGTTTGCGGTCAACTGTCAACATAATAAAAACATTTATTGGGGCCCATTCTAAACATTGGATCTTCCTAGGTCTACTCATATCGTATCACACCCCTTTAATTTTCCGGGATAGAAAAGCATCTCTGTGCCAAAATTCATCCAGATCCGTCCAGCCATTCTGGCGTGATTGAGTAACAACCATCCATCCATCAAAACTTTCGCATTTTCACGCCAGAACGGCTGAATGGATCTAGATGAAATTTATACTAATATTATAAAGAGGTAAAGTTTGTGTGGTTGTAAATAGATTACTAGCGAATGCCCACGACTTCGTCTGCGTGATTTGAGTTTTTTTGGTTTCCGCGGGAACTCTTTAATTTTCCTGGATAAAAAGTAGCATGTGTGCTATTCCAGACTATAATCTATCTGTGTCAAATTTCAGCCAGATCCGTTCAGCCGTTGGGGCGTGATTGAGTAACAAACATAATATATAAGTACATCCATACATCCATCCAAACTTTTGCATTTATAATATTAGTAAGATTATAGTAAGATAAGATAAGAAGTAATATAGTAAGATAAGATAGTCTGGAATAGTATTAAGCTACTTTTTATCAAGGAAAAATAGGAATTTAAGAGGCATCGGCTAGTTTTGCAATAAAAAAAGAAGTTACTTATCTCGAATAAGTAACCATTGAGGTAGAGAATACAGTTTTATCTCAAATTGATATGTCATCTGCAACTGGTACAGCTATTTGGGAGGCTGCCAACATTTTGTGCGTTCAGTTTTTAAACCACCATTTCTGAAATACGAGTATTGTAGATGATGCCCACGACTTCGTCTTGTGGATTCCCGCGGGAACTCTCTAACTTTCCGGGATAAAAAGAAGCCTGGGGTTTTAGTGGGTAAAAAACCCGATCCTATGTGGTCGGGTATCTAGGATAGTTTTACCCCCTGTTAACAAAAAAAAGGCTATTACCGCTTCTCCTATACCTACTATCAGCTAAACTTTGACGACCTCACTGGCGCAGTGTTGAGCGCTGTTGTCTTAACGTGCGGAGGTCCCGGGCTCGATTCCCGGCAGGGTCGATTTGGTCGATTTTCCCTGGTATCTCCTGTTGGGAGGCTTCGGCCGTGGCTAGTTACCACCCTACCGGCAAAGACATTCCGCCAAGCGATTAGCGTTCCGATACGATGCCCCTAACAGGTTAGCCCACTATCATATTATAGTGCATCATCACTTACCATCAGGTGAGATCGCAGTCAATTACTAACTTGTAGTAGATAAAAAACGTAATAATATTACGTTTCTGTTTTATGCTAATAAGTAATGCTTAGCAAAATGAAGATTAAAAAGTAAAAAGGTTTAGCCCAAATAAGCTTGAATCCAGGATAGTAGCTATAAATTAATTAATTAACATCTTTTAATTTAATTTTAACAAAAGATTAGACTGTATAAGCTTTAATATCTAAGATACTTACCCGTCAACGTTGGGATTAGGAAATAATTGGAGTTTTTGTGATTTTTTTTTACCTTATTTAAAAAGAAGCGAGTTTTAAAAGATTCTTTTTTTAGGTTTTTGTGAAAATATTTTTGTCTAACTCCGAAAAGTGTCGAGATACAAATACAAAAATACTTTTATTTATTCAAGTAGACTTTGACAAGTGCTTTTGAATAGTCGAGTGAATCTATCACTGGTTCGGAATGCCATTCCTACCGAGAAGAACCAGCAAGAAACTCGGTGGTTGCTCTTTTGAAAAAAATTACAATTAGGTACATCAATGTGTAGATACAGTAACAGCAGTCCTGAGCATTGCTGGAGCGAGTCAAATCCATGCTCCTCTATCATTTACATAATCTTCAACAGTAGGTATAATAAGCTTTCAGGAGTATACTTTTATTGGATTTCATGTGTAATGTATGGCTAGGATACGAACCCAAGATCTTCTTTATAGTGAACCGGACTCTTTAATCCATTCCACAATGTACAATCACTAAGGAAAATTGAATTAGAAAAGCTACCACTACCAGTACAGCCCATTAACGTCCCACTGCTGGGCACAGGCCTCCACTCAAAGGAGAGAGGGAATTTATAGAGCTTAGACCCTCCACGCTGTTCCAATGCGGTTTGGCAGGCTTTGACGACTATTACCTATCATGTTAGTGATAATAACCGGGACCGACGGCTTAATGTGCTCTCTGAGGCACGGGGGTACGAAACACCGCCAACTTCCTAACTCCGGGCTAGTACTGAGAATTTCTAGTCAAAAAACCCCTATACTTAGTTATTATGGCTCGACCCGGGGCTCGAACCCAGGACCTCGTTGGCCGCAGTCGAAATGCTAACCACTAATCTCTTTAATCACTATGCCATTCCACAATGTACAATCATGAACGAAAATGGCATAAAAAACTAATGCAAATGTAATCGTACGGAAAATTAAATTTTCCGTAAATACTTCTCCAACATTCCGTAATGTTTTCCGGAGTGAGCTTAGTTTACGCGTTTCGCGTAGCGCACACACGGACACACATAGGGATGCGTTATTAAAAAACTTGCGCGTTTTTAAAAAAAGCAATTAACATACACCTGGGAGGCGGTACAGTCGGCGGCGGAATAGGCTTATTAGAATCTATGGTAGCGAAGTAACGTACGCGTCTGAAGTAGTATCATACTTCATACTAATATTATAAATACGAAAGTGTGTTTGTTTGTTGGTTTGTCCTTCATTAACGCCGCAACGGAGCAACGGAAGCGATTTAGGAAAAAAAACGGATCGACGTGATTTTTGGCATGGACTTTAGTTGAGGACCCGGAGAGTGACTATTTATCCTGAAAAATTAAGGATTTCCCGTGGTAATATTCATACACCATTAATTGGTAGAATGTATAAGGCTCTCAAACTGTAATCATGTCAACTTTATATCACCTACATTCTCATGAATAAATTATTATTTATTTATTTATTAATAAAAAACTTATTCAGTGGCATATACCAAGAAATATATGCAATAGTCACTGTTTCGTTTATAGTGTTACCAATACCGGTATCCCGGTATTAGAAATTGCAATACCGGTATTGAATACCGGCAAAAAAAGTCCGGGATCTTACCACCGGTTCGGAAAGAAGAAAAGCCGACAAGAAAGTCAGCAGTTGCTCTTTTCTTAAAAAGAAAAATGTTACAATAAGTAAACAATACAACACATACATTACGTTGCAAGTATAACACTGACTTGTGGCTCACTGGATGCGAGGCCGGTTGCTTCTATGCAACTTTGTGATTCAGAAATGTTGAATCGATAGAATAATATCAAATGCTGTTAAAACTAAACAGAATATCTTAATATGTGTTCGAATGTACCTGTAATGCATACGTTACAGTTATCGTTTTGTGTCTAACTGTACTTCGGACTGTAATGAACATTTTTCTGAATTCTCCGACGCACAGCCGCAGGGGAATTCGGATTTGTTAAATTTTAGTTTTTTTAAATATTACTTATAATATAAATGTGAAAGTGTGTTTGTTTGCTGGTTTGTCTTTCAACCACGCCGCAACGGAGCAACGGATCGATGTGATTTTTGGCATGGGTATAGCTAAGGACCTCGAGAGTGACATAGGCTAAGAAAAGCACAAATATAAAACAGTACCTAGATTTTAATTTTTGTTTTTGTAATTTTTGTGTCCAAGTAATCCCAAAAAAGTTTTATTTATTTTTTTGATTTCATTTGCCATACCCCTAATATGTTACTATATGCCCGCTACCATCAAAACTACCATCATCATGTGAAATCGTAGTCAAGAGCTAACTTGTAGTAGACTAACCACGACTTCGTCCGCGTGGATTGTAACTCAAGTTTTTTTTATTCCCGTGGCAACTCTAACTTAATATTCTGGGATCAAAAGTACGTAGCCTATGTGTTATTCAAGCCTATAATCTATCTCTGTGCCAAATTTCATCCAGATCCGTTCAGCCGCTCCGGCGTGATTGAGTAATAAACATCCATACATACATACATCCATCCAAACTTTCGCATTTATAATATTAAGTAAGAGTATCTTATTATATATTAAATAAGAGTATATATTGAATATATTTTAATATATTATATTTAAGAGTGAATAGGCATCTTCTAGGCAAGCGCGAGCCTACCTCCCAATAAAAAAAAATTGGAAAGTAAATTCTACTGAACGAGCTTCGTTCGCGAATACCCCGTCCGGCTGTACGTCTGTAATGAAGCGGTCGCGTCATTTGTCCGTCCGTCCGCCGCTGACGTCAGTGCTGAAACAGTAGCAACAATTTCATTATTACCGTCAATGTTTCGCGCTACACATCCATAATGCTGCTGGGATGGACGACTTCGCTATTTGCTTTGTGTTAAATCTATACTAAAACTAGCTGATGCCAGCGACTTCGTGCGCGTGGTATGATAAATAGTTTACGTATATAGATTTTAGAAAAAATTTAAAAGAGATCGGCCGTCGTTTGAGGGAAAGGGGCTGCGACCAACGTTCTGGTTCCTAACTGGTTCAAAAGTTACCCATCGCCATTCAGCGTTTGAATGCTGCAAGTTTGATGGGTACCTTTGGCCCAGGGGCAACCAGGGGTGGTATTTTTGATCAGGGTTTTAATTTTTTGTTTTTTTAGTAGGAATTATAATTTTAGTTTTAATTTAGATTTTAATGTAGGTTTTATATAATAGTTTTAATTTGATATTTATGTTTACGTCCTATTCTCAGACCTACCGATTATACAGACACAAAAAAATCATAAGAATTGGTCAAACCGTTTCGGAGTTTTGTTACAAACACTGTGACACGAGAATCATAATACGAGTATCATAACATACTTCATACTAATATTATAAAGGCGAAAGTGTGTTTGTTTGTTGGTTTATTGGTTTGTTTGTTTGTCCTTCAATCACGCCGCAACGGAGCAACGGATCGACGTTATTTTTGGCATGGGCATAGTTGAGGACCTGGAGAGTGACATAAGCTACTTTTTATCCCGGAAAATTAAAGAGTTCACGCGGAAATCAAAAAATCTTAATCCACGCGGATGAAGTCACGGGCATCATCTAGTAATAATATAATTACTAATTTACAATATTACTAGCTAATGCCCGCGACTGGGATACAAAGCATTCCTATACCACACCAAAGATCAAAATCGATTAAACAGATCGGCCGTGAAAGTATAGCAGACAGACAGACACATTTTCGCATTTATAATAATATTAGTATGCAAGTATGGATTAGGTTAGGCTAGCTAGCTTTAAGTTCTATTGTATTGTTTTCAATAAATGTAAAAAAAATAGTATGGATTACGCAGTAATTTGCTTAGACCTAATTTTAGTTAAATATAATATTATACTTCGTTTAATACTTTTGAAAGTCTGTACTCAAAATAAACTTCTGTCTGTCCAAACTATAAAGTGTGTCTGTCTTTCTGTTATCTTTTTACGGCCCATTATTGGTTACACCGTTTTCAACGGTTAATTAATTTGGTACAGAGATAGAGGTACCTGGATTACATCACATTCCCCCTCATGCTTAAAAGTTTATCCCGGAAAAATACGGAATTTTAGTTATTAATTAAATAAGTAATAATTATTTTTGTAAATTACAATAGACTAGACAGCGCCATCTGTTATCGAGTAGCAAAACTAAAATAATAAAAACTAATAAAAAATAGTCAAATCAATTTAATTAATTTAATACAATAGGATCTTAATAAAAATTTCCAGAAATTTTAAGATTAGATAAATCAATTAGTTATTTAAACTACGCCATCTAATGACGAATACAGAGAAACAGGAAAATCATAAAATATTCAACCGGCCGAAAAGTTACTACGTTACGTGTATTTAAGAATTTCAATCGAAAAACAAACGTAATCGAACGATTATAAAGTTCAAATTCAAATGTAAGTATTAAGTAAAGGAATAGAGCTGCTTAATTATTTAGAAATTTAGTCGAGAGATGTGAAATAGGTGTATCGTTTTCGCAATATTAGGGAGTTGATGTATTTACCTATATTCTAGTATTTCTGTCTTAATATTACTATACTGAATAATTAAACACCCACATAAACAAAATCTAAGTTGTTGCAACCATCGCCAATTAAAAAAATAAAATTAAAATAATTAGTCGCAAGAATTAAAAATAAAAATGCTTCGTGGAAAAATATTGCAACTCTAAATTTTGCATCCCAACACACTGAGATGGCGATAGTTGACTGAACTACAATCTATAGAGATAAAAAGAGACAGATAGATGGATATTTCGACGTATTCAACAATACTACGTCAACTATCGATTCGGAACCGTGCTTAAAATTTTGACGGACGCTGTATGACATAGCGCCATCTGTGATTGTAACGGAAAAACGTGTTTGTTTATGTGTGTTTGTCGTGAGATCGTGTGCGTGAGATGGAGGGTTGAAACGGACGCTGGGAACGTAGCGACAGCAAAAAATAGTTTAAATTTTTAATTTTAGTAAGTATGTTTTAGGGATTGGAACTTTTTATTTATGTAAATAAATTGAAATAACTAACGGTAAAATAAATAACCGTTCAACAATTATTCTTTTTCTAATTCATTAGTTTAATTAAAAATATAATTATAAGTGGACTTTTATAAACTATTTTTTTTAGGTTAATATTTAAGGTTCATATCAAGTTCAAAATAAAATATTATTTCATTAAGACACTATATAATTAGCAAACGTTTTAACATACAGAAAACCTACCAAGAAAACAATAGGATTAAATATTATGGATAGTTTAAGCTGGCACTAAAAATTTTTGGTTGGAAAGTCCTTTAAAGTCAGTTTTTGAGTCTACCTTAGTGGTAGAGTAATTAACTATTAAAAATAACACTCGTTTCGATATTCGGTTGATACAAATTTTGCCCAAGTCACGTAACATTATATTTAAATCCAACGCTGAAAGTAAAATATCACATTTTATTTTATGCAAAATAAAAAATATTCCAACAATACAAAAAAAGTGTTTCACAATAATATTAACGTAAAAAAATCATTTCCTTTTAGCATAAAAAGAATGCCTCTGCTATCGGTACAACTAATCTCCGCCACCCTCCCTAATAGGCCATCTCCTAGTTGCCATGGCAACCGTTCAAAATGGCGGCGTGCCCCGTCCCCGCCTCTCGGAGGTATATAAGCACTTCCCTGGCCCTTTGCCATCAGAGCGCCAGTGCTTTTCGAGGTGAACGAGTGTCGCTTGCGTTTTTAATCTCGAGACATTTCGATTTATAATTTGATTTTATTTCCTTTACATGTATTTTGCTTCCGTCAAATTCGAAGGACATTTTTTATGTTTTTAGAATAAATTTATTTTCAACTTTTTTGTTTTTATTTTATTTTTTACTGTGTCGTGAGCCGCTGATCCTGAAGGTAAGTCTAGGATAAGACGTCTCTACAAACCGTAATATTAAAGTAACTTTTAATCTATATTGTAAAGTTATTGTAATTTTTCCCACGTGAGGGTATTTATTGATTACTGAAACGCGGAGCGGTTAGGAATATCTCTATTCTCGTAAACATCAATCCAAAACCGACTTTAATTCACATGTCTTAAGATATATTTTGCCTTGCACAAATAGTTTACTTGTGGCGTTTTTCGGAAAAGTTCAAGGTAAAAATAATTAAGGTAGACAAGATTGAATAAGAGATATATAGCTTTTTGTCTGTGGTCGCATCACCACACTTTTAATGAAAGTAGATTTTCGTTTTAGGGGATTTTTCAAGTGGCATGGTTGGATTTTAGTTAGGCAAGGGCGTGAGTCCCCTGGGAGAGAGCCGGGACGTGAAATTATTACGCTTTAATATTTTATTTTACCGCCCTAGTGTGGTAATTTGTTATTTATTAGTTATTACGACGTTGTAATTTATGTTTTATTAAATCTAGCCCAGCTGTTGTGGTGTCTGAAATAGATAACTCAATGAAACATCGTTTTTATTGACGTTTGACGACCTCCGTTTCGCAGTGTTGAGCGCTGTTGTCTTAACGTGCGGAGGTCCCGGGTTCGATCCCTGGCAGGGTCAATTTTCCCTGGTCTGGCCTGGTGGGAGGCTTCGGCCGTGGCTAGTTACCACCCTATCGGCAAAGACGTGCCGCCAACTGATTTAGCGTTCCGGTACCATGCCGTGTAGAACCGAATAGGAGTATGGGTTTAATTAACTGCCATGCCCCTAACAGGTTAGCTCGTAACATCTTAGACTCCATCATCACTTACCATCAAGTGAGACAGCAGTTAAGGGCTATCTTGTTAAAAAAAATTGCTTTTGACTAGCTTTTTCTATACAACTTAGTACATTTTGGATTTTGGCGCAATTAAAATATGTCTTTAGACTTTGAGAATTCTTTTGCCATTCTTTTCTTCACTTGCATAAGTGAAGTAATGAGAATAAGACAGAACTGGAGTAAAGTAAAACTCAATACGAAATCATCCAAAACGAATAGCTCTGTAAACATGTAAAATAAATAATGAATAAATAAAATATATCATACATAATAATATCAAAATTATGTTACCCAAATTAAAAATAATTTATCGCGGCAAAAGTGTCTTAAAATTTTCGAAAATGCAGAAATTAATTTGGCGCTATTTAATTATTAAAATACTCGTATAAAAAAATTGTAAACTACATTAATAATATATTTTTGTCGGCAAGTGTCTTTAAAATGATCGAAAATACACATAGTAAATTCATTGAATAAATATATTTTCTTTCTTTCTTTATAGTAATTTTCTGTTTAAAAACTTGGCAATAATATCTACTAACTCTGCTATGAATGTAAGTTTAAATAATTCGCGGCAAAATTTCACTTTGTGTAATTTTATAAACTAGAAAAAATGCCCGCGACTTCGTCCGCGTGGTCGTTGAAGTTTTTTGATTCCCGCGCGGAAACTCTTTTATTTTCCGGGATAAAAAGTAGCCTTCCCCGGGATGTAGCTTATTATACTGTTGAAGATAACGTAAATGATAAAAGAGCATGGATTTGACTCTCTCAAGCAATGCGTAGGACTGTGGTTACTAAATATGTATCTACACATTGACGAAATTGTAATTTATTTTTTCAAAAAAGTACCGAGTTTCTTGCTGGTTCTTCTCGGTCTCACTCAACGATTCAAAAACACTTGTAAAAGTTCAATCACGCTGCAACAGAGCAACGTATTTATTACATAGCTACGCTTTCACGGTTTCACCTTCACTTATGAAGATTTCCCCCTCGTGAAAAAAAAGGTTTATTTGAGGAACTGGAGAGTGACATAGGCTACTTTTTATCCCGGAAAATTAAAGAGTTCCCGCGGGAACCAAAAAACCTCAAACCACGCAGACGTAGTCGCGGGCATTCGCTAGTAAAAAAGTTAAAAATAATGGATAAGCTACAATAGGACTGTCATATACATCAAAAGCCTTTTAAAAAAAATAAAGAATTAAAAAAAATATAAAATATTTTTTCTCTATTGATTTTTTTCATTCAACGACTAAATGTAATTTTATCGCCTACGACATTTTCGTTCATATAATATTTATGTATGAAAATTGAATAAGCTCACACACATACTATGGCAGATAGCTTTTAGGGTTCCCTTGGAAAATATCAATTTCCCTTTCTTATTGATAACTCTAATATTCTATTTGTGCGATGCGTAATGGAATACTTTGCATGTTATTATGTATTTTTTCCACTTATCAGGCCAAACCAGATTATAATTGTAAAATACGAAAGTCAGCAATATTGAAACAATATGGCTTTAAACCAGGGATGTTATGGAGCTCCGTAACCGTAACCGAAACTATCGGATATCCGAAATTAAAATCTATCCGTAACCATAACCGAATCCGATACAAAAGTTTCGAATAATTTCGGATACAGACGGAGGCTAAATAAGACATGTTATGACAGATTTTTGTTTTTAGTAAAAATAGAAATATAACTACTACTATTACTACTACTCATTCCTTACCTATTCATTTATTATATTATAAATTATTATACCAAATGATAACCTAGACTAGATAAAACCTATAAATAAAACCAAATTATTACATACTATTTGTGTTTATATTTTACTTCAATCTAATATCCGTAACCGAAACTACGGATAATCCGAAATAATTACATATCCCTAACCGTAACCGTATCCGAAACCGATATAATTTTATTCCTATATCCATATCCGTATCCAGATCCGAAATATCATATCCATAACATCCCTACTTTAAACGTTAGTAGTAAGGCCCAGGCATTACATACTCGACTATAAAAAATTCTAACTTATGCTTAAAGGTGCGGCGCCCGTCTCCACTCGTCTGGGCTTCAGAAATTAATTATTATTCATGACCACTTGTTAAAACCATGGAGGGCTATCTTACCTTGCAACTTTTGATTGTGCAGATCACAGATGCAAAGGACATGCAGCCTCTACCTATCTTTATATATCTACTGGCTGATGCCTGCGACTTCGTCCTCGTGATTTAATTTTTTTGAAGTGAAAACTTCTTTTGCCGCGTTGAGCACTTTTTGGTAGGGGGTAAAAATGTGGGAACGCGTGACCGACATCTCGCGTTGTTAAACTTGTTACGAAGACAAAGGGTCTTAAATATAAATATAGTACATTCGTAATTAAACTTTAATGCCTTAGTTTTATATTTTAAATATTTTTATTACTATTAGGTATATCTTTTTTTATTAAAAAAAAATTTAAATATTCGTTTTCACGTCTAGTGGCAGTCCCTATGAATGCCAATTTTTTGTGATTATTTTATTCTCGTGGGAAGAAGAAGAAAAGGGATACTCAACTATACCCATGCCAAAACTCACGTCGATCCGTTTGATTGCTGGTAATTGACCCAATTTGAGAACTTATAATTTCTGAATTTTCTCAGTTCTGGTCTGAGCATCCGGCAAAGGCGTTTCGCCAAGCGATTCAGCGTTCCGGAACGATGCCGTGTAGAAACCGGGGGGTATGAGTTTAATACTGCTACACCCCTACCAGGTTACCCCGCTACCATTTTAGACTGCATCATCATTTACCATCAGGTGAGATCGCAGTCAAGGGCTAATTTGTAGTAGTATTAAAAAAAAACTATAACTGGACGATTTCTGTACATTAGGTACATATTTTTACACGACTTTCCAAAAAAAGAGTGTAATATTTTCAGAGTAGATATTATGCACCTAAGTATGGGGAGTAAATAAAATGATTTCAGAAGCCGTCAACTTTCATAGACACAAAAATCTAACCACTAAAACCGCCATCCATCAAACTATACCTACACTTTTGTCTTCTCCATTACCTCCCCCTTCTCCCCCTTACTCCACCCACCTCCCCCCACCTCCCTCCATTGTAATTACGCGCTGCATAGGCCTTTGTCGCAGCATGAAAGTCGGGGCCCCTGTTTTATGAAAAATACATTGAATCTGATTTTTTTTTCATTAATGAGACGCTCTGGATTCCACTGAACCACCGAACACTTATCTTCGCTGACGCTGTTCTAGTGATGTGCTTGGTCGGTAAATAATTTATCGATGCATTGCGATTGTGAATCATAGATTTTAAAAGCTGACAAATTTTACACCACTACCACCACCACCACTACAGCCCATTAACGTCCCACTGCTGGGCACAGGCCTCCACTCTCATAGGAGAGCGGGAATTAGAGCTTAGACCCACCACGCTGCTCCAATGCGGGTTGGCGGGCTTTAACGACTATTATCATGTTAGTGATAATAACCGGGACCGACGGCTTAACGTGCTCTCCGAGGCACGGGGGTGAAACACCGCCAACTTCCTAACTCCGGGCTAGTACTGAGAATTTCTAGTCAGAAAAACTCAATATTAATATGGCCCGACCCGGGATTCGAACCCGGGACCTCGTCAGCCGCAGTCAAACATGTTAACCACTAGACCAATGAGGCAGTCAAATTTTACACAACTTTATAAAAATACTAGCTAATGCCAGCGACTGGATTGAGGTTTTATAGTTCCCGTGGGAACTCTTTGACTTTCCGGGATAAAAAGTAGCTTACAATAAAAAACAGATGTCTGCTAAATTCACATTCATCAAACGTGCGAACTGTCAAGTAAAAATAGTCGTCAAGTTATCTTTTCTTAATTTTTCTTTCCGTAAGAAGTTAAGAACCTTTTACAAAGTATTACAAAACTTTAAAAAAAGATGAATGTACAGAAATCGGTACAGTCGTTCTCAAGTTAAGTTATGGCGTGGCAAAAGGAAACATGGATTTATTTTTATACCTATAAATTATATTTTATTCAAAGTATTTTGAATTACAGTCATTATTCGTTCCGTACCTTATATTATTGAACGGATAAGAGATATTTGTGTACGCATACCTATTCATAATATCACATCTTTAACGAGCTTCTGCTCGTGGCTTCGCTCATTGATTGTTGATTGATTTTGACTGATAAATAAATAGATTTTTAGAAGATTAAGACTACTACTATATACTATTATAGTATATAGTAGTATAGTATATAGTAGTAGTCTTAACTACTATATACTATTATACTATAGGCTACTTTTTATCCCGGAAAATTAAATATTTCCCGCGGTAACCACAACGCGTTGCGGGCATCAGCTAGTAACAAGTCAATCCAAATAACTAAATTAAACTTGTGTGAACCATTCCAGCTTGGCTTCAACTAAGCTAAAACCTTGCAGCAATAAATAACGGCAATCAAGCCAAGCTTATTGCTTTTGAAACCATGTTTTATCATCTTCATGTAAATATATAAAAGGAAAAGGTGACTGACTGACTCTAACTACTGTAGGGATCACGCTAAAAAACCATACAGCTTTTATGATTTAGGCATCCGCTAAAAAAGGAGTTTCAAAATTTTAGTGATAATAGCCGGGACTGACGGCTTAACGTGCTCTCCGAGGCACGGGGGTGACACACCGCCAACTTCCTAACTCCGGGCTAGTTCTGAGTTTCTAGTCAGAAAAACCCACTATTTAATTACGGCCCGACCCGGGACTCGAACCCGGGACTTCGTCGGCGGCAGTCGAACATGCCAACCGCTAGACCAACGAGGCAGTTATACGAATGACTGTAGGTTCAAAATGCGTTGAATATAATATTTTCATGTCATTAATGAGATACTCGGAGTCCACTGAACCGCGAACACTTATCTCTGCTGATCGTGCGCTAGTGATGTGCTTGTGAAGATCTATGTGGATGAATTGTAAAATTTATCGATAAATTATTGAGTTGATAATAACAAGAAATGAAAACCTAGGACTTTTATATGTTTTATATGTAAGTGTACCTTTTTAATTTCCCCTTTTATACTTAAGGCGCTGTGAGCACACGAGATGAAAAACAGTCGCGAGGGGGTGAAATCGAGCAAGTGCATGTCGCAAAAAATGCATGAAATTTGTAAAAAAAATTAATATTTACTTTTCAGTACAAATGAATCCGACAATGTGTTTGATTTAGAAATAGGAATGTTATCTTATATTTCTAGAGCTAATTATTGGTTTCAATAAGGAGAAAAATTGCTTTGAAAGGTAAATTAAGAAGTATTTATAAATTACAATGCAGGGATTTTTTAAAAATTGTGTTTTGAGATGCGTCAATGGCTGCTCAAAGGTCTTGAAAACAGCACATAATTTTTACAAGCATACATTATGTCACCGTTTGATGGATACACTGCTTTAAAAAACCCCCCTTTACGCTACACAGGGCCTTAACAGTCAATCACCTTTTCCTTTCCAATTTGCACATTTATATTCATACTTTTTTTATTGAGTCGACTTGCAGCGAATGCCCTGTTTAAGCAAGTAGGTAAGTTCTTATATTCAAAAAGTGGAAGTGTTTGTAATGATTATTATCAGATGTTAGTGATAATTACCGGGACTGACGGCTTAACGTGCTCTCCGAGGCACGGAGGAAACGAAAAAGCCAGATTTGAAACTCGAAATTCGGTCACCTGCCCAGTTGCCGACTTGAGTCAACGTTGCTTATCAATCGCAATCGACTGATATGCATTGTCACAACTAGGCCACTCGTCCTTATTGCTGTGCTTCATTGCTATATCTACGATAATTCAAGGTCAATGTAAAAATATAAAATCTAATACTCTCTTTAATTTTCCAGGGTAAATGTAGGGTCCTTCGCACACCTTATGTCTTATCGAATTCCATCAAAATCTGTTGAAAAGATGGGCCGTGAAAGCGTAACAAACAAACTCACATTCGCATTTATAATTTTATAAATATTGGTGACATGACTGTACATTTATGTGTATATCGTCGTATATAAGGAACATACTTAGGTGAATTTGATACTAAAACCTTCCTAAAGGTACGCACTATGACGTTAATGAGGATAACGAGATAAAATCATTCAAATCGATCCATTAGTCTTCGAGAAAATCGTTAACAAACAAACATACTTACATGTCCTAATAAAGAACATCCTTTTTGAAGTCTGTTAAAAATGTATGAATCGGCTCATTCCCACAAACGACCTTCGGAATTTATTTACGAATTTCCTCAAAGGAAAAAGCCGTACATCCAAACAATAACCTTACCTTGTTACAAGCAGGTAGGTATATTCTGAAAGCGTAAGGTCAATGGTTCGACGCCCGTAATAGTTCATAAGGAAGGTGTGCCTCGCCCTCGGATGCTGGATCGATAGGGGATGTCTGAACGGGTAGGGGTGGGACACTACGCATTTATCGATATAAATATAATGATATTTAATATAAATATTGTGCACACATTTCGCAATATGACCTACTAATATACATTAAAAAAAAATATTAATACGATCCATGCAACTGGGTCGAAATATCGACAAGTAAAATCGTCATGATATCAATCGTTTATTACATTACTAGCTGATGCCCGTGACTTCGTCCGCGTGGATTGAGTTTTTTTGGATCCCACGGGAACTGTTTAAATTTCCGGGATAAAAAGTAGCCTATATGTGTAATTCCAGATTCATACTTTTAAATTTTAATATGGTATGTCTTAACGTATCATAAGTGACACAAGTTGTCCTACATGAAATAAATAAATCATTTATCATTAATGTTATAAACGGTGCAGTGTGTCTATCTGTCTGATTTTCAAGTCTCATTTAAAATAATGAATGTTTGTAACTCAATCACGCCAGGACGGCTGAACGTATCTGGATGAAATTTGGCATGCAGACGAAGTAACGAGCCTCAGCTGCTAGTAAGTTTATATAGAAGTTGTAATTAAAAGTTTTCAGTATTATGTCGAGCAAAATGCTACATTCGATAAATCTCATAAATAGAAACCATCCGACCACGTCACTAGCGGGCCATACCACAGAATATGTAATAGTTGGCCATACTGCCAACGCTTAAAGCCACATTGTTTCATTATTATTGAAGTTCATGTTTTAGAATATTATTTTAGGATCATAATATTATGGGATGCAGGTTGTCCTACGTGAAATAAATAAATCATTTATCATAAACGATCCTATACTTTTAAATTTTTATATTATAAACGGTACAGTATGTCTATATGTCTGACTTTCAAGCCCTATTTAACCGATTCCCGCGAGAACTCTTGAATTTTCCGGGATAAAAAGAGGCCCATCTCCTTCCCCGGGATACAACCTATCCTTATACCAAATTTGATCAAAATCGGTTGAACAGATATTGTTTTTGATTCCCGCTGGAACTCTTAACTTTTCCGGGATAAAAAGTAGCCTATGTTCATCCCGGGGATACAACCTATCCTTGTACTGAATTTCATCAAAATCGGTTGAATACATGGGCCATGAAAGCGTAGCAGACAGACAGACACACTTTCGCATTTATCATATTATATAGTACATCTACGCGCTGTCACCGGGTCAGTTAGAATTGTGGGACTATACGTAACATCAAACTGTCATTTTGAATAACATTGCTTAAGTATTGCTTTAAGCGTTAACAGTATGTCCCCAAGACACAGTCTAAATTAAAGAAACACAAAATCCAAGATGCCAAAGGCAAAAATAAACACCTGCAGGCCAAATTTAAACCGGGAACTCTGTAACACGATACTGCCAGGGCATAGTTTGTTTAATGCGATCCTATCACAACATCACTGTAATTACAGACCCCCACCCTCACCTTACCTGATTCTTTCCCCCCCAATTTTCAACCTGTTAGCTAAGATGATGGGGGTCTCACTTTGGTTAGTAATCTCATTTCGCGAGATTTTCCAGTGAGTTTTCCTCCAGCAAATTAATGGGGTAATCTTAGCTCGGACATCGTTTAGGGAAGTTGTTAACGCGGGATGTTAAATTGTTTATTAATTGAATTTGACAGGTAAATTCAAATTTACCTACTTAATTTTATACATACGAGTACAATAAACAAAAAAGTGTATGTGTGCAATTCACACACGGCATAAGTGAAACTTCAGGAAAGTAGCCTACGAGATAATGAGATAAATGTAACTTGTATTCTATCTCATTCTCTCGCAGGCTATAATTCTCTTTTTGGTGTCGCTTTTTCGTGTCGTTTTTCGTTTTATCAACCAGAGGAGGATTAAAATAAAACGTAAAAAGCAATTGACAAATCACACTTTCTGCTGCTATATTTACACAATCAAACAATTGTAACGTGGCAACAACATCCGTTTCATCGAATTTTCAAATCACAACGATTCTAAAGAAGTTTCACTTCAATAAAAAGTTTGCTAAATAATAATAATTACTACAAGATGCCCTCGATTTTTTTAAAATTTATAGACTTAGTGCTTCTGGGATTTTTAAAGTTTACTTAAAGTCAAGTGGGAACTCTGTAATTCTTTTCTGTTCTATACTTTATGTGATGGGATATGAAATCTCTCTAAATCTAACAGACTTAATGTTAATTATATATGTAGTCTGGATAACCAAAGATTCGTTTAAAAGTAGATTTAAATTTTCAGACAGACTAGCTGACCCTAGCTCGGCTGAAATTACTGTTAATTCTTATCAAATATAATTTACCACAGAATCCTTAAATATGGCTAACTAGATGATGTCCACGTGGATTAAGTTTTTTGATTCCCCGGGAACTCTTTAATTTTCCGGGATAAAAAGTATCCTATGTCCCCGGGATATAACTTATCCCTGTATCAAATTTCATGAAAATCAGTTGAACAGATGGGCCGTGAAAGCGTAGCAGACAGACAGACAGACACACTTTCCCATTTATAATATTGTAGTATAGTATGGATACTGCTTTTTAATACCAGTCAGTTTATTTAACATTATTGTCAAAATCGAGTCATCTCCTTTCCAATAAACGTTGGTTCCAATTTATCATCGAGATATTTCCTGTCATTTACAAAAGGGAATAAATACATTTTCAATTTTAATATTGAAACTGTAGAAGCCTAGTAGAGCGGCGATAGTCTGGTGGTTTGGATGTCCGCTGTCCAGCCTCATATTTGGGTGGTCTTGGATTCGATCCCAGGGCACACCCCTCTATTTTTTCAGATCTAGTTACCTACCTAAATATCACTTGCTTTATCAGTGTAAGAAAACATTTTAAGGAAACCTGTAAGCCTAACACATTAAAGTTACATTATCACTATAGTCCTTAAAAGTGTGTGAAGTCTCTCAATACGCCCTTCGTCAGCGTGGTGGACTGTGGCCAAACCCTTCACATTCTGTGACAAAGAAAACACCGTGAGGAAACCTGCACGCCCGAGAATTTTTCATTACGTTCTCACGTATGTGACGCTGCCAATACTCACTTGGTCAGCGTGGTGGACTACAGACCAAACCCTTCTCATTCCGTGACTCGAGCTCGTAGTGTTCTGGCAATGGGTTGAGGCGTTGATGAATATTAAAAAAATTAATTGACTCTTCAAAAAGGGTAGCAGTAATACAATTTGCTTCGCTCGCCCCTCCGCGTCACCAATTTGTCTCCAAATTGATTTACAGTTACATTTAATGCTTACCTGTCACTTGCCTCTCTCTATGCAGCATATTCCTCATTGCTTGGCCTTGACCCCTTCTTATTTACTATTTTCTTGGCACAATACGGCATCCCTGGCGCAGTGGACTTGTAAGCGAGAGATCCCAAATTTCTTGGAATTCCAAATTCCAATTTCCAAATTGTTTCTGTTCTGGCCTGGTACGAGGTTTGAGGCTTCGGCCGTGGCTAGTAGACTACCCTAATAGTGGAAGTGGGTGGACTACATAATAGTGGAAAATTGGAAAGGGTCGCGACCCTTAGCAATGAGTACTGAGGGTCGTGACCCTCAACCCCTTCCACTACGTACTAAATTATTATATTGTAACGGTTATTGCCATACATACCATGCCTAGTACCTACCGGTAAGCAATTTAGTGTTCTGGTACGATGCCATGTAAAAACAGATCAGGAGAATGGGTTTAATATAACTGGTTTGATATAACCCTACCAGATTAGCCCGCTAGCTACCATATCTTGGACTGCAATAAAAGTTATCACTCAGTGCACTAATAAATTAATCTCTACATAATAATATTGTAAAAATTCATAATAAATACATTAATTTTACTCAATTCTAATATTATAAATGCGAAAGATTGGATGGACGGATCGATGGATATTTGTAACTGATCCATCCATCAGGCCAGAACGGCTGAACGGATTATGATGAAATTTGGCACAGAGATAGATTATAATCTGGAATAACACATAGGCTCTTTTTTAACCCGGAAAAGTTGCGGGCATCAGCTTTTGATATTTTTTTAAGCATAGATAAACCCTAAAACACAAAAAAGTGTGTGTTTGCAATTCACGGCAGAAGTGAAACTTCAGAAAAGACGCTTACGAGATAATGAGATAAATATAACTTGTATTCTATCTCATTCTCTCGCAGGCTAAATCTTATTATGAATATGTCTGTCTCTTTTTGGTGTTGCTTTTTCGTTTCATCAAATTTTCAAATCACAACGACTCTAAAGAAGTTTCACTTCAAAAATCACAAAAATTCATCGATAACCGAATATATCGATAGATACTCTTCACTAAATTTACCCTCGCATATTGTAAGCATTCCTCTACCTATCTGTACGCAAATAATTATGTACCCTAAGCCCCTACCGCAGATTTTTCATCCGACTTACTACCCCTATCTACCCTATAAAGTGAGCAGATATCTGGATTATGGCGGATACGTCTGATAGGTATTTTTTTGAAGTGAAAACTTCTTTAGGCGCGATGAGCACTTTTTTCTAGGGGGTAAATATGTGGAAACGCGTGACCGACATAGTGACCGACACGTCGCGTTTTTACGAAGACAAAAGGTCTTAAATATAAATATAGTACTTTCGTAATTAAACTTTAATGCTTTAGTTCTAAGGTTTATTTTTTAAAAAATATAAATATTTTTAGTATTATTTTCACCAAAATTGGTTGAAAAAATAGGCCGTGAAAGCGTAGCAGACAGACAGAAACACTTTCGCATATTTGTAATATTTGTATGGATATTCGTTTTCACTTCTATCTGCAGTCTGCCAATTTTTTTTTCCTGTTCAATTAGGGAAAAATAAGACATGAAGCAAGAAAATTTCTAAAATGTCAGTTTTTCAAATTCATTTTAGAAATTTTCTTGCTTCATGTCTTATTTTTGCAATCTATCTCTTTTTTTGTACATGAAGATCTATACGATCTATATATATTACAAATATGAAAGTTTGTATGGATGGATGTTTGTTACTCAATCACGCCAGAACGGCTGAACAGATCTAGATGAAAGGCACAGAGATAGATTATAATTTGAAATTACACATAGACAAGTTTTAATAGTTATTTTTTAATCTACTACAAGTGAGCCCTTGACTGCGATCTCACCTGATGGTGAGTGATGATGCAGTCTAAGATGGTAGCGGGCTAACCTGTCAGGGGTATGGCAGTTATATTAAACCCATACCCCTAATCGGTTTATACACGACGTCGTACCGGAACAATAAATCGCTTGGCGGCACGTCTTTGCCGGTAGGGTGGTAACTAGCCACAACCGCAGCCTCCTACCAGGCCAGACCAGGGAAAATTCAGAAATTATAAATCCCCAAGTTAACCCTGCCGGGGATCGAATCTGGGGCCTCCGTACGTTAAGACAACAGCGCTCAACACTGCGCCAGAGAGGTCGTAAAAATTAGACATTTAAAAATCCGTTTTATCCGAATAATTACTTATAGAGTTCCCGCGGGAATTAAAAAATCTCAATTCACTAGGAAGAAGTAGCAGGCTTTAGCTAGTCATAAATAATTTGGTCCTAAATTTTCATGTTAGCATCTGGTAACCCTAGTCCTACCTAGGTATACTCACTCTACCTAGGGTTTATAATCTCAAACAAAGAAATCGTAGGACTAAACAATGTGGCATTGATTTTTTTTCGGTCTGCCTGCGTTTTCCCCTCTATGAAAATGTTTTTTTTTTGTAATACTGAGAACAATAACCGTACCTACCTACTTTGGTTAAGATTTTTTGAAGTGAAAACTTCTATAAGCGCGTTGAGCAGTTTTTGGTAGGGGGTAAAAATGTTGGTTTCGAGTGACCGTAACCGACATGCTCGCGTGACCGACATGCTCGCGAACAGCGACATGCTCGAAAACTGTAAACTACTGCAATGCTTTAGTGTTAAGGTTTATATTTTACTAATTTTAATTAAAATTAAAATAATTATTTAAAAAAAAAATCACTTCTATCAGTAGTCGACTACTATTTTTTTTTGCTGAAAAAAGTGTTCCACACGCTGATTTAATGCGAAAGTTTGGATGTATGGATGTTTGTTAGTCAATCACGCGAGAACTTCTGAACGGATCTGGATTCTGGATGACATTTGGCAGCTGTCATCATCAGCTAGTGGTCTAATAAAACAAAGAGGCCTTCCGAAAGTTGGGAAAACAGAAAACTGGGTCAAATGTTAATTACCTTTTTAATTTCTGCACAGCCGAGGTTTATTTGTCTTGTGGCTAATGAAATTTTAATTATTTACGATGGTTTTTCTTAAGTGACTTTTTTTGTTTAGTAAGTAAATATAAACGACGTCCCTGGCGCAGGATCGAGTCTTATGAGTGGTAGCTGGGTTCAATGCCCGCTAGGGTCAATTTTTATTTCTGAACTGGTTCATGCCCGCGATTTGGACCGCGTGGATTGAGGTTTTTTGGTTCCCGCGTGAACTCTTTAATTATCCGGGATAAAAATTAGTGTTTTTCAGATTATAATCTATCTCTGTGCCAAATTTCATGCAAATCCGTTCGGCCAATCAAGAGTGATCGAGTAACAAAGATCCATCCATCCAAACTTTCGCATTTATAATAATATTAAGTACAGTAGAATCTCGATTATCCGAACATCGATTATCCGAACTCATTCTTCACGGCTCTAATAATTATCGACTTATAAATGATTTGACCTAATGATTTGTCTAAATGACGTATGTAAAACCCTTTCTATATTAAAAAAGTTATTCAAATTATTGTTTGATTTGACTTTAAAATCGATTATCCGGATTTTCGATTATACGGAATACTTTATTTGATTCGGATATAATCGGGATTCTACTGTATAAATAAACAAAAGATTGATTGATTGATTGAAAGTAAGTAAGAACTCATAACATAATAATGAATCACAAAAACACCAATAAATAACATTATTCATATAAAAATCGGTTTAGAAATTACTTAACGCTTAGTCGTCGTCGAGCGAAAAGAGATTTTCAATAAAAAGGAAAAATACTTTTCCAATTTTTCATTGACAATAATCTACCTACATTCTCTGAGTTGATTGATTTCCCTTCGGGCATTGTTAATAGTACAGTGGTCCTATTATGTTAAACCTGCATCAATCATTGATACAGTTTCAATTGTTGTGATTGGCTGAATTTGTGGTATTTTTGCCGCGTCAATGGATTTTGGCCAATAGCGTAAGAGTGTGTATTGTTCGTTGGATTGTTGGTTTATCCTTCAATCACGCCACAACGGAGCCACGGATCGACATGATTTTTGGCATAGGTATAGTTGAGGACCTGACGAATGACATAGGTTACTTTTTATCCCGGAAATTTAAGGAGTTCCCGCAGGAATCAAAAACTTTCGCGCGCGCAACAAAAAAAGACGCGGGCAACAGCTAGTCAGAGAATAATTATCTATTATTAAAGAATAAGAGAGTTAGTAAGTATAGAAGTATTAGATTAAATTAATTATGATTCATACATTTACACTGACTTCGTCATAATACCGTTCTGTAAAATTCATGTAAAATGTGTGACCATGTTAACAGCATAAAAGTACCTATATGTAAACTGAATATATTGTGTTAATATATGCACAGGCATGGCGGCCTGTGCTTAACCTCAGTTACCGCGTAGGTGAACCTGCAATTTATTTTCAAAAATCCCCTGTAATTTAATTTTTCTCCTACTTGTTCGGAAATTGATAATTGATGAGATGTCTCTGAAATAAGTAAAACGTAAAGTCATTAAAAAATCTTATAACCATGTAAAGGATTACTTAAATGAAAAGGAAGCTTGGCAATAATTTGCTCTCATGGCTCTGACAGTTCCTTAGTTAAAATGATTTGTGAAATGGTGATAATTAAAAAAAACCCTGCTGAGTTTATTGTGGGCTCTTCTCAGACCAGGGCGCGTTTGGAACCCTCGTAGCTTTAGTTTTAAGATACCGTTACTGATTATCACCATTATACCTATTTTATATATAACTGGACGTCAATAAGTGTAGTTCCTTCCTAAATTGAACTATTGACTATTGCTTCAATAAGGTATAGCCCCACTACAGAAATAATTCTAACAAACATTCTTTGTACAATTTATGGCTCTTTCCTCACCGTTATTACTCAAATAGGAAATCAAATCTTTACATGTTTTAGCGTGAGGTAAGGTAAGTCAACGCAATCTATCGGCAATGTAGATCGGCTTTCTTAACAAATTCTGTTTATTACCTCGAAAGTTAGAGAAAAGTACTTTACAAGTCTCGGCCAAAATACCAATTGTATGTACTTATTAAAAGTATCATACAAAGTCGGGTTTGTTCGAACACTTATAACTCTAGTACGACTGGACCGATTTTCATGGTTTTTAATTTGTTGTATTTGTATCCGTCCCGAATAGCTGAATTACTATTAAAAACATTGGAAAATTGACGTTCCCGCGGGACTCAAAAAAACTTAGGTAAACCACGCGGACGTAGTCGCGGGCATTAGCTTGTACTAGATAAAGTAACAAAGAGATTTATTTTAAATTTTATTATCCTCTACGAGTTAGCCCTTGACTGCGATCTCACCTGATGGTAAGTGGTGATGCAGCCAAGGATGGTAGCGGGCTAACCTGTCAGGGGCATGGCAGTTTAAATATGTATTAAACCCATACCCCTATTCGGTTTCCACACGGCATCGTACCGGAACGCTAAATCGCTTGGCGGCACGTTTTTAATATCCTAGCCGACATTTCACCTAAATGTCAGGAGGGTAAACAACACCTAACTCAAATGTCAACTAAGTACTTGTCTAGGTATAAAGGATAGACACCCCAGGGGACTAATAATGATAAACATCCTAGTATTTATAAGCGACCTTTAAACCCCTATTTTACCCCCTCAGAGGGTCAAGAATCCTTTCTTAGAGGCTGCCTACCTCATGCCTACCAAGCCGAAATCGGAACCGAAGGTGTAATAATAATCGGATGTTCCGACTTAACGGAATCGGAATCGAAGGTCCGTAACATCCCTGGTATATAGATCGGTAAATTTATGTCAATCAGAAGGCAGCTGTACCAATTTTGAATAAATGTACTTTGAGTTTCAGTTTGAATCAGTTAGTCACTTTTTCCTTTCGACAATTTTATGCTTTGAGGAATTATGTTACTTAGTAGTTCAATTTTTTTAAATATTACTTAATTTATCGAATCCTATCTATCTCTTTAGAGTATCCTCCTATCCAATCGACCTATGATTCGTCCCAACGTCCTAGCCTTGCAGGAGGCGCCCTTAAAAAGATGTTACCTCTCCGATGTCTTCCAGCCCTAGGGCTCATATCTAGGCGACACCAGGCGCTCTCTTAACCTTAGCTCGGCAACTTTAAATATTGTCTTCGGTGGCGCTGTAGCAGCCAGTACATCACCCGAAATCTGAAATCGTGTTTCATCCCACGGCACACACTGTATTTTTCATATAACCTGTATTGAAAGTGCGAATTTTATTAAAATTGTATTGCTTATTAATTATTTTAGTTGCTAGGTTTTCGTTTAAAAATATGATATCTGTCAGTTTAGTTTATGGTTAAAATGACAAATAGAAAGGTCTGAAATAAACAATAGATACACTGACAGGATTGAAAGGAGTGCTGCTACGTCATTCTGCGGGTAGAAGACCAATACTTTCTGCCACGGTTTCCTACCCGCTGAATGACGTATTTATAGTTTCGGGTGACTCAACAAGCATTGAAACTCGCATTTTCAGTGCAGGTTATATGAAAAGAAGTTACATAAGTTACCTATAGGTGTCTATGACAACAAACAATTGATAAACAAAAATTAAATAATTTTATTAAGCCCAGTAAATATTCAAAAATTATTTCGGACATTTAGCAACCATAAAATGTACCAGGTACACGTATCTACTAAAATATTCAACCAAAATGCTCATAAATTTAACCAAAATTCACCAATGAATACCTTGATTGCAGTGACCAAACTGCATTTAATATAGAGGAGAATTTATTTAAGATGGCGACCAAATAACTTGGCGTCCATAAATAAATTCCACGAACTATTTAAGCTATCCACCGCTAGATGGCGCTGCCTCAACTATTCCAGCTTCGAATAGTTGAGGAATTTGAATTTATGCCAAAATATTATGAGGGTCGATAGACGGAGAACTTCTAAAACTTCGTGCTTGCTGAGTGTAGATTAGAAACAATGTACGTACCATGAAAGCTTGTAGTAAATTTTGAGTAAGTGCTGGATAGCATTATCTATTAGTGCTGTGAATAAATTACGTTACCTATTAGGTAATATTAATTTAATTTCTTTTTGAAGTCGTTGGTCGAAACATAATTTATATATTTTTTTCTTTTTATGTCACTTGTTGAAAATGATTAAGCATTGGACATTTATATTATTACTAAGTACAATAGTTGAAAGACCTAAATTGAGAAGAGTTTAAGCCATAGTCATAGTCCATCATAGTCGTGATTAAATCTGAGAGGCGGGACCTATGATTTCACACTCCTTTGAGAATATTATGGAGAAATTTGCACGTCGCGTCCTCGTCACAATAATTAAGCTATCCAGATCTTATTAAAATAATAAAAATAGGTTTTTTTTGACCCCTTATAATTAATACAGTCACTCAAGAGAAAGGGATAGAATGCTAACTTTCATTCTAATAGCATCTCTATATGGATAGTACCTACGTACTTTTTACGAAGCACCTCCTGAAATTTAATACAAGCTCCCAGACTATTCGACATTGCAAAATATAGATTAGAGTCTGCATTGTGTTAGGAAGTCGGACGGCGGCAGCTTTGGTGTTGAAAACGTATTAAATCATATTAATATTGGATAGAAGCAGGTCTTACTTTGCGAAAATCCATGATAATGAAATAACTAGAAGTTTAATTCGCTACAATCCGCCACAGTAGGTAAATCTATGTTTTTTTTTATCCACTACAAGCTAGACCTTGACTGCGATCTCACCTGATGGTAAGTGATGATGCAGTCTAAGATGGTAGCGGGCTAGCTTGTTAGGGGCACGGCAGTTATATATTAAACCCATACCCCTTCGGTTTCTACACGGCATCGTACCGGAACGCTAAATCGCTTGGCGGCACGTCTTTGCCGGTAGGGTGGTAACTAGCCACGGCCGAAAATTCGAAAAAATTCAGAAATTATAAATTCCCAAATTGACCCTGCCGGGGATCGAACCCAGGACCTCTGCACGTTAAGGCAACAGCGCTACACACTGCGCCACGGAGGTCGTCAAACCGTCGTGGTACAGTGTGTATCTTGCAATATTTACAAATCTTCCAAATTATTCTCCGCAATTATGCAACCAAACTCGAAAATGCAATTTTATAATCTTGCATTGTCGAGTCCTGTGGCGGACCACTTACTGGGGCAGATTAAGCCAATTGAATATCTAGTTTTCATATTATAATTAATATAATTTATGCCAATGCGAGTTTGTTACGATTTCAATGCCCATCTTTTCAACGGATTTTGATGAAATTTGGTACTTTTTTAAAATAATTTTTATCCCGGAAAATTAAAGAGTTCCCACTTCCCACGGGAATAAAAAAGGGCAAGTCGAGGGCATCATCCAGTTACAAATAAAAATTTCATTTTTCATTTACCAGACAACACCAGATAGACAGACTAAAATATATTGGTCACCTATCCAGTTACCGACTAGAGTCAACGTTGCTTAACAATCGCAATGGATTGATGCATTCTCGCGACTAGGCAACTCATATCTCATATTGTCCCTTGTATTGTTAGTAGAGTTTCGATAAACAGGATTCATCTATTACAATACAAGTTTTGATTTTATAGCTATTTCACGTCTAACAGTCGAAACGCTTCGGTGCAGTAAAGCCCGCCATTTTGTAAGTCCATAATGACATTTTACAAACGTCAAATGTCAGATTTCCTGCGCGATTTCCGTTTCCAGCTAAATTAGCGTGAATGCTTTGAAATAAGATATTTTCACATATTTCAGTCCAAAAATGTTTTATATATTTTAGGTTTTACTGGGTTTTATAATTAGTAAAAATACCTTTAGATAACAGTTGGTAACTAGTAGCTACATAGTTTATTTATGTGATAATATTGTAATAATTCTAAGTAGATAACGGACAGACGGACACATTTTCGTATTTATATTAGTGTGGAGTGGATTACACATTTTATTACTAGCTCAAGCCCGCGACTTCGTCCGCGTGGAATAAGTTTTTTAATTCCCACGGGAACTCCTCAATTTTCGGGGATAAAAAGCAGCCTTTGTCAGTCATCAGGTCCTCAACTATACCCATACAAAAAATCACGTTGATCCGTTGCTCTGTTGCGGCGTGGTTTAAGGACAAACTAACAAAATCAATAAACCAACAAACAAACAATACAATACAACAAAGTGCAATAAACTAACAAATAAACGAACATAGTTTCGCATTTATTATGAATATTATTCACTCAAATGTTTGGTAGGAATCATAATATTATATCAGTAGGAGTATTTGAAACTATATTTTATTATATCGTTGTGAGTTAAAGTATTACAGAGAGATATAAAGAAAAATTAATAACTACTATTATAATGCTACGATTTCGCGGCCCAAGATGTTCAACTGATTTAGATGATATTTGGTATAGGGGATAGTTTGTATCCCGACATAGGCTACTTTTTATCCCGGAAAATTAAAAAAGTTCCCGCGGGAATCAAAATTCTTAATCCACGCGGACGAAGTCGCGTGCATCATCTAGTGTAAAATAATTATTAATCGTAATAGTAAGGTTTTAAAGTATGGGTTTGATAAATAATAAGAGAATTACTTCTAAATAAAATACTTTCAAATATTCGAAAAAGGTAACGAATGATCTTGCGCCATCTTTTATCGAGTAGTAAAACTAAAATATTTAATCTTATTCTTACCTATTTAATACTGCTTCTAGTTTATGCCCAGTTTCTTTTCTTTATCGGTATTTCTGCTCGATCGGAGTGCGTTTTGAAGTGAACAACAGACAGACCAAATAAACAACACGTCTGCAGTTCTGTGTATTATTGACGAATGAATGATTTTAGTGTATGCGAGATGCATTAGAATTTACCGATGAGCAACTAGATAATCCATGTTACCTAAATTGTAAATGCTATAGTTGTGTTTATCTGTCTGTTACACTTTGATTCTCTCTCATCTGTTCTTCAACCAATTTGTATGAAATTTTGTACAGAGATAGGTGGCATTCCGGAGAATTTTTACCTACTTTAATCCCGATAAAAATGTCAAAAACCTTATTAATGTTTACAATAAGTAGGTATAAGTATTACTTGATTCTTTTTTTGTAATATTACAAAGTTAACAATGGTGTTAAAAAAAAGTTAATAATAAATAAAAATATTAATAAGTACCGCATTTCATAAAATAGATTATTATTTTATGAAAAAGAAAGAGTTTATACTTGGAGGCGCCGGGTATCGATCCCGGTACCTCTCGCATGCTAAGCGAGCGCTCTACCATCTGAGCTACGCCCCCGATGTACAATGTGACGAAATAGTATAAGAATATTTAAACGTAATAAGTAGCCTGCTAACTTTTTTATAGGCTTGCGCTTGACGACAATCATGCTTATGCAATGATGAGGTCTAGGTTGGAACGCGCTTGCCTAAAAGATGCCTATTCACTCTAAATGCTAGGAGTTAGTAGTTTGATAAAACAGGGACAACCGTTTTTCCATACAAACGTAGTTTTAATTTTATTAGATAATATAATTCTACTATAAAGATACTTTTGTTTTTTTTCGTGGATGATAGCAATAAAGAAAAAAAATTACAGCATAAAGTACATAAAACCTTGCCGTGCCATATCCAAACGTTACGCTTTTTTTAATAACATATTAATATTTTTGTAAGAACAAGAAATCTTTAGAATTTACCCATTTGTTTTCGAGGTGTCTGATAATAATTTGAAAAAGAAAATAGTAGATTGTTCATCAAGGGACTAAAATGAGCCATTTCATACGAGGTGTTTAGCTTCCCGCGCGTAGCGAGGGATGCTATAGAAACGAGTAGAATGGATTTTAGTCCCGTGGTAAACACTCTAGATACTTTTCACTTCGATTACAGGAAAGTAAAATAAATAACGATTTTTATTTTTTAATTATTTCTATGCCTTTCTGTTACATTTTCATATTAGGAGCCTACCTAAGATCTTTATTTTCTATTGATGATAATAACAAATAAATAGTCACATTCACTTTACCCTATATCTTCTCCTTGTATATTACGTATTGTGCATCGAAATTCAAAATAGATTCATTTAACATACATATAAACATAAATTTAATAATAATTACAACAAAAATTCTAGAGATTTCGCGGCAATCCGCAATACCAACATTATTTTTCTCCTTATTGTTAGGAATTAAAATTAAAAAAAAAGTACTATTATAATTCTGTTTGAATCGTACTAACATAGCGTACCTAACTATTCACTTCTTCATTTCATACAGTGGGTCGACGCTCACTCAATTAATGTCAGACCTTACTACCATCAAACTATGACAGTTTTATCAGTCCTAGATGTACGGTACCGCATAAGAGACATTAGTGTGATAGAAATTTGTATTATAAAAATTCTGCTAGTTTCATTCGTTACGCCACTGTCATCCCGCAGCTTTGCTTTGTCTAGATGCCTTCGTTGAATGTTTGATAGGAAAGAACGTATCTTCTTAGACTGTCTCTGACATTAGTGTGACATAAATTGTTACTACTTACTAACACTTAACTTAATAATTATTTAAAAAAAATACTTTAATCACTAGACCCTAAATGCAAACTTTTATCCGCCTACGCTTAGCTATAATGACATCTTTTTAGAGCATGAGAGGTGAAAAAGAGGTTTTTTTACAAAATACCTACGGTAAGTGATCTGACCCGGTGACAGCGTAGCTAGTATACCTACCTTTACTAAAAAAAAACAAAAACTAAACAGGCATAAAAAATAAGTTCCAATTTTGGCCACCGGGCCTGATAAGTTGGTGGGACTATAATATTATTATGTAGAAATCATTGAAACGTACCTCAACTAGAATTAAAATACAAAAAGCCATAAAAACAACCCCAATTTTAAATAAAACAACAACAAATTCTAGCCAACATGAAAAACATTTACAAAATCGACATGAAAAGAACGAAAATTAATAAATACAATTCGCCACCAATAAACTTAATCTTTCCAAAAAACTTTGCGAAAATGGTTAGCCAACTTGAAAAACATTAACAAAATCGACCGCAAATTGACATGAAAAAAACCCAAATTAATAAATGAAAATCACCAATAAACTTATTCGTTCCATTATAAAGAACTTTGCGAAAATGGCGGGAATCGGTCGGCCATTTTGGAGTTTCGAATGAAACGCTAATTGGCGACAGAAAATTTTGAAAAACGACTTCAATCCCTTCTCAATAACTTTTGACGATTGAAACTTGAAAATAGCTTGTTGATTTTAATTAATTCTACCAATTGGATTGCTGTTGGCTTTATTTTAGATTACTTAGTCTATGCATTACCAGTCAACATCCAGTCAACGACCTCAATTTACACAGACGAGCCCTGACAAACAAAGAATGTGAACTTATTTTACTAACGCCATCTAGTCTGAAAAGGGGGACAGCGCTATGGCGGGGACAAGGATTATACAAGTGAAGGGCATGCACCACAAGTCAGATGCCCAACTTCTTTCGCATTTATTTTATTTATTTATTTATTTATTTATTTATTTGTTTAAATCAGGCAACTAGGCCCATAGAAATATATACATAATATAACATATAATATAACACAATAAAATAATATTAATACATAATTATGAAACAGTAGGGATTCTTGATCTGGCTTCCCTGAAGCGACGGTAAACTATGCCCTCAGGCCAAAAGTCTGAGCTGAGGAATACGTCTTTGCACGAAGCCGGAACAGTAAGTATTTATAATATTACTAGCGGTCGCCCGCAACTTCGTCCGCGTACAATTTCTGATTTCCTATGAGATTATAAAATTTTCCCGCTGCAAAAAGTCTTTAGATCTAAAGAGGCTTTATATAGCTTATGCAGGTTTTTATTATTTAAAACTTATAACCGAAATGCTGAATTTTCCTGTCTCTTTCTACAAAAACATAGGGCTTATATACAAATTTTCAACCCCCATTTCACCCTTTGTGGGGTAGATTTTCGAAAAAGTATTTATACAGGTTATTATAATTTAAAACTGATAACCTAAATCCCGATTTTCTAGTCTGTAACTTCAAAAACTTAGAACCATTATGCAAACTTCCAACCCCCATTTAACCCTCTTTGGGGTAGATTTTCGGGAAAAAAATTATACAGATTTTTATTTTTTTAAACTTATAACTTAAATGCTAATTTTCATGTGTCTAACTTCAAAAACAAAGGACTTTCATACAAACTTCCAACCCCCATTTCAACCCCTTAGGGGTGAATTTTCCCAAAACCGTTTCTTAGCTGACGTTTACACCATAGAAGGAACCTACCTTCTAAATTTCAAGTCTGTATATTTTAAAGTTCCTGAGATATCGTGATGATCAGTCAGTGACCTTTCGCTTTTATATATATAGATTATTGTAGTAAGTATATATTAGTACAGATAATACCTAGTAATGGAGATTTTCTCTTGATAATTATTCACTTATTCAAGGGACTTGAGTAATTAATATGAATTTCAGCTTGATACCTCCATGCGTTTCTGAGAAGAAGGATATTGACAGACAGATGGACGGACAACAAAGTGATCCTATACCTAATAAGTGTTCCGTTTGTTCCTTTTGAGGTACGGAACCCTAAAAATGTCTCGATCCTCGATGACGGCAATTAGTTTAATTATTCTTAGGGTTCCGTTGAATTTGTACAAAAACCGTTACATTAGACTGATGCTTTTATATTTAAGGAAAGAAAAGTACTATAACATAATAGAATAGAATAGAATAGAATATTTATTTATTTGCATGATTGTAAGTATCTAAGTATAGGTACATAGTACGGTGTTATTATGTAATACGGTGAGTATGTTACAATTAGCCATAAAATGGCGTGCAAAATACTTAAAACTAACATAGGTTTCATAAAAGGGAATAAACAAGTTGCAAGCTTTGAAAATTTTGTAAAATTAAATTAAACATCAAATAAGTAGACAAATGAGAATTTAAATCGGGTGATTAGTTTTAAAATTCAAGAATTATTTTAAAGAATAGAATTAGTTTTGGGCTACTAGCCATTTGTACAATTTATTTTTAAATAATTTAATTGGTAATGCCTTAATATCTTTTGGCAGCTTATTATAAATTTTTACGCATAAGGCTGAGCAATTTTTTAAGTAAAATTCCGTCCTCGGTCGACACTGCAACACAAGTATACCTACTTGAGTACCTACTCCATTTTGATAACCCTTAATCCATGAGGACGAAATCGCGTATGAAAATAAGATTAGGTACTATTCCCCTGCTTTTTTTTCTAATTAGTTAGAGGTATTTGGTAAGAAATAAACAATGTCGTATTTCATTCTTAACGTACTGCACCGTGTAACCGTACCGAACTGTACCGCATACTTAACATCATATTTTCTAATATTTCGACGGCTAAATTTAAATTGAGTATGATCTGTTTTTTATTTTATTTAATGTAATACTAACTTTAAATCTAATATTATTATTATTTTATTAAGTACTAGCTGATGCCCGCGACTTCGTCCGCGTGAAATAATTTTTTTCAATTCCCACGGGAACTCCTCAATTTTCCGGGATAAAAAGTAGCCTATGTCACTCTCCAGGTCCTCGACTATACCCATGCCAAAAATTACGTCGATCCGTTGCTCCGTTGCGGCGTGATTGAAGGACAAACAAACAAACTGACTTTTGCATTTATAATATTAGTATGAAGTATGATATTAATATGATGATTGAAATGATGTTGATGTTTATGTACTCGAATACTATCATACAAAATATGCAAGCTGGCACTTTTCAGTTTTCAATATCATTTTACAAAAGTTTTTTTAAAATCCAAATAAAAACGCTAAGCTGAAAAAGCTTTTCAATAAAAGGATTCTACACTTTTTAATCCTTGGCCATTGAAAAAAATTCACACGAATCGATGATTTTCGC
This sequence comes from Erebia aethiops, assembly GCA_923060345.2. NCBI lineage: Eukaryota > Metazoa > Arthropoda > Insecta > Lepidoptera > Nymphalidae > Erebia > Erebia aethiops. The sequence continues at coordinate 1,072,397 of OV281087.1, read as the reverse complement.
ATTGTTACGCAAAAAATTAAAAAAAAAGTTCAACATATTTTTTAATCCTGCGGCTGCGGAACCATCGACGCGCAAAGACAAACACTGTACTGCCTATCTTTTTCCTATACCACCGCTAAGTAGCATGGTAGCGAGTAGACAACCCCTCTGACTCAGTGGTGAATACTGAATGCTGGGGCCTCATAACTAAGTTATCCAGACTTCGGTTGTCAGCTGGTTTCATTTAGGATTTTTCATGTTATAGAACTTTATCATACGCAAAATGTCAGTAGAAAAACTACTAATTTTTTTATTCGTTTACTTCGTGACCGACCGAGCACTTGATAGTGTCGATAAATTCCGATGCAGATGTATTTATTGTATCTATAATGTTTATTGTTTCGTAGAAATTACATATTATTATAGCGACTGAGTTATTTATGAAATAGGTAGATCTACTATTTTTACATTATCCTAAAGGATAAAAAACATATAAATACCCAAAACAAACTAGTCTTATGCTGAGATCTGTAGAGCGTACTTTGAGTTGGCTCAGACTTCACTTAGAGTTAAAACGAGATTTATGTGAGTAACATAAATCTGTCTCATTTTAAACATGTCTTAAGTCCAAGCAAAGTCAAAGTTCGCTCTATAGATCGCACACTTAGTTTTCAAACCTATATTGATTCAGTATATTTTAGAAAAAACATTACTTCACCAATGCACACTGCGTTGCCACCAAATTTAATAGGACCAAATGGTCCGGTAGGTACAATGCCTCATTTCTCATACCTTCTCCCCTTAAAGAGAGGGGTAAAGAAGGGGGGTATAGGCTTTTTGTTCACCGCAAATCCCCTGGTAATCTGTCGCTAGTCCGTGCAAAATAATCCGATTTCTGATTTTTAATCCGCCATTTTTTGCATGTACCAAAGGAATTTTATTTTACAGCGATCTCTACTATACATATTCATCTATTAGATAGGTATCCGAATGTATATCCCTATATATATGTGTATATGTGTATATTATGTGTGTAATCATATTTTATAGTGTAGGGTTTTATTTTATTGTTAACCTACTTCAAAACTGGCAATCTGGCAAACCGAATAAGTCGTATGGGTTTAATATAACTGCCATGCCCCTAACAGGTTAACCCGCTACCATCTTAGTCTGCATAATCACTTACCATCCGGTGAGGTCGCAGTCAAGGGCTGACTTGTAGTGGATAAAAAAAACTATACTTACTGCGAAAGTTTGGATGGATGGATGTTTCTTAATCAATCACGCCAGAACGGCTGAACGGAACTGGATGAAATTTGGGACAAAGATAGATTATAGTGTGGAATAATACATAGGCTACTTTTTTATCGGAAAATTAAAGAGTTCCCGCGGGAACCAAAAAAAGCTCATTCCACGCGGACAAAGTCGCGGGCATCAGCCAGTAGGTATATTATAGTTTCGATGTGGTATAACATAACATAGAGTTAGGAAAGTCTTACCATGGGTAACGACAGTATACTAAAGTAAAGTATTTTACAGTACATACTGAAGCTTAATATTCTTTTTTTTTAAACAACGTACGTAACTTTTAAATTTCCAAGCTAAGTTGAGTTATACTTAAAATAAACTTTATCAAGTGACGCAAATAAGTTACAACTAACTTACTAACTTTAAAGACTCACTCAGGCGAGTACGGTTCAGTTTTAGACACTTTTTATTCTAAGTCTAATGTTAGATTGGCTAAGTTAAGAACTTGACTAGAAACTTACTCCAATTGGTTATAAAGTAAACTGTTTCAGTTTAAGGAAAAAATCTACATTACACGAAAGTTTTGAAAACGTAACTTTGGTTAAAAGTAAAAGGAACTTGAAGTTTGTTCCGCGTACTTGATAGAGGCAAAAAAGCATTGCCTTCCTTCGTGTTTAATATTATATAGGCACCTAGATGATGCCCGAGACTAAACGAACGCGTGGATAAACCCGATGGGAACTCGCTAAATAGCGATGTTGACAACTTAATCAAAATCTTGGATAGAAGTAGGCGTTACTTTGGGGAAGTCCATCATAATGAACGAAATAGAAGTTTAAGTCGCTATAAAGTCGCGAAAAAAACTGAGATGGTAGTCTTTAAGTCAGGAAAAGGTCCGGAAGGGGTTCCAGGAATAATGTTAAATGGTAAAGCAGTTCGGGTTGTACAGAAGTTCAAATACCTTGGACATATTTTGACAGATCAATTAAAGGACGACAGTGACATTGAGAGAGAAAGGAGGGCACTCTCGATTCGTTGCAATATGCTGGCGCGTAGATTTGGCAGATGCAGTAAGGCAGTTAAAATAACACTATTTAACGCCTACTGTCAGTGCTTTTATACGTGCCAGCTATGGACTAACTTTTTGAGGAAGTCATACACTGCAATACGTGTGCAATATAACGATGCTTTTAGAATACTCATGGGGCTACCGCGGTATTGCAGTGCTTCTACAATGTTTGCTGAAGCGAGAGTGCCTGACTTTTATTGTATTGTGAGAGCTCGTGTGGCGTCTTTCTGGGAAAGGCTCCGGAGCTCAAACAATCGAATCCTCAAGGTCGTCTGTGAGGGTCCTAGCCCTATTTTTGACTACTGGCTGTCTGTGCACCGTGACAAGAACAGAAAGTAGTACCTACCTGTGACCTGCGACATCTGAAATGAGTTTTTTGAACCATTTCGGTTAGCCGTAAGTTTTAATGTTTTTATATATTGTGTCTTTTGACTTGTGACATCTGAAATGAGTTTTTTAACCATTTCAGTTAGACGTAAGTTTTGAATGTTTTATATTATAATGTGTATTTCTATAGTGTTTTGTGACTTGTTTTATATTGGGTTTTATATGCCTTTTAATAAATACATATTATTATATTATTATTATCGGTATAAATTTAGCTCTCACGCCCGCATACAAAATAAATACATATATAGCCAAAAGATTTATAGTAAACTTACGTAAATAAATGTAAATTAATAAACTTACATACACAAATACACAAATAAATAGTTGTAGCGGGCGGAGGATTACACCCCGGCAGGGGAGACCAGATGGCCGGGGGTCAGGGGGACAGGTTGAGAAACCGGCGGACTATCCTAGCCGAGTCTAGCAGCACCGCTTTCTGCATCCTGGCTGCGAGCGAACTGCTACGGAATCCCAGTCGCCTCAGATGGTGAGCGAGGCTGACTGGGATTAACCCATTCGCAGATATGACGATTGGGATGGTTTCAGTGGACTCCACATGCCACATGGCGGAAACCTCGTGAGCCAGATCGAGATACTTACGTTTTTTCTCCGTCTCAGCTCTCACAAGGTTCTCGTCATATGGAATGGTGATGTCCACCAAAAACACCCGCGACTGTGCCCGGTCCAACAGCACGATGTCAGGCTTATTCGCAAGAATAGTCCTGTCCGTGATGATGGACCGGTCCCAATAGAGCCGGACTCCGTCACGCTCGAGTACAGGCACCGGTGTGTACTTGTAGTACGGCAGCCTCTCATCCAGGAGACCGTACTTCAGAGCAAGCTCCTGGTGAAGGATTTTGGCCGCTTGGTTATGTCTGTGCAGATACTCAGTGTTAGCAAGCGCCGAACATCCCGAAAGCACATGTCTGAGTGACTCACCGGGATGGCGACAGGCTCGACAGATGTCATGAGTGCCATCCTTCAGAATGTACTTTCGGTAGTTCCGCGTCTTAACTACCTGATCCTGTATCGCACAGACAAACCCTTCGGTTTCCCCAAAGAGGTCACCGAAGCGCAGCCATTGCACGGACGCTTTTTTATCGACGTGTGGCTCATTAAGAGCTTTAAAAAAGCGTCCGTGCAACTCCTTCTCCTTCCATACGGTCTCCCGGTCAGAGGTGCTAAGTACCACCGGCGCCTGCCACTCGATTTTGGCTAAGGATAGGGGAGTAAGTCCTTTATCACATTCTATGACCTCTCTATGCATGGGTGACTCCCTCTTCGTCTCAAAGTATGTTCTGAGATTGGCTATCTCCCGGTTATGCATGGTCTTGACGCTTAATACGCCTCGACCACCACATTTCCGGGGGACATACAATCTCATCACTGACGATTTCGGGTGATGCATGCGATAGAGAGTCATAGTCGTGCGGACTTTTCTATCCAGGGCGTCAAGTTCGGTCTGAGTCCATCTGAGTACGCCAAAGGTGTACATGAGAACGGGCATAACCCAGCCGTTATATGCTCGAACCTTATTTGCGCCTGACAAAAAGCTTTTACAGATTTTTGTCAGACGGCCAAAGAAGGCCTCGCAAACAGACTGTTTCATGTCCGCCTCATTTACTCCCATCGATTGCGACATACCCAGATACCGGTATGATTCAGCTTCGGAGAGGGTCCTAATGCTCGATGGCTCGAGACTAAACTCAGCCGAGTGAGTAACCTGTCCCCTCACCACATGCAAGACCGCACACTTGTCTAGCCCAAGCTCCATCCTGATAGAATTGCTGAACTCAGTGGTGACATTCAGCAATTCTTGCAGGCGGGTAGCATTGGGTGCCAGCAGCTTGAGGTCATCCATGTAGAAAAGGTGAGGCACTCTTGTCTCTCCTCTCCGAAACTGAAAGCCCGTCCCTGAACTCTCCAGCAGTGAGCTGAGTGGGTTCAGGGACAGGCAAAACCAAAGTGGGCTCAGACAGTCACCCTGGAAGATCCCTCGCCGTATCCTTATCCGGTCATCGGCAGCCGCCAACCGCTCACCGTGGAGACAAAGGATCGTACTCCATTGCCCCATGCATTCCCTGAGGAAGTCTCGAACTGTACCATCGACTTTGTACAGTTCAAGGACCCTCAAGAGCCATGAATGGGGCACCGAGTCGAATGCCTTTTTATAATCAATCCAGGCAGCGGAGAAGTTCCGGCGGTTGCGTTTGACCAATTGCCCCGCAACGGAGTCGATGAGAAGGAGCTCCTTAGTACCACGGCTACCCCCCCGACATCCGTTCTGAGCCCCAGACATGATGTTATTTTCGTCTACATGACGAGATATCTTGAGGCTCAGAACGGATGTTAGTGTCTTATAGATGGTCGTAAGACACGTAATGGGGCGGTATTTTGCCGGATCAGCGGCATCCGCGGACTTTGGAGCTAGGTGAGTGATCCCAGTAGTGAAAAGGTTCGGGAGCGTCCTCTGCTCGAGAGCCTCTTGGAATTGTCGAGCCAAGGTCGCATGGCAAACCGAGAAACCCTTAAGCCAGTAGTGATGCAGCCCATCGGGACCCGGACTTTTCCAGTTCGGGGCCCGCTTTACTGCATCAACCATTTATTATTATTATTATTATAACCCGCGACAATAGGTAAATAAATGTATGTGGTACAGTGTGTATCCCGCACTTATAGCCCGCGATATTCACCACAACACAGAAACATTCCAAACTACTTTCAACATACGTTTCACTCCGACACCGGAGCATCTTCAGGAGATGTTGACTCGACAATGCACGATTATCTCCAGATTATACTAAATCTCCGGATTATAACGAATTAAACTTCTAGTTCCTTCAATCAAAATCAGCAACTCTTTAGCAAACTTAAAAACGCTCTTCTAGGTAGGTATGGAAGTTTGTATGAACTAGGTATGTATAATATAGTTCATCACACTTTTTTCTTTATTCTATATTTTAAAATGTCTTCAATAATATCCATGCAAAAAAAACACGAACGGAACACATTGCGACGTGATGCAATGACAAACCAACAAATAACCGATTTCGCATATTTCATAATATTGTAGTAAGTATATTTTTTTACTTACTTTAAAAATATTGCTTTTTTTACAGGTAATACAAGCTTCTATCTGCAATCTGGTAAGATTTTTTTTAATATTCTCAACTTTTAAACTATTATTGACTGTCTACACTTTTTCATGGTCTAGGACCACTTTATTACAAACCAAAGCTTCGCAAAGTTTTGTTGTTACAAAAAAAATATTTTTCATTTTAATGCGAATTAATTTATTATTTTATTTATATTAATATATAACATGTTCAGATTACTTTTTAACCGACTTGTTTAGTCTATTTTTTTTATTTTTTAGATAAGTACCTATTTCATTTAATATAAGTACATAAATAGTTAGTAAGTTTCGAATGAAATTATTAATAAACAGTTACCATTTTTGTAATATAATAACAATAAAAAAGTCTGTTTCACAAGTGAAAAAGTATGAAAAACCCATCTTAGACTTGTGTGAATGAGACGTAATGAATCAAGAGACAATATTTTTTCTTGCATGCATGACTCCATAATTTTGGTGTAATGTTTCCTAACTAACCGCCATTCAAAGCAAGTCCGAAACCTCATATATTTTTCGTTTCATGACATTTCAAATATAATATATCCATATCAATATTGAAAAAAGACCACACTTCATCTGCTAGTTTTTAAAAATTGAATTTGAAATTTGAATTAAAAAAAACTTGTTGTCCGCAGTGATCCGACCTTAATCTATTAATAATTTCTTTTTCCAAAATCGCATCATCACAGCAAAAAATATTATCTAAACAACTGGCTGAACTTTCCGTTATTCTAGTAGGTTCACTGAAAGTATTTTTTAAATTAAAACATTTAAATAAGTTAAGCAGCCTCAAACTAATTGAGTTCTGTAGCAAAATATTAACATTGAAGTCACCACAAACTATAATCTTCTTATTTGATACACATAATCGTTTAATGCATCTTCCATTACATCTTCAAATTGAGTAAAATCACCTGAGGGGGGCCGGTAAACACAGACAATGATAAAGCGCTCCAACTCCACACAAGACAGTTCAATTATGCGCTCAATACAAAGACTAACTATGTCTTTTCGTTCTTTACATTTTAAAAACCTAAAACCACGGATGAATACGCGGACGCAAAAGGTGACTGACTGACTGTCTGATCTATCGAAGCACAACTCAAACCACTGGACGGATAGGGGTGAAATTTGGCATGCAGATAACTTTTATTTTTTTATTTATTTTATTTATTTCAATAGGTTCACTTACAATATACATGAGTATTCAACATACAAATTATAACATAAAAAAGTGACACATTCACTGATATGTAGGTATATCAATTAAAAGTGTACACAGCATTTACAAAATTAGCGCATGCAAACTATCAAGAAAATATTATTAAGTTGAAGTTAAGTATATTACCTATATAAAATTACCTATTGTTAATTAGGACTCACCGATAAGTGAGCGGTAAGTTTTTTTTTAAATACTCCATAAGAATTGTGGAATATATCGATGCCAGGTATAACTTGAGATATTTTATTAAATTTTGCACATATTCGAGCAATTGGTGCTTGGTTTCCAAGACGTGTTCTAGTGAAAGGTATATGGAATGTTTGGTGAGATCTACGAAGGCGGGGATATTTACGTGGCACTGATAAAGATATCCGACCCAGTAGTTCACTTATGTACTTAGTAGTTTTATGACGTAGGCATCCTCTAAAAAAGGATTTTCGAAATTTCAACCCCCATAGAGGAAAAATAGGGGCTTGAAAGTATGAAAATCGAACTTACATGAGCGAAGCTACGGACAAAAGCTAGTCTATACTAATATTATAAATGCGAAAGTTTGGATGAATGGATGGGTGGAATTTTTGTTACTCAATCACGCCAGAACGGGTGAAAGGATCTGTATAAAATTTGGCACAGAGATAGATTATAGTCTGGAATAACATATAGGCTACTTTTATCCCGGAAAATTAGTTTCTGCGGGTACCGAAAAACCTCAATCCACTCGGATCAAGTCGCGGGCATCGCAGCTAGTTTAACATAAAACCTTAAAACTCCGGCTAACCAAACCATTTTATCTTTATTAAACGTGCAAGTGAGGTAAATCCGGTCCATAAAACAAAATCTCATCGCGTTAACCGCTTTTAATAAACGGGGGGTAATGTGTTTAACTGTTATTAGTATTACGGTCCAGGATTCGGGGTAATGACCGGACGTACAGACCGACACGTGTAATGGTGCTGATAAGTGGAAAGGGTTCGTTTTATGATGGTCACTTTGTTTCTCAACCCCTAACGAAAACAGTGACGAGCGGCCTAGTTGGGACAACGCTTTGTTTTTCAACCCCTAATTTTTTTCTATCCGATACGCGATCTCACCTGACGGTAAGTGATGATGCAGACTAAGATGGTAGCGGGCTAACCTGTTAGGGGTATGGCAGTTATATTAAAAGTACCCCTAATCGGTTTCTACACGGCATCGCACCGGAACGCTAAATCGCCTGGCGGCACGTCTTAGCCGGTAGGGTGGTAGCTGGTAACTAGCCATGGCCGAAGCCTCCAACCAGGCCAGACCAGGGAAAATTCAGAAATTATAAATTCCCAAATTGACCATGCCGGGGATCCAACCCGGAACCTACGCATTATGACAGCGCTAAAATATAACATATGCTCGTGTGGTTCAACACTGCGCCACGGAGGTAAATTGTAGAAATGTCTAGGCTGTTTGGTCGATGGTCATTCCGAACTAGTGGTAGATTCACTCTACGATTCAAAAGCACTTGTAAGAGTTTATTTGAATAAAAAACATTTGAATTTGAATTGTGATTGTTAAGCAACGTTGATCCAAGTCGGTAAGTGGATGGTTGACCGATGGAAGTCCTAATTTGGCCTTTACGTTTCCTCCGTGCCTCGGAGAGCACGTTAAGCCGTCGGTCCCGGTTATTATCACTAACATCTGATAATAATCGGTACAAAAATACTCTTAGTCGAGTCGTATGCGGAAGGACGTGGGAAACACCGCATTATTATCCCAAGAAAACTTCTACCATTATTTGATTAATGGAAAGGGATCACGACCCTCGGTAATGAGGAATACGACGCAAAGAGAGGGAGCGAAGACAGATGGGTGTAATAAAGTTAACGTGTGTATCTGTGTGTCTGTCTGTAGCAGGAGAGTTTTTTTTATCCACAAGTTAGCTCTTGACTGCGATCTCACCTGATGGTAAGTGACGATGCAGACTAAGATGGTAACGGGCTAACCGGTTAGGGGCATGGCATATAAAAAAATGATGTATTGCAAGTTGCAAGTTGCACTTGCAATACATCATCGTACCGGAACGCAAAATCGTTTCGTACGTCTCTACCGGTATAGTGGTAACTATAGTGGAACCCGGGTCCTCCCACGTTAAGACAACAGCGCTCAATACTGCGCCAGGGCGGTCTTCAACCCCATACCAATTCCGAATTGGTTTCTATCAACGACCTCAATTTATACATAAACGGACCCTGTCAAACAAAGAATGTGAAACTATTTCACCAACGCCATCTAGTCCGAAAAGCGGGACAGCGCTATGGCGGGGACAAGGATAGTCTTATATAGGTGTGGAGCGCGCTCTACAGATCGGGCGCCTAATTTTTTATGGAGCATCGTACCATAAAGCCGGCTTAGCTTTGACAGAAGCCAACTGTGGTCTGTGATCTTTATTAAAACCCTAACCTCAAAGACAAAGGCATAGGTTCCCAAACTATTCCGTAATAAGTAACAGTGAATCGCAATCAAGTCACCTGCAAGGTACAGGTACAAGAATTTCATTAAACCGAAAATCTCCTGCCTTAGGGCCGCAGCACACGGCCGACTAGGCATATTTTCAAAGTTATGCAGATATTGTCTTAGGTTTGAGGGGAATATTTTGCATCGTTTTCGGTGATATTGCATAGTGATAATACTTCATTGGGTATTAATAAACGTTCTCTATATTCCCAATTGTCTAAGCAAATTGTAATCATTTGACAGCTTAAAACGTATAACTCGAATTATTTAAGAAGTTCATACATATATACTTTTTGACATGCAGGCATCCATCTTAAACAGCGATAAACTCCTTAAACAGGTCGAGTTATCCGTTTGACAGACTATTACGATAAGAATTTCCTTACACAATCAGGGGGCTGTAAACTCTCTGTTCTCTTAAAGGATAAAAGTCTAATAAGAAAGCAGTGGATGTAATTGTACAGAGTTGCGAAAAAAGTTTAAAAAAATCTAATAAGAAAAGTAATTTAAGTTTCGGATCAAATTGAGAACTTCGTTATATTTTTTATCCTAAAAATAATATTATAAATGCTGTAGCATTTAGGAAATAAGAAACCCACCTGTGCAAAGCCGGGTCGTTTAATGATATTGTTAAAACTACTACCACTCTATCTATGCTCTATGACTATACATAATATAAAAAATGCGAAAGTTTGAATGGATGGATGTTTGTTAATCAATCATGCGAGAACGGATCAGGATGATATTTGGTACAGAGATAGATTATATATTCAGAAAATTAAAGAGATCCCGTTATTAAAGAGTTAACCTAAAAACCTCTATCCACGCGAACGAAGTCGCGAGCACCAGTTAGTAGTTTATACAAACCAATTAAGTCAAAGCAGAACTGTTGTTACAAACGTAAAAGTCCCTTTAATTAACCTACCGTAAAAAAATCCGAAAAAAAAAACGAATTTTAGTCCACTCGCAGACGACGGCAAAAAATATCAAACATCAAATTATTAATCACTCAAAACTCCGCGCCCAGCAAACCGTGAACCAGCATAACTCGTAAACCACGTAAACGGCTCGAAAAACTGTAATTTTTTTCCAGTTCCAAGCCATTGTGAGTTGGAAATTTCAGCGTGCAGTAATGCAAATACTCTGTTGGCAGGCAAAAGCGACTATAATTACGCTCTTGGGCAGAATCGTGACGTGTGGCCTAAAGTTATAGTTCTTAGCGGGAAATGAGAACGAATTTTGGAGTCTGTGTAGCCAAGCCAACTGAATATCTTCGGAATTGTATAAAAACTACTAATATAAATGCGAAAGTTTGGATGTATGGATGGATGTTTGTTACTCAATCACGCCAGAATGGCTGAACGGATCTTGATGAAATTTAGCACAGATATAGATTATAGTCTGATAACACATAGGCTACTATTTATCTCGGAGTTCCCGCGTTAACAAAACTCAATCCACGCGGACGAAGTCGCGGGCATCAGCTAGTTATTTAACAATAATAAGCTTAATTTGTTCATAATATTTGATCATTAGGGCTAAATATTGAGATTACCACATTTCGTGGTAATCATTTAACACAAACACCTAAATGACATGTTTATTTGGTTTGAAGCATTTAATGACGTTAAAGCTCATTACCATATTTGTATCTATTATTATTTCTCACTGCAAAATTTTCATGGACGGCGGTAATAACATAACATCAGCAGCGCTAGCTTGCACACAACGAGTAAAATTATGTCTGCTCATTTTCTCGAGTTAACTCGATTTGTCTACAGAAGCTAACTCGGTATACCGAATGTATAACGAAGCTAAGTTACGCATAATTATGACTTGTCTCATTACGTCAAAAATTGAGATAAAAGTAATATTTCCTATCAGTGGTATTTTTCTCTACGAACCCTTGCCGACTATTCTTTTCTCGTAATGTACGGATTTTGTACATATTAGGGCAAACAAGTAATCAGCCGGCAACGAAAACATCTCTCTCTCGTCGCGGGATATCTCGTTGTGCGCATGCTAAGCCTACAGATGACGCGTCTGCTTCACATCGCATTTTAAAGGCAGCTCGAAAAGTAGAGCAATGAGGAATCTTCTAAATGACGTCACAAAGCCCGCCATCGCTCCCCCATTGCGCCACACACCTCGACCCAGATCCCGTCACAATGAGTATGATCTTTTAATGCGTCACTTTGTTCCTCCGCGTTTTGTAGCACGGGGCCTTAATGCGCCCTTCTGATGTGCATTTGTACCTATTTAAAGACCTCCCTCTTATATAACCTGCGAGGCTGTGATCTAACTATTTATAATTCCTTTTACCTTGTCATGTTTATATATAGATTACATTAAGGATGGATGTAGGAATATATGAATGGATCATGGACCAAAAAAAAACTGAGTCCATCTCTTATTCAGTATTTGTTTGTTAGCATCGTACCTATTTTAAGACCTCCCTCTTATATAACCTGAGAGGCTGTGATTTAACTATTTATAATTCCTCTTACCTTGTCGTGTTTATATATTATAGGTAGATTATATTAAGGATGGTTGTAGGAATATCTAAATGGATCCCAGAGTAAAATAAAACCTGAGTCCATGTCTTTTTCAATATTTGTTTATTAGCATCAGTGAGTGTGAATGAAACGAAACATGTCTGTTTGTTCTTATTGGATTATTTAGTTAAAATTGTCAAATGAATCTTTTAATAATTTTCCGATTTATAAGTAGCATAGTATGTGTTATTCTAGACAATAATCTATCTCTGTGCCAAATTTCATACAGATCCGTTCAGCCGTTCTGGCGTGATTGTGTAACAAACATCCATCCGTCCATTCAAACTTTCGCATAATATTAGTATAGAGAAGATATTACAGATATAGATTAAAAAATAAGGTTATCAACCACTTTACCCCAAGTCATGACAAACCATCAGCCACAACAGAAAAAAATATCTGAACTTTTAACCACTTCATCGGACGGAAAGTTGTCCATGTTTTAGAAGTTTAAGTGATTTCCGCTGTCCGTGGTCACAACGGCTACAGAGACTGTGCCCATTTTTATAATCCTTTAACATTAAAGTTTAAATAGAAATATGCCCCTGAAAAATGCTTTTATACTTATACTGTTTAAGATTAACTAAATAATAAAAGAGCATGGATTTGATTCGCTCCAGCTATGCTAAGGACTGCGGTTACTTATGTATCTACACATTTATGAAGGTACTTGTAATTATAAATGTTTTTTTTAAATACCACAGAGTTTGAGCTTGGGTATGAGTTTGAATAGAAATATTTTTTTATCCAAGTAAAGTTTTACATGAGTTTTAAATCGTCAAGCAAATCTACCACTTGTTTTTTTTTACTACATGTTAGCTCTTGACTGCGAACTTAGACGGCATTATCACTGTGGTGAGTAATGATTATGAGTAAGTGAAGATTTCTCAAGTGATTTTGACGACCTCCCTGGAGGTCCCGGGTTCGATCCCCGGCAGGTTCAATTTGGAAATTTATAAATTTAGCATTACGACACAGAATAGTTAATAGTACAGTACGATGCCGTGTAGAAACCGATAAGAATCGGTTTAAAATAACTGCCATAACCCTAATAGGCTAACCCACTACCATCTTAGACTGCACCATCAAATGAGATCGCAGTCTAGGGCTAACTTGTAATGGAATAAAAAAAGTGAATCCATAATTCACTTTTTGAAATTTATTGTACAATTATTTAACTAAAGTAACGCAAATGTATGTCTTTGAAGTGTATTAATAAAATATTAAGCACAAAATTCCCTTACGGAAAACATTTCGTTTATTCAAGAAATTCGTTTGACAACAAGGTTCAATTTTAGCATCAAAAGAATAACTTTATGATCTGTAAATAATTTAACAATTGTGTACCTGTACATAAATAATCCATACTTTCCATATTATAATACATACTTATTATAAATGCGAAAGTGTGTCTGTCTGCTAAGCTATAACGACCCATCTTTTGAACGGATTCTGATGAAATTTTGTATAGAGATTGCTGGGAAAGGATATACTTAGGTTACTTTTTATCTCTGAAATATAGGAGATCCTGAAAAAAATGCAGACAAAGTCGCTGATATAAACTAGTCTATACTAATGTTATAAATGCAAAAATTTGGATGAATGGATGGATGGATTGATGTTTGTTACTCAATCACACAAGTAGGTACGGCTGATCGGATCTGGATGAAATTTGGCACAGAGATAGATTATAGTCTGGAAGAACACATAGGCTACTTCTTATATCCCAAAAAATTAAAGAGTTCCCGCGGGAACCAAAGAACCTCAATCCACGCAGACGAAGTCGCGGGCATCAGCTAGTGCACTTATATAAGCTTATCAAACATTTCATATTATTAGAATAATATATAACTGTAATATTAATAAATAAGTTCAAAGTTACTAAACAATATTGAATAATTTTTGATTACGTAATAGTTTCAGAACAACTGGCCTCTAGACGCTCCGCTAGTATAAAGAACGCCATTGGTCGATTTCACGCGAGTCTTTACTATGACCATCAAGCGCTTACAGTGCTATAGAAAAAGTAACCATTTTTAATATAAGTAATTTATACTTTATATGAGATAGAATAGCCATAAATTAGTAGTAAATAAAATCAACCTCTACAATACAGAAAATTTAATATAACTTTGATTTTAACGCACAATTTTTTTTTAAACTAAGTTCTGAGCCAGAATTTTCAAAATAGGTAGCTTTAAAATTGGTTATCCGTTTAAAAAGCTATTAAATATTATGGATTATAAATTCCTATATAAAAAAGAACTAGGTACTAGTTGACTATAAAATACCTATAATATTTTTAGTGTCCCAGTTTAGTGGTGAAAATTCGAATGAAATCCATTTACTTTGTAGTATTTTGATATTAAAGCTTTAAACGCTTGCTGTCTTATTAATATTCTTATATTAGTGACAGTAATTTGATAAATACAGAAACTTTAACAAATGTAATGGCATAAAATTAGTTTCAAAGCGCCGCAAGCGCTACATTGTCAAATCTCATTTTGCCTCCCTTCATCTATTTCTGTCACCCATTGACAATTTCAGTCTACTCTTTCTCACAAAAGATTCAGTCAACTTCGGAACGATTTCAGAACGACATGTTCCTCAGTTATCATACGTTTCAACTATAAAATCGACTAGAATTTAACTACAAAACTATTATAACAGTTATTTTCAAGTTTATTTTGGTGATTACGTTGGATTTTCGCGTTATTTTCGCCGATAAAGTGTCAAGGTTTTTGGCGGGATAAAAATAAAATTCGGAACAATCATGGCCGTTATATTGTTTTTTTTAGTGTTTTTTTTCGTTCGGAAGCGTGGATTTTACCGGTGAGTGTATATATAGATTTTAGTAATTTTTAACACTTTTTGCACTGTACTTTTGAGTGTGGAACTTATTTTAATTTTCAAGCATAGATATTAAAGGGCTATTTCATTTGGACAAATTAATATTAATACTTATATTTAAAAAATTTACTTTAAGCATTTCAATAAGACCAAATACCTACCTAAGTAGGTACTTATTATCTTAATTTAAGTACATATATATCTATAGTAGGTATAAATTTACTACTTACTTTAGGTATAATACATTTTATCAATGTACATACAGATAACAATTGAATCCCAAGTACCTACCATGCGGTATTGTTAAAATTGCGAAAGTGTGTCTTTCAATCACGCCGCAACACAGCTAGCTTCAATCAGCTAGTAAAATAAAAATAACAAAATATGCAATAGGGATGATGCTTAGGTGTATCAAAAAAAAATTATTTCTAACTGATTTTAGTAGAGGATGTGAATTTTAGGTCTTTCAAAAGACCTAAAATTCACAGTTAGTTAGTCCTCGGTTAGCTTTATATTTATATTTATATTTATATTTATATTTATATATTTATATTTTATATTATATATATAACCATTTTAAAATATAGATTGGAAAAAAAGTGAGTTGATGACGTCACAACTGTGAATTTCATACAACTTCCTTACTAGGTATATAAGCGCGTTTTTAAGTTTGTGTACGGGCACGAAAAGAGCGACGGCGGGGCGACGGCGGCAGCGGGGCGATGCGATTAGTCGGAAAACTGGCGACGAAATTCGCCGCAATTTTGTCGTAGGTACTCATTTGAAAATTTTATTCACGTTTTAAGCCGCAAAATTTGTCTGGCGTTTTGCAGGTATTATTGAAATTACTCAATAAATACGTGATTAAAATTTCAGATTGCCAAAAGTATATTTTTGGGGAATTTTAATAAAATATTTTTGAAGTGAAATAACCGAAAACGCTCTACCAGACTGGCAGGACTAGATTCGCCAGTTGAAGAAATTATACTTTTCACAATAATTTCAATTTGCCTATAGGGCCTTCCCGAAATTCGTCGCTAGGTCTCGTACCACATCGCCCCGCTGTCGCCGTCGCTCGGCCGTCGGTAGTTTCGTGTTTGACGCCTGATAAAGAGTTGCTGATTTGATTGAGTTGTCATCATCCCTATATGAGTGTATTTGTACGCTTCGTGTATTGGGATAAAAATTGGTCAAGCAGTGTGCGTTGACCCGAAGTCTCGTCTTCCACACCCCGACGCCGCACCCAACCCATTAAACGACTTATGTAAAGTAATCTATTAGGGGTTTTCGCCCTAATCGATTGCCGCATAACCCATATCTTAGCTCGGGTGCCCCGGATTTGATGAGTAATTATTAACACCACCGGCTCAGTATTCTCTAGTCTCCTCTCAGAATGAGAAAGGTATACCTATATTTTAGGCCATAGTAAACCACGGTGGTTAAATAGGGGATGTTAGATTGTATGGAAATCCTTCATGATTTTTTAATTTAATTTAATTTTAGAGACATTTAGTAATCATAATTCATAATCGTCTCAGCAAACATTATTTCGTTCTTAAAACTAGATTATGCCCGCGACTTCGTCCGCGTGGATTGAGTTTTTTCGATTCCCGTGGGAGCTCTTTAATTTTCCGGGACAAAAACTACGTATATAATATTATTCCAGACTATTAGGTATCTCTTTATGTGCCAAACATTTCCGGGATAAAAAATAGGACTAGTATAGCCTATGTCCTTCCCCGGGATGCAACCTCTCACTATACCAAATTTCATCAAAATTGATTGAAAAGGTAGGCTGTTAAAGCGTATCAGACAGACAGACACACTTTCACATCAAATAAAGATTATATGCGAAAGTTTGGATGTATGGATGGATGGATGTTACTCGATCACGTCACGCCCCAACGGCTGAACGGATCTGGATGAAATTTGGCACAGAGATATATTATAGTCTGGAATATCACATAGGCTACTTTTTATCCCAGAAAATTAAAGAGTTCCGGCGGGAACCAAAAAAACCTCAAACCACGCAGACGAAGTCGCGGGCATTCGCTAGTTTTATTATAATATGTTTATTATTAGTATGGATATGGATATCGTTAGCTAGGAATTCAAAGATGGCGTCAAACATCTCAATCAGCATGTTATGGTTACAAAGTTACAATATGGTAGCAATGTATCAACAACACTTAATTAATATCTGCGTGACTGTACCATGACGTCACTGGCATCTGAATACTAATTTATCAAGCAATAACCTCTTCTCATACTTGCTCTGAAATTGCTTCATTATTTTTAAAAAAAGCAATACGTACTTTTTTCCGACTTTCAAGTAGGAAATCTGGGGCTATATTGCCTACAACGTTTAAAGCAATACTTATGCAATATTACTCAAAATGACAGTTTGATGTCACGTACCTTGACGTTCCTAAAATAAGGACTATAATTCTATAACGTCTATTGGCAATGTAAATTTAAAATCATTTGGGAAGTCCTCGGCTTCGCCTCGTCCTTCCAATAATACTCAGTCGTGAATTGCTTTATTTCCGGCCTGGGGTTTCTAGTAATGTACTTTTGCCCGCGGCTTTAAGTTGTATTTTCATACAAAAGATATATTTTTTGCGAGTTTTGAGAGCTTTTTAATTATAGACTTTATCTAAACTTTGATATATGATATTTCATTTATTGTTTCAATTTCAATATTGGGTAAATTCGTGCTAAGTATATCCAAAATTTACTCGATTATTTAGAATAATAAATCCTAATGCTGAGTTTCTTGCCGGTTATTCTCAGTAGAACACTTTCCTAATCGGTGGTAGATTTTTACGACTTATCATATCTAAGTGGCGTCTTAGATTTCGATGAGTGGCGCATGTTTTCCTACGTGATTTTTTTTTCATTTTACATCCTATCGCATTTCGCAATCACTATAACGATTGCGATGGTTGAACTACAGCTGTCATTTTACCGCGATAGGCCCCCAACGATTCAAAGATTCGTTGGATTAAAATTGATGTCGTATCGCAGTCGTGAGGCTTAAATTGCTATGAAATGATTCGCATTCCCACTTTGAAATAATAAGCTTTTCAAATATGTCGTTTTGGGAGGGGGAGGGGGAGGGAAAAATGTCAAAATGAAAATTGTGAATTTCAATACTTCATGGATTGTCATGTCATGTGTGCATAATAACATTATGTTACTAGCTTGTACATGCGACTTCGTCCGCGTGGTTAAAGTTATTTTTATTCACGCGAGACTCCTAAATTTTCCGGGATAAAAAGTAGCCTATGTCACTCTCCAGGTCCTCAATTATACCTATAGAAACAATCATGTCGATCCGTTGCTCTGTTGCGGTGTGATTGAAGGACAAACAAACAAACACTTTCGTGTTTATAATATTGGTATTTGGTATGATGTATAGTATAGACTAGCAAACCCGACTCGGTTTTGCCCGGGTGGTCCCTTACAGACAGACAAAAGTTTCAAAAACAAATTATTGTTTGGGCTCTGTGTCGATACTCGATAGTAAAGCTTGCTCCAATTAAAATTTTGTAAAAATATTCAATGTAAATAAATAAGGTTAGCCCGCTACCATCTTAGACTGCATCATCACTTACCATCAGGTGTGATCGCAGTCAAGGGCTAGATTGTAGTGGATTAAAAAAAAAAATTGTCCAGTTACAGTTTTAATATAGGTACCTACTTCTATATTTTTTTCAAATAATGATTATTGTTTTTTTTTAAATTATGACAATTTTTTAAGTTTATTTAAGTAGATTTTTAACGTTTTTTTACCGGATCTCCATCTAATTCTAAAATATAATCATTGAATTGTCCCATAAATTCAGTGTAAAATAATCTACGATTTGAGGCCTTGAGGGTGAACATGTTTAGGTATCCAAATTCAAATGTTTTTTTATTCATATAATATCCATTCAATATCCATACTAATATTATAAATGCGAAAGCGTGTCTGTCTGTCTGCTACGCTTTCACGGCCCATCTTTTCAACCGATTTTGATTTAATTTGGTAGGATTGATTGTATCCCGGGGAAGGACATAGGCTACTTTTATCCCGGAAATTGCAATCAAAGAACCATAATCCACGCGGACGAAGTCGCGGGCATCATCTAGTAATACCTTAAATCGCAATTCCAGTCAAAATACTGCTTCACAAGGCCAATAGAACCCCGTATTCGATTACCCCATGCCCGCATGGTTCCCATGCATTGTCCAAATGTACCCACGTGCGGGACAGATGCGCGGGAGTTGAAATTTTTACGGGGTGAACATGGGTTTAACTTATGGTGGAATTAGTCCCAAAAATTGAGGGTATAATATAATCCATACTATATCCTAATCATACTCCATACTAATATTATAAACTAATTGATGCCCGCGTGGATTACGTTTTTTTTATTACCGCGAGATCTCTTGAATTTTACGGGATAAAAAGTAGCATAATATGTCCTTCCCCGGGATACAACCTATCCATGTACCGAATTTCATCAAAGTTGGTTGTACAGATGGACCGTAAAAGCGTAGCAGACAGACAGACACACTTTCGTATTTATAATATTTTATGGAAGTATGGATGCGAAAGTGTAGGTATGTCTGTCTTTTTAGAAAGCAAAACATTAGTTTTGCTTTTTAAAAAGAGCAACTGCTGAGTTTTTTGCCGGCTCTTCTCAGCAGAATTTACTTTCCGAACCGGTGATAGAGCCAAAAGATGACGTAACATAAGAGACACCTGTATTGAGTATACTTTCACTTCTTCTTCTTCTTCTCCTTTTCCCACGCTATGTGGGGTCGGCACAACATGTTTTCTTCTTCCACTCACTTCTGTTATCCGTCAACCTCTCATTCACCCCTTTTATACTCATATCCTCTTTCACACAATCTACTTTCACTATGGAAGGATTTTTAGAATTTCTCTAGGGAAGCTAAGAATTTTAAAATAAAATTACATTTTAAAACACTCTTAAACGAATTTTGGTCTCAAGAGAAATGTATTCTAACTCCTAATGATTTAAAACTTTATTGTAATTTGTTAAAGTTTAAAATACGAGTTTGAGAATAACTTCTCTGTATAGAAAAGAAGTTTCTCGTTGCAATTAGAACCACTTTAATTACAATAAAACTTTGATAGGTCTAGAAGCGGGGGTAGAAAGAAAATGTATTTCTCTTTTTTATACCATAGTCATTAGTTGTTCTTTCGTATAATTAAGAACTATTTTTTTTTTTTTTATCCACTACAAGCTAGCCCTTGACTGCGATCTCACCTGATGGTAAGTGATGATGCAGTCTAAGATGGTAGCGGGCTAACCTGTTAGCGGCATGGCAGTTATATTAAACCCATACCTCTTCGGTTTCTACACGGCATCGTACCGGAACGCTAAGTCGCTTGGCGGCACGTCTTTGCCGGTAGGGTGGTAACTAGCCACGGCCGAAGCCTCCCACCAGACAAAATTAGAAATTAAACAGATTTAGCTTAAAAGTAAATTATTTGACATCTTTTAGGTAGTTCATTGTATTTTCAATTGGTGGGAAGTCTATAAAAATACCTATCTAGTAGTTTTTGACGATTCTCTGGCGCCTTGATATTGTCTTACAAGTATTTCTTTATTTTAAACCGGTAGCTCAAATATTTCATGGATATAACTTGAAAAATGACGGACTTTCATACAAACTTTCAACCCTTATTTTACCACTTTGGGGGTAGAATTTCGAAAAGCCCTTTCTTAGTGGATACCTTCTCTTTACAACGAACACACTCTCTAAGTTTCATGTCTCTAAGACCAGCGGTTTAAGCTGTGCGTTGATATATCAGTCAGTCAGTCAGGACTTTGCATTTTATATATACTATAGATAATTTTTGTCTTCGGACTTTTTTGAGGCGGAGCGAAGTAGTTTAGTCGAGAGCTTATTGCGGTTTCTAGTTTGCCTAGCAATCCTTTTTCAAACGTCAAAACGCGCGCTTTGCTGGAAATTTTGTATGAATTAATTGCTTGTGAGTTGTGACGTCATCAAAATTCGACGACTTATAATCGGTAATTTAAATTGGAAAACGAACAAGGGGCTTGGATATTAGGTCTTTTGGGAGATCATCTTTTTAATAATCACTAAAATATAATTTACTAGCCGATGCTCGCGACTTCGTCAGTGTAGATTGAGATCTTTTGGCTCCCGCGGGAACAATTTAATTTTCCCAGATAAAAAGTAGCCTGTGTGTTATTCCAGATCTTCTCAAATCTTTCAATATCTTTCTCTGTGCCAAATTTCATCCAGATCCGTTCAGCCGTTGTAGCGTGATTGAGTAACTAACATCCATTTATCCATACATCTATCCAAACTTTCGCATTTATAATATTACCTATATCTAGTAAAATTTAAAGACATTGGTATACTTACGGTGCCTTCACAAGACATTTACATTTTACAATAACATAGTCTTTGTCAGGCGGAACATTAGTCTTTATATAAGCAAATAAGTGATACTCACAATCGATTTACTAGAAACCGCCATAAGCTTGCTACAGCATCATATCGTGTGCGCAAGGTGCAGAAATCCTTTGTGGGGTCCAGTGTACGCTTTTATAACATGGTTCCCAAAGAGTTTCTAGATTTGCCATTACATAAATTTAAAGACTGTGTTAAAAAGCATTTGTTAAGTCGAGGTTATTACACTATCGATGATTTTCTGAATGACAAAGTTGCATGGAAGCAACCGGGCTCGCATCCAGTGACCCACGAGTCAGTGTAACGTAATGTATGTGTTGTATTGTTACTTATTGTAAACTTTTTCTTTTTTGAGAAAAGAGCAACTGCTGAGTGTCTTGCCGGCTCTTCTCAGTAGAAACGGCTGAACCGGTGGTAGAGTCTTGACGTATCATAAGTGTCACAAGTTGTCCTACATGAAATAAGTAAATCATTTCATTTTATTTCATTTCAGTGTAGTATAGAAGTATATAATATGCAACATTCCAATTTGGAATAAACATCTTTGGATTTGATTTGGTCACCCTACTCGTGCATGCCTGTCCTTAGCTAAAACGGATCGACAGATGTACTTCATTCCGGACATACAAAATATTCTAAGCGTCCTCATTCAACTTCATCTCTTTTGCCGGAGAGGGATGGAAGATGTCATCGTTACTTCTAATACTTAATATTATAAATTCGAAGGTTGGAATGGATGTATGAATGTTTGTTACTCAATCACGCCCGAACGGCTGAACGGATCTGAATGAAATTTGGCACCGAGATAGATTATAGTCGGGAATAAAACATAGGTTACTTTTTATCCCGGAAAGGAGTTCCCGCGGGAACCAAAACCTCTATCCACGCGGACGAAGTCGCGGGCGTGAGCTAGTAGACTATAAAATTGTATAAGTAGGTAAAGTACATTTAACCTAAAGTTTATCAAAAAGAGGATGGCATTCCGAACCAGTGGTAGATTCACTCGACGATTCAAAAGCACTTGTAAAAGTTTATTTGAATTAAAAAAAACCTTTAAATTTTGATTATTTTTGATGATTTTGAAAGATTTTTCGATTTAAAATTTTGACTATTACATTAAAACTTTTTGGGCAGTCGTGTAATAATAAAAACTTTAAGCCAATTTACTTTTTTTTTAACTTAGGTACGTGAATATTTTTCAATAGACAAAAATGGAGTCAGTAGTTTTTTATATTACTTTTACGTGATCTATAACCCACTGTATACCTAGTTGTGAATAAATGATAAATAATTTATTTTCACGTAGGACAGCTTGTGCCACTTATTGACATTTCAAGACTCTACCACCGGTTCGGAAAGCAGTTTCCACTGCGGACAACAGGCGGCCATACTTCCAACGCTTTGTTTCATTATTGCTGACTTTCGTGTTATAGAATTATAATCCCTATTTTAGAAACGTCAAGGTATGTGACATCAAACTGTCATTTTGAGTACCTAATGTTTTTTATTCAAATATACTTTTTATTAGTAATATTGCTTAAGTATTGCTTTAAGCGTTGGCCCCTGTGCCTACCTACTGAATATAAAACGTACTTAGCTATAAACAATGAAGTAATAGTACGACTGTCTGGTGTATGTTTTAAATAATGACGTAATCTCGTAACCCCAAAACACATGTGCTTGAACGATCCATACGATGCGATGACGTCATCACTCCTAATTATCATACAATTCGCCTAATTGCGGTAACTAGGGCGATTTCGGCTCGTTGCATCACCGCTAATCGATTAGGCCGGTTAAGCAACGTTGATCCTGGTCGGTGATTGGATGGATGGCCGATTTTGGCGCTCTGAATTTACAAACTCACACTCAAATCTTTTTTATGTCAAGTCTTTTGGACCGTCGGAGTGAATCTACCACTGGTTCGGAATGCCATTCTTACCGAGAAGAACCAGCAAGAAACTCGGTGGTTGCCCTTTTGAAAAAATTAATTTACATTTACATCAATATGTAGCTACAATACATAAGTAACAACCATTACTAAAAAAATTCTACATCAATGGTAACAACTGTCCTTATCATTGCTGGAACGAGTCAAATCCATGCTCTTGTGTCATTTACATAATCTTCAACAGTATAATAAACTTTTTTCAGGAGTATACTTTTAATGGATTTCTTAAACTTGTGTAAAGGCAAGTTTAAAATAAGTTGTGGACTTAAAACTAAAGCTACGAGGGTTCCAAATGCGCCCTGATCTGAGAAGAACCCATCAAACTCAGCCGGGGCTTTTTATTATTATCACCATCTCACAAGCATCGTAGGTATATTATTTAACTAGCTGATGACCGCGACTTCGTCCGCGTGGATTCTGGGATAAAATTCTAAACTGTCGACAGATTGTGAACCGTTCAAAGTTCTGAGTGACAATTTTTGAAATAACATTGTATTTACGTTTTCTTGTCTCTGTCTTGTAGGTTAGGTTAGGGTTTGACATAAATAATCAGGTTGTGCCCGGCCTTTTATCGGGTTAATATACCTAACAGATTACAATCTACTGAAAAATAATGCGTTAAATTGTAATCTGTCGACAGTTTACAATTTCGCTAGTTAGATTACAATCTAACAGTTTTTGCAATCTTATGGTGACATATACATATAGTTAGAAACAGTTTATTTAATACTTTAAGTAAATACATTTCATCCCACGAGAATATAATATGAATCAACGAATTGTAGTGCGATCCATTGCGCGTCTGATAGCGCGGCCTTCGCCCCCTGATAGCGGCTGATAACCCTGATAACGATCGAGGACACTGTCGCCGAACCGATCGACTGTATTTACATTTATATTATGTATTACAACATATTACATTCCCACAAAGTTATCTGGCCCGGTGGCCAAAATCGAAACTAGTTATTGTGACTGTTTAGTTTTTGTTTTTACTTTATTTTTCATATCTACTAGTGACGCTGACACTGGGTCAAATAAGTTTGACGAACTGTATACAAAGACCTCAATTATTAACATAGACGGGCCCTGTCAAACAAAGAATGTGGACCTATTTTACTAACGCCATCTAGTCTGAAAAGCGGGACAGCGCTATGGCGGGGACAAGGGCAGGGTTATATACAGGCCTACAGGGTGCTCTAAAGGTTGGACGCCCAATTTTTTTCTATGAAAGGGCCCATCTCGTAATATATCGATGACTGTATAGATCTAATTTTGTTACTCAACGGCATTGGCTATGTTTGACTTGACCTTTGACTTGTGACTATGACTTTTAATATCATGAGAACTAAGTAGGTACTTAACTACTTACCTATGCTAATATTTTATCTGTGCACTGCTTATGTTTTATTTTGGAGTTTACCTCCTTTAGAATCTATTTTCATATATAAGCCCGGGATATGAAAATTTATGGGGAGTAAAATCATACTTTCTTTGTTACGTTATTGTTTTTGTTTGTTTCCATTATAACACTTGTTTCCGTGGTAACACTTGTTTATGTTTCCATGACAATAAGTTATATAGTTAAAATAAATAAATATCAAGCATGCTTTCAGTAATAAAATAAAAGCGTTCATTTACCCTCATTTACTAAACTAAATATTTTATAATCGTTCGTAAAGAGTCAACTCTAGTCGTTCGACGGAGCTGACACACACAATTTATTTTATTTTATTTGTAGACTTGGCTTGGCTTTTTTTAACCGTGTCTTATTCCACGTGGACGAGATTGCGTGTATTAGCTTGTATTCTAATAGCTAACGGTAAGAACAATAGGTCACATTTAAAACTTATACCGATTTCTCAGAAGTCCTACCTACTAAAGAAATCGAAAGAATAGCACATTTTTCTATTTGTTATACAAATGTATTGGATTACTCAAAACATAGCTAGTCAGCTGAAAATCTTATAGCACCTAGCTATTGTTATGTTACGCGACTCAGTTCGTCTTGGTAATTTGAGAAAAAGAAATATATTTTAATCAAATAAACTTTTACAAGTGGTTTTGAATCGTCAAGTGAATCTACCATTGGTTAGGAATGTCTCGTCAACCGAGATAACGCGGCGGTTGCTCTTTTCATGAATCTTATAATATTACTAGATGATGCCCACGACTTCGTCTGCGTATATTAAGGTTTTTGATTCTTTAATTATATTTGATAAATTATAGACTATAAACCAGACTATAATTTGTCTCTGTGCTAAATTTCATCCAGATCTGTATTGCCGAACTTCTGGCGTGATTGAGTAACAAACATCCATCCATCCATCCAAATTTTCTCATTTATAATAGTAATAGATACCTAATAAACCATAGAAATAGATGGTAAGAAATGTGAACGATCCATTTTATTATTTTTTAATAATGTAGACACACGTCACTTGTTCTCATTTCTACACAATAAATGGGTTATGGGACACTCATTTTCACAGAACCGTTTCGGTTTCAACCAAATCCCTGATACGAACACCTTTTCAAAGAACCCAGTTTAAAAAGTTTTATATAAAACATATTATAAAGCTGAAAATCTAACAATTGTACACTTCAACCCTCCACAATGGGTTTTAGCGGTCAAAACCGTCGCCTTACCAGTTCCCAAACCCTCTTTTATGTACAGTAGACAACGAAACGATAAAAACCTTATACCTTTACAACACAAGGGTGATAATGGAATCCAAGTATCAAGGCCTGTTGGGCGCACTATACAGCCTCTCAAAGTTAAGCTTTAGAAAGATCGATTCTTAAAAGTCTCACAGCTTGTATTCAAAGGCGTTATCGGATCAGTTGGCCGACTGGTCGTCAGATCGGTCGGTGGTTGGGAGGCTTTGTGGTTGAATCTTTGTCATATTATTTCCTTCTTTGTGGTATTTATGTTTTATTCCAAAGTATTAATTATTTTGAGGAATTCTGGAGTTTGGTTTGTTGATTGTGATAGAGGCATTTTTTCAAGAACTTTGAATGTATATTTATAATTTTCTATTTGATTGTGGAATCCATACCTACTATAGGCCGACCGTTTAACTCGCGTATCGCCTGCGCGGTAAGAAGGGAGCGGGGGGAGATGTTAGCGGATTAAAAAAAAGATACTTATTATTTTATTCTTTACCAACAATGTCTATCTCGAGATAAATCTTTGGATTATTGACTCCGTGTGTACTACCCGCCCCCGCTCCCTTCTTACCGCGCAGGCGATACGCGAGTTAAACGGTCGATTTATAATATTATTATAAATGCGAAACAATATGTCTGTCTAACTGCTACGCTATCACGGATAATACTTTCAACCCATTTAGAGGAAATTTGGTACAGAAATAGGTTTTATTCCGAAAATTAAAGGGACAGCGCAAGATTTTTTAAAAAACCCTCATTACGTGAACGCAGTCTCGGGCATTATCTAGTTCTATTATAAAAGGGAATACTTATTTCTATAATTTCACGACTCACTAGCCTATTCCGAATACCTACTAGTTTTACCGTAGATCCCTGATTTCTAAAATATCTTTTATTTGAATCTAATGGTTATTACTATTACCAATTTCTTCCACCAAACCCCGCTAAAGTTTGCACAGGCCAATAATATAGAGGTTCAATAAAAGGGGCCCCAGCCAGCTGCCTTGCATAGCAACAATGGTGCCAAAATACAATGCAAGCAATTTTGATTCTCTACAATGCCCATGTAACGGTGTTCGGAAGCAAAAATCTTGCATTGTCGGCTAAATAATGGTTTTATTTTTATTATTAGCGATTTTTGTCCGTCTGTTGCTAAGGGAGGCGTGAATTAGTTTTGATTTCGTACTTTCTCACAGTTTTATGAGCTTTTCGGTATTAGTGCGCTGTTGCTAGGCGAGGGAACGGCTAGATTTGTTGTGAGATTTCCTGGCAGCGTTTGGTTTAGGTCTCTTCTCAGACCAGAGCGCGTATTGAACCCTCTAGGCTTTAGCCTTGGGTTGACGAAAGTTAAAAAACCATCATCTTACTTTAACTCTTCGACATTCAATTAAGATCAGTACACTATGCACTTTTTGAATGTCATCATTTTCATATTATACCTACCTAAGCAAGCTTTTTCCTCGTGGTGGCTTTCTTCTATATTAAACTCCTAGAGCAATAGAGGATCATCATCATCATCATAATTATCTTAGTCTGAAGCCGACTCATTGCTAAGCACGATAAGGTTTAAGCCCATAGTCCACCACGCTGGCCAAGTGCGGCTTGGCGCACTTCACTCACCTTCGGGAACATTATGAAGAACTCTCGGGCGTGCAGGATTCCTCACGATGTTTTCCTTCACCGTTTGAAGCAAGTGTTATTTAATTTCATAACGCACATAACTTCGAAAAGATTTGCGTGCCCGGGGATCGAACCCACGACCCCGTATAGGAGGTCGGGTGTATTAGCCACTAGGCGTTCACCGCTTTTTTTTAAATGAAATAAAACTATTTATTTCACGTAGGACAACTTGTGCCACTTATGAAATGTCATGACTCTACCACCGGTTCGGAAAACAGTTTGGTGGGGTCATCTAGTCTAAATATATAAAAGAAAAAGGTGACTGACTGACTGATCTATCAACGCACCGCTCAAACCACAATTTGGCATCCCGATAGCTATTGTAACGTAGACATCCGCTAAGAAAGGATTTTTGAAAATTCAACCCCTAAAGGGGTAAAATGGGGGTTTGAAATTTGTTTTGTCTACGCGGAAAAAGGTAGTCCTCTCTCCGAAAGGAGAGAGGACTACCTTTTACCGCGCGTTTTTACCTTTTACTAGAGCCTATACGAAAGTATAGGCTACCTGGAAGAGATCACTCATAGTGATAAGGCCGCCTTTACACCATAACAAATTGTAAATTCTGTCACGATTCGTGCTACCTCTGTTTTGTTATTTGTTTGTGTAATAATGTGTTTTTACTTACTTACTTACGTCCTTGATAATTAGGTAGTAATAAGTAGGTTGAAAACAATTACTAGTATAGGTACCGATTCCTAAAACATTTGCTTTCGGTCATGTCGTGTGATATTGTTTCCTTCTAGACCATATAGTAAATAGATGACTCAATGGGAACGTGTCGGTCCAATTACTAGGAATTCAAAGTGAACGCATAATTCACCGCTATGTGTGAAATGATATTGTTTACAAGTTTTGCATATGTGAGGCTTTATTCTCCTCAAAATCGGTGTTCTTACAGAAATATTAGAAAATATTTATATTTTTGACGGACTTCCAAAAAAGGAGGAGGTTCTCAATTCGGCGCGTATCTTTTTTGAAGTGAAACTTCTTTAGAATCTAGTTGTGATTTGAAAATTCGATGAAACGAAAAAGCGACACTTAAAAGAGACAAACATATTCATTATAGGATTTAGCGTGCGAGAGAATGAGATACAAGTTAAGTTTATCTAATTATCTCGTAGGCTACTTCTCTGAAGTTTCACTTCTGCCGTGTGTGAATTGCACACACATTTTTTTAATGTGTGTACAGTGTACACTGATTTCTTCGTGATTTCTGAACCCATTTCAAGATGTGGTGGTCCCATAAAAAGTTCTGACTCCAAATCCTCAATTCTTATGCTGCAAGGTACAGAACTCAACCATAGGGAACCAGAACTTAACCATAAGAAAGATAGGCAAAGTTGATGCATGAGGCTCGCCCGACTTTATTGTATAGAAACCCAAAATTATTTTGCACTCTACAGTAACTTTAGAAGTCGATTTTTTGGAAAAAATTTTTAGATACTAAAATGCAATAAATAAAATACATTTTACGCTTATTTAGTTATACTACGTATAGTGCGGGATTTGAAAGTCTTGAAATCTTCAACATACCAATGTTGAAAATCAAGTTTCCCCTAAATTAATTAAATGGAAATACGTCATAAGTAAAGTCAACGGCGGACAGACTTTCGCACTTTTATGTTATTAAGTAATATGAATTACGTTATAGTTGCTAACCAAAGTAACTCAAGGTTTAGATATGATAAGAGTCTAACACATGCAATGTATTAAGTAGGTACAATAGTATATTAATAGATATTATATAATTGTTGAATTACTACTAAATCATTTTCCTCGTAAATTGTAGTAACTAATAACTATTACAATTTATAGAATGTTTATTGAATTTATTTCATAAATAGGCACTGAATCTAATAGTAAGTTACTAACTGGTTCTTCTCGGTAGGAATGGCATTCTGAAACAGTGGTAGATTGTTGTTGTTGTTTCATTGGCTTTTGTTTGTGCCAGCACAGCACAATTTACTACTCGAATAAAAAGTGTGTGTGTGCAATTCACACACAGCAGAAGTGAAGCTTCAGAAAGGTAGCCTACGAGAGAATGAGATAAATGTAACTTGTATTTTATCTCATTATCTCGCAGGCTAAATCCTATTACGAATAAATGTGTGTCTTTTTAGTGTCGCTTTTTCGTTTCTTTTGACTAAAATAAAATAGGCATGTATCACTAAAAAGATGAATCCAATACACAAAAGAAAAACATATAATAATTACGCATTATTTCTTTGATTTCAGATGACGATGAAAAATTTCCTTTAACTGCTCATAGGCCCCTGGTAAGTTTTATTTACTGTCTTGATTTACTAAAATAATCTATATAGGATTTGGATGCTGCAAAAATGCTGGCTGCATTTCCGCGCTGGGCAGCCACGTTGATCCTTTCCGCAAAAAATGAGCCAGGCCTTCTGTCAAACAACAAATATAAACTACAAAGTTACCTTCAAAGACTACGCCAGTTTCGATGGTTCCAAAATTTCATACTGAGGTTAATTCTGTTGAACACTATCTCTAAACTAAATAAAATAAAATGCCAGCTCTATTATAATATATTATATTCCTATCCTTTTTTCCTCATTTTAGTTTTTTTTTTTAAATATAATATAGGCTAGCGCTTGGCTGCAACACATGCAATCAGACTTGCATGCAAGTGGTGATGCAGCCTAAGGTGGATCACGCTTGCCTAGAAGATGCCTCTTCACTCTTGATTTGAAGGTACCTATATTAAAAGAGGAGGGTAAAACGGAAGCCGGAAGGGCATTCCATATCCTAACGTTTCGAATTAGAAATGAGGAAGAAAATCGCTTCGTACGAGCCCGCGGAATTTCGACTGCGTAAGGGTGCAGACCTTGTCGATGCCTTGCGGTTCGATAATAAAAAGGTGACGGAGGAACCAGATCGAATAGTTCTTGGGCACACTCCGAAATATATCCTATAGAATACCGACAGACAGGCAACTTTGCGTTTAGAGATTGTGTTAGACAAAATTGGCTACATTAACAGCATCTGAAAACAGTCAAAACGATATATGAGTCCCACCAACTTATCTGAACCGGTGGCCAAAATTGGAACCAATTTTTATGCCTGGGGCCACACTGTCAACGTATAAAGCCATATTGTTTCATTATTGTTGACTTTCGTGTTTTAGAATTATTACAATCCTTATTTTAGTAACGTCAAGGTACGTGACATCAAACTGCCATTGTGAGTAATACTGCTTAAGTATTGTTTTACGCGTTGGCAGTTTGTCCCCTGTCTGTGCCCCTGTTTTGATTTTGTTTTTATTTTTATTTTCATATACTTATACTAGCGACGATTTCACCGGGTCAGATAACTTTGTGGGACTTTAACCGCCGTTCCCTCGTTCCATAACCAAATCATTTTCAAAATGGCCGCCGCAGAGAGGCGTATGGACAAACAGACAATTGACCCCAATAATGGTTTAATGACGCGACATCGGGGTAGCTATGATACGCAAACTCATACTTATGTTTTTTTTATTCAAATACTAGATGATGTCCGTGACTTCGTTCGCGTGGATTAAGTTTTTTTTAATTCCGGGATGAGTGGTAGTCTTTTTTTTTCCACTACACGTTAGCCCTTGACTGCGATCTCACCTTATGGTAAGTGAAGATAGTATAACCTAACCTAAGGGCTAACCTGTTAGGGGCATGCCAGTTGTATTAAACCCATACCTAATTGGCTTCTACACGGCATCGTACCGGAACGCTGAATCGCTTGGCGGTACGTCTTTGCCGGTAGGCTGGTAACTGGTAACAAGCCACGACCGAAGCCTCCCACCAGACCAGACCAGAGAATATTCAGAAATTATAAATTCCCAAATTGACCGTGCCGGGAATCGAACCAGGAACCCCCGCGTGATAAGACAACAGCGCTCAACACTGCGCCAGGGAGGTCGTTAAATCCTATGTCTTTCCCCGGGATACAACCTATCCCTGTACCAAATTTCAGCAAAATCGGTTGATCAGATGGGCCGGGAAAGCGTAGCAGACAGACAGACACACATGCATTTATTATATTAGTATGGATAGGTACCTTCACAAGTGCTTAATGAATCATCGAGTGAATCTACCGCTGGTTCGGAATGACATTCCTACCGAGAAGAACTAGAGAGAAACTCGGAAGTTGGAAGTTTTGAAAAAAAATCATTTAAATCAATGTGTAGATGCACTAGTATGAAACTCGGCGGTTGCTCTTTTGAATAAATTAATTTACAATAGGCATGATGACTGATTTTGAAAAATGGTCAGATTATGTTCGGAACTATCTACTATTTCGAAAAAATATCTTATTTCAGCAGAAAAATAAGGTTTGGTAGATAATATGGCATTTGAAATTGAAATTTTAAAATTCACGCCAAAACTCTCCCCGGTGTCATGGCGTCGTTTGTGACGTCACTATTATTTTTACCAATGTACTCTGTGCCGTGTGCAGTAAGCAATAGTGTGATTGTCAAAGCTCGAAAACAAACCATTGTGACGTCATTCGCTTCTCGGTGTTTTAACCAATATGCCGGATTGCTGTATTTTATAATTTTATTTTATCAAAATAAATAGCAATCTCACTCGAAATAGAAAAATAAATACGGTTTTTATAATCCATGAATCTTATTAGATAAATTCATAATTTCATTGATTCTTGGTTACTGTCATCATGCCTATTACATGAATATGTAGATACATGAAGTAACCGCTGTCCTAAGCATTGCTGGAGCGAGTCAAATCCATGCTCTTTTATCATCACGTCTTTTATTTTTTTAAACGTGACGTTCAGGTGTACTTTGTAGGTACCAATCCATAATTTCATACTTCCATACTTAATACTATAAATGCGAAAGTGTGTCTGTCTGTCTGTCTGCTACGCTTTCACGGCCCAACTACTCAATCGATTTTCATGAAATTTGGTACAGAGATAGTGTACATCCTGGGATAAATAGTAGCCTATGTCCTTACATAGGCTACTATTTATGCCGGAAAATTAAAGAGTTCCCGCGGGAATCAAAACCTTAACCCACGCGGACGAAGTCGCGGGCATCATCTAGTCTAGTTTTGAATAAATATATTTTGCCTGATACCATCAAAGAACTGCGCCTACCTAAATTCAAGAGAGTCTTAAAGAATTGGTTGATTAGCAAAGCCTAGAAGAATTTTTTGAATGACGGTTGGCTGAATTATACATATGCTGCGTTAATGCAAAAATCTTATCTCAATCTCATATTAATATCAATGTCAAAAAAAATTTTTTTTTTTGGTTATTTTATTTAAAAAATTGACATACCTCTATTAAATATTTTTACAATAAATAACTGGATAATATTAACTTTAATTAAGATTATTTTTAAGTATTGCACGCCAATGAATGGTCATACACTTGACTTTTTTATCTTTTATACCACCTTTATAATATTTACATGTATAATGGAATAAATGATTTCTGATTCCGCGAAATTCAAATTTAATTTTAATAATGAGTTTGACGTAGTCATTATTTTGACTAATTTCTTAAACTGGGCACTTTCAAGTAAAGATTTTTATATAAACCTGTGAAGATGATATTCCTAGGCTCGCAATTTGAATGCCATAAGCCTACTTTGTCGTATTAGTTTACAAATTGTGAAAAACCAAATTAAATTTGAATTTCGCGGGCAGACCCTTGTCATCCACCTTAAGTTTGAGTTTTACATAATCTTCAATAGTACCTATAAGAAGTCCTTTTCGCTACGTGGCGTGCTGTGCATCTGTAGTGGGGGTAGTCCTTCAAAATGTTATCTCCAAGTCTCTAATCTCTAATGTCAAACGCATAACGCGCCCCAAGTTTAGATAAGGTATCGAGATTCTGTTCCCGACTGGGCATGACACATTTTTATCTGTATATTTCAGTGCCATCTCTTAAACTGAATTTGATAACTTGTCTTTTTTTGCCTTTTTCTTTTACCGTTTTGACTCTGGCGCAGTAGTGAGTGCTTTTGTCTTATAAGCGGAGGTCTCGGGTTCGATCCCCGGCAGGGTCAATTTGGGAATTTGTAATTCTATACACATATTTCATTATCTTTATCTATTTTCTAAATATACAAAAAGAAAAGGTGACTGACTGACTGATCTACTCGTATCAACGCACAGCTAAACCACTGGACGGATCGGGCAGCTATTATGACGTAGGCATCCGATAAAAAACTATTTTTGAAAATTTAACCACTAAGGGGGTAAAATAACTGTTTGAAATTTGTGTACCTAAGCCACGCGCACGAAGTCGGGGGCAAAAGCTATAGTATGTTTGGTATATAATATAATATGATTATATAAAGAGAAAGATTTGTTTGTTTGTATATATATATATTATAAAGAGGTAAAGTTTGTAAGTTTGTGACGTTGTGAAATTAAAAAACTTGTGTCACGCGAACGAAGTCGCGGGCATTTGCTAGTAATGGATAAACTAAAAAACTAGGTACTCATCCGATTTTAAAAATTGTTTCACCTATGGAATGCTGCATTACCTATCCAGCGAGTAACATAGGCTTTATTTTATAGGTGTTACGCGTGAGAAGCCGGGGCGGGTCGCTAGTTTGGTATAATATGAATTATGAAAGTTAAAACCAAAATTCATTCTCATAGCAATGCAAAATATCAATTTCAACCAAATAATTGAACCATCCAACCGTAAACTATATTGCAATTCGTTCAATTAATATTGGAAAAAGAGCAATAACGTATCATTATGTAATAATATGCTAAACCAATATGATTATCCTTATAATACAGTATTAATTAATATATAACCTTTTGACTTCGTTGAATACGTTTTAACATTATTATTAAAAAAACCCGGCTGAGTTTGTTGTGGGCTCTTCTCAGACCAGGGCGCGTTTAGAACCCTCGTAGCTTTAGTTTTAAGATACCGTTACTGATTATTATCACCATTACATTTTATAAATAACTAGACGTCAATAAGTGTAGTTTACCTACTTATATTGAATAAAACATGATTTGATATTAAACTAGCTAATGCGACTTCGTCCGCGTGGATTGAGGTGTTTTGGTTTTGGGATTTATTTTATTTTCCGGGATAAAAAGTATGCCTATATGTTATTCCAGACTATAGTCTATCCCTGTGCTAAATTTTATCCAGATCCGTTCAGCCGTTCTGGCGTGGTTGAGTAACAAACATCCATCTATCTATCCATCAAAACTTTCGCATTTATAATCGCTGACGCCCGCGACTTCGTCCGCGTGGTTTAAGTTTTTTTGATTCCTGCGGGAACTCCTTAATTTTCCGGGATAAAAAGTAGCCTATGTCACTCTCCAGGTCCTCAACTATACCCATAACAAAAACCTCGCCGACCCGTTGCTCCGTTACGGTGTGATTGAAGGACAAACCAACAAACCAATAAACCAACAAACAAACACACTTTCGCATTTATAATATTAGTATGAAGTATGATATGATGACTAGCCGATGCCCGCGACTTCGTCCGCGTTATTCCAGACTATAATCTATCTCTGTGAAAAATTTTATCCAGGTCCGTTCAGCCGTTGGGGCGTGACTGAGTATAACAAACATACATCCTGATCCATGTACATCCATATTCCATACATCCATCCATCCAAACTTTATATAATATTTATAATATTAGTATAGATAATAGATAAATTCGTTATCTCATAGAACTGTATAGTATTAACATTGTTGCTTATATTTTTTTCACTAACTACCACAGATAAGCTCACAATATAGTCGACAACCGTATTTTTTCATTCTGCGTTCAAAAATTCAATATTTCAAATATCGAACAGGAAGTGACGGCGATAAATGCGATAGGAAGCGCTGACCCCGGCGCGATAAGAGCGCGATTCGAAATTCAAATTGCGACACCCGCCATCTTTGTCAACATGGCCGCCCGCGTGTGCTTTGTTAAATATTTTTTATCTGGATTTGGATGCCAGTATAATAAGTTCTAAGAATAAATGTCCTTGTTTTTTTTTGTTGAACCCAAGATATAATCTGGGACGTTTGCATTTAATTCGATTTTCAAAATAATCAACTGAACAGGGGTCAAACTACCAACGCATAAAGCCGCATTATTTAAATATTGTTGACGTTCGTGTTTTAGAATTATAAATTATAATCCTTATTTTAGGGACGTAAAAGGTACCTGACATAAAACTGTCATTTTTCAATAATATTACTTTAAGCGATGGTAGTAACCCCCCAGAACTCTGTAAGGTTATAAAGTTAAACGCACATGTCTCATAATTTTTTAACATCATCACTATCATTTCAAATTCCCAAACCATCGCTGGATTTCTAGTTTGTACTGAGCACACGTCCACTGTCAGAATTAGAAGGATGTTCCACATTCCACCACGTTGGAAAAATGTGGATTAGTAGACACATATTGACTTAATTTCCCAATATGTGTTTCAATTATTTTACTTTCAAATCATAATAAAAAGAAAAGGACTCAAAACAGTTCATCAACAAAAAAGGCATCAACTCAAAATCATGGACGTGTAAAGCCCATAGAGGTAATATCTACGCGTATTCAGAATCATTCGTCGAATCGATCGGGTAATCATTCGTAATCGTTCACTTGTTCATTCCATTCATTTCCCCACCTGTGACCGGTGAAGCGGCTGGGATGTTATGAGAAACGCTATTGACGGACTTTAATACCCTTATTACGTATTAGCTTTTGCTCGCGGCTTCGCTCACGTTCGATTTTTCATACATAGGATTTCAAACGCCTCTTTTACCCATCGATATATATGTATTAGATATAGGTATTAGATGGCCCGTTTCATAGAAAAAAATTGGGCGTCCAACCTTTAGAGCACGCTCCTAACCTGTATAGCCCTGTCCTTGTCCCCGCTAAGTATAGCGCTGTCCCGCTTTTCAGACTAGATGACGTTAGTAAAATAGATCGACATTCTTTGTTTGACAGGCCCCGTCTATGTAAATTGAGGTCGTTATTTTCACCCCCTTCTGGGTTCAACTTTCAATAACCCTTTCTTAGCCGATGCCTGCGTCTTAATAGCTATCTGCACGCAAAATTTCAGCCCAATCCATGCGGAGGTTTGAGCTTGATAGATCAGTCAGTCAGTCAATTCCTTTTCGTTTTATTTGTTAAGTTTTTATGATTGCTACAATGTAACAATTGCATCGCTGATTGGCTAACAAAATCTACTAGATAACTTATCTGACCCGGTGACAGCGTCGCTGCTATCTATCGCCAGTTATATAAATGTGAACGTTTGGATGGATGTACGTATGGATGGATGTATGGATGTTTGTTACTCAATCACGCGCCAACGGCTAAATTGGCACAGAGGTAGATTATAGCCTAGAATAGCACAAAGGCTACTTTTTATCCCGGAAAATTAAAGATTTCCCGCGGGAACCAAAAAACCTTTTCGCGTGTCGCGGGCATTCGCTAGTTAAAAAAAAATAAAAACAAAAAAAATGTGTGTGTCAGCTCTGAGTTCCGACGCATGACTGGAGTTTACTCTTTACGAACGATTATAAAATATATAGATTAGTAAATGAGTGGTAAATTAACGCATTTTTTATATTACTGAAAACATGCTTGATACATTTATTTATATTAATTATATAATTTATATTCATCAAAATATCTTACATAGTCATGGAAACATAAACAAGTGCTACCCATAAAGTCAGGAGAAATTTTTATTTTACTCCCCATAATTTTTCATACCCCGGGCTTAATATATGAAAATCGATTTCTAAAGGAGGTTAACTCCAAAAACTATACAGGCAAAAAAATTTGTTCCAATTTTGGCCACCCGGTCAGATAGGTTGGTGGGATTATATCGATCGTTTGAGATAAAGAAAGAAGGAAAGAAAAGAAAGAAAGAAAAAACATTTATTTCCTAATTGTGACATATAACAAGCATACCCAAAGAGGTAGATCACCCAACGATCAGACAACGCGAAGCTATTAAATTAGTATGGATGTTAATGATGTAATTTTTTCTAATCAATGCACAGACACGGCCTATCATCTGTATTCCGTACATTGAAATAAACGTTTAGATAATACTGTTTAAACGGATCCTCTTTGTAGCCCATATGATATGAATGACATTAAGTGATAATACTTACTAGTTACTACTGGCGTAGAGATGTAGATTACTAGAGCAGCCATTTGCGTCAGCAATCAGCGTGAAATATGGAAAGTTGTGATTAACTCATTCGCAATTATTGCGAATGCTTGCGAAAAGTGCTTTTAGGTTTTTTATAAATTATGTTGTTACTAAATTATAGCCATAGAGAATATCAAGTTATCAACCAATAGGGATGATGCGTATGTCAAAAATAAATTATTTATTACTGATTATTAAATAGAGAGTCTTCCAAAAGCCCTAAAATTCACATCCATGGTTAGTTTTATAACTAATTTGAATATAGCAATAGATTAAAGAAAAAAAGTGTGCTTAAATTTAATGACTATGTATTTCATACAAACTGCCACACTAGGAGCGCGTTTTTAAGTTTGATAAAAAGTTTCTGATTTGAATGAGTTGACACCAATCATCATCCCTATTAGGGATGATTGCAATCAACGCACAGTATCGTCCGTATCACAAAAGATATCCCGTGGCAATCAGTGGAACTAATACATTTTGCATACAAAAATTGCATAAACTTGCGACTACTGGTGCCATTTGAACATCAGTAATAAAAATTATTTCTAGTAACAGACCACTGAAATGTAAAAAATAAACATACCTAGTGTGTAGAAATCAAAATTATTTTTTACTTTACAGTGGCGTTGAAAGTCGGTTTTTTTCGAAATAAATTTTAATTTTTAACTTTTTAGTGTCAGTGTTTAGGATTTGAAGTCATAATGTTCTATTGACCACCTCGAGAGCTTCCTCTAACGACTGAAAAAAAATGTTTTCAAATCGGTTCAGAAACCAGGAAGATATGTACCGACATACATTTTTTTTAAAAATACGCGCCGTATCGAGAACCTCCTCCTTTTTTGGAAGTCGGTTAAAAATGAGATCACTTTGCGGGCGTTGCACTCTCCAGCAATACGACAGCTCAATGACCACTGATAATGATAAATGGAGGCCTGTTAACTCTATAATAGTACTCACAATCTGTAAATAGATTCGTATGAGTGTTACGCGATATACCTACTCGAAACTAACATTTCATTCTACACTAAAATAGAAAAACCTAAAAACGCGCTCAATTGAGAACCTCCTCCTTTTTTGGAAGTCGGTTAAAAAGGGTTTTCCATACTATTCATCTTCAAATAAATATTATAAATGCGAAAGTTTGGATGAATAGATGTATGGATGGATGTTTGTTATTCAATCACGCCCGAACGGCTGAACGGATCTAGTTGAAATTTGGCACAGAGATAGATTATTTATAGCACAGAGATAGATTATAGTCTGGAATAAAACATAGGCTACCTTTTATCCCGGAAAATAAAAGAGTTCCCGCGGGGACCAAAAAACCTCTATGCACGCGGACGAGCTCGCGGGCATCGGCTAGTAATATTATAAATGAGACAGTGTTTTTGTTTGTTAGTTTGTCCTTCAATCACGCTGCAACAGAGCAATTATCGATGTGATTTTTTGCGTGGGTATAGTTGAGGACCTTTAAGTAGATTGTGACATTTTATGGTACTTTTTGTCAAAATTCGAGAAAAATTGCGTTCTATATCTATACAATTACCTACAGACTACGTTGACCAAAGTTGAATTTTGTTTAAAAAAATGTTTTATAGCTAAAGCCACGAGGCACAAAGAATTGGAACGAACGAACGAAGATTTCGTCCTCCCATTCCGAGGATCCAACCAGAGTTATTTTCTTTTCTATTCAGTCTGTGCACAATAAGTGTCTGTGCAGTCGCATAGGTACACAAAATATTTAAGTATGCGCGCTCAGCGTAAATGTATTCCATGAATTGTTCCAGATTTAAAATTCAAATTTTGAATTCGATTTCGTCACCGATAAGCAATCTATACCTAATAAATAGTTATTGTTGGTGTCGATAGGTTCCACACCTACCTTTTATTTCGATCTGTGTAAAATGCTTAGTAGAGTCAGATACTCTTAGTCGAGTCGTATGCGGAAGGACGTGGGAAGGGAACCCACCGCATTATTATCCCAAGAAAACTCCTACCATTATTTGATTAATGAAAAGGGGTCACGACCCTCATTAATGAGCAGTAGCACCAATAACGTGCACAGGGTTTGAAGCTCGGTAGGCATTGGTTAGTTAGAATACATATTTACTGAATGTCTTGATTAAAAAAATGAGCATTCACGTACCTATTTCCACTTGGGTAAGCTGTGCTTTTATGCCTCTATGAACTGCACGCCACTGTATAGCACAGTTTTACGATATACAGTGATCCCTAAAAGGTCAACGGGTGGATTGGACAATTTCCCTAGCACAGTGAGCGCTGTTGCCTTGTAAGCGGGAGGTCCCGGGTTCGATACCTGGCAGGGTCAAATTAAGAAATTATAATATCTGAATTTTCTCCGGTCTGGTCTGGTGGGGGGCGTCAAGGGCTAACTAGTAGCTAAAAACTTATGGGACGTTACGTCAAAAAACATCATGTACATCAAGCTTTAAAGAGCAACAGAAATGTTTGAACTTTGAACCATAGACATAAATGAATATAAAATCTGTTTATGCCTGACGTTTGTCCCAGTTTCTTCAAATATTTGATTCATAAGTGAATACTCACTGGTCGGCCATTTTGTTTTATTTACATTGGTAATTTTTTTTCTGTACGTCTGCTATGATAGGTTATAGACCCCCACATAGATTTAGTATTGGGTTCGCAGTCGTAAAGACCAATGCTAAATCTATGGACCCCATAAACAACATTAACCTACTTATTATGATTTTTTTAGCAGTATCTATGTTCCTAAAAGTTGACTAAATCTTAATCTAGAACAAATTTGGAATCTGTATTTTTGTGCTAAACCATACTCAAATAAAATTTTTGAAGGAACTAGAAGTTTCGCTATAATCAGCCACAGTCCACTGTAGATAAATCTATGTGGTAGGTACAGTTGTAAAACCTATATAATTGTAAAGAAAGATTGTTGCTGTGTTTACAATCGTGCATTGCGGCGGGATTGTAGATGGTTAAAACTATGTAACGCCTACATTGTAACTACCACCTCTGCAATCGCGCAAATAAACGATTATTCTATTCAATTCTAGAAAAAAAACCTAAAATCTCTTAATCAAAAGCCTGTGAAAACCACTATGATTTCAAAATAGTTGTTCAAATACAATACATAAGGTAGTAATTTCGTTCGTATCATTGTTTTGTTTCCCCATTTTTTTCTCCATCGGGCGGCCATTTTTAATTTCACCACAGACAATAGAGAATACTCTCTTTTCGTAATTAAAAAAGTGCCCATTGTAAACCTCCCCTTAAAAAATAATGTGGAATCTGTATCTGGGGATGAAAATACAAATAGCAGAAAAATACTAGGGTTTTTAACCGACTGCGGCTTTACAAGGGGTAGATAGTATCATAATGTGTTTACGAGGCCATATACCACCACCACCACTATATTTTATAAATAACTGGACGTCTTATAGTGTAGTGTACCTACCTAAATTGAATAAACATTGTTTGACTTATTGAAAGCTCTACTACTATTAGAATCTTTTTAACCGACTCCCGAAAATTATTGTATGCTTTTTCTGGAAGGGTGGACAATAATAATTACTAGCTATTACTAGCAATTAGTGAATTGACATATTATTGATTTGACATATTTTTTTAAATGGCTAATTTTTGTACAGCTGTTTTTACCCACAATTTTTTGCAAAATAAAATATGATTTATGATTATGATTTATAGCTAACGCCCGCGTGGATTTAGAGTTTTTGGTTTTTAAAAAAAAAAGTACCTAGCCTATACCTATGCTATTTCAGACTGTAATCTATCTGTGTGCCAAACATCCATGTCCGTACGCTTACTCCGAATTTTTACATTGCAAATACGATTGATCGACGTGAGAGCTCACCTCACCAAGTTAAAGTAAAATGAACCTTAACAGCATTGGTTTAGAGTTCATTTCATCATTTCGTGTATTTATTCACAGCCAGCGCTCCAAACGCTGAATTTGTGACTTTAAAGCAAGAGCTTTTGGGTCCATTTTACTTTGAACGTTTGCTTACACTTGGCGAGGTGAGTTCTCACGTCGATCAACCTTATTTGCAATGTAAAAACTCAGAGTATCTAAGCGTACCGTTCAGCCGTTCTGGCGTGATTGAGTAGCAAACATCCATCCATACATCCATCCATCCAAACTATCGTACCGTACCGGTTATATAAATGCGGTTGCAGTTCGGCTATATATCGGCTGAGTTTGCTGTGGGCTCTTCTCAAACCAGGGCGCGTTTGGAACCCTCGTAGCTTTAGTTTAAGATGTCCTACTGATTATCACCATTATATTGTTACTCGTATAATGTTTTAAATAACCGGACGTCAATAAGTGTAGTATAGGTCTACCTAAATTGAATAAACGTTCTTTGACTCTATATATACCTATACGGTACGGTACGGTTTCGGTACGGTACCTATAGATTGTCTTTGGGTATGTCTATGGTATTATAACCACTAACCACCACAATCTGACCCGGTGACAGCATCGCTAATAGATATTATGAAAAAAAAGATTATCTATGTGTGTCAGTTCCGACGTAAGACTTGAGTTTACTCTTTACGAGCGATTATAAAATATTATATAAGTATAGATTATTCAATGAGGGTAAATGAACGCATTTATTTATACTTATTAATTATTATATAATTTATATTCATCAAAATACATTACATAGTCATGGAAACATAAACATAACGTAACGTAACGGAGAAAGTTTCATTTTACTCACCATTCATTTTCATACCCCGGGCTTTGTATATGAAAATCGATTCTATAGGAGGTAAACTCCAAAAACTTAACAGGTATAAAAATAGTTCTGGTTTTGGCCACCGGGTCAGATTTTTTTGAGCTGTCCTTCACGTTGGTTCCCCTGTGGATCTCTTCATTTCGCATCTTATCCCTCAGAGAACTTCTAATATAGGTAGCCCTCTCCTATTTATGAAAACCAAAATCCTTCCCTCAAAGTATCGTAGAACTTTTTAATTTCTCATCTCGTCGACTACAATTTGCGATGCCTCGTTTGAACCGAAAAGCCGACTTGCTTGTTTCTTTTACCACTGACGTATTAAATAAATAAATAAAATAAATAAATAATATTTTATTTGCATTTTATTAATAAAGGTACTCGTAGTTGCTAAAAAAATACTTAGAAATTATTTTTCACTTTGTTTTCGTGTTTTCAAAAAAGAAACTACTTAATTAGAT
Source organism: Erebia aethiops (assembly GCA_923060345.2). NCBI lineage: Eukaryota > Metazoa > Arthropoda > Insecta > Lepidoptera > Nymphalidae > Erebia > Erebia aethiops. The sequence goes on along the minus strand of OV281087.1, from coordinate 1,029,308 downwards.
TTATAAAACTTGGTTTTATGTACTCCGACATACGTAATGTTGAAATTGGTATAATGAAAATTACACATGGAAGACGTGCATCGACACATGAGCAGGTAGATTATAATGAATCCAGTAGGTAATAGTTTATCATAGTTAGTACTAGTTTGACGACCTCCCTGGCGGCAATAGTGAGCGCTGTTGTCTTAACGTGGGAGGTCCCGGGTTCGATCTCCGGTAGAGTCAATTTTGGAATTTCTAATTTCTGAATATTCTCTGGTCTGGCCTGGTGGGAGGTTGCGGCCGCTGCTAGTTACCACCCTACCGGTAACCGGGTGCTTTAGAAGACTTTTTCCAATAACATAATACTTGCTTGTATTGATGCCAGCTATTGATTAATACAGGTTATATGTGTGGCTGCTATTACGAGAGTATAACTGCTTCGTTGGTCTAGTGATTAGCATGTTCGAATGCGACCGACGAGGTCCCGGATCGGGCCTAATGAAGTATTGGGTTTTTCTGACTAGAAATTCTCAGTACTAGCCCGGAGTTAGGAAGTTGGCGGTGTTCCACTCCCGTGCCTCGGAGAGCACGTTAAGCCGTCGATCCCGGTTATTATCACTAACAGGATAAAGTCGTTAAAGCCCACCAGCCCGCATTGGAGCAGCGTGGTGGGTCTAAGCTCTAATTTCCTCTCTCCTATAAAAGTGGATGCCTGTGCCCAGCAGTGGGACGTTAATGGGCTGTAGTGGTGGTGGCTATTTCGAGCAAAAATAACAATGGCGGAATGGTTGGTAGGCCAAAATATTCAAACCCTAGCTTTAAATTGAACAGTTGTTTTGTTTATCTGTGCTAGCCCTGTTGGTGCCGAAACCTCGCAACGTTTCAGCCAGATAACGATCCGCTAATGGTGGAGTGAGTCTAAAACGCAGCATTACGGCCGGCTTGATGTAAATGCGTTGTTTGCAAATGACAATCAAGTTTTGTATAGGAATTTAAGTGCTTTCTTTTAGGGTTCCGTGTCTCAAACGGAAAAAAGGAACCCTGTATAGAATCACTTCGTTGGCTGTCTTTAAAGACAATGTGTGTGTTTGTTGTCTTTCAAGAGCGCAAAGTTGCAAGTGCAAGTTGGAATCAATACCGAATACCGAGGTCTATAGTCGTATTGGATACGTATAGAAATCAACATTAAGTCTAGCTAAGTTAAATAAAGCGCAGTAAAAAAATTGCCATTTATACCGTATATTTTGATATTAAATCAAAACCTATATGTACTTCCCATTGCCTTAGAATCATGAAATTTGGCAAGAAGCATGTTGTAATAGCACAAGCTTAAGAAATCTGTAAATCACTAATTTGTAGTTAAATATCACATAAGATAAATACATATATTTTAATTTTCCTTCAACGTACCTTGTCGTTAAAGCAATTTTCGGTAAATTCATAGTTAACGAATGTTAGTTCAGTAATCTCAACTACATACATGTTTTGTACGGAACCCTCGGTGCGCGAGTCAGAATCGCGCTTGGCCGGGTTTTTTTTGAACGTTTACTAAATCGTCGAGTTTCAGACCTGAGAGTGTAGTTTTGTTAATGCACTTGTAGTTTAGTAAATCTAAATGCAGTTTTGCATTGAAATTTAGCTTTCTTTAGTGTAGTATTGCAGCTGTCTACTGTGGATTAGTGTTTTTTTAATTCTCTCTGGTCTTATATGTATAATATTACAAATGCGAAAGTTTGGATGGATGTTTGTTACTCAATCACGCTAAAATGGCTGAACGGTTCTGGATGAAATTTGGCACAGAAATAGATTATAGTCTGAAATAACACATACTTTTTGTTCTGGAAAATTAAAGAGTTGTCTCGGGAACCAAAAAACCTCAATCCACGTGGACGAAGTCACGGGCATTAGCTAGTTCTCCTATCCCTTCCCTATTCTCTGGATCTTTCCTGAATGTTTAGTGATGATGCAGACTAAGATGGTAGCACTAACAGACTTACCTATTAGTGGTAGTTGTATTAAACCCATACCCATATAATATATTCTACAAGGCTCCGTAACGGAATACTAAATTGTATAATTTACATACAATATTATTTTTCCCTTGATATTAAAAAGTTCTCAAACTCTGAGTAACGTTTAACCTACGATTGATCTATTGACAGCTTATGTTGAATTGGAATTCCCTCAAAATATTATAACTAGCTGATTCACACGGGAATACATCAATTTTCATTGATGTATTCTTCATTCATGTCAAGAATGACATAGGACCTGGAGAACCAGGTCCAGGTTGATCTATTGCGGCGTGATTGAAGGACAAACCAACAAACAAACACACGTTTGGATTTATAATATTAGTATGAGGTATGAGTACCTTACTTCACTATCCCAAATTGCACTATGTAGGTACGCAAAAAAATCGGTCCCAGCATCCAGTTATTTATTATTTGTAACACTTCTAACTCACTAAAGTGACTCTTCATCAGTCAGTTCAGACACGGCATAGAAAGGGTGCGTATGGTAGGTACCTACTTTACAATGGACGCGGAGCACGTATTGAGTATTTCCTGCTTCAAATTGAGTTTAAAAATTACTGTGTCACCCCTATTCAATTTTCAAACCTCATTGGATTCGTTAGATCATAAAAAATAATAGGCTATATTGAAGAGAAAACAACCGTTTTTGGGTTTTTAATTTTATCTCATTCGTTTGCATATTGATTTCTATAAAATTATTCTTAAACATGTTTTACATAAATATATAAAAATACTACACAAAGCATTTTTAAAAATAATTCTACAAAACTTCCGCTTGCTGCAGGGAAGAACCCAAGCAGCCGATGTTCAGGGCTCCAGAGAGAGGAATCTCCTCACAATTCGCGCCGCCTCAAGGATATTAGCGCCTTCTGTATCGGACGCAATATTTAAATTATAACATTTTGGTTTATTATAAATTTTCCAATTCATTTAAATCTAGCAACAAGCTAGAAATTAAGTACTTGCAATTAAATCAAACTGCTACAATATTTAGTGTTACGGGAATTTAGGTACACTTGCATTAAGCCGTTACTTTTAAATGTGTTTATGTGTGCTTACATTTTTCTATATCCTTTTCATGTCAGTCCTTAAAAATAACTGTCACAAGTCACAGTAATACTTTTAAAGTTGTAACGTAAGTTACGTAACCTATGAGTTGTATTGTTTACTTATTGTAACATTTTTCTTTTTAAGAAAAGAGCAACTGCTGAGTTTCTTGCTGGCTCAAGACTCAGTAGAATTTCCGAACCGGTGGTAGAGTCTTGACGTATCATATTCATAAATGACACAAATAATTGTCCTACGTGAAATAAATAAATCATTTATCACTTAGTTACACAGTAGGTAAGCTAATGTTTTAACATAAGCTTATGAAACGAAATCATAATCACGTCAAGTTCCCCCAGTTACTGGTACAAGTGACTCTCCCGTTCGAACATCCACCAGTGCCACCAGTCATTAGCTAAAAACATGATGGCCGCCGGCTGGGGCGCGCATGCGTCTCACGCGGCGGGAACGCGCGCGATTGGCTGCTTCCTGCCGCAAATTGAACGCTGCGGACGTCCGTCGCGCGCGTTCCTATTTTAAAATACGAGATTCGATATTTAAATCCTTGCAATCTTTATTATTTTGCTGTGTATATTATGTGTGTGTGTTCTATTAATATGTGATAAATGAAAGAGTAAGATTATTATTGTTTTGTAGGATAGGAGTAGATTTTGTCTGTTAAAGTTTAGAAATTAGGGGCCATACTGCCATACGCTTAAAGTCACATTGTTTCATTATTGTTGACTTGTGTTTTAGAATTATAATCCTTATTTTAGGAACGTCAAGGTACGTGATATTATATTCTAACTGTCATTTTGGTATGGCCCCAGGACTAAATGGACGTACGGTCTCCGTTGCGCGCATTCCAATTTTAAAATACAAGATTCGATATTCAAATCTTTATAATCATTACTAGACGATGCACGCGACTTCGTCCGCGTGGACTAATTTTTTTCGATTCCCGCGGGAACTCCTTAATTTTCCAGACTAAAAAGTAGCCTATGTTCTTCCCCGGGATACAATCTATCCCTGTACCAAATCTCATCAAAATCGAGTGAACAAGTGGGCCGTGAAAGCGTAGCAGACAGACACACTTTCCCATTTATATTAATATTAAGTATGGATGAGTAGTAAGTACTAGTGATAGATAAACGAAAAACTGTATTAAATTTGAATACTAGATTTGCGAGGTAATTCTCACAACATTCAAATTCAAAAGCGAGACAAAGTCCCTAAAAAGTACGAATATTCAACGAAAAAATATACAGTCGCGACTCGACCGCAGTTTCTGAATGCACCAAGAGTGAAATTAATTTTCGTGTACCCACGTTCAAAGATCTCTCTCCGAATAATCATGGCGTCTGAAAAAGAAATGCAAATGTACGGTTGTGACAAAGAGAAAACTGCAATTTTGGAAATGGGCCCTTGTGAGTGTGACAGCCCTATTAGGGTCACTCTCACAAGGGCTGTGCCACGGCCATTTTTAGTTCCTTTCTATACTTCAAATAAATATTATAAATGCGAAAGTTTGGATGGATGGATGTTTGTTACTCAATCACGCCAGAACGGCTGAATAAATCTGGATGAAATTTGGCACAGAGATAGATTATAGTCTGGAATAACAAGTACATGCACTACTTTTAATCTCTGAAAATTAACAAGTTCCTGCGGGAACCAAAAAACCTAAACTTACGAACGTGTGGCATCACCTATTTATTATTTGAGCCTGAATTAAGAACATAATTATTTTTGGCAAGATAATTAGTACGTGACAAAAAAGTCTTAAACTAGAGAGAAAATAGAGAGGGACAAAGGGCATGTATGTAATTATTTTAGTTAGTGTCGTCATTTTGAAAACTTCGCAATAGGTCATAGTCGCTCAATTGTAGAAATAGACACGCCGTATTAACAAAATGGAACAGGTTCGAATCCCTCTCAAGAAATTCACGAATTCCTTTTTTTAAGTGCAATATTTTTTAGGCGCGTTGAGCACTTTTTGGTAAGGGGTAAAAATGTAGATTGAGACATGCTCGCGAACAGCAACATGCTCACGGACATATAAATATAATTATTAATTTAATTTAATGCCTTAGTGTTAATGTTTATATTTTAATAATTGTAATTAAAATAAAAAAATAAGAAATTTAACTTTTTTTTTTGTTTTATTAAATAAGATTTTTTTTATATAAACAGATTCAAAAAATGCAAATGTACGTTTGTGACAAAGAGATGATAGCGGGGCTTAATTACAAGCTGCAATTTTGGAAATCGGCCCTTGTGAGTGTGACAGCCCTATTAGTCACTCTCACAAGGGCTGTGTCACGACCGTTTTATAAGGTTCCGTAGTCAACAAGGAACTCTTTTAGTCTCGCTATATCCGTCTGTTTATCTGTCCGTCTGTCTGTATGTCCGTCCGTCTGTCCGTGGCTTAGTTCAGAGGCTGATATAGTATTAGAAAGCTGTAATTTGGCCATAGATTTGGCTCTTCAAAGGGCGGATAACTAGCTAATTTCTGAAAAGCCGGTAAAGCATCATTGGCGGTTCCTCTGCTGCTAGAAACGTTCATGGGCGGCGGTAAAATCGCAATCATTTGACAGCTTTAAACATAATATATTCATACAAAGCTTTTTGACTTACACGCATCTATGAACTCCTTAAACACGTCAAATTATACGTTTGACAAACTATTACGGTTTGTTTACACAGTCAGATAGCAGACAGCCTGTTCGTTTACTAGATATAATATTATATTACTAGATGATGCCCGCGACTTCGTCCTCGTGGTTTAAGGTTTTTTGTTTCCCGCGGGAACTCTTTAATTTTCCGGGGTAAAAAGTACTCTATGTCCTTCACCTAGATAACAACTATCCCTATACCAAATTTCATCAAAATCGGATGAACAGATGGGCCGTGAAAGCGTAGCAGACAGACAGGCAGATCTAAGACAGACAGACACACTTTCGCATTTATAATATTAAAATGGAAATGGATATAGTATGGATATAAAAAAAATGATACACTTGCTATTAATAACAGAGTGCTAAATAGTTTTCAATAATCAAAAGCCTGTTTCTCCTTTGTTTTTAAGTATTAATTCTTCCATAGGAGCAAGAGTTAATTTAAAGAAGACAAAAAAAATTGTTAGTATCTCATAAAAACTTTCAAGGAAATATATGTCTATTTTAGTCTCAATAATTATTTGTAAATTTTCTTAATCAAAATACTTAATATACAGGTAAAAGTTCGTATAAAAGACCTCGGCATAAACACGGCGCGAAAAAAGAAATGCAAATATGCGACCGCGACAAAGAGATGGCTCGTGTTTAATTACAAACTGTAATTTTAGAGATGAACTCGGAATTTGCAAAGAGTGGCCCTTGTGTCAACCCTATTAGGATCATTTTCGTAAGGGCTAGGGTTGTCACGACCATTCTCAGGTAGGAATGATGATTTTGAATGTTTATTCTTACTTTTTTTTTCTGCCCTGTTAATTACTACTTTTTGACGACGAGAGTTGAGGGTTCGTGTCTTACAAAACGTAAGTTTTAGCTTCGATTCCCGGCTGGGGTAATTAGGATTATTTTTATATTTAGCCCGATACTTAGCTTTTCTAAGCAACATTTTCTCGTTATAAAATACTCTATATTAAAAGGCGCAGGGGAAAACGGAAGCCGGAAGGGCGTTCCATGTCCTAGCGGTTCGAATTAGAGACATCGTACGCGTCCATGGAATATTGACTTTGCATTTTATATTTATTCTTAGTCTACTTTATTTTGGAATAACTAATGAAACAATGTAGTAAATTCAATTAAAATTTAATTTATCTAGACGTTTCAAAAATGGTGCACATAATTTATGAGTTAAATTAGATAGATAGAAGTGAAAACGAATATTAATTAATTTTTTTTAATTAAAAAAAATCGAAAAAAATTAAAATAATAATAATAAAAATATTTCAAAAATAAACCTCAAAACTTAGGCATTAAATTTTAATTAAGAATGTACTATTTATACTTAAAACCTTTTGTCTTAAGAAGAACGGTGTCGGTCTCGCGGTCGGTCTCGCGTATTCCACATTTTCACCCCCTACCAAAAAGTACTCAACGCGCCTAAAGAAGTTTTCACTTCAATAAATAATATTTCTTTAAAATCAATACTTAGATTTTTTTATCTTGGATACCTGAAAAGCCCCTCCCAAAAATACAACAGTAATAGACAGATAAAGCAGCAAATTTCCATATTAATACACAATTAGGCGGTCACGATGCTATCAGAGCTATTTGGATGGAATAAAAATTTACACAAGAAAGATCGTCGCGATTCGGCACGCCAAGGTACTTACAGAGTTGGAACTTTTTACTGTCTCGACGACCCTTAGACAAGATCTGCAGCCCTATTCTCTAACTCAAGGCTATCAAAAAATTAAAGCCACTGCCATTATATTTTTTATCCATTGAAGGTTTGCTATGAAATAAAAATTACATTCTCCTATCGAACCTTCAATGGATAAAAAATCTTACAGAAATACTTACAGAGTTGGAACTTTTTCTGTCTCGACGACCCTAAGACAAGGTCGGCAGCCCTATTCTCTAACTCAGGGCTATCAAAAAATCAAAGCCACTTGAAGGTTTGCTATGAAATAAATATAGCAATCTTCAATGGTTAAAAAATATATGTCTGTGGCTTTCATTTTCATCATAAATTTAGAGAATTTAAATCCGAAAGTGTGTCTGCTACGCTTTAACGGCCCATCTTTTCAATCGATTTTGATAAAATTTGGTACAGAGATTGATTGCATCATTTCCCTTTTTATCCCGGAAAATTAAAGAGTTCCTGCGGGAATCAAAATAATTATCTGTTCAACCAATTTTGATGAAATTTGGTACAGGGATAGTTTCGGGGAAGGACAAATGCGACATATCCCGGAAAACTAAGGAGTTCCCGCGGGAATAAAACAAACTAAATTAACGCAGGCATCATCTAGTTCACAATAAACGCTTAGCTAAAAGGCATCCTATATACGCCAAAGGTCAGGATCTTATTTGAATCCTCAGAAATCTGTTCTTAACTTCATACCCATATCACAGTAGTCTGATCTCTCTATTCAAAAACGCTGCGGGGCCGAAAACACTTCCATCCGGGACCCGTATTAATTTTACATTACCCTATGCTTTATGCCCAAGCGGCTAGTGAAGCCAGGAATTTGAACTTTTTAGGATAAATACAGTAATTTTTTGACGACCTCCCTGGCGCTGTGTTGAGCGCTGTTGTCTAAACGTGCGGAGGTCCAGGGTTCGATCCCCGGAAAATATGATTGTGAATAAAATATGTTACAGAACAATGTGAGAGTACATGTAAGTAAAGTACTTATAGAGTAGTTTTTTTTAATCCACTACAAGTTAGCCCTTGACTGTGATCTCATCTGATGGAAAGTAATGATGCAGTCTAAGATGGTAGTGGGCTAACCTGTTAGGGACATGTCAGTTATATTAAACCCATACTAATCTAATCGGTTTCCACACACTACAACGCTAAATCGCTTGGCGGCACGTCTTTGCCGGTAGGCTGGTAACTAGCCACGGCTGAAACCTCCCACCAGACCAGGGAAAAATCAGAAATTATAAATTCCCAAATTCACCCTGCATCGAACCCGGGACCTCCGAGGGCACGTTAAGACAACGGCGCTGAATACTGCGCCAGAGAGGTCGTCAACATTCCTAGTTTCCACAAGCTCGTGGTCACCCCACAATCACATACTGCCCCTGCGTTTCGAATATAGAATTTGTTTTCAATACGTTATTCTTTTGTTTGCCCGCAGATGTACGCACGTGTGCAAGTCGCTCCGACGCGACGCTCGAGCGAGACCGGATCGAGTTGGCGTCGAGAGAAAAATCGATATGGAGCAAATAGTAGGGGACAATAAAACATTTCGTGGGTAAGTGATCCTTAACTTATATTTTCTTTCTCTATCTGTATTCCATTTTATTGAAGACCGCCATGGCGCAATGGTGAGCGCTGTTGAGCTCAGGAGGCCCAGGGTTCCATCCGCGACAGAGTCAAATTGATGTATGAGATGAATAAGTAACCGCAGTCCTAAGCATATTGCTGGAGCGAGTCAAATCCATGCTTTAGTGGATTTCTTAAACTTGTGTAAAGGCAAGTTTAAAAATAGGTTTAAAATGAATAATCCGGATACCTACTAATAATATTATAAATGCAAAAGTGTCTGTCTGCTATGCTTTCACGGCCCATCTGTTTATTTTTTTGCTGAAATTTGGTACAGGGATAGGTTTTATCCCGGGGAAGGACATAGGCTACTTTTTATCCCGGAAAATTTAAGAGTTCCCGCGGCAATCAAAAATCTGAATCCACGCGGACAAAGTCGCGGGCATCATCTAGTTGATAATAGATTAAAAACTCCATTTGCCGATTTTACGCTATGACAGAGCCTTTATATGAAACGATAAACAATAAAACTGACTGACTGACCCGACATTGACTAATGGTGGTTCTAACGAGGTAATAATTTTCACCCATTTGTTACATCTCCCGCCAAAATTGGACGCTGAGACGGCGGGGGTTAGGGCACTTACTAATAATAAAGTCAAGTGTGAGCCGATTTTTTAAGTGAAACCTTCTTTAGGCGCGTTGAGCACTTTTTGGTAGGGGGTAAAATGTAGATTCGCGTGACCGTGACCGACATGCTCGCGAACATAATATAAATATACTACATTTGAAATTAAAATTTAATACCTTATTGTTAAGGTTTATATTTTAATCATTTTAATTTAAAAAAAAAAAAAAAAAATTAAAAAAACGTTTTCACTTCTATCGGCAGTCCCTCTGACTGCCAATTTGTTTTTGTAATTCTTCAAGTTAGACTGCGATGTTGCCTAATGCTAAGTGATGATGCATTCTGAGATGGTAGCGGGCTAACCCCTATTCGGCTTCTACACGGCATTGTACGGGAACACTAAATCACTTGGCGGTACGTCTTTGGTAGGGTGGCAAGTGGCAACTAGCCACAGCCGAAGTCTCCCAGGCCAGACCAGGGAAAATTCAAAAATTATAAATTCCTAAATTGACCCTGCCGGGGATCGAACCTGGGACCACCGCACCGGGACAACATGCGCTCAAGCTTAGGGGTATGTTTTTTTAAAGATATTATTCAGATATAACATACCCGAAGGGACCTTACAGTTGCCCAATGCGTCTCTTGGGCCTACAGAATTAGTAACATAATTATTAAATAACTTACAATAATTAACAAAAAATACACAAAAAACACATAATTTGGTATATCATAAAAACAATGTCATTCCAATAAAACTACACTATAAACATGATACACAAAACAATAAGTTAACTAAAATAATACCTAATGTTAATTATATTGGTTATAATTAGACTTCGGATTATATGCACTATCAAAATGCCAAAATATGCATAATGAAAATTTTATACTATTTATTATTTGAATTCACGTTTATTTTCATAATATTAATATTTATCTATCATTTATTAAATAATTTCTTTGGAGGCTTTTATATAGAATTGCATTTAATTTGCCACAGACCTTTTGCGATAGTGAACTCGCAAGTGTGTTATTCTGTTCAATTTTTTTTTCCAATATTTCAAGGACTCAAGCATAGAGGAAGGTTTTTTTTTATGGAGTCGCGTATATTGTTGAAATGTGTTGCAATAAGAGCAATATTTTGTTTTATTGATGGATCCTCGAATGCCAGCTGGCTTGATTCAATTATTCCAGCATAATACATTAAACACACATTTAACTACTGAAATAAGCATTACTAATACATATGTACTAAGACATGCAATAACGCTATAAAATAGCGTTTTATGCATTTGCATATGCAAACATTCAAATGCATATTATATATTCCGATGTCTAGTTATAATTTTCCAATAATATTTTTATACCTTTTGTCCGCTTCTACCAGCCGGATAAAGATTTTTCGACATATCTTAATATACTAACTATGGCTTGTTGGGAAGCGTTGTTTATCAGTTAATTAGTGTTTATTTGACCCCAAACATTGACCCAGTTGATACGAGGTCATCACACCCCACAGCGACCCAGGGGTGCGGTCCCTACACACTTACATATAAGCACTAGAAGTGAGTATCATACTTACTGATATTATAAATGCGAAAGTGTGTTTATTTGTTGGTTGGTCTTTCAATCACGCCGCAACGGAGCATCGGATCGATGTGATTTTTAGCATGGGTATAATTGAAAACCTGGAGAGTGACATAGGCCCGCGACCCGCGTGGTTTAGGTTTTTTTGATTCCCGCGAGAACTCTATAATTTTTTGGGATTAAAAGTTCTCTGTGTTATTACAGACTATAATCTATCTCTGTGCCAAATTGCTTCGAGATCCGTTCAGCCGTACTTGCGTTGAATCCATCCTAATATTATAAATGCGAAAGTGTGTCTGTCTGACTGTCTGCTACGCTTTTACGGCCCATCTGTTCAACTGATTTTGATGAAATTTGGTACAGGGATAGATGGTTTCCCGGAGAAGGACATAGGCTACTTTTTATCCCGGAAAATTAAATAGTTCCCGCGGGAATCAAACATCTTAATCCACGCGGACGAAGTCGCTGGAATCATCTAGTTATATAATATTTGATTGATTGATTGATTGACAAATATGCATCCGTCTAAACTTTCGCATTTATAATATTACCTACTGTAAAGTCTAAGTATAGATTTAGCGATTATTAAAATAGAGCAACAGCTGCCAGACGTCGTGATATCCACGTCCCCTGTTAATTTTATGTTTGATAACAATTTTAAATAATTATCGATTAAATTAAAAAAGTCCGTTGACTTTTGATGACGTCACTTCACAAGTTATCTGACCCGGTGACAGCGTCGCTTATAATATAATATATGAAAAATAAGATACGCGCCGAATTGAGAAAATCCTCCTTTATTGGAAGTCGGTTAAAAAAACTTAACTGGCATAAAACTTAGTTCCAATTTTGGCCCCCGGGTCAGCCCCCCGATTTTGCAAGGAAGTCGTAATCGTTTATCAAACGTATAATTGGACCTGTCTAAGAAGTTCATAGATGCCTGCACGTCAACAAGCAGTTCCATAAACAGTTCGAGTAAGACGTTTTAAGCTGTCAATTGGTTAAGATTTGCTTAGACAATGTGCCTCAGATAAGTCCGTGGGACTGTATTTCATACAAAATCATGTAATATGTAACGCGCGCAAAGAAGTTTGAAAAAAAGATACTGATTTGACTTGAAATACCCAAATTCACAAGTTAATAATAATATGTGTCACATCCAGTTAACCTTTGCGTTTGCGATAAAAAAGCGTATAATAAAAGAGGACAGGAAACGTCGGGTTTGTCGCGCGATAAACCGTCCAAATTGGCTAGCCCTCCGCCCCCTGGTGGTTTGTCATGTAATTATATTGGTTCGGGGAGCATTCGTGAATTGGTAGGTTTTTAGCGAGTCGATCATAATTAACCCATACTTTAAGGGTATGTTCCGATATACGCTGCGAGCACTGTAAGGTGTGACGTCAGTTTAGTATGCTGAGAAGCTATCCTTTATAGTTAGCTATACTGGTTACTGTTTATAACGGAACGCAGTCAGCACTGAGAGCTACCTCGAAAACGCCAGTGCTCACAATTCAAAAATGGCGACGATTTATGACGTCAAATGTTACCCTAGGATACTGCGGCAGTATACTGTCAGTCCATAACAGAACGAATTTCTCCCCAGTAAGAGCACTGAACAGAGTTCGCAGTGTATATCGGAACATACCCTAAGTACCAATAATATAAAGGCGAAAGTTTGTATGTGAAATAGTAACAAACATACACAATGTTTGTTACTCTTTCACGCAAAAACGTCTGGACGGATTTGGCTGAAATTTAAAATGTAGAAAGTCTGGATTACTTTTTATACCGTAAAAATCCATGGTACCCGCGGGAATCATAAAACCCTACTCCAAGCGGACGAAGTCGCTGGCATCGTCTAGTTATAAAATACTAGATGTTGATCCGGGATAAAAAGCCTATGTCCTTCCCCGAGATACCGCCTATCCCTGTACCTACCAAATTTCATCAAAATCGGTTGAACATATGGGTCGTGAAAGCGTAGTAGACAGACAGACAGACATACTTTCGCATTTATAATATCAGTAAGTATGGACGCGAAAGTGTGTTTGCTTGTTTGTGGTTTATCTGTCAATTATGCCGCAACAGAGCAACGGATCGACGCTGTTTTTTAATGATTTAAAACTCATTAAATCAACCCTATAACTTGATTTCCAATCACAGGGATATCTACCGAAAAAAAAATGTAAAAAAAAAACATGGCATCCAACATGGCGGCTTATTAATATTGTTATTCTCTTTCATTAAAGAGGCATTGTTGCGATTTATCTTGGAGCTTTTTAATTAAAGCCGAGCCGTGGAAAAATACGAGTGTTTTTCATATTTTTATGCATTTTTCATTCAGTCGAGATGCTAGGAGAGGAATGCTTGTGCTGCCTTTTTTTTTGTTCATTATTACTACCTACTAATTAAAAAATTAATTGTAATAATGTAGTGCATACGTTGAGAGCCTTATTATATTACTTACTAGCTTTTGAATATTGGAAAGAAGCAGGCGTTATTTTGCAGAAGTCCATGATAATGAATGAACTAGAAGTTTAATCATACTATCATACTAATATTACAAATGCGAAAGTGTGTTTGTTTGTTGGTTTATTGGTTTGTCCTTCAATCACGCCGCAACGGAGCAACGGATCGACGTGATTTTTGGCATGGGTATAATTGGCCTGGAGAGTGACATCATAAAAATTAAGGAGTTTCCGCGGGAATCAAAAAACTTAAAGCATGCAGTGTGGCCCTGCCCAGTACCAGATTTCGTCAAAATTGGTTGAACAGATATTTTTTTTAGTTTCCCGCGGGATTTTTTAATTTTCTGGGATAAAAAGTAGCCTTCCCCGGGATACAACCTACCCCTGTACCAATTTTCATCAAAATTGGTTGAACGGTTGGGCCGTGAAAGCGTAGCAGACAGACAGACACACTTTCGCATTTATAATATTAATTTATAGTATGGAAGTATGGATGCGAAAATTTGGATGGATGTATGGACTATGGATGTATGGATGTTTGTTACTCAATCACGCCCCAACGGCTGAACGGATCTGGCTGAAATTTGGCACTGAGATAGATTATAGTCTGGAATAGCACATAGGCCTTTTATTATTATTAATTAAAGAGTTCCCGCGGGAACCAAAAAACCAAAAATGAAGCAATATGGCTATATGCGGTGGCAGTTTGACCCCAAACTCTATACACCCATCCATTTAATGTCGTACCTCACCGTTGCATCACTCACAAACAAAACTAGGTCACACAACCCCTAAAGTAGTTTAAACGAGATCAATATCACAACCCCTGTTTGACCGGGTTACCCAATTGTATCACCCTGTATAATCTAAATCCTTTAGATGCGGGCACATCCTGTATAGCCATATGCTCACACCCTCTGAGGCTGAATTGATTTTGATTGAAACAAACTGGATTTTGGTTTACATTATCCATACAAGTATTATAAACTAGCTGATGCCCGCAATGAGGGTCGATGGCCTAGTTGTGACAACGCATATCGGTCGATTGCGTTTGTTAAGCAACGTTGACTCAAGTCGGTAACTGGATGTGTGACCGAATTTGGACGTTCAAATTTGGTCTTTTCGTTTCCTACGTGCCTCGGAGAGCACGTTAAGACGTCTGTCCCGGTTATTATCACTAACATCTGATAATAGTCGTTACAAACCTAGGAGTTTAAATACTCTTAGTCAAGTCGTATGCGGATGTCATCATGTGGGAACCCACCGCATTATTATCCCAAGAAAACTTCAATGGAGTCACCACCCTCAGTAATGAGGAATGCGACGCAGAGAGAGCGAGAGAGATGCACGCAACTTCGTCCGCGTGGATTGAGATTTTTTGGTTCCCATGCATACATACATCCACCCATCCATCCAAACTTTCGCATTTATAATATTACTATAGATTTTACCTTTCATACAAAGTATGGTGATGGGTTACAGAAGCAAATCGTAATCATTTGACAGTTTAAGGAGATGCATAGGTACATGCTTTTTGAGGTGCAGGTATCTTTGAACTCCATAAACAGGTCGAATTATACGTTTGACAAACGATTACGATTACGATTTCCTTACACAATCGGGGGGTGGTTTCGTAATTCGTAGTTAGTCGGGTAAATCGACGGATCCTCGCGCATGTGCTAGTCACACAGAAAATTGCAAATGTCGCAAACACTGTTTGTTTAGGACCGGGGCCTGTGTTGCGCCGTTGTAATTAACGCTTTGTTTGTGTGTTTGTTCTGCGTTAACGCCGAAACTCTTTGAGCTATATACCTACCTGGTGACCTTTTTTGTTATGCGGTTTCGAACCCGCTACTTCCTTTTATATTATATTACCTCTGTTTTTGAAAGAACTAGAAATTTAATTCGTTTTAATCCACCGCAGTAGGTAAATCTATGTGGTACAGTGTGTATGTTGCAGTTGTAGCTGTACCAAATAGATTTACCTACTGTGGCGGTTTACAGCGAATTAAATTTCTAGTTCCTTCATTGTCATGGACTGCCGGATAGTAACGCCTGCTTCTATAATCTCTCCAATACCTTTGTTTTTATTTTTATTCGACTACAAGTGAGTTTATCGATGGTAAACAATGATCCAGTCTAAGATGGTAGCAGGCTAACTGTAACGGGAATTTAGTAACAGCTATATTAAACCCCTTTTTTTTTTTAAATATATAGGCTAGCGCTTGGCTGCAATCAGACTTGCATGCAAGTGGTGATGCAGCCTAAGGTGGAGCGCGCTTGCCTACAAGATGTCTATTCACTCTTGATTTGAAGGTACCTATATTAAAAGAGGAGGGAAAACAGAAGCCGGAAGGCTATTCCATATCCTAGCGGTTCGGATTAAAAACGAGGAAGCAAAACGCTTCGTAGGAGCCCGCGGAATTTCGACTACGTAAGGGTGCAGACCTTGTCGATGCCTTGCGGTACGATAATAAAAAGGTGACGGAGGAACCAGATCGAATAGTTCTTGAGCACACTCTCCGAAATATATCCTATAGAATACCGACAGACAGGCAACTTTGCGCCGATGTTCCCTTAATCGGTGTATATGTTACCGCTAAAGTTGCTAAACTTGTTAATGTTAAAATTAACGCGGTAATGTCAACATTAACGTACATAATCTAGCGCGAGTTATATTCGTGGGTGTAGTCCTCAAATATTGGATAGAAACGTTACTTCGCGGAAATCCATGATAATCAAGGATCAAGAAGCTTAATTCGCTGTAATCCGCCAAAAGGTCATCGTAATAATAATAGTTTTCGCTGTAATAGTCATTATTAAGTTCTTGTTCCTTGATTATAGTTCTCAAGTCCTTAGTAGCGTAGAGCGCGGCAAAATAAATAAATATAAATAAATAGAAGTTTATTGACCAAACAAACAAGTTAATTACACTACATTTAAATTATTATATACTACGTATAACACAAATTACAACTACGTTTGGCCAATGGGCCACCTCCTCAGCCCGTGCCACAGCATGAGAGATAGGTATATACCTACCAGACATACTGCAACGCTGATTTTCAGGAGGAGCCCAAGGGTCAACACGTCACGGACCATCTTACACGTAATAAAATTTAAATTAAAAAATAAGTAAATAAAAAATTATTCAACTCAAAATAAGAATAAATAATAACGAAATAATAAGAAGGACTGGAATCCAGAGCCGTTAAACCAGTTAAATAAAAAATAAAAAAGTATTGTATTATAGATTTGTGATTTGAACCAGAGACAAGTTAACCAGATTTGAACACACATGACACAAGTCACGTGCAGAACGTAGTGATTATTAAAACGTAGTGGATAAATTCTCTTTGTTGATTATATACTTTGGTCACATGTACAGAATTCCTGCCACGTAAGCACTAAGCAAGCATAGTTAACAAATGTGTCGTGTAAAAGTGCACTTTACATAATAATTCTAACAACAGTCATAATGATAATATTGATTGTTAAGAACAGCCACAATTATGGACAAATGGAACTCGCAGACAATCTATACCACTGGGCCATACCTATTGGCCATACCGATAAGGTTAGACTATTTATTTCGCTTATTTAGCATAACGATTCAGCTATTAATAAACTCTAGTTAAAGTAAGATAATTTAAGAAAATTTAACTCTAGTTAAAGTAAGAAAATTTAACGTAATGTAACCTCAAAGCTAAGTTTGACACCCCAAACAAGACAATGAGTGACAATTATTATCATGTATATTTTGAGTTTGAGTTTTAATACTAATACTAAATTACTAATACTAGGTAATCTTAAAAAATACTAATACTTAGTAATAATACCCACACTAAAACTAATTCCAAAACTTCACTATTACAATATTAAATAGGTTTTATGAAAACTCAATCTTCAACTCTTTATCAAACTTAAAACCGTGGTTCTATTATGGAAGTATGTATGAAGTGCACAGTTGTGAGTTGTGACTTCATCAAAAAACGCTCTTTTTTTCTGTACTATCAATTCAAAAAAAAAAATCAAAATTCAAAATGATTTTTATTCAAATAAACTTTTACAAGTACTTTTGAATCGTCAAGTGAATCTACCACTGGTTCGGAATGACATTCCTACCGAGAAAACTCAAACTTAAAAAAGAAGAAATTCGATAGTTTGAAATGATTATCAAACTTAAAACTCTCCGAGGATGTGAATTTTAGGCCTTTTGGAAGACCCTCTATTTAATAATCACCAAGAAATGATTTAATTTTGATATAGGCACAAACCCTATTGGGTATTTGACAACTAGTCAAATCAGCAACTATTTTTGAATCGCCAAATTGTGCGCCCAAACGCCGCGTTTTACTGCCGCGCGCTTGCCGCTCTATGTTTGCAGGTTTCGACGACAAGTTTACCTTTTTTTTAAGTTCATGAAAACAGACTTTAATAAAATGGTTTCCAAAAAACTCATAATTCCCAAAACGACGTTCATTACTAACCCCTCTCCGGAAATTGGGGGGTGCTATTTTTGGGGGGTAAAATGGCGAAGTGTCAAATAGGCCTCGGGCTACGTTTGACACGAGGGTCGGTAATGGACGGTGTTACCTTAATTGAAAAGTTCACGACTTTTTAAGGGTTAAAAAATTTCATCTTTACTAATGTTATAAATCATAAATGCGAAAGGTTGGATGAATGGATGGATGGATGGATGTTTGTTACTCAATTACGCCAGCACGGCTGAGCGGATCTGGATGAAATTTGGCACAGAGATGCCCGCGACTTCATCCGCGTTGTTTAATTTTTTATTATTCCCGCGGGAACTCCTAAATTTTCCGAGATAAAAAGTAGCCTAGATGTCACTCTCCAGGTTTTCAACTATACCCATGCCAATAATCACGTCGATCCGTTGCTCCGTTGCGGCGTGATTGAAGGACAAACCAAAAAATCCATCAAACAAACACACTTTCGTATTTTGATATAATAATGTCCTCCCGACCGAATTTCGGCCACGGCAGCCTATCTCCAGAGAGATTAGCCATCTGCGCGGGAGATATTATAGTGCACAAGTGTGTGCGCATACACAAGTGCACTCTCTGTTGGTTTACTCTCATAGCCCGATGGGACGAAAAATCCGACACGACCGGAGAGAGATCAGGTGCAGGACCGACGGCTTACGTGCTCTCCGAGGCACGGGGGTGAACCACCGCCAACTACCTTACTCCGGGCTAGTACTGAGAATTTCTTGTCAGAAAAACCCAATACTTGGTATGGCCCGACCCGGGACTCGAACCCGGGCCTTCGTCGGCCGCATTCGAACATGCCAACCACTAGACCAACGAGGCAGTCAAAATATTCGTATTTATAATATAAGTAAGATGTATGTTCATATTAGGATACATGAAACAACCCAAACGTCGACCTGTCACAAGATACATACAACATTTCATAGCATTTAACTAAGTTAAATAAAATTGAGCAACCCTTGAGTGAAGCCTACGGGTATATTGCTCCCTAGAGACCAAAGCCTGTCGAGCCTACCATATTAATATACTACTTATGTGATGTAACTGCCTCGTTGGTCTAGCGGTTAGCATAGTCGACTGCGGATCACGAGGTCCTGGGCTCGATTCCCGGTCGGCAATTTTTTTTTTTTTCGGATGGAGTATGCTGCATAGGCCCTACTGGCCGCTACAGCGTCACCGGGGGGTTGGGCGAGCGCTAGGCGTCGCCGAGAAAAGAGCCCTAGGGCTCGAAGACATCGGGGGGGGCAACGCCTTCCTAAGGGCGCCTCATGTGAGACTCGAACCTCGGCTTAGGATGACGTTGGGACGAAAGGGAGGTCGGTTGAACTAGATTAGTTCGCACGTCCCCGAGGCCGTGGGTTAAGACCACGTCCGGGTGACGTAAGATATCGGGGATACCCGGTCGGCAATAAAAATCCATACTATATATTAATAATATTATAAATGCGAAAGTGTATCTATCTGTTACGCTTTCACGGCCCAACCGCTTAACCGATTTTGATGAAATTTGGTACATGCCGAGGAGGGACATAGGCTACATTTTATCCCGGAAAATAAACGAGTTCCGTGCCTCCTCGAGCACGTTAAGCCGTCGGTCCCGGTTATTATCACTAACATGATAAAAGTCGTTAAAGCCCGCCTACCCGCATTGGAGCAGCGTGGTGGGTCTAATTCCCTCTCTTCTATGAGAGTGGAGGCCTGTGCCCAGCAGTGGGACGTTAATGGGCTGTAGTGGTGGTGGTGGTGTTGTTAATTGCTATATTAATATACTATGTATAGTAAAATAGCCGGTTCTTCTCAGTAGAATGCTTTCCGAATCGTTGGTAAAGTCAAAGCATGAGAACACTTTTTTTTAAATCTACTACAAGTTAGCCCTTGACTGCGATCTCACCTGATGGTAAGTGATGCTGCTGTCTAAGATAGCGGTCTAACCTGTTAGGGGCATGACAGTTGTATTTAAAACCCATACCCCTGATCGGTTTCTACACGGCATCGTACCGGAACGCTAAATCGCTTGACGGTACGTTTTTGCCGTTAGGGTGATAACTAGCCACGGCTGAAGCCTCTTACGCCAGACCAGGCAAAATTCAGAAATTATAAATTCCCAAATTAACCCTGCCGGGGATCGAACCCGAGACTTCTGCTCGTTAAGACAACAGCGCCCAACACTGCGCCAGGGAGGTCGTCAAGGCATAATAATACTCAGTTAATAATTAATAACAAACAAACCAAACCATTTCAACCTGTCTAAACGTCTGTTACACATAATAATATAATTTAACCAAAAATGATGTCTGTTAGACATATGATTTAAGTAACTAAGTTTAACAAAACTGGGCAACTCTAGTTTAAAGCCTACATCTATTACTCCCAAGAGGCCAAAACACATATGAAAGCTGCCAGAATAATATACAAGTGCTTCCATCTACCGTCGAGTAGTGGTAACTCGAAAGCTTAATAAGATTTAGGGCTGACAAAAATGCATTTATCCATCAAAGCCTCTTCACGAAAATCCATGCATAGTTTTGATTTTTCACATTGCTACAATCTCAAAGGATATTGGGGTTGACTGTATTTATGATATTCTCACTGCATTATTGAATTTTAACCAATTTTGAGAATTCGGAAGGATATACAAACCCACCGCATTATTATCCCAAGAAAACTCCTACCATTATTTGATTAATGGAAAGGGGTCATAACCCTTAGTAATGAGGAATATTATGCGAATAATACCTTGGAAACAACGAGCCCTTAGACCGGGTGTAATCTTTGTTCTTGGGTCCGCACTGCGGGTGATATCATCACCGCTGCGTGCAGGACCCGTGTCGATACCACAGTATGGTATCCTTAGAAAACTTAACTTCAAGTGGCAACCCTGCAAATAACTCCCTTTATGGCCAACAGATGGCGCCACATGTACCATCAAAGCCTTGTACACGTCAATATAAGAGCATGCATAGTTTATGAACGCCTAGTATCATAACGCTCCCACACGGGATATCATCAGATTACACTATGCTCCAGCTTCGGGAATGGCTTGTCAAATATTCATTCTGCTGTAACAGGTTTTGTTTGGGCCCCTGTGTAATGAAGGATGGACGCAGAGAGAGTATGTTATTATTTATTAAGCCGAGTTTGTTGTATTGTTTGAGGGGTTTTGAAGGGAATCGTTTGGTATGTTTGTACTTGTACCACACAGAGATAATGATTAGATCGAGTCCAAAGCAAGAGTAGGAATGTAGGTACGTTTCTAGCCTCCTTGGTCTAGTGGTTAGCATGTTCGACTGCGGCCGATGAGGTCCCGGCTTCGAGTCCCGGGTCGGGCCATAATATTAAGTATTGGGTTTTTCGGACCAGAAATTCTCAGTGCCGGAGTTACGAGAGCACGTTAAGCCGCCTTCTCTCGTCGCCTCGTCTCGGAATGAGAAGGGTTTGGCACCACGCTGGCCAAGTGTGGATTGAGAGACTTCACACAACTTCGAGCACATTATGAATAACTCTTTCAGATTTCCAACCATTTGGAACCAAGTGATATTTAATTTCTTAAACGCACATATCTCCGAAAAGTTGGGGGCCTGGGGATTGAACCCGCTACCCCTTACTACCAGCTAAGCGGTAATCCTATACTTAATATTATAAATGCGAAAGTTTGAATAGATGGATGTATGGATGGATGTTTGTTACTCAATCACGAGAGAACGGCTGAACGGATCTGGATGAAATTTGGCACAGAGATAGATTATAGTCTGGAATAGCACATGTGGTACTTTTTATCCCGGAAAATTGAAAAACCTCAATCCACGCGGTCAAAGTCGCAGGCATAACATAACTTTAACCATATTGGATAGAAGCAGGCGTTACTGTGCGGAAGTCCATGACAAATAAGGAAAGATTTGACAATCGTACATTGTCGAGTCAACATCTCCTGAAAATGCTCCGGTGTCGGAGTGAAACGTACCACCACTACAGCCCATTAACGTCCCACTGCTGGGCACATGCCTCCACTCTCATAGGAGAGAGGGAATTAGAGCTTAGACCCACCACGCTGCTCCAATGCGGGTTGGCAGGCTACTTAGCTGAAACGTACGTTGAGAATAATTTTAGAAGATTTTTTTAAAATATTTGTGTGGTGTGGTGTGGTGTTGTGACAGTGAATATCGCAAGCTACAAGTGCAAGATACATACTGTACCACAAAAATTTACTTACAGTGGCGGATTAAAGCTGATTAAATTTCTAGTTCCTTCATAACTTCAACCGCCTCTCAAAGGCCGCAATCAAACACCACACTACCCTCAATTTATCTAATTTCACATAAACCCGCGTTTGTCTGCAATGACCAATAAACCAACTTGTCGCAGCCAGGCTTTGGCGCCGACAGATGTGAATTGATGTCCATTGTGCCTCCCGTATTTACATGCTATATTATGTTGTAGGTCGTAAATTACCATTATGTAGTCACTAGTCCGGGCAGTACACGTTTGAGGTCGAGGAGATGGGTTGAATTACAATCTCGATTAGAAAAAAGCTGATGATCTTCAAACTGAATAGATTGTCTGAGCAAATCGTAAACATTTGTGACAGCTTAAAACGTATTACTCGAACTGTATATGGAGTTCATACATGCTTTTTGACGTGCAGGCATCTGTGAACTCCTTAACTGACAGACTGAGACTAATTTTCAATCGTCAAAACACTCTTATTTATGTAAATTGTTCCAATATGGCGTATCCAAAGATAATGAGTCAAATATCTGCTTAATTAAACATTAATCAATAAATAAACTAACATTCTTTTATCTTTTCTAAAAATTAAATTCAAATTTCTGGAATCGAACTGGTTTCATGCAGGCTACTCTACTCCCTCTAGTCTAGATAGTAAAGAGAGATAATTTAACGCTTTTCATCGTGTCCAAAAGAATTACTTATGTTTAAAAAAATCAATAACCAAAACAGAAATAACATTACGATAGATGTCGCCTCGTATTTGACAGGCTTTATCAGTTTAATTTCCATCCCCCATTATTCCGAAAACACCCCCATAACCATTACAAGGGCGCGACTTCGCGAAATGTCGCGTAATGATTTGGTAATGTCATTAAGTGACATTTAAAGTAAATTTGATGGTGTATTCTGTATTGATGGTATTTGGAGCAAATTTTACGGGGTGGGTTATCGTAAGGACTGGCATTTGAGGCGGAGTCTATCGCGTTAAATATTTGATTTAAAAAAAACTTTTGAAATACATTTGGTGACTCAAATACTAAGGTCCGCTTGCACAAGGACATTTCAATCGATTTAGTTAAATTTTGTAATGCATATTGCAAATGCATATTGTAGTTGCCAAAAAGGGACAGCATTAAAATATTTAACTAAATCGATTTAGCAGTCCTTGTGCAAGTAGATCTTACTATAAAAAGTTTTCTAGAATAAAAATCATTTCAATTTGAATCGCGCAATGGATCGATGCAATCTTTTGAATGGATTTTATGTAATAAATATAATTGAAGCTCTATTTCTAGAGGGTGTCTTTTTTATTCCGGGAAAGCAAGAAATTACAATGCAATTCATAATAACCTCAATTTTCGCAGACAAAGTGTCGTACTACAAGTTAGCCCGTGACTGCGATATCCACCTGGTGGTATGTGATGGGATTAGTCTAAGATGGTAGTGGCATAACCTGTACAGGAACGCTAAATCACTTGGCGGCACGTCGCTGGTTGGAAGTAACTAGTAACAGCCGAAGCCTCCCACCAGACAAAATACAGATTCAATATACGTGTAAATAAGAAATTAAACTACAAAATCCGTGTACTCTCTCACCTCATTACGTCCGGCTATTAATAACGTTAAGTGCTTACGGGGTGACAGAAAAGGTCATAAGAGGTCATTAATAAAGCGAAATGACCCCCTTAGGTCGTTAGGTGGTATTATTGGCGCGGAGTTTGAATCAATTTTTATATTTTTCGCTAATTTAGCAGCTGTAAGGATTTCTAATAAAAATTTATTGGATGCTACTCGTAGGTCCTTGTGGGATAGGTAAAAATAAATATGAAATTACTAGACAATGCCCGCGACTTCGTGGATTTTCGCTTCCCGCGAGAACTCGTTAATTTTCCGGGATAAATAGTAGCCTATGTGCTATGCCAGACTATAATCTATCTCTTTGCCAAATTTAATCCAGATCCGTTCTGCTGTTCTGGCGTGATTGAGTAACAAACATCCATCCATCCAAACTTTCGCATTTATAACATTAAATATAGATTCATTCTATAACGCAGCGATAGCCTAGTGGTTAAGACTCCGGCCTCCTACACGGATGGTACGGGGTTCGATCCTCAGTCCTCAAACTTTTCTGAGTTACGTACTTTTTTTAAGCAATTAAATATCACTTGCTTCAACGTTGAAGGAAAACATTGTGACCTGCATGCCTGAGAGTAGTTAAAAAATATTCTCAAGGTGTGAATCTGTCAAACCGCACTCGGTGAGCGTGGTGGACATCGGCCGAATACTTCTTATTCCAAGAGGAGACTCACGCTCAGTGGTGAACCAGCAATGAGTTGAAAATTGAAATGATGAATTTTTTTAGTAAAAAGTCCCATTGGGCGCCATTTACAGAATTGGCGCCCAACGGGGTTTTGACTTCATATAGATCAACAGTAAATTCTTCGAAGTGTTTGTTAATAGTGTAATAGAAATTGACACAGTCATAATGACAAAGCGATCGTGCCACGTCTACCCTCGTCAGGCTGGTGTGAATTAACGAACTCCTCTCTGTCATTAGTCAGTTAGTAGTAATATACTGACGCTGTTGTTACACTTGTGACGTTATGGTTGAGTGATTTATGACATGTACAAATTGTACAAAACTAGATGCCAACATTTAGTTCGATATTGATGGAAAGAAAACTAAGAAAACTTTATTTGGGGGTACAAATACAGAAAGAAACAAAAACAAGCGAGAACTTTTAATAAGAAAAATGCTCAAATAACATTCAAAATATCCTTCTAAGACGGAATTGTCCAAGAAATTTTTACTAAATCCTAACTAAAACCCAGTTGAGTTGCGTTACGAAAAACGAGAATCCCATATTGGACGCCAATATCAATTCTTGTTAGTATAATATTGTATGAAAACAATGTGATGTAATGTAATGTCTAGTTGGATTTAGTTGATGGTGCATACAAAAACTAAGAGCGATAGCACCCTATATTATAAAATTTGTCTTTTTGAGCTGCACAAACTACCACGGCAGGCTCAAACGTATTTCCCCTGTGAAGCGGGCGTTGTCGCTAACGTTTATCTGGTCCGTAGTGTTTTCGCCCTTACCAAGACAAATCTAACCCTTGTAGCTACAAAATAACAAACATAAATTCTCCAATAACTCTCCATTAATAACCAATGTGAAATAACGTTGTAACAAGAAAAATTGAATTTTCACATTGTGGCCAACAATTTTCTTTACCGGGTCGATTAGACCGACCGCTATAAGTGGTCGCGCAGACCGTAAATCTGGTTGGGTCCATTTGACACAGCTGTCGCGTGGTTCACGGTTGTTTGATACGGCTTTTTACGGGTTAAGTTATTTGCGGGTAGTTCGGATACTTTTTGATAGTTTTCCGTTCAGATTGTGCGATTTATTTTCTTATCGTTTTCAAGTTAGTTAATTGAGACACCTTAATAGGTAGCTTACTTAATATTATAAACTAGCTGATATTTAAGTTTAGTTTTTACCTACGTGTTAATTCAGTTATAATTCAGTCATATACTCCAAATTTCAGCCAAATCGGTTCTGTCATTGTAGCGTGAAGGAGTAACAATCATATTCTAAACATACAAAATTTTCGCATCATACTAATATTATAAATACGAAAGTGTGTTTGTTTTTTAGTTTGTTGGTTTTTCCTTCAAACACAGTTGGATAATTTTTTGCATGGGTATAGTTGAGGACCTGGAGAGACCTGGCATAGGCTACTTTTTATCCCGGAAAATTAAAGAGTTCTGGAACCAAAAACCTCAATCCACGCGGACGAAGTCGCGGGCATCACAGCTAGTTAAAATATAAACCTTAAAACTAAGGCATTAAAGTTTAATTACGAATGTACAATATTTATATTTAAGACCCTTTGTCTTCGTAACAACGCGAGACGCGGAGCATGTCGGTGACGCGAATCCACAAGTTTACCCCCTACCAAAAAGTGCTCAATACGGCTAAAGAAGTTATCACTTCAATAACTGTGAACACCAGTTGGAATGCCTATTTCTCCTTTATCAGTTAGTTTCGCAGATATCAGTTAGTAAGTTATAAATTACTCAACGAAAGTATTCCAAACAGCGTCCACACTCACAAAAGTTATGTAGGTACATCACCGAAATGAACACCTAAAATTGTTGGGAACAAGTGTTAGCACTCCAAACTCTTTGGTCACTCTACAAACAACTTACTTAATACATTAACGCCATCTAGCGTCGAGTGGACGGAACTTTGACAACATGGCGGCCTCACGCGGCCATTAAATTAAATAATAATAGACTGGGAGCACGAAATGGTGATATCATTATTATTATAATATGTCTTATGTATTTTATATCTAATCTGATCAACAATTTTTTTATCCACTACAAGTTAGCCCTCGACTACGATCTCACGTGATGGTAAGTGACGATGCAATCTAATGCTAGCGGGCTAACCTGTTAGGGGCATGGCAGTTATTATAAACCCATACCTATTCGGTTCCTACACGTCATCGTACCGGAACGCTCTAATCGCTTGGTGACACGTCTTCGTCGGTATTGCGGTAACTAGCCACGGCCGAAGCCTCCCACCAGGCCAGACCAGGGAAAATTCAGAAATTATAAATTCCCAAATTGACCCTGCCGGGGTTCGAACCCGGCAACTCCGCACGTTAAGGTCGTCAAAATGCTAAGTTTTTTGCCGGTTGTTCTCAGTAGAAGCTGATTTCAGCTAGTACCGTATAAATTCTACTTAATTCCATTAAACCGCTCGCAAAAGCAAATAACCATCGGCTTCAATATTTAATTTAATTGTGATTACAACTACATTTCGCAATAAACCCCTTACCTTACGATAGCGTTGTTTACACTGGCTACTTACCATTACTAAAATTCTACATCAATGCTTCTTACAGTGAAATATCCGACTGCCTACTATGTTAAACCTGCACCAATCATTCTCACAGTTGTGATTGGCTGAATTTATGGTATTTTTGCTGCAACAATGGATTTCGGCAAATTTAGAGTAAGAGTTTTAGCCAATTCAATTTAAATATGTTTTTATGCAAAGGATTTTTTTTTGCATCCATAAGTGGTCGGTGTTTAATCAAGTTGTACGAAACGTCCTTTTTTATTGCGAGATAGGCTTGCGCTTGACGACAATCATGCTTAGTGCAAAGCAATGATGAAATCGAGGATTGGAATTGGATTGGAGGGTTGGAACGAGCTTGCCTAGAAGATGCCTATTCACTCTTGCCTTGAATGTACCTAAGTTCTTGTTCCATTTCTGAACGAACCGCTAAGGTTTGGAACACCCTTCCGGCGACCGTGTTTCCTGCCATGTATGATTTGAGTCCATGATGCTCCAACTTAGACCTCATTATTGCTTTTCTTAAGCACGATTGTCGTCAAGCCTATCTTGTAATAAAAAAAATTGGCAGTCATAGGGACTTTTTTCATGTCATAGGGATTTAATTGTTTTAAATGAATATTTAAAACAATTAAATTATAAATCTTAAAACTAAGGCATTAAAGGTTCATTATGAATGTAGTATACTATAGTGTATTTATATAAATTTCTTTTGTCTTTGTAACAACGCGGCGTCGGTGTCAGTGACGTGAATCCACAAGTTTACCCCCTACCAAAAAGTGATCAACGCGGCTAAAGAAGTTTTCACTTCAAAAGTCCTTGTAATGTCATCTATGAAAGAGCCAGCAAGAAACCCGGCGATTGCTCTGTAAAAAACAATCAGAGGTGATTGATAACGTTACGTTGTAGCAATCACTTTACGTTACAAGGCCCCGTATGATATTTAACCAACCACTAACGCCATCTAGTGTCGACTAGCAGCAACATCCCACGCATGCCATCTCCCGACGCCATCCCATCCATACGTCAGACGGGTCAGTATGCGCGCAGACGTCGACGCAATCGGGCGTGAAGTGAAAAATGTATTTCGCACGGATCATTACACAGTTCCATTGTAATAAATCGTTGTACGGCGCTGCTTCTGACGTCTTGTCGTAGACGATTTGCCGTGGTTTTTCCTTTATTTATAATTTATAAAGTTGACGGTGGTTAATTTTGTAATTGCTTCTGTAGAATGCCCGATGGATTCGTTATAATAGAGCTTTAGAATGATTAAACAGTGATATTACTCGTAGTTTGTCCATATAGTGATTTTAGTTGCGATTTTTTGGGATTCGAAGTTGTTCTACTGATGTTATTTTTCTTAGGCCTATGTAAAGATCACCTTGGAGTTTTTTTATCAGTGACATTATAGACAAAACCTATGAGAAAAATCTTAAATCTTTAACTGTATGTGGATTTGTCAGTCTGTCACCGTTTTTTTCCTTTTATCGGTTACACGCTGGGCGCCAATCTGTAATATGTGTTAGATTTACTCGATTAATGTGTTTTTAAATACTATGTTTAGTTGATTCCTGTGGGGATTAAGAGTTTCCTGTGGGACTTGTTTTATTTACTGGGATCAAAACTATCCATCTACAGATTCTGCACCGAATTTCATCCAGATCGGTCTAGCGCTTGAGACGTTATAAGGAAAGTAAATAGACACACAGATTGAGTTCGCATTTATAATACTATTTTGGTGATGCCCACGATTTAAATTATTTGATTCCTTCGCGAACTCTTTAATTTTCCGACATAAAATGTAGCTTATATGTTAATTCAGAGTATAAGCTCTGTCCATTCCAAATTTCAGCCAAATCGGTCCAGCCGTTGCGCGTGAAGGAGTAAACAAACATCCAAACTTACAAAAATTTACATTTTTATAATATTATGTAACTAGCTGATGCCCGCGACTTCGTCCGCGTGGAATTAGCTTTCGTTTGACCGATTTTGAATGATAAGAACAAATAAGTATGGATGGATGGATGGATTGATTCGTAACACTTATAATAACAGCAATCTTTTCGTTGCTCAAAATTAGGGCTTCCAATACCGGGATCCCGGACTTTTTTCGTCCGTTTTCAATACCGGTATTGAAATGTCTAATACCGGGATACCGGTATTGGTGACACTATGAACAAAACAGTGACTATTACATATATTTCTTGGTACATGCCACTGTTTTTATTCAGCTAAGTTTAAAACTTGTATCATGAGCACATTAGCTCAATAAAGAGCATCTTTATTGCTTAAAACCAGTGAAGAAAAGTCACCAGTTTTGATCACTCAGAGAGAAAAATTAGTGTTTGAATTTAGAACCCTTGGTTTGGCATTTCTATTTCATTAACTCATGAAACGTTCAGAAATCTGTTTTTTATCCAATGCAATTTTTTGTATCCCGGGGAAGGACATAGGCTACTTTTTATCCCGGAAAATTAAAGAGTTCCCGCGGGAATATAAAGAAATACCTATTCAACCGATTGTGATGAAATTAGGTACAGGTATAGGTTGTATCCCGGGAAAGGACATATGCCTCTTTTTATCCCAGAAAATTAAAGAGTTCCCGCGGAAAACAAAAATCGTTAATCCTGTTACTGAAAATCTCGTATATGAGATTTTCAGCATCGAATATCACCTTCACCATATATTTCTTAAACTGTCTTAATATAAACCTGCCTCAACACAATATAGTCCCATTGCGTACGCCATTTTCTGCTAAGTGCTAAGTGCTCAGTAAGTGCTGACATTAATTATTGTTTTATATTGTTTCAGAAGGAGGCTGCTACGGGCAAGATGAAAAGGACAGGACACCAATATCTCTCTCTCTCTTATCAACCATGAGGCTGCTACGGGCAAGATGAAAAGGACACCAATATCTCTCTCTCTCTCTTATCAACCATGATGCTGCAACGGGCAAGATGAAAAGGACACCAATATCTCTCTCTCTCTCTCTTATCAACCATGATGCTGCAACGGGCAAGATGATAAGGACACCAATATCTCTCTCTCTCTCTCTTATCAACCATGATGCTGCAACGGGCAAGATGAAAAGGACATCAATATCTCTCTCTCTCTTATCAACCCATTGGCTCACTAAGGAGCAGGAGTCTCCTCTCGGAATGAGAAGCGTTTGGCCGTAGTCCACCACGCTGGCCAAGTGTGGATTGGCGGACTTCACACACCTTGGAGAACATTATGAAGAACTCTTGGGCGTGCAGGTTTCCTCACAATGTTTTCCTTCACCGTTTGAAGCATGTAATTTAATTTCCTAAAATATAACTTTGAAAAGTTGGAGGTGCGTGCTCAGGGATCAAACCCGCGACCCCTTACAAGAAATCGAGCGTCTTTTTTTATTCCACTAAAAGTTAGCCCTTGACTAATTGCGATCTCACCTGATGTTAAGTACTGGTGCAGTCTAAGATGGTAGCGGCCTAACCTGCTTAGGATTTTATTTTTATTTTTGGCCATTGCAATCTCATCTAATGGTACTAATGATGCAGTCTAAGATGGTAGCGGGATAACCTGGGGGTATGGCAGTTATATTAAACCCATACATATTACATACCCCTAATTTCTACACGGCATCGTACCGGAATGCTAAATCACTTGGCGGCACGTCTTTGCCGGTAAAGTGGTAACTAACCACGGCCAGACTAGAGAAAATTCAGAAATTATAAATTCCCAAATTGACTTTGCCGGGGATCGAACCCGGGACCTCCCACGTTAAGACAACAGCGCTCAACACAATTTCACAAGTGAAATTATTGCAGCCTTAGAATTATTCAAGTAATATTTTTGAAGTGAAAATTACTTTAGCCGCGTTGAGCACTTTTTGGTAGGGAGTAAACTTGTGGATTCGCGTCACCGATATGCTCGCGAACAGCGACATGCTCGCATTGGTTAAAAAAAAATCATTCTACCGGCAGTCCCTATACTGCCAATTTTTTTCTTTTTCAAATTTTTTTTCTTGGAAATCAAATAAATTTAAAATTACATAATATTTGTAATTTAGCAAATCATTCTCTCTTATTTCAGAACACTGCGCAACTGCTGTCAAGATAGAAAAAATACAGAAAGAAGATTCGGCATTTTTAGCCCAATGCTGTAGCGCTTTGGTACCTACCTATCTTAAAATGAAAATCCATATGACCTCCACATCTCAACTCTCGGTCTTCACCTGCGGCTCAGGCATTTACGTTATAAACGTTTGCACCTAGAGTGTAATTTTCATCATGCTGCACATGTAGCATAAGTAATTCAAGTCTTAAGGATAAAGGAGAGAAATAGGCATTCCAACTGGTGTTCACAGTTATTGAAGTGAAAACTTCTTTAGCCGTATTGAACACTTTTTGGTAGGGGGTAAACTTGTTGATTCGCGTCACCGACATGCTCCGCGTCGACATGCTCGCGTTGTTACGAAGACAAAAGGTCTTAAATATAAATATACTACATTCGTAATTAATCCTTAATACTAAGGCATTAAGGTTTTAAGGTTTATATTTTAACTAGCTGTGATGCCCGCAACTTCGTCCGCGTGGTTTGAGTTTTTTTGGATTCCCGCGGGAACTCCTTAATTTTCCGGAATAAAAAGTAGCCTATGTCACTCTCCAGGTCCCCAACTATACCCATGCAAAAAATCACATCGATCCGTTGCTCTGTTGCAGCGTGATTGAAGGACAAACCAACAAACAAACACACTTTCGCATTTATAATATTAGTAAGTATTTTTTTAAATATTCTTTTTCACTCATATCTGCAGTCCCTATGAGTGCCAATTTTTTTTTAAATTATTATACATCATTCAGTCATAATAATATTAGGTAGCATCCACAACGGTAATTATTTCACTTTTGGAACTGCTGCAACTTTTTTATTCAACGCATTAGAGCTTAGTTGCCAATAAAATGTAGAGATCGTGTGTATTTTAGGTACCAAAGTGCTTTAGCGCTGGGCCCACGCTCCATACAAAATCGCCCATTGTTCTTTTCACATTGAAAAAAAAATTGTAGGTCCACAAACTTACCTGACCCGGCGACAGCGTTTCTAGCATAAATAGAATTAAATTAAATAGCCTGTTTTTACATTTTTTTTAAATAGTCAAATAGTCAATAATGTTTATTCAATTTAGGTAGGTACACTACACATATTGATGTCCAGTTATTTAAATATAATGGTGATAATCAGTAACGGTATCTTACAACTAAAGCTACGAGGGTTCCAAACGCGCCCCTGGTCTGAGAGGAGCCCACAAACAAGCTCAGGTTTTTTTTTTCATTATCAACATTTCACAAATCATCTTAACTAAGGAACTATCAGAGCCACTAGAGCAAATCATTGCCAAACTTCGTTGTCATTTAAGTAATCATTTCCATGGTAATAAGATTTTTTAATGAGTTTACGTTTTACATTAACTTTGAACTTATTCAGAGACATCTACAACAAGCCTCTTCAAAGTTAGAATAAACATCAAAAACCAGTAACGCATTGACGGTTCCTCTGGTGCTGCAAATGTTCATGGGCAGCGGTAATCACTTAACATCAGGTGACCCGAGTGCTAGTTTGCTCGCTATATATATAAAAAAAAGATATATATACGCGTTTCTTCGAATGTTTATGAGTATATACGTATACGTACTTATATACGTATTCGTACAAAGTGCCTTAATTATTTTATTTTATTTTAGTACGTCGCTAGTATATATTATGAAAAATAAAATAAAAACAAAAACTAAACAGGCATAAAAATAGATCCAATTTTGCCCACCGCGCCAGGTAAGTGTGTTGGACTTTACACGGAATCTCCAAAGAAGATGGCCATAGACCTCATTTCTTGCGTTTTAATCTGTGGCAATATTACAGCTCTGTCACTTTTAGGACGCAGGGATATGACCCACCGACGCGACGTTACGAATTTATCAAACAGTTCGTAGGATTGCTACTAGATGGCGTTGTTTTAAATTTCATGTAAAGCGGGTGGTAAACGTGCAATATATAATTTAGTAAAATTATATTTATTTTCTAGAAAATATGTTATATCCGTATTTTTGTTTATAGTTGAAGTAAGCGAATTCTTCAATAACGTTTACTTGTTATTTTTTTTATTTCAAAGACAAGACAAAGTAGTTGGTTTTTTCACGTAGCAACTCCGTGGAATATCAGAAAAGTAGATAGATAATTAATTTATTTGCCCACGAAACCAAAAATTTACATACACCTAGTAATAAATATAAAATAATTATTGTAATATATTTATAATATAAAATTATTGAAATATTATTGAATTATATACTTAATGTGGTTTTAGGTCTTAGTCTTAATTCGTCAGGTTAAAAAAAATATTTTTTTGATAATAATAGCTATTTATGCAACTGTATCGTAATGAGGGTCATTTTAATTCGAGTGCTGTTTTTTGATACGAGGCTTGCCGAGTATCAAAATAGGATAGTACGAGAATTAAAATGACTAATTACGTACAGTTGCATACAAGATTTTATCTACGACAAGGACGTCTTTATAATTTTTTACTTTGTAAATTAATAAAAAAGTCAAATCAATTGACTGGTTGGGAAAGTGCCAGAACCCAGAGCCGCTAAGCTATAGGTATCCTATTTATGAAGATAACCATATCGATACAGCTACGACTCATAACGATACAGCTCCCATACAACGAACTGTATCGTTATGAGAAGCAAACACGAAAGAGGGTTCAATTCGATATAGTTGTCAAATTCGAAATTGGAACTTTTCGATGCTGGAGTAGATAATAATATATTATATAACTGCTCTTAACAAAGGACTAATCCAGAAATACAAATAAGTATTACTTAGAAGATAATTATAATTTGTGTTAGTTGTAAAATTATATTGTAATCTAATGTCATTTCTATGATGAAGCGCGCATACCAGGTGACCTAGGACAAAACTTTTTCACTTCCGACGCTGACGGTTTGGTTTTTTTCTGTTACTTATGCTTTCGATTTATTTTTCATTTCATTTGAGCCCTTGAAACTCATGTAAGAAATTGCACATTTACCACCTGCTACTTATAAAAAAGAATAGAAGAAAAGAAGAGAAGATAAGAGAAGCACAGTGTTGGGCCCTTGTCATTCTTCTTGCCCGGTGTTATTCGCTACTGGACGGAGAACTGATAAGGGCCTGATCTGTGCTAGAACGACGGAGAAGAGAAAAGAAGAAAAAAGAAGGAAAATAAAATAATTGTATTTTCTGATAACTGTATTTTCTGTATTAGAACATGTATACATATTCTACTAATATATATAAAATGAATAATATTTATTATAATTTAATATAAGGAAAATGTGACTGACTGACTGATCTATCAAGGCACAGCTCAAACCACTGGACTAGCTGTTATGACGCAGACAACCGCTATGAAAGAATTTTTGAAAATTCAACCTCTAAGGAGTACCCCAACCCCCTTTCAAATTTGTATGAAAATGGAACCTAACGTCAGCGAAGAAAAGCTAGTATTGTAATATATTACCTACATAATATTAATACCTTAATATTAATTACCGTAATAATATGTAAACGTAATTGTTTACCGATCCGGGGGCATTTTAACATCGCATAAAGCAGTATAGTTTTAATATTGTTGACGTTCGTGTTTTAGAATTATAATCCTTATTTTAGGGACGTCAAGAATCATAAAATTGACATTTGAAATAATACTACTTAAGTAGTTAACCCCCAGAACTCCTGTACGGAGTCGCGGGTTTGATCCCCGGGCACGCACCTCCAACTTTTCGAAGTTGTGTGCGTTTTAGGAAATTAAATATCACTTGCTTCAAACGGCGAAGGAAAACATCGAGAGGAAATCTGCACACTCGAGAGTTCTTCATAATGTTCTCCAAGGTGTGTGAAGTCTGCCGATCATGGCCATAGTGGTGGACTATGGCCAAACCCTTCTCATTCCGTGTCCTGCTTAGTAGTGAGCCGGCAATGGGTCAATCAATCAATCAAATATTAATTTATTCAAATTAGTATACTGTAGAGTGTAGGTACATTTCCGTCAAATTACTTAAAAAACATGACGGTGATAATTAGTTACGGTATCTTAAAACTAAAACTACCAGGGTTCCAAACGCGCCCTGGTCTGAGAAGAGCCCGCAACAAACTCAGCCGGGGTTTTTTTCATTATCACCATCTCACAAATCATCTTAACTAAGGAACTATCAGAGCCATTAGAGCAAATCATTGCCAAGCTTCCTTGTCATTTAAGTAATCCTTTACATGGTAATAAGATTTTTCAATTCGGTTTGATAAGAGAGAGATTTTTAGAGATTATTGTTTTGTAGCTCTACGAACAATTGTAAACTAAATAGGTTTATAATAAGGTACAAAAGTTCTCTGTTCCCTCACTCTCATAGTCCAATGCAACGGCAATCCGACATGACTGGGGTGAGGTCGGGGTGGGGTCCCTTGGGGGTTTTACGTTGGCTTAAAGTTCTTTTTAATAAGTAGTTACTTATGTGAATTTTGAGGTGTCTTGTATTTTTAGTGTAAAAATTGTTTTTAATATAATATTATTTTTGAGAAGTACGTTTACTATTAATGTATTATTGATAATTGTATTAAAAATGTATACTCTTCATTTCTAATATAATATATTGATTGTAAATAATTATGCCAATAAAGAGTTCTTTATACTTTTTGTGTTTTAATTTATAATTAATATTATACCTAAATGCAAAAGTAACTCTGTCTGTCTGTGTCTTACTTAATCACGCCTAAACTGCTGAACCGATTTAAACGAAATTTGGTACAGAGATAGTCTAGAGCCTGAGAAAAGACATAGGCTACTTTTTAATGCGTAAAAGAATATATTATTATAATAAATAATGTAAGGGCACAGTATTATGATACCAATACTGTGGTAAGGGGTTGAAATAGGGGATGGAAATTTGTATGGATATTACGTCATTTTTAAAGCTAGAAGCTTGAAAATTTACCCCAAACAATAGGGGATGAAATTTTTTGTGTGAACTGTGATGACGTCGGCAAAATAAAAATATAAAAGAAAATACAGAGAATTACGGAGTCAAGTATTCACATATAATATTATAAATGCGAAAGTTTGGATAGATGTATGGATGGATGGATGTTTGTTACTCAATCACGCCAGAACGACTGAACGGATCTGCAAGAAATTTGGCACAGAGATAGATTATAGTCTGGATTAGCACATAGGCTACCAAAAAACCTAAATCCGGACAAAGTCGCGGGCATCACCTAGTTTATAATAATTAACAATAACTAGATATTATGTAAGCTAACCTGCAAACAAAATCAGAGATCCCCGTGTGGATTTTTAATTCCACTACAAGTTAGCCCTTGACTGCGATCACATCTGATGGTAAGTGATGATGCAGTCTAAGATGGTAGCGGGCTAACCTTTTAGAGGGATGGCCAGTTGTATTAAACCTAGTCGGTTGCTAGCATCGCACCGGAACACTAAATTGCTCGGTGGCACATCTTTTCCGATAGGGTGGTAACTAGGCACGGCCGAACTTAACCAGACTAGAGAAAGTTCACAATTTATAAGTTCCCAAATTGACCGTGACGGAAATCGAACCCTGGACTTATCAGACAAGTCTGGAATTATGAGAATAATTGTGTCTACTATATTTACCACACCCACCACTACAGCCTGTTAACGTCCCACTGTTGGGCACAGGCGTCCACTCTCATAGGAGAGAGGGAATTAGAGCTTAGACCACCACGCTGCTCCAATGCGGGTTTACGGGCTTTAACGACTATCATCATGTTAGTGATAATAACCGGGACCGACGGCTTAACGTGCTCTCCGAGGCACGGGGGTGAAACACCGCCAACTTCCAACTCCGGGCTGGTACCAAGGTGAGAATTTCTGAATTTAACCCAAATAAATGAAATTAAACCCAATACCAATTATTTTGCCCGACCGGGAATCAAACCCAGGACCTCGTGATCCGCAATCGACTATGCTAACCGCTAGACCTGTGAGGCAGTTACATCACCACTCAATCTATATTTACCAATCAAACATTTATCGGATTGGACGATGGTGCAGAAATATTGGGTACTAGATGACTGCCTGATGATGCCTGTGACTTCGTTCGCATGGACAAAGGTTTTTGTATAAAAAGTATGTCCTTGCCTGGGATACCCAAGGGATACCACCTATCTCTGTACCTAAGGAGACGGTTCAGATTTGTATGGGGCGTAGGCCAAGTCTTGTACAAGCAGAGAAATGAAGGAAAATAAAATACTAGACCACTTTTTATTGGTCAAATTGTTAGATGCCATCAGTAGGTATTATATTTTTAGATAAACTTATGCTGTAATAATGTATACGTTTAAAATTATTTATTAGGTAAGTATGGCAATGGTATTGTATCTGTGAGTAAAGGAATGAAACGGAGTGTGAGCCACAGATTTGTACTTAAATCTGTGGCGCAAGTAATGTCTGTGGTAATGAGCGAGGGTTGTCTGTGTTCACCTCGTACATTTTGAGTCTTAATCTATGGTTGAATCATAGGTTTGGGATTGGTCTTTGCTGGG
Source organism: Erebia aethiops (assembly GCA_923060345.2). Lineage (NCBI taxonomy): Eukaryota > Metazoa > Arthropoda > Insecta > Lepidoptera > Nymphalidae > Erebia > Erebia aethiops. Next base: position 991,391 of record OV281087.1, on the reverse strand, counting down.
CGTAGCGGAAACCAATCTTTAATCTATGGGTTCAATAAATCGAGTCACTACGATTCATCACTTTACCAACCGCCTAAGAGGGCGCTTCCCGCCAAAAATATGTATAAGGATATACTAGTCTGTGCTTCCCGCCGATGGAACGGTAATAAGCTTTGAATAAAAATCTCATCTTGTTTATCTGAAACCACGCTATTTTATTATCAGAAGTGGCAATAACCTATTTTTAAATTGGCAAAATCGGTCGCCGAAAGCGATCAAAACGCTCACATCATAATTATTCCGGCAAACGGAGACAACGGCATGATGATACTACGAGTGAGTCATCGTACAGCTCCGACACGAGGAATCGAAGTCCACCAAGAAAAAGCCGAGATCGTTCGTCTGCTTATCGATCTCGTACTCAACGCAGCACTAGCAGACGTACCGCTGTCACTCCAGAATTATGCGACGTTGTATCTGCGACCGGACGAGTTGGAAGTTGTACTGAAGGCGAAAGAAGAAAATTAGTACGATCAAGAAATTCTGCGACCGGACGAGATACCATCCAACTACTCTCTGAGAAGGCGAGCGACGGTGCGTCACGTGGGAGTCACGCCGAAACCTCCGTGGCTGCACAGGCGCCAGATTGTCTACATTTAGCGACTAAAGACACGGTGCCCGAAGCCACCACGCCAGGGGCTGCGCTCGCCGCCGTTGCCGCTGCAGGTGCTGAGAGTTACCTCGCAGGACATCAAGTGCAGGTATCACAAAATGGTATATCAGGTCAGTGTGATATTACTAATACTATACCGAATGTTGTTTTAAATCCTAATGAATTTGCTCAAATTTTGCAATCCCTTGTAAAGCCTGGATTTTCATCAATTAATACAAATGTAAATAATATGATACCGGAATTTGACCCATCGATTAAAAATCATCGAATAGATTTGTGGTTATCCAAGGTTAACGAGTGCGCGAAAATATATCATTGGGATGAAGCTCACATTATGCATTATGCATTGCCTAAACTTGTGGGTAATGCGAAGAAATGGTATCAGGGTCAGACGTCTGTGTTACGTAATTGGCAAGAGTGGCAGGTTCTTTTGCGTAAAGCTTTCCCATCTGAGACCAACTATGGTGTACTTTTGTCGGAAATGCTTGAACGTCGACTTAAATTTGGTGAAAATTTGGACGAATACTATTACGAAAAAATTATGTTACTAAATGCATGCGAAATTTCTGGCAAAAGGGCCGTAGACTGTCTTATACATGGCATAGATGATCGAACTGTTCGTGCGGGTGCATCGTCAGGACGGTTTACTGAATCGGAAGATTTGTTTAAGTTTTTAAAAGATGTCTGTAAAGAGCAAAAAGATACTTTTAGAAATTCTAACGCAACTAAAACCCGCTCAGTTATTATTTGTAATAGATGTAATGAGCGAGGTCATCGGGCAGCCCAGTGTCTTGCTAATAGCCCCAAAAATAATCAATCCTCGTCGTTTGTTGCAACTTGTTTTAATTGCAAAGACAAAGGTCACAGGATCCAGCATTGTCCCAAGCCTATTATTAAATGCGGTAATTACTCCCGTTTTGGGCACAGTACTAATGAGTGTAACATGAAAAACAACACAAAAAATAATGAAAAACGTGTGATGTTTGTTGACGGTACAAATTCAAATAATCTTAAATATTATAAAGAAGCGGTAGTCAATAAGCGTCATTCTATTCAGTGTTTTGTTGATCTAGGGAGTGATTGCTCGCTTATTACCAAAGGAACTGTAGAGAAACTTTGTTTGGAGGCGTCGAAAGAATGTTTACCCTCCATACGAGGCGTGGCTGATATGGTAATTCCAGTACTAGGGAAAACTACCTTCTCTTTGTGCATTGATTTAGTCGAAGCAAATATTACCGCTTACGTTATCGAAGACCAACATTTACACGTACCCTTACTTATCGGTCAGAACTTTACCGAACTACCAGACATTGTCATTACAAAAACTGAGAAATCCTTTAATATTTTGTCACGAAATGCAATATCCGAACTTCCTAATATTGACGACGATTGTTTAAATAACAGAAAAATCAAACTAATTGTTTTGTCGGATACAAAAATAAATACTGTAGATCTATTAAACTGTTATTGTTCAGATTTGGAAGATACTGACATATATGTCCCAAGTTCTTATAGAAATATAAACGGTCAAGAATATTATATACAGGAGGGTGTGTATCAGATTAGGAACGGTAAATGTAAGTTGTTAATATTGAACATGGCTAGTACTACAGATCATCAACCGCTTTATTTTATTAAAGATTCTATTATTGCTCGAGCAGTTCCCATTTATCACGACAATTCTATATTACATTTTTCCGAAGAACACTTGCGCTGTCTTATCACGCGCATTCTGGAACCACTTGATCATAATGATATTCATATTAACTCTGATTTAACTTCCGAGCAAAAAGATATGGTTTACAATTTAGTTAATAAATATCGCGAATGCTTTGCCCAAAATTTGTCCGAATTAGGATGTACAAATATTTCAGAGTTAGATATCAAATTGACAGATGAAACCCCTGTTTCTTATCGTCCCTACAGATTAAGTCACTCTGAAAAGGAAATAGTGCGTAACATGGTCAAAGAGTTGGAAGAGAATAAAATAATTGAAGAGTCAGATTCTGCGTACGCCAGTCCGATTCTCTTAGTTTCCAAAAAGACGGGGGGCTATCGATTGTGCGTTGACTATAGGGCGCTTAATCGAAAAACCGTTAGAGATCTTTACCCATTACCTCGGATAAATAAATAAATAAATAAATAAATAAAATCTTTATTTGGGATTTACAAAACACAGAAAACCAACATAATACAGAATATACTTAATAAGAATACAGAGAGAAATAACTTATATATAAACTTATATACTAAACCCTAATGTTATAAATAAACACCAATCTGTGTAAAATAAAATCCCAAAAAGGGCATCGACTCAGCGTAATGCTGATATGGTGTAAATGCACCATATTAGCGCTGATTTTCAGTCGACCCCTTGAGCTTCGACGTCCCGGGCCGGCCCGGGCTGCCCGTCAATCTCACTACGCTGACCAACAAACCGAACAAATTCATATGAATTAAACATTTGGATAAATTTCAATATATCAGACTGATTTAAAACAACAAAAGACATATTATGACCTATTTGTGCTGCCTCCCCGAGAATCTGGATGAAAACGCCAAACCAACAATATATACGTAAATACATTTTCACCTAACCAAATTTTTGCTTGTCCAACAAAATCTTTTTGAGTTTACATTTAAACGTAAACACTGATTTCAGGTTTTGTACCGGTGGCGGGATTATATTCCAGATTCTAGAGAAAGCAAGTCTAAAACTGCCCCGGAATGCGGCGGTCCTGTGTCTTGGCACAGCCATTGGACACGCCGAACCTCTCGGTGCATATCTACTGTGCTGCCTTGCCCACTTAATTTTCGTGAAGAGATATTCCGGTTTACCAGTAGAAATAACACCAAATAACAAAGTAGCCAGATGCAAGTTTCTTCGGGCTGACATATTTAGCAAATTTGCCTGATTAAGATATGGGCTGATATGTGAACGAGGAGCAATATTAAAACAGAAGCGAGCGCAAGCGTTTTGGACTCTCTGTATTAATTTTTTAGTTCTTTCCAACAAACACGGCCCATATGCTGTATCGGCATAGTTGAGTTTAGACAAAATGAGGGAATCGCATAGCCGTATTCGAACTTCTACACTCAGGTAAGATCTTATCTTATACAGAACTTTCAATCGATAGAAACAGTTCTTGACAATATTTTTTATATGTGACTCAAAGTGTAAATTTGAATCAAAAATTATCCCCAAATTCCTTGCCTCAGAAACTCTTTCTACACAATTGCTTCCTATTCTGATTTGTACATCTAAACTTTCTATAGTTTTTGTCATTTTAGAGGTACCTAAAATCATGCACTTGGATTTCAGAGGATTCAATAATAGTGAATTCTTTTCTGACCAGTCAGCTATTCTATTTAAGTCATTGTTAAGTTTTGTTTCAGCATCTGTAGCATCCTGAGGCTTAAACGAGAGGTATAATTGCACATCGTCTGCATAAAGATGGTATTTGCAATTGGAGAAACAATGAATTATATCTGCTGTGTAAATCGCAAAAAGCAGTGGACTAAGTGCCGATCCTTGAGGCACTCCTCGAACTACTGGAGACGTTGAGGATATCAGATGGGTACCATCACCTCGGTCTATTTGCACGAATTGAGCCCGGTTACTGAGAAAGCTGCTAAACCATTTTATAGTTGAAAAGCCAAATCCATAGAATGACAACTTAGATAGCAGCAACGAAGTATCAATTGAATCAAATGCACGAGAAAAATCAAGCAGTACCAGAATAGTTCCCATGCCTTGATCCTGGGCTGTTAGGATGTTATCAATAACATCCATGATTGCCGTTGCTGTACTATGACTTTTCCTAAAACCAGACTGGTGGACTGGCAATATACTGTTCTCCTCTACATACGATGTCATTTGAGCACATACAGCCTTTTCCAGAACTTTAGATATGCATGGTAATATACTAATAGGCCTAAGATCCTTCATGCTGGCTGGATTACTTACTTTCGGAAGCGGTTTGACTATAGCAGTTTTCCATACATTCGGGAAGGTAGCTGTTATTATAGACTTATTTATAATCGCTGTTAAAGTAGCTAGACTCTGTGGCAGTGTCCAATATAACATTTGTAGGGTGATCTCATCTAGGCCTTGCGCATTTGATTTTAAACCTTTCAGAATTTTAATAATATCTGCTTCTGTTACAGGTCTTAGGTTAAAGGTATTTGGCCCAAACCGATTGAATTCATAGTATGTGAGATTAGATAATGAGAGCCTTTCACTACGTGGAATATTCAAGAAGTGTGTGTTTAACTTCTCCGGATCACATAAAGTTGATGGTATATCATACTCTTGTTTCTTATTAACCCCTATATTTTTTTTTAAAAGTTTCCAAAGCACAAGTGGTTTTTCTATGCACTGATTTATGTAAGTCTTAAAATAAGCCTTTTTTTCTGCTTCCATAGCCTCCCATACAAGTTTTTTAAAATCCTTATAATACTTCTTGTGCGATTCATTTTTTGATGCTTTATATCTAGAATGACTCTGATTTCGCAGCGCTATCATTTTCTTAATGGTAAAAGTTATCCAAGGGCATGATTGCTCATTTATCTTTATCTTTTTTACAGGGGCATGGATGTCAAATAAAGTTAAAATGTAAGCGTTAAATTTCGAAACCATATCTTCAACATCGTCCAAACAGTTGATGTCATTCCATGGAACATTATTTAGGTCCACATTAAAGTCCTCTGCAATAATATCTTTTAGTGGTCTTATCGTCACCCAACGGGGTGCTGTCTTAGCTTTCTTTAGATTAAATGTGACAGCGATAATGGCATGACCACCTAACTCTTTTATATGATTTACTTCGACATCTCGAATCGAGCCGTCTGTACAGACCAAATCTATCAAAGTCTCACTATGATCGGTAAAATGTGTTGGTTCTGTGATGACCTGCTTGAGATTCATATAGGTTAAAAAATCATTGAATAGTTTAGTTTTGCCGTCAAGTGGGTTAAGTAAATTGATATTGAAATCTCCCAAAAGTACTAGGCTATCACAACTTGAGAAAAGAGACAGTGATTGGGTTATAGAGTCGATAAACAAGTCGACATCCTGCCATGGTGGCCGGTAAGCTGTGCCCACCATAAACTTTTTGCTACCGACCTTCAAACTTAACCACATTTGTTCTACTGACTGGGGATTCGGATGCTCACAAATAGTAAACTTTATGCCTTTCTTTACATAAAACCCCACTCCTCCTCCACGCCCCCCTTTTATATTCAACGGCCGCGGTGAGTGAAGAAAGCGGTAGCCAGGCACTTGTGGAGCAAGCCCCTCCTCCCCCTCCTTAAGCCAGGTTTCATTTATAGCTATTATTTCTACATCTATATCACTCATCGCCACCAAGAATTCCTCGTGCCGGGTTCCAAGAGAGCCTGCGTTAAATAATCCAACCTTAAAGAGTTTTGACTTAACTTTTATGTCCAAGCAATTTCATTAAGTTAAATTTGGCAATAAGTATAATTCGTTTCGAATAATATAAATGGCTCTCAGTTAAGATGTGGCATACACTTGGTGTAAAAGAGAACATCGCAACATCGTATTCACACATTTGCGAGAAACCTAGCTTAAATGCAAAAGTGTTGGTTTTTACTGATAATTCATTATTTAGGTAATATAGAAAGGGATGAGGTAAAGTGAAAACTGTAAAAAACACCCGGGGGCAAAACACCGCAGCAGCTGTATAAAATAGAAGATAGAAATTATAGACCCTTTGTATTAAAATATAATAATTATTATGTAATGTGTGTGATAATTGCCTACTAATTATTTTGTTAAACAGCAATAAATTATTGCAATTTTTAGTGTCAGTTGTGTTTTTCACTATCAGTCTGCTATACCCAATTTCAACATAAATACACTGAAATGCTCCGCATGTTACAAAATCTAGTATACATTCTGTGTAAGTGTATGCTCTACATAGACACAGACTTACATAATAAAAAGTAAGGATTCGGGTATCCGACCTTAAGTTGATCTCGTTATTTAACAATGCACCTGAAATATTAGACTGCACCAACACTGACCACACCAAAAACACGATCAACGTCTGCCTCTATTTTGATGCTGTGAGCTGGCTGTCCTTCTGCCTTCCGCGCGTAGATGCGCCCACGATTGGTCCAAGTGAACTTCCACTGCATCTTCCGCGCCGCTTCTCGTGCAAGGTAGGATAGACGATCAGATTGACCTACTTAGCGGTAATTCATATTTTATTAGTCTTGACATGTCTAGCGGATATTATCAAATACCTATTAAAGAAGAGTGTAAATATTTAACCGCTTTTGTAACACCTGATGGTCTTTATCAATTTAGACGGGCCCCATTCGGTCTAGCTAATTGCCCTGCTGTTTTTCAGAGGACTGTTAATAAAATGCTTGGAAAGTCACGTGAAAAGTGCGCCATAGCATACATGGATGATCTTCTTATTTCTGGTAAAGATTTCGAAGAGTGCTTAATAAAACTCGAACAAACTTTTATATTATTAAAAGAAGCAGGTCTCACATTAAACATCAAGAAGTGTCGTTTCTTTGATACTATTATTAATTATTTAGGATTTGAAATTTCCGGTGAAGGAGTCAGACCTGGTAAAACCAAAATTGACGCAGTTATATCTTTCCCTGAACCAAAAAACGTCCATGAGGTTCGACAATTTATAGGACTAGCAAGCTACTTTAGGAAATTTATTGAACATTTTGCTACGATAGCTAGACCTTTGACTGACCTTACGAAACAAAACCATCCTTGGAAATGGGAACAACAACAGCGAGAGGCATTCTTAATACTAAAAGAAAAATTAACACAACGTCCAATTCTTGCTCTTTATAATCCTGAATATATTACGGAACTACACTGCGATGCTTCCAAGGTTGGACTGGGTGGAATCCTTTTTCAAAAAGAGTCACCTAGTTCACCTTTGAAACCTGTTGCATATTTCAGTAGAAAAACTACTATAGATGAGGAAAAACTGCATGCATATGAATTAGAGACTCTCGCTGTGGTTGCCTCATTAAGTCGGTTTAGAGTATATTTATTAGGGAAACCTTTTACCATCATCACTGACTGCAATGCCCTGAGATCCACTTTTTCAAAAAGAGATATAATACCTCGCGTGGCACGCTGGTGGATCGCTTTGCAAGAGTACGATTGCTCAATTGAATATAAACCTGGTCAAGCTATGCAACATGTAGATGCACTCAGTAGAAATCCACTTCCATGCGCCAGTGATGATGATAAAAATGAGCATTTGAGTCGCGTGCTCCAAATTTCCCAAGACGACTGGTTACTCAGTTTACAATTAACCGATCCCAAAATATGTCACATACGTTCTGTGCTCGAAGACCCACAATATAATGATATGGTTGATATAAAACAGAATTTTGTCGTGAAAAATAACCGGTTATATCGAAAGGTGATCTCAAATGTGTAGTCCCCACAAGTGCTAGGTGGCAAATTTGCCAACGCAATCATGATGACATTGGTCATTTTTCAGTTGACAAAACACTCGAGAAAATTAAAAAAGATTTTTGGTTTACAAAAATGAAAAAATTTGTGACTAAATACGTCAAATCATGCTTGCATTGTGCTATTGCTAAAGAGCCCGCTGGTCCTAAAGAAGGATACTTACACAGTATACCCAAAACCGATATTCCGTTCCACACCATCCATATAGACCATTTAGGCCCCTTTGTAAAAAGTTCTCATGGTAACCAGTACATTTTATTGATCGTGGACGCTTATACTAAATTTTGTCTAGTCAAACCGCTGCGAAATACAAAATCTAGTTCCGCAATCAGAGTTCTCAAAGATATCTGCTTTACTTTTGGAAATCCAAGTAGATTGGTCTCCGACCGCGGAACTTGCTTTACATCTCAGGAGTTCAAACGTTTTTGTGTAGAATTTGAAATCCAACATATTCTCAATGCGGTATCAGCCCCTTGTGCCAATGGCCAGGTGGAGAGATACAACCGTACAGTTTTAGATAGTCTCAGAGCTTATGCTGATAAAATGGGCGAGAACAAGTGGGACCAAAATGTAGGAAAAATACAATGGGGCCTCAATAACACCCTTAATAAAGGAATAGGTAAAACTCCCGCTGAAGCACTTTTCTGTAAAAGGCCACTTAGCAAAGGTGAAGGATCGTTAGGTGACACGTTGAGTGAAACTAGGCAGAACGACAAAAATGTTGAGGACATTAGGCAGGAAATTAATGAATACATAGATAAAGACCAAAATAAACAAAAACAGAGATTTGACCGAAATAGAAAAAATGCTAAAGTATATAAAATAGGAGATCTTGTTAAGATATTGAAGAATTTATCATCTAACGACGGTAAAAGTCGTAAACTTCTTCCGAAATATACGGGACCTTTTAGAATAACTGGCATTTTAGGAAATGATAGATACGAGATTTCTAGCATTCCCGGCTCTAATATTACGAGGGGAAAATATTCAAACGTTTGGTCAGCTGATCGTATACAACCATGGATCACCATTACGAGTGATCAAAGTGATAATTCAGATGATGAAACAGGCTCGATAAAGGATTGAAATTATTATTTGTAAAAATTCCAAAAAAAAAAAGAAAAGAACAATAGAACATAATTATATAACTTTAATGATTTTAAATATATGTATATTTTTTTTTTGATGATGACTTATAAGAATTTTTGATGTAATTTGTTTGCTTATGATGATAGAATTAATTTGAGTTATTTTTTAAAATTACAATATGTTTATGTTAATGAAGTGTTTTATGTTATTTGATTAATGTTATTGTGAGGTGATTATTTTGATATGTTTTATTTGATCCGATGATAAGTTGAAATCTGGAAGTCGCACACGGCCGTGGTGTCCTGTAGCAGCACGAGTTGCTTTTGACTTAGCGGTGAGGGGTGCGGTGCAGATGAGTATTTGAAATCTGGAAGTCGTACACGGCCGTGGAGTCCTGTAACAGCACGAGTTGCTTTTGACTTAGCGGTGAGGGGTGCGGTGCAGATGAGTATTTGAAATCTGGAAGTCGTACACGGCCGTGGAGTCCTGTAGCAACACGAGTTGCTCTTGGCTTAACGGCGAGGGGTGCGATGCAGATGAGTACCTAGTTGAAATCTGGAAGTCGTACACGGCCGTGAAGTCCTGTAACAAGACGATTTGCTCTTGACTTAACGGTGAGGGGTGCGGTGCAGATGCGAAAAATGATTCATTTATAATTCTAAATACGATTCAATACTTGGAATGTTTACATGAGCTAACTTTATATTATTATAAGAGGTAGCAAAAATGAATACATATTAAAAAGTAAAAACGAACTAGTAACTAGATGAATAGATAGATAGTATTAATGTGAAGTAAAGAAAATATGTTTTTTTTTCTGATATTAAGAGAATATATTGTGTTATGTTTTAATAAGTTTGAGGACAAACTTAATGTTGTCAGGATGGCCGACTGTTAGATGCCATCAGTAGGTATTATATTTTTAGATAAACTTATGCTGTAATAATGTATACGTTTAAAATTATTTATTAGGTAAGTATGGCAATGGTATTGTATCTGTGAGTAAAGGAATGAAACGGAGTGTGAGCCACAGATTTGTACTTAAATCTGTGGCGCAAGTAATGTCTGTGGTAATGAGCGAGGGTTGTCTGTGTTCACCTCGTACATTTTGAGTCTTAATCTATGGTTGAATCATAGGTTTGGGATTGGTCTTTGCTGGGCGTAGCGGAAACCAATCTTTAATCTATGGGTTCAATAAATCGAGTCACTACGATTCATCACTTTACCAACCGCCTAAGAGGGCGCTTCCCGCCAAAAATATGTATAAGGATATACTAGTCTGTGCTTCCCGCCGATGGAACGGTAATAAGCTTTGAATAAAAATCTCATCTTGTTTATCTGAAACCACGCTATTTTATTAAAATCTACGAATTCATAGTAATTTCAGTGGTAAAATTATGTGGGTAACAATGGCGGATTCGAATTTTCACGTTTTCAAAAAAAAACACGTTATTTTGACAGTGACTGTCAGAAATGACATTTGATATATTTCGCACCTTCTCTATGGCTGAAGGTTGCCATCTTGGAAACGTATCGAAAACTTGAAATACATTTTTATTTTTTTGCTCGTTATTTACTTTACTGTTCTAAATTATTATATTTTTAATACAATCTGTGTATTTTAAAGAAGAAGAAGAGAAGAAGACTCGTGGTAGAGTGTACAAGAGTAGGCCTAAAATGAACCATTTCCTTTCATCAAAATCGGTTGAAAAGACGGGCCGAGAATGTGTAGCAGACAGACAGGCCACTTTCGCATTTATTTCTAAATATATATTGTATAATAAAAGGAAAAGGAGGCTGGACGTGTCGTTGCCGGCTAATTCTTCGTTTACCCTAACATGCACAAAAGGAGGTTACTTTTATCTCCACTTTTGACGTATAGTCCGTGTCACGAAAGAAGACTCGCGGCGATTTGTGGAACTAATGCATATTACATACAATAACTGCATAAACATGCGACTACTAGCGCCGCCAGTAGGGGACTTCTTTCGTGACACGGGCTATAACGAGACTAGTAACCATGTTAGCTTCGGTAGACACTAGAGCTAGACAAATAGAAATAATGAGTAGACATAATTTTACTCGTTGTGCGCATACCAGCCCTACTGGAGAGCGACATAGGCTTATTAAGGAGTTCCCGTGGGAATTAAAAAAACTTATTCCACGCGAAGTCGCGGGCATTAAATCCATACTAATATTATAAATGCGAAAGTGTGTCTGTCTATCTGTACGTCTGTCAGTCTGTCTTCTACGCTTTCACGGTCCATCTGTTCAACCGATTTTGATGAAATTTGGCATACGGATAGTTTGAATCCCAGGGAAGGATATAGGCTACTTTTTATCACGGAAAAGTAAGGACTTCCCGTGGGAATCGATTCCAAGTGGACGAATCGGCTAGCAGTATAATAATTTAGTATGGGTACCTTTCGCCTGGTGGTTAGGTGATAGCAAATTCATGTTTAAACCAAATTGCATCGTGTATCGCCCCGAGCTATGCACTCACATGCAGGCATATCATAATGTACCGATGTACAATTGACACGTAGGATAATGGAATTTTAATGTTACTATTCAATTAATGTCCTCCCGACCGAATTACGGCCACGGCAGCCATTCTCCAGAGAGATTAGCCATCCGCGTGGGAGATATTATAATACACAGGTGCACTCTCTGTTCCTTTACTCTCATAGCCCGATGGGAAGGAAAATCCGACACGACCGGTGAGACATCAGGCGCAGGACCGACGGCTTAACGTGCTCTCCGAGGCACATGGGTGAAACACCGCCTCCTTCCTAACTCTGGGCTAGTACTGAGAATTTCTTGTCAGTTAAACGCAATACTTGTTATGGCCCGACCCGGGACTCGAACCCGAGACTTCGTCGGCCGCAACCGAACGCGCTAACCTCTAAGTCTAGACCAACGAGGCAGCTGCCTATTGATGCTGAGTTATTAGGTTTTTGATAATGATCTTAAGCTAATATGTAAAGAGAAGAATTTTATTTTTATTTTTGGTCTCTACTAGTTAACCCATAGAGTTAACCTTTGACTGCAATCTTACCATCAGATGCATTTAAAGCAAATGCTATTTAACAACGATTCTAAAGACGTTTCACTTAAAAAAAACTATCCGGGGATCGAACCTGTTATATCATACAGGTGGTAATGTCTTAAACACTAGGCTAGCACCGCTTCACTAGAGGACTAAATAAACTCAAGGGGTCCCCAGTTTTGAGCAAGCAGCATGGTTGGGGGTAGTACGATGTTCGGGGCACGTCATTGTCGCGGAGAATGGCCCGCGCACCGGAACTCGCTAATTGGTACCGCCGCCGGCGCACCCCGTTGCCGGAAGTTCATTTTTCTACATCCCTGGGAAGCTGTGGAGTCGACGCGAAATAATTTTTTTTATTATATGAAATTATTTATTTCACGTAGGGCAACTTGTGCCAATTATGATATTATTAAGTCGTCAGAAACTACCACCGGTTCGGAAAGCTATTCATCTAGAAGAACCGGCAAGAAACTCAGTAGTTGCCCTTTTCGTATGTACAGAAATATATATTGTTACACTTTTTAAATAACATGTTTATGTTTTATTATTAAGTTACTGGTACAGAATGTATAAATAAATAAATACAATGCATACGTTACGTAACAAGTATTACACTGACTTGTGGATTACCGAGTGCGAAGCCGGTTGCTTGCGGTTTTTTTTTTTTTTTTTTTCCCTGGGCTTTTCCGCACTTAAGCAAGGTTGCCCGTTGTGCGTGAGACCTCTGGTGCGACTCCCCGCCGGATCATTCCAGCCAGCCGAGCTCACTCCAGAATCCAAGCAGGCCGCCCAGGTCGGCGAGGACTTCCGTGAGTGTTGCTGGGGAGCCAATGTAGGCTTCTCGTTGAGTGGATACAGCACTACACTCAAGTAGTACGTGTCTCGGTGTCTCCTCGCTCTCCATGCAGGCTCTGCACAGAGGGCTGTCGGTTATGCCTAGAACATAAAAGTGTTTGTTAAGTGGACAGTGTCCTGTTATCATGCCTACAGCCGTCCTGTTGCTTGCGGTTGTTGTCATTGAGAAACAAAACCTCTCTAAAGACTTAATTATTACTAAAATATTTTTCATGATTTTCCAAAAAAGTGCTGTAATGTTATCACTGAACAGATTGGGATGTATCGGGTATCGTTAAACCCTTATATATTTTTAGTTTCCCGCAATAGCCGCCGCGCATAAAAACCTGTATTAATCAATAGCTTGCATTAACACAAGCTAGTATTATATTATGTGACAAAATATCTTCTAAAAGGTCAGTTTTCTGAGATATTATAGGCTATCATAGCTCTACTGGTGTTTCCATTTGCTATACTACGCTCTAAAATTATTCATATTAATTTAGTTTTTAAAACGACTCCACGCCACCCGTGTGCTTCGAAAGTTTACAGAAATATGTTTTTCTTTTCAAAAAAACTGAAATAATATCTATTCGTGTAAAAAATATACTTACAAAATGGTATCTGTACATTATGTATATATCTATTTGTACATAAACTGAGGAGAACTTACAGAAAATGCTTAGTTTTTCGGGTTCCGTAGGCAAAGAACTTTAGGTTTGATACTATCGATGGTTATGGTTAATGTTAAAGAACGCAGATTGGATTAATTTTTATTTTGCCGGCCAACAAAATAGATGCATTTTCAACCGACTTTAAAATAGGAGGAGGTTCTCAATTCGATTGTATGTTTTTTTGTATGTATGTTACGCGATCATTCCGCCAATTATGAATCAATTTTGATGATTCTTTTTTTGTTTGGTAGATCATACTCCAGAGGTGGCCTAAGTATTTTTTATCCACTACAAGCTAGCCCTTGACTGCGATCACACCTAATGGTAAGTGATGATGCAGTCTAAGACGGTAGCGGGCTAACCTGTTAGGGAACGTACCTACGAACGTACAGGTAGGGTACGATGCCGTGTAGAAACCGAATAGGTACGGGTTTAATATGACAGCCTTACCCCTAACAGGCTAGCCCGCTACCGTCATATATTATACTGCATCGTCACTTACCATCAGGTGAGATCGCAGTCAAGGGCTAACTTGTAGTGGAATAAAAAATATATATCCAGATAATGTTATTTTACTTTTTAGTTTAAGTTGGTACTTAAAGGTAGACCGTATAGTTTTGGAGGCGGTTTTTGTTTTGGATGAAAGCGAATAATTATTTAGATAGAACGCGGTATTACAAACATTTTTCATTAGTATAGGTAGACACGGTACTAAACCTCTGAATCAAGTCTCTAAGGCATCTCTAAGGTTATATAAATTATGTTTGCACGAGTGTATGACAAACATAACTAAATATTTAGCAGTGGCTTAAATGTTTAAAAACTCATAACGATTTTATGAAGTAATTTTTGGAGCGAAAGTATTACGCTTTGGTAGTCACAAAATCGCACTTGGGAACACGGAAAATCTCGAAAGTGTGCTAGGGATATCAATAAAGGTGAGCGCACATTATGGCGGGCTGCGTAGCGAAAATCAGAGTACTTTTTATTACTCTCTCTCTCTGCGTCGTATTTCTCATTACTGAGGGTCGTGGCCCCTTTCCATTAATCAAATAATGGTAGGAGTTATCTTGGGATAATAATGCGGTGGGTTCCGACTTCCCACGTCCTTCCGCATCGGATTCGACTAAGAGTATTTAAACAAGTAGGTTTTTGTAACGATTATTATCAAATGTTAGTGATAATAACCCGGGACCGACGAGGATACCAAAAGGCCAAATTTGAATCTCCAAATTCGGTCACCCATCCAGTTACCGAGTTGTGTCAGCGTTGCTTTATAACAATAGCAATTTTTATTTATTTTGTGCATCTGTGTTTATTGCTGCCAATAAAGATTTTTCTATTCTATTCTATTCTATTCTCAATCAACTAAGCTAAGCCCTGTCCACTCCCTTATATCGTCCAACCACTTGCGCCTTTGACGACCTGGAGCTCTCTTGCCTGCAATCCTTCCATCCAAAACTAGTCTTGGAAGTGAGAATTGGGTATTTGACAACTAGTTATTCAAATAAATTATTTTTTAGTGATTATAAAATAGAGGATCTCCCAAAAGTACTCCACAATATCCACGTCCCCTGTTACTTGTATGTTGAATAACCATTTTAAACTATCGATTAAAGTTGAAAAGTGCGTCGAGCTTTGATGACGTCACTATTCAATGTTTCATACAAAATCCCATACTAAGAGCACGTAGCACGCACTTTGTCTGGTCGGAGGCTTCGGCCGTGGCTAGTTACCACCCTACCGGCAAAGACGTGCCGCCAAGCGATTTAGCGCTCCGGTAAGATGTCGTATAGAAACCGAAGGGGTGTGGGTCTAATATAACTGCCATGCCTAACAGATTACAATCTACCGAAAAATAATGCGTTAAATTGTAATCTTTCGACAGTTTACAATCTCGCTAGATAGATTACAATCCAACGGTTTTTACAATCTTAGGGTGACATAATCCACATTTCGAAAACTTGCAATCGGTTACGTTGCGGTCCGCCAATATGCACAGACCTTTATAAACTAGCCGGGCTTTTTGCAGCATGCAGTAATTAACACATTTCACTCTAACATGATTACATGAGAGATTTTATAACGAGTGCCTGGAAAATCCGGTAGATATATCTAGATCCTTTTGTGTCTTACTAACATTAAAAAAGCTGAATTTTGGATGAATGGATGTTTGTTACTCAATCACGCCAGAACTGCTGAACTGATCTGGATAAAAATTGGCACAGAGATAGATTATAGTATGGAAAATCACATGGGTTACTTTTCCTCAATCCACGCGGACGAAGCCGCGGGCATCAGCTAGTATTGTAAATGCGAAAGTGTCCGTCTACTACACTGTGAAAATCGATATTTTGTTCAACCGATTTTGATGTAACGTAGGTACGGTATAACTATAGTCCCATAAACGTATAGTTCGCGCGCGAGTTGAATGCAGAGTACCTAAATGTCCATACATTTATGACCATTGTGTCACCATTAACACATGATACATTTACTCTGCATTCAATTCGCGCGCGAACTGTATCTGACCCAGTGACAGCGTCGCTAGTGGATATGAAAAAAAAACTTCACAGGCATAAAAATTAGTTCCAATTTTGGCCACCGGGTCAGATATTGTATAGGATAGAGTACAGATGTTAAATGTTGCATCCCGGGGATGGACATAGGGGGATGGACATTCCCACGTAATTTTTGTAAAAACTCAATCCTTTTTAAATGAAAAAAAAAGATGAAGTCGCATCATAAGGTAAATAAATTCTTTTCAAAGCTGTCTGTTACACAGCAGGTTTCCAATCTAGTTTTATTTTACCATTAGAAAGATTTTTCGTGTAATCAATACTTAGGTACCAACTACGAATATTCATAAAAAATAATAATTACGAGGTGCACCTATTCAAAATTCGTGTATTAACATAAAAAATGAATATATCTTTAGTTTTTCGGATTCAAATGAATGCAAGTGGGCGCGTACTTCGCGAATACACGAAAAATAAAACCTTTTGAAACCCGGCCGGCGCGTTTTGAGTGCTGAAAAAATTGTATTAGTGACGTGGCGATGTTATATCGATGGAATAATTTATATCCATAATTAGTAATGTCATAAAATTCACCAGTTAATCCGGCTGAGTTTGTTGTGCTCTTCTCAGACCCAGGACGCGTTTGGCACCCTCGTAACTTTAGTTTTAACTTTTTAAGATACCGTAGTTAATTATCACCATCACGTCTTATACTTTGTAAGTATGACGTTCAGGTTGCGTTTCTCTCTAGCGGCTTGGTTTAAGGACCTACAAACAAACAAACGAACATTTTTGCTTTGATAATATCAGTACGAATTCAATTTACGGTTTCACTTGCGATACTATTATTATGTATTTATAATATTAGAAATACAAATTACTTTTACATGAAATGACAACACGTTGATTTTATTCGCACTGACATGATGTTATATTTCAGTTATCTTCTAATTCTATCATAAAATGCAGTCATAGGTTTTATACCTATCCAACAACTAGATTACCAATATATTTATACCAGTACGCCCGCGACTTCGTCCGCATGCTTTAAGTTTTTTTGATTCCCGCGGGAACTCCTTAATTTTCTGAGATAAAAAGTAGCCTATGTCACTCTCCAAATCTTCAACTATACCCATGCCAAAAATCACGTCGATCCTTTGTTCCGTTACGGCGTGATTGCCGAAAAAATATCCTAAAAAATTAATAAATAATTATCGATAATCGATTAAAATACAAGAACATCACTCATCTAATGGAAGTGTACTCCCAAAGTTTGTCTGTGTGTAAATAGGCATACTCTATCATATTTCAAAAATCAAAAAAATCACCTGTCCCTTTACATTTACAGTTAGAATAAAAAATGTAAATATTTTGCATTGACTCCCGTATGCTTTAATTTGCTTCTATTGATGAAAAAAATGAGAATTCTGTAAATTTATAACTAAGTTATTTCTATTATTTTATCCTAGATGATGCTCGCCGTTTTTTTTTATTCCCGCGGGATCTCTTTAATCTTCCGGGATAAAAAGTAGCCTATGTCTTTCCCCGGGATACAACCTACCCCTGTAACTAATTTCATCAAAATCGGTTAAGCAGATGGGCCGTGAATGCGTAGCAGACAGACAGACAGACACAATTTCGCATTTATAATATGGAATGCGGAGTGCCCTTCCGGCTTCCGTTTCCCCTCCTCTTTTAATATATGTACCTTCAAATCAAGAGTGAATAGGCATCTTCTAGGCAAGCGCGCTCCACCTTAGGCTGCATCACTCCCTGTAAGCAGATCTGATTGCCAAGCGCAACCCTTATTTTTTTTTTTAAATGATGCCTGTGACTTTTTCCGCGTGGATTTTGGGTTTAAAATCCCAGGGGATTCCACTCATCAGGTTGATGCGAAAAATAACGATCCGTTGCTCTGTTGCGGCGCGACTGAAGGACAAACAAACACACTTTCGCATTTATAATATTGAGTAGGTACTATTTTATAGCATTAATTAGGGATGGTAAAAAAATTTTTATTGTTTTCGGCTATTCGTTATGGGTTTGTTACGCCATAATGATTTCATTAAAACTTATTACTCTTAAGCGTAGAGCATACCAGCATATTATAAAACTAAGTATAATGTATATCTTCTTGACGACTTCCCTGGCGCAGTGTTGAGCGCTACCGGGAATAAAATCCGGGAGGTCCCGGGTTCGATTCCCGGAAGGGTAAATTTGGTAATTTGTAATTTCTGAATTTTCCTTAGTCTGGCCTGGCGTGAGGCTTCGGCCGTGGCTAGTTGCTACCCTACCGGCAAAGACATGCCACCAAGCGATTTAAATTAGGTATTTATTATAGTGATTTAGCGTTCCGGTACGATGCCGTGTAGAAACCGATTAGGGGTATAAGTTTAATATAGCTGCCCCTAACAGGTTACCCCGCTGCCGTCTTTCATTATCACTTACCATGAGGTGAGTTCGCAGTCAAGGGCTAACTTGTAGTAAGTATCTAGATTAAAAAAAATTGCAACTTAATATCAGTAGGTAGGTACATACTCGACAGTCGACTCCTCTCTGCTGTGCCTGTTTGTTTTGGCCCTTATACGCAGTAGGTACCTACTTGTATAAAATGCATATAATATAAACATAAAATAATTGCATTTACAACCTTAAAGCATAACTTTACAATTTACCATAATTAATACTTACGCTAGTTTATATATTTTACTGCAGTGTTAAAATTAATATGTCACAAAAGGGCATAAGTTAGTTAGAGTACCAACTGTAAAATAATAATATAATCAATAATACCAACCAAACAAATATTAAATAAACGGCCAAAATGTTTGCAAGAAACATTAATATAATATGTATGTTATTAACAGTATTTCTATGTGCCATAATTGAAAGTCGTGAGGTAAATGGAGGAATGAACTGGCCAAAACCCGAGGCGAGGCAAGCCGACATAGCCGGAATATTTAAGATTATACCAAAGATCTTTAGAAGAATTCCAGAAGATTTTAATGACAAAACTGGGATCGGAGGCGGTGGTTGTGGATATGGAAAGAAAAGGGTTGGACCTGTTTGCGTTTAAGAATAAGGTTTTGCACATAATTACAAGTTTTTGCTCATGTTTACAACTTTTTGCTTGTAAATAAATCTTCTTGCTCATACAGCAATTTACTCATAATTATAATTTTTTGCTCAAAAGTAGGTACAACGCAGTATCCTTACTAAAATAAAAATAGATCTCTTTACGATCCTGTAAATCTACGTCTCAATATTCGTCATTCGTCAAGAATAGCGGCTTTATTAAAGCAACAGAATTATATTTAACAATGAGAAAAAGGAATATACCTAGTACCTACCAGATTATTTCGATGGCCAAACTGGTTTTATAGTTTATTTTGCACATAATTACAAGATTTTGCACATAATTCAAAGTTTTTGCCCATAATTACAAGATTTTGCACATAATTACAAGATTTTGCACATAATTACAAGTTTTTGCTCAATTCAAATTCAATTATATTTTTTTATATCAAATAAACTTTTACAAGCGCATTTGAATCGTCGAGTGAATCTACCACTGGTTCGGAATGTCATGCCTACCGAGAAGAAACAACAAGAAGCAAAGCCAAGCAAGCGGTGGTTGCTCTTTTGAATACATTAATTAATAATTTCATCATTAAGTGCAGATAAGTTACCGCAGTCCTAAGCATTGCTGCAGCGAGTCTATTTCATGCTCTTTTATCATTTAAGTAATGGATATCAATGGATTGAATAAAATACAATAAGTACAATAAATAAATACAATTAGCAAATCTTATTGCTCATAAATAATTTTTTTCCCCATTTGTAAAGATGTTGTTGATGTTGATCATAAATACATCCTTTTTTTCCTTTTTTCTATTTTTTTTGAAGTGAAACTTCTTTAGAATCCTTTATTCATTCGTTTCATTTGAAAATTCAATGAAACGAAAAAGCGATACTTAAAAGAGACAAACATAATATTCATAATAGGATTTAGCCTGCGAGAGAATGAGATAGAAAAATAGAATACAAGATCTCATTCTCTCATATGCTACTTTTCTAGTGTCACATCTGAGTGTATTTTTCTCTGGTCTCAATACTCAATTTATTTATTACATGTGGACATACAGGTGTCTCTACAGGAAGAAGACTTCCGTTTTCTTGAAATTCCCACCTTCTAGCTAAGTAAAGCCGGATGTAAATACTACTAAGTTAAGTGATCAGTTAATTTCAGGGACAATTTATGTATACTTAGTAGGTATATTATGTAAAAGTGCGAGTCACTCAAGTAACATTAACCACGCACCTGCGCCGCCCGGTTACACTGCTATTGCTAAATGAAATCCATAACATTAGTAAGTTTAAAATTATTTTTAATAAATGATATATCTTAAAATTTATGTTTTTCGCAATTTTTCCATTATTTGTGCTATAAGACGTTGCTTTGTACCAAATTTCGAGATTGTGAGTTCACGGGAAGTACCCTCAGTGGCGTGCAGAGCATAGAGGCATAAAAGCACTGCTTACCCTAGTAAATTATACCCCGGCCTTACAAAATATTGAAAATAAAGTTCATTCTAATTTCTAAGCCCACTCCTTCAAATAACGACACCTAGTTCCCGCACGGCGTAACTCGCGTCAAATAAGTGACAACCGATGAACGCCATCTATCGTTAGAAGAGATCGCGCGAAGCCGAAAAGCTTACTTAGCTGCTTCTTTTGCGCGTCATCGTAGGAAAATATCTTTACTCTATTCGCGTCATTCATTCATGATTCTACTCGGAATCATGAATAAATTACGCGCTTAAGAGGCAGAGCTTATTGGCTTGTGATTGGACAATCGCCAGGGTTCACCTTTGACCAATCACAAGCCGCCGTAAGCGTCTGCCGTCTAGGGGTAGGTTCCGATATACACTGGGAGCACTGTTCCAGTGCTCGTACTGGGAAGAAATTCGTTCTATTATGGACTGACAGAATACTGCCGCAGTATCCTAGGGTAATATATGACGTCATAAATCGTCGCCATTTTCGTACTGGAGCACTGGCGTTTTCGAAGTAAGGTACTCTCAGTGCTTTGATCATGTGATCAACAGCGTCTAGACTCTAGAAATTTAACGGCTTGCACCATTGATTAATTATTAATATACAATTATTTGTCGAAATAATTTCATCACGTTTAACGTACATAACCTCATTAGTAATTCGCTTATAAAGTTTTTATGCATTAGATTACTTGAAAAACAATATTTTCTTCTAAAACATCTTTCTTTCTTACTTTCACGTTAAAACAGCGCCAAAAAACATAGATGATGGATAGATAGCTACTGGACTGCGTTCCGTTTAATACCAACCAATCATAGTAACCAGTATAGGTAACTATAAAGGAACGGCTTCGCAGTATACTAAATTAAATTAAATTGACGTCACACCTTACTGAGCTCATAGTGCATATCGGAATATACCCTAGATTGTATTTTAAAACCGCGCGCGCTCGAAAGTAATAACAAACGAATGTTTTATTTTCTATAATCGAAATAAGTAGTTTGATTTCTTTTAACTATAAACTTATTTAAATTTAGTTTAAATTATTCAGATTGTTTCCTTAAATCTAAGTACGGTTTTATATTTTTAAAATATTAAGATCGAAAAAGGCACGTAATGTTTTCGTAACTGAATTCAATAAAATAAACAAAGACTAGTCCGATTTAAAAAAAAAACATTTTATAGCCCTAGAATATACATAGAAAATGATGATAATATTAAATGTTAATTTAATTAGTAAAACTCGTAAAGAAAATTCAAGATTCTTTGTTAACATTTAATTAAAAGTGATTTTTGACTCAAATAATTATAGACAGTAACTTTTTAACGCCATATTTGTATTCTAGTAATTGTTTCCTTTCGTACCGGTGTACAGTGTTTTGATTTAATTTGTGAATTATAAAGTTTTTGTGGATTTAAGTAAGTGAAGTAATTAAAAAGCAATCGGATTTGTGAATTGTGACTTTCAAAGTTTGTGTAAAGGTTTATTCATAGAACGAATTCATAAAATTATTATTTTGAAAATGGAAGATTATTCGTGTGAAATCTGTATAGGCGCTGTGTGTTTACAAAAGGTACTTAGACAAAATTTTATTTGCTTTCCCTATAATGTAAAATTAGATATTATTCGCAAAGGGAGGTGCGTACCTTTGTTACAATTATCACAAAAAAAAAGTAAAAAGGTAACTCGAGTATTTCACGTCAATTATTACGATTCTTTTAACTGGCTATGTGGCTGTGTGCACACTAATAGTTTGTTTTGTTTTCCATGCGTCTTATTTTGTAATAGCCGTTCGGTATGGAATGATAAGGGATATTCCGATCTTAATAACTTTCATAAAGCAGCTAAAAAACATAATATGTCAGAGAAACATCTAGATTCAATTTTAAAATTAAATGCATTTGGTAAAGCGCGTATAGAAACATGTTTAAACAGCCAGTATAAATTAAATATCGAAATGCATAATGCAAAGGTAGATCGTAATAGAAATATTTTTCAGCGCCTAATTGATATTGTTTGCTTTCTGGGGCAGCAGGAGTTAGCTTTTCGCGGTCATGATGACCTTGGTCTGAGGTCTTGACTCACGCTCTGACTCGTCAACGCCCAGCCCAAACCCTGGACCTAGAAATGTGAATAATGTAGACTAGGAATACCGAATAAGGCCACTTTTAAATTCACACGTATAGTGTGTGCTCGTGTTCTATATAACCGCCGATTACAATTTACCTAATGTATGACGTAGGTATACGATAACGAGCACTGCGTGCCCTAGTGCTTACCCTAGGCCAAAACCCTGTGCACGCCACTGAGTACCCTGTAGGTTTTGACTCCCTTGCTGGGTCGAAAATTTGCATAAAAATATTTTTATTATATGATGTAACTAAAAATTTATACTTTTCGCAATTTTTCCTTTATCTGTGCTATAAGACGTTACTTCGTAAAAAAAATCAAGATTCTGAGTTCACGGGAAGTACCCTGTATTTTGATTCCCTTGCGAGTGTCGAAAATTTGCAGCATATACCGGCTGTATCTTTTGATTGCGTTGGCTTAGAATTCTTTCACAGCTCCAAGGGACAGTAGACCTGAGTATTTGATATGAATTTCAGCTTGATACCTCCATGCGTTCCTGAGAAAAATGGTCTTGACACATAGACGGACGGACAACAAAGTGATCCTATAAGGGTTCCGTTTTTTTTTTGAGGTACGGAACCCTAAAAAAGCTGCTTATGATAACCTATTTTTGTCTGTGGCATGCATTTTTTAAAAAAATAAAGTTGGTCTTAGCCTACCTTCAATGAAAATTTGTTTAGAGTTTGTAGGACTATCAGCTCTTTACTTAACCATTACCTATCTCTAGCATATAATTAGTAATATCGCATTAATAATATTCCATATTTCAAACAGAATTGAAAGTTCACAAAAAACTAACCACTGGTTAACACCGGGTTAAAATGACGGTGGCACCGGCTGCCAAAATGACAAAAGTCCGCCAAGATGGAAAAACTTTCCGCCGTTCCGGGTAAAACCGGGACACTCATTAATTAATTACAATGTAACAGGAAAAGCTTTTTAACATAGTGCGTACTTACAGCAATCACCAAGTTTGGTTCCCGGTTTGGTCAATCGAAGATTATGAAATGAAATGATTTATTTATTTTATGTAGAACAATTTGTATTACTTATGATACGTAAGACTACCACTGGTTCGGAAAGATGTTTCTACCGAGAAGAGCCGGCAAGAAACATAGCAGTCGTTCTTTAAAAAAAAATGGCAGTCTGTCGATAGAAGTGAAAACGAAATGTTTCTTGTTACGGTTGATTGTAATCAGCTGTTAGGTATATTAACCCGATAAAAGGCCGGGCATTACCTGATCCTAACCTAACCTAAGAAAGAGACAAGAAAACGTAACTACAATGAATATTTCAAAAAAACATTCGCGCCGAATTGAGAACCTCCTCCTTTTTTGGAAGTCGGTTAAAAATTGACACTCAGAACATTGAACGCATAGAGTTAGTATATAGTCATATACTCGTGTGATATAGTACCAAACTACCAACAGTTCACAATCTGTCGACAGCATAGAGATATATTATATAATTCTATGGTCAACAGTTTACAATTTCGCTAGTTAGATTACAATCTAACGGTTTTTGGAATCTTACGGTGACATATACACTCAAACAACGCGCGCGAGTTGAATGCAGAGTAAATGCGCGCGAACTGCAGATTAACAAATACAGATTTAATTAATATGAAACTGTTCCATATTTGGCCGAGTGGTTATGGCCATCTCATTCTGAGAGGAATATAGTCATTAATTATTTTTAGCTTACTTCTTATTTGGTTATTTGTAAGTCTCTGTATACCCACTTCAAAAATATTCAAACATCACTTTCGCATTTATTTATAATTTATAAGTATAGTATATAATACAATTATGCTGTTTCCCGTGACTTCGTCGGTGATAACTTGGTTCGGCTTCTATTTACAATCGGATCTGAGCAGGTCTCTAGCGCGACACAAGTGGACACAAGCTACCAGTGGCGCCATCTAGTTTGACGAGATACAACTATAAGACTTGATATTATGAATTATTATGTATAATAAGGTATAGTTCCACAAACTTATCCAACCCGTTGTTAGCGTCGCTAGTATCTATGAAAAATAAAAGTAAAAAAAACTAGAGGCACAAAAATTAGTTCCAATTTTGGCCACCGGGTCAGATAAGTTTGACACAGGTTACTAGTAAGGTTCGGAGTTCGGACCCATCCACATTCCACACACGCAACGGCCAAATTATTACATACTTAGTAAGTTTTTTAGTAAGTATATTGTAGATTAATTAAGTGGTTTTTGTAAACTTTTTGAAATTAATTGAATTGAATTCAAGGTGTGTCTGTCTCTGTCTGCATTATCCATTCCAGGGGCAATACTGCCAACGCTTGAAACAATATTGTTTCATTATTGTTACATGCCTGGTGGGAGGTTTCGGCCGTGGCTAGTTGCCACCCTACCGGCGAAGACGTACCGCCGCGATTTAGCGTTCCGTTACGATGCCGTGTAGAAGCCGAATAGAATTTAATATAACTGCCATGCATGCCCCTTACAGGTTAGCCCGCTACCATCTTAGACTGCATCATCACTTACCATCAGGTGAGATCGCATAAGGGCTAACTTGTAGTGGCAAAAAAATTTGTTCCAATTTTGGCCGCCGCCGGGTCAATGTAATTTTATGCATGGGTACCTATAGAAAAAGTTGGTTATAAACAGACTACTTTTTAACCCGAAAAAAGAAGAAATCCCGGAAAAAAAGTGTAAGGGATTTTGAAAAACCTTATATCCTAAAATAAGTTCACACTTACCTACTAAAGAAAAGTAGAAAGATCTGGATCTAAAAATGTAGCCTTCAATGACACACATCATACTTATGTAAACTTGTTAGACATGATAATGTGCCAAGCGCGAAACTCAACTTATTTTTAGGATTCCGTTGTAAGAGCCTTTGTAGTTTCATCCATTGCATCTGTCCGACTGTGTGTCACAGGTATTTTAAAAATCGTACCATACTATCAATCCTACTAATTTTATAAATGGGTTAATGTTTTAATGTTTACAATTTATTGAAACTACGAACCACATGACAAATAATATAATTATTCCGACTTTTTAACCGACTTTGAAAAAAGGAGGAGGTTCTCAATTATTCGGCGCGTATTTTTTTTTAATGTAGGTATGTCGGTGTACATCTCCGTGGTTTCTGAACCGATTTGAATTTTTTTGTATCAGTTTTTAGAGGAAGCTCTCGAGGTGGTCCCATAAAAAATTCTGACTCCAAATCCTCAAACCCTGACACTAAAAACTTAAAAATAAATTTTTTTCCAAAAAACCGACTTCCAAGTTCCAACGCCACTGTAAAGTAATAAATAATTTTGATTTCTACCTACTATGTTGAAGTCGAGTGACCTAGTTGTGACAACGCATACCAGTTGATTGCGATTGTTAAGCAACGTTGACCCAAGTCGGTAACTGGATGGGTGACCGACTTTGGAGGTTTAAATTTGCCCTTTTGTGTCTCGGAGAGCACTTAAAGCCGTCGGTCCCGGTTATTATCACTAACATCTGATAATAATCTTTAAAAAAACCTAAGAGTTTCAATACTCTTAGTCGAGTCATATGCGGAAGGACGTGGGAACCCACCGCATTATTATCTCAAGAAAACTCCTACCATTATTTGATTAATGGCAAAGGGTCACGACCCTCAGTAATGAGGCAGTATCATTCCATAGTACTGGCCCAGAATAGGTAATAGTACCATTGATATATGTGTAGGTACTAGATGGGCACTTTCATAGAAAAATATTGGGCGTCCAACCTTTAGAACACGCTCCTAACCTGTATAGCCCTGTCCTTGTCCCCGCCATAGCGCTGTTCCGCTTTTCAGACTAGATGGCGTTAGTAAAATAGGTCCACATTCTTTGTTTGACAGGGTCCGTCTATGTAAATTGAGGTCGTTGAATAGTACGTACTGGTCCTAGCCTAGTTTTCACCCGCTTCCCGCGGGTCTCTAAAGCGTGGTTCTGCCACCTGACGCGGCGGCTGCAATTCGGCACGTACAGTATGCTCCGACACGTATGGTGCGAAGATATACCCGTGTGTTACGGTGTACTGTAAATTATTATCCATACTAATACTTATTATAAATGCGAAAGTGAAAAGTGCAAAATTGCCTGTCTGTCGGTATTCTACAGGATATATTTCCCCTTCACCTTTCTACTATCGTACCGCAAGACAGCGTCAGGGTCTGCATCCGTATGTAGTTGAAATACCACGAACGTTTATGATTAAAGTGAGAAGTCGCGGGCTACAGCTAGTATAATAATTAAAAAAGTAAAAATAAAATATTGCAAAGGTCACAACTCGTACAACAATAAATACAATGGAGGAATGTCGAATATTATTTTTTATGTTATTCACAAGCGCGGAACGGAGGCCGATTGTTGCAGATCAAATGTACGCTTTCAATAATGCCCGGATCACGGTATTAACGGATATGCTGCTGGCAAAGTTTTATTTCAGACTTTTTAAGGCGAGTCGCCTCAGCTCAGCGGTGAAAACTGGTTTGCTAGATCAAATTTTTTCGGTATTTACTATTAAATAACGGTCTTACAAAAAATATCCGATACACTTAAAGATATTGTCTAAAGAATGTGCTAATTTGTTACACGATAGGATGTACTTTACTCGATCAAAAAAAAACTTGAAACAGGCTAAATTCAAAGTTTAAAACGAATTTTCTATTAATAAAATTTTCGACTTTGCTCATCATTTTTATATGGATAAATTCCTCTTGAAATATTAATGAGAACCTGCTAAAATTTATTTCAAACTGAAGTCCTATATCTATTTAATTCAAATTAATCCCAGAACTTGAACGTTGCCAAGCGGTTTCAGAATATACCGCGCTGCCCGCTTCCCCGCCAGTCTACGAGAAATGTACCGCGAGACGCGCGGGCGGCACCCCACACCTCACCTCCTAAAATCTTGCAGGTGACTCGCCTTAATATAATTATATGCAAACTTTTTCGGTCGCAATGTTGTTGACACTCTACACGACACACCACATTACAAAGAAACAACATTGTCACTTATATTTTTTTTATTATACTCTGATTTTTAATTCCGTGGAATTCTGACGTTCCTTGTTGATACCATCGTTAAAACGTTTTTTTAAAAAAAAATAGTATATTGTATTCATACAGAGGAATTCCGGTTCCATACCAACCCAACGGCTGACAGCAGGCCAGTGTGCTTAGCATGCGCACAACGAGATTATCTCGCGACGAGAGAGAGAGAGATGTTGTCGTTGCCGGAAAATTTTTCATTTACATGCACAAAATGCGATATATTACAAGAAAAAAATTGTCGACATGTAAAGGTTCGTAAGGAAAAATACCACAGATAAGAAATATTACTTTTATCTCTACTTTTGACGTAACGAGACAAGTAACCATGTTAGCTTCGGTAGACAGAGAGAGATAACGGGTAGACATACCTAATTTTACTCGTAGTGCGCATGGTAGCCATACAGGGGAACGCGCCAAATTAATAATAATAATTTACACAAACATTATTTTGATTATTTATTTGATAAAGTTGTAAGGTGTTTCCGCATATACCCATAGGTCTATGCATAGATCAAATTTATTTAATGTCCGGGGAACTCCTTTGTTTTCCGGGATAAAAAGTAGCTTTCCCCGGAATGCAACTTCCTTTCTTTAAAAATTCTAAATACCTACCTACGTGGGTGGATGTGGTTTGTGATATCTACCAAAAATCAAAATAATTTTTGTAATTTTTATTATCATAGTGCTTCTCACACTAGGGAAGTTTGAATACATCCATACTAATATTATAAGTGCGAAAGTGTATCTGTCTGTCTGCTACGCTTTCACGGCTCATCCGTTCAACCGATTTTGATGAAATTTGGTACATGGGTAGGTTGTGTCCCGGGGAAGGACAAGGGCTCATCCTAAGTCGCGGGAATTATCTAGTATCAAATATTTCAAATGTCTGGGCGCGATTGACAGAGACAGGTGCGCAGGTTCAAAACCTGCCAGTTCCGCAATTTTTGATATGCATTTAAGAAAATACTTTAGAAATCAAAATAAATACCCAGCCATTTCATATTAGGCCTGCGGTTAACACTTGAGCGGTAACAGAGCTAGTCTCTTACAAATCCAGACTTATTGCGGACTGACTGGCGAGTGGCGCGAATCATTCGCGGATGCATTCATAAGTACTACTTTATAGAGATGTTATTACCACTAGGATTTAATCCATACAAATCCATACTAATATTACAAATATTATAAACTAGCTGAGCGTGTTTAAGTTTTTTATTACTCCCGCGGAAACTCCTTAATTTTTGGGATTAAATGTAGCCTATGTCACTCTCCAGATTCTCAACCATACTCATGCCAAAAAGCACGTCAATGCGTTGCTCCGTTGCGGCGTGATTGAAGGACAAACCAATAAACCAACAAAAAAACACACTTTCGCATTTATAAAATTCTTATGATGGAAAAGTCTGCATGTTTTACGTTTATAAGTTTGTATGTTTGTTAGTCCTTCACGCTACAACCACTGAACCGATTTGGCACAAATTTGGAATATAGATAGCATTAACAGATGCATTCAATTTTATCCCGGAAAGTGAAAAGTTCTTACGGGATCAAAACTTTCATCCATGTGGAAGAATTCAGGTGAAATACCCGATTTTCTGGGATAAAAAGTATCAGTTCCCGCATTCAACCTATCTCTACATCAAATCATACTAATAGTAATGCGAAAGTGTGTTTGTTTGTTGGTTTGTCCTTCAATCACGCCGCAACGGATTGACGTGATTTTTGGCATGGGTATCTATAATTGAGGAGAGTGACATTGGCTACTTTTTATCCTGGAAAATTAGGGAGTCCCCGAGGGAATCAAAAAATACTTAAATCACGCCGACGAAGTCGTGGGCATCAGCTAGTGATCAATAAATAATGATGCAACTTATCTCAGTTTAATGCAACCAATTTCGTCAAAATTGGTTGAACAGCTGGAATGTGTTAACGTAGCAGACAGACAGACACACTTTCGCATTTATAATATTAGTACAGATGAGCTATGGATAAGTAAAGAAGATAGTTTTTTGAAATTTTTTGGTAGTAATAACATCTCTATAATGATGTCACTTGGCAATAATTTAGGATTAAAATCCGCAGCGGCAGATATTATATGCGTTTCTTTCAGACTCAAAGTGCTAGCTCAGGGATCCAGGGTTCAGATGTCTAGATAACTTATTACCCGACACTAGATCACCCTTTACCCTTGGCTTTCACCCTTCTTTCACCCCTTTTGACTAGTCTTAAACAAGTATTCACTAGCGAAAATGAAATGTTTGCTTCAAATGTTTACTGAATTTTTGATGACATTTAATCCGAATGCGAAAAATATTATTTGCGACCTCAACCCATCTTTTCCCAAGTTTTTCAGAATGAGGAGGGAAGGGAGGGAGAATTTTAGGCTACAGTCCACCACGTTGAGCAAGTTTTAGGTGATTTCACATTATTTTTGAGAACATAATGTAGAACTCTCAGGCTCTCTATTATGTGTTATTTAATTTACGATATATTTTGTAAGATGGTGATAATAAAAAGATACCCGGCTGAGTTTTTGCGCGGTTGTAACCCTCGTAGTGGTCCCACACAATAAAATGATGGTGATAAAATGATGTGGTTCCCACATCATTTTATCACCATCACGTCTTATTACTTATTAGGGTTCCGTACCTCAAAAGGAAAAAACGGAATCCTTATAGGATCACTTTGTTGTCCGTTCGTCTGTCTGTCAAGACCCTTCTTCTCAGGAACGCATGGACGTATCAAGCTGAAATTCATATCAAATACTCAGGTCTACTGTCCCATGGAGCTGTGAAAAATCAAACTTCTAAGCCAACGCAATCAAAAGATATGCTGCAAATTTTCGACACTTGCAAGGTAATCAAAACCTACAGGGTAGGTAGTAGGTATACTTCCTGTGAACTCAGAATCTTGAAATTTGGTACGAAGCAACGTCTTATAGCATAGATAAAGAAAAAATTGCGAAAAGCATAAACTTTTAGTTATATCATATAATAAAAATAATTTTAATAATTTTAAACTTACTAATGTTATGGATTTCATTTAGCAATAAAAATACTATGACTTTTACTTATACATATACCTGCAGGTTTGTACGGAACCCTCGGTGCGCGAGTCCGACTCGCTCTTGCCGGTTTTTTTAATTTTTTAAACGTGACGTTCAGAAGATGTATTTTGTAGGTACCAATTTGAAATAAATATACTGTGTTTGAGTTTTGAGTAGTAGTCGTAGTAATAGTACTAGTAGATAGATAGTAGATGCCTACAGTAGGTAACGAGTTGAAGTGGGTCAATTCAAAGATGGCGAAACAGGGCAATGAACTCGGCTAGATAAAAACTCTTAATACGGCGGGATGTGTGGTGGATTAACCGGGGCCACGAAACTGGCGACATTCCTACATCATTTTATTTTTTCTTGCATAGATTTTGCAGATTTTGCTGCATAGAAGCAGGAGTTACATAATGGAATGCCATGGTATTAACTTCCCTTATATAAAAAGTACTCTGTGGTATTAACGAACAAGAAGCATCATGCGCTATGATCCGCTAAAACGACATCTATGCATATTATACGATATAATATGTTTTTACTAGTGTCCGGCATTCGATATTAATTAAAAATGTTTTCTTTGAATTCCTTTATTTTTTCTCTTATTGTAGTTGTCACTGTAAAGTGCAAAATTGCGACCGTTTTTTTACAATATTTTTTTTAAAATCTGTGAATCGTCGATCTACGCCACTGTGTTCTGTTTCAAATGCAGGGTTTCAATTGATGGAATACCCATCACATTCACCCAACCTCGCTCCTAACAATTAATTCTTATTTCCTATGTCAAAAGAACACATCCGAGGCACCAAATTCGAGAACAATGGCGAGATCGTGACTACGGTAGATATGTTTTTTAAGACTCAGGAACAAGATATTTTTGATATTCATTATAACTATACATAACTCCCGGATAAACTCACGTGTTAAGTCGGAAAAATGCCCGACTAGTTTCGAACCCGTTCAGGACTCTTATTCATGAGCCTGTTCGCGCGACGCGGTCGCTGCTCGACTGCGGGCCGCATGTCTTACAGCCAACCATTGCACAAAGCTGCCTACCTATCTTAGTAATCATATATTATTACTAGATGATTCCCGCGACTTCGTCCGCGTGGACTAAGTTTTTTCTATTCTCGCGGGAACTCCTTAATTTTCCTCCATAATTAGCCTATGTCCTTCCCCAGGATATAAACTATCCATGTACCAAATTTCATCAAAATCGGTTGAATCGGCCGAGAAAGAGTAGCAGACAGAGAGACAGTTCGCATTTATAATATTGTATAGATGGCTCAGAACCCTCCCGTTTCGTGGCCCGCCCTGGAACAGGTTGCTAGTAGGTAGTCTACCGTTAACCAATATTTTATACCTCCTTCAATATTTCAATACAAAGCACTGCTCGACGTTCTGAACAGATTATAACTTTTACTTCGGGTAAATACCTCGTCGGTTAAGTGGTTAACATGTTTGACTGCGAATGATAAGGTCCTAGATTCAATTCCCAGAATCCATACTAATATTATAAATGCAAAAGTGTCTGTCTGTCCATCTGTCTGTTTGTCTGCTACGCTTTCCCGGGCCATGTTTTCAATCTATTTTGACAAAATTTTGAACAGATGCAGATGGATTCATTATGCAAAATTGGTAAATAATCTTATGTTTCTTATTTATCAAAAAGATTTTTTTTAAGGCTACTTTTTATCCCAAGAAATTAAGGAGTTCCCCCTAAGTGAAGGCTAACTTGTAGTTGATTAAAAATAGGGATTCCGTAGTTGCCCATCACAATATTCGGACATACCCGTACCCCCTTAGGGGTTTAACTTACAAAAATAGGGGTTTGAAATTCGTGTAGGTATTCCACGCGGACGAAGTCGCGTGCATAAGCTAGTATAATATACTACAGTCATAAATTTTGAATGAAAAAAAAGGGAGTTTGTTTTCAGGGTTCATGTATGAATGTGTGTGAGTTTCTTTATTCCACCATAACTTCTAAATGCCTACACAGATTTGGATTTATGTAGTATGTTCATATGTTGTTTAGACTTTAGAATCCTTACATCATCCCGACTCCCGAGTGACACTGGCTATAATTTTTTCCAAAAAAAAATCTACATATGGCGGCCGTATGGCAGTCATGTTTTTTTTTATACTTAATTCATTTCGTTACATAATAAGGTCCCGGAAGGTTCTTAGTACTTGTATAAGGGGTCCCTAATCTACTACGGACCCCTAAAACAAGTATTCGAAAAAGGTTTAATTAATATTCTAAACACAATCAAAGACAACATAACATGAAAAGATCTCTAATGAACTTTACAACCGACTAATGAAGGAAAAAAATACCATAACCAAGTAAAAAAATCATTAAAACTAAAAAACTATAAATCGCTATACAAATATAGAGTCCATTGGCCCGTGTGTGTGTTTGTTTGTCCATTTAAATGTTTGTCTTCATCTTGAAGTCTTGTTTATTATGCAATTTCGTGTAACGGTGGATGAGGCAATAGGCACCTCTAGCATACCGGCTTTTTTAATTACTGATGTTTGACCCGTCCCGTGTACGCACGTGTGCTGTAGGCTTAACATAAATAATACAGGAATTATGATTTATTTAAGCACTATACCACCACTACCACTACAGCCCATTTACGTCCCACTGCTGGGCACAGGCCTCCACTCTCATAGGAGAGACGGAATTAGAGCTTACACCCACCACGCTGCTCCAATGCGGGCTTTAACGACTATTATCATGTTAGTGATAATTGAATGTGAAGTGAATTTGGGGGATGCCCCGTCGCTCACGTCCGCAGGAGCTACCTTCTACCTCCCTGCACGTGTCCCCTGATGGGTGGTGCTAAACGAGCGACGAACTTGCAGGCGAAATAAGCGTTCTTTTTATAAAAACGCTTATGTACCAAACGCCATACGATTAAAAAAAAAGTGATAATAACCGGGACAGACGGCTAAACGCGCTCTCCGAGGCACGGGGGGTGAGACACCACCAACTTCTTAACTCCGAGCTAGTACTGAGAATTTCTAGTCAGTAAAACCCAATAGGTACTCAATTATGGCCCAACCCGGGACTCGAACCCGGGACCTCAGCAGCCGCAGTCGAACATGCCAACCACTAGACCAACGAGGCAGTTAAGCACTATATTTTGTATAAAACTGTAAACTTTCATGTCTCTGACTTCAAAAATAGGACACTCATACATAATTCCAACCCCCATTTTACCCCTTAGGGGCGAATTTTCTGAAAACCGTTTCTTAGCTGATGTCTACACTATAGAAGGAATTTACCTTCTAAATTTCTTTGTATGCTTTATAGTTCCTGTCGAGTTATGTTATCGTGATTAGTCAGTCAGTCAGTGAATGAGTGGTATAGATTATACTGATCGAGGGACGAGTGGCCTAGTTGCGATAACGCATATCAGTCGATTGCGATTGTCAAGCAACGTTGACCCGAGTCGGTAACTGGATGGGTGATAGAATTTGGAAGTCCAAATTCGGTCTTTTCGATCCCTCCGTGCCTCGGAGAGCACGTCCCGGTTATTATCATTTACATATATTTTCCGGGATAACAAGTACCTATCCTATGTATTATTCCCGACTTCAATCTATCTCTGTGCCAAATTTCATCCAGATCCATTCAGCCGTACTGGCGTGATTGAGTAACAAACATCCCTCCAAACTTTCGCATTTATAATATTAAGTTAGAAGTAAGATGACTGCATCATCACTTACCATCAAATGAGATAGTAGCTCCAAATTTTAATCGATAAAAAACACACACAACATATTCCAACTTCCTTCTATACAAGTTTTTTGTTATTATAACTAACTGTTAAATGTTTAATTCATTCACACATTATTCACATCCGATCATATTATTTATTTAAATGTACAATTAATATTAATAATCTATTAATCTTTCAAATATATAAAAGGACTAGCTTTTGCCTGCGACTTCGTCCGTATCAGTCACTTTTTCTAAATATACAAAGAAAAGACCGCGTCTGGCTCATCTTTCAACGCACAGCTCAAACCACTGGATGGATCGGGCTGAAATTTGGCATGCCGATAGTTTATTATGACGTAGACAACCGCTAAGAAAGACATTTTTAAAATTCAACCCTTAAGGGGGTAAAATAGGGGTGATTTTTGTAGTCCACGTGGACGAAGTCGCGGGAATAGATATTTAATATTTACATCCGATCATTATATATTATATTATATATTATTTATCTATTATATTATATTATATATTATTTATACCCAGCAATTTTTAGCTGTAATGTAATTGGCAACTGTACATATTGTACTGAGAATATTGATATTAGTAACTTTACTAATTCCAGTCTTTTGACACCGGATTCAAATTGTATGAATCTGAGTGCTAGTATTTTAACTCCAGATACAAACAATTGTAATATAATTGTTGGAAAAAATATTTTAAACTAAGTAATAAGACAACAGGTAAGGCGTGTAATATTAATCTTGTACACCAGAATATACAGGGCTTACCTGGCAAAGAACATGAGATTGAGCTTTTTATTAGAAATTTTGATATTGACATTTTATGTCTTACTGAACATTGGCTCAATAGTTATCAATTATTATTCAATCTTAAGAATTACTCTCTGTCAAGTGCGTTCTCCAGAAAGAAAGCTATACGCGGAGGGTCTTTAATAATAACTCGTAACAATAACAATTGTAAAGAAAGAAAAGACATTGTTAACCTTTCCGTTGAACGCACTATTGAGCTGTCCTGTGTTGAGTTGGAGCGATACATCATAGTTTGTGTGTACCGACCTCCTTCAGGTGACCTTGCACTGTTTGAGGATGTTATGGAGGAGGCCCTAAGGCGGATATGTAAGTCATCCAAAAAAATTTTAATCTGTGGAGACTTCAATATAGATATTTTGCATCTCACTTCTCCAGCTGAGAAATTACTTAACTTATTTAAAAGTTTCAATTTAGACAACATTTTTATTGAACCTACAAGGATAACTGCAAGTACAGCTACCTGTATTGACAATATTTTCAGTGACTGTAAAATTGTCAACAAATCCGTCATTACTCATCTAAGATCTGATCACTGCGGGCAAATGATAAATATACCCAGCTCTAAACAAAATATAACTAAAATAATAAAGTATAGGCCAGTTACCACTAAAAAAGTACAGAAATTTAAACATGAAATTTCAAATAATTTACCTACGCTCGATTTTACACAGGGTGGTCCGGATGAACTCTATAACACCTTCTTTGATCTGCTAAATTCTCAATTTAATTCCATCTTTAAAATAGTAGAAAAAAAATTGTTTAAGAACCTAAAATTTAGTGACTGGGCTACTGTTGGCATTTATAAAAGTAGAAACAAGTTGTTTAGTTTGTATGCCGAAAAGCAATATAATTACACCCCCACATTTGATAAATACGTCAGAAATTATTCAAAATTATTTAGAAATGTCTGCATACAAGCAAAGTCACTTCATATAAAACAAAAAATTATTAATTCAGATAACAAAATTAAAGCAGTTTGGGAAATAATCGCCGATGAAATTGGGAAACATAAAGTGGACGACAATAAACTGGAGCTAAAAATTAACAACCGTATTATTGACTGTAAAACAGAAATCGCAAACACATTTGAGAATTTTTTTCAAAATATTCCAGTCACCACTACTAGTTTCCTTAACTCCTCGCCAACAGAAGCCCAGAAACTTCTCAAGGATAGTGTCACCGAGTGCAGTGTGCTGTTTAAGTTTAGACATGTGACCCCATATGATATTATTAAAGTATTTAAATCTTTGCAACTTAAAAAAACCGGAGACCTATGGGGTATATCCGTAAAAATAATCGGCAATATTATTGATGTTATTGCACCATATCTTGCTCTAGTTTTTAATGAGTCTGTAAACTCAGGATCCTTTCCAAACCTTATGAAATGTAGTAAATTGATTCCACTTTTTAAATCGGGTAGCAAAAGCGATCCAAATAATTACAGACCAATTTCAATTTTGCCAACACTCAGTAAGATATTTGAAAAAATTATGCTCAACCAACTGCTTCAGCACTTTAATTCAAATAAACTTCTTCACTCCGAGCAGTATGGTTTTACTAAAGGTCGATCGACAATTGATGCGGGCGCCGTGCTGTTAAAACATATATTCGACGCGTGGGAGAAATCACAGAATGCTATTGGTATTTTCTGTGATTTGTATAAGGCATTTGATTGCGTTGAGCACGAGACGCTTTTAGTTAAGTTGAGCTACTATGGAGTCAAAGACACTGCGCTTGGCCTCATTGCATCCTACCTCAGTAATCGCATTCAAACAGTATGTGTCAACGATGTGAAGTCATCCGGATCAGCCTCACTAATGGGTGTCCCTCAAGGCTCCATTTTGGGTCCCTTCATGTTCCTAGTGTACATCAATGATTTGCCATATTTTGTCCGTAACACTTGTGATATTGTACTATTTGCTGATGATACGTCCTTGATTTTTAAAGTCGATAGACATAAGGACAACTTTGACGACGTAAATACTGCAATTTCTCAAGTCACGAACTGGTTTACGGTTAACAATCTACTTTTAAATACAAAAAAAACTAAATGTGTCGAGTTCGCATTGCCGAATGCCAGATCCACAAGTGATATTAAACTAATGGTAAATAACGACATGTTGAAAATAGAAGATACTACTGTGTTCCTGGGGGTGACCTTGGACGCAAAGCTTCAATGGGGCACCCATATATCAACACTTGCTGGCAAGCTTAGTTCTGCTGCTTACGCTGTCAGAAAGATTCGACAGTTAACTGACATCGAAACTGCCAGGATCGTATATTTTGCTTATTTCCATAGCATTATGTCTTACGGAATCTTACTGTGGGGTAAAGCGGCAGATATTCAAAAAATTTTTGTACTACAAAAAAGGGCAATACGAGCAATTTATAATTTAAAACCGCGTGATTCACTTAGAGAGAAATTTAAAGAAATTGGTATTCTAACAGTAGCCTCGCAATATATTTACAGTAATATAATTTTTGTAAAACAGCACATCCATAATTATAAAAAAAAATGCGATCTGCACGATAGGCCAACTAGAGGCCGTAATAAGCTCGTGACTCCATCGCTCCGCCTCAAAAAAGTCAGAAGGTCATTCGTGGGAATGGGCATTGTTTTCTATAACAAGGTTCCACAACCTATTTTGGACTTGCCAATAAATAAATTTAAGAAATCCATTAAAAGTATGCTCCTGAAAAAAGCTTATTATACTGTTGAAGATTATGTAAATGATAGAGGAGCATGGATTTGATCGCTCCAGCAATGCTGGGGACAGCGGTTACTGATTATAAATTAGTGTTTGAATATTAGTATTCAATTCGATGCTTTGATACGGGTAGACTGGGTATGTCACGCTCTCTTTAAACATTTCTGTGGTGGTGTCGTGTGGTGCGGGTTGTTACGTTCCCTCAAATATGGTCGAGCGAAGCAATGGCTGGATCATGCGTCATGCTCGTGAACGGGTGCCACCGGCGGGAATGGGGCTACTTTCTGTCTGCCCGTCTTTGACATGAATTGAATAAACAAATTTAAGAAATCCATTAAAAGTATGCTCCTGAAAAAAGCTTATTATACTATTGAAGATTATGTAAATGATAGAGGAGCATGGATTTGATCGCTCCAGCAATGCTAGGGACAGCGGTTACTTATGTACACATTGATATAGTAATTGTAAATGAATTATTTAAAAAGAGCAACCACCGAGTTTCTTGCTGGTTCTTCTCGGTAGGAATGGCATTCCGAACCAGTGGTAGATTCACTTGACGATTCAAAAGTACTTGTAAAAGTTTATTTGAATAAAAAATATTTGATTTGATTTGATTTGATTTATCTTTTAAAATGCTCCTGAAAAAAGCTTATTATATTGTCGAAGATTATATAAATGATAAAAGCGCATGGATTTGGCTCGCTCCAGCAATGCTCAGGACTGCTGTTACTTATGTATCTTTAGAATAATGCAATTGTAAATACATTTTATTTTTTTCAAAACAGCAACCACCGAGTTTCTCGCTGGTTCTTCTCGGTAGGACGGCATTCCGAACCAGTGGAAGATTAATTCGACTATTCATAAGCACTTGTAAAAAGTATATTTGAATAAGAAGCATTTGAATTTGAATTTTGAATTTAATGAAAAATTAAAATCAATAATCTATTTATTAATATGATAGCCACGGCCGAAGCCTCCCACCAGGCCAGACCAGAGAAAATTCAGAATTTATAAATTCATGAATTGACCCTGCCGGGGATCGAACCCGAGAAGATTGGCCGTAAAAAATGAAAACGTAGCAGACAGACAGACAAACAGACAGACACTTTCGCCAATAATAATACTATGGACTAGCTGATGCCCACGACTTCATCCGCGTGGAATAAGTTTTTTTTTAATCTATGGAATAAGTTTTTTTAGGGATAAAAATTTTAAAAATATGTCCCTCTCCAGGTCCAACTGTGCATATGAAAAAAAAACGTCAATCCGTTGCTCCGTTGCAGCGTGATTGAAGGACAAACAAACACACTTTCACATTTATAATATTAGTGTGATGATATGCGTCGAATTAAAACTTATAACGTCCTTTTGGAATTCGGTTGTTTTCTCAATTTCTTGAATGATAAAGTCGCCATTGGACGCGTTTCCTCCAAAAATATCTTTTAATTAGTATTACACGATCATTTGGTAGGCATTTAAGTCGTATAAACTTGTAAACCCGTTCAGGTTCGGGTCAAAAACATTTTGGATCCCAGCCAAACAAGACCACAGACTAATCGAAATATCATAATATATTTGTGAGATGGTGATAATAAAAAAAACCCGACTGAGTTTGTTGTGGGATCTTCACAGACCAGCAGGCTTAGCATGCTCACAACGAGATATCTCGCGACGAGAGAGAGAGATGTTGTAGTTGCCGGCTAATTTCTCGTTTACCCTAACATGCACAAAATCCGGTATATTTCGAGAAAAAAGGGTTCGTAGAGAAAATTACCTACCACAGATAAGAAATATTATTACTTTAATCTTTACTTTTGACGTAACGAGACAAGTCATATTATTATGTGTTGCTTACATGTTTGTTTTGGAGATAACGGGTACACATAATTTTACTCGTTGTACGTGTGCTAGATCTACAGGGCGCGTTTGGAACCCTCGTAGCTTTAGTTTTAAGATACCGTGGTTATTTATCACCATCACGTCTTATACTTTTTAGATTTGAAGTTCAGAAAGTGTAAGTACCAATTTTGAATGAATGTACTTGAATTTTGAGTTTTTATAACAAAGCGCGGTGAAAGGCTAGTGGTGAAGACGTCCATACTCCATCCTGTTTGTTCGTGTGTTCTATCCTCCGGCGACGTATTGACGACCTCCGTGGCGCAGTGTTGAGCGCTGTTGCTCGGGGATCGAACCCGGGAGGTCCCGGGTTCGATCCCCGGCAGGGTCCATTTGGGATTTTACAATTCCTGAATTTTCTCTGGGCTGGTCTGATCTGCTTCTCTGAGCTGGCCGGCTTCGGCCGTGGCTAGTTACCACCCTACCGGCAAAAACGTACCGCCAAGCGATTAAGCGTTCCGGTACGATGCCGTATTGAAACTGACTAGGGGTATGGGTTTAATATAACTGTCATACTCCTAACCGGTTAGCCCGCTCCCATCTTAGACTGCATCATCACTTACCATCAGGTGAGATCGCAGTCAAGAGTTAAATAGTAGTAGAATTAAAAAAAAGATACAAATAAACTTAAAATATAGGTACAATAAGGCGGTTTTATCGCTAAGCATCTTACAGACAACCTTAGGGCTAGGGAGAAAACCTGATAAAACCTAAATCCTCGCAGACGAAGACACGGCTAGTGGGTCTTAATAATTATCACTTAATTACATAGAAGTAAAACTATACATGGAATAAGTAAAAGTAACAAAGTGAAAGTAGACAAACAAGGAAAATTCTAAAAATATTCCAAAACGGGATATTTACTGGAAAACTCCAGGAAATGTTGGAATTTCTAATAGATAAGTTCTATTAGAGGACACTTAACTGTAAGAGAGGTTATTAATTTATAACATAAACACAATTGCAGTAATCTTTCATTTGTAGTGTAAGAGCCAGTTACATATTCCGGCTGAAAAGCAGCCTGCACAAAACAGACAAATGCAAGTTTGTTGCAAATGCAAGTTTTGATGTAGGGCACAAAGCTGAGCTGTACACCCATCAAGAGTGGTGTCATAGACAAACATAATAGGTACGATAGTATGATAAATGATTGTTTGTTTGTGACACCATCACTGTCTTATTTTGTCACATGTCTTATTTTATTTTTTTCTTTCTAAATATTAATAGAGGAATTTGTACCTTCGTCAATCGATACTGAACAGTGAATTTTAACAATAGTTTCTTAATGCAAGTAGTTGGGCATGGAATTTACTACTGAAATGGCTCGTTAATTGCCTCATTTGGTGACAGAAGGCTTTGCTCATTTGATGCGCAAAGGATGAGCCTGGCTGTTCAGCGTGGAAATGCAGCGAGTAGTAATATTTAGCACAATTTCAGGTGGTCCTGAATTGTAGCAAATCATAAAAACGGATGATGACAACTGAGCCGATTCACCAACTCTATATCAAACTTAAAAACACGCTTCTAGTATGCAAGTTTGAATGAAATACATAGTTATGACGTCATTAACTTTTAACGCACTTTAGCTTAAAACTAAAAGAAGATGTGAATTTGGAAGATCCTGTATTTAATAATCAGTAAGAAATAATTTATTTTTGACATAGGCATCATCCCTATTGTCATCATCATTGTTAAGTACTTCAACCGATAGCTGGCTCACAACTGAGCACGAGGCTCCTCTCTAAGGGTTAAGCCATAATCCACCACGCTGGCAAAGTGAGGATTTACAGACTTCACATACCTTTGAGAATGTGATATTTTCCTTCACTGTTTAAGCAAGTGATATTTAATTTATTAAAACGCACATAACTGCGAAAAGTTAGAAGTGCGTGCCCGGAGATCGAATCCCTGACTACCCATATAAAAAGCAGAGCTTCTTAGCCATTTGGGTATCACTGCTTTGAATTTTTAAATAATATAAAGTTCGATAAACTTATCTGAACCGGTGGAGTGTCGCTAGTATCTATGAAAAATAAAATAAAAACAAAATCTAAACAGGCATAAAAATTTGTTCCAATTTTGGCTCCCGGGCCTAAGTTTGTGGGACTTTACGTATTTTAATTAATTATTTTAATTATTCACCATACGAATACTTAAAATCCTCCCTAAACGTTAAAACAAGTAGCTAGTTTACTTTCCTGTATTGACAGATCACTTAACAAACAAATTTGTGTTTACACAATGTCTCCAGAGTTTGTAGAACCGGCTCTTTGCCTACGGCCAATGCCAAGGTTATTATAAAAGCTCTCTTTTACTAGATTTACGTAAGTCTGTGGCCGCTGCAGGGACGGACGGACGTATGTACCATTTTTATATATTTACTTGTAGTTAAGTGAAAAGAAATTCAAAACAAAAGCTTAAAATTTCCGAAAAAAAGTCTGTTTTCTTTCTTTATAAGGATTTATTTTGTCCTTCAAATTCTTAAATATTGTTATTGTAATTTAATAATATTATTAAAAAATAATTTAAATTTACTATTCATAATTTAGCCATAAGTTAATGGAATTTTCTTCAAACTTCAATAGTTTTTATTCAATTAAACTTTTACAAGTGCTTTTGAATCGTCGAGTGAATCTACCACTGGTTCGGAATGCCATTCCTACCGAGAAGAGCCAGCAAGAAACTCGGTGGTTGCTCTTTTCAATCAAATTAAAGTCATTATAAGGATACATACAAATAATTGCAGTCCCAAGCATAGCTGGAGCGAGTCAAATGACAAATCCATGCTCTGAAAAATTAATTATAACTTAATGTTATGTCTACTTTAATAAAGCAAAGTTTTCCTAAAAATATTTCGTATTTACTTAAAATTCATATTATTGAGTCTGACCTAACAATGGGAATGAATCTCTGCCATAATATTATGTCATTTAATTGGGTATGGGATATTGTATAAAATGTGTATAAAATTAGATTGTTTATTGAAATATAATTTAATTTAATTAAATAAGAAACGAGTTTTTTTAAAGCTTATGTATAAATTGCAAATTATCTATTACATTTTACAGATAGAGGTCATGGACTTTCCTATTCTTAGATTGGCATTAATACATTTTAGAATTCAATAAATAAGTGTGCAGTAATCAAGACCTGTGTGTGTGTGTGCCTAGACTTTAAAATTCGTATGGTCGGTAGTTCGATTCCCAGGCACGCTCCTAGAATTTTTCGGATATAATATTATGTGCGTTTTAAAGAATCACTTGAAGACACACACTATCACATCGTGTGGAAACCGGCACGCGGGAAAGTTATTCATAATGTTCACATATAGGTGTGTTAAATCCGCCAATCCGCACTTAGCCAGCGTGGTGGACTTTGGCCAAACCCTTCTCATTCTGAGACGTGACTTGTCCTCAATAGTGACTTATAAATATAACCCTAGTATTCTGTGTGTTTTTAATATTTTTATAAGTCTACGATATTAGACATT
Source organism: Erebia aethiops (assembly GCA_923060345.2). Lineage (NCBI taxonomy): Eukaryota > Metazoa > Arthropoda > Insecta > Lepidoptera > Nymphalidae > Erebia > Erebia aethiops. The sequence goes on along the minus strand of OV281087.1, from coordinate 947,645 downwards.
TCTTATACCAATCTCTCAGAAGGACTAGAATCCAGAGCCGTTAAACCAGTTAAATAAAAAATTTTTTATAGCAATCTGTATTTTTAGGACTCCGTAAAAAATTAGTAAAAAACAGCTGAACTTAATTTAAAAATAATTAAAAACATGGCTGCCCTGCCATATTGATTTAATTTCAAAAAAAATTGTTGCCAGTGTCACTCGGGAGGATTCCAACGATACCCCATGTATCCAAATCTGTTCAGGCATTTATAAGAAGTTATGGTGGAATAAAGAAACTTAAATACATCAATAGTCAATATACAACTACATCCATGAACCCTGAAAACATTACTGTCCTATTTTTGGGCCACTACCACCACCACTACAGCCCATTAATGTCCCATTGCTGGGAACAGGCCTCCACTCTCCTAGGAGAGAGGGAATAAGAGCTTATAGACCCACCACACTGCTCCAATGCGGGTGGGCGGACTTTGACGACTATTATCATGTTAGTGATAATAACCGGGACCGACGGCTTAACGTGCTCTCCGAGGCACGGGGGTGAAACACCGCCAACTTCCTAACTCCGGGTTAGTACTGAGAATTTCCAGTCAGAAAAACTGGCCCGACTCGAGATTCGCACCCGGGGCCTCGTCGACCGCAGTGAAACATGCTAACCACTAGGCCAACTAGGCAGTTATTTTTGGGCAGTCGCGCTAAAAATCAGAAAATTCCAGAATTCCAATTGGATTACTGAAGCGCGGTTTTGAAGTAAACACAGTTCTGCCGCAATATACATAAACAGTTATGTTGTTCTGTCCGTCGTCGTGGACGGAACTTGTTTTGGGCCCAGCTGCCCATGTCATTGGCATTCGTCTAACGGTCTAATGTTAATACAACGCACCTATCTACATACATAATGTGATATCAATTTGTAAAGTTCCACAAACTTGACCCGGCGACAGCGTCGCTAGTGTAGATGAAAAATAAAATAAAAACAAAAACTAAACAGGCGTAAAAGTTCTAATTTTGGCCACCGGGCCAGTAATATAAGTTATAATATACAAGCAGATGCCCGCGACTTCGTCCGCGTGAAATAACTATTTAAAATTCCCACGGAAACTCCCTAATTTTTCTGATTAATATATAGCCTATCAAGAATTTTCAAAATCGGTTCAGTAGATCCAGAGATCCCTACAACTTCACAAACTCACAAACATTACCTCTTTTTATTATTATAAGATAAGATAAGATGTTAGGGGGACTAGAATAATCTTTAAACAAAACAGGTAATCTATACTCAATATTATAAATGCGAAAGCTTGTATGGATGGATGTTTGTTACTCAATCACGCCAGAACGGCTGAACGGATCAACTGCCTCGTTGGTCTAGTGGTTAGCGTGTTCGACTGCGTATGAAGAGGTCTCGGTTCGATTCCCGGGCCGGGTCATGATTGAGTAAATTTGTTTTATTTTTCGGATGAAATTCTCAGTACCTACAAGTCCGTCTCGTGCCTAAGAGAGTACGTAACTCCGTCGACCTGCCCCTGATCTCTCCCCGGCCGTGTCGAATTTTAGCCCATCAGGCTATGAGAGTAAGGGAATCGCGAATGCACCTGTGTCAAACACACTCAAAAGTCAAAAGTATATTTATTCAATTTAGATACACTTATTGATCTCCTGTTACTTTTAAAATATGATGGTGATAATCAGTTACGGTATCTTAAAACTGAAGCTACGAGGGTTCCAAACGCGCCCTGGTCTGAGGAGACCCCATAGCAAACTCAGACAGGTTTTTTAAACATTATCACCATCTCTCAAAACATTGGAAGGATTTACTCAACTCTTAACTAACTAACTTTACTCAAAACTAAGGAAATATCATAGCCGTTACAGCAAATTATTGCCAAGCTTCCTTGTCACTTAAGAAGGTAAAGTAGACTTACAAAACTTAATAAAAACTGCATAAAAATAGCCCGAGGGCAGTAATTTAACTTAAGTACAAGCTCTGTTTGCTGCCTCTGTAAGTGCATTTTCGAGCAAGTGCATTGAAAAATCTACGTTTTTGTCTGAATCGTATCTCATTAACTTAACTTTGATTTATAACTATAATAACCGTAAACTACGCCCAATTATAAATCATATATTATGGTCATTAACGTACATTCCATTAGAATAAAACCGTTAGATGAATTCCGGGTGGTCTTAGGCCTGAATCACATTTAAAAGTCCTCCCGACCGAACTTCCGCCACGACGCGGCGGGAGTTTTAAGTTACCGTAACTGGTTATCTCCATCATGTTTTATAAGGTTAATTGACGTCAATAAGTGAACCTAAATTTAATAGATAAATATTGATAGATTGATTAGTGCATATTAAACAATATTATAACTTCATAGCTATACCTGAGTCTAAGTTACTAAAATAAAAAATTCTCATTTGTTACAGATATCTAAAACAAGATGGCGTTAATAAATTTCAGCAGGTTACTGGTGCTGATGGCCGTAACACAATACTGTGTGGCAGCCGACATTTTCAGAAGTAAGTAACTTGCTACTATTGTTCACTAACTGATGCCTGCGACTTCGTGTGAGTTTTTTGGTTCCCATGGCAACTATTTAATTTTCCTGTTATTCCACATATCTATCTCTGTGCCAAATTTAATCCAGATCCGTTCAGCCGGTCTGGTGTGATTGAGTAACAAACATCCATCCATACATCCATCCAAACTTTCGCATTTATAATATTAGTATAGATTTGCTCTTACTGAACATGATGGAAGAAATCTCTTCAAGAGATACTTGAATTGTCATTTTACAAGTCCTTTCAATGTTTATGTTTTAGTTATTAAGTTTGGTAAACGATTTTTACGTTTTGACGACCTCCCTGGCGCAGTGTTGAGTGCTGTGGTCTTAACGCGGTAGGTCTCAGGTTCGATTCCCGTCAAGTTCAATTAGTGGAAGGCTTCGGCCGTGGCTAGTTACCACCCTACTGGTACGATGTTCCGGTACGATGCCGTGTAATAACCTACTAGGGGTATGGGTATAATATAACTGCCATACCTCTAACAGGTTAGCCCACAACCATATAAGACTGCATCATCACTAATCATCAGGTGAGGTCGCAGTCAAGGGCTAACTTCTAGTGGAATAAAAAAACGAATAAATTAAAAAGTAAATGATTGACAATGTTTTTTTTCTCCAGCGCCCAGACAGCAAGGACCTGCCAGCATCTTCACTACGGGCAACGGCGAACAGTGCCTAGGCTCTGACAGGTCCACTGGCGGAGTCTGCCTCTCCAGGAACCAGTGTAACACACAAGGGGGCAAAGCTATCGGCTTCTGCGGAGTCTTCGCCACTTGCTGCTCTTGTAAGTTCTTTATTCCTCTACAATATAGCCCTTGACTTCATCAGGTCACTTCACTTCACTTCGGAACAGCTGGACCGATTGTAATAGAATATTTTATGTGTGTTTGAGTGGGTTATATATGGTTTATATTCTTAATTTGACCCGGTAGACCGGGGGGGGGGGGAGAGGTTGAGGTTATCTCACGAAGATTTCCCCCCGTTAACAAAAAAAAACATTGGCAGTCACAGGGCTGCCGATAGAAGTGAAAACGAATATTTAAAATAACAACGAGAGTTGTGGGTCACGGTTAAACAGCATTTTTAAGATAATTAAAATATAAACCCTAAACCTAAGGCAGTAAAGTTTAATTTCGAATGTACTATATTTATACTTAAGACCTTTTGTCTTAAGAAGAACGGTGTCAGTCACGCGTGACCGACACCGTTCTTCTTTCACCGTTCCACATTTTTACCCCCTACCAAAAAGTGTTCAACGTGCTTATAGAAGTTTTCACTTCAAAAAGTTTAGGGCAGGACAACGTTTTGCCACTATTTTTTCAAAAATTCCACTTAGGCTTAAAGCTGGGCCCGGTATCCGACGAATGATTATATTATTCTCTCAAATTCCACAGTGAACGCTTGCGACATAAGGACCAACACAAAAGTGGCAGTGTTCATCAACCCGCCGCTCAGCAAGGAGTCCTCGGGCCTCGAGTGCTCCTACAACATAGAGATCGCTAACAACAATGTCTGCCAGATGAGAATCGACTTCGAGACATTCAACCTCGCACCTCCCACCACGGTAAGGCTATCTAGGTATACTAATATATTATAAATACGAAAGTTTGGATGCATGGATGTTTGTTACCCAATCACGCCAGAACGGTTGAACGAATCTGGATGAAATTTGGCATAGAGAACGATTATAGTCTGCAATAGTACATTGGCTACTTTTTACTCTGGGAAAATGTACGGTTCCCGTGGGAAAGTTTTGTTTTTCACAGAGCAAGGGATCGACATGATTTTTACATAGTGGTAGTTTAGGGGTCAGAGAATGACTCAATTTTATCCCGGAAAATTGAGGAGTTCGCGCGGAAATCTTAGCTTATACCAAGAGGATGAAGTTGCGTATAGTTTTTTAATATGTATCAATTTTTGGTTGTCCTGATAAATATAAATATAGTCAAGTACAAGCTTATAAAATATAATATTAAAAGAGACATTTTTACGTGTGTTCTGCTCAGGTGGAAGAAGTAGAAAACGTGACTCAGAGGCCGGGCTATATGTGCAAGAACGACATCTTCCGTGTCACCAATTTGCACGGCAACTCCGAAACGATGCCGTCGCTCTGCGGAGACAACAGCGGACAACACAGTAAGTTTTCTATTTTTCACCAAGGATTTCCCATAATCATACTAATCCACCACCACTACAGCCCATTAAAGTCCCAAAGATGGGCACAGGCCTCCACTCGCACAGGAGAGAGGGAAATTTAGAGCTTAGACCCACCACGATGCTGAAATACGGGTTGGTGAGTTTTAACGACTGTTATCATGTTAGTGATAATAACTGGGACCGACGGCTTAACGTGCTTTTCGAGACACGGGACCTTGTCGGCCACAGTCGAACACTAAAAAAATCTCTGGGAACCATGTTATGAAAAAGGATTTCTGCACCTTGCGCACACGATATGATGCTGTTACTAGCTTTGGTTGTAAGATACCGTAGTTAAATATCACCATCATACATTGTAAACGTGACGTCCAGAAGGTGTACTGTGTAGGTATCTATTTCGAATAAATGTACTGTGAGTTTGAGTTCTAAAGTTTAAACAGACTACGCAATCTGTTTTCTTTCAGTATACGTACGCGTGAATGCCAGTATCAACGACCGTTCAGTACGCTTGGACTTCAAGCTGGCTGATCGCATATCGCAGCCCAACCTTCCTCAAGCCACGTGGAAGATTAAGGTCACTCAGCTCGAGTGCTTTAATACGCTGGGGTAAGCTTTATATCCCACTACTGCCCATTAACGTTCCACTGCTGGGCACAGGCCTCCACTCTCATAGGTGATACCTATAGATGGCATTAGAGTTTAAATCCATCACGTTGCTTCGATGCATTGGTTTTTATCTGATATACCATTGGGAGTGTGCTCAGGAGCTTCACAACCTTGTTCCTCCTTCTCCGTTCTACCATAGAACAATAAGAAACCGTCAGCATTGGCACCTTTATGTGGTTGACGTCCAATCTGCTCGCACGAAGCGTTTTTGCTCGACGTTTCTGATACGAACCGCTAGTGTGTGGAACACCCTCCCAGCGCACGTGTTTCCTGCCACGTATAACTTAGGTACCTTCAAGGCAAGACTGAATAGGCATGTTCTAGGCAAGCACGTTCCAACCTAGACCTCATCATTGCTTTGCACTAAGCATGATTGTTGTCAAGCGCAAGCCTATCACGCAATAAAAAAAATTAGGGTTGGTCGGCTTTAGACTTTAAGCTGGCTAATCGCATATCGAAGTTCAACCTTCCGCAGGCTACATGGAAGATCTAGGTCACACAGCTCGAGTGCTAACTGCTTATCACCATCACGGATTGGACGTCAATAAGTGTACAGTGTACCTAATTTGTGTAAATAAATTTGAATTTGATAATTTATTGTTTCCAGTAAATACCGGGACGGTATCCTGGACGCCATCACTGCGTCTCTCCCCCCTACGCCTTTCACCTCCACCGCGGATAGGGATGAATATTTAATAGGTGAGTTAAACATCATCATCTAAGCTAAACACATCAGTATGGGAAGGGAAGTCCTCCTCCTTGCGTCGTATTCCCTATTACTGAGGGTCTCCCACCAGACCAGACCTGAGAATTTTTTTAAATTATAAATTCCCAAACTGAGCCTGCCGGGGATTGAACCCGGGACCTCCCACGTTAAGACAACAGCGCTCAACACTGCAAAAATAGAGTGTCGTAAGTCGGAGCCTTTTTATATAACATACTAACATAGTAGTTAGTATGTTATATAAAAAGTAACAGTTTAACTAACATAGGTTAAGTGATTGTAACTAACAAAATATGGGGCAGTTTCCTGAAATAAAAATTATATTATATTATATTATATTATATTATATTATATTATATTATATTATATTATATTATATTATATTATATTATATTATATTATATTATATTATATTATATTATATTATATTATATTATATTATATTATATTATATTATATTATATTATATTATATTATATTATATTAAAGAAAAAAGAGAAATTAAAGAGTTCTCACGAACGTAGTCGCGGATATCATCCAGTGGTTCACTACAGCCCATTACCGTCCCACTGCTGGGCACAGCCTCCACTCTCATAGGAGAGAGGGAATTACAGCTTAGACCCACCACGCTGACCCAATGCGGGTTGGCGGGCTTTAACGACTATTATCAGATGTTAGTGATAATAACCGGCACCGACGGCTTAACGTGCTCTCCAGTGGGTCCAGTGGTTTCATTGGTACCCTTTTTTTCCAGCACCTCCCGGTTGTCTGCAATACTTCCCTGACCGCGCGGGTTCGTTCGAGTCGTTCAACTATAACCGTGGAGCTGGGCCATATATTGCCAACATGGCGTATGCTACCTGCTTCAAACGGGCATCCGACGTGTGTGGTATCAAGTAAGTTACAAATAATCGGCCAATCTCCAGAGAGTAGGCCATCTGCGCGGGAGATATTGCAGTGCACAAGAGTGTGTGCACTCTCTGGTCCTTTACTCTAATAGCCCGATGGGACGGAAATTCCGACACGTCCGGAGAGATATCAGGCGCGTTTCATGTGAAACTAGCTGATGACCGAGGGAACTCCTTCGTTTTCCGGGATAAAAAGTAGCCAATGCCATTATTCCCCAGGGTGTAACCTGCCTCTATACCAAATTTCATCTAAATCGGTTGAAAAATAGGCCATTAAAGCGTAGCAGACAGACAGACAGACAGACACACTTTCACACATCACTTTTATGGATTGATAAAATTTCTACCGACTAGTGCTTCTAAAATTTGTGTTAAACTACAATGGTGTTGAACTCAAGACTGATTTATTCATCAAATAAATATTTACGACTACCCACAATATAATAATTATCCAAACTAATATTATAAATGCGAAAGTGTGTCAATCTGCTGCACTTTCTCAGTTCATCTTCTCAACCTATTTTTCCCAGCTTCTCTAAAGCTTTCAGTCTTTAAATTTACTTTTAACGGCCAAGAAACTGCCAAGAGCTTTAGGTTCAGAGGGCTTACCTATCCTTTTGACGATTTTCTCAATGACAAAGTTGCATGGAAGCAACCGGCTTACCATTCAATGTCATACTTGTTACGTAATGTGTGTGTCACCGTAAGATTGTAAAAACCGTTAGATTGTAATCTAACTAGCGATATTGTAAACTGTATTATCTGAAATAAATAAATTGAATTTGAATTTGAATTTGAATTTGAATTTACAATATTACGGTGACATAAAAGCATTGTATATTATTTACAACAGCTGGCTCTTCTCAATAAAATGATTTTTCCGAACCGGTGGTAGATTCTTGCGACATGTCATAAGTGACAAAAGTTGTCCTACGTTAAATAAATCATTTCATTTCATATTACAGACTAACCGCAGCTAGTTTCGACATGGCCTACCACGACGACAGCAACCTATTCCTGGACACAGATTGCAAGGCCAATCCCTTCGTCCAGGGCGAGCAGAAATCCGAAGACTACATCTTCATCCCCGAAGCTGAGACCGCTGACGGGCTGAGAGGATCCAAGTTCTGTGGCAACAGCGCTGCTAATCAAATCATCGCATGTGAGTACGATAGATGGCGCTGTATAGATTTACATCGCGCTTGTAGTTTTTTCTCTTTTATATAGTGTCTTATACATGGCTGGATTGATGATGTCTCCATTCTTTTCTCGTTTCCTAGCGGTTGTTCTCATTAGAATCTACTTTCCGAACCTGTGGTAGAGTCAAAACAAGACGTAGCATAAGATACTTTCGATACGGTATCGTACCAGAACGCTAAATTGCTTAGCGGCAAATCTTTGCTGGTAGGGTAACTTCCCACCAGACCTAACCAGAGAAAATTCAGAAATTAGAAATTTCCAAATTGACCCTGCCGAGGATCGAACCTCCCACTTAATAAGACCATATTACTTTCTCTGTCTACGGACCACAACCATCACCATTGCGTTAAAGATCTCTAAAATATAACAAACTTAATATACTTACCTTTTATATTATTTTTATCTGTTTATAGTATGCACCCAATGACCTTTCATTGTATGCACCTATTAGAATGGTTGTTTATGTAATTACTAGCTGATGCCCGCGACTTCGTCCGCGTGGAATAAGTTTTTAATTTTTGGAACTCCTTAATTTTCCGGGATAAAAAGTAGCCTATGTCACTCTCCAGGTTCTCAACTATACCCATGAAAAAATCACGTCGATCCGTTGCTCTGTTGCGGCGTGATTGAAGGACAAACCAGCAAACCAACAAACAAACGCACTTTCGCATTTCTATAATTTTCTATTAAATGCAATTTTAGTTGCCTGGCAGAGATCGCTTTAGTGATAAGGTCGCCTTTTGTATGTAATTTTGTATAATAATATGTTCTATTTTACGTAATAAAGTATTTAATATTAATAAAACTTTTTTTTTCCGCAGCTACGCCACCTGGCCCTTTGAGCGTGTTCTTCCACAGCGACAACTTAGTCACTAAGGACGTCCCAGAAGCCGGCTATCGTTTCACCTACAACGTGCTAAATAATTGTTATCCCAAATAAAATGCCATAAAAGTCATTATTCATTGACAAGTGAACTTATTTTAAAAAAAACACAACTGCCCTGCCATATTGTTTTTTTAAATTGACAGTGTCACTGGGGAGGATGTAAGGATTCTAACGATATCGCATCACACATCAAAATCTTTTCAGGTATTTAGAAGTTATGGTGGTATAAAGAAACTCACATAGATACATGAACCTTGGAAACATTACACTCCTCTTTTTGGGCAGTCGTGTAAAATTACTATTAATTTTAATTTGATTCATTGATGAATCAGTTTAAGGTCCTTTTGATTTATAAAATTTTAAAATGATCGTTTTGTAATGATTCATTAGACAGTTATACATTTTAATTATGATTCATTGACGTATCCAACAAAATTCATGACATTTTATGATTCATAGATTTATTTTTATTTATTAATTCGTGAATTAAAACCGTCAATTTAAATAAACCTCAAAATTAATTCAATTAGGAAAGAAACATTTTTTTAATTCAAAATGGTGTTTCCCGACTGAAGTACTTAGTTAAGTACCATAGTTTTAAGATTTAAATAAGCATTTGAAACATAAGCGATGCATTTATTATTTATTAATGAATTAATTAACTTAAGTAGATATTATTTTATTTTTGATAAATAAATATTGAAACTTATACTATCTGTATTTTATTTTGGTCATTCCCTTTAATTTTTTTTACCCGTTTACCAGTTACTTTCTTACGCCTGGCAATACCTCATGCACCTATTGTACATTGATGGGTGAAATCAGAAATTTTCACGCAAGTACCACCACCAACAACTGTACAAACTTTCAACTCAACAAGACCGTTGAACGAATTTGCCTTTCAATCATTCACAATACTGCGCATGAATCTTCTCACACAACGAGAACGATTTGTGCCATAGTCCACCATGCTGGCACTTGAAAGAAGTTTTAATGAAAAAAAAATTAATAGGTACTACGAAAAAAAAATGCCTTACAATAAAATACATTTTTTTAAAGAGGGAAAATTTCTGATTTCTAAAAATTCCCTAATAACTTTTTGCTGTTGTATCAGGGTCTGAGGCATTTTAATATAAGTCGCAGAGTGCCGAGCTATTGTACGAGCTACTGTGGCACAAATGCGGCTCACAGCTGTTGGTTGAGACAGCCCGTGTAAATCTTCCCCATCCTCTTGAACCTAGACAAAAAAGTAGTTTGACGACCTCCGTGGCGCAGTGTGTAACGCTGTTGCCTTAACGTTCGGAGGTTCCGGGTTCGATCCCCGGCAGGGTCAATTTGGGAAATTATAATTTCTGAATTGCCCCTGGTCTGGTCTGGTGGGAGGCTTCGGCCGTGGCTAGTTACCACCCTACCGGCAAAGACGTGCCGCCAAGCGATTTAGCGTTCCGGTACGATGCCGTGCAGAAACCGAAGGGGTATGGGTTTAATATAACTGCCATGCCCCTAACAGGTTAGCCCGCTACCATCTTAGACTGTATCATCACTTACCATCAGGTGAGATCGCAGTCAAGGGCTAGCTTGTAGTGGAATAAAAATAAAAAAAGATACATGTTAGAAGAAATCACTTATGTAAAGGAATTATACACAGGCGCACTCTCTGTTCCTTTACTCTCATAGCCCGATGGGACGGAACTTCCAACACGACCGGTGAGAGGTCAGGCGCAGAACCTAAGCGCAGAACCAACGGCTTTACGTGCTCCTCTGAGGCACGGGGGTGAAACTGGGACACGAACCCGGGACCTCATCGGCCGCAGTCAAACACTGCCTAGCAGCGCAGTGCTAACCACTAGAGTACTAGACCAACATGGTTGTCAAAGTAAGTTCAGTACGTTGATATGATTTATGAAATGAAAAAGCAGGTACCCAGTTGATACAAAAAATATATTGTGATATTATTCAATCCAAATAAATTTTCTAAATACATATTTTCTTTCTTATTATACAATACTCAACTATATATAAAAACAATAGCAAGTATAAATGCAATAAAACTAATACAATATTTCGATGTAATACTCTACTTACAAAAATCATGTAGGTACTTAAAAATATAAAAACTTCAAAAATATTTACAGTATTTTTTCCTTATTTTAAGCTCTTAATACTTCGATTAATAATAATTACACAAGATTTATTGAGTTTTAACTTAGTGTCTATGAAAATATCCTCCGACCTTTGAGAGTATATTATATTTTGTTGTCAAAAATAATTTTTCAACACCCTTGCTCATAAAGTAGCTCTAATTTCACCGCAATTAGGCACATAATGACACCAATAATCAAACTGTGACTTTTTCATTCACAAGTGAGTTATAGAGTTTTTATTTTATTTTATCTACTAAATAAAATTACTTTTTAGTATTATTTTCTCCACAAGTGTGTTGAAAAACGTCGTATGATACACGTGTGTATTGATGATTACACACTTGTACCTGTACTATTATTTACATGAGGTAAGTTTTAGAATAAATGTTTGCATATTTTGTGGGTTTCTAAGTGATTCGTGTGCTACTAAAAATCTTAAGAGGCCGGTTCGCGCCGCTCGCAACTTCTATTCGAACCGCAAATATAAATTTGCCGGTATATTGCTATCTCTATTTCACTGATGACACATGATCGCGTTCAAGCGAGATAGCAATATGAGCTTACAGAATTTGTTATACATTTAGTCTTGTTCCGTGAATACCAAAAATGATGAATGAAAACTTATCGTGCTTTTTACTTCGTTTTGTTATTCTGTAACTTAACAATATAGGCTATGCTGCTGACCAATTAATACGTAAGATATCGTTGGTTTTAATATGAAACAAATAAGAGGGAAACATGTCCATCTTGTCGTAAAAATATGCAAAACGCAATTCATTTACATTTCATTTTAGGAAAGTATTTTGAAAACATATAAATCCAGGGGACTAGATAAATACAATTTGAATCCAAATAAACTCTCATTTTGGTGGAAATGTTCTCGAATTATTAATTATTTTGGTATTACGTTTGTATGGGCAATTCATTCTCCGCTGGCACCTTAAGTGCGACTATTCTCATGTGGGTGGATCTAAAGGATTATGTATTTTCGCGCTTGTTTTTTTAGTTTCACTGTAAATGGAATAAGTAATATAATAATACAATTTTTAAATAATAATTTTATTATAGGTAGATATAGATTTTTTATAGGTTTATGTAGATACAACCCCAACGCAACATTTAAAACAATTTCAAACAGAAACTAACAAAAGAAATGAAATAGAATAAAAATTATAATGAGAAAAACACTACGGACAAAAATGTTGTCTGGCAGACAAAAACCTCCACGTCACTAACGTACGAGTACCTATATGTATCGCGCACGCTAACGGGACAGCGGAAAACGTCTACCCTAGCGACCTTCCGCTCTTATTCTGACCTTAGTTAAGACAACGTTATCTAGTGTAATTATTATAATATCGAAGTCCTACTAAATAAAATGCAAATGACATCACTATTTTTGTAAAACGTCGCTTGATTCATGACTTTACATTGATTCATACATTTTTATGTAACGATTCATACATATATTTATATACGCATGATTTTAAATTATTCTATACAAATAATAAAGCAAGACGAAAAGGGTACGTGGCTATTTTATAAACTGTGAAAAAAGTAAAAATTACTTAAATAATATAAATAAAATTAAATATTCTAAAGCACAGCGTATGTAACAATTTTTAAGAATACAGAAAAGAGACTTAAAACTTTTGATTTTTTTTAATCATAAAGAAAAGTTCTGACTCACTCACTGACTGACAGACTGAAATTAGATCTAGAAAAATGGAATTTTGCACAGAGGTGCCCTTTGATGTAGATGTTACCGTTAAAGTTGCTAAAACCGTTAACGTTGACATCGACGAAGCGAGTCTTCTGGCGTAGCCCATCCTTTTTACATCTACATTTTTATGGATACCCTACATTATACGATCATACTTAATATTATAAATGCGAAAGTGTGTTGGTTTGTCCTTCAGTCACGCCGCAACGGAGGAACGGATCAACGTGATTTTGGCATGGGTATAGTTGAGGACCTGGAGAGTGACATAGGCTACATTTTATCCCGGAAAATTAAGGAGGAGGAATTTTCAAAACTCCGGATTTTTCAAAAGGGAGCGGGCTAGTAGACACTTTATATTATTTCCTCTATTAATACACCTTAATTTACAACCCTGGGTATGATTTCAATATTTACATAAACTATGAACTTACATTTTAAAACATTGGTTCAACCCCCAAAACGGGGGCCGGGGGGCAGGGGTGAATTATTCGGTACGGTATTTTACAAATTGATTGAACACTGGACGGAATCGATTTTTTGAAGTGAAACTTCTTTAGAATCGTTCTGATTTGAAAATTCGATGAAACGAAAAAGCGACACCAAAAAGAGACCAACATATTCATAATAGGATATAACCTGCGAGAGAATGAGATAGAATACAAGTTATATTTATCTCATTATCTCGTAGCTTACTTTTATGAAGTTTCACTTCTGCCGTGTGTGAATTGCACACACACACTTTCTTTTTAACATATATTGTTTATGTTTTATATCATAATATGTTATTGTCTATAAAAAGGCGGTCCTCTACTGATAGTGTATGTAGACAATGGTATTCCCTTACTCCCGTATATAGGTTCTGGAGCGTTCTCATAGTCCACGTCATAGTATATGTTGTTCTGATTCTAGAATGAAAATAAAACATAATTTATATTACTAAAGAAAAGTCAGAATGAAGAAGTCAGAATGAAGAAGAAATCAGCATTGATTATCTTTATTTTAAGAATACTATTACGATGATTACAATTAAAATGTTTTTTTCTTTCTGTCTGCTACGCTTTCACGGCCTATCTTTTCAATCGATTTTGATGACATTTTGTATAGATATGGATAGATTGTATCCCGGGGAAGGATGATTTTTATCCCGGAAAATTAAAAAAAGGTAAAAAACAAGCTTCTAAGCCAACGCAATCAAAAGATACGCCCGTTTATGCCACATATTTTGACACTCGCCAATAAATCAAAACCTATATAAGGGTTTGACCTAGAATCATAACATTTGGCAAGATTAATTTTTCTCTCAATACAAGTATAGCAAAAATACCGAAAATCGTTAATTAGGGTTCCGTACTCTTAAGGTATGGAATTGTTTGTTAGTCGCTACCAGTTTAGCACCAATATGTAAGCCAGTTATTTCACAGCTGATAACGCGTTGTTATTTATGTGGTGGTAGGTACGGAACCCTTTGTGCGCGAGTCTGCCTCGCACTTGACGGGGTGTTTATACTCACATGCATACTCCTGGCGCGCGACTTCGGCCGCGGCACCAGAAGGTCGGCGCGCTCCTGCACGTGACTCGAGGCTTCCGAACTTGCCGACTCTGACGCCATGTGGTTTGTGTAACCTGGCAGAAATTATAAAAATCAATTATAAAAATCTCTGTATTCACACTCAATATTATTATAAACTAGCTGATGCCCGCGATTTCGTCCGCGTGGTTTAAGTTTTTTTTATTCCCGCGGGAACTTCTTAATTTTCCGGGATAAAAAGTAGCCTATGTCACTCTCCAGGTCCTCAACTATACCCATGCCAAAAATCACGTCGATCCGTTGCTCCGTTGCGGCGTGATTGAAGGACAAACCAATAAACCAACAAACAAACACAATTTCGCATTTATAATATTAAGTATGATGCGTGTGTCTGTCTGTTTGTCTGCTAAGCTTTCCCATCCCATCTATTCAACCGATTTAGATTAGAGGTATAAGAAAGAAAAATGAAGAAAGAAAACGTTTTTATTCGATCACAATATTCAGTTTCAGAATAAGGATAGTTTGTATTCTGGGAAAGGACATAGGCTACTTTTTATACCAGTAAATTAAGGAGTTCCCGCGGGAACAAAAAAACCTAATCCACGCGGGTGAAGTCGCGGGCATCATCTATAGGCCGACCGTTTAACTCGCGTATCGCCTGCGCGGTAAGAAGGGAGCGGGGGCGGGTAACGCTACACACGGAGTCAATAATCCAAAGATTTATCTCGAGATAGACATTGTTGGTAAAGAATAAAATAATAAGTATCTTTTTTTAACATAGCTAACATCTCCCCCCGCTCCCTTCTTACCGCGCAGGCGATACGCGAGTTAAACGGTCGGCCTATAATAACGTTTATTATATTAGTATAGAACTGCACTACACTTATGTGTAGCAGCACCAATTCGAGTAGGTTAGAGCAAAAAGAAAGGCCAGAAAAAAAGCCATTCAGAATATAGTCTATTCAGCCCATAAAGACGCGCCCCACCTTTTTTCGTCTCATCAAGACACATTATTTCTATAATATATTTGTCGTTACTACGCTACGTACACCCTTTCCTATTGTAAACAAATACGTTTAAATTCAAAGGTTTACCTACCTACTGCTTGCTAAATGGTGCAATCATCACAATAAAATTAAAGAGTGGGGCGCGTCTTCGTGGATTGAACGAACTTTACCAACCTCCGATCGCCATGTCGGAGAAAAAAGGAAGGAACACATATATTATATACTAGTATGGCGCGTAGAAAAGTGGACAACATTCAACATTCGCCATACATTTTCTGTGAAAAAATATATTCCGCCATCTTGAATTCCTTTCCTGTTCACCAAGAAGACCTTCAGGTCCTGCATCTTTTGCCGAGAAACCACTCTTCCATCTTTTATACTCTCCGAGACAGACACTGACCAAATTTGTATGGCGGCCATCTTGAATCCGCCATTTTGGAGTTTTTTTCAACTTACAGCCAATTGGATGAGGTTTCGAGTGACATTTGTTCGAGCACCCCCTATTTTCAATACCCTGGCTGTGCTCTTCATCCGTCTTCGAATTCCTCAATCATCAGCTCTCTCCGTATTTTTTCTCCGAATTAATTTATGTCGTCTATACGAAACGATGAGTAAAAAGAAATTGTTTCATACAAAATTTTACAGGAGAGGTGATAAATGAGTGAGTCAGTCGGCACGAGCAGCTAGGTATATATGTATTAACATTACTATAGACATACAGGTTGATGGTGTTCAAAGAGATTTCTTACCATACAAGTTGTGGTGTGAGGCGGATGTGTTAGCGCGCGACGTATTCATAGTGCCCGTGTGATGGCCGCCGTGGATGCCCATCCTGAAAACATAACAGTTTTTGTGTTTAGCAAATGCATACGTAGATTCGTATTGAATTTAAAAAAAAGTGTGGACGAGAGAATGAGATAGAATACAAGGTATATCTATCTCATTCTATCGAAAGCTAAATCCTATTATGAATATGTTTGTCTTTTTGAAGTGAAAACTTCTCTAGCCGCGTTGAGCACTTTTTGGTAGGGGGTAAACTTGTGGTTTCGCGTCACCGACATGCTCGCGTTGTTTCGAAGACAAAAGGTCTTAAATATAAATATACCTACTACATTATGCCTTAGTGTTAAGGTTTATATTTAAATTTCATTTATTCAAAAAATATATAAAAAAGAACAATTTTAACTATTCGTTTTCACTTCTATCGGCAGTCCCTATGACTGCCATTTTTTGGTGTCGTTTTTTCGTTTCATCGAATTTTCAAATCACAATGAAAAAAAAATGATTCTAAAGAAATTCATCCCTCATCAATACGATTACGATACGAATACGATTCAAAGAGAGACTTTCACTTTTTACCTGGGTAAAGGTACGGGCGGCAGGGAGGGGTATCCTCCAAACATGGCGGAGGACGGCCGAGTCGCCATAGTCGCTGTGTGATCCACTTGCTGTTTACATGTAAAAGGATATCAATCAAATAAATATTATAAATGCGAAAGTTTGGATGGATGAATGTATATATGGATGTACGGATGTTTGTTACTCAATCACGCACCAGCAGCTGAACGGTTCTGGCTGAAATTTGGCACAGAGATTATAGTCTGGAATAGCATAGATACTTTTTATCCCGGAAAATTAAAGATTTCCCGCGGGAACCGAAAAACCTCCATTCACGCGGACGAAGTCGCGGGCATTAGCTAGTCGATTATAAATTGTTAACATGTTATTTTAACAGATCCGTACATAGTGTTATCTATTATTATATACTATATGTATATATATATAACGTATATATATGTATCGAGTATTGCATAAAGACTACTTTTATCCCGGAAAATCAAAGAATAATGATGATGCTTAGGTAATATGTCAAAAATAAATTATTTCTTACTGATTATTAGATAGAAGGTCTTCCAAAAGACCTAAAATTAACATCATCGGTTAGTTTTAAGTTTGACGACCATTTTACTCGTAAGTCAACACCCTTTTTTTCTTTAATCTATTTATAGAAAAAATATGTTGAAATTTGATGACGTCACTACTATATATTTCACACAATTTTCCAAACAAGAAGCGCATTTTTAAATTTGATAAAGAGTTGCTGATTTGATTGAGTTGTCATCATACCTATTTCCAAAGAGTTGATAATTTAAACGTTTAAAAAGTCCATCTATAGTATGCTTCTGAAAAAAGCTTATTATTACTGTTGAAGATTATGTAAATGATACAAGAGCATGGATTTGACTCGCACCAGCAATGCTCAGGACTGCGGTTAATTATATCCAAATAACGACTGTAAATTTTGATTGAGAAGAGCAACGACAGAGTTTCTTGCTGACTCTTCTCGGTAGGAATGTCATTCCGAACCAGCGGTAGATTCACTCGACGATTCAAAAGCACTTGTAAAAGTTTATTCGAACACAAAAAACATTGAAGTTTAAAAAATCTCACCCCATAGTGATTCGCCTGTACCATAGCTTCAGCGATTTGCGCCCATCGCATCCTCTCTTCCAATGTTACCTTTGAATCAAAATGTTTGCCTCAGCTTAATGAATCAATGTAAAGTTTAAATGCATCAATATGAATTTTGGATATGAATCAATCTTAATATTTACCAAGTATTTTGGACAAGAATCAATTTTAATATTTAGCAATATTATACCTACATTAATCAATTCAGATGTTGTATCAATCAACTCAATTTCAACTTATGAATCAGTTTGGACTCTTAAACATAACAAATTTTCATGAATATAATTATTTCTAATGAAACATTTGTACATTAATCGGTCTAAACAAAATATAAGATAGTATTATCTATCGCTGTAAACTTATTCTTATTATTATTTGTGTTAGGTATTTTAAATTAAATGTAATTTAATATTGATGTGTATCATTATGTTGAAATATATATATTTATTATATATTATATGTATAATTTTTATCTGTTTATAGTATGTACCAATTAGAATGTACGTTTATGTATTTACGAGTATGTATTTTTATTCTAAGCAATTTCCCGTCTCACAGAAAGTACGGTCCATTCATGTAGGTTGACTGACAGAGATCACTTTAGTGATAAGGTCGCCTTTTGTTTATATTTTTTTATGATGTTCTTTGTATATGTCTATTTTTTATGCAGAAAGAATTTAATAATAATAATAGATGGATATCAATATAATAGATAATTACAATTTGCCCACGAAATCAGTAATTTACAATATTTACTTACAAAAATCTTTTGTTATAATTCGTGAACAAATAAATGTATGGATGGATATTAATCAGTGAAAAATGAATCAAAGGACGTTTGAATGAATCAGGGTGTAATTCCATGGTTTACCAAAATAGATTGATGATTAATTTATTTGGCCACAAAACATCAATTTACAATATTTACTCACATAAATCTATTGTTTTAGTTCGTTCGTTTATTGTTGCGTTCGTAACTAAATGTATTGATGGACATGAATCAGTGAACAATGAATCAAGGCCGTTTGAATGAATCAGTGAACAATGAATCAAAGTACTATTGAATAAATCAGTGAACAATGAATCAAAGGACGTTTGAATGAATCAGTGTGTAATTGCACGGTACCTGGTAGGGCGGCTGTCCGACGGGCGGTGTTTTGATGGTGTTAGCGGTCATATAGTTGAATACAGGCGATCCCATGCCCATTGCTTTTTGCTGGCGAGACCACTTGCGGCTGTGGAATAAATATATTATAAATGGTAAATGTGTTTGTTTATTGGTTTGTTGGTTTACTGGTTTCAAATCAAGTGCTTTTTGATTCAAATAAACTTTTACGAGTAGGTACTTTTGAATCGTCAAGTGAATCTACCACTGGTTCGGTTTGTTGGTTTGTCCTTCAATCACGCCGCAACGGAGCAACGGATCGACGTGATTTTTGGCATGGGTATAGTTGAGGACCTGGAGAGTGACAAGGAGTTCCCGAGGGATTCAAAGAAACTTAAACCACGCGGACGACGTCGCGGGCATCAGCTAGGAAAATAATAATGTCCTCCCGACCGAATTTCGGCCACGGCGGCCTATCGCCAGAGAGATTGGCCATCTGCGCGGGAGATATGCGGCGTGCACAAGTGTGTGCGCAAGCACAGGTGCACTCTGTGCTCCTTTACTCTCATAGCCCGGTGGGATGGAAAATCCGACACGACTGGAGAGAGATCAGGCGCAGGACCGACGACTTCACGTGCTCTCCTAGGCACGACGGGCTAGTACTGAGAATTTCTTGTCAGAAAAACCCAATACTTGTGAAATCCCGACCCGGGCCTCGAACCCGCGACCTCGTCGGTCGCAGTCAACATGCCAACCACTAGCCCAACGAGACAGTCAACGAGACTCTTTCTCTTACTCTGTCGAAACTAAAAAATCTAAATTAAATATTTTATTCAAAGTAGGTACACTTTTTAATAGTCACACCTACAACATTAAACATTAATCAAACACATTATAATAGTTAAAGTATGCAATGAATAATTTTACTAACTATTTTCTTAGATTTTATTTTAAAGCACACTTTTACCGCACAAGTGCGATAAAAGTATTATTACGTTATCACTCACCTCTAAGATAATAGAGCGACTAAATTAAACGCTATAACCAACGCGCCAGCTAAAGCCGGCCACTCCTTTATCTTTACCATCCATTTCATGTGGAGCCATAATGTTTAGAATAATAACATAATAATTGTTTGTCACTTTGACTCTTTTTACATGTATCGAAACTATATATATATATATATATATATATATATATATATATATATGTATAGGTACATTATTACCGCACTAGTGCGATAAAAGTGTTATTACGTTATCACTCACCTCCAAGATAATAGAGCGGCCAGAGTCAACGCTATAACCAGCGCCGCGGCTAGAGACGCCCCCACGGCCACTCCTATAACTTCACCGTCCATTTCACATGTGGATCCGTAGTAACCGGAAGAGCATCTGTAAAATTAAAATAAAAGAAAGGTTACATATAAATAAATAATAGGTAAAGGATTGAAATATGGTTCACTTATACAGATAGCTAACGGAAGCCTCTGCTAAAGGATTTTTTGAAAAATCAAACATTATATGAGCGAAGCCAGGCGCAGGAGTAGTGTGTAAAATATCATATCTTAAGTATGTATTAAGTTAACGTAAAGCTATCTAGATCTATGAATTAAAACATAACTTTATTATAGAAAGAAAGAAATCTTTATCTGAGGCAATTCTGCATAGAAGTTCTTCTTATCGCACTAGTGTGATAATAAAAATTACCACATACTCGTAGTTTTATAAGACAAATCCTGTGTCCCAATAAATGTAATTGCTTCACTTGCAGTCTTAGATGGTAGCGAATTAACTTATTAGGGGCAGTTATATTATACCCGTACTCTTTATCGGTTTCTACACGATATCGTACCGGAACGCCAAATCGCTAGGCAGGTATTTTTGCCGGTAAGATGGTAACTAGCCACGGCCAAAGTCCCACACCAGACCAGAGAAAATTCAGAAATTATAAATTCCCAAAATTGCATTGCTGGGAATGGAACCCGGGACCTCCCACTATAACAACTGCGTTATGGAGATCGTCAATAAATCTATACTAATAATAAAAATGCGAAAGTTTTTATGGATGGATGTTTATGAAGAAACTTGAAATTTATAATAAGGTCATAGTCATAGGGCCCTAAGGCCAGTTAGTAAAGAAATATATCATACAGTTTGCCGCGGAAATTAAATGATTGCGTAATGGATAGAAATATTAAATAGGAATATTAAATAACGTTTTTTTGGAAATGTATAAATGTGAATTGAAACACTTGCCTTAAAATAAAAATTATACAGTGCCATACTAATAAGACTTGAGATGTTAACTTAATAATAACAAATTATCGAATCTTAATAATAACGAAAATTAAAGAGTTCCCGCGGGACCAAAAAAAAAACATCAATCCACGTGGGCCTCAGCAATAGTGGTTGATCCGTGGCGCAGTGTGTAGCGCTGTTGCCTTAACGTGCGGAGGTCCCGGGTTCGATCCCCGGCAGGGTCAATTTGGGAATTTATAATTTCTGCATTTTCCCTGATCTGGCCTGGTGGGAGGCTTCGGCCGTGGCTAGTTACCACCCTACCGGCAAAGACGTTCCGCCAAGTGATTTAGCGTTCCGGTACGATGCCGTGTAGAAACCGAAGGGGTATGGGTTTAATATAACTGCCATGCCCCTAACAGGTTAGCCCGCCACCATCTTAGACTGCATCATCACTTACCATCAGGTGAGATCGCAGTCAAGGGCTAGCTTGTAGTGGATAAAAAAAAAACCACTCACGTGCAATAAGGCTGCCCATTCGCGTACCGACACACGCCGCGCTCGCTGCAGTGCGACGCGGCGCACGCGCGACAGTCGCGGCCCGAGCGCAGCGCGACTGGCGACGCGTCCAGCGTCGTGTCGGGGCATGCGCATCTGAAACAGCATAACCATGTTAGTAGGAATTTTTCTGTGGCCCTACTCCATGAAATAAATCTATGGGTAGAAATTTCGTAAACATTTCGTGACATGTAATTTGATATATTTTTTTTTTCTTGTTGAGTGGTAAATATGGAAAAGAGTCTTTGTTTCGTGTCTATAATATACTCGAAATTATTGACTCACCATAGAGCTATCCAGCAAATAAAAACCAAAGATATTGGATAAATTGTATATTTTTATATCCTGTTTATTTTAATTTTAATCTATAGCTTTAGTTCGTAACGATTTGAATGACGTATACTGTGTGATATAGTTCCGTACAAGTATTATGAGTTAGAATTATTATAGCGGCGCGGGACCGCCCGCGGCTCGGAAATTCGACACCCTGTGACGTCACCGGCGCTATAAAAGGTATTAATGAAGTGAAAACTTCTGTAGCCGCGTTGAGCGCTTTTTGGTAGGGGGTAAACTTGTGGATTGGACTAGGCTTAGTAAAACTAGCAATTCATTTGTTGGAAACAGTGTCCGCTTCTACAATAAGCTCCCAGAAGACATGTTGAAGATGTCTCTGAATAAGTTCAAAGTTAATGTAAAACGTAAACTCATTGAAAAATTGTATTACCATGTAAAGGACTACTTAAACGACAAGGAAGCCTGGCAATAATTTGCTCTAATGTCTCTGATAGTTCCTTAGTAAGAATATTTGTGAGATGGTGATAATAAAAAAAAACAAAACCCGGCTGAGTTTGTTGTGGGCTCTTCTCAGACCAGGGCGCGTTTGGAACCCTCGTAGCTTTAGTTTTAAGATACCGTTACCCATTATCACCATCATGCTTTTTAAGTAAGTAATCTTTAGACGAAAATAAGTGACTTGAATCTTGAATCTTGATTGGCGTCACCGACATGCTTGCGTTGTTACGAAGACAAAAGGTCTTAAATATAAATATACTACATTAGTTATTAAACTTGAATGCCTTAGTGTTTTAACTAGCTCATGCCCGCGACTTCGTCCGCGTGGATTAAGTTTTTTTGGATTCCTATGGGAATTCCTCACTTTGTCACAGGTCTACACCCATGCCAAAAATCACGTCGGTCCGTTGCTCCGTTGCATGCGTGATTGAAGGACAAACCAACAAACAAACTGACTTTCGCATTTATAATATTAGTATGATTTTTTTTTTGTTTTTTTTTTCTTAATATATTATTTTTAATTCAAAAAATAAAAAAATTAATTGACCACTTTTTTAAATTTTATTTATGATGAATGATAATATAAAGAATGTTTACCTGAAAGCACCCCAAGTGTTGGTGCAAGCGGCAAGCGCGTGACAGTCGTTCAAATCCGAAGTAGAGCACTCGTCCAAATCTGAAAAATAAGTAGACATAATTAAAAAAACGAATGGTGTCGAACGAAGTTCCTTATTACATAAATATTAATTTCAAGTTCTATTTTTTCGATGCTTTTTTCTTTTTTTTCATAAAAAATTAAAACATAAACCTTAACACTAAAGCATAAAAGTTTATTTTCGAACGTAGTATATTTATATTTAAGACCTTCTGTGTTCGTAAAATAAAATCTTACTCATTTTCGTTACGGACGTTTTTTGCCGGCTAGGGTACCCCTCCGCATCGTCCCATAAGGAACTTCGTTGCAAAAAACACGTCTGCAATATGCTTTGTCTAATTTAGGATGATAGTTTTGACAAATGCACACACGACAGAAGTGAAACTTCAGAAAATTAGCCTACGAGACAATGAAACCCCCAAGAAAACCCCTGCCATCATATCATACTTAATATTATAAATGTGAAAGTGTGTCTGTTTGTTGGTTTATTGGTTTGTTGGTTTGTCCTTCAATCACGTCGCAACGGAGCAACGGATCGACGTGATTTTTTGCGGGTATAGCTGAGGACCTGGAGAGTGACATAGGCTACTTTTTATCCCGGAAAATTAAGTAGTTCCCGTAGGAATTTAAAAAACTTATTCCACGCGGACAAAGTCGCGGGCATCAGCTAGTTATGTAATAAATGGAAAGGGGTCACGACCCTTTAGCAATGAGGGATACAACGCAGAGAGACTTACCCACTAGAGGTAGTACGCTGCCCGCGACACTGTCCACCCAGAGTGCTGAGGCGCCTACATTGTTCGACCTTCTCCGTATAACACCTATTATATGCTTCTGT
Organism: Erebia aethiops; assembly: GCA_923060345.2. Taxonomy (NCBI): domain Eukaryota; kingdom Metazoa; phylum Arthropoda; class Insecta; order Lepidoptera; family Nymphalidae; genus Erebia; species Erebia aethiops. The sequence continues at coordinate 923,478 of OV281087.1, read as the reverse complement.
ATGTCTGTCGCTACTGAAGTGCGAAGAGTTTCAGGGGTTTCTTGCATCTAGGACAAGATATAAAACATAAATTAAAAAAAAATATATAAGTATAATAAAAAAAAATTGGCAATCATATTATAGAAGTGAAAATGAAAAAAATTTTAACACCTTTAGTAGTAAGACCTTTTGTCGTCGTAACAACGCGAGTATGTCGGTCACGCGAATCTACAAGTTTACCCCCCAAAAAGTGCTCAACGCGCCTAAAGAAGTTTTCACTTCAATTATCCATATTATTGTATAGTCTAGTTAACAAATGCTTTTTAGTCAAACTTTTTTCTCCGCCTCCGAAAAATATGAACGAGGTGTTATTCGATTCGGAATAGTATGCAGATGATTTTCGAAAAAAAAAATCAAGAGTTAGCAATGTTATTAACAACAGAAAAAAAATGGGGTTTGGTTTTTTGCAAATATCACAAAAACTATTAGATATTTTTCAAATTTTTCAACAAAAGGTTCAAAAAGAGGAGGAAATTTTCCTAAAAAATTCTACCTCCCGGAACTGTAGGACCAATATATTTTATAATTTTCCCAGAAGGTTGCAAAAACGGCCGCAAACGAGGACTCTGGCTTGCGTAAGCTTCGCCCACGTTGGACCTTTAATGAATATTACCTATTTAAAACTATTCAATATGAAAATTAAGAATTGAAAAAATATAGGCATCTACTGGATAGATGAATGAAGAAAAATCCGCGGTCAAAAACATTTTATCGCGATTTTTCTATTAATTTACGCTTGTTTGATTGATGGACTTTTAGAAAATGATGCGAAATTTAAACATCTAAATTTAGTAAATAACAATTAAAATTTAACATTAAATAAATTTCGTTTGTTACTTTTAATAAAATGCGATTTAAGAATGCTTTGACAAACAAAAATAATAAGTGTGTGTGTGTGCGTTCACACGCGGCAGAAGTAAAACTTCAGAAAAGTAGCCTACGAGAGAAAGAGATAAATATAACTTGTATTCTATATCATTCTCTCGCAGGCCAAATCCTATTATGAATATGTTTGTCTCTTTTTGGTGTCGCTTTTACGTTTCATCGAATTTTGAAATCACGACGATTCTATAGAAGTTTCACTTCAAAACTTACCAAAACTGTATAGTTGACGTAAACCCCCCGATGATCTTCGTCACCTTTATGTATTGAGTTGACTGATCCACTCACGAAGTCATCCGAGAATGGAGTCATTGAGAATGCCGAGTCGATCTGTAATTATTATAAATTATTTTTTTATATTATGTAAATGTGAAAAAATGCCGTGTAGGTATTTTTTGGAAATATGTATAGTTAATTACTTATTTTAATTTTAGGGACAAAAAGTAGCCTATGTGTCCCTTCAGACGATGATCTATCCAGATCCGTTCAGCCGTACACATTGAGTAACATCACATATTGAGTAACATTCACACGCGGCAGAAGTGAAACCTCAGAAAAGTAGCCTACGAGATAATGAGATAAATACAACGACCTCAATTTACATAGACGGGCCCTGTCCAACAAATAATGTGGGCGTATGTTACAACGCCATCTAGTCTGAAAAGCGGGAACTTGCTTGCAACATAGTCATACCCCATCTTGAATGAAAGCTTGAAAACGTATGACTCGGTCATAGATAATATAGGTCATAATAATAGAAGCCGTAAGGCCAGTTAGTAAAAAAATATCATACAGTTTGCCGCGAAAATTAAATGATTGCGTAATGGATAAAAATATTTAATAGGAAGATTAAATAACGTTTTTTTGGAAATGTATAATTGTGAATTTGAAACACTTACCTTAAAATAAAAATTATACAGTGCCAAACTAATAAGACTTTAGAAGTTTAGATGCTAACATAATAATAACAAATTATCTGCACGAGCGACCGTGACAGCACTACGACGGGGATAAAGACAGGTGTGGACCGTGCTCAGCAAGTCGGACGCCCCACATTTTTCTATGAAAGGGCCCATCTAATACCTACCTACATATTTTTTATCGATGGATAAATATAACTTAATATCATTGATTATTTTATTATTAATTAGTTTCTACTGGTCATGTACATCCATTTATCAAATTAAAATTTAATTTAATATAATATTTTAGGTATTTACGATACCCTAAACGTATGAGAATGGATACACGAAATTGAGCTCTAATACAATACTGTTATGGTTTATTTTACTTTGAAGCCGAACTTTGACGATTTGACCGGCAATCCTTACATAATTACACCTTGTCTGAAGTTTATTATAAGATGTTTAAAATACTCACAGCTCGAACTGCCTCGTAGCTCAGTTGTTGGTAAGGATCCGATTCTTTGTCAGCCAATTTGGAATCCCAAGCGACCTGAAAACGTAAAATTCAAAATTCAAAATGATTTTTATTCAAATAAACTTTTACAAGTACTTTTGAATCGTCTAGTGAATCTACCACTGGTTCGGAATGCCATTCCTATCGAGAAGAACCAGCAAGAAACTCGGCGGTTGCACTTTTGGAAAAAAAATAATAATTTACAATTTCATTAATTTGTAAAATACATAAGTAACAGCTGTCCTTAGCATTGCTGGAGCGAGTCAAATCCATGCTCCTTTGTCATTTACGTAATCTTCAACAGTATAATAAGCCTTTTTCAGGAGCATAATTTTAATGGACTTCTTAAACTTGTGTAAAGGCAAGTTTAAGTCCCGGTTATTATCACTAACATGATAATAGTCGTTACAGCCCACCAACCCGCATTGGAGCAGCGTGGTGGGTCTAAGCTCTAATTACCTCTCTTCTATGAGAGTGGAGGCCTGTGCCCAGCAGTGGGACGTTAACGGGCTGTAGTGAACTATACTAACCTTTCTGTCATAAATTCTGTCTACCCTCAAATTCAGTATGAGAGCGACGACTCTTCTGCACGGATCCCGGTGGATCCTCCTTGCGTATCCTGGACGGCATTGACAGCTGGAGATCCCTGGAAAACGAAATTCCAAAACTATACAAATATTATAAATGCGAAAGTGTGCATGTCTTTCTGTCTGCTACGCTTTCACGGCCCACGTGTTCAACCGATTTGGATGAAATTTGTATCCCGGGGAAGGACATAGGCCACCCTTATCCTTTTTATCCTGGAAAATTCAAGAGTTCCCACGAGAATCAAAAAAATCTTAATCCACGCAAAGTCGCGGGCATCATCTAGTTCAAAATAAAGGTTATTTACCTGCTTCAGTCCTGCACTTTTCGTTCTGCGCCTGATCACAAGTGGAATCATCCCCGACTATGCAAGTGTCGATTCTGTGAACAAATTAACCATGATGAGATAAGGAATTTTTGAAGTGAACCTTAGAATCGTTGTGATTTGAAAATTCTAAACGTAAAAGCGCCACCAAAAAGAGACAAACATATTCATAATATGATTTAGCCTGCGAGAGAATGAGATAGAATACAAGTTATATTAATCTCATTCTACCGTAGGCTACTTTTCTGAAGTTTCACTTCTGCCGTGTGTGATATGCAAACACCTCCCTAGCGCAATGTTGAGCGCTGTTGCCTTAACGTGCGGAGGTCACGGGTTCGATCCCCGGCAGGGTCAATTTGGAATTTATAATTACTGAATTTTCCCTGGTCTGACCTGGTGGGAGGCTTCGGCCGTGGCTAGTTACCACTCTACCGGCAAAGACGTACCGCCAAGCGATTTAGCGTTCCGTTACGATACCGTCTAGAAACCGAATAGAGGTGTGGGTTAAATATAACTATACCTCAAACAGGTTAGCCCGCTACCATCTTAGACTGCATCATCACTTACCTTCAGGGGAGATCACAGTCAAAGGCTTGTAGTAAATTTAAAAAAACTTACCTCACAGTAGGCTGTGGTCGTCTATAAGTGTGAGGTCTTTGTGCACCATGCCCAGTGGTGGGATGTGGTCTCCTGGGTGGTTGCGGTGATGGTAGCGGGATGTCATCCGCTGGTATCGCCACTCCTGTGCCCAGTGAGGGTCCAAGAGTTGAGTGTGGGGATTCTGGAAGGATAACACAAGTGATACGAGAAAATCTAAAAGATTGAAAGCTGAACCACACACTTAACAGTCTATATCTTAAAAACATACTAAACCATAGTTTTCTTGCTTCATTGAATTACGACGCAACGGAAAAACTTTTCTTACATTTAACTTAAGGGCATTATACTGCGGCAGTATACTGTCAGTCCATAATGGAACGAATTTCTCCCCGGTAAGAGCAGTGCTCACAGTGTATATCGGAACATACCCCATACTCCTTGCTCCCCGCGCATACTCCGCTCGGCTCTGTAGTACACTGTACCTGCGCAGACGACCGCCATTTTTGGGTCAACTTACGGGACGCGATTTATACTCACGTGTCTGATGGGCAGTCTGGACCTTGGTAGGCGTTATGCTGGTAGTGGGATTATCGAAGAGGTTGAGGTATGTCCTCTTGCCGTCAATGGAGACAAAGTGTTGGTCACCGGAAGCTGATACTATGATGTCGTGGTCTGCCGGATGGAGGTTGATGTTTTCTAAGTGCACTGGAAATTTAAAAAAAACAGTCAAGTGCGAGTCAGACTCACGCATAAAGAGTTCCGTACCACTACACAATATACTTAAATTATTTTTGTAAATAACAAGAAAGAACACTGAAAACTTCTAGTTTTCACTATCATGGACTTCTGCAAAATAACGGTTGCTTCGATTCAAGATTACAAAGAAAAAAAACTTAGTTCTGGTTTTAAATTCTCAATCTTCTTCAAGCATAGATTTTGGAGAAGAATGGAAGAAATCTAAGGAAGCCATTTCATTACAGCGGTCCAGGATTCTTCAAAGATATTGAAGTAAATAAAAAAGTGAATCTTAAGAAAGAGAGAATGAATAAATATTACTTGTGTTCTATCTCATTCTGTCGCAGGCTAAATCCTTTTTGTGTGGAATCGTGGTGATTTTCAAATCACAACGATTCTAAAGAAGTTTCACTTTAAATAATTGTAACATCAATTTGGTATGAAATCGATACTTTAATTATTTTTATACACATTATTATGTGTGAATAATTTATATCATTACGCCACTATTTTTTAATGCTTAAGAATTTTAAGATATAATATGAGCGTAGATAAATGACACATTTAAAGATGTACACAGGAAAGTTGAGAGTAAAAATGACTTACCAGAACCACCTTTCTGCCCAGGACCCTGTATAGCGGAGACTGTCACGTCGAAGATCTCACCATACACGGGCAAATGGGTTTCTGCTGCAGTGATGACGGGAGCATCCGGGGGTCTGTACCGGGATCCGTGGGGCTTGAAATCCGGGTCGTCCAGGACTATGCCGGGACGGGGGCGGTACGGCTGGTATGGTATACCTTGGGATGCTGTGGAATGTTCATTCATTCATGATACCAAAAGCATGAATACAATAATTTATTATTGCTTAAAAAATCTACACGCTATTCTACATACTAAGAACTAAATATTAAAAATGCCAAAATTTTGTCTCAAACCAGGGCGCATTTGGAACCCTCGTAGCTTTAAATAAATAAATGATAATTTATTTATGAGAATGTGGGTGATATAATATAAAGTTGACATAATTACAGTTTGAGAGATATATTCAGTTTAGTTTTAAAATACCGTGGTTAATTATCACCACGTCTTATTTATATGTAAACGGGGCGTTCAGAAGGTGTACTGTGTAGGTACCAATTTTGAATAAATATACTTTGAGTTTGTTTTGATGGATGGATGTCTGTTACACAATCACGCCGGAACGGCGTTATGGATCTGGATGAAATTGGGCACAGAGATAGATATTGTCTGGAATAACATACAGGCTTTCTATCCCGGAAAATTAAAGAGTTCCCGCGGGAATCAAAAAGCCTCAATCCACGCGGACGAAGTCGCGGACATCAGCTAGTAGTTGTATAGCTAGAGTTACAGTTCGTCTCTGGTTTAAAAATATAGCTGAACTTATACCTACGCAGAGAGGGATTTATCTAATTACTTGGGACAAGAAGAATATTTCAAAATGGTGTATTTCAAAATATGTAATATCCTTCCAAAAATATTCTCTAATAATTTTGGCCCAACTCGGGAATTGAACTTAAGGACCTTTTTATCCGCAGTCGAACATGCTTACCACTATACCGACGAGGCAGTCAAAATATAGAATAACTTACTTGGCAAAGGCTGAGTGTTAATCGAAGACGTTTTAATGTCAATATGTATTGTTTTAGATTCACTGCTGGCTGGCGCATGTGTAATCAGGCCTTCTGTAGGTGTTGGAGTGGCATTGGATAGTACAGTAGAAGTTGGAGTCTCAACAACTGATGGTTCAAGTACTGGTTGAATTTGATTAACTATCTCAACTATAGTTTCATTTTTATCTGGTTTCTCTGTAGGCTTTTCTGTGGGCTTATCTTCAATTTTATATATGTCTTTTAATCTATCTTTATCTGTATTGAATTGCTCCTTTTTCTTATCTTTTTCTAGTTTAACAGGTTTCTCAGTTTTAGGTTTTTCTGTTGTGGCTTTCTGTGTCGTTGTTTCCGTTGGTTTAGTTTTCTCTGTTGTTTTTTCTGTCGTTGTTGATGGTGTAGTGGCTTCTGTAGTTGTTGTTGTAGTTGTTGTTGTAGTTGTACTAGTTGTTGTTGTACTAGTACTACTCGTTTCGGGAGCTTTAGTGACTTCATTCTCTTTTTCAATATCTTCTGTTATATTTCTAAGTTCAGTTGTCGATTGAGTTGTTATAAAAGTAAGTATATCATCATGATGATTGATATGATCATGTATATTGTTTTCTGAATGACTTTCATTTTCATTAAAGGTGAATTCGTCTTTATCATCTGGGTTTTCTGGTGGCGGGATTAGAGTTGGTTTGTAAACTGGTAGTTCAGGATTCGGTCTACGATTATACGGTGGTCTAGGTCTACGCTGCCATGGAGGTAGAGGCCTATGGAACCCTGGTCGATTAGACATAGGTGGCCCAATTTGATCTTGTAAATTAACACCAGGAGGTCTATCAAACGGATATGGTGGTGGAATTTTCGTTGGATGGTAATGATGAGGCGGCGGTGTTACTGGTTTATCGAATTCTGGCATCTGTGGAACATCAGATATACGTGGTGGCCCACGATTGTTAATTCTAGAAGCCAACGGACGCGGTCTACCATTTAGCAATTGTGTATTGGCTTGAACGTTAACGTTTCCATTTAAAAGTTTAACGATACCAGTTATAATGTTTTGGATTTCGGTGTTTTGACGCCCTTGGTTATAATTCGCCGTTGCGAATGTCGGTGGTTGCACTACTGAAGGACGGATTTTGGGCCCCGTAGGCGCTAGTGCACGACCCTTCGGAGCCCTCTTCTCTTCCCCCGGAAACCTGAAATCTAGTTTATCCCCAAACCCTGAAGACATCATCATATCATCCTCATCTCTTATATAACTAACAGTTTTCGTTGGTAATATTTCGTGGTATTTACGTTTATGTATATCTAATTCGTTGTCAATCTCATTGTTATTCGATGTCTGTATTTCGTCTGTATTAATAGATCGTATGCCTCTATTAGGTTCGGCTGATCTTTCTACTATTAAATGATATTCAGATTCGTCAGCTGATGATAAATCTTCTGGTTGTTCTTCGATGTCTTCATATTTGGCACTAGGTTCTATATTCAGGAAGTTTTCTACATTACTCGTTTGTAAAACATCGTTGTGAAGTTTCTCATTAACGGCTGATTTTGGTGATAGCTGCGATATTGTGTATGTCTCTTCGTAACCTGTAAAGAGGAGAATAAATATATAAATAATTTAAATATTGTTTATCAGTACCAAATTTCATCAAAATCGGTTGAACAGACGGGACGTCAAAGCATAGCAGATGGACAGAGACACTTTCGCATCTTATGGAAGTATGAATTATTATGGAATGGAAAGCAATGAAGTGGTGGTAGAAGCAATGATGATGGTGGGAGTAAGTATTTACGACAAGACACCTAAAAGGCTCGCTGGTTGGAGCGCATCAAAAAGATGCTATGATACTGCTATTACCTATTCTTTGATAATACTTGGGTACATATTTGACAAAAGTCAAATCAGCAACTTTTTATCAAACGTCAAAACGCGTCCATGGGATTTATATGAAATTCTGAAATGTGACGTCATTAAAGTTCGACGCACTTTTTTACTTTAATCGATTGTTTAAAATGGTTATTAAACATTCAGGGGACGTGGATATTACGAGTTTTGGGAGATCCTCTGTTTACATAATAATCACAAAAAAATAATTTATTTGAATAGTAGTCAAATACCTACCCAATTATTCGCTTTTATCTAAAACAAAAACCGACTTCAAAACTCTACTTACCTATAAGTACCAACTTAAAATAAAAAGTAAAAATATTATCTGGGGATATATTTTGTTGATTTTCTCAAAAAGCGTAAAATCAATTTCGATAAAATTTATATGGGATCACCTTTGTAGTATGATCTACCAAACAAAAAAAGAATCATCAAAATTGATTCATAATTGGCGGAATGATCGCGTAACATACATACAAAAAAAACATAGGTACAGTCGAATAGAAAACCTTCCTTTTTTGAAGTTGTTTAAAAAAGAAAATTCCTTTCACATGATTTTGCAGATTATTTAATTTGTATGTCTGTTATGTAGACACTAGACATTGCAATAGGCTGTGCAGTAGGTAAATATGTGTAGCGTGACTGCGACACTAACTAGACTATTGTATTGTCTTTGAAATTACCCAATATTGTTCTGCAATGTACTGTTATCGTCATTATGGTATTGAAGTACGAAATAACGGATATTTTGTAGAGCTTAGATAACCCATAACAATATTATAACAAACAAAACATAAATACTCTCTTTAATTTCATAATTCTACTAGCTGCGGCTCGCGACTTCGTCCGCGTGGAATAATTTTTTTCAATTCCCGCGGGAACTCCTTAATTTTCCTTAATTTTAATTTTAAGTATGCCTATGTCACTCTCCAGGTCCTCAACTATACCCATGCCAAAAATCACGTCGATCTGTTGCTCCGTTACGGCGTGATTAAAGGACAAACCAACAAACAAACCCACTTTCGTATTTATAATATTATAAGCTATCCTATCTTTCAAGTTGGATCAAACTGCACACGGTGTGCAAATTTAATTTAAAATCGGTTAAGTAGTTTACGAGTCCATAGCGGACAAACAATGTGACACGTGATTTATATATATTTAGATTCTATATATTCTAACCAAAACTACAATAAATCACGAATCACCTACTTATATAGGCCCGTATTTTAATAAACCGACATCATTTAGGAACACTTTCTCAAGTCTAGGGTTCAATGTATTCTTAAGACCGGTCTAAGCATAAATTAACCGAGACTTGAAAACCTGTTATTAACTAATGTCGGCTTATTAATACGGACCCTATTTAGAGAGCTAGATAACTTAATAGAAGTCTTTAGATTTTTAATTTTATAGCTGTATTTTTCTTAATTTTTAATTATTGTAATATAGAGATTAGTAATGCTAGTAGTGCCTAGTAGAGTTGAAATGCTCTAGCGTCTAGATTATCCATATATAGGCATACACCGTTAATTGATATACGGTATAATATACCCGTACACGGTTGACTACCAATACGGTACATAATCACGGTGTTGTTACAATACCCATCGCCTTTACGTGTTCCCGTGACTTTTTAATCTGAGACCCAATTGTCAAAACAAATTGTAATAATTGGCAGCTTAAAACGTATTACTCGAACTGTTTAAGGAGTTCATACATGCTTTTGACGTGCAGGCATCTGTGAACTCTTTAAACAGGTCGAATTATACGTTTGACGCACGATTACGATTACGATTTCTTTACACAATCGGGGGACCGATACCAATTAGCCCTTTGCCGAGTCGACTCGAAATCGAGTAACGGGGGTATATGGGACATAGGTTTAATATAACTGCCATACCCCTAAGTCTAGCAGGCCAATTTGGGATTTTATAAGTTCTGAATTTTTCCTGGTCTGGTCTGCTATGGGATGCTTCAGCTGCCCTACCGGTAAAGACGTGCCGCTAAGCGATTTAGCGTTCCGGTACGATACCGTGTAGAAAGTAGAAACCGAATAGGGGTATGGGTTTAATATAATTGTCATGCCCCTAACAGGCTATCCCGCTACCATCTTAGACTGCAGCATCACTTACCATTAGGTGAGATCGCAGGCAAGTGCTAACTTGTAGTAGATAAAAAAAAGTACGACGCGCGACGCCCATCCAGAAGCCTCCAACCATGCATAGACACATACATTTACTCTGCATTAAACTCGCGCGCGAACTGTAGTACATACATATTATTGATCAAGGTTACAAAGCATGAATCCACAGCTTTCACCTGACATTTCAAGAACAAGAGTAAGTACCTAAATAGGAAGCGAAGTGCAAGTAATAACTTATCAAGTGCAAGTAAATAAGTAGGTTTTTAAATAGAGCTATTAAATTCGACATTTAAAGCAATTCGTTATCGTATTGCATCAGATAGGCAACGCGCCTTCATAGCTGGTTACTGCCTTGTTACATCGCTGGTGTATATTACATCAGAAAATTTACATTTAACTAACTGGCCCGCCCTGACTGTGACCCTGGAATCCATACTTTCCACACTTCCATATCCATACCACAGAGTACGTATCCACACTCCATACTAAAGGTTCTTCAAAGGGCGGATAAACAAATTTCTCAAAAGCCAGCAACGCCTGGTTCCTCTGGTGCTGCAAATGTTCATGGGCGGCGGTCTTCAAAGGGCGTATAAACAAATTTCTCAAAAGCCAGCAACGCCTGGTTCCTCTGGTGCTGAAAATGTTCATGGGCGGCAGTAATCACTTACCATCAGGTGACCCGCCTGCTCGTTTGCTCGCTATATATATTTTAAAAAATACTAATATTATTAATGCGAATTAGTTAAGATGCAGATGGATGGTTGTTTGTTACCCAATCACGCCAAAATGGTTGAACGGATCTGGATGAAATTTGGCGAGAGAGACAGAGATAGATTTATAGTCTAAAATAACATAGGCTTTTTATCCCGGAAAATAAAAGAGTTCCCGCGGGAACTAAAAAACTTTAATCCACGCGGACGAAGTCGCGGGCATCATCGAGGAGCCTATATATGTCACTCTCTGGTCCTCAACTATACCCATGCAAAAAATCACATCGATCCGTTGCTCTATTGCAACGTTATTGAAGGACAAACCAACAAACAACCACACTTTCGCATTTATAATATAAGTATAGTATGATAGTATGATTATTATGAAGTATGATTAGTTTTGCTGGCTATAAGTTTTATTGTAACGTTTTCAATAAAAAAATACATTAATAGTGCAACTATTATATTATGATTAAATTACATTCAATTACTAAAAAAGGCTAGAGCGACAAACGTTATACCATTTTAGTACGGAATTGTATCTTATTTCCATAAAAGGCTTAGAAATGCACGCGTTTTCCGTTACTTTTTTTTTCTATTCCGCTACAAGTTAGCCCTTGACTGCGATCTCACTTGGTGATATGCAGTCCAAGATGACAGCCTGGTAGAGGTTTGGCAGTTATATAACTCATACCCCTAATCGGGTTAAACCCATACACGGCATCGTACTGGAACGCTAAATCGCTTGAAAGCACGTCTTTGCCGGTAGGGTGGTAACTAGCCACGGCCGAAGCTCCCACCATGCCACGACAGACCGTATCAATAGCACAGAATCAGGAAGCTCTGGTACAAAAGAGTTCAACGCGCTACGCCACATAATTACGTCTAGCTCGAAATGAAATGATTTATTCATTACTTGTGCCACTTATGATAAGTCACAAGACTCTACCACCGCTTCGGTAAGTTGATTCTACTGAGAGGAGCCGGAAAAAAACTACAGTGGCTCTTTTCATAAACAGAAAAATGTTACACTTTGTAAATAATAGGTATACAATGAATACGTTACGTTACAAGTATTAGGTACACTTTTTTTTAATGAAAGAAGATGTTTTTATTTGATCACTACATGGAGTTTAAGTAATTATAATTAACTAGATGATGCCCACGACTTCGTTCTCGTGTTTAGAGGAGGAGTGTTTTTTGATCCCCGCGGGAACTTTTCAATTTTCCGGGATAACAAGAAGCCTATTGCCTTCCCCGGGATGTAAACTATCTCTGTACCTACCCAATTCCATCAAAATCGGTTAAGTAGTTACGCCGTGAAAGTTTAGCAGACAGACAGACAAACACATTCGCATTTATAATATTAGTATTATAATATATATTCTATAGTTATAGCTAACTATAGTTAAAACTTTCTGACTTTAAACGGCTCGGTAAGAAAATTATACTGAGAAAAGCCAGCAAAAAAGTCATCGTTGGTTTAATTATTATAATTACAATCTAACATGCGCTCCGCCCGTATTACCGATGCGTGCCTCAGACATCGTTGGGCGCAAAATTGGACCGACAAAAACGAAAGTAGGTATTGCAGTGAAAGTGAAATGCACACCAAGTGTGTGGAAGTGCGGGTGAATTCGGATCACTTTCAGTGACAGAGATTATCTCGATTGGGTATTTTTGACTATGGTCAAATAATGAATTATAGACAGGATAGGAAAGTTAGGAAAAATGTATGAAATCACGTTCGACTAACTTTTGCGGGGCGAGGGGAGGGTGCCTTATCATTTTTCTGTCCAATTAATGACACTAGTGCATGAAAAAGTCGATCACTATGACAACACAATATCATAGTTAATGGTGAAACTGCCACAGTGCGCGGCTGGAGGAGTAAGGCAAATATGGCAGATATCACGCGTCCCGTGGTTAATTCGTTCAAGTCAAACTTTTCTCAAACGTTAAAACGCACTCTTACATCGATATATTATAAGTATGTAGGTACTATAGATGGGCTCTTTCATAGAAAAAAATTGGGCGTCCGACCTGTAGAGCGCACACCTGTATAAGCCTGCCCTTGTCCCCGCCATAGCGCTGTCCCGCTTTTCAGACTAGATGGCGTTAGTAAAATAGGTCCACATTCTTTGTTTAACAGGGTCCGTCTATGTAAATTGAGGACGCTGCGCGCTTAGTATGGGATTTTGTATATGAAATAGTTTTCTACTTAGTTGTGACGCCATCAAAATTTTAAATAGTTATCCGGCTAATAAGGATATATAAATTAATGTTGATATAACTTTGACGTGCCGAACGTTGTTCATCGCAAGATTGCAATGGGCTGAACACGTACAGCGTATGGACGTATGGACGAGCATAGACCACCAAAAAAACTAATGTCGCGTCGCACCCAGGTGGACGTAGAAGCATACAAATAAACAATTTTGATGAAATTTGATGTAGACGAAGCCGCGGGCATTCACTAGTTACTAGTAAAATAAGTAGGTATGTACCACAGGGTACATTGAATATAGGGGTACTTACTTCTAAATAAATAAGGAAGTCATTACATCGTCGACTTCTTATTTTTCAAGTAGATAAATGATTTAATGATACTACTATTTAAAATATCAAGTATTTTAGGACATTTTTTAATTACCGTCGCAATAAGAACATAAGTAATATCCTGCTATAAGTAGGTTATTTATTGCAAAGTTAATATTGTAGGTACTAGATGATGCCCGCGACTTCTTCCGCGTGGATTAAGTTTTTTTGATTCCCGCGGGAACTATTTAAATTTTCCGGGATAAAATAGCCTATGTCCTTCCCTGTGATACAATATAACCCATTGCCGAATTTCATCAAAATCGGTTGAACAGATGAGTCGTGAAAGCGTATCAGACAGACAGACAGACACACCTTCGCATTTATAAAATTTTACTAGATACTAGATGATGCCCGCTACTTCGTCTGATTAGGATTTTTTGATTCCCGCGAGAACTCTAATTTTCCGGGATAAAAAGTAGCCCATATCCTTCCCCGGGATACAAACAACAAAAATCTGTTGAACAGATGGGCCGTGAAAGCGTAGCAGACAGACAGACACACTTTCTCATTTAGAATATAAGTATGGATTAATGTCTCCAAATTAAATATCAAATCCGTCCTCCGCCATTTTTATCTTCTTAGTGAACTATTCTCGCAAATACCAATCAACACATCTAATCAATGCTAACAACTATCTAAAACAATATTATAATTACATTTATTACACGAAACGCTACTTTCGCGTAGGCTGTACGGGCGTCCACCTTTGCCAGATTGATACTGGTAAAAAAAGTAAGCGACATTGGCCGCATTCCAAATTTGAATATCGAATACGTCATTTTCCCGCGCGCTGGATCTGTCAAACGCGCTTCCTGACCACCCATAGATATTAAAATTTTACACTACAAACAGACAAGATAAACGAAAAAAATAAAAAGTAGCTAAATAGCATATATATTTTTGTTATATTATGCCATTTGGCTTCTTTTATATTATCTGATTTGATTGTCTACAAACGTTGTATTGTTGTACTTAGTCAGCGTTACGAAAATATGGAAGCACGAAATGAAATGAAATGAAATGAAAATATACTCGAAACTCGAAACTCGGATATAACTGCTTTAAAATCATAACACTACTTCGCAGCTCAATTATTGATGCTTAGATTTTTCACTATTAAATTTGACCCTTAATAGCACTATTATTTACCTCCACTCGAAACTTTTAAAAAAAATCATGTATTTATTTACATTTAAATGCAAACTTAAATAAAAAAGGTGAATTTTGTAGCCCCATAAATTTTTTTTATTTATTTATTTTACTAGCTTATTGTCCGCGGCCACGATACACACCCCTATTTTAGTAGAAATTTCGTAAATTCTTAGTCTTTTTAAGCAGATTTTTATTCTTTTTAAGCAGATGACCTGCGTCATAAAAGCTATTCGTATCAATCCGTAACCCGTTCAATGGTTTGAGCCTTTCAGTCAGTCACCTTTTCCTTTTATACAGATGGTGATATCTTTTTTATCTCAATCAATTTAGAACCAATAATTATGTGAGTCTGAATATTATTTCTGATTAAAACATCTATGAAAATCTGTCGTTTCCAAGTGATGCGCGTGAACAGTGATACTTTGAACTGTTCTCAATAGCCATTAGCTGCTCTACATTTCAATTATATCTCCTCGCTGATCTTTAGACCACCCTTTCCGCCCTTGGACAGTACCAGTTTGCCGTCGAGGAGTTCCGCGTGACGTCACAGGTGGCCTAGTATAAAAGCCATCCGCGGCGGTGGAAACAGCATCAGTAGCTATCTAGCAGTCTACAAAAGAAGTGCAAGATGAGATTTCTGGTTGGTTCTTTTTTAAATTTCTTTGAGGACTTGCACTTGTTATGTCTTTAACTACTTTGAGAAGTGTTTTTGGCGACTTTTTTTTTAAATTGGCTATCATCTATCTAAGTGCTTTAGAGTGGTAAATAGATACGTAAGAAGTGCTAGTACTTAGGTAGTAGGTACTTGAGTGATTTTCACGACATTTAATTTTAGTGAATTTTTTGTGATTTTAATTGGCGACATTTGGATCAAGTGATATTTAAATTAAAAGTCAAGTCAACCGCACTTATAATATTTTAAATGCGAAAGTGTTTGTTTGTCCTCACGCCGCAATAAAGTAATGGATCGACGTGATTTTTGAAGTGAAACTTCTTTAGAATCATTGTGATTTGAAAATTCGATGAAACGAAAAAGCGACACCAAAAACAGACAAACATATTATTCATAATAGGATTTAGCCTGCGAGAGAATGAGATAGCATACAAGTTATATTTAGCTCATTCTCTCGTAGGCTACTTTTTAATTGTAATTGTATTTCTCCTGTATTTTGGTGTACAATAAAGAATATTTCATTCAATCATTCATTTGTTCCACCAGATTGTAGCCACCGCCGTCTTCGCCTGCGCCGCAGCAGTCCCCAGTGGTCTGCTGGCAGCACCCTACTCTTCAGGCCTGATCGCCTCATCATGGGCATCACCCTTGGCTGCACCCTGGGCGGTCGGCTCACCCTTAGCAGTCGCCAGGACGGTGGCATTACCCGCTGCTGTCCCGACCATCCCCCCTGGTGACATCCAAGGTGCCGCCATCGAAGCTAACAACAACGTAGTGGACCAGGTCCGCGCAGTCAACGACCAGGCTGCTGAACTCCAAGGCAGAGCCATCAACGCTGCTGAAGAGAACGCTTGGCAATCAGTCAGCGCTGTCCAGACTGCTCAAGCTCAGGTTTGTTATGCACCCACTCATGTATCTCTCTCTGCGTCGTTTTCTTCATTACTGAGGGTCGTGACCTCTTTCCATTAATCACATTAGTAGGAGTTTTCTTGGGATAATAATGCGGTGGGTTCCCACGTCCTTCCGCATACGACTCGACTAAGAGTATTTAAACTCTTAGGTTTATTTAAAGATTATAATCAGATGTTAGTGATAATAACTGGGACCGACGGCTTAATGTGCTCTCCGATGCACGAAGGAGCCGAAAGGGCCAAATTTGAACGTCCAAATTCGGTCACCCATCCAGTTACCTACCTACCTACCTTGGGTCAACGTTGCTTAACAATTGCAATCGACTGATCGTTGTCACAGCTAGGCCATACGTCCTAGTCGTCATTGGTTTTTCCTTCAATCACGCCGTAACGGAGCAACGGATCGACATGATTTTTTGCATGGGTATCTATAGTCGAGGACCTGAAGAGTGACATAGACTACTTTTTATCCCGGAAAATTAAGGAATTCCCGTGGGAATTGAAAAAACTTATTTTACGCGGACGACGTCGCGGGCATCAGCTAGTACACTATTAAACAGTATAAGACTCGAAAATGGATCATTCCCCTAATACTAGGTAGTAATATGGAATACAATGGAAACGCTACAAAGGACCACATGTACCAGGAACAATGTTCCCAAAATGTGTTTCATGGAAAGGTGAAAAATGAGGGCATACCACATGAGCCTTAAAACCTATGTTTTAAACATAGTTATTAGTTGTTAGTTTCTATAAACTTAAGGGATACTATAAGTTCTCTTTAATTTTCTAATGATAAAATTTTTGTCCCCAGGTTGACGGAGCCGCCGCCAGCATTGCCCCTAACGTAGCCAAATCCCTCGTGGCCCCAGTTGCCCCCGTAGCCGCTTACGCCGCTGCCCCAGCTCTGTACGCCCCAGGAGTCGCCTCCCTCGGCTACGCTGCCCGCTCCATCGTCGGCCCATCTGTGATCGCCGGATCCCAATCCGTCTCGACCCAGTCTCTGTCCCAAACCCACCCGTCCCCGTACCTCATCTCCAGCCCACTATCTTACGCCGCCCACGCGTGGTGATCTAGCCAAAACACCTTACACCTAATGACGACGTGCTATTAAATGACAATTTAATTGTCTTTTGCGATTTTATTTATTTGTCAACCTACGTACAGCCTATATCTCACTATTATGCTGTAAAATACTATATGATAAATGATTTATTTATTTCACGCATGACAACTCCTATGTCATTTATGATACGTCAAGAGTCAAGACTCTAACGCCGGTTCGGAAAACTGATTCTACTGAGAGGAGCCGGCAATAAACTCAGCAATTACTCTTTTCTCAAAAAGATTTTTTTACAATAAGTAAACTATACAACACGTTACGTTACAAGTATTACACTGACTTGTGGGTGACAGGCCGGTTGCTTCCATGCAACTTTGTCACTAAGAAAATCATCGATAGTATAATAACCTCGACTTACCAAATGCTGTTTAACACAGTCTATAAATTTATGCACTGGCAAATCGAGAAAATCTTTTGGGACCATGTTATAAAATACTATAAAAGACTATTTGGTACTATCAGAATACTGGACACTAAAAGTAGTCAAACTTCAAATATTTACTATAAATCGCTATTCATATAGTATTAGACATTATACAATCCATGTAATACAGACGAGTAAGCAGCGCTCAGGTGGCTTTATGAAGTGCACAAAATCATAGTAATATTATATAGTACACGAAAGTGTGTTTGTTTGTCCTTCATTCACGTGTCAACAGGGCAAATGATCGACGATGTGATTTTATGGTCACCTATTCCCAACTATACCCATGTGATTGCTTGGGTATAGTTGAGGACCTGGAAAGTGACATAGGCTACTTTTTATCCCGGAAAATTAATGAGTTCCCGCAAGAATTCATCGGCTAGTACCTAGTATTATGTTATCTGTATGTCCGTCAGTCTAAGCTTAAGGCCGATATTTGAGATCCTGCTCTTAGCTGATGTCAGCTTATTACAATGGGCAAGAGTCAAGAGTCAAAGAACGTTTATTCAATTTAGGTAGGTATACTACACTTATTGACGTCCGGTTATTTATAACATAATTATACGAGTAACAATATAATGGTGATAATCAGTACGACATCTTAAACTAAAGCTACGAGGGTTCCAAACGCGCCCTGGTCTGAGAAGAGCCCACAACAATCTCAGCCGGCTTTTTTTTCAGTATCACCTTTTCACAATCATCTTAACTAAGGAACTATCAGGGCCATTAGAGAAAATCATTGCCAAGCTTCCTTGTCATTTAAATAATCCTTTACATGGTAATAAGATTTTTTAATGAGTTTACGTTTTACATTAACTTTGAACTTATTCAGAGACATCTTCAACGTGTCTTCTGGGAGCCTATTGTAGAAGGGCTTCATTTTGGCGTAAAAAAGTAACAGACATAGAATGGATGATGGTGGATTTAGTCGTACGGTAATGTAATGTCCTCCCGACCGAACTTCGGCCACGGCAGCCAATCTCCAGAGAGATTAGCCATCTGCTCGGGAGATATTTATATTGCATAAGTGTGTGCGCAAACACAGGTGCACTCTCTGTTCCTTTACTCTCATAGCCCAATGGAACGTCAAATCCGACACGTCCGGAGAGATCAGGCGCAGGACCGACGGCTCAACGTGTTCTTCGAGGCACGGGGGTGAAACACCGCCAACTTCCTAAGTCCAGGCCAGTACTGAGAATTTCTTGTCAGAAAAACACAGTAAGTACTTGTTATGGCCCGACCCGGAACTCGAACCCGAGACCGTCGGCCGCAGACGAATATGCTAACCACTAGAGTCTAGACCAACGAGGCAGTCACGTTAATGTAACATCGTATCGGATGGTGTAAATAAATTCAAAAGTATAAACATGGTAACATCACGAGATGATCGGTCGATAACCTAAAATCCTTGAACGAGGCTCTCTCGACAGGTTCAAGTTTTATATTTATAACGTGATCACGCAAAAACCGTAACAAATAAGATGTTTCAAAATAGAAGAATTAATACGCTATTTTAACAGATTTTATAACAGAAGTAATTCCAGCCATTTATTTTTTACTAGATGATGCCCGCGACTTCGTCCGCGTGGATTAAGGTTTTTTGATTCCCGCAGGAACTCTTTAATTTTCTGGGATAAATAGTAGCCTATGCCCTTCCCCGGGATGTTACCTACCCATATAGGTACCAAATATCATCAAAATCGGTAGAATAGATGGGCCGTGAAAGCGTAGCAGACAGACAGATAGACAGACAGACACACTTTCGCATTTATAATATTAGTACGATATGATTTTATTGTTAAACTTTTTTTAAAAGAGCAACCGCCGAGTTTCTTGCGATAGGAATGGCATTCCGAACAAGTGGTAGATTCATTTGGCAATTCAAAAGAACTTGTAAAAGTTTATTTAAGTAAAAAACATTAGAATTTGAATCATTTGAAACGGTCTGACTAAAGTATCATATTAAAAATACGAAAGTGTGTTTGTTTGTCCTTCAATCACGCCGCAAAAAAGAACTGGATTGACATGGTCTTTTGCATGGATATTGTTGAAGATCTGGAGTGTGACACAGGCTAATTTTTATCCCGGAAAATTAAGTTTTCATGGTAAAAACACGTACCTATATTCTACGCGGACAATCTCATGGCATCAGCTAAATGATAAAATGATAAATGATTTGTCTAATTCACGTATGACCACTCAAGTGTCACTTATGACAAGTCAAGACTCTCACATCAAACTTCTGTATTTAAAAGTGTAAGATCGTATCGGATAGTGTAAACGAACTAAGTTGTAAACGTGTTAACATCACGAGATGATCGGTCGATAACCTAATATCCTTGAAGTCTCGCTTCACAGGTTCGAGTTTTGTATTTTTAACGTGAACACGCAAAAAGCCGTAACCGATTCAAGATGCTTCGAAATAGAATAAAAACGTTATATTTCAACTAGCTGACGCCCGCGACTTCGTCCGTGTGGATTGAGGTTTTTTGTGAATTTAATTTTCCCGGATAAAAAGTAGCCTATGTGTTATTCCAGACTATAATCTGTCTTTGTGCCAAATTTCATCCAAATACGTTCAGGCGTTCTGGCGTGATTGAGTAACAAACATTCATCCATTATTTATCCATCCGTCCATTTACCCAAACTCTCGCATCCATAGTCCATATGGTCCAAGATCCCAGAGCCGCCAGACCTTACTTATTTTCTGAGAAACAAAATGTGTGTAATATAGTAGCTTTGGTACGTACATTTAACGTACGCATACTCACAAATTTGGGGCGACGGCCAATTTATAGATATAAGGTGCTAAAGGTACGTAAAAACGTTGCTAAATTTACTTATTTTCTGAGAGCTGATTTTTATGTATGTTTTACATAATAGGGTTAATAATTAATAATCAATACTTCCAGACTAATACCGTGGGCCGTTTTTTCTGCCAGACACTTTAAAGCTCGCAAAAAAAAAACTTAACTTTACTTTTTTTTATACACGATACTCAGGGAACTGTTTCAATACTATGAGTATTTGCAAGCAGCCAGACTAATCTGATGGGCCAAACATCCGCCAGATTCAATTTGAAATTTCACTGTGAAAAAATTTTGGCCTTATTTTCAAGGTTTTAGGGACATTTTCAATAGTGTGGAGTAAGGAAAAGCCATCATTTATAGCAATATCTAAGCCTATGTAAGCAGTTTAAAAAAAATCCACCCCAAAGGGGGTGAAATGGGGTTTGGAAGCTTACATGAAGGTTCTAAGTTTTTGAAGTTAGGGACTTGAAAATCGACGTTTTGATTATCAGTTTTGAATTATAATAACCTGCATAAGCAATTTTACGAAAATCTAACCCAAAAGGAGGGAAATGAGGGTTGGAAGATTGTATGAAAGTTCTAAGTTTTTGAAGTAAGGAACGTGAAAATCGGTGTTTTGATTATTAGTTTTGAATTATAATAACTCTATATAACTCACTTGTGAATAATAGCAATGAAAAAGTCACAGTTTGATTATAGGTGTCATTTATGTGCCTAATTGCGGTGAAATTAGAGCCACTTTACGAGCAAGTGTGTTGAAAAAACTATTATCTCATCACACCAACAATGACCAATATCTACACCTGATGATAAGTAGGTACCTATCAACATTTATTAGATAGTATTATATTCGTATAATAACTCTTTGAGTCATAGAGTCATTGACCGAGATGCTTGCGCTGCGAGAATGTGGCTACTTTCTTATGATTTCCTTTACTGGCCCCCGATTGTGTAACGAAATCGGAATCGTAATCGTTTTTCAAACGGATAATAGGCATGATGACTGATTTTGAAAAATGGTCAGATTATGTTCGGAAGTATCTACTATTTCGAAAAAATATCTTATTTCAGCAGAAAAATAAGGTTTGGTATTAGAATTTTGAATTTTTTGGTAGATGAAATTGGCATTTGAAATTTAAATTTTAAAATTCACGCCAAAACGTTTGGCGGTGTCATGGCGTCGTTTGTGACGTCACTATTATTTTTACCAATGTACTCTGTGCAGTGTGCAGTAAACAATAGTGTGATTGTCAAAGTTCGAAAATAATTGTGACGTCATTGTCGCTTCATTGGTGTTTTATTTTATCAAAATAAATAGCAATCTTACTCGAAATAGGAAAAAAAATACGTTTTTTATAATCCTTGAATCCAATTTTATTAGATAAATTTATAATTTCATTGATTCTTTGTCATGCCAATTGGGCCTCTGACTATGTGCTTTGGCAATTACGTATGATATGTATTATATTAAATGTATTATAGACAACTTGTCAAACTAGCAACTTTTTTTCAAACGTCAAAACGCGAGCTTAGTATGGGATTTTGGACGAAATATTGAATAGTGACGTCATCAAAGTTCGACGCGCTTTTTTAATTCAATCGATAGTTTAACTCAAAACTAACAGATGTGAATATTAGGTCTTTTGGAACACTCTTTATTTTATAATTAATAAGATTTTTCTTGACATAGTCATCATGCCTACTAAGTAATTAGCAACTAGAATCCATCGATTTCATCTAAATAATGAAAAAAAAAACTTAAGTCTCAAACTCTACCCTTTAACAACTTTATACTCTTTCTGAATAAAACTAAAATTAAAAAACAATATTTTGGGACTTTGAAAAATAGGTGAAATGAACCTATTTGCAGCCAGAATATTATATAGCCAGTCGTGTTTAAGTCACATCATTTTAGACCCTAAATATAGTTTTTAAAAAAAGATTTTTTTTCATAATTATTATGGCCTACTACCGCAAGCGGTGCCAACTGCCTCTGCCATCCCATCCATAATCTAGTAAAAGTAACCACAGCTTACCATAGACAATCTGCACGCACAACGCGAGTAGCACTGCGCGGCACCCCGTCCGCCATCTTCCCCGCGCCATCTTGTTTCTGTCGTGACGTCACCCGGGCTACATCACGTGACGCCAGTGCACTTTGCTCCACTTAACTAAATAGTTGTTGATTGTTTTGTGCGCGTACAATCACATTTGTGGGGGAAATCTGTAACAAAAATAAAATCGTTGTAATTTTTAGAACATAGTTCTTTTTGGCAGTAAAAACGCAAGAATATAGAGAGAGTTAGAGTACCTACATATCTAAGTATGTTATTTTTTCGTAATAGGTTGCCTGGTAGAGATCGCTAGTAAGTGATAAGGCCAAGGGCGGATCCAGCCTTCGAGTCAGGGGGGGTGGCATAGCCATAATTTTATCAAATTAATATTGGAATCTGCCTGTTCAATTATACTATATTATTCTCTTCTTCTCCTTATTTTGTTAGAACAAATATTATTCTCACTAATTAAATCTTCCTAATTAAATCTTTAATAATTAAATCTTTCAGTTGACACCAGAGACAAGTAACATAATAGGATAGCTGACAGTGACGTCCCAGACGTCAAAACCGCCGAATGGCGCGCTTTTTGGTGTTGATATATTGAAAATATTGCCAGCGACAACATCCGGCCGTCCTGGTCACGCATCCCTCCTGGGATAGCGTTATAGTCTGGTGCAGCAGCTGAGAACAGAGACTAAGCGTTAAACAAAACATCAAACACCCAAGACGTTTTGAGTAGGTTATCAGACAAAACAGTTTCAAAATTCCCACTAGGCGATACATATTGCCACCCTAGTAATCTGTCACTGTAGCCAGTAACTGTTTTGTTTGGTAATCACCCAAACTACTTCATTTGAAGCGTATGCACCAGACATCCACACTACTAAATCAACTGTGAACATCCTGCATAGAAGACTATCCCATCGCCGGCTAGCTCTTCAGCAAGATGTACACCGTCTTTTATTTTCCTTTAAAAGGCTATCACCAAATATTCCAGTTTGCAGTTTTCCCTAGGCGATGCATATGGCCAACCCTAGTTGCATCTCACTACAAATTGTGGCTTCAATTTCCAATTAACTATTTTGACAACCAGATAAAGAAAAATTACACAACTTAATTTAGTTACATGCTTAACTTTTGTACATCCTAGTGGACTATTCCATCGCCGGCCAGCCCTTACTAAGATGTACACAAGCATTACCTCCAACGCTGAGATGGTTTTAGTGGGTTATGATGGAAAATAAAAGTTTACAGCTTGTAGCTTACCCCAGGCGATGCATTGAGCCAACCCTGGTTGCATGTCACTACAAACTATAACTTAGGGATTACTTAAATTTCTATAGTTTGCAGCTTACCCCAGGCGATGCATTTAGCCAACCCTGGTTGCATGTCACTACAACTATAGTTTAGAGATTACTTCAACGCCCAACCAAACATCTCAATCGTCAGAAATATTGATGAACATACTTTACATTTACTAAACCAAATAATAATAATTCTGTCACTACTTTTACACACAGTAATGAAATACCTGACAACATCCGGATGTTGAAGCCTTAACCGTTGCATTATTCATCCATAACATTGCTAATCTTCACCCATGGTTTCATATTTTCAACACAGGTTATTCCCTCATAACGCTTACTTGTTCGTTCTGCACCCCTCATATCCGTAACTTTATAACGATCGTGACCTAATACTTCTGTCACTTGAAACGGCCCTTTGAAAACGGGCAACAACTTGGTACTTTGACCCTCATTGGATTGACTAGGTATTTTTATCACCACTAGATCTCCTACTTCATACAATTTTGCATCTTTTCTTTTAGAATCAAATGCCTGTTTCTGTTTTTCTGCATTTTTCCTTATATTATCATCCACCTGTTTTCGTAATAAAGTAACATCAACTGCTTTTTCTTCTTCATTAGTCAATATTCTATCAGAATCCATTTGTAACCGATATCCAAATAATACCTCACATGGTATCGCCGAAGTCGTTTTATTTATAGTACTATTTATGCCTTGTTGAATATTGTAAATGTGTTGGTCCCAATTATTATTATCCGTATTTGCTCCCATACTGCGTAGAGCCTCGAGTA
The DNA here is from genome assembly GCA_923060345.2 of Erebia aethiops. Classification (NCBI taxonomy): domain Eukaryota; kingdom Metazoa; phylum Arthropoda; class Insecta; order Lepidoptera; family Nymphalidae; genus Erebia; species Erebia aethiops. Next base: position 898,674 of record OV281087.1, on the reverse strand, counting down.
TCGTTTGGTTATAGCGTTCAACTTGGCCGTTCGATCGAGGCATTGCAGTCGCGATTACATGATGTCTAATGTTTTTATTAATGCAGTAATTTTTGAATAATTTAGATGTAAAAGCACTCCCAGCGTCACAAATTATTCTATTCGGATTACCAAAAACTTTGAAAATCTTGTTTAACTCATTTATTACCGCTTTACTTTTGGTATTACGTACTGGTGCAATAAATACAAATTTTGAAAAGGAGTCTACAATTACAAGTAAATGAGTATTCTGCCGAGAGCTTTTTACAAATGGACCCAAATGGTCCATGTGTAGCGTATGGAATGGTCGTGCATATTTTGGAATTGAAAATAATTTGCCTGGCTTCTTACCATGTATATTTTTAAAATAAATGCAATTCAGACAATTTTTTATATATTTAGAAACTACCTTTTTTAATTTTGGGAACCAATACCTCGACTTAATCTTTTCTACCGTTTTATCTACTGCAAAATGACCCACATCATCATGATTAGCCCTTATTATTTGCCACACACAACCCTTTGGCACTACCCATCTACGACCGTATTCGGTACGACGATAGACCTTGTTACCTAAAAGCTCATAACTTTTAAAGATATTTTTATTCTGCTCGGCTTCCCCTGACATTAACACTTCCCTAATTGCACAGATACTGGGATCCTGTAACTGTACTGAAAGTAGCCAATCTGCTTCTGTTATAGACATAACAGTTTGAGCTACTTCAGAGATATTCTTAAGTGTGGCCTTGGGATTCCTACTTAAAGCGTCTACGTGCTGCATTTGAGTACCAGGTCTATGCATGATGTCAAACGTGAATTCTTGTGTTTGTAACACCCACCTACCGATACGCGAATTAATCTCCTGTTTGTTTATGGTATACCTAACTGCGTTGCAATCTGTAATTATTTTAAATATCACACCTAATAAGTAATGCCTAAACTTCTGAAGGCCTACAACTATCGCTAAAAATTCTAACTCAAATGAATGGTACTGTTTCTCTTCATTTGTAGTTTGTCTACTATAAAAATGAATCGGTCTCTCACCTCTATCAGTAACTTGAGTTAAAATACAGCCTAATCCGTCTCGACTAGCATCTGTATATAGGACTATAGGCAATTTGGGGTCGAATATGGCAAGCAAAGAATCGCTAACTAATTCACTCTTTAAAAGAATGAAAGCTTCATTTTGATTATCTCCCCATTCCCACGAAGCGTCCTTTTTTAAAAGTTTTGTCAGTGGCTTACAAAGGACAGCACAATTCTTGATAAACTTTCTGAAGAAGTTAATTAGTCCCAAGAACTGTCTAACCTGGTGAACATTTTGGGGAATAGGATAGTTTTCAATAGCAGCCAATTTCTTTTTACCAGGTCGAATGCCTTCACCCGAAATCTCGTACCCTAAGAAATTCACAGAGTTCTTAAAAAAATGACATTTGTCTAGATTTATTGTCAAACCATGTTCTTCTAATATGCGAAGAACTTTCTCAAGCTGTTCCATATTTTGTTCCATTGTTTCAGTAGCAATCAATAAATCGTCCATGTAACATATTACTCTATCAAATCTAAGCTTTCCCAACACTGTATCCATTAATCGTTGAAACACAGATGGACCATTACACAGACCAAAAGGCATCCGGAGAAATTCGTAATGGCCATCTGGAGTAATGAATGCAGTTTTGGATATCGAATTTTCATTAATATTCAATTGGTAATAACCACTTTTTAAATCTAAAGACGTGAAGCATATGCATCCTCTCAATCTATCAATTAAGTCTTCTACAATGGGCATGGGGTATTTTTCTTTAACAGTAACTTTATTTAACTGACGATAATCTATACAAAGACGTTTTTCGCCTGAGGGTTTATCTACTAATAGAACTGGACTCGCGTAAGGTGATGTACTCTCGCGAACTATGCCATTTTCCTTTAAACTATCAACTATTTCTCGAGTAGCTAACCTTTGAGACTCAGACATTCGATATGCCCGTTGAGCTATTGGTTTTGAAGTAGTTAGTTCAATATCAAGCTCAACACACGATGCTTTACCTAACGAAGTTAGGTCATTTGATATACAATGAGGGAATTTTTCTAATATATTCTTAATTATGTCACTGTATTCGAGGTTTTTCTCCTTAGACAAAGAAGCCTCAATATAACACACTTGTTCATTAGTCAGTGGGGAGAAAAACAGTTTGTTACCCACTCGGCTATACATAATACTCTTATTTTCAGTGAAATTCCTGCCTATCAGCAAGCTACACCCTGTTAATTCATCGACAACATATAGACAAATCTTCAATTCCACATTATCAACCTTCAATTTAACTGATACAGTTTCTGATACTGAAGTAAAAGAATGCGCTGTAAATCCTGTCAATTTAATACTTTTATCTAATTCTTTGGGTGTGAGAAGAAGTTTCAACATTAATTCTTTCGTTATCAACGAACAGTCACTACCCATATCGATGAATGCCTGAACTGTAATACCATTTATATCTGCATCCTTATAAAATTTATCCTTTGCATTAGGTTCACTAACTAACTTAACCTCTACTTTTTTCTCTTCCTTTTCCGTTTTAGTCTTGGCTTTATAGCAGGCTTGCTCTACATGCCCAAAAAAATTACAAACATTGCACCTTACATTTTTAGGCAAAGTACAGTCAACTCTTTTGTGGTTCTCACCACATCGGTAGCAACGTATATTGGAATTAATTGTATTAGAGTGATGCCTAACACTTAAATCTTTTTGGGACTCGCTCTTTTTAACACAATGATCTGATGTACTAGGTGTAAATATTCGGGAAATATTATGCAACGACTTAGTTTTCTGTTCTGAATATATTTTACTATGCAAAAATGAGGCTAAATCCTCGCAATGTCGAAAATTGCCAGCTTCAGCCGCTGTACTTATGTTTTTATCTCCAATAGACCCTACAATAATTGATATTACATCTTGCTCAGAAAAAGACAAATGTAGTTTATCAATTCTACATTTTTGCTGAAAGTAAAATTCATAAAGGGACTGACCCTCTGACGGTTTTATATTCATTAATTCTTTAAGCATCACATACATATTTCGCTTAATCTCAAAAGTATCAAGCAAGACATTACGCCATTGCTTCCAGCGCCAAGTGGTCCATCTTGTTTCATTTTTTTGGAGTGAATCGTACCATGTCTTGGCTGTATTTCTCAACTTTTGTAATGCCTGATATTTAATAACACGATCTGGCCAGCCAAACGCTTTCGCATTAGCTTCTACTACATTGATCCAGGTATAAATATCATCGACCAGTGGGTCAAACTCAGGCACGACGGATGATAATATGACATTTTGACTCACGGGTGGAGAGTGGTGTTTGCGTTTTCTTCTTTTACGCATTTTCTTTCGGCGGGAGCGTTCATCACTGCTATCGCTAGTTGATGTCGATGAATAACTATCACTTGAAGTTGATGGAGATCTTTTCCGACTATTTCGCTTCTTCGTGGGCGGCATTATTAGGGGCAGTCGATCCCACTTCTGATATTGGAATCTGCCTGTTCAATTATACTATATTATTCTCTTCTTCTCCTTATTTTGTTAGAACAAATATTATTCTCACTAATTAAATCTTCCTAATTAAATCTTTAATAATTAAATCTTTCAGTTGACACCAGAGACAAGTAACATAATAGGATAGCTGACAGTGACGTCCCAGACGTCAAAACCGCCGAATGGCGCGCTTTTTGGTGTTGATATATTGAAAATATTGCCAGCGACAACATTAATAACAAAATCAATTCGTCGTTCCCTTTGCCCTCATAAAAAGTGTTTATTTAATTAAATTTAACAATGATAATAGAAAAAAATTATATCAGTTGTTTGTTATGACATCTTTCTTGTTATTTACTAAAATAATTTGTATTGTGTGGTGGTACGGAACCCTTTGTGCGCGAGTCTGACTCGCACTTGACCGGATTTTACATAATATGGCATTATTTAATTGAGGTCTCGCTTCAGTTCGAACCACTGGTCATATAAACAGCTCACAAAGGTGCTACATCTACCTATCCTACTTCATCATATCATATCATATCATATCATACTAATATTATAAATGCGAAAGTGTGTTTGTTTGTTGGTTTGTTGGTTTATTGGTTTGTTGGTATGATGGTTTGTTAGTTTGTCCTTCAATTACGCTGCAACGGAGCAACGGATTGACGTGATTTTTGGCATGGGTATAGTTGAGGACCTGGAGAGTGACATAGGCTACTTTTTATCCCGGAAAATTGAGGAGTTCCCGCGGGAATCCAATTCCACGCGGACGAAGTCGCGGGCATCAGCTAGTAATATTATAATATTATAAATGAGAAAATTTGGTTGGATGGATGGATGGATGTTACTCAATCACGCCAGAACGGCTGAACGGATCTGGATGAAATTTGCCACAGAGATAGATTATAGTCTAGAATAACACATAGACGAAGTCGCGGGCATCAGCTAGACAAACATAGTAGCAGATGGCACGATTAAAAAAGAACCACTGGTCATAAATTCGCGAGCTGACCCCGAAACCCTTAATGGTAGAGTCACCACGTTGAATAGTAAACACATATTACGGTATCGACACATTCCATACGTGCTATGGGCATGTCCCCATTATATATTTAACGACTTTATATTCTAGGGCCATACTGCCAAGTGCCAACGCTTAAAGCAATACTTAAGCAATATTACTCTAACTGTCCAGCGTAGTGGACTATGGCCAAACCCTTCTCATTTCGAGAAGAGACAATTCAATACATAACAACATAGGTTCCGGTACGATGCTGCGTAAAAACCGAATAGGGGTATGGGTTTAATTAACTGCCATGCCCCTAACAGGTTAGCCCGCTACCATCTTAGACTGCATCATCATTTACCATCAGGTGATATCGCAGTCAAGGGCTAACTTGTAGTGGATAAAAAAAAAACTAATGTTGATGTTTGTTACTCAATCACGCCTTCTGTCTGAACGGATGTGGATGAAATTTGGCACAGAGATAGATTATAGTCCGGAATAACACACATGCTACTTTGAGCGGGCAATGGATTGCAAGGAGAGAGAAAAAAAATCTAAAGATCATCATAGCATACTTTTTTAATTTTATAGATTTTCATCCTCATTTCATAACGCTATAAATTTAGTAATTTTTAATGAATTTTCATAAAAAATCTGGTAACCCATGTGACAATGAAAAAACTAGAAGTTTAATTCGCTAAAATCCGCCACAGAAGGCAAATCTATGTGTGGTGCAGTGCGTATCTTGCACTTGCTGATTAAAACTATGCGTTACGTAAGCTTTATTAGGCATTTTGAAGATGTCTCTGAATAAGTTCAAAGTTAATGTAGGTAAAACGTAAACTCATTGAAAAATCTTATTACCATGTAAAGGACTACTTAAATGTCAAGGAAGCTTGGCAATAATTTGTTCTAATGGCTCTGATAGTTCCTTAGTTAGAATGATTTGTGAGATGGTCATAATGAAAAAAAAACCCGGCTGAGTTTGTTGTGGGCTCTTCTCAGACCAGGGCGCGTTTGGAACCCTCGTAGCTTTAGTTTTAAGATACCTTAACAGATTATCACCATCATATTTTTAACTGAACCTCAATAAGTGTAATAAGTGTAGTGTAACTACCTAAATTGAATAAATATTTATGACTTATGACTTCTTACTAATATTATAAATGCGAAAGTTTGGATGTATGGATGTATGGATGTATGGATGTATGTTTGTTACTCAATCACGCCCCAACAGCTGAAGGGATCTGGATGAAATTTGGCCAAGAGATAGATTATAGTCTGGAATAACACATAGGCTACTTTTTATCCCGGAAAATTAAAGAGTTCCCGCGGGAACCACAAAACCTCGATCCACGCGTACGAAGTCGCGGGCATCAGCTAGTATTTAATAACCTCGACTTAACAAATGCATCAAACAGCATTTGGTCGAGGTTATTACACTATCGATGATTTTCTGAATGAAAAAGTTGCATGGAAGCAACCGGCCTCGCATCCAGTGACCCACAAGTCAGTGTTATACTTGTAACGTAATGTATATTGTGTTGTATTGTTTACTTCTTGTAACCTTTTTCTTTTTTAAGGCCCTGTGTAGTGTAAAAGGGGGTTTTTAAAAGCAGTGTATCCACTATCCATCAAACGGTGACACAATGTATGCTTGTAAAAATAATGTGCTGTTTTCAAGACCTTTGAGCAGCCATTGACGCATCTCAAAACACAATTATTTAAAAAAAACTCTGCATTGAAATTTATTTTAAACATACCTCTTAATTTACCTTTTAAAGCAATTTTTCTCCTTATTGAAACTAATAATTAGCTCTAGAAATATAAGATAAAATTCATTCATTCATTTCTAAATCAAACACATTGCCGGATTCATTTGTATTGAAAAGTAAATATTATTTTTTTTACAAATTATTTCAGCATTTATTGCGACATGCGCTTGCTCGATTTCACCCCCGCGCGCCTTTGTTTTTGATCTCGTGAGCTCACAGCGCCTTAAGAAAAGAGCAACTGCTGAGTTTCTTGCCGGCTCTTCTCAGTAGAGTCAGCTTTCCGAACCGGTGGTGGAGTCTTAACGTATCATAAGTGACACAAGTTATCCTACGTGAAATAAATAAATCATCCATTGTCATGGACTTCCGCAGAGTAACGCAGCTGCTTCTATCCAAACCCATGTGACATCGATTTATTTTTGGCAATCACAAAAAATGTATACTCAAACAATCACACGTTTAAGGTGCCAGCGGAGAATGAATTGCCCATACAAACGTAATACCAAAATAATTAATAATTCGAGAACATTTCCACCAAAATGAGAGTTTATTTGGATTCAAATTGTATTTATCTAGTCCCCTGGATTTATATGTTTTCAAAATACTTTCCTAAAATGAAATGTAAATGAATTGCGTTTTGCATATTTTTACGACAAGATGGACATGTTTCCCTCTTATTTGTTTCATATTAAAACCAACGATATCTTACGTATTAATTGGTCAGCAGCATAGCCTATATTGTCAAGTTACAGAATAACAAAACGAAGTAAAAAGCACGATAAGTTTTCATTCATCATTTTTGGTATTCACGGAACAAGACTAAATGTATAACAAATTCTGTAAGCTCATATTGCTATCTCGCTTGAACGCGATCATGTGTCATCAGTGAAATAGAGATAGCAATATACCGGCAAATTTATATTTGCGGTTCGAATAGAAGTTGCGAGCGGCGCGAACCGGCCTCTTAACTGAGCGTTTTATAGCGGTAATGTGATCAAACGTTGGACCCGATACGCAAATGTTTGGTGTCCTAGTATGCGCGACCTAGATGCCTGGGAAGGACATTCTAGACTCGCTGATTTGAGCTGCTTTATAACCTGAGTAAGTATATAAACCTAGATTAAATCTGTACCTAGATAAAATCCAAAATAAACAATCCCAGAAAGGAAATCTTTTCAGGCAATAAAGTAGCTTATTTTTCCGGGATAAAAAGAATTCCGTCTCTGAAATGAAAGCTATTTATCCTTTTTGTACCGAATTTCATCGAAATCGGTTGAAAAGATGGATCGAAAAAGCATAGCAGACAAACGGATAGACACATTATTACACACTATTTATAATATGACTTTGTATATGTATTGAATAGATTAAAACTCCAAATAAAAATTCTTTTCATAAAACTGACTTCGAAAGCCACTGTAAAGTAATTAATTTCGATTTCTATTTTCTACACACTATGTTGAAGTCGGGCGAGCCTGACGCGTCAACTTTGCCTGTCTGTATTATATCCGCCCGACTTCAACATAGTGTGTAGAAATCAAAATTATTTTTTACTTTACAGTGGCTTTGGAAGTCGGTTTTTGAAAATAATTTTTATTTTATCTTTTTAGTGTACTCATTAGTCGAAGTACTACTCGGTGCCTTCTCAAATCACCAACAGTTGCAAAATCCCCACGTCTTGAGTGCAGTATCCTGCAGATTGGCGAGTGGAGTCAAAAAAATTATGCGACCACCTCGCGAGCTTCCTCAAACCACTGAAAAAAAATATTTTCAGTGTTCGATGTGTTAAAATCGGTTCAGAAACCTCGGAGAAATCGGTGTAATTACCTCCTCTTTTTTTGGACGTCGGTTAAAAACGTAATCAAGCAGTAAATCAGTATTCCAATGGTAACGGTAAAACAGGTGGAGTCGACCCACTTACACCGTACGAGTATCTCATAAATAAACATCACGATGGCACGCATTAAATTATGACGTGTGCGATTGCCTTTACGTCGTAGGCTTTTTGTCACGAAGCGAAGCTCCGGCGCATGTTCATATGAGTTCCCGGAGCTTCTCATAATGTGCAGAAAATGGCCACTGGGGGGGGGTTTTAGTGGGCAGAAATCCCACATTACCTGATCTCTTCCCCCGGAGATTGGGTATCTCAGGGAGATTTCCCCCAAACGTCAACAAAAAAAGGCTTTTTGTCACGCCACTACAAGTTAGCCCTTGACTGCAAGTGTAGAAGCTCTAGCAAAAGGCCTTGAAAAGTGTGACCGTAACTTAATACGGGCCTATAACGACTCACAAAAAATAGTACTTGAATTGACCGTGGTACTACTGGACACGGCTATAGTACTAGTATAGTACTAGTATAAAATATATTATATAATAGAAGTTGTACCTCAAAGTAACTGGTTGTCTTACGGGGGGAAAAATATGTTGGTACTACTTGCCAGTAGGACCACCGGTAACCAGATAAGACCATGACCATGACAGATAAAATATTAGCCGCGGGCATCAGCTAGTTTATAATATTACTTAGTATGTATCGAATACATTAAAAGACTCCGAAAAACGTAGTCAAGCATTCATTCAGTATTCCAATGGTAACGGTGAAACAGGTGCAGTCGACCCACTTATACCGTACGATTACCTCATAAATAAACAGGGCGATGGTGCGCATCAAATTCTGACGTGTGCGTTTGCCTTTACGTCGTAGGCTTTTTGTTACGCCACTACAAGTTAGCCCTTGACTGCAATCTCACTTGATGGTATAAGATGCAGTCTAAGATGGTAGAAGGCTAACCCGGAGGTCGGAGAATGGCAGGCAAACTGCCATAGGCAGTAGGCTTATAGAATCGTAAGTATTTTTTTTATTCCATTACAAGTTGACTGTGATCTCATCTGGTGGTAAGTGATGATGTAGTAGAAGATGGTAGCGGGCTAAACCGTACCGGAACGCTAAATTGCTTGGCGGCACGTCTCTGCCAGTAGCCAGTAGCCACGGCCGAAGCCTCCCAGCAGGCCAGACCAGAAAACCATTCGCCACGGTAGCGAGGCACAGGGAGCGAGTCAAATGCAGAAATCATATTTTTTTGGGCAGTCGTGTGCCTGGGATTTGTACCTTGGACCTTGCGAATAGTCTTAACCACTAAGCTATCGCGGCATACGAGTATAGGATGTCTCGAATACCTAACGGTGCAACAGGTGAGGCGTAACATATAACTTTCTTTGAGAAGCGTGTAAGCGTTTTTCTAGTTTTAAAACCGTAATTTATAGATGAATACTTTGTAGTTTCTACAACTAAGTAGCTATAGGTTAGCATGTTCGACTGCGGCCGACGACGTCCCGGGTTGGAGTCCCGGGTCGGGCCATAATTAAGTATTAGGTTTATCTGACTCGAAATACTCAGTACTATCCCGGATTCGGTCCTGCGCCTTACCGGTCGTGTCGGATTTTCCGTCCCATCGGGCTATGAGAGTAAAGGAACAGAGAGTGCACCTGTGTATGCGCACACACTTGTGCACTATAATATCTCCCGCGCAGATGTCTAATCTCTCTGGAGATAGGATTCTCAATCACGACAGAACGGCTGAACGGATCTGCATGAAATTTGGCACAGAGATAGAGTATAGTCTGGATTAACGCATAGGCTACTTTTTAACCCGGAAAATTGAAGAGTTCCCGCGGAAAACAAAAAACAAACTATCCACGCGGACGAAGTCGCATCCACCACCACTACCACTACACAATCCATTAACGTCCCACTGCGGGGCACAGGCCTCCACTCTCATAGGAGAGAGGGAATTAGAGCTTACACCCACCACGCTGCTCCAATATGGATTGGCGGGCTTTAACGACTAATAACATGTTAGTTATAATAATCGGAACCGACGGCTTAACGTGTTCTCCGAGGCACGGGGATGAAACACCGCCAACTTCCTAGCTCCGGGCTAGTACTGAGAATTTCTAGTCAGAAAACCCCACCACTTAATGATGGCCTGGCCCGGGACTAGAACCCGGGACCTCGTCGACCGCAGTCGAACGTGCTAACCACTAGACCAACACGGGCATCAGCTACAGCTAGTAAGTTCAGTTCAGTTCAGTTCAGTTTCTTTATTATTGCAATCCCATAGTTACATTATTTCTTAATTAACATATTATTATAGTCATTAGTAAATAAAGCATGCTATGGATACCCAGTTTGGGTGTGGCAACAGAATAGTACATGGTGGTAGGGAGACCGATTTAATTAGTGTTGGTCAGTATCATTTACGAATTCATCAATATTGTAGTAACATTTTTCAATCAGATAGTTTTTTAGCGTGTTATTAAACTCTTTTTCCTTCCCGATGTTCCTAATGCAGTCTGGCAGATTGTTAAATATTTTTATTGACATTGAATAGGGGCTTGAGCTGTGCAGTGCCAATTTTGACGGTGGGAGAATCAGTTTGTTTGCGTGTCTCTCGGGGAACCGGCGAGCTTTGTCTTCTTTCTTGGTGTAAAAGTTTATATTTTTTCTTACAAATTTACACATTTCAAATATATAAATAGAAGGTAAGGTCAAGATTTTTAACTCTTTAAAGTGAGGTAGGCACGACTCTGTAGTTTTTATATTTACTAAGATGCGAATGCATTTTTTTTGTAATATAAAAAGATCCTGAACATTTGTGCTGTTTCCCCAGAGGATAATGCCGTATCGCAAAAAAGTAATCAACTTAAGAGCCACTGATTATGAGTATGTTACGCAATTAAGCACCGCCCTGGTTAACTTAACTACTGGAAAATCCCTCTTACGTTTTTCCCAAATTCGTGAACTTAATGAAGAAATCATTACATTACACACGAGAACGGACATCGCTGCCTCCTCATTAGGGTTGGCACTTGCCACTTGCCATATGGAAGACTATACTCTATGGCGCAGTGCAGGTCTTATAAGCGGGTGGTCCCGGCCTCGACTGAGTCTATTTGGGCATTTATTATTTCTGAATTTTCTCTGCTCTGGTCTTTTAAAAATTTAGCCCGCTACCATCTTAGACTGCATCATCACTTACCAGTTACTAATGTGTGATGTGATAAGTGATGACGCAGTCTATGATTTTAACGGTGTCGTGAGGAAACTCGTATGCCCGGGAGTTCTTCGTAATGTTCTCAAAGGTGTGTAAAACTGCCATTATGCACTTGGTCAGCGTGGTGAACTATGTATCAACCCTTATCATTCCGAGAGGAGACCCGTCCACAGTAGTGAGCCGGCGATGGGTCGAAAATTGAAATGATGATTACACTCCTCCGTTTTTTCCGACGACAAAATCCATTCTCGCGAAATAGCAATAACCTATACGAATTTTCATTGAGGTTTTAATATTTTGCCGTTCCGCTACTTTTATATTTTTGCAGAAATAACGGCCACTGATAAAATCTAAATTATTCAATCGCTGACATTATTACAACAAAGTATTTTATGAGACAAAATCTTCTAATGAAGCGTCCGGTTTCCAAGATATAAACTATTAAAGTTATTGTCTACCTACTCGATGATGGTGCCAACAGCGCAGCTTCGATATTATATTACTCAGAAACCTGATGTTTTAGAAGATCGTGTCTCATTATAAAATACTTTCTTGTATTGATACCAGCTGCTGATACATGATTTACACGTGGTCGTTATTTTGAAAAAAAAATAATATGGCGGAACGGTAGATATACCTACCAAATTTCATACAAAAATATCAAACTCCTTTTCCTTTTCAAGTGGCAGCCCTAGTCATAACGCGTCGACAGCGTAGAGTCACGACTCACGATGAGTCAAAGCGGACGTAGGTAGCATTGTGACAGGTGTTACGCAAGATGGCGGCGCAATACTGATGTGACGTCATTAGGGGGGTTTTATGACACTTTCACGACATATAGGTCACAGATTAACTACTAGTACTACCTATGTTAGATCATATCATACTAATATTATAAATGCGAAAGTCTGTGTCCTTCAAAATGTGTGATTTTCAGCATGGTTATAGTTGAGGACCTGGAGAATACTTTTTATCCCGGAAAATTAAGGAGTTCCAGCGGGAATCAAAAAATCGACGGACGAAGTCGCGGGCAGCACTGCGACCGGTACGATGCCGTGTAGAAACCGAAGGGGTATGGGTTTAATATAACTGCCATGCCCCTAACAGTTTAGCCCGCTATCATCTTAGACTGCATCATCACTCACCATCAGGTGAGATCGCAGTCAAGGGCTAGCTTGTAATGGATAAAAAAAAATAAAAAATACCCCTAACTAAACAGTTTCTAACCGGCATCGTACCGAAACTAGCCACGGCCCAAGCCTCCCACCAGACCAGACCAGAAAAATTCAGAAATTATAAATTACCAAATTGAGCCTGCCGGGGATCGAACCTAGGAGTCAGGACCTCCGCACATAAGACAACAGCGCTCACCACTGCTCCAGGGGAGGTCGTCAAAACATACCTAAGTATAATTAATATATTATTCTTACTAATATTATAAACGCGAAAGTTTGTATGTATGAATGTTTGTTACTCTTTCACGCAAAAACGGCTGAACGGATCAGGGATTAAAGTTGGCACAGAGATAGCTTATAGTCTAGAAAAACACATCGGCTACTTTTTATCCCGGATAATTAAAGAGTTTCCGCGGGAACCAAAAAAACCTCAATCCACACGGACGAAGTTTCGGGCATCAGCTATAGTATGTATCTACCTAATAATATTACGTAAGTGAATTATTAAATATTTAGTTAATCTAGGGTTGAATGACTGCAAAGTTTATGCTAAGACTTTCTCAGATGAAGTGCAATTTTACTTTTTAAACCTCTTGAGCACTGTCAAACGTTTCATAACGAAAGTTGCAATACATTCGCATTATTATCTTACTAAACACATACTATATTATATACTCACTTCTTAGTCAAAATACATACTTAATATTAACTTGGTAGACTTATTGCTATATACTACCTACTTAGCTGAGACCCGCAACCACGCTTTCGCATTTATAATATTAGTATTTAGTATGTGAAGAAATATAATAGGTAAGTACTCGTAATTGTTCTTTCTCAGAATTCTATAAAGTCTTAGAGAGAAAAAGTCGTTCAGTAAATTGCGTATGGAAGATAGCCTTAACAGGTTATTGGTATCAGGGATGATATGGAGCTCCGCAACCGTAACCGGAACAATCGGATATCCGAAATGAAAATCTATCCGTAACCGTAACCGAATCCGATAGAAAAGTTTCGAATAATTTCGGATAGGGGCAGAGCATTATTGTTTGTTTTTCCAAAAACCTGTGTTAACATATTGTCTCTACAAACTGTAATATCCGTAACCGAAACTATCCGAAACTAACGGATAATCCAAAATAATTGCATATTAATTATCCATCCATCCATCAGCCTTTATGCAGCCACTGCTGGACGTAGGCCTTTTAGAGAGCGCGCCACCAAACACGGTCTTCCGCCTTCCTCATCCATCTGCTTCCTGGCACCTTCTGTAGGTCATCGGACCAGCGAGCTAGAGGTCGTCCTACACTGCTGAAGCCTGAAGACAAAGGTCTTCAATGAGTGTGTCATGCCGGTAATGACGTATGGAGCTGAAAGGTGGATACATGACGGTGGGCCTCGCCCACTAATTAAAAGTCGTTCAGCGTGCTATGTTGGAAATCTCTCAGGGATAAAATCCGGAACGAGGAAATTCGGAGGAAAACTAAAGAGACAGACATAACTCTGAGGGATAGCGAGCTGAAGTGGCAGTGGGCAGGTTATATCTCTCGCAGAACCGATGGCCGTTGGGGCAGACGTGTTCTGGAGTGGACACCGCGTCGGCGTCGGCAAGCGCAGTGTAGGAATTGCATATACCTGCGTGACCGTATCTGATACCGGACCGTATCCGTATCCCAGATCCGAAATTTCATTTCCGTAATATCCCTGATTGGTATATTTCAATTGAATTGGTAGATATAGTCCCACCAGGCACCAACTTATCTGACCAGTGGCCAAAATTGGAACTGAGTTTTATGCATGTTTAGTTTTTGTTTTTATTTTATTTTTAATATTATATACTAGCGACGCTGTCACCGGGTCAGATAACTTTGTGAAAATATATACGTGTATAGACAGGTAGTAAGGAATGTTAATGCAGAGTCAGGTAGTGCCAGTAACCCAAATGGATGCTAGGAACCGGTCGAGTGGCTTGCTGCTAATAGTTTATGGAAAAATCATGACGTTTCGGTATGCTCGCTCAGCCTTTATTACTTTTAATTACAAGCTTTTATATTTTATAGTCCGTCAAACTTATGACCTTATGAAACTGACCCGGTGGCCAAAATTGGAACAAATTTTTATTCCTGTTTAGTATTGTTTTTATTTTTTTATAGATTATTATTACTATTAGCGACGCTGTCTGTAACTTGCGATGTCTTTGTGGTTTTACTAAGGTCCAATTTTGCAACTGAATTTTAAAACAGATAAGCCCGACCGATTTAGCTGAAATTTTGCACAGTTATTCGTTTATTTGTATGACAATTAAGCATGCATAACTAAATGACGTCATTCTAAATCCAATATGGCGGCCAAGTTATTTAAACCCTGGGATTGAAGTTCCAAGTTTGAAGTTTGGACCCCATGGTTTGGGTATAGAAAGAAAGAAGAAAGAAAGAAAAATCATTTATTCATCTTGTGCCTCATACATATAATCAAACTTTAAAATTAAGATATGGCTTTTCCACCCACATGGCACAAGATGAAATGGTACCGACTCAGCATTGATGCTGCAGGTTTTGAAAACAAAACCTGAGCGCTGGTATTCTGCCGGAACCCAAACGAGTGACACGCACGAGCTCAACAGTCTTCGCAGCCGTCTGCAGTAACGGGATGAGGGTATCAACTATCAATTATTAAAAGGGTTTGCTGAAAATACGAGAAATATAATGACGTTACACTAAATTCAATATGGCGGACAATATGCTTGTTTTTATGCAGCAACAGATTCAATATGTTGACGACTTCCCTGGCACATTGGTGAGTGTTGTGATCTTACAGTAGGAGGTCCGGTGCTCGATTCCCGGCAGGGTCAATTTGGAAATCTACTTATAATAATTTCTGTGTTTTTCTGGTCTGACGACGAAGCGCCAAGCGATTTAGCTTTAGATTAATTAAAAATAGTTTTCTTAATTTATGGAAGTAGCAAGACGCGAGTCTATGGTTTAAACAACTGTATCATAGACTTTATAGTAGCCTACTAAACATAAACTAACAGTTTTTATCAGTTTGTATCCGCTTTTCCTCACCTACTTACACAAGACAGACTAGCGTGCGACGCGGTGCAATAATTAGGCTGAATCAGCTCAACCGTTGCCACTTTGCCGATTTAAAAAGGAAAACAATTTAGACATTTTCTTAGCGAATCTTTACATGAAAAATACTTAATGACCGTAAATGAGTGAAAGTTATGATTATGGACCTTTGCATTTTTTTAAAAACTAATCAAAAATCAAGTTTCAATCTATAACAAAATAGTTTTTAATGAAACAATTATATTATATAATTTACTTGTATTCAATACAAACAATATAAGTAGGTACATTTTTTTAACGAAATAGTTACTTTAGCACTTTAAGTATCACTACTTACTAGAAAAAATTCTACATCAATGCTACTAGTAAAATAAAATGTGGGTAGCCTTAAAAAGTGACGCAATACGTCAAATCATTACTTAGTACTTACCTACTATTTTACTGGCATAAACATTGGTTAGTTTATTATTATTTATTTATTATTGTTACCTCAATTTTAATTAGGTATACTAAAAATATATTGGATACTCACGGAATAGGTATGGATTATCCCAGATCAGCTGAATTATTCAAAAACAAATATTTTGAATGTAGAAGACAACTCAACGCACTATCTTACAACACGAAAACTTTCACCACACACACTAACACAGTTCCGGTTAAAATTCACTGTTGATACACTTTTAGACCACTTAATAATTGCTCAATTTCGTCAAAAATAATTTTTCACTTCATTAATTTTATAGTTTATTAATAACAGCTAAAATAGAGTTGTTTTACTGATCAATTTTATGTAAAAAACAGCCATTTCTTCTTTCAAACATGCGCGCGCATCGCTATCCAAAACGCAACCGACTGGCGCGGTATTTCGTCCACTCATGTGTTAGAACAAGAGATGAGATACAAATCTGTTGGAAAAGAAAGTGATGGGTATAGGGTGTCGTGTAGCGGTAATTTTTTTCCCCCTTTCGCGCCCAACTTTCTAAACACCTAGTGGTAATTTCTGATTTATTAAATCAATACATTTTTGGAACTAATTTACTTGGTTGCTGCTATGAAACAAAATAATATAGAAAAAAATAATATATTATATTATTATATAAATATTAAATGATAAGTTCAGTCGTTTCTTTTTAAATAATATTTCAGAATACGTACTACGGTTATTAAATTATTAATAATTTTTCGTCTGTTTTAATATTTCTTTTATATTATTAAAAATAGATAATACTCGCGACTTCGTCCGCGTGAAAAGGTTTTTCGATTCCCGCGGGACCTCCTTAATTATTAATACATACCTACTATAAGTACCAAACATAAAAATCAGTTGAAACTTGAAAAGGGGGACCGTTTTAAAACGTAGCAGACGGACAGACAGACAGACATACATACTGACGCATTTATAACATTATAATTATTATTAAAGACAGTTTTTGAACGAATTACCATTATTTTTTCCCATCTTTTTAAACTTTAGTAATATACGTCATCGCTTTAAGGTAGCAATGTATAAATTCAATCATTTAAAGTGTGGCTCGTTGGTCTAGGGGTATGATTCTCGCTTCGGGTGCGAGAGGTCCCGGGTTCAAATCCCGGACGAGCCCAATTTAAACTTTTTTCCATTTTCTGTATGTATTTTTATCTTACTTTCTAGTCACATTATGTGCATTGTGCATGAGATTTTCTTTTCGATATAATAATAATTTTATTATTATTTCGTGGCAAAATAATTATAGTCTTCTTATGAAACCGTTAAGTCTAAATACCAAGTCTCAGCAGTAGCGCGGTTCTCTAAAATAATTCTCTATCAATAAGATGTAAGAAGCACCCCTTTTTAATTTTTTCAAAATCGGTTCATCAAAAAAGAAATTGCCTAGATTTGTCTACCGCCATCTATTACTAGACACAGTGATTACTTTTTCTAAACTTCTTCATAAGATGGCACGGTCTGTATTCTTTTTTTACTTTTGCCCGCCATCTGCTGCCATCATTACAAACTTTTTCGCAGATGTTTTCAAAGATGGCGTTGGTAATACGGGAATAAACAATTAATATAATGACACTAAATGAAAACGTCGTTTTGAAGCTCAGCAATGCTTTAAAATGAAATACAGATTTAATTTAGTCGCATTATACACCAGGTGTTTGATTATATCCGTCACCCCCGCCCCCGCTGCCCGTGTCCTTCAAAAGTTTTGTTTTACAAAAAACTTTTCATATTTTCATCAAGAAAGTTAACTTTTACGACAAAGAAAGACTAAATAAATGTAATATGTGCTTAAAGTGAAGTTATTACGAAATAGTGGCTTCATTAGTGCGGTATATGGACCAAATACGATTAAAATAGTGTAATAAAATGTCGGCGACGAGTGGTAGTGGTCCATCTCAGAGTCCACCTGCAATGGCTTCGATAAGCGATGTTAGTGCCCTATTTCAAACTGCAAAAAAGTATGAAGAACTCAACGTTATCGGAACAGGTACGCTTAAGTAAAAATTAGCCTTTAAAAAGCCTGTAAATAACCTATTTACACCATGTGCCGGCTCCATAGATTTCGCCGCTTGCGCATTGAAAAAAAGTAATGTCAAAATAACGTTAATTACCACAGTCCAAAGCATCGATGAAGAATAAACAATCAGTCAAACTCAGCTTATTATACTGTTGAAGATTACGTAAATGACAAAAGAGCATGGATTGGACTCGCCACAGCAATGCTAAGGACTGCGGTTACTAAGTATCTAGGTACACATTATTGAAATTGTAAATTAATTTGTTCAAAAGAGCAACTGCCGAGTTTTGTTGCTGGTTCTTCTCGGTAGGAATGGCATTCCGAACCAGTGGTAGATTCAGTCGACGATTTAAAAGCACTTGTAAAAGTTAATTTGAATAAAAAAACATTTGAATTTGAATCAACTTTGAAAAATAAAAGTTCGTTTTATTTTACTTGTTATGTTTTTTTTTTTACTTCCTTTCCATGGTGGTCTTATTTCAGGTTCCTTAATGGGAAAATTCTACCAGAATCAAATTATTTAGTTAGTCCGTACATAAGAATGAGATAGCTATTTATTATTTATGTTGCGGTCTCTATCACATTTCTTCTTAGCTTCTTCAAGTCATTGTACCTGAATGCTAATTACCACTTAGTTTTACTTCTTTGCCAGCAGGGTGGTAAGTAACTACAAGGCAACGCTCCCCCAAGCCAGGCCACAGAAAATTCAGAGATTTTACCCTGGTGGGTGTGGAACCTGCAACTTCCCATAATAAAACCACACCGCTCACCTCTGTGCCGGGAGGTTGTAAAAGATCTATTCACTGGGGGTCTTGACCCTTTCCATTAGTCACATCATAATGGCAAGGATTTTCCTGGGATAGTAATGCGGTGGTCTTTCCGCATGATTAAGCGAATATATCGCTAATATTCACCTTGGGGCTCCTACAACGATAGGGGCCCTAGGCACGGGCCCTGTTTTCCCCTTTGATAAAGACTACTGCTTGAAGCAAATACCTACCTATCACTATCCGATTTTGACTAACAAATTAGCATGAGGTAAGATCCCAGTCTGATCCCTCTCTTTGATTGGCAGTTGGCGATAAATAGGGTTTGCTATCAATAGTAATTTTGACCACCTCCATGGCGCAGTGTGTAGCGCTGTTGCCCTAACGTGCGGAGGTCTCGGGTTCGATCCCTGGCAGCGTCAATTTAGGAATTTATAATTTCTAAATTTTCTCTGCTCTGGCCTGGTGGGAGGCTTCAGCCGTGGCTAGTTACCGGGAAAAACGTGCCGCCAAGCGATTTAGCGTTCCGGTACGGTGCCGTGTAGAAACCGAAGGGGTGTGGGTTTAATATAACTGCCATGCCCCTAACAGGTTAGCCCGCTACCATCTTAGACTGCATCATCACTTAGTACTTACCATCAGGTGTGATCGCAGTCAAGGGCTAGCTTGTAGTGGATAAAAAAATAAAAAAAAGTGCTTTCTCCATTACCTATAACCTATAGCTTTGTAGTCTGCCAGTGATGTACCTACTCTCCAGTGCATACAAAAGCAACGCAAATGTTTTTAAATGTTTGTTATGGGCTCTTCTCAAACCAGGGCTCAGAAACCTCGTAGCTTTAGGTTTGAGATACCCTAACTTATTATCACCATCATGTCGTATAAGTTATTAGACGTCAATAAGTGTACAGTGTACCTAAATCATACTAATATTATAAATGCGAAAGTGTTTGTTTGGTTTGGTTTGTCCTTCAATCACGCATCAACAAAGAAATGGATCAATGTGATTTTTTGCATGGGTATAGTTGAGGACCTGGAGGGTGACATAAGCTTTTTATCCTGGAAAGAAATTGAGGAGTTCCTGTGGGAAATAAAATGAACTTATTCCACACGGACGAAGTCGCGGGCATCAGCTCGTTGAATAAATAAATATTGATTGATTGATTGTTTCTTTTCAGGGGCCTATGGTACAGTATACAAAGCACGGGATCTTCACAATGGTGGCCAAATAGTGGCCATGAAGAAAGTTAAGGTGGCCTTAACTGAGGATGGCATTCCGCTGTCAACACTCAGAGAAATAGCATTGCTCAGGCAACTGGAGGCATATAGACATCCTAATATTGTCAGGTATACATATAATTTCTTACTGACTTTTAACCAGTAAAAATTTCAGTCCAATAACTGCTTCAAGATGGATTGAACGTTCTGGCCTACCATCCCCCATTCTTCCAAGGTACCCAAGATAAAAGCTATCAAGGCTGTACTGCCTTTTTTATCCCGAAAAATTATTAAGTTCTCACTGGAATTCAAAATTTTAATCCACGCAGCACGCAGACAAAGTCACAGACATCATCTAGTTAATAATGTACATAATATTATTTACATAAAAATATTCATTATATATATTACAATTTAGGAATTTATAATTTCTGAATTTTCCCTGGTCTGGCCTGGAGGGAGGAGGGGTGTGGGTATGATATAACTGCCATGCCCCTAATAGGTTAGCCCGCTACCATCTTAGACTGCATCACCACTTACCATCAGGTGTGATCGCAGTCAAGGGCTAGCTTGTAGTGGATTTTTTTTTTTTTGGTGTTTGTTTTATCGTGCAATCAGTCCTTAGACTATGAGCAGATTTGTTGTAGGATGGGTTGGCGATTAGAGGCAACTTCCCCAGCGGAAAGCACTCTGTGTCTCGGCTATATATCGTCTAGGATATGCCTTCTCTTTAAGCGACGGATCGCTTGCGGCATCGTCAACTGTGCTGCCAGGCGATTCGGGTGTTTGACAAGCCTTGTTTTATAGTCGGAGCCATAGGATTTTATTTCGTCTTTTATTGTGTTCACATGTAAGTGCTCATGGATTTCAGAGATGCGTAGGAACCATGGAGCGTTCGAAAGTTGTTTTAGAATGTAATTTTGTGCTCTTTGAATAATTTCAATATTGGAGTCGCATGCTGATCCCCACAGTTGGATGCCGTATGTCCATATCGGCTTTATAACTGTAGTATATAGCAGGAGCTTATTATCTAGGGACAGTCTAGAGTTCCTGGCCAACATCCAATACAGTCCTCTATATCGATGGTAGATCTCATCCCTCTTTGTTTTGACGTGTTTTTTCCAGGTGAGCCTTCTATCTAGGTACATGCCCAAGTACTTGACGTTGTCACTCTGCGGAAGCTGATTGTTACGCAGTGAGACAGGAGGACAGTTTCCTCGACGCAGAGTAAATGTTATATGGACAGATTTGGTGGCACTAGCTTTTATTCTCCATCTTGACAGCCATATGTCAATCTCATTTAAACCACGTTGCAGGATTGCTGAAGCTTCGTCCGGGCATCTACTGCGAGCAAGAACCGCAGTATCATCCGCGAAAGTAGCCACCGTGACGTCGTCAATATGTGGTAGGTCACTCGTAAAGATTGTGTAGAGTACAGGTCCCAGTACAGAGCCTTGCGGCACGCCAGCTTTGATTGGATGGAAAGCAGATGTGTAATCGTCTTCCTTTACTTGAAAAATTCGGTCAGAAAGGTACGATTTGAGTAATCCAAAGAATGTATGGGGTAAGAGTGTTTTTATTTTGAATAGAAGACCTGCGTGCCACACCTTATCAAAGGCCTGTTGCACGTCAAGAAAAGCAGAGGAACAGTATTCTTTACGTTCAAGTGCATCCCTGATGGTTCTACATACTCTGTGGATCTGTTCAACAGTCCCATGATTCTGTCGAAAGCCAAATTGATGGTCTGGGATGATGGACCTTCCCTGGAGTTCTTTCATAAGTCTTCGCAGCACAACTTTTTCACATACCTTTGACGCCACAGGTAATAAACTAATTGGCCTGTATGAGGTCAAGTCATTAGCTGGTTTGCCAGGCTTTTCTATCATTATAATCTGGGAAACCTTCCATAGAGCTGGAAAATAGCCAATTCTCATAATGCCATTAAACAGGATAGTAAGGAACACTAAACCTTTTTTGGGTAATTCTAATAGGACTTTTTTGTCTATCAGATCGAAGCCGGGTGCCTTTTTATCTTTCATACGTTTTATTTCATAACTTCTTTTGGAGTAGTTGACACAATTGGCAGATCTAATTGAAATGGCTGTCCAATGACATCTTCTATTTCTTCATCGTCAACGTGATCAGCTTCATTAGGCGTAAATATTTTTGCCAAGTGCTCTCCAAAGGCATCCGCTTTTTGTTTCTGGCTTCTTGCCCATACGTTGCCATTCAATCTAAGCGGTGGTTTGGATTTTGCGGGTTGGCTAATACTTTTGCAGGCTCGATACAGTGAATAATTAGTGGCACTTGTTGCTGTCAGAGATTCCAGAAATGATTCTGTTGAGGCATCATTCACCTTTGCTATGGCTTCTTTCAGATCTTTTATTGCTTTGTTTAGTGCAGCTTTATCTTCTGGATGTCGACCACTGTGCCATATTCTACGCAACCTTCTTTTTTCCATAATTTGGTCTTTTATTTCAGATGGAACTACATTGTGCCTGTGCAATGAACTGTGAGTTTCCGGTGTACATCTCCAGCAAGCTGATTGAACTGTAGTCATGAATTTGTGAGTTGCATTGTCAATGTCATCTTCAGATTTAAGGGCTATTTGAAGCTGGAGCTCTTCAGTAACTATATCGCGGAATGCTTCCCAGTCTGTCCATTTATTGTAAAGTTGTTGCCTTTTCATATTATATATCACTTTGGAACTCATGGTAAGTACCACTGGGATGTGATTGGAGGAACCATCCAGGGTTGAACTAACGTCGAAGAATAATCGAGACAGACCTTTAGCTATAAAGAAGTCCAGGACATCGGGCAGTCTGTTTGGGTCTGTAGGCCAATGAGTAGGTTCTGATGTTGCAATGGTAGTCAGAAAGTTTTTATCTACACTTTTTTTTAGTTCCCTTCCTCGGGTGGTTATCAGCCTTGATCCCCAGTGGAGATGCTTGGCATTCCAATCTCCTCCAATGACAAACCGAGAACCAAGGCTATCGAAGAACTTTGAAAATTGCTCCTCCAATATCCTGTGCTTGGGTGGACAGTACACTGATGAGATGTTAAAGTCGCCATTTCTGTCCGAAACAGATACTGATGTGGCTTGTATTTGTTCAGTGCTGTATTGTGGCAGTTCATAGTGCTTTATTGTTGCTTTTATAATGACTGCAGTTCCTCCATGTGCAGTTCCGTCTGGGTGGTTTGTATGATAAATATTATAACCTTTTATCTGTATCAGACTAGTACTAACAAAGTGGGTTTCTGATACGAGTAGGATATCAAGTTTGTGCATATGCAGTAGTATTTCTACTTCATCTTTGTTGGGAGATAATCCGTTAATGTTCCAAGTAGCAATTTTTAGAGCTATTTTGGCGCCTTAGAAATTAACGTTGTTATGAGTTGGAGCAGTGTACTCATTTGTTGTAAGAGAAAATCAATTTTTTCAGATTGCTTGACGAACATGTTTTCCAAAATTTTAAAAGTTTCTGGCTGTGTATCTGGCCCTGGTTTATTAGACTTTGTGTTGGCAGCTTTTGCATATGTTTTCTTTTCCTCCTTTTTTTGTGTAGGTGGTGGTGTTTTGCTGTCTATGGAATTCAGGTTAATTGTATGAGCTTGTATATTTTCTCCCTCTTTTTGTATAGGGTGGTCTTTCCTTTGCTTCGAAGGATATTGTTTGTGAGTTTTCCTTGCGAGGATTTCTTTATACACTTCACACCCTTTATAGTTAGCTGGATGTGGGCCCAGGCAAAGAGCACACATAGCTGGTGTATTGCGATCAGTCTTTTTGCATTCTGAAGTCTTGTGAGCCTCTGCACATTTAACACAGCGGTAGGGTTTCATGCAATAATTTTTTGTGTGTCCATACTGTTGACACCGTTGGCATTGTACAACTGTTTTTCTTTTCCTAGGATCTTCTATGATTACTGTTTGATGGTATATGGCCTTTATGTTTTTTACTAGTTTATTATTTGGACCAGGAAGAAGATTTGCAAAGAATGTGGTAGTAGGTTTCTTTTCAGGTCCAAATTTAGCGTTTATTATCTCTCCTGTCACAGAGTTGCCTGTTTCCTCAATAGCTTCCTTAATAGCATGAAAAGGAGTTGTGTGGTGTAAGTTCTTTATTACTATTCGGTAATTTCTGTTGTCTTTTTGGTTGAAGGTGTGTCCTATCAGCCCATTTTCTCGAATTACAGAAATTAACATCTTGTATACATCAACATCAGAGGTTAAAATTTTTAGTTGATTTCTGTTGATGATTTTGTAAGTAAACTGAGATTTCTTTGTGACTGATTCCAGGAGTTCCGTTAGCTTGTTTAGGTCATCAACACCATATAAGATTATCGGTGGGGGCTTGCTGGGCTTCTTTGTCTTTGGTTCTTCTGGCTGTTCGTCAGTTAGATCGACCGTTAATCCACTAAAGCTATTGCTTGTCTCGATTTTGTCAGGTGAGGGTGAACTTGCCAGTTTTTTTCTTTTAGGGTTTCTAATAAGTGGTACTCTTTGCCAGTCAGGAGGCTGAACAGATGTTTCTTTGCCTGGTATTGCATCATGACACTGACTTTGTTGGAGTACTTTGATGGCCGGCTCTTCATTACTAGAGCATGGTAGGCTGCTCATAGACATACTTCTTGACCTCGATATAAATAAGCTGGGATGGAACGCTTGCTGTACTAGTCTTTTTCCAGCTTGTAGTGGATAAAAAAAAAAATTTAAAAATATAATAAACTAGCTGATGCCCGCGACATCGTCCGCGTGGAGTGAGGTTTTGGTTCCCGCGGGAACTCTATAATTTTCCGGGATGAAAAGTAGCCTATGTGTTATTCCAGACTATATTCTATCTCTGTGCCAAATTTCATCCAGATCCATTCAGCCGTGCTGGCGCGGTTGAGTAACAAACATCCATCCATCCATCAATACATCCACCTATCCATTCAAACTTTCGCATTTATAATATTAGTATAGATAATAAATAATATTATATATTCTATTTACTAAGGCAAACTTGTATACTTAATAAAAATGCTTATCTTGTTAATTCAAAAACTTTGTGTAATATTCCAGACTCCTGGACGTCTGTCATGGCGGTCAATCGCTGGAAAGGGATCACCAACTGGTGCTGTTCCTAGTGTTTGAGCATGTTGAGCAAGACCTAGATTCCTATTTGAAACGAGCCCCGGGGCCGCTCTCTGAAAATAGAATTAGAGTAAGTTCTGTAATTTTTTATTTTAACTATTTTTAGGGTTCCATTCCTCAAAAGGAATAAAGGTTGTCCATCTGTCTGTTAATGCCCTTTTCTCGGAACGTGTATCAAATTGAAATTAATATCAAATACTAATTCAGTGCTTATAAATTAACGTTTAAGGTAATAAATCAAAACCTATAGGGTACTTCAATCAACATCATTGCTGATGAATGGAATCATAAAATTTGGCAAGAGTCAAGGTCTCACAGTACAAACACATATAAGAAAATTAATTAGAGTTCCGTATTCACACTTTTCACATCCATTACCATTTAAAACTAAATTTAAAAAGGAGTAGATTGATTCTTTCAAAATTTATAATAAGGTCACATGACTCCCTAAAATTTTCATTGAGGGGTCAAAACAACCCCATAACCCCATATACTATTACCGTTTTATTCATTTATTACAGAGTATGTCCTACGACATTCTCTCCGGTGTGGACTTTTTACACTCTCACCGGATAGTACACCGAGATCTAAAGCCACACAACCTGCTCGTGACGTCGACTGGACGCGTCAAGTTGGCGGACTTTGGCCTTGCCAAGACATACGACACCGAGATGAAACTCACCAGCGTGGTACGTTTTCATTCTCCCTGCCTTTTTTCAGTGTGGGGTCAAAATTATCCCTCATTTATGTGAGGGGACTAAATACCCCATAAAAAATTTAAAGCTCAAATATATAGATGGTATTTCCTTCATTGTCTGGGAATAGACTTTTTGCGTGGTAGATTTGTTGAGGTCCCTGACTTTTTGGGGGTCTCATTAACCCATAACATTATAATAAATAACCCCTTACTAACTAATATCCTCTAGGAGCTAGATCATGCTATTTCTATACTTGAGCTTTTCATTTTAAGGGGTCATTTGAACTCCTTGCATAATTTTAAATGGCCCTTTACTAAATTATTGTTATTAATTATTTAATTGAAAGGTCTAAATTAAAAATAATTAAAAGTAATCTAAATTTGAAAGGTTATAATTTTTATACATAATATAATTTGAAATAACCCCTTAATAAAACATGTTTTGAGACGCTGTTTATTTTGGGGTCTAAATGACCTTTTTAAATTTTATTATGGGTCTGTGCTACATTCCTACATTTTCCTACATTCTCTTTACGATTGACAACCTTCCTGCCGCAGCGGTGGTTGCTGTGGTTTTATAATGGTCCCGGGTTCAATTCCCGTGTCAATTTGGTAATTTATAATTTCTGAATTTTCTTTGGTCTGGTCTGGCAAAGACGTGTACGCCAATCGATTTAACTGTGTAGAAACCAATTAGGGGTATGTGATTAATATAACTGCCATTTCCCTAGCAGGTAGTGCCCATCAGCGCCCATGATCCTTCATGGGTATAACACGCAAGACACTGGCGCTATTGCCTCTCTGAATTGCTAGGCTAAGCTGTTGTGCTAAATAAGCGCCAGCTCTTAGGGTCACCAGTGGCGAGACCAACTTCCCCGTGATGATAGAATGAAATTGTCGTATATTGTTCTAGGTGGTAACGCTATGGTACAGGCCACCGGAAGTGCTCCTCGGTCTGTCATACAACACTGCAGTGGATGTATGGTCGTGCGGCTGCGTGCTGGCTCAGCTGCACACGCGCACGCCGCTGCTGCAAGCGGACTGCGATTCGCAACAACTGCACGCCATATTCAGGTTATTTCATTTATCTAATTTTCTGTTAGGAGAAAAAATTACCTCGTACCGATTCCGTCAGGGGTCGAAATGACCTCGTACTGATTTTCAGTTAGGGCTAAACTGGACCCTTGCTGCTTATCGTAAATATTAAGTCTTTTGAGATATCTTCTGCATATTTATCACCAAAAAATGAATTTATCATATAATCATTTATAAAAAATATTTATATCTATCTTGATGTCAATATCCCAACATCCCAATTGACCTAATATTTAATTTTTACTATATGATACTATTATAGTACTTATTTTACATTTAAAACCAGTGTATGTGAGTTTTTCATGAATAAAAAAATTTTAAATCTCAAACGGTGCAACTCTTGCAGATTAATAGGGCGTCCGCCGAAGCACGAGTGGCCGAACAACGTCGCCATAGTAGCAGACAGTTTCCCGGACTACCCTGCACGGGACTTGGCGGACGTTTTGCCCAGGATACACCCACACGCCTTGGATATGATCAGGGTAAGCTGAAAATGATGAAACTATACTAATATTATAAATGCAAAGGTTTAGATGGATGGATGTTTGTTACTCAATCAAGCCAGAACGACCGAATCGATCTGGATAAAATTAGGTGCAAAGATAGATTATAGTCTGGAATGAAATATTTAAGCTACTTTTAATCCCGAAAAATAAGAAAAGTGTTCCCGCGGGAAAAAAACTCAATCCATGCAGACAAATCTCATTCCGAGAGGAGTCTCGTGTTCAGTAGTAATAAAAGAGATTATTTTAATGCTTTATAACTTTCAGGGTATGTTAGTCTTCGACCCAGCGAAACGTCTCACAGCATTGGATTGCCTCGAGCATCCATACTTCACAGAAGAGCCTCTAACGTAAAATAGTATACTTTACGTTGGGGGTCAAAACTACCCCCTAAATACTTGTTGTCGATTTCTGCATTTTTGCCATTGGTAACGTCTTAAAACTTTGGAAAGCCTTAAAAATACTTAATTGATTTTAGCAAATTTCACAGAAAAGCTTTCACGTAATATATTTTTTTGCGTCAAGGGTCAAAATGGACCCACTGTTCTCGTCAGTTTCTGCATTTTTTATTTTAGTAACGTCTAACTTTGAACATTAATTGTTACTTGAAGTTGAAAAAAATTTAATGAAAAGCCTGTTAAAATACTGAATTAATTAACGTGCTCCTAATTTAATAATTATTTCATGCGAGGCCTGAGTGATCCCATGTTTTTGCGTGGGGTTTTTGAATAGACATAGTTTCTTCATGTGGTCAAATGACTCTGTTAAGATGATTATTTTTATATTACAATCAAAACATAGGATAACTTGTCATAATAAAATCGTAAGAAATTTGAAATAAAATTAATAATCTTTTTTTGCCAATTAATCAAAAATGTGAACAAATACGTTTTTTTTAATATCAATTTTTTTTAGTTAAATCCATTTTATATCAACGATTATTTAATCATAATTATTAGTCTGCTAGCTAACAGAAAAGGGTTCGTTTTTTTAAAAAAAAAGCTCAATATTGCATTTTTGTATCAAAGTTATATTTTTATTATTTTTAATATGTATTTTTTTTGTTATCATTAAGAAACAGTCATCTTTCACGGCTTAGTTAGTTACTATTAAGTAGGTATTAAATTAAGTTTTTTTTGCAATTTCGCCCACCTATCTATGTAATAAAGAAACAAAAATTATTTTATAAGCAATTTTTTGTTAAGGACTGGTCACACGTTGGGATTTTTTTCTTGAAACGGACGTGACAGAGGAAACTACACAAAATAATAATAATTTAATTTATTTTAGAAGAAAAAGATGATGATGGATGTTGATGGAAGATGATGATTGAGTGAAATAAAATAAAATTATAAGTTGGGAAAAAATCAATGTTATTAATTGATCTATATAAATAACAGCAGTACAGAAGTGAAATATATTGAAGCCATGTTTTTTAACAAATGTTCTGCTTGAGAAGGCCAAAAGCAAAAACATAATAGTCATGATGGAAAGTGTAGTGACAGGACACCAACAAACAAAGAATGTGGACCTATTTTACTAACGCCATCTAGTCTGAAAAGCTGGACAGCGCTATGGCGGGGACAAGGACAGGGTTATACAGATGTGGAGGATACGCGCTCTACAGGTCGGACGCCCAATTTTTTTCTATGAAAGAGCCCATCTAGTACCTACATATATATCGATGCAGGACACAGATTCAACACTAACCGTGAACGACTAGCAGACAAATTGGAACTGATTCGGTTTGATCCATTTATCCAGCGTGAAAGCATATATATACAAAGTAAAAAAAGAAAATACGAAGTATCAAGTAATACCTACTGGATATTTAATTAGATTGACACCCGATATCCTATTACAATTTAAAAAAGTGTGTGTGTGCATTCACACACGGCAGAAGTGAAACTTCTGAAAAGTACCCTACGAGAGAATGATAAATATAACTTGTATTCTATCTCAGACTAAATCCTATATAGGTTTGTCTCTTTTCAGTGTCGCTTTTCCGTTTCATAGAATTTTCAAATCACAACGATTCTAAAGAAGTTCCACTGCAAAAATAAAATATTATCCATCGTGTGACTGGCCCTTAACTAAGTTTATTTTTGTATTGTTTAAGCACACTCGCGTTCCTTTTTAGGTGATATCGTGAAAATCAAAAGTTACTTTTGATAAATCGTTAGGTTAAGTTTTTTTTTGTATCTTTTTGAAGCATCAAAAATAAATACGTAACATTTTTTTTTTCAAACATCTTGTTTATTAATCTCCCTAAATACTTTTTACCCGACTACTGCAAAGTCAAAGGATAAAGTCAAATAAAGGACTTATGATTTTTGCAGACTATGTATGTATGTTCCACAGTAGCGCCTAAATTACTGAGCCGATTTTGATGCACGAGGTGTCAATCGATTACTTATTATGGTCTGGGTAACAAAGGCTATATTTTATACGAACAAAATCGATATAACGGATGTTATCCATATCTACTAATATTAGAAATGCAAAAGTGTGTCTGTCTGTCCGTCTTTCACGGCCCACCTGTTCAATCGATTTTGATGAAATTTGGTATAGGGATAGGATGTATCCCGGGGAAGGACAGGGTACTTTTTATCCCGGAAAATTAATGAGTTCCCGCGGGAATCGAAAAAAACTTAGTCTAAAGTAATAAAATTGAACTCTCTGGAAATTTTTCGTAGTCGGGCTAAGTACAGTTTTATTATTATGTTAATTAATACCTACTGTGTTAATTTTTTTTATTTATCGTTCGATTCCCAGCAGGATCTATTTGAAAATGTATAATTTATGAATTTTCTCTTCTGATAGGCTTGGCTGTGGCTACTTAGTTACCACCCTACCGGCAAAGACGTACCGCCAAGCGATTTAGCGTTCCGGTACGATGCCGTGTAGTAACCATATGCGGTAACCCTAACAGGTTAGCCCGCTAGGTACCATCTTAGACTTAATCATCCCTTCAGGTGAGATAGCAGTCAAGGGCTAACTTGAAATGAAATAAAAAAACTACTATACTCCTACCATTAATGTAAGGGGGGTCACGACTACAAGCAATGAGAAATACGACGCCAAATTATATCTAAGACTAGCGACTTCGTCCGCGTGGAATAAGTTTTTTTTTCATTCCCACGGGAACTCCTCAATTTTCCGGGATAAAAAGTAGCCTATGTCACTCTCCAGGTCCTCAACTATACCCATGCAAAAATTCACGTGGATCCGTCGCGTCCCTTTGTTGAGGCGTGATTGAAGGACAAACCAACAAAACAATAAACCAACAAACAAACACATTTATAATATTAATATGAAGTATGATCCGAAGGCATGTGTAAAACGTGATAAATTTATAGAAATGAGAAGCAAAAAATGTTTCCGAAGAAAGAAATATTTCTGTACTTTTCTCTAAACTTTCACAGAATTCAATCTTTCTGTTCTTTTTTTCGAAATCGACAGCATGAAGTCATTTATCATTTTATCTTGTTATCTATGATAGTTATTACGTCAAAATGATTGCTACATTGTAACGATCGGAATCACTGATTGACATAAACAATAATACTCCCTGCCGAAAGGGACAGAACTAGATTTAGTTTAGTTTAGAAGTTGTGTTATACAGAATTGGCCATTAACTATTGGACAAAAATCGACTATCGGAACGAGAATACCATAAATTCATCCCAATCACAATAATGAAGATTGTCGCAATGATTGATGCAGTTCCACAAACTTATCTGGCCCGGTGGCCAAAATTGGAACTAACTTATTATGACTTATGATATATTTAGTTTTTCTTATTATTTTAGTTTTTATTAGCTAATGCCCGCGACTTCGTCCGCGTGGATTGAGGTTTTTCGGTTACCACGGGAACGGGTAAGTAACCTTAGATGTGTTATTCCAGATAACCAGACTATCCATCCACATTCATTCCGCCATTTATTCGTGATTGAGTAACGAACATCCATACATCCATCCATCCAAACTTTCGCATTTATAATATTAGTATAGATATTTATTAGCAACTTTAAATGTGTTATCACCATCGATATATAATATGTAGGCACTAGATGGGCCCTTTCATAGAAAAACGCCGGGCGTCCGAGATGCGGAACGCGTTCCGCATCTGTCTTTGTTCCCGTCGTAGCGCTGTCACGATCGCTCGTCGTGCGGATAATTTGTTATTATTAAGTTAACATCTAAAGTTTAATTACTTTGGCACTGTATAATTTTAATGTAAGTGTTTCAATTCACAACTATACATTTCCAAAAAAATGTTATTTAATCTTTCTATTTAATATTTTTATCCATTACGCAATCATTTAATTTCCGCGGCAAACTATATAATTTTTTTTTTTTTTACTAATTGGCCTTACGTCTATGACCTATATTATCTATGACCGAGTCATACGTTTTCAAGTTTTTATTCTTCAAGTTCTCGCTTTTCAGACTAGATGGCGTTGATGGCGTTGCTAAAAATACGCCCACATTCTTTGTTTGACAGGGCCCGTCTATGTAAATTGAGGTAGTTGGTTATCACCTAACAGCGATGCTGTCACCGGGTCAAATAAGTTAGTAAGTTGGTGAAACTTTAAGTACTACTTTGTAATTTAAAAAAATCACCTCTCCCCCCTTGATGGTGATAAAAGTTAAAACCAAAGCTATGAGTTCCAAACGCGCCCTAGTCTGAGAAGAGGCTCCTAAACCACGCAGTACGTCTTTGATAGACACCGAGTGGGTAGGTATATATAATATGCTTTACAAACTGGTATAAAAACATTTCATTGTTTAGGTACAAGAAGGACCTTTAAACCAAACTTGGTTTAAAGGTCCATGTTTAGGTAGTATTGTTTTGTACTTTATACGGAAGGTAGATACGTACCTACCCACTGCTTATTAAATACCTTCGTACCTGTAGGGTCTATTGTTTACTTTGCTATGCTAAGTATTAGGGCCAACGCATACCTACTGAGTGGAGAGGAGCTGGATCTTTTTTATGATAGCTTAAACTCAATCTTATCGACTTGGACATACGGTTCGATTTGGTACTTAATACAAACAAAACACCTTTTGACGACCTCCCTAGGCGCAATGATGAGCGCTGTTGTCTCATGTCTCGGGTTCGAACCCCACCAGAGTCAATTTGGAGATTTATAATTTGAGAATTTTCTTTATTCTGGTCTAGTGGGAGGCTTCGGCCGTGGCTAGTTACCACCATACCGGCAAACACGTGTACGATACCGTGTAGAGCTGCCATATCCGCAAAAGTTTAGCCCGCTACCATCTCAGACCGTATCATTACTATCCATCAAGTGAGATCGGCGATCGTAGTCAAGGGATAACTTGGATTGGAATAAAAATAAATAATTACGTATAGATCGCAGTTAACTATACTATAATAATTTCATAATATCATCATCCATACTTCATACTAATATTATAAACTAGGTGATGGCCGCGACTTCGACCGCGTCGATTAAATTTTTTAATTCCCGGAGGAACAGCTTTATTTTCCGGCATAAAAAGTAGCCACTAACCTGTCACTACAAAATCGATACTTTACGGCCTTTAACGGCCAATCTCTTCAACCGATTTTGATGAAATTTGGTACGGTGATAGGAATTGTATCCCGGACAAGTAAGGAGTTAATTGAATTAAAAAAACGATTTCACGCGAGCGAAGACGCGGGCATCATTTAGTTATCTATTAATAAGGCAGTTATTTACGTAGGTATAGATTTAAGGCCAGATTTTTTTACAATCGAGACGTAGGATTTAGGAATAGAATAGGTGGGCTAAGAAGGCTATGGACAGCCTACAGCCTATCTAGGCCTAATTACCTGGTTTGTCTAGTTGTTACCATATTGGACTGCGGATGACGAAGTCCCGAGTTCGATTCCCGAGTCAGGACCGAATTTAAAGCAATCCTGCGTCTGATCTCTCTCTGGTCGTGTCAGATTTACCGCCCCATCGGGCTATATGACCAAGATTTGATCGGGATTATATTATATTAATTAAAGCCAGCGTGGTGTACTATGGCCAAACCCTTTTCAGTCTAAGAGGAGACTCCAGTTCTGTTATATAGTGAGCCGGTATCTTCTAAATCATACTAATATTATAAATGCGAAAGTGTGTTTCTTTGTTGGTTTGTCCTTCAATCACGCCGCAACGGAGCAACGGATCTAAGTGATTTTTGCCATGGGCATAGTTGAAGACCTGAATAGTGACATAGGCTACTTTTTATTCCGGAAAATTGAGGAGTTCCTGCAAGAATTTAAAAAACTTAGACCACGCGGACGAAGTCGCGGGCATCAGCTAATAGGTATAAAAAAGATACGCCCGAATTGAGAATATCATCCTTTTTTGGGAGTCAGTTAGTAAAAGGAAAAGTGACTGACTGACAGATCTATCAAAGCACAGCTCAAGCTACTGAAAGTTAAGACGGGCATATACCTAGTTAGATAGCTAAAATTCAGCTAATTTGAAGGGGTAAAATAGAGCTTTGTGTGTGGAAATCGAACCTAACGTGACCGAAGCCGCGGGCAAAAGCTAGTAAATTATAATGATGAAGTAATACAGCTATTTCATGACTATTTCTAATGAATTGAACTAAACTCTATGCGTACAGTTTTTATTGGTTAAATTGTTCATTGTCGATTAGTTCAGCCCGTCATGGCGTTAAATACTGACGGCAATAATAGTTACCTACTACGTCTAGTATTGTCTCGTTTATTGCGAAATATTATACCCGGTCATCCTTGAATGAACATGATACTTTGCAACTATTATACTTAATTATTATTTTATTTTATTTTTATTCATTAAGTTCGCTAACGATTTTTAACCGACTTCAAAAAAAGGAGGAGGTTCTCAATTCGACTGTATGTTTTTTTTTTTTTGTATGTTTGTTACGCGATTTCTCCGCCAATTATGAACCGATTTTGATAATTCTTTTTTTGTTTGATAGGTCATACTTCAGAGGTGGTCCCATTTTAATTTGGTGAAGATCTGATGAATATCTCCGGAGATGGAGAACGGAACTCCTCAATGGATAAGAGTAAATTGCTCGCGATCAGTGTGATAGTTTTGTAAACAGTATGTTTTAACCATGCATAGCATATCTTTTTTTTTTTTAGGGTTCCGTACCAAAATGGTAAAAATGGAACCCTTATGGTGCGACTTTCTCCGTCCGTCTGTCACAGTCGATTATTTCAGTAACTATTAAAGCTATTGACATGAAATTTGGAATAGTTGTAATATAATAATGGCCAAATATCATGGAAATCAAAAAAATTGAAAATTATTTTTAGTTTAATTAAAAAAGTGGGGAAAATCAGGGGTTTGAAATTTCAAAGTAGGATAACTATACCAAGTGGGGTATCATATGAAAGGACTTTGTACTTGACTTGTCTAAGTTAGACAAGTCGACGAGTAACGATTAAACGACGTTATTCTTAATAACGCTAAGTTTTTACTAGCGTTCTGGTTACACCCTGTATTTTAAAACAGTGGGGCCACTAAATATTGTGAAATAAAAAATTTTCAAAAAAAAAACCGACTTCAAAAACCACAAACACTAAAAAGTAAAAAATAATTTAATTTATTATGTATACAAGAGTTAATGTAGTTCTATAATAACATTTTTTGGAGTCGGTACCAATTAGCCGCATGGAACATAGGAAAAACTTAAGGCGCTTAACATAGGAAAAACTTAAGGCGCTGTGAGCTCACGAGATGAAAAACACAGGCGCGCGGTGGTGAAATCGAGGAAGTCGCAAAAAATGCATGAAATAATTTGTAAAAAAATTAATATTTACTTTTCAATACAAATGAATCCGACAATGTGTTTGAGTTAGAAATATGAATTTTGTCTTATATTTCTAGAGCTAATTATTGGTTTCAATAAGGAGAAAAATTGCTTTAAAAGGTAAATTAAGAGTTATGTTTAAAATAAATTTCAATGCAGAGATTTTTTTAAATTGTGTTTTGAGATGCGTCAATGGCTGCTCAAAGGTCTTGAAAACAGCACATTATTTTTACAAGCATACATTATGTCACCGTTTGAAGGATACACTGCTTTTTAAAAACCCCCTTTTAAGCTACACAGGGCCTTAAGTTACATAAAATGCCAGCTAAGTAGCTGATGCCCGCGACTTCATCCGCGTGGAATAAGTATTTTCATTCCCACGTTTGCCGGAATAAAAAGCCTATGTCACTCTCCACTATTCCCATGCAAAAAATCAGGTCGATCCGTTGCTTTGTTGAGGCGTGATTGAAGGACAAACCAACAAACCAATAAACCAAGAGACAAACACACTTTCGTATTAATAATATTAACTAGTGTGATGTATGTTAATCATTTGTAAGCAAACACTACGTGCATTGTACCTCATAAGTCATAACATGGTTAGATGTAGGTAAATTATTTATATATTTATATCACTTTATAAAGTGATATAAAAGAAGAGCCAAAAACAACTTACCGAAATAAGAAAATTAAAATAATTAGCTGATGCCCGCGACTTCGTCCGCGTGGATTTAGGTTTTTTGGTCCCCGCGGGAACTTTAATTTTCCGAGATAAAACTAGCATATTTGTGTTATTCCAGACTATAATCTCTGTATCTTTCATCCCTTCATCCCGATCCCTTAGCCTGCTTGCTTGAGTAACAAACATCCATCCATCCAAACTTTCGTATTTATAATATTAGTATAGATTTTATTCCACTTTCGCGTATGTCAAAAATATTTTTTTTCTTACTGATTATTAAATAGAGGGTCTTTTAAGATTACACCTCGGTTAGTTTTAAGTTTGTTTTAACCATTTTAATCTATAGATTTAAAAAAAAGGTGCATTGAAATTTGATGACGTCACAACTATGTATTTCACACAAACTTCCATACCAGAAGTGCGTTTTTAAGTTTGATAAAGAGTTGCTGATTTGATTGAGTTGTCATCGCCCTTAGCTTGAACAAGGACGAACTTAGCGCAACGGGTAACTTTATGTACTCCAAGGAACCCTTACAAATAGAAAAAAAACAAAGCTCAACTTTTAAAAACTTAATTCACATTTTAATACGAAAAAGTACAAAAGGTAAATGCCATTAAGTGTTACATAATTTTATAACTTACTTCCTATGAAATAATGAATAATAATCTCTGATTTCGTTACATAGCTCAAAAAACTTCCAAAAGCCCTGTGTGACATTGATTTCTTTGGCGTTTGGACTGAATAACTTACTGATACCCCCTAACTAGGTACTAATTACCCATAAGGGGTTATCAGTAGTTTTTCAATTAGGTAACCCCGTATAATGAAGACCAGACCCGCCCCCCAATATGTAAATTATTTTGCGAATTTCTACTCGAGCGAAGCAAGGG
Organism: Erebia aethiops; assembly: GCA_923060345.2. Classification (NCBI taxonomy): domain Eukaryota; kingdom Metazoa; phylum Arthropoda; class Insecta; order Lepidoptera; family Nymphalidae; genus Erebia; species Erebia aethiops. The sequence goes on along the minus strand of OV281087.1, from coordinate 861,747 downwards.
TGCGCATCATTTTTCGACAAGCATCAAAATGCCAATTGCAAAAAATTGTTAATAGGGATGATACCTATGTCTAAAATAAATTATTTCTTACTGATTTTAGGGTCTTCCAAAAGACCGAAAATTCACATCTTCTGTTAGTTTTAATTTGTTAACCATTTTATAGTACAAATTAAAGAAAAAAAATTGCGTTCAAATTTGATGATGTCACAAAGTCTATGTATTTCATTCTTAAATCCATAATAGAAGTGCGTTTTTAAGTTTGTTATAGAGTTGCTGATTTGATTGAGTTGTCATCATCCGTATTTTTTACAATTTCAAAAACGTTACCGACCGACATTCGCTTCCAATTTTTCTAGTAATAGTTATTACTTTTAACTAAAGTATAAAACTTAGCTTAGCTACGGATCTCTAAAATTAAGAAAACGATACTTATCTTGTAAAATAATTGCATTATTAAAATTATCCGCATAATCACTATTCCAGTCTATTATTATGTATTATAATAGTCCATAAAGCTTGCAACGATCGACAAGCATAATAACTAGACTAGCCACAGATCAAAGGAAAAAATAGATGGTGCTAAATATTCACGGCCTTATTAATGAACGTAAGGTTCATTTTTCGGTTCCACGAACAAAACGCCACAGCAGTACTTTTATAGACTATTTACTCTTTATATAAAACAAATAAAAGTTATAGGTACACACAAACATAAGTCAATTTCAGTGCACCCTGCCTTTGATTGATAAACCACCATATCTATCGAATTAGTTATACGGTTGATTTAATCCATTCAATAATAATAAAAACTTACAAATCTGATTGGATAAAATTCTTTTAATATTGCCAAAACAGAGTAACAGTTGGCGGCAGAGTAACATTTTGAGGATGTGTTTGCGAATGATTATTTACTTTCCTATTCAAGGCGGGAAGCTAAATAGGTTGATATACAAACCGATAACACTGGGGTACAGACTACTGTCACCCCTATAGATCTGTATATCACCCACTGTGCTAGTATAAGGTCAGAGTTATTTTTAGTCAACACTAACGCCAATTTTATCCATTAGCAATGGTTGCGAAAATCAAAAGTTTCTCAATACATTTGGCTTCACTTTTAAGAACACATTCATTAGAGAGCTCCGTCCACAGTTTTCCTTTAATCTATTCATCTAGCTTGTACCTACACCAGTATATAATTACGCAAAAGCGAACACTTTCTTCGCTTCTCCTGTCACGCGTTATTGGTTATTCTGAGCATTTTCACTGGCTTCCACTTTTTCCGCTTCCACCTCGAGTTTTTTTCTAAAACTGAAGATTTTTTCAAAATTTATCGTATTTTGGTTATATACTGTATGCTCAGGGGTGTCACCCCAGCTCACTGGAGTAACCCTTCTAGGTTCTTTCGTTTCCTGTTTATTATTATTTTCTTGTGAATTAATATCTACACTTGCAACTTCTGGAATAGGATTAAGTACAGCTTCTGACTGGACGCTCGGAGTCCTTATTTCAGCATTGGAAACGCCTTCAGCGCATTTATTCAAGAAATTCAACATCCTTTCTTTGTAAAACTCCGAGCTGGTTTCGGTGTTCTGTTTATTTTTATTATTCTGATTTTTCAAATAAAAACCATTGTCGTTCTGAGCTAGAAAAATCTTTTTTATCTTTCTGCTCGGATAGTTATCTATTAAATCTGGTTTAGGAATGAACTTACCGTTCATAGGTCTCTTTTTTGTGTTATTTCCTTTAATAGTCGTAATAACGGATACACAATTTCCACGTCTTTCGATTTCCTCTTTGTAATTATTTCTCATGCCTTTATACGATATTTTCACACTTAAAATCGACCATAATAATTCTAAAAATGCTGCAATCAATATATTGATCGATAATACACGTTTTGTAAACAATTTAGATGTCATATCTTCTTTTATTTCAGTTGAATTACGTGGTATAACGAAATGGGAAGCGTTCTTCTCAATAATATCACTATGTTTGATAATAATTATATCTTTGAACGGTATTTTGTCTTTATAAAACTCGGATATATCATCCTCTGTTGATACCAACCATACAATGACCATTATGAATGAAACAAATGATATCAGAGCTGAAATAGTTGACATCACAAACAACCACGTAATGTTTCTGTCTATATACCATCTTATAGATGCAAATATCGATGCAATTCCGGCTGCTAAAGCAAAAATTGTAATCATAGACGGTGCAAGAATAAGTATGAAGGTGTTATTCGTTGTTTCTTCAATTATTTCCGTTGAATTTTCGGAATTCGTTTCGTTTTTTTCCACTGGATCTGATTCTTCTGCATTAGGATTGACTAACGCAAGGCAAGCAAGTAAGAATGACGTTGAAGCTAAAGCGATATGTACCCACGCAAGTCCAGAAACCGTTGATGCAGAATATCTCCTTTCAGATGGGTATAAATTCCTCGTATCAGGTTTAGTTTTCACTTTAATTGTATATACATCCTCCATTTTGTAACTATATCATGATCTAACACTTGAAAAATTACGATTTTAAGTTCTCGTTGCACTCTTGAACAAAAAGTTTGGATCAAAACTACATATAACAAATGACGTTCACATGTCAAGGTTTGTTTTAATTTAAAAGTTTATAACGTTCTTTTTGTTTGTGTTGTAATAAAATTGTCAACCGCTAACGCGACTCTTGCGCATGTCGATCGCTGGACGACTGGTGTGAAGTTGGTTGCTTGGTATTGCCAGGCGCCGCAAGGATTTTTCCCTGTACGTTGATAATTTACCTACGTTTTATTGTACTTTATCACACTAAATAGTAATTTAGTGCGATATAGTAATACCAAGCCATAAAACCATCTTTATACCTAAGAACTAGTCAGCATTTGATGTTGTATTCAGTAGAATACAACATTCTGACTAGTTCTCATCAAATTGTAATTCGTATCATACCGTAAATATTATTTTTATTCTTCTGACTCTAACGAAAAACTTAAATGAATTCTTAAGTAAACTATTTTATACTGAGGCATGATTTTAGTGACAAATTAAAATTTTGAAGAGCAAATATCCTTATTAATACATACTTCTATACTAATATTATAAATGCGAAAGTGGGTCGGTCTGTCTGTCTACTACACTTCCACAGCCCATCGGTTCAACGGATTTGACGAAGCACAGAGATCGTTTACAGCCCGGGGAAAGGCATATGCTACTTTTTATCCCCGTTAGTTCCCGTGGATATCAAATACCTTATCAAGTAGTCTATGAGGTGAATTCGTGGAAATTATCTAGTCGTATATAATGTCATGAAAATATAATGATCTGACCACAAATAGTAAAGAAACGCTAAATGTGTGTTTATTTTAAACCTGGAAAATTTCTCAAGGATAAAATATCGAAATATCAATTACTTGAGTCAACAGTTAGTTAATTAGTTGAGTCAACACAGTGTCTGCTACGCTTTTACGGCCCAACTACTCAACCGATTTTGATGAAATTTTGTACAGAGAGAGGTTACATCCCGGGGAAGGACACAGGCCACTTTAATCCCGGAAAATTGAAGAGTTCACGTGGGTATCAAAAATATCAATCCACGCGGACGAAGTCAAGGGCATCGTCTAGTGAAAAATAAAATTTAAAAAAAATCAGGCAACTTAATTAGTTCCACTTTTAGCCACTGGGTCAGGTTTGACGGACAGTATAATATTATGTACTAAAAAATCTGTTATGAAATGGTTGCTACTTATAGGGAAATATTCTTTATCTAGCAACACTATCACTACCGCGTATCTAACAGACAAAGAATTTGAACTTTATCACAATGGCATACAGGTTTCTCTTAACGTTTTTTTAACAAACTTTAATATGACTTGTAGCAAACAATATTGTACCTTAATTATAATTGTATAGGGTAAATATTTGTTTGTAAACTACATATAGAGTCGGTTGATTAATATCTTTGGTTGTATTTAAAAATAAGTAGTTCATAGCTTTAGAATTTTATATCTTGGCGAAATTGGAATAAGAGTTATTTTACTATGTTAATGTACTATTAATGTATTTTGCCTTGTCTAATGGAACTGTTTTGTTACATTCATTGACTGAAAGAAAACAATAGATAGTGAAAACGCTAGCAAATAAAAACAGACCCAGAGAAGCCGGTAAAAAGCCCAAGTGCAGGTCAGGCTGTATTTAAAACACATTTATATTTTATATATACTAATACATATCATAAATGCGAGAGTTTGGATGCATGGATGGATGCGTGGATGGATGGATGTTTGTTACTCAATCACGTCAGAGCGGCTGCATGGATCTGCATGATATTTGGCACAAAGATAAATTATAGCCTGGAAAAGCACATAGGCTACTTTTTATCCCGGAAAATTAAAGAGTTCCCGCGGAAACTACCTCAATCCACGCGGACGAAGTTTCGGACATCATAATTGCATTAAAACTTCCCTTTTGTTTAAGTAAAGGCTTATTTGAAATTGTACATAAAATATTTATATAATAATAGAATTTCTTCATATTTTCGTTAAATACTCAAATTCAATTTCTGTAATTATATTAGGGTTTTTTTCTTCGCTTTTGGAGTTACATTTGGAATCATAAGTTAAATCATAAGTTATACAACTAGTCAAATTTAGTACTCTAGTACCTACTACCTATTAGTGTTTCAAAAAATACGTTTTTACTTGCAAAGAAAAATATTTTAGCAAATTTAATGAATGTGGAGATTGGTGTTTTAGGAGTAGGTGGCCAAGTTTAACTTATTAGTTAATATAAGTAACTAATGTTTTATGTTTCCTTAATTACTTTTTTATTAATGTTTCTCTTTTTTAATTAATTTTTATCTGTTGGGAGGCTTCGGCCATAGCTAGTTACCACTTACCACCTTACCGGCAAAGCCAAGCTATTGAGCGTTCCGGTACAATGCCGTGTAGAAATCGACAAGGGATATGGCCTATGGGTATAACTGTCAAACCCTTAACAGGCTAGTCCGCTACCATCTTAGACTGCATCATCACTTATCATCAGGTGAGATCGCAGTCAAGGGCAAATTTGTAGTGGAATATAAAAAAAGAATACGTGATTGTGTATTGTCGAGTCAACATCTCCTGAAGATGCTCCGGTGTCGGAGTGAAACGTACGTTGAGAGTAGTTTGGAAGATTTCTGTGGTGTGGTGTGGAGTGGTGAATATCGCGGGCTATAAGCACAGGATAGGTAATAGTATGCTATAAGTGCGGGATACACACTGTACGATTTCTAGTTCCTTCATTATCATGGACTTCCTCAAAGTCCTATCCAATAGCTCTATCTATACTTTCCTTTTATCTGTGATTTCATAAAATAAGTCAAAGTAATGTTATTTCTATTGCGATTTGTGATTGCGAATAGATATTAATTGGGATCATTTACTTTTTAAATTAAATTAACAGTTACTCAACCGGTTTTGAAAGGAGGATGTTTCAAACGCTTTTTATGATCGTCATACTAATATTATAAATGCGAAAGTGTGTTTGTTTGTTGGTTTGTCCTTCAATCACGCCGCAACAGAACAAAGGATCGATGTGATTTTTTCTTAGTTGAGGACCTGGAGACTGGAGAGTGACATAGGCTATTTTTTATCCAGGAAAATTAACGAGTTTTCGTGGGAATTTGAAAACTTATTCCACGGTCCACCCAGATGAAGTCGGAACCATCAGATAGTCTAAATATATAAGAGGAAAAGGTGACTGACTGATATATTCAACGCACAGCTCTAACCACTGGACGGATCGGACTGAAATTTGGCATACAGATAGCTATTAAGACGTAGGCAATAGGCATCCGCTAATAAAGGACTTTTGAAAATTCAACCCCTAAAGGAGTAAAATACGGGTATGAAATTTGTATGAAAATCGAACCTAACGTGTGTGAAGCCGTGGGCGGAAGGTTGTCTTCTTTATTTTCAAGTCAATGATATGCTTAGATACCGGAAAATAATTATTGTAATGGGTACAGTTAAGTTTTTTTTTATTCTACTACAAGTTAGTCCTTGACTGTGATCTCATTTCTGATAAGTGATGATGCAGTCTAAGATGGTAGTGGGCTAACCTGTTAGGGATATGGCAGTTATATTAAACCCATACTACGGTCCCATAGTCGGTTTCTACACGGCATCGTACAGGAACGCTAAATCGCTTGGCGGTACGTCTTTGCCGGTAGGGTGGTAACTAGCCACGCACGAAGTCTCCCACCAGACCAGGAGCGGAGAAAATTCAGAAATTCTAAATTCCCAAATGGACTCTGCCGGGAATCGAACCCGGGACCTCCCACGTTAAGACAACAGCGCTCAAAACTGCTCCAGTGAGGTCGTCAAAACCTGCAGCTGGTATTATAAAAGTAATGAGATAGAAATTATATATACTTAAATCATCTCATTCTCTCGCAGGCTAAATCCTAATATGAATATGTTTGTCTCTTTTTAGTGTCGCTTTTTCGTTTCATCGTCTCAAATCACAACGATTCTAAAGTTTCACTTCAAAAAAAAACAAGTAAGCACATAACATGTCGTACAAGGTGAATCACAAGGTCCGTCTGTTCGCACGACGTTTTTTGCTATTATTAATTCAATTCACTTGGAGTTACTTTGACCAAATAAGTGCGTTTGGTGTCAGAAGCACAAGGTCCTGTCTTTTTATGGGCATTGTACTTATTTTACACTAGCTGATGCCCGCGACTTCGTCCGCGTGGATTAAAGTTTTTCGGTCCTCGCGTGAACTCTTAAAAAGTAGCTTATGTGTCTCCAAACTCTTGTTCTGTGCAAATTTCATTCAGATCCGTTCAGCCTTTTGGCGTGATTGAGTAACAAACATCCATCCATCCAAACTGTCGCATCTATAATATTAGTAGGTATAGATGAAATTAAGATAGAATAAGATGTTAAATGATTTAATTTATTACACGTAGGACAACTACCTATTGTCACTTATGATAAGTCAAGACTCCGGTTCGGAAAGATATAAGGTTCTACTGAGAAGAGCCGGCAAGAAACTCAGCAGAATTGCTCTTTTACGTAACAAGTACTAAAAAACTGCTTCCAAGCAACATTGTAGTTAAAAAAATCATCATAATTAAGTAATAACCTTGACTTAACAAATGCTGTTTAATACGGTCTTTAAATTTATGTAAGTACCTAATGGCAAATCCAGAAACTCTTTTGGAACCATGTTAGATATGAAAGCGTACACTCGACCCCACAAAAGGCTTTTGCAGTTTTTGCACCCCACAAAAGCTCTCTTTGACAACATAGACTGCATCGTTACTTGACTAAGTACCTTCGATGGTTTTTCCATCCATGTTACTGTCACCGTAAGATTGCAAAAACCGTTAGATTGTAATCTAACTAGCGAAATTGTAAACTGTCGACAGATTGTGAACCGTTCAATGTTCTGAGTGTCAATTTTTGGAATATTCATTGTATTTACGTTTTCTTGTCTCTTTCTTGTAGGTTAGGTTAGGGTTCGACATAAATATAATCAAATATACAACAAGGTATATCGGGTTAATATACCTAACAGATTACTACAATCTACCGAAAAATAATGCGATTGTAATCTGTCGACAGTTTACAATTGAGCTAGTTAGATTACAATCTAACGGTTTTTGCAATCTTACTGTGAGATTACCATCAGGTGATATCGCAGTCAAGGGTTAACTTGAAAAAAGCTAAAATTCTTTAACTTATCTATCTATACCTAGTACCTACTAATATTATAAATGCGAAAGTTTGGTTGGATGGACGGATGTTTGTTATTCAATCACGCCAGAACGGCTGAATGGATCTGGATGAAATTTGGCGAGATAGATAACCCAACCCAACCTTACTCAAGGCTACATATGAAACTGAAAAACCCTGAATTCTACGCGAACGAATTCGCGGGCTTGAGCTAGTTAAAATTCAATTACAGAATAAACTGAAATCTAAATTAAAAACCAAGTTCTTAAATTTGTAAATCCTCCTCGAAATATTTAAATTAAGTAAACAAATTAAGCAAAATATTGTGGTGTTGTATTCGTCTGCATTTCAAACGTCAATTAAATGCTACTTCAAGGTCTTTTGCCGTGTGACTAATGCAGTAAATACTGAAGCCTAAAAAATAGTTAGTCAGTTTTTATAGACATTACATCAAACAATGGATTGTTATTTTGTTACACGCATCCGTAATTGGGTATTTGACCACTGGTCTAAACTCTAATCAGTAACTTTTATACCATTGAAAATGGTTAACAGAATAATAATATGCAAATCGGCTTGTAACTTTTTTTGGAATTTTGAAGAATATAACAAAGTCGGGTTTTTGGGGGGTGTTTGTTTACTAATTTGTAAATATTTCGGAAAATAAACCGACATAAGAAAAAATGAAAAAAAGGTCCTAGGGTATTAGTTTGGCTACAAAATGGCGAATTTTTTTTTGAAAGTCGGTTAATAATTACGACCTGTAGGTAGGTGGATTTAGAATTGTAGAAAAACGGGTATTTCCGTATACATATAAAAAGTGATACAGCTTCTATGATTATTGACCGATCGTCATGGTAATGGTGTTAAAAGATGCGGATGCAAGCGAGAAGTGCTTGTTGTAAATTTTTGTATTTATAGGTATTTTCAATGCTCCGATTCTTGCGGGGACTGCAAAATCTGTGGATTTTTTTCAAACGCGTGCTCAAGGGATTTTGTATGAAATACTTTACTATTGTGGCATCATCAAAAGTCAACGCACTTTTTTACTTTAATCGAACATTTGAAATGATTACTTATCCAATTTTAAAATTAACGGGCGATGTGGATATTAGTTTTTATGATAAACTCTCAGAAGACATATTGGAGACGTCTCTCAACAAGTTCAAAGTTTTTGTAAAACGTAAACTCAAAGAAAAGTATTATTATAGTGTAAAAGATTATTTGAATGATAGGCAGCCATGGGTGGGTAAGGCCGTAGATTTTGCCACTTTCTGAAAAAAAAATGTGTCCAATTTTTAAGTTACTAATTAAAAAAAAACTAACGTGATTATTGTAGTGAAGATTTTTTATAAGCTTGCGGCATACCTATATCTTAAGAAAATATATTTAAATTCAATTTAAAGATCGCCGTGAATATTTTAAAAAATCGCAAATCTTCAGAGACCACGAATTTGGGTCCAAAATACGATGTCTTTCGACCAGACTAATTTCTTTGTTGTCCTAATTTACGTCTATTTTCTAAGGTAGTGTATTACTTTTTAGTTTATTTTAAATCTCAGACTGTTCGGCTGCCAGTTTATGGTTTTAAAATATTAAAATACGTGTTGTGTATTGATTTATCAGTTTTCAAACATTTGTCTCCGTTTTTTCGCTTCTTCGTTACTTTTTTCTTCGTTACTAACATTTACCACAAGAAATGTTTAATTTGCAATTATGGTAGGATTTAAAAAGAGACTCTGGCAACACTAAGAAGCCATGCCGAAGAGAAAAAGCTACGCCATTTTGTCTTGTCTATGTAGTGTGTCAAAAGTGCCGGTGCGTGTTTCGTCAGTGTGAATTAAAAATTGTTTTCGGAGGTTTTAACGGTAAGTAACCGGGTTTTGACAAGTAATTGTATAATTATAAACGTAACAGTAATTGAAATGCATTTTTAAATTTAATTTCATTCGAAATTAAGCGTAGTTTGGAAATTATAACCTATACAATCCAAATAAAATAAAGCTTTCGCGTTACTTTAGCGTTACTCTTACGTTACCGTAAACAAAGATTCTATGTTACGTAACAAAGACAAATCTTAAGGGTAGTACATACTATTTAATACTATAACTACCCCATTACGCGGAGAAGTTGCGAGGGCTATATTTTCTGGTGCACTAGTGTTGGTATATAATCAATGCGCACATTGTGTCTTACTGTCTTATCAGTTATCGTTAATGTTGTTAATTATTAATATGTTGTAAACTTAAAACGCAATTTAAAACAAAATACTATAAAAAACTTATTAATATTATAATGTATGTATAAGCTAATTGAAATTATTGAATAAATATGTTTATTACAAATAATTTAATGTTTTTATTCTGTGTCCAATATTATTGTACATTGTATGTAATCAGCTTTACAATTTACTAGCGTTACTCTCGCGTTGCTTTCGCGTTACCGTAACGAAGAAGTTTCATCGTTACTGTATGTTACTAAGTGGCAAAATCTACGGCCTTACCCGGGTATGAATTGTTCCAGTGGCTAATTATGTTATAATTATATTCTTAAATTACATTGGTTTGTTTAACTTCAATCCTAACATTCCCATTTCCCATAATATATTGAAGTAATATCCTATTTTTTTTTTTAAACCTCATTTTTATTTTTGGGGTTTTTATTATATATAACATGTCAACCCCATCGAAACATTATTTAAATACATTTAACAAATAGAGAAAAAAAACCATAAACATAACTAACACAAAAATAAAAAACTATCACTTAACATAAGTCGACGTCTTCCTATATTTGTGAGACGGTGATAATTAAAAAAAACCGACTGAGTTTGTTGTGGGCTCATCTCAGACCAGTGTGCTTAGCATGCGCACAACGAGATTATCTCGCGACGAGAGAGAGAGATGTTGTCGTTGCCGGCAAATTTTTCATTTACCCTAACATGCACAAAATTCGGTATATTACAAGAAAAAAATTGTCGACATGTAAAGGTTCGTAGATAAAAATGCCACAGTTATGAAATATTACTTTTGACGTACCTAACGAGACAAGTACCTAACCATGTTAGCTTCGGTAGACAGAGAGAGATAAGAGGTAGACATAATTTTACTAGTAGTACGCATGCTAGCCATACAGGGCGCGTTTGGAACCCTCGTAGCTTTAGTTTTATTTTAAGATACCATAGCTAATTATCACCATCAAGTCTTATTCCTTGTAAACAGGACGTTCAGAAGGTGTACTTTGTAGGTACCTTTCTTGAATAAAGATGCTTTGAGTTTGATTACCTACGTCTTGTGGGAGATCCTATAATTAATAATCTCTAAATAATAATTTACTTATAGATTAGTTGTCAAATACGCAATTGGGTATTTGACAAGTATTCAGGAACTTTCTTTCAAACGTCAAAACGCGCGCCCAGTTTGGGAGAAAAGAAAAGTTTGGGATTTTGTATGAAATGAAATACTTGTGACGTTTACTGACAAAGTGAACGACTTAAGACGTCATGAAAACAACGCAACTATTTGAATAGTTGTAAAAATATACCTACCCAATCAATCAATATTTATTTATTCAAATTAGGTACAAGCTAACACGCGTCTGTACTCTTTTTGACGTCATATAACTTATAAAACGTCATGGTTATGTTAAAGCCAAATCTACCAGGTTCCAAACGCACCCTGGTCTGAGAAGAGCCCACAAAAAAGCTTCCTTGTCATCTAAGTAATATTAATTATATCTCACTCAGAGATATATTAAAGTTTAATGATAACGCGTTCTAAGTATAGATATTATAATCATGAATACGTACATTATTTATAGAGAGTGGTCAACGGTTTTCGGCTTGTTTATCAATTGAAGTGACCGTTACTAAGATGTGATAGACTAAGAGATAGCTGTACTTTTGGTAACAATGACGAACTGCTGAGTTTCTTGCCGGCTTCTCAGCAGAACCTGCTTAGTACTACTTCCGAACCGGCGCGGTGGTAGAGTAAAACATGACGTAACTTAAGAGACACCTGTATGTCCAATGTGTTATAAATAAATTGGGTTTGAGTTCTATCGCTAGGAAGGCTGATTCAGTATTTGGTACTTCTAATTTTCCTATTTTTTTTTTAAGAATAACACGTCCACTTTGAGTGGCCATATCTAATGAACCAACCGATGAATAACGTCAGTTTTTATACTGTTCACACTTCACACCAAATTTAAAAAATTAATAAATCAAATGGTTTTATTCAAACAAACTTTTACAAGTGCTTTTGAATCGTCGAGTGAATCTACTACACACAGGTAATTCTCATATCATAATGCCATCAGCCTTCCAACTTATTGTGTATTTTTGGTAACAATGCCTCCTCTTTGAGCGGTGATACGATTACGATTACGATTTCCTTACACAATCGGTTGGCAGCCTTCCTAGCGATATTTACCAAAAGGACGGCTATCTCTTAGTTTGTAAGCTGTGACCACTTACCGGCTGTTGTGTTAACACTGTGTAATCGCTAACGGTCAGGATTTGATTTAATTTGGGGTCAAATGTGCTATCTATCTATCTATACTAATATTATAAATGCGAAAGTGCGGACGGGAACGACGGTTTGTCTGGTCATGTAATGTGCGCGCTCCGTCTAAGTATGAATTCAAGTCACGCTATTGTACCGTGATTGTACCTATCCTAACAGGCTTACTTAGATTATAAACGCGAAAGTTTGTAAGTATGGATGTATGCATTTTTGTTACTCTTTCATGCCAAAACGGCTGAACGAATCTGGATGAAATTTGGCACAGGGATAGATTTTAGTCTGGAATAACACATAATATAGGCTATTTTTATCTCGGAAATTCAAAGAGCTCCCGCGGGAGCCAAATAACCTCAATCCACGCGGACGAAGTCGTGGACATCAGCTAGTATTTACTAGTTTTTTTTTCAATTCTATAATATTGCGTAAACGTTAACCACAAAAATGCAATTGCTTTTACGCAAAACTTTTACAAATTGACCCAAGTCTTATGCTTGACTAATCCAAACTAATGCTCAGGTAAATAGGGATTTACTAGTTATTTGTTCGACTGCGGCTGACGGGGTCCCGATTTCGAGCCCCGGGTTAGGCCATAAATAAAGTACTTATTAATTGAAAATTAAAATGAAAAATGAAATTGATTGTTAAAAAAAACTTATTGAGTTTCATGACAAGATATTTTTAGTACAAGCCCGGAGTTAGGAAGTTGGCGGTGTTTCACCCCCGTACCTCGGAGAGCACGTAAAGACGTCGGTCCTGCACCTGGTCTCTCTCTGGTCGTGTCGGATTTTCCGTCCCTTAAGGCTATGAGAGTAAAGGGACAGAGACTATGTTTGCTTTGCGCACACACGTCTTGTGCACTTTATTATGTCCCGCGCAGATGGCTAATCTCTCTGGAGATGGGCCGAAATTCGACCCAATTCGGAGGACATTATTAGTAACTAAGTAGGTATTATAAATGCGAAAGTGTGTATTTTTGTCTCTCTGTCTGCTACATCTTCACGGCTCATCTGTCTAACAGATTGTAACTAAATTTGGTACTGAGATAGGTTTAATCCCGTGCGATTCTATAGCCTACTTTCTACCCCGGAAAATATAAGAATTCCCATGGGAATCTACAAGAATCATCTTCTTCTTTTTCCTTCTTCATGGGAATTCTATGTTGAAGAATCTACATGGGGTGAGAAGATGGGAAGAGACGAGTGTATGGGAGTTTACAAAAAAAACATACGCGCCGAATTGAGAACCTCCTCCTTTTTGAAAGTCGGTTAAAAATCTAAATTCACGCAGACAAAGTCGCAGGCTTATCAAGTAGTTATTGACCCAATATTTACCGCGAAATATTGCAATAATAATAATCAATTAGTAAGTAGGTATAGAATTGTGAAACGTGAAAGATTTCTCTATAAATGAAACATAATAAAGACAAAAATAGTAAAATTTATTATTAAAATAGGCCGAAATATATTCTAAATTAGAAAATATGTTAATAAAATATCTAATATGTCAGATAGGCTTTGTAAACAGTTTTTGAATTTTGTACTCAATTTTTTTTTAATTTGCATTACGTAAAATTACCAGAATTTAGTCACAAAATGACAGAGTTGAAGTAGTTGATCATAGAGTATGGAAGTCTAGAAGTTGCAGCTAAAAGACAATACATATTTGAAACTGTATTAAATAAAATAAGTCTATATATTTGAAGAAGTTGTTCATAGACTAGAAAAATAATGACAGTGGTGAGTTGACACAGTGGTCCATAGAAAAGAAGTCTAGAAGTTGCAGCTTGCAGCCAAAGTCGCAAATGACAGAGTTGATGTAGATGATCTTAAAAGATGTTTAGAAGTTGCAGCTAAAGTTAATACAGTTGATCATAGATTATAGAAACTGTCTAGAAGTTGTAGGCAAAGTAGCAAATGACAGAGTTGATGTAGATGATCATAAAATATAGAAGTCTAGAAGTTGCAGCCAAAGTCGCACAGGAAGGAGTTGATATAGTATCTTGCGAGTTGGTTGGCGCGACAGAAGAACGTTTCTATCTCGTAGATGTTGAGGTAAGCGTCATCTTTCGAAAGGAATTCCGCTGTTTTGTGATCTGAAAATAATTGAATTTGAAAATATGGAAAAGTTCAACATTTAACTAAGTGCGGAATGAGTTTTTTGATTCCCACGGGAATTTCTAATTTTCCGGGATAAAAATTAGCCTATGTACTTGGTAGGTACTTGGACAAAAAATCACGTCCATCCGTTGCTCTGTTGTGGCGTGATTGAAGGACAAGCCAACAAACAAACACACTTTCGTATTTATAATATTGGTATGATGGAAATCCTTCCCCTGGGTGCAAGATACTCGTACAATCTAAAAAGAACACTTAAGTCGAGCGAAGTTGTACGGAATCAATCGACTTTGGGTCTTTGGGTACAGCGAGCGCCCTACAGAATAGTAGGTAAGTACCTAATTTAATAACATAGACTACTGTAAGTATTTAATTTATGTCTACGTATTGTAATAATATCTTGTTTTTTTTAAAAAGAGCAACTGCTAAGTTTCTTAGAATCTCAGCAGAAGCTTCTTTCCGAACCGGTGGTAGAGTAAAAACATGACGTAACATAAGAGACACAGCTGTACACACGTGTATGTCCTATAAATAAATTGCGTTTATTGAGTCTATCTCTATACCAAATTTCATCAAAAACGGTTGAAAAGATAGCCCGTGAAAGTGTAGCAGACAGACAGACACATTTTCGCATTTATAATCATCGATATATGTATATGCAAGTACTAGATGGGCCCATTCATAGAAAAATGTTGGGCGTCCGTCTCAACTTAGTGTGGTGCATGCCCCTCACCTGTATAAGCCTTTCCCTGTCCCCGCCATAGCGCTGTCCCGCTGTTCAGACTAGAATATGGCGTTCGTAAAATAAGTCCACATTCTTTGTGTGACAGGGCCCGTCTATGTAAATTGAGGTCGTTGTTTATAATTTGTATGGAGCTCACCGTTGGGGTTGATCCGGTAGTGCGGTAGGGCTGTGACGTCAGCG
This sequence comes from Erebia aethiops, assembly GCA_923060345.2. Lineage (NCBI taxonomy): Eukaryota > Metazoa > Arthropoda > Insecta > Lepidoptera > Nymphalidae > Erebia > Erebia aethiops. The sequence continues at coordinate 846,462 of OV281087.1, read as the reverse complement.
TACGTGAAAGAAGTACAAAGGTCCAGGCCGAGCTCCGTTAGCGGAATGGTGACTTTTAGGCGGATGAGTCCTGGAACATACAAAAACCGGTCAAGCGCGTGTAAGACTCGCGGACATAGGGTGCACATAGGGTTCCGTACCACCAAAAACCGTACCAGAAAATATAATAAAAAAAAATTGGTCGCCATAGGGACTGCCGAATTAAAACTTACTATGAATATGTTTGTCCCTTTTTAACTCGAGATTATCACTCTCTGCTCCTTTACCCTTGATAAATAGGAGATAGCCCGATGGGAAGGAAAATCCGACACGACCGGAGAAAGATCAGGCGCAGGACCGACCGCTTTACGTGCTCTCCGAGGCACGGGGGTGAAACACCGCCAACTTCCTAACTCCGGACTAGTACCTACTGGGAATTTCTAATCAGAAAAACCCGAAACTTAATTATGGCCCGACTCGAACCCGGGACCTCGTCGGCCGCAGTCAAGCATGCTAACCACTGGACCAAGGAGGCAGTTAGACCACAGGTTAGACCAATGAGGCACTATGAAAACGGAATCCTAAATAACAATTTTCGGTTTTTTTCCTATACTTGTGCTGTATACCTGGTTTCTTGCTAAATTTCGTGATTCTTGGTCATTGGAAAGTAACCTATAGGTTTTGATTTATTGGCGAGTGTCAAAATGTGCGGCATATAATCGGCCGTAACTTATGATTGCGTTGACTTATAAGCTCGATTGTTTTACAGCTCCAAGGTACCGCAGACCTAAGTTTTGATATTAATTTCAGCTTGATACCTTCACGCGATCCCGAGAAAAAGGGTGGTTGACAGACAGACGGACAACGAAGTGATCCTATAAGGGTCCCTTTTTTCCGCTTGAGGTACGGAACTCTAAAAATTGAAATTTGAGTTTGAGGACTCACGGTAAATCCCCTCGTACTGGTAATCGTAGACCACATCCTCCTGGAGCGAGTAGTGTTGTATGACGGTGCGCGTGGACTTGAACCCCAGCTCTGGACACTCCAAGCCCAGCACTACCATGTACTCTTCCAAGTTGTAGCTAAAATATTAAGAAATAGCTTGACGATACAAAGTCACTTGTAAAAGTTTATTTGAAACTAGCTAATAGGTACAAGCTACTAAATTCTGTCACTCAAATGTCGTATGCAGTTCCAACATCTCTCAACCATTGAGTGTACCATTACCTCTAGTTGTCATAGTAGCCAAGGTTGACGACCTCCGTGGCGCAGTGTGTAGCGCTGTTGCCTTAACGTGCGGAGGTCCTGGGTTCGATCCCCGGCAGGGTCAATTCGGGAATTTATAATTTCTGCATTATCCCTGGTCTGGCCTGGTGGGAGGCTTCGGCCGTGGCTATAGTTACCACCCTATCGGCAAAGACGTGCCGCCAAGCAATTGAGCGTTCCGGTATGATGCCGTGTAGAAACCGAAGGGGTATGGGTTTAATATAACTGCCATGCCCCTAACAGGTTAGCCCACTACAATCTTAGACTGCATCATCACTTACCATCAGGTGAGATCGCAGTCAAGGGCTAGCTTGTAGCGGATTAAAAAAAAGAAACAAAAGTCTGTCATTTGTATGGGCGTCGACCCACTGTATAAATAATACATATTATATACTAGTGGTTCGCCCCGAACTGAGACCTCGCGGCGCCATCTATTGACATCATTGTGAAGTTCTGTTAAAATACTGATGCTCATTAAAAATTAAATAATTTCGTTTCCTTATAATATTTATCTAATTACTTAGTATTTGTTGTTCAAGTACGGGATATAATTCATATAATTGATCAAGTTTCAGGCTCAGCCTTTCAGAAAATTTAGAGTTCTGAGGTCAACTTTGGACGTTAGAAAATCTCCACTTTGAAAGCCCCCCTTTTCGTCAATTTTAGGGGAAAAATTAAAAAAAAAATATTTTTGGACTATCTTCCTAATTATCTTTAAGCTGATATACCGCAACCCTATGTAACGCTATAAAAAATATTTTACTTCGCATTCTATGAGAGCCCCCCTGAAATAAAGATTTTTATAACTTTTTAAGCCATATTCGGCTGGAGGCAGTGCCGTAAATAGGGCGGTGCCACCGGTGCCCAGGCGCAGGGCGTAGACTCTGGGGGGCGCAAGAATGGCCAGACCAGGCAGGACTACTTTTTATTTTTTCGGTTTGCTCCTGATAAGTTCCCGCTGCGCCCCTAGTGCTCGATTCCAACACTTATGTACCTACATGCCAGTATCATCAAAAATAAAAATATTTTATTATAGAAGTATGAAGACCAAAGTGGCCCAAAAATAAAAGCGTCAGGGTGGGCAACGCATTTGCACTAGTGAACTTGCGTTTGAGTTTTAGTGAGTGAGACACAGTGGGTGGTATAATGGAGGCGAAGGGTCCACTTAAATAGCTCGTCTGCTTGTTTGCCCACATCAGTCCTAGTTCTTTAAAATAATTGTGTTTTTTTAAATATTAGATGATTGGTCCACTAACACCAAGGTCCTTGTGCTTTATTTTATCACCCTGAATGAAATAAAGTAAGCCTATACGTAGCATTGCTCTAGCTAGGGTGCCTACCTATAATATCTTAAAAAAACAAGGGCGCAGTTATAGAAGCTCGCACAGGGCGCAGAAAAGGCTATTTACGGCACTGGCTGGAGGCCATCGGTTTACATATTATATTTATAGCTGAAGTAGGTAATATTACGTTCAGTAATTCAGAAGTTATAATGCTCTGACAGACGGACAGACGGACGGACGGACAAGTGCAAATTCACTCAAGTAGACTCAGAGACCTTCGCTTCGCTCGGTCAATAAGCACGAGTAGGTATAATCCAAATACAATATAATACAAAACTTTTTCATTCAAGTAAACTTTGACAATTGCGTTTGAATAGTCGAGTGAATCTACCATACACTGATAGCACTCCTACCGAGAAGAACCAGCAAGAAACTCGGTGGTTGCTGTTTTTAAGAAATTAATTTACAATTAGGTACATCAATATGTAGATACATAAGTAACCGCAGTCCTAAATATTGCTGGAGCGAGTCAAATCCATGCTCTTAAAACATTTAGGTACAGTATTTTAAGCTATTTTCAAGAGTATGCAAAAATATATTTGTGAAAATAGTAACTATAACTTGGAAAGTTTAAAAAAGGTTGTGGAATTTTGTTATAAATAAAATAGAATGCTCATTCCTACCAACGACTTTCAGACTTTCTTGAGGCGGAGCGATGGATTCACAAGCCTATTGCGGCCTCTAGTTTACCTATCGTGTAGATTGCCTGTGTAAGAGTACCTTACATCTAGGTGCTAAAACCATGGTAGCACGGTCTGTGATTTGTATAGACGTCGATCCACTGTATATTACATATACTTACCTACGCTGTGACAATGCCTAGAAATACTTACTAGAATTCCGAAATGACGCATTTATCATGGTTCGTGATGACTAAATCGTAGTCAATATTAGTGGAATTGAAGTATGGTGTGTCATAACGGAAACTCTCGATTTTGTACTCGCCGGGAACGAACCCAGGCACGTCGGGGTTGCAATACGACTGAGCCGCGAGGTTGCTGGCCACGCACGCTATAGATGTGCAAGGTCGGATGATGCTGGATGGCACTGGAAGAGGAGTTTGTTGAAGCGATGGTTTAACAGCCCCACAAACCTATCTGTGACAGTGACTGCGTCGCTAGTCTATACTATGTATTATTATAAATGCGAAAGTTTTGATGGATGAATTAATATAATTTTATTGTAGATACATCACAAAGATGCAGGATGTAAGTATTAAGCATCATGTTCTAGCTTTTTTTTTGTATCATTTACAATTTTTTTTTTCGTTGTAATTTTTATAATCTATTGACAAGTGTTAAATATAAGATTTATATAGCGTGTCGGGTGGCGCACTTAATTTTTTAATATTTTCATCTGGAGCAAACTGAAAATCAGCGCTGGGTATTGGTAGCCAATGCCCAGCATTAGGCTGAGTCTGCGACCTATTGTGTTGTTGCTAGTCGTAGATTTTTTTATTTATATCTTTTTATCCTTTTTAAGTCTGCAACAATGTAACGCAATAATTTATTTATTTATTTAGTAAACCTAATCACGCGAGAACGGCTGAACGGATTTGGATGAAAATTGGCACAGATATAGATTATAGCCATGCGTGTTAAATTTATAAAACTCATATTAATTAAAAATAAAATGAAAACAATGGTAAGTGCAACATAATTTAAATTAAGATAGATAATTATTCCATTTTACTAATAGGTACTATAATATTATTATAAATGCGAAAGTTTGGATGGATGTATGGATGTAGGTATGGATGGTTGTTACGCAAACACGCCCCATCGGCTGAACGGATCTGGCTGAAATTTGTCTCAGATAAAGAATATAGTCTGGAATAATATAAAGGCTACTATGCTGTATGTTGTAGGCTGTTTATATATCCCGAAAAATTAAACAGTTCCCGCGGGAACCAAAAAACCGTAATCCATGCGGACTAACTAATTAATTTTCCGGGATAAAAAGTAGCACCCTTCAGGTCCTCAACTATACCCATACAAAATCACGTCGATCTGTTGCGGCGTGATTGAAGGACAAACCAACAAACAAACACACTTTCGCAATTACAATATTAGTAGGTATAATCTACTTACCAGCCCAACAAGCAGTGATCACCAAAAATAAGATGGTTTTTTTCAACATCGTTCGACCGTTTTACTACACTTCCAGTCCAGGACTGAACTAATGTCATTTAAAACATTAATTTTAATATGACACCTAAATAACAATTAAAATCATTTGTTTTCACATACACAATGCATATTAAGTTTAAATATTAAATAAATTAAAATCGATTATTTGGACAACTGAACAAACTTAGTCTTAATTTTATATTGACGCAAATTAATATGACCTTCATGAATTGAATGAACGCAAAAAATACAATACGCAACTGCTGTTTCTTGCCGGCTCTTCTCGGCAGAATCTCCTTTCCGAACCGGTGGTAGAGTCAAAACATGACGTAGCCTAAGAGACACCTGTATGTCCTACATGTTTAAATAAATAAACTGAAACTGAAACAATATATGCCTTCATTATTTATGTACCTACTACATAATCATTATGTACGTATTGTCATAATGTCGCGGGAACTCCTTAATTTTTGAGTTAAAAAGAAGTCTATTCTCTCCCCGGGATGCAACCTATCCATGTACATCAAAATTTGTTGGAACAGATGGGCCGTGAAAGCGTAGCAATGAGACAGACACACATTCGCATTTGTAATTTCTTTTATACTTCTACCATACCTTTACTACTGTTTTAATCATACTTTTGCGGGTCTAAAGTCAGTCTTCATGCCCTAGGGCCGTAAACTAGTCGATCGATCGCCCAACTAGTTGACCAACCCCATACTGTAAACAACAGAGTCTAGGCTCCAGACTGGTCGACCAAACGATCGTACCATTTGACATAAAAGTTTTTAAACCAAGGAGTATGTGTACCTGCATAAACACTGGCAGCATGAAAAGCAAAATGACAAATGTGACTCTATCGAACGTGAACATTCACTTTTAATTTGTCTTTTCTTTTTATTATTTACTAGACCTATGTATCCTACTTACTATGATTTGCAATAAATATCTAACCGTTACAGTTTGTTTTACTGTTATGGTAGAAGTATAAAGTAGAGTATACACCACCGGGATAAAGCAGTTTTTTTCTTGGGCGCTTGAATCCCTCACTGCACTCAGGACTCAATCTTAATTCCCTCCCTTTGGTCGGGAATTAACTTATAACACCCTCGCTGCGCTCGGGAGTTAAATTTGGAGTCCTTCGTTACGTTCAGGATTCAATGTAGCGCCCGTGACATAAAACAGTGCTTTATCCCCTTGGTGTATAAACTACTATTAGTATGGATTTACTTTACACTTTCTATAGTTAGCGTTTGCAGTACGGACTAAGTGACCAATTCGATTTTCAGTATTTTTAAGAGTGACTATTGGAGAAGAATTTAACACAAAGGATGTAAATTATACCTACACCTATTATAAACTAATAAATCAGTGGTTTTTAAATGCATCAATAAATGACTGAGAAATTACGATTTAAAAGTTTAATATTCAATGTATCTACACTGATTGCTGTATCTTACTCGAGTGAGAAATTTTGTGAGTTTGAATACCTAGCCAAGATGTAATACTTCAAAATTTGCACACAAATTATAATAAGTGCTTTTAATTCAATTATGTCCATTTATTTCTTTTTTCTTTTATTCGGCGTTATAAAGTTGGTTGATAGAGTGGACGTGTGATGTCACACCACCCCACTTGCAAGCGCAACTTTAAAGTTCCATTTTCACTTTTTCATCTGTTGAGATATTTTAATGATTCTTTCATATTTTTGTTTTCTTAGAAATTTAAAACTCTTTCGTATACCATACCTATTGCTAAGGATCGAAACTCCTCCCTATTTTCGGTAAGTTTTGATTTGATAAAGAAACAGTAGAATTTCGAGTTATTTACGTTTGCCTGGTGGGAGGCTTCGGGCGTGGCTAGTTACCACCCTACCGGCAAAGACGTACCACCAAGCGATTTAGCGTTCCGGTACGATGCCGTGTAAAAACCGATTAGGTGTATGGGTTTAATATAACTGCCGTACCCCTAACAGGTTACCCCGCTACCATCTTAGACCTTGTGCACGCTATTACGGGTTATATAAAATGTAAAAAGAAAACGCAAAATTTTGGCTTAAAAGTCATTTTAATAACTATTGTACATTAATAATAATTATAATATCCATAATATTAATAGTTTTTAAATAGTTACGGGTATTGACGCAGCGAACACACGCACCAAGCGTTACTCGCGGTATGTGCACACTAGCGACAAAAATGTCGCAAGACAAAGTCGCAACACCAAATTGTATGTTAATACATGAAGACGGACAAACACTAGGTGAAAGTCATATTGACAGGTCAAAAGTATATGCAGTCCCACAAACTTATATGACTCGGTGACCAAAACTGGAACTAATTTTTATCTTCTCTTTTTAACGTGATAACGTCTTATAAATCGAATGAACACCGGCTGCACGCACGAAAAAGTGTCACGTTCCGCCTGAGCCTGAGCGTGCAAGTGAGAGCGCGGAACAAACGATAGAGAGGCACGATCGCGTGACGTCAGAGCTAGCAGTTCGGATAGTTCTGCTACTGGAACGCCGCCACGCGAGCGCGCAAGAGAACTTCTAGTTATCACGTAAAACTATCGTCCGTAAACCGACACAACAAACAACCGTAACTTTTTTTCTTAGTTTTCGTTTTTATTTTTCATAGATACTAGCCACGCTCTCACCGGCTCAGATAAGTTTGTCGGGCTATGGAACCTATTATACTATAACTGTATACCAAGACAAAATTGTCTACGAAAAACTTGTGTCATGAGTCCCAGTTTGTTTCATACACTTTTAAAATGATATACTCGGGTCTCGGACTATTAATTAGACATCACGTGGACGTTTCAATGTAATTTCACTTTTATAGTTTGAAACTATGTTTTAGGGTGAAATGAGATTTTGAATTACCGCATCTAATTTGAAGTCCGAGTTACGTCACAAGGGTGTAATAAGTGGAAGTAAGACATAAAAGTCACTAGTGTGCGCATACGCTTATAAATGCAAAAGATAAAGCTGTCCGCCCATCGGCCACGGGACCCAATACGAAAAGCTTAGATATAATAATTAAAGTTAAGACAACGACTAAGCATCACTACAGATAACTAGATAAGGAAAAAAAGAAAAAAAATCGCAATATATTGTGCAATGTGGTCGGTTGGCGTACAGCTTTACATAACGGGTTGTATAATGTACTGTTGTATAATAGTATTAGGTATAAATACATAAAATATAGTACTATTTACATATTTTTGGATTGATTAAGAAAAACCTACTATTGTAGCATGAATCAATGAATTAATATAATATCAAAAGTCCTTAATTGAGCTATACATCAGTCATAAAAAGAAACCTGACATGTATGATGTAATCTAGTGGGTACAGTTGTAGAGGAAATAACATGTTCATTTGTATAATTAGAAGAAATTTACTCAATATACTACAATTACAACATCAATTATACAACCCGTTATATTAAGCGTTTTATACATTACATGTCTTAGTGTATAAATAACAATTTATACATGATTTTAAAACGAAATTTTACAAACCGATCAATGGTAACTCTCTAATTTTATGTGAACAATAACAGGTATATTCAAACGAATTAAATACATCGTTTAATATCGATTTTGGTATGAAAAGTTACTTAAAAAATACTAATAACTCCTTAAGAGCAACTTCTCAAGATAACACATGTTTGTACTACATAAAATATTCACATCTTTTCGCTTTTCAGTTTTCGCTGTTTTCTCAAGGCTCCGCTTGCAGTTATTTTAGTAGGCTGTAGACTTCCGTCGATCGACAGCCGTCTCGCGGACCGCGTCACGTTGAGTAATGCCATCTTAGAGCAGCCAATTTAAAAATATATTTTTGTACGATTTTTTCGTAAGTATACCTATTTTATAATTTTAAAAGTAGTACAAGAAGAAAAAAAGTTGTTCAGTATTAAGTATAGAAGTTACTCTTATTATGTTACTAGCTGATGCCCGCGACTCCAGCTAACACACTTTCGCATTTATCATATCAGTATGATTAGTATTTTAAATTTAACCTTATATATCGAAGATTTACAAGATTAAAACTCAATTGCTTTATTCGTTATGTCATTCAAACTGTAAGTTACACACGTGTGTGTATTAATTTGACAGTTCTTAACAATGATCTATGAAGATTGATGACACATGGATATTTGCGAAGTTACAGTTTAAATGGCATACAACCGAGATCGAATACATATTATGTATACTTACTTGAATGTTTATTTAGATACAGTATGTTACAATTTACAATAAAAATAATAATAATTTGTAACTTTGGTTGTTTATTATTGTGATTGGTGCGCTCGATTTGCTCGTGTAATGAAACACCCTGTAACTTAAAACTAATAAATACAATACAATTTTTATAATCGTAACTTACAAAATTTTACCTTGTTATTTTACAACTACGACATGTTATGTATATAATATGTGATCAGATTTCAACATGTCATTAATATTTATAATAAAATAAATACATACTCAAGTATTATTCCTGTCGAGTTTCAAACTATTATTTTTTAAGACTGGCGATAGTGAATGGAGAAATTATACAATACATTATATTCCTGTTTTAATATTATACAAGCTATTATATAAAGTTCTCCACCCAGTACTTGTTTTATACAAAGAAATTTTACGCAAATTAAAAAAATAGTTTAAAATCGATGTCCCTTGTTATATTGTGTAAAAAAAACCACACTATTGCTCGTATACAAATAAAAAAAAGACATTTGAGATTCGCCCTACATTGAAATCGGACCACAAACTAAAACAAAATTAAAATACATAAATAACATGAAAAATTACTATCTAATTTATAAAACGGTTTCGATAAAAAAAAGGAATTAGTACACTAATAGTATTAAAGCGTTAAATTGTAATAACGAGACACAAAAGAAGACTAAATTGGTAAGTGCTTTGTTTTGTTATTATAGACAATGTTAATATCATGTTTTGTGGTAAAATATTATGAATACCCATGTTTTCTTTAATTTCTTTTATAAATTCAGTTACATAAAGTAAAATATAATGAGAATAAAACATCGGTGTGATGACATCGAAAGAATGTTAATTAAAATTTACATGAAAAAATGCAAAAAAAAACACATATAAGTAACTATTTCTGTCTATCGGCTTTCAAAAAAGTCCTCCGCACCAGAAGCATCCTAGAGTTAAAATGCATAACTGAATGTATACAAGAAATTATACATTCGAACATGTTAATAAAAAAAAAGATTACAAAACAGTAATTTAATCCCTATATAGTTGTTTTAAACATTTAACGTAATTTTTAATCGCAACTACAACATTCCAACTGGCATACTTACATACACTTTTTTATATTTATAACTAATACAAACATTTATTTTAAGGTTTTCATGATTTGTTTACATAATCTCATTTTTATTTGCAAATCACGGTTTCTATTACATTATGCTTGCATTTCTTGTACGTTGAACGTTGGTTAGGTACGTTTTTTTTTTGAGCTTTTAATGTTTTGCGTTCTTTTGGAATTCGTTGAGAATTTGAAACATGAACCAAGTTTAAAACTACAAAAACCATGATTATATTTATTGGAATCGTATTTATTTATTTATATACTTATACAATATCTTGTATTAGTTATAAATAGCTTATAAACAATTACTGCGCTTATTAAAGCCCTAACTATGCATGTTCTGGGAACACCGGTATATAATACCTGAGTTGAGTGGTGACTACTTAAAAATCGACTCAGAAAAAAACGTAAGGGGTTTCGGTGCGTGTTTTTTTTTAGAAGTTTATTCTATGACTGGGACCGTTTAAATATCTATCAGAAATAAAATAGCATGAAATTAAGGGCCGATTTTTGTAAAAACAAAAATCAGCCCTGAAACTAATGATTATTGTTAACATACAATTAATATATAAAAACGAGAACCAACATTTTTTTTATTTTCGAACCAACAGTTTAGGTTAAAATCACATAACCTATGCTTTAGCCAAGCTTCGTGCGAATACATAATATCATTTATATATAAAAATGTTTAGTACACCGACTACGTACAAACATAATAGCCGACACAGCAGCCTACCGCCTCTTAAGAGTCCATTCAGACGTATCACAAACGCACCAAAAAGGCAAAAAGATATCTTTGTCGCAAATATTTTTTGTTGGCATTTGCCAAACATTTTTGCCGCTATGGTTGTTGTGTGTTCCGTCTAAATGGATACTAAGCTCTTATAGTTTAGTAATATACAACTCAACGCAATCAACATCTATCGACGTAAAGGCACCAACACACACAAGTCTTCGAGAAAATGTTTAAATTACAAAAAACAACAGTATATTAGTGTCTTGTGACACTATCGATTATTAGTTCCGAGACAAATCTAGAGAATCTTTTTTTTTCACTATTACGCGAAATCCCGTTAGATCTGTTTCTCACCTAAAAACTAAATAGTCTTTATTAGAAATAAGGTCAACAACAGCTTCAGATATCGTCCTTTAGCTTTTTTTTTGTAAAAATATTTTTCCTATTTTCTTTGTTAATACAAACGTCAACGTCATAAGCGTTAAAGAAAAGTTGTTTTTAATTGAAATAGAAAAAAAACGGCGCAATTTTTTTCTTTATTTTCACAATTTTGTAGATCATAGCAAACAAAACCACAAACAGACACATGATAGTGAAAATACAATACTGTACACTTTACCCAATTAATAAATTTACACCGCGAGACATAAACGACTATATTACAACGCAGTTAAGGTCGAAATTTGAACGCTTGTCGTCGATCGTACTTACAATAAATGCCAGGTTCGTTCTTTAAAACCAATCTCAAACATAGGTCGTTGCTAGTGACTAGTGATATTACCGTAATCAATCAATCATTAAAATTTCGACCAAAGCCATACCAAATCTTATTCCAATACAAATCTCATTCTTGATAAAATATAATTTTCGAGAACATCTCGAACCAAAATCTAGATAAAGTTCAAAAACTAAGACCCGACTACTACTTAACCTTCACAAACGACCGGTTAATACTTTTCGCATATAAATTACATATATTTTTAAGACTCATTTTTGTGTCATATACTCACTTGTCATTACGTCATGAATCATTATCATAGCTTATTGATGTCAGCTTTGTATTTAAAATTGAATTGAATTTTTTGAAAATATAAAAGATTGTGTATTTGTTTATTGATGAAGGTTTGACTAGACTGATATTTGACTCATTCGGTGTATTTCACTCAGTCAGTTTGTTGGCGGGGATACGCCATATTGGTATAATTTGCATAAATACGAATATTTTGACGATTGAAAGGCAGTCGGGGCCGGGATCGGGTGAGTGTTTTCTTTATTTTACCAAGTTTCTATAATTATCTGTTTGCATTGAATATCTCGTGAAACCGCTGCAAGTGAGTTTTAAAGAGAGTACAAACATATTTTAAAAGTAATTTTAATTATTCACCCACTTCTGGAATTATGCTTACAAATTTCAGAAGCGGGATGTATCTCGCGTTGCCTTGATTCGCTTTTGCCATCCGCACATTTGCTTTGTTTAGTTTTGTAAACGTGAGTAATTTGAAATTTAAATTTTGAAAGTACCGACATTAGTAATTGATATCAGTTTGTGATAGTTTTGTTGATCGATCGGTGGCTGTGAAGAAGTTATTTTGAATGTTAGACGCCACCGAGTTTCTTGCTGGTTCTTCTCGCTAGGATTGTGGTATTCCGAACCAGTGGTAGATTCGCTTTAAATTGATAATGGTGTGAAAGTACTCGTATTGATCAAGATTAGAAGTTTTTGTGAGGTTAGTGTTCATAACCTTAGATTTGTGATAGTGAATAAGTAATTCAGATTTTGAAGAGTGGGAGTATCGAATGAGGTTAGTAGATTCAATTTAGTAAGTGATGACTGTGTTTGATTGAGTAATAAAGTTGTTTGATGAAACTGAGAATTCAGCAGTTCACGTCCATGAGTCGGGGCATGAACGCTCGCGATATGAGTTAGGGCATGAACGCCCCAGGCAAGAACGCCTGTTTCTGATTTTGGGCATGAACGCCTGCTTAGAATTTGTGGCATGAACGCCCCAGGCAAGAACGCCTGTTTCTGATTAAGGCCATGAACGCCCGTGATATGACTCGAACTCGTGTTGCTCGGACGTGTTATTTGCAGGACGGCCGAACTGTCAGCTTTGTGTTTAAAATTGAATTGAATTTTTAGAAGATATAAAAGATTGTGTATTTGTTTATTGATGAAGGTTTGACTAGACTGATATTTGACTCATTCGGTGTATTTCACTCAGTCAGTTTGTTGGCGGGGATACGCCATATTGGTATAATTTGCATAAATACGAATATTTTGACGATTGAAAGGCAGTCGGGGCCGGGATCGGGTGAGTGTTTTCTTTATTTTACCAAGTTTCTATAATTATCTGTTTGCATTGAATATCTCGTGAAACCGCTGCAAGTGAGTTTTAAAGAGAGTACAAACATATTTTAAAAGTAATTTTAATTATTCACCCACTTCTGGAATTATGCTTACATTGATAACATCGATCGATATTTTACCCATTATTGACGATTTTTTGACATATTCGCCATATTGGATTTGTCACGAGACGATCCGCCCATTTTTTTTCACATCGCATTGCGTCACAATTGCAAAAATGTAAATACCAGATCGTCTACTATACCAAACTCCATAGGCCATACAAAACATTTCAAACCCGTTTAGCAAGTAGTTTGGCAATTATGAGGGAACCGATGAACCGACATGCACAAATTAGAAAACTCACAACCCTTCTGTATGCGTAGTCGGGTTATTAATTTCTAGAACAATCCCTACATTCTATCTAGCATTTCTCAAAACTGTAATTAATTTCGAGATCCCTTCTACATTCTACTGCCTAGCATTAATTTATCTGATTATCGGAAAGAATCTTAGCTTTTTAACTCTTTACTATCATGTACTATTTATACAGTTTAAAAAAGTAAAATAACGGTCTCATTTACGGTTTCGCTTCAATTATACAATCCATTATAGGATGTGTAGTACGAATTGTATAATACGCTTATAATTATTGTATATTACGGTTGTATAATATATTTCTAACACATAACGGTTTGTATAATTTAGCTGTCTTACATTTGAGGTGCTCAAATTAAAATAAAATTGACGTAATAATCTCATAACGTAAGTTGTTTTGCATATTATTTACATAATACTTATTTTTGTCGTTCTTTCTGTGTGGTAGTGAAGATAGTAACTCTTTCAAATCATATATAACATAATGCTGTGGTATTCAAAAAAAAATTTAAATAAAAATTGTGGTTGAATAATTTGACCGTTATTTTACTATTTATCTAATCGTAATTTACGCGTAGCAACTTATACAGTCAGAATTATATCAAATGTACAGCCAGAGAAAAAGATTTTATATCAGCACCTGTCATATCTTACCAACTTCAGCTATAATGTCATATCTGATCATGTTTCTATATTGTATAATTTGGTAATCTTATGTATTGAAAATTAAACTAGTTTAACAAGAATTTCTATATTTTTTATATTTTATAAAAATATTTTTCCTCTAACTGTACTCTCTGAGGCATGGTTTATTTTTAACGCATTTTAGCATTATTTATATGGTAATTCTGTTCTTTGCTTTAAATCGCGCCAAATTAGCCTATACTTTAACATATATGGAGTTCACATTCTTAAATGACGTATTAAAAAGGTTTTCATATACTACACAGGCCATGTGTCTTTCACTTTTTTTTCGTCAAATTGGCTATATACTTTTTATTGTAATTAAAAAGCAAAGTAGTTTCTTCAACTATTGATTTTAGGCATTAAAATCTTTTAACGACATGTAAAGTGGATTCAAACCTTTACTTCGGTTGAAAAATCTTCATTTTATCGCACATACTTAAAATATTATAAGAAAATCTACTATTTATACAAAGCATTATGAGTAATTATACAATGCGTTATATTTATATATTATACAATATTTATATTTCGGAACTCCATAACGCAAAGTATATTCTAAAGACACACGCAGAAGCACGCAAATTTTATGTAGAGTAACTTTTAGAGATGGGCCAGTAAGGCGGAAACTAAAATTATTATAATAAATATTCATAATAAGCATTTGTCTGTATTTCCTTTTGTATTTGAAAAGGAAAGATTACATTAACATATTTAGGCAAATAAAAGAAAATATTATTGGACAATAACACAAGATGGAGTATATAACTCCATCTTGTGTCTATTTGGTCATGTCAAGTATTTAACATCGTCGGTTCGGAAAGAAGGTTAGATATAGTTATAGTCTGAATGAGCCAAGCAAAGGGGACAGTTAGAAATAAACTAAATAACCAAGGTAAAATGAGTAAGTAATGAAAAATTTTACTAAAAAATAACATTCACATTAGTTAATATAGTAAGTCTATAATAATAAGCCTTTTTTACTCGAAATAAACAATATGTCATAAAATATAGTAATAGTAATTTTTCTTCTTAATGACCCATCTCGTAATATCACCCTTTTAGCACAAGCACCGACATAAGTTTGTCCGTCCGATTATCTCCCTTATAAATGAAAATAAATAAATGCGACATTTATTAAGCTATTTTATGTTTAGGCAGTTAAAATTATAAATCATATTATTAATTTCTGTTACTATTAAAATTTAACATAGTTTAAGATATAGAATAAATGTAGTAACTATGGCAAAAATTAAAAGAAAATTGATATATAATATTTCCAACACTCAAATTTTATATAAACAAAATATTTCATTTCGTTTGCCAATTTAACATATTAACAACATCATCATTAAATCGCCGTTACGTAATATGTCAAATAAAAATGCACCTAAAAACAGATCAACTCAAAAATCACGACATTTCAGATGTTACTGACACGTTGAGGACATTTCAGGTGATAATACAAAGATGTCATTGGGGTAGACGATTTTTTGCTAGTGTGAGACATTATGTCGGGGACGTTTCAGATGTGGATGTTGAGGACATTTCAGACGTTAACAATACGGACATTACAGCTGATGATGTCGGAGTCGCGGTGGACATTCCGGATTTCGGCGGTGCGGAAGACGATGCTTTTACTAGTGTGAGACATTATGTCGGGGACATTTCAAATGTGGATGTTGAGGATGTCTCAGATGTACACGACACGGACATTAAAGGTGATGATGTCAAAGACGCGGCGGACAGTCCGGATGCCGGCGGTGCGGAAGACGAGCGGCGAAGGCCTACGAGGCCGGCGCTGTACCGGCGGCGCAGCACCGGCCTGTACGCGGCGCGGCGGTCAGTCGGTCTGCGTGCTGCGCGTGGCGCGGCGCGGCCGCCGCTACGAGTGTGGCGCGCCTTTAGACGCCTCCTCGCGCTGCTTGCTGATGTATACCTGACGATACGAAAACATTATGACACAACGGTAAATGGTTATTATTATCTTTATATATATTCGTTTTCACTTCTATCGGCAGTCCCTATGACTGCAATTTCTTTTTTAAAAGTAATGTTTAAGTGGAAAGTACTGTACATCATTTTCAATCAAATTATTAACAAATAAATAGTAGTGACGTAATTGTGATATTATTTACGTTATCTTAAGAAACTAAAGCTGCCAGAGTTCCTAACGCGCCCTGGTTTGAGAAGAAGCCCAAAATGATAAGCAGTACTCACTTGCAATAGTCTACACTTGCTGACAGACAAATGTTTCAAGTGAGGCTGCATCCGTTCCTCTCCCAGTGCGAACGTGAATGCTACCATGCAGAAAACGGCAGCTTTGCGCACCGCTGAGTTTTGGTGGTCCGCCAACTGTACAATAAAAGGTTTTTTTTATCAGCTACAAGCTAGCCCTTGACTGCGATCACACCTGATGGTAAGTGAAGATGCAGCCTAAGATGGTAGCGGGCTAACTTGTTATTTAATTATACAGAAGAATCTCACTAAACCCGGCACTATTCAAAACCAAAGGGTGCCGGATTATTGGAATATTCAAATTATTGGATTACTAGCTGGTGCCCGCAACTTCATCCGCGTAGTTTAAGTTTTTTTGATTCCTGCGGGAACTCCTTAATTTTCCGGGATAAAAAGTAGTGGCGTAGGGAGTTAGGAACTAGAGAGGGGTGATTGGACGTATCGGTCTATTGAAGTGCCGGATTAGTGTGATTCTACTGTATTTAATTTTTTTCTACAAAATATGTCTTAACTAACAGAAAATAAGTGGACAAAGTTAAGCTTATACTCTCGAATAGAAATTTCTTCCAGTTTTCCTTGAAAGTGAAATTGTTAAGTGGTCTGGGTACAAAAAAAAATATTTGAGTGAAATTATTAATAGTTATAGTAAACTTCTTAACGCGCGACATGAGGTTATGATCCTACCAAAACTGGTCGCCATCTTTTCTAAGTTTCATGAGGCGGAGCGAAGGTATCACGGACCTATTGCGACTTTCACTTTTCAAACCTTTATTCTGAGACCATACCCGTAGTCAGTAGTAAGCCGGTGATGGCTTGAGATGATTTATGATGATGATGATGAGGATAACTCACGTGTCCGACACCCTCCATGAGCTGAGCGACAATATCGTCGGTGAGCTCGTGCGGTCGCGCCTTGGCCACTTCTGTGGCTAACTTCACAGCGCACAGCGAGGTTGGATAGCCGCGAGTTCGGATCACTGGCTTCAGCAGTAGCAGCACCTGGAACATATACATCATCCAATACAGTCCATTAACGTCCTACTGCTGGGCACGGGCCTCCACTGTCGGAAGCTAGAGGCGACAGGCCTCCACTCTAGAGCTTAGACCCAACACGCTGGGGTCGATTTTTAGACCGCGTTGACCTCCAAAATAAGTTTTCGTTTATGTCGACCACTGGGAAACCGATATCGACCACTTTGGGAACCCCTGCTCTAGAGGTTATTAGTGGTAAAAGTCAAAAGTCAAAGAATATTTATTCAATTTAGGTGCCTTGTTCACTTATTTATGTCCAGTTACTTATAAAATAAAAAGTAATAAAAAGTAGCCTATGTGCTATTCTAGACTATAATCTATCTCTGTGCTAAATTTCATCCAGTTCCGTTCAGCCGTTATGGTGTGATTGAATAACAAACATCCATCCATTCAAACTTTCGCATTCATAATATTAGTATAGATGGTACATTTTTTGCTAACTAGTAATCCCCTAGAGATTATTAGTGGTTTTATGGGGGTCTCACCTGTAGAGCGGGCAAGGCGGCCGCTATATGGGGCATGCCAACATCCACGGCTCGCATGATCTCTTTGCTGAGGGGTCCGTACGCGTTGATCAGTTTCAGCAGTATAAGGTCGAAGTATTCCAGCCACTGCGATCTGGTCTCTTCCCTTCGGCAGAGCCAGATTAACACCTTGACGGCTTCGGCCGCGGCTCGCTCGTTCGCTGAGCCCCAACCTGTGTGATAAAAGTTAAATATTTTTGAGTTTTATTTAGTGTGCTGGCCGTATCTTTTAGTTTCTATGACGTCTTGGCAAATCCGATATGGCGGATATTTAAGACAAATAGCTATTAGAAATGCACCAAATCTTGAAACAAAGGTGATTTTGACGCGATAGGAATACGTAACTCGTTTCAACCTAGACCTTATCATTGCTGTGTTAAGCATCTTAAAAAAAAAAATTACATAACAATTTTTATCATCTTACAATAAATACTAAATACCTAACAATTTGCACACAATTATATGGTAGAATATGTAAGGGAAATCACTACATTAAGACCTATTACTGTATCCATGTTCCTGCAAATAAAATATTATTGGAACGAAGTTCCTTATGGGACGATGCGCAGGGGTACCCTAGCCGGCAAAAAACGTCCGTATCGAAATTGCGATTTTTATTGCGAAGACAAAAGGTCTTAAATATAAATATACTAAGTTCGAAATTAAACTTTAGTGTTAAGGTTTATATTTTAATTATTTTTAATATACAATATATAAGTTTAATTTCAGATGTAGTATATTTAATATAAGACTTTTAATCTTCGTAACAGCTCGTTCGACGACGCCGCGAATCAACATTTTTACCCCCTACCAGAAAGTGCTCAACGCGGCTAAAAAATTTCACTTCAAAAATCATAATAATAAAATTATACTATAATAATAATTATTTTCCCTATACCTCAACTAGAACTTGAAATTAATATGTATGTTATAAGGAACTTCGTTCCTATCTGGCGTCCCACGACACCACACTTTTTTTAATTTAAAAAAACCCACGTACCTGATGGTTGTTGTGCGTTAGGCGTGTTTTCGGCGTTCTCTTTGTCCGCTGCGCTCTCGTCTATGGACAGAGTCGCTAGCGCCACTCGCACTATGTTCCTGAAAACAAAATTATATTATGTTATTATAATAACCCGCATTGGAGCAGCGTGGTAGGTCAAAGCTCTTATTCCCTCTCTCCTATGAGAGTGGAGGCCTGTGCCCAGCAGTGGGACCTTAATGGGCTGGTGCATACTCACTTGAAGTACTCCTGCGGTTTCTTACAATCGCCGTACTTTAGTATCTCATGCGTGGCCAGCAACAGTCGCTCGGTGTGTTCGGGCGCGGCTGTGGACACGTCTAGCTTACTCAGCGCTTCCAAAACCTCCGTCTCCCGGAGACCAGCTGTGGACGAGACAATTTACAACATCGATATATCGATACATCAACTCTGTCATTTGCGACTTTAAGTCGGCTACACTTCTAGACACAAGACTAACAACTTCTAGACTTCTATAATCTATGATCAACTATGTCAACTATGTCTTTTGACACTTAGCCTGCAAATTCGAGACGACTTTGGCTGCAACTTCTAAACTTCTATTCTATGTACCACTATATCAACTCAACACTGTAATTTTTTTACTAGTCTTAGGAAGGAATAGTTTTCATCAGTTTTATCATAACATTTTGATTAAATTATTGAGAAATAATGTTTAAGCTCAAAGCACTATTATTGTACCTGCTCGCTAAATAAAAATGAAACGCGTTAATTTCTTTGTTTTTCTTGAATACATTAAAAACAGATAAAAGTTTAGTATTGAGTGTGACCCCCTCTTGCTGAAATCACAGCTTGCATTCGTCTGGGCATGCTAGCGAGTATATCTTTTATGGTTTCTTGGGGAATACGTTCCCACTCCGCGGTAATCACATTCTTTAGCTCTCTGATGGTCTGCGTTTTCAGACTAGATGGCGTTAGTAAAATAGGTCCACATTGTTTGTTTGACAGGTGACCTATGTATATTGAGGTCGTTGAATAGAACATATAGTAAATACTCACACTTGGTTATGATCAATCCGTTCTCGTCGGTTTCGTAAGGCTTCATTTTGTCGCGCGACAAACTCGAGTTGAAGTCGCTGCAACAAAATTGTATCACCACTATAGAATACAAGGGTTAATTCAAAATTACTTATGACAAAGACACCACACGGCTTATTTATATAACCTAGACTAGCTGATGCCCGCGACTTCGTCCGCGTGGTTTAAGAGTTTTTTTTATTCCCGCGGGAACACCTTAACTGTCCAAATTAGCCTATGTCACTCTCCATGTCCTCAACTATACCCATACCAAAAATCACGTCGATCCGTTGCCCCATTGCGGCGTGATTGAAAGACAAACCAATAAACCAACAAACAAACACACTTTCGCATTTATAATATTAGTATGATGATTCCCGCGACTTCGTCCGCGTGGAATAACATTTTTTAATTCCTAAGGCAACTCCTTAATTTTCCGGGGCAAAAAAAACGAGTGTGCTTTAGACCACACGACTGAAGTAAAACTTAGTAACTCGCTATGAGAGAAAGAGAGAAAAAATGTGTGCTCGCGTCTCTCTCTCTTGCTCCTACACAAATATACGAAACGTAACTCTCTCTCTTTCTATCTTCACTAACTTATATCTCCCTCTCATCTTCCGTTCGCCTCGCTCGATCACACTTTTCGTAACGCTCTCGTCACGCATTCATCAGCTTACTCCCCAAGTCAAGCGTGCGTAATAGTATATTTCATTACAAGTGTGGAAAGGCTGTCATTGCAAAGAGTTCCGACAAATGTCTGACCCGAGCCGAGGCGCAGCCGAAGGCGAGGGTTGACAGTCGGAACAAGTTGCAATGACGGTTCCGCACGTGTACTGAACGACTATTTTTAATACAGTTGCGAAAAAATGAAGCAATTTAATAAAATAATAAAAACACAATAAACTCAACTAACTTAACATTTATTTTCGTCGTATGTAGATATGTAGCGACTTTTTGACTTTTCCGGTAAAATGTTCTCCGAAGCATTTTGTGCAATAATACTGAGTTCCGGTGGTGTTAATTCAAAAAAACTAGGATCGAAATTATTGATTTTGTGCAACAAACAACTAAACTCGCAAAGAAAATTTCTGAAAAATGGCGCCAACCGTAGAATATAAGCAGAGTTTTTTTTTTCTTCACCCATTCTGGTAGGCAAAGGGAACTATGCCCATACAGCCAAGTCTTCAGTAGAATTTTTTTATTGATATGAAATGAAAATGAAATTTAATGAGATGAAATGAAATGAAACCTAACCAGACTCATTCAATCAAATCATTAAATCTGATATTGAAACAAATTATTAGCTTCTTTTTAGAAATATACGTATTTGCATGAATCATTAGTAAAAACTTCATGGTTGGTTTTTCTTTTTAATAGACATTATTTTGACAGTTGGGAAAGAGAACGCACGAGTTCGGGAAAGGTAAAAAAAAAGCACGAGTATGTAATAGCCCACATCCCGAACGCTATACGTCCCTGCAATACGCCACTTTTTGAGCAACTGTATTAAAATAGTACATTACATCGCGAGACCGGGAAGTACGCGTTTTCTGGTCTATATACGAGAACAGAAATGCTCTCCCCGTCGAGGTGTGTATAGTGCTTTTCTAAAAAATGAAACAAGTGACTTTTTTAATATATTATATAATGTAATTAAAAGAAAGTAAATAAAAAAGCAACCTACTTAAGATTAATATTAAAAGTTAAATTAGTTATATTTATACTTTTAATATTTTTTTTGCGCTGTGACTGTCCTCATCGACAAAACGCATGCGTTGCTTTGCGATGTGAAACACTGCTAGGAAACGTCTGCGTCTGTGTAACGACGATTTCGCAGTTCCTTGCGAAACAATACCGACAAGGACGCAACTATGCGAAATTCTGCCATACTACTTATTTTGTTGTTTCGCTGCCGCATACGAATGCGTAGGTGTACTAAAGGCGTGAGTGCTGAACGCGTAATACGGTAGAGTTCCAAATTTAAACTATTTAGGCCAAAGAACATTATAACAAGTTACAAGATATTCAGGAAGAAAGATTCCAAATTCAAATTTATGATATGTAATGAAAATACATACATTCTTTACTGGCCTAGGCCGGGAAGTTTAACTTTCGAACTCATTTACAGGGTATGAAATGTGCACATTTCATATCATATTTTAAAAAAGAAGTTTTACTTCAAAAAGTAACGTATGTCACTCTCCAGGTGCACTATAATCATGCAAGAAAATGAGAGGCCCAATTGTCTAAGCAAAGCGTAATCAATTTGACAGCTTAAAACGTATTACTCGAACTGTTTAAGGAGTTCATACACGCTTGTTGTCGTGCAGGCATCTATGAACTCCTTAAACAGGTCGAATTATCCGTGCGATTTCCTTACACAATAGGGGGACAGGACAATACATTGCTTTGTTGCGGTGTGATTGACGGACAAACAAACATACTTTGGCGTTTATAATATTAGTATGTACATCATACCCGTGGTGTAAATCGAGTCTGTTGTGCGGCACTGGTGAGGACTCTTTGGTGCTGCTCGCTTCCTCAGAACTGTCGGCTGAAGCCGCGCGCGCTATCATCTCACTACGAAACATTAAATTCTATGTAATTTATTTCAATTTCAATTCATTTATTGTGAATACAACAATATGTACAAATACAATATACTCCTTAAGAACTAATCAAGGTTTTTATTATTCTTATACATTTGAACAAAGGAGTGCTTAGACCCGTAATAAGATAACTTGTATTATAGGTGTCGTCAACTTCCTCCGAACCGATTACAATAATATGATTAATAATTCTAGTTATATAATAATTGCACACTATTAATTTGTTGTTGTTTTTTTTTAAATTAATTTAACTTAAATAATGTCACTGATAAACTTAATTTAAAATGAAAAATAAGAAAAAAATTGTTAGCTATAAATCGAAATCTCAACACATTGAAAAAATATTTATTTGTCATAGTAAAGTGAGCAATTGTTCTCAATACTGTACAGATTTGAGGACAGTGGCCCTTTAGTCTGGCAGAGCCAACAATCAACTCAACGAATCTGCTTATAGTCAGTCGACTGTTTGCTACCAAACATTTTTTTTAAATTGTCTTAGTCTACTAACTAGACATTAAGCCTATGATATTTTTAATCAACGTTTGGGAAGGCTGGCCCCTAAGATACAGGTCCTCCTAGTTTAGGGGTCAGGAATTCATTGTTCTGTGCATTATTTGATTCCAATAATAAATATTTCTATTTCAATTTCATCAAAATCAAAAGATATTTTATTCACTTTATTTTTTAAATAGAAAACTTTAACATTTACTTGGATTCGTAGCACCCTGAATATTTTAATTCATATAAACTTTTACAATTGCTTTTGAATCATCGAGTGAATCTACTTAACTCAAACTTAAAACTAACCGAAGATGTGAATTTCAGCAGCCTGATTCTGTAACTCAGTGGCTATCAAAGAGTGAAAGCCACTGACATATATTCTTTATCCATTGAAGGTTTGCTATGAAAACTTAATTTTTATTTCATAGCAAACCTTCAATGGATAAAGAATATATGTCAGTGGCTTTCACTCTTTGATAGCCACTGAGTTACAGAATCAGGCTGCAGGTCTTTTTGAAGACCCTTTATTTAATAATCAGTCAGCGATAATTTATTTTTGACAAAGGCATCATCCCTATTATTCAACATTAGGTTTTGCAATTTATTGGCACCCTCAAAAATGAGAGAATAAAACTGCACTCACGCGTTATAATGTCCGTTAGGCACGGGGACGCCATTCTGTCCCTTCGACAGCGTCGCGTCAGACATCTGGCTGATTCCAGAGTCTTTGCTCGACATGTGGTTGCCGCACTCTGTTGGAAAATATACACTTTAGCGTATCCTGCTCGAAGGACCATTTATTCGAGCTGTATCCGTACTACTTCCATACTTTGTTATATATGCGAAAGTGTGTCTGTCTGTTACACTTGAACGGCCCATTTCTTGAACCGATTTTGATCAAATTTAGTATAGAGGTAGGTTACTTCCCGGGAAGGACAAAGAACTTAAAAATCTTTATTCACGGGGACGAAGTAGCGGGCATCGTCCAGTCAATAATAACTAGATGATGTCGGCGACTTCGCCCGCGCTGATTGAATTTTTTTTTCGAGGGAAATCCCTGTTTCCCGGGACAAAAGTAGGTTGCATTTCATCAAAATCCGTTCTATAATAATATGCTTTAATAAATCACAAGTATCAAAAATATTTTTTATTGTGTGATACCATACAACTTTTCACCTCATTAGCGAGAAAATACGAACTGATTCTGAACGTTTCGTGGACTATGTAAAGAAATACCCAATCCACAGCGTTCTAAGAGCAAAATACTTCTCACTGAGTGAGCAAAACTTGATTCTTCTCACTCAGTGAGCAAAACTTGATTCTTCTCACTGATTGAACAAAACTTGGTTTTGCTCACTGGGTTTTCAAACAAAGGTGCGCATCTTTCGAGCTAGAGAGGTGAAAAGTATTTTCGCAGGTATATTGTCTTACCGTTGGAGTGTTGAGCGGTGTACGTGTGTATCTCGTTGGTAGTTTTTCTGATGCGCGAATACACGTCTTCAGCGGTCGCTGAATTCGGCGTACAACTCGACCGCAGAGGACTGTCGCTGCCGGCTGCGGATATACCAACAAACTGTTAACCCAGAAACACAAAGGGAGACAGGAGAACCACCCAAATGAGCTTGCTTCTATGCTACTAACCTAAGCCTGAACTCACTAGAGTGTGGAGTGCGACAGGGAGGCCTTGCCTCTCCGGACTTATTTAACCTGTACGTGAATGACCTGATTGAGGAGCTAAGTGGCACCGGCATCGGCTGCCATATCAACTCCAACAAAACAAACAACAACTGCTGTCGAACAAACTCCGTCAATAGACGGAGTTTGTTTC
Organism: Erebia aethiops; assembly: GCA_923060345.2. Lineage (NCBI taxonomy): Eukaryota > Metazoa > Arthropoda > Insecta > Lepidoptera > Nymphalidae > Erebia > Erebia aethiops. Next base: position 821,453 of record OV281087.1, on the reverse strand, counting down.
AACAAGTGTACAGTGTACCTAAATTGAATAGATATTGGATTGCAGGCAATTAATGTAGTGGATAAAAAGAAAGTAAAGTGGCCTTACTGCTGGACGTCCGTCTGACGTGTTGCTGTAAAACTCCATTGACGAGCGCTTGCGTGTCTGCGGGCAATTCTGACATCAGCGCCGTGAACTGTAACATACACAGTGCAATACTATAGTTAATTGGGTTTTGAATTTTGAAAAAAGTATCGGCTTTTTTATGTATTTTAAAACTTTAACAAAAACTCTTAATTTTTTTTTAAAATTAATAATAAATTATTCAAATTTTTTAAATGAACCACGAACGCGTTTCGATCGGTTTGTGGGGTCAAAATGTTAAAGCAATTTCACGATAGCACAGTGTCAACACGCATCAGCTGTGTGCCACAATGAATAGAAGTTAACATTGTGAAGTCACTATTCGGCGTGTTTTCGGTAGTGAATTCAAAAATTTATTTTCAATTTATTGATATAACTTTTAAATTATAGCGAAAAATAAAAAACTAAAAATGGTTTTGCCATAAAACTTATATTATGATCTTTCTATTTATGACAAAAAAAATTGTCTGCGCAAGGTGCCAGAAATCCTTAGTGAGGTCGAGTATTAATTAGCTTTTATACTACCGTTCTCGTTACTATCTTACTTCATCGCTTTTACATCGCTCGCGTGAATTGAGGTTTTTTGTTTCCCGCGGGAACTCTTTAATTTTCCGGGACAAAAGTAGCGTATACACTATTCCAGATTCGATTTTTCCAGCCAAATTTCATCCAGATCCGTTCAGTCGTTCTGGCGAGATTGAGTAACAAACATCCAGCCATCCAAACATTCGAATTTATGATATTATAGTATAGTATATTGTGGTTAAAGAATTTATTCTCAAAAAAAAATAACTTAGTGAGAACTTATCACTACTTATCATAAACTTAACCTAATAATATCATAACGCACAGCGGTGAGCAACATGTAACAACTCAATCAACACGTAACAATACAATCGTATATTCGTATAAAAGAATTTCTGGAATTAAGTTCCTAAGGGGTACCCTAACCGGCAAAAAACGTCCGTAACGAAAATAGTTTATTAGAAATTAAACCTTTAACACAATAGCATAAAAGTTTAATTTCGAATGTAGTATATTTATATTTAAGACCTTTTGTCTTCGTAACAACGCGAGCATGTCGGCGATATGCTCGCGTTGTTTTTATTTTTACTTCGGCTAGAACTTCAAATTAATATTTATGGTATATATGCTATTCCAGACTATAATCTATCTCTGTGCGAAATTTCAGCCAGATCCGTTCAGCCGTTGGGCCGTGATTGAGTAAAAAACATCCATCCATACATCCAAACTTTCGCATTTATAATATTTATTTGAAGGAACTTCGTTCCTATCTGGTGTCCCACGACACCACACGTTTTTTTTTACATTTATATGATTTCTTAGCACCCCTTAAGCCTTGTCGACCTGTCTCCCCCCACTCACCGGCACGGGGTTGCAGTCGTAGAGGCAGGCGAGCGCTCGGCGCGCGCACTGTCTGACGTCACCGGCGCGGGGGTCCCCCGCCAGGGCTGCCACCTTGACGAGCGCGCGCCCCGCCACGTCCGTCGCGCCGCCTGGCGGGAACAATAAACAACTTATTATCCGTCCACAATTTTGTTGTTTCTCCCTTTTTTCTTTTCCTCCGACATGGAGATCGAAGACTGTTCTAGGTCCACAATTAGAAGAAGAGGACGACATCCCGGATATGAAAATAGGTGTCTACCTAACCAATGCCTACCCTGGCACCGAATACTGTGCACGCCACCGTGTGCGTTGATGATAGATCAGTCAGTCACCTTTTCCTTCACTTAAGAGTAAAAATAAATGGGAGAATACCACTCACCGTGTAAAGCAACAGCGAGACTGTTGGGCGTGCAATAGTCGTGCGCTAAATCAGCTAAAAACCTCAAAGCAGCCGCTTTAGTTTTGGGCGTCGGGGCGGTCGCGCCATCCGCTAAGAACCTGCCGGAATCATACTTATATTATAAAAGCGAACGTGTTTGTTGATCCTTCAATCACACTGCAACAGAGCAACGGATCGACCTGAGTAAATATGGCCCGAAATCTAAAAAAAAACTTAATTTGACGCTTTTTTTAGTGAATGATGTGTCTTGGCACCTTTGATAAATTGTTCATTTAACAAGTGTCCTAAATGTGTCTAGTTTTTAAGGTTTTTTTAAATGTAACAATATTTGGTTGTCCAAATATATAAATATATATAAATATCACTTGGGGAGTCCTCGGTGTCGCCTCGTCCAATATAACTTAGTCGTGAATTGTGTTAACTATCGCACAGAGCTGTATGACATGCGGCCCGCAGTCGAGCAGCGACCGCGTCGCGAGAACAGGCTCATGAATAAGGGCCCCGAACGGGTTCGAAACTAGTCGGGCATTTTTCCGGCATTTTTCGAACACGAGACTTTATCCGGGAGTTATGTATAGTTATTATGAATATCACTCACGATAGTTTAAACGTTAAAGGCTGAAAAGAAAGACTATTGGTATTACCTGAATATATTATGCAATTGCAGCTCCGCGGGGAAATACTCGTGGATGACGTCCAGTGTCTTCATTATCTTACTCTGCACGGAACCCAGAATGTCCGTGCCCAGCTTCATCAGCAGTCTGGATGTAGAATAAATAACAATTTTAATAAATCGTGGAGCAAACGGACGATGTTATCCTAACTTAACTCTGCCATAGCGTAAAATCGGCAAAACGGAGTTTTTTAAAAGCAGCGTATCTACCAAACGTTGACATATATTGTGCTTGTATCAAAACACAGTTTAAATTCTCTGCATAGAAAAATCTTTAAACATACCCCTTAGTTTACCATTTAAATCACTTTTCTCCATATTGAAACTAATATAGCCAGTCTAGTCTCACCTGAACATCACCAGATATAGCCAGTCTAGTCTCACCTGAACATCAGCAGATATAGCCAGTCTCGTCTCACCTGAACATCACCAGATTTACCAAGTCTGGTCTCACCTGAACATCACCAGATATACCAAGTCTGGTCTCACCTGAACATCAGCAGATATACCAAATCTTGTCTCACCTGAACATCAGCTGGTAAAGCCAGTCCTTCAGCTGGTGGGAGTGCACCAGCAGCAGTTCGCAGACCGCGTCCAGCAGCAGAGAGAACACCTTGGTGTGCGCGTCCACAAACATCTTGTTGAGGAGCTCCGTCAGACGCTTCAGCTGCTGCTCCGATAGCAGGCGACCGCTGTTCAGGTAGTTGGCCTGTTAACATACATCAGGTTTATATAGGGTAGCTTATTTCATTAAGAGGTTAGCTATTTTTGAGTCAGTCGAATCCAAATAATTTCTTTAGATTTTCAGGGATTTGGGTACGTGGATACTCCAACAATTTGACTCAAAATTGATTTGGCTAAATCTCCCAGCTCAGCCTTTAACAGAATTTGGGTACTTTTTCAAGGATTTTGAACGAAATTTGGTGCCTCGAGATTTTATTGATATTTGCCGAGACGTTTGTCAGGAAACTGGACGGATTTGCGAGAGATTTTCGGATTTTTTGAAGTCTCAAAGGGATTATTAGGGGTTCGATGCCTCAGAGATTTTGCAAGGCAGAATTAGTTATTACTAGGGAATATTTGGCACATTTTTTTTGTTTTACTAGCAGGCTTCGAGATATCTCGCGACGAGAGAGATATATTATGTTGTCGTCTCACAAATGTGGCCAACTATGACAAAGACGGGGGAGGGGTCAAAAAATCACGAATTCAGTATGACGTACTTTATGGTTGTGCGCATGCTAGGCCTTATTGGACTACAGACAAGGCGGCTAATGAAAGGGGTAAGTTACTCACTAGATACGTGAGTCCGTCTTTCCGCTCGGTCCAATGTGTACAGGCACATAATTCGATGATGTCATCTGGCGGCGGCGGCGGCGGCGGGGAGCTCTCCCAGCCGAGCCGGGAGCCCGACCAAGAGGCGCTCTGGAACAGGTTTATGTTTTTCAAGGGCACATTTGGCAATCGCCAAGTATCCTTAACTGGCAAGTACTTTCGACAGAATTCCTATAATATGCGAAAGTGTGTGTTTCTGCTACGCTTTAACGGTTCATCTTTTTAACAGATTTCGATTAAATTGTATACAGATAGGTTGTGTCCCAGGGTAAGAAATAGGCTACTTTTAATCCCCGAAAATTAAGGAGTTCCCGCTGTAATAAATCAAGGAAAAAATTCTTAGTTTCATCCAGTACGTCTACGTGACACACGCACAGCTAACCATGCATTGTCATCCAAACTAAACGTGTACATACAAAATTTCAGCTCAATCGGTTGAAGATATCTACTTCAAAATTGAGTTGCAAGATTCCAGTCGAACAAACATAGTTACATACATACATACATTGCAAGTTAAATAAAAGCTTGTAAAAATAACTCACGTCGTGTCGCCTGTAAGAGTCTAGACTGCGCTCAGAGCACACGCTAGACGCCTCGGAGTCGTCGTCTCTGCGCACCTCACACGCTGAACTGTCTTCCGGACTCTGCAATAAAACAAATTTAATACTAATTATCTACCTTTGAGATGAAGATTGTAAGCCCAAGCCGAAGGCAAGGGTTTATAGTAGGGTTGTAACGGAACCTCCCCTCCGCCTCCGTAAGTGCGGAACTTTCGCAACAATTCGTACCTCCGCTTCCGCATCCGCCACCGCCGTTTTTTTTCTTACCAACAAGCAAAAAGGCAACAGCTGTCTTTAGAAGAATCCTCAAAATAAATCAAATGTGGGATTCATCGCATACTAGAGCTCAGAAAATGGACGATGTGATCGGAGAAATCCACCTCCGCCTCCGCTTCCGTTAACCTCCGCATCCCTGGAGGCAAAGCCCCTTCACCTCCGCATCCACCTCTACTTCCGCTAAGAACGCCTCCGTTACAACGCTAGTTTATAATTACGCATATTATCGGATCGAAAATCTTATTTATAAAAATGAATTGCTATTCGTTAGGTCTCGCTAAAACTCAGAAACGGCTTGACCGATTTGGATGGCTATTTTTTGTGTTGAGTGGGTCCCCGGATGGTTTGTATTTATAATTGGACCCGGTAGAGGGCGCTGCAATCTGCTTTTCAAAATGTTTCTCTACATGACCACCCGGTCCAGTACAATGCATCATACCCTCAACGTAGCCTCCGCATCTCTGGACTGTTGCAACAGCCTGAGGGTCGCAGCGGGCGTCCTCTGAGGCCGGTCCATTGACTCGCGCCGCCGCACTCCACCCGCCACGCTACTTGACCGCCCGGTCCTGTAAAAAATCAAACGAAAATTTACATGTCTAATCCTTTTGCGAGCAGACAGCATGCTCGTTCTATAGATTGCAGATACGTGGCAGAAAAGACCTGGAATAACGAGCGGTGGAAAAGAACTATGCATCCAGGCGGTGGGGATGAAATTTGTTTATGCGAATGAAGGTGCGATCAGAAATCAGGGACTATCCATACTAAATTAATATATCATTTCCATATTCATTTTCCATTTCAAAAGCAATATTAAAAGTTTGTTTGAACAAGATAAAAAAACTTTAACCCGAGTACGCAGTACGGAAATAATATTGCAAATTTTCCGTTTGACATCCCACTGGATACATTAAAATACTTGAGGCCCCTACTTTTTTGAAAGGAACATCTGTCCATAATAGTAATTTGACGAACTCCGTGGCGCAGTGTGCAGCGCTGTAATTGTCTTAACGTGCGGAGGTCCCGGGTTCGATCTCCGGCAGGGTCAATTTGGGAATTTATAATTTCTGAATTTTCTCTGGTCTGGCCTGGTGGGAGGCTTCGGCCGTGACTAGTTACCACCCTACCGGCAAAGACGTGCCGCCAAGCGATTTAGCGTTCCGGTACGATGCCGTGTAGAAACCGAAGGGGTATGGGTTTAATATAACTGCTATGCCCCTAACAGGTTAGCCCGCTACCATCTTAGACTGCATCATCACTTACCATCAGATGAAATCGCAGTCAAGGGCTAACTTGTAGCAGAATAAAAAAAATATAAGAACTAACCTATTTCCAATAACTATAGGTATACTTAAAGGTTGCCTAGAAGAGATCACTCATAGTGATAAGGCCGCCTTCACACCGTAACAACTAACAAGTTGTAAATTCTGTCTCGATTCGTGTTACCTCTGTATTGTTATTTGTTTGTGTGTGTTTTTACTTAATAACTACTAGTGGTTCGCCCCGAACTGAGACCTCGCGGTGCCATCTATTGACATCAATGTGAAGTTCTGTTAAAAATACTGAAGCTTTACCTGGTGGGGCTGGTCTCCCTGGAGCCGGCCAGAGACCTGGGGATGCCGGAGGGCCTCCGCCGCGCGCTCGTCAGCGACACCGGCCCGCTGCGCGAAGACGGGGACGAGGACCTCGATGTGGCTGTAGAGAGATACGCAAGTGTCAAACGTGGACTTAAGAAGCCAGCGGAGGATGAATAGGCATGATGACAGTAACCAAGAATCAATGAAATCATGAATTTATCTAATGAAATAGGATTCATGGATTATAAAAAACGTATTTATTTTTCTATTTCGAGTGAGATTGCTATTTATTTTGATAAAATAAAATTATAAAATACAGCAATCCGCCATATTGGTTAAAACACCAAGAAGCGAATGACGTCACAATGGTTTGTTTTCGAGCTTTGACAACCACACTGGTAGTAGTATTATATTTAAAGCTGAAGTAATTACGTTCAGTAATTCAGAAGTTATAATGCTCTGACAGACGGATAATAAGCGATAATAATCCTAAGCGTTGGCCGCTGGCTTCCACTGAGATCTCGTACGTCGACGTGAAGATATCTGCTTGTACATCGTCGCTGTACGCTTATGCATGCGAGGTTGCGCTCTTGATGCGTCTATAGCTCTCTGGAGATACCATCACGTAGGGCTATGGAATAGGCATGATGACTGATTTTGAAAAATGGTCAGATTATGTTCGGAAGTATCTACTATTTCGAAAAATATCTTATTTCAGCAAAAAAATAAGGTTTGGTAGATAATATTGGCCTTTGAAATTTAAATTTTAAAATTCACGCCAAAACGCTCCCCGGTGTCATGGCGTCGTTTGTGACGTCACTATTATTTTTACCAAGGTACTCTGTGCCGTGTGCAGTAAGCAATAGTGTGATTGTCAAAGCTCGAAAACAAACCATTGTGACGTCATTCGCTTCTTGGTGTTTTAACCAATATGGCGGATTGCTGTATTTTATAATTATATTTTATCAAAATAAATAGCAATCTCACTCGAAATAGAAAAATAAATACGTTTTTTATAATCCATGAATCCTATTTCATTAGATAAATTCATAATTTCATTGATTCTTGGTTACTGTCATCATGCCTATTCGCTCGCTGAAAGTGACATGTCATGATACATGTCATGATCACAGTAACTCACGTTGCGACTGGCTGACGCCGGGGCGGGCGCGGGATCTGCCCACGACGCGCTCGGGGCTGGGGGGCACGGCTGCGCTCACTGGGGACCGCTTGGCGCGAGCTGGAACATGCCCCATGTCATACTCATGTAATAAATGCGAAAGTGTGTTTGTTTGTTGATTTGTCCTTCAATTTTGTCACGCCGTAGCGGAGCAACGGGTAGACGTGATTTTTGGGCATGGGTACAATTGAGGTCCTGGAGAGTGATATAGGCTACTTTTATCCCGGAAAATTAAGGAGATCCCGCGGGAATCAAAAAACTTTAATCACGCGGACAAAGTCGCAGGCATCAGCTAGTCATATTATAAATGCGAAAATTTGGATGGATGTATGTATGGATGGATATTTGTTACTCAATCACGCCAGAACGAATAAACGGATCTGGATGAAATTTGGCACAGAGTTATATTATTATGGTTTGGAATAACACGTAGGCTACTTTTTATCCCGGAAAATTAAAGTTCCAGCGGGAACCAAAAAAATCAACCCATGTGGACGAAGTCGTAGGTATCAGCTAGTAAATTTATATATACCTTGTTGAGCCACCTCTCCTTCTTTAAGTTTGCATGTAAAATACAATTAATGTGAGATAATTTTATCGAAGTGATGACACAACGAACGTATTTGAAATTTGCAATGTCTACTTTCCAATATAGTTAGATAGAATATTGTACAGTTTCAATACCCTTAGCCGATTCGTATGCGGAAGGACGTGGGAACCCACCGCATCATTATCCCAAGAAAACTGCTACCATTATGTGATTAATGGAAAGGAGTCACCACCCACAACAATGAGCAATAGAAATTAGTATTAATTATTATAATTATGGCACTCGCTTCGCTCGCGGCGGGTGCCCCGCTTCAGTGGTACTCACGCAGGCTGGCGGTGCCGGCGGCAACCTTTGACCTCGCCAAGTGTGAGTACAGCGCCCTCGCGCGCGCCCTCTGAGCCGCCGCCGCGTCTAGAGCGGACACAGACCGCGCCGCGCCAGCTCCCGGGGACCTCTCTGTTAAAAACACCAAAAAAAAACATGCAAAATTAAAAAAAACCAGTTCGTGTTTGCTATTTCACATAACATTGTGTGAGAAAGAGACGGACTCAGTGTAGCGAGTGCATGCGCGCATACTTCCGTGCTTGGGTGAGAGGCGCGATAATTTTCACCGAAATCAAGCGCGCGAAAAGGGTTGAACATTCGTTTGGGAAATATGTTTGTTTGTAAAAACTACTAAATGTATGTTTACAAAGTATCTTTCGAGGCTCGTAACTTTAAAATCAATATTTTTGTCTATATTTTATATATCAATAAACCTAGATAATGACGAGACAAATCGAAATAATACTTAGTTTTGAGCGTACAATATCAAATAATGTAGTAATTACGAGTTTATGTTTGTATAAAGAAGGTACCGGCTGAGTCCCCTTAAGCACTAGTCCAGAGGTATATTGTGGACTTTCGTGTTTTATAATTATAATATATACACCATCTCTAAACTAAACTAAAATTACAGCTTTATTTATATTACTATCCCTTTCATAATACTCCCTGCGGAAAGGGGCAGCAGTAGATTTAAGCCGTCATTTTAGTTTAGTTTAGAAATTTTGCTATGCAAAATTGGCCCCAATCCTAATTTTAGGAACGTCAAGGTACATGACTGTCAAACTGTCATTTTAATAATACAATTCGGAAAGGAGAAGTACTACTGAGTAGTAATAAATATGATCCTTTACAACTTCTACTTTTTACCGCATAATTGCTCAAAATGTAATAATAAAATAATAATTAGAAAAAAAAAATAAAAAAAAACGGCAAATTGAAATTACTGTCATTCAAATATCACGTTTAGAACGTGTAATAAATATTTTCCTGAAATCCAAAATTTAAGGTCCTACACTTGGCCTGGAGACAAAAATCATTATAATAAAAATGGTATTCAGCGAACTCATTTCCGCACTACCGCAGGGGTAGAGTTCTGGGCGCGTTTTTTTTAACGTGGTATCCCCAGGAGGCCTAATCCACGTAATATCACATAAGAGTTCATTATATTTTCTTCTTCTGGTATATATTTTTATTTTACCTATGTATAAAATATTTGATTTGTATAAATGGAATGTTTGCATGCCATTGCATGGCTTGCTAGTGGCTTAGTTTTTTTGTTTTCTTGTATAATCCTTATAAAAAATACTGTATATATAATCTACAAATATGTACCTAGCAAATAACGGAATTATTTCTTTATTTCAATTGTACTTGTAATTTTTTTTCGAAAAGGTCTTGTTAAGTCGTCCTCGTCATTTTCCGTGATATTCAGTGTGTATCGGCAGGATTTTCACTTATGATTTCGTTGTATTTTCTTCGTTTAACATATATTCATTTTATGTTTATAAATTTTACTTGAAATTTTTTTCCACGACGATGGTCAGTCATCATCGTCATTATCCATGATTTATCGGGCAGGAATCTCTTCGTCGTCATGAAGTGTCTCCTAAATTTTTACAATGTATTATTATTACTATCTATACATATAAAAATTAAACCCTGTAATACAATAGTACTCTACGCCTGTGGTAGTGTGGTAAGGAGTTCAGAAGACACCATTTTTAATGCTGCTTTTTGCTCCTATAGCAAGAGTAGGGCCTTAAATAAATATTGGTTCGAAGAAAAACAGAATTGTAGATAATTTAGAATAACAACCAAAGCGTATCGAAATAAAGTTTATTTTACCTAATAAGATATAAAAACCAGTAAAAATGAACAAAGACCTCTCATAGCTACAGGTATGTGTGATATCGGAGGTCTTTCCTGCGACGCGCGTCTTCTTCTCAAAGAATTAGTCCTATTGATACCACTGACTAGATTCTCCGTAGAAGCTTTATAGGAATATCAACCCAATGTGTATAGAAATTAAGTGTATATTACCGATTCCATAGCAGCGTGAAATAGACAATTTAATATAAGAAACATTGGTAGTGATGAAAGTTACAGCGAATTCTTTTCCAGAATCATTTTTCAAGTGCATATTTTTTTTCATATTTTCTTTTAATCTTTGCAAGATAGATATTACCCATACTAATATTAAATATTAATATTAATATTAGTGTTAATAATAATATTAATGTTAATATTAATATTAGTGCTAATAATTAATATTAGTATTGATGTTAATACTAACGTACTGTATTTTTAACTAACGCAATTTTACCCATAATTTGGAGATATTTTAAGTATAAGACTTACCCGAAACGCTAGCCGAAGGACTTCTGGGACTCGTGATATTCCTGCGTTCTGTAAAAAATAAAAATAAATAATAAAAGATTTTTATTTTACTGCTATTAATTTTATCGCTTCAACTGATAAGACCGCCTTTGCATGCAAAACTGTTTTTTTTAACTTTCTAAACTAGCTCCTGTAGAATGCTAAATTTGTGGATTTACCTGTGGAGGCCTAACCGATTAGATGGTAAAGAAATAACGGTTATATGATTTAAATTTATATCCTTTCACCGGTGGGGGTAGTCCACACTCTTTAATCGTGACAGTCTTATAAGCTTTTTTAAGAAGCATACATTTATTGGACTTTATAAACTTGTGTAATGGCAAGTCTAAAACGGATTGTGGAATTTTACTATAGAAGAGTACACATAGTGAGCTATCATACTAATATTATAAATGCGAAAGTGTGATTTTTCTTGGTTTGTTCTTCAATCACGCTGCAACGGAGCAACGGATCGACGTGATTTTTTTCATGAGCATAGATGAAGACCTGGAGAGTGACATAGGCTTCTTTTTATCCGAGAAAATTATGGAGTCACTGTGGGATTTAAAAAAACTTAAAGCACGCTGACGAAGTCGCGGGCATCGCGGCTTAGTTTGATAATATAAATGTGAAAGTGTGTTTGTTTGTTGGTTTGTCCTTAAATCACGCTGCAACGGAGCAACGGATCGACGTTATTTTTTGCATGGTTGAAGACCTGGAGAGTGACATACGAGTACTTTTTATCCCCGCAAATTACAGAGTTAACGCGGGAACCAAAAACCCCAAACCACGCTGACAAAGTCGCGGACATCAACGACTAATTTATATTCATCAAAAGTCATGGAAACATAAAAAGTGTTACCATGGAAACCATGGAGAAATTTTGATTTTACTCTCCATAAATTTGCATACCCTGGGCATGAAAATCGTTTCTTAAGGAGTAAACTCCAAAAATATGTCATAAACGAACCTGTAGCAATATGGTGTAGGCTGTCCAACGAGCCCATTCTCTCTCTCTCTATCTGTTTCTGTGCCGCAGAGTCCAGTCTCAAAAACAACTGTTCCGCATCCGTTGGGAAGTGGCGCTTATACGCGAAATACGCTCTGGGGACAAAAAAAAACAATAAAAGAAAAATAAAGATTTAGAATCGCTGCTGTCACTATTAATTAATGTATGTTGATGTTTCAAAAGTACTTATAAAAGTTTATTTGAAAAAAAAAAACATTGGATTTTGATTTTTAATAATGAGAATTAATAAGTCTCAAATCATCAACAAACATTTTTTTAAACGAGTTTTTATCGTCCGCCATATTGAATTTTGTGTGACGTCATTTCAATTTTAATTTTTGTTTAAAAATCTATGATTTGATTAAATCACATATCGACCTTACGACATAGATGTGTGCAATAGGCATGATGATTGTAACCAAAAATCAATGAAATTATGAATTTATCTAATGAAATAGGATTCATGGATTATAAAAAACGTATTTATTTTTCTATTTTGAGTGAGATTGCTATTTATTTTGATAAAATAAAACTATAAATCCGCCCCATAGCTATTCTCTCGACGCCAGCCAAGGTATTCGAGAGAATCGTTCATAGTGAAATAAGTAGGCAAATCAGTAATTTGCTATGCGACGAACAACATGGTTTTAGGGTCAAAAAGTCTGTCAACTCCAACTTATTAACAGCTGCTGATTATATATCGTGCTGTCTAGATAGAGGCCATCAAGCAGACGCGCTTTATTTTGATTATCGTAAAGCTTTTGACAGGGTAAATAACGATATCCTTCTCAGCAAGCTCAGTGCTATCGGTCTGGCTCCTCAGCTTCTTTACGTAATTTCTGACTATCTCCGTGACCGTCAGCAATTCATTCGGTATGGCATTTACGAGTCAAAACCATATCATACGCGTTCCGGTGTAAGTCAGGCCTCTATTTTAGGACCTCTATTCTTCCTAATAATGATTAATGATCTTCCCCAATGTATTAAATATGCCAAATGTCTATTATACGCCGACGATCTTAAACTTATATTCAAAATTAGCTCTATCGAAGACTGCCTCAAATTACAACATGATCTGACAGCTGTATGGAACTGGAGTAAAATCAACAAAATGGAGTTCAACCGTGACAAATGTTCAGTGATGACTTTTGGCAGAGCTCGGTATCCATTCATTTACGAGTATAAAATGGATGGCATTCCCGTCCCCAGAGTAAATCAGGTGAAAGACCTGGGCGTAGTTTTTGACACCAAATTAACCTTCCGAGACCATATTAACACAATGGGGGCTATCGCGCGTGAATTTGCCACTAGAGGCGCTGGTGTCGCGTGAGGTCCAATAACATTCACTTTTCACTGGTTTTGGCGGGCTTCGTGACATAAATTATAATTTCTATAATTTACCTGTTGAAAAGTGATCTCCTTTGTGAAATTATCGCTAATATGGATTATTTAGAGATTAATGTGAACGTTTTGAAGGCGGAATTAAAAAAAGAGGCGCATAAATAAGCGCAAAAATTTCTTTTTTTGACGTTGTTGAGCTCTTTCTGCACGTTTTCTTTTAATTTCCTTTCTCTCTTCTCTTCACTAGGTAGGTACAACTTTTGAGTTTTGGCTTTAATTTAGGAGATGAATAAGAAAGATAATTACTTACGATTTTCTGTACTTATTTGATTCTTTGGGTAACACATAATCCTCGGGGTTAAAATGTTTTTTACAAACACGAGAACTTTTGTCGGGTATAGTTATTCCTGCAAATCGCCACTAGCCACTGTTTTAGAACAGTTTTATCTTTTGGAAACATGTGTCCTCCTCTTTTTTCCGATTAAAACGGAACTGCACAACATGATGCAACAACTGATGATAGATAGTTAACTATTTAACTAAACTAATACCTACCTATTATAAAGAGGAATGATTTGTTTGTTTGTTTGTAATGGATAAACTCAAAAACTACTAAGCTGATTTTAAAAATTCTTTCACCTATAGAAAGCTGCATTATCAGCAAGTAACATAGGTTATATTTTATTTTCAAAAAATTAGAGATCCTTACGAAAATTGCAATAATGTGAACTAAGTCGGAAAAAATCGTCTCTTCTGAGAGCTTACGCGGCGTGCGCTGCGTAAATAGTCAAAGTTACACGAAAACAATGTATGGTGAAATTGTTCCTCTTCAAAAGTTCTAAAAAATAGTCCGCAATAGCATATATCTATCTTTTAAGGTTGACTCACAATAACCATTTTTATGATTTTCAAATTTGGTCTAAACCAATGCTTTACTTGCGAAGGTGTTTTTGCCGACATAGTATTAATCCTTATCAAAATAAATATATTAATCATCTCAAGTATTTAACTAAGATAAAAATTGTCCTTTACACCATTTAATTTAGATGAATAGCTTATGAGATATCAGAAATAATGAGGACGGGGCGTACTCTTACAATGTAATATTAAAATGTAACCTGCTCACTGCCCACTGGCTATATTGGGTAGGTATATTATATTAGGATTATTAGTGCTACCCGTGCGAAGCCGGGGCGGATCGCTAGTAATTAATAAACTTAATGAGATTCAAGATTTAAAACTTTGTTTCGGCGCCAATCTTATAAAGTCGCCTTTGACAGCTATACCTCTGGACCTTAGTCAACAGTGGCGCCAACTGGTGAGCAAAGAAACGATAGTCCCCATTGCAGAAGACTCATTCCGAAGATTAGGTTTTGTTCTACGCAACTCTCGGGAGTTCCATAGTCCTTTAGTAATACGGCTACTATACTACGCTCTTGTCCGAAGCAAACTGGAAACAAGCGCCTGCGTCTGGCACCCGTATGAAAAAAAGTATGGGCTCATATTAGAAAAAGTGCAAAAGGCCTTCCTGAGATACCTGTATAAACGTTGCCATGGATATTACCCATTTTTATATCCAACTAAATTTATTTTAGGTTGCTTGGGTTTCAACTCCTTGGAGGTCAGACGGACCTGCGACCAACTAAAAATTATGTGCCGAATTTTACGAGGAGATGTAGATGCTCCAGATCTTCATGCCCAACTGTGTCGCATCCGGGCCCCTAAAATTAGTAATCTTCGCCCACGGAGGAATAAGTTGTTTGTGGTCCCATATTGTCGCACTGTTGCCCGAACTATGGCACCCATACCGCGTTCATTGGCGTCGTTCAACACGCTCTTGGACAATAATGCTCAATGGGATCCATTCAATGACCCGTGGACAACCATGGTTTTTGAATTATTAAGGCACTCTGAGAGCATAGAATAACTTTGTTTATAATATCATTATTATTGATGTTCTTCTTCCTCTTCTCTTTTAATTTATTTATATTACCTTGTTATTTGTTAATAATCATCTGGTTAGTGTAAGTGGCATTGCCGTTCTGATTAGATGTAAATAAATAAATAAATAAATAAATAAATAAATAAATAAATAAATAAATAAAATACAGCAATCTGCCATAATGGATTAAATACCAAGAAGCGAATGACGTCACACTTGTTACTGCGCACTGCACAGAGTACATTGGTAAAAACAATAATGACGTCACAAACGACGCCATGACACTCGCGAGCGTTTTGGTGTGAATTTTAAAATATAAATTTCAAATGACAATTTCATCTACCAAACCTTATTTTTCTGCTGAAATAAGAATTCGAAATAGTAGATACTTCCGAACATAATCTGTCCATTTTTCAAAATCAGTCATCATGCCTATTGTGCATGCAATTATGAACCTTAAGGTGGTGGTGGTTAACATTCTCTATACATACTTTCTGGCGTGGTTCCTCGCGGAGCTGTCCGCGTCGACGCAGGCTCGCCGGATCGCGTCGCGGACGACCGACTGCTGCCTCTCTATACTGGGGGTGCTCCATCGCTCCAGCAATAGCACTAGCACTTCACTGTGAACAAACATTACATTCTATCACTGTTTAATATATATGCAACCTTTTTCAGTCATGAATGTTATGAAACTCGGTATTTGGGCCTTTGGTGAAAAATGAAGAAAATCTGTGAAATTTTTCACAAGTTTTTTGCAATTTCTTTTTTTAAGAACCTATTTCCACGCGGACGACGTCGCGGGAAAACGCTAGTTTACTATAGAAAGATTACATTATTCAAATTTCTATTTTTCAATGAAATATAATTTTTCACTCAGTATTTCGTGGACTTCTCAGAGCAGTTAGTCAATCCGAGACATATATGTATAGTACATCACAGTGAAATTCATTAATATGAGACCATGTACTTCACAATGAAATTCATCAATATGAGACCGTGTACTTCACAACTAAATCAATGAATTTGAGACTGTGTACTTCACAATGAAATTCATAAATTTAAGAGCGTGCTTCACAATGAAATACATCAATTTGAGACAGTGTACTTCACAATGAAATTCAACAATTTGAGACCGTGTACTTCACAATGAAATTCAACAATTTATAAGCTGATCAAATATGAAGTTCTTTAAACTATATTTTAATAAAAATACATTTCGTAATCAAACGCAAGTTATACACGCAGATAATGATCACTCACCACAAAGTAGATCGTATCTCTTTGCTCTTGTGCGTCGTCAGGTTGGTCGCCAGTACGGGTATAAGCCGCGGTGCGTGCACGTGCAATACTATGTATCGTACGCACACCGTGCCGGCCGATGAAATAACCTGAAATAATAGTAGAAAATATTAACTATTATGATCATCATTTTAACCCATCTCCGGCTCACTACTATGCACGAGTCTCGTCTCGGAATGAGGAGGGTTTAGCCATAGTCCACCACGCTGGTCAAGTGCGGATTGGCAGACTTCACACACCTTTGACAACTTGTAGGATGATTTCCTTCATCATTAAAGCAAGTTATATTTAATTTTACACTGTGATATTCAGTTCATTTCAATGTTTATTTATTCAAATTAGGTACACACCGTACACTTTTTAAACACTCTTATAAGTATAAAACGTGATGGTGATAATCAATTACGGTATCTTAAGACTGAAGGTACGAGGGTTCCAAACGCGCCCTGGTATGAGAAGAGCCCACAAAATACTCAGCCGGGTTGTTTGATAAGGAGTTATATTGCTAGTTTTACTAAGCCTAGAAACAGGCATTAATATGGGAGTATTTATATAACTCACTTTGGCAGCGTTCTGTATGAGATTGATCAGCTCCTGCAGTATGTAGAGACTGAACTGTTCCAGTTTGTTCTTCAGTACTTTGGCCATGTGCGCGATTGTGATGCAGGCTTCGCGCACCACCTGGAAACAAAATAATAATATTAACGTTATAATTAAATCTAAATATACTAATGATTCGCCCCGAACTGAGACCTCGCGGTATCCATAAGATAGTTTATTAATTGTAAGCACTAACGAATACGCACAGAGCGCCATCTATTGACATCAATGTGAAGTTCTGTTAAAAATACGGAAGCTCATTAAAAATTATTGATTTCGTTTCCTTATAATATTTATCTAATTTTAGTATTTGTTGTTCAAATACAGGATATAATTCAAATAATTGATAAGTTTCAGGCTCAGCCTTTCAGAAAAATCTCCACGTTGAAAGCCCCCCATTTCGTGAATTTTAGGGGAAAAATAAAATAAAAAATTTTTTAGACTCCATTCCTAATTATCTTTAAAATGATATATCGCAACCCTATGTAACGCTTTAAAAAATATTTTACTTCGCATTCGCTTCTATGAGAGCCCCCCTGAAATAAAGATTTTTATAAATTTTTAAGCCATATTCGGCTGGAGGCCATCGGTTTACATATTATATTTAAATTTGAAGTAATTATGTTCAGTAATTCAGAAATTATAGGGCTTTGACAGACGGACGGACCGACCGACGGACGGACGGACGGACCAGTGCAAATTCACTCAAGTAGACTCAGCGACCTTCGCTTCGCTCGGTCAATAAACGGACTAGCGACCCGCCTCGGCTTTGCACAGGTAGCACTAATCATCATAACCACCCGCCCGCTTCCACCCAGCCCGTTCAGCCGGCCGCAGCCGCGCCATTTTCTGTTGCACGTTATCTTATTTCTACGATAGGCTTGCGCATAACGACATCATGTCACTTATTTATTTTATTAATTTATTGATAGCTTTCATGTCTTACTTACGAATACATTATATTACTTACAATAGGCATGATGACAGTAACAAAGAATCAATGAAATTATAAATTTATCTAATAAAATTGGATTCATGGATTATAAAAAACGTATTTTTTTTCCTATTTCGAGTAAGATTGCTATTTATTTTGATAAAATAAAACAATAAAATACAGCAATCCGCCATATTGGTTAAAACACCAATGAAGCGACAATGACATCACAACTATTTTCGAACTTTGACAATCACACTATTGTTTACTGCACACTGCACAGAGTACATTGGTAAAAATAATAGTGACGTCACAAACGACGCCATGACACCGCCGAACGTTTTGGCGTGAATTTTAAAATTTAAATTTCAAATGCCAATTTCATCTACCAAACCTTATTTTTGTGCTGAAATAAGATATTTTTTCGAAATAGTAGATACTTCCGAACATAATCTGACCATTTTTCAAAATCAGTCATCATACCTAATAGCTATTAGCATGCATGGCCCTGAGGCCCTGTCAGGGCGTTGCTACATGTTAACATCATTAAAATTATATATAATATGTCAAATTATTTATCTTTTTACATATTAATTTATCTTTGCATAAAAATATATAATATACTTAATAATATAGTAATAATAACAATATTTCAGATATTAATTAACATATTTTTATATTTAATTAAATTTAATTGATCGTATTATTGTGGTCTATTCATTAAAAAAATATTTTATGCTTTTAAAACATTTTTGAATTAACCATTCTTTTAAATTACTTTCAAATTATGTTTCTTTGGTCTTGTCTGTTAAGAAATTTGGAAGTTTATTATAAATTGAGATGAGGTTTAGGTTGGAACGCGCTTGCCTAGAAGATGCCTATTTACTCTTGCCTTGAAGGTACTTATTATAATAGTATGGATTTAAAGATTGTTCAATATCCCACCTGACTTCGCAAATCCTTGATGACGACCAGGAAGGGTACAGACAAGTCTTTGAGGTGCGCTGCAAACTCAGTCGGGTATTGGACGTGAGCGTTGGCCGTCAAGAGAGAGCGGATTTTCTTCAGCTGAAAAAAATAATTAAGTACATGAATTTTACATTAAATTCAATATGGTTGGTACAGATTACACAGACCAAACAAACTATGAAGCAAACCAATGAGAATTTTTGATTAGCCTTGGTCATGGAAGTGACACTGGGTGGGTGACATCACAAACAAAAAAAAAACATTATGACGGATTATGACACCTAAAATCAATATTTTTTTCTAAAAAATGATATGAAATGTGCACATTTCATACCCTGTAAAATGAGTTCGAAAGTTAAACTTCCCGGCCTAGGCCAGTAAAGAATGTATGTATTTTCATTACTTATCATAAGTTTGAATTTGGAATCTTTCTTCCTGAATATCTGTTTTGACTGTAAGAACGCAGTTCATATGGCTTGGTAATGTGTGACCGCGTCAACACTTTTTTTGTATCACTTGGTGTTATGTGATGATCCTGTCTAAGATGGTAGTGGTCTAACCTGTTAGACTAGGCTAGTGTTAATTGGCCCGTTACAAAGCGGCGGGCGCGGTGGCTAGAAGGCCGCTTGTAATATGAAATTATTCTGTGTTGTGTCTTACCGCATCGATCCTTTTCTCCCAGTCAGCACTTTTATCCCCCAGCACGCCAGCGGAATGTCTGCACAAGTCGTCTAGCCCTCTGACGCCGTATATAGCGGCGGGCGCGGTGGCTAGGAAGGCAGCTTCGAAAGCCTCGCTCGACACCGCCCCCGCTTCGCCCGGGCCAGCACTAGCGCTGCTGGACACTGGAACACAAGGTTCACTTTACTTTCGGTTTCTAGTTTTCTACATCTACTCTATATATTTCAGCTATTTTATTGTAAAAAAATAATAATATAATAACAATATTATATATACACATATTACAAAAAACAACTCATTCATTCATTTTCCTGTAAACTAGTTGTATTCATTTTCAACAACGATATGTTAATTAGTATATGTTTAGTTTTATGTCTATTATACTATTTTATGTAAATGGGGCTGGGGAGCAGACTATCAAATAGCGGAAACTCCACCAGCTCCAGGACAAAATACTGTCAACAATGTGTTAAACTAACTGCGATAAATAATAAATGAACAGTTTGTGGCTAACCTAGATTAAGAAAAAAAAACTACAAAAAGTTAACAAAATGATATGATTTACAAGTATATGCATAAATATTGTGCATAAAAATATTACAATAACTATTACTGAAACGTCCAATATTTCGTCAATCGACATGCAACATACCCATACATAATTCACCTTGTTCAATCCAAAGGTAGCCTGGTAGATTGCTCTGTAAGCAATAAGGCCGCCTTTGCATACGTAGTTTTTAGATACCTATGCTCTTTGTATTTTTTTATGTGAGCAATAAAGTATTCACCTATCTATCTATTAGTACAGTCCGTCAACTTATCTGATCTGGTGGCCAAAATTGGAACTAATTTTTATGCCTACAAGTTTTTATTTTTATTTTATGTTCAATGTATACTAGCGACACTGTTATCGGGTCAGATAAGTTTGAATAAAGAGTTATAGTTGCAGAATTGCCAGTACGATGGTAACTATTGGTAAATCAATGGTAGTGAATATGTGGATTAGATAAAATTGCAAATGTAGATTTCTATACCTTTATCAGGATAAATGCTGAAAAGAAATTAATTCTTTTGGTTAATTTAAGAAGGACCACTTACCGCCAGAAGAACCAGTGAGTTTGGCCGGTGGTGGGGGTTTCCTCGAAGAAGATGGCAGGCTGTATAGTCCCGCCACCGTTCGCTTGGGCGGTTCGCACGCTGTACGCATGACACGCACGCACGTACGCATTTTTGCGTGTGAAGTGTTTAGTGTACGTAAAAATTAATTTTATATTTTATTTAGTGTAGTGTGTAAAAAGTAGTTTTTTTAATTAACCATTTACGATTTTTTGAAATTTGTTTTTAATTTAATAATTATGATTTTAGTAAACATAAATATTCGTTCGTACGTACGCAAATACGTGTCAAGTGTTACGTGATGTGTAAAAATATGTAATTGAGTGTTTTGTTTTAGTGTATTCATTATGTTTTATTTTCAAATAAGTATTTTTCATAAATTTCATTTCGGATTTTGTTTTTATTGAGTTTGGTATACAAAAAATATATTTTTTTATTTATTAGAGTTAAAAAATATTGTAAAGTATTATAAGATTTAACATATTTTTAAATTAATTTTAAAAATTATTTTAATTGATGTATGAAAACGAAATTTTGATTATAGATAGCACAGTTATTCATGGTTAATCAATTTTATTCCAATAATTTCCATGATTTGTTTTAAATTGCATCAAAATTAGCAAACAAAACGCAATGTAAGAAATTAGAAATAGTTATGCGTGATTTATGCAGTTAGAATTTCAATAGCAAGAATTCGAGTGTTTTAAAAGTCATTCGAATATTATGATTTCGGAAATTCGTGATAGTGATAGTTAGAGATGTGATAATCGTGATGTGATGAGTGTTAACAGTTATCACCAAGTCGCCAGATGATTCCCAGGTGATGATGGTACATGGTGGGAAGAAAAGATTAAATAACGTTAGTATTTGTAGGATTGGTAAATAGGGATATAATAGACCATGCAATTATAATGAATATTCTAAACATCAAGATAAATAAACAATAGTTTATCAAAAATGTTCATAGAACATACTCCAAAAGCACTTAAAAACTATATTTGAATTATAAATTTCCGTGACAACACTATAATCCGTCCAACCATTTAATTCACTTTTGACATGAGCATACTTTTGAAGTTCGTATTTTACTTTTGACATAAGCTAGCCTTTCAAGTTCCATAATAATTATTGACATCAATAGATGATAAAATGCAATATTTCTGACACTGTTTTTTTTTGCAAAAGTGAAGTCTATTTAGCTCAGATATTTCGTAACTTGTATACATTTACTGCTTTACATAAATTGTGTATTCTAATACATAAAATTTATACAGTCGTTTATAAAACTGAGCTGAGTATGTTTATAAAGCAATACAAAAATAAAATATTAATGTGTAACATTAAAACTTTTTTATAAATCTTTATATATAAAAATAAATTGCTGTTCGTTTGTCTCGCTAAAACTCGAGAACGACTGGGCCGATTTAGATGTAATTTTTTGTGTGTATTTGAGTGAGTCCAGGGCTTGTTTATATTCATAATTGGACCCGGTAGGGGGCGCTGCAATCGGGTTCTAGGTTCAGGGCAGGCAGGTAAGTTATAAGAAATCGAATCGGTAACGCATGAGGACATCACTAACTTGAGCTGTCAAAAGTAAAATAAAGGATTGGACGGAGGATAACAATATCAGTAGCCTGGTCAGCAATTTGAGAACCGGTGATAGACTCAAACTCATTTTTTTTCAAATAAACTTATTAAAATTGCTTTTGAATCGTCGAGTGAATCTACCACTGATCCAGAATGACAATCCTACCGAGAAGAACTAGCAAGAAACTCGGTGGTTGAAACGTGACGCAATATAAGGAACACTTGTATGTCCAACATGGAATAAATAGAGTATTGAGTATGGGCCTCAGTCCACTGTAAGAATATTGTTATGATGTGATAATGTTGTGAAAAGTGGCCACTAACCGGGCGTGGAGGCTCCGGAGCTGTCTCCGTCCCGGCTGCGGGCTGATGTGGGGATTGTCATGGTTTTCTTGATGCTGCGCGTCACGAAATCCGCCTCGTCCACGCCTTGCAACGCTGCAAATGTGTCAAGAAGTGTTAAACTTAATAATGTTAATTTTAAAAAAAATGCAGATAGAAGTGAAAACGAACATTAAAATTTTTTTCAAATTAAAATATAAACCCTAACAGTAAGGCATTAAAGTTTAATTTCGAATGTAGTATATCTGTATTTAAGACCTTTTATCTTCGTAACCACGCGAGCATGTCGGTCACGCGAATCTACATTTTTACCCCCTACCAAAAAGTGCTCAACGCGCCTAAAGAAGTTTACACTTCAAAAAACACTACCTGTTCGGTATAGTATAGCCTGAATGGCTTAACTATGACAACGTATATATACAGTCAATTGCGTTTGTTAAGCCATGTTGACCCAAGTCGGTAACTGGATGGCTGACCTAATTTGGAGATTCAAATTTGGTCTTTTCGTTTCCTCCGTGCCTCGGAGAGCACGTTAAGCCGTCGGTCCCGGTCCCGGTCCCGGTTATTATCACTAACATCTGATAATAATCGTAACAAACCTAAGAGTTTAAATACTCTAAGTCGAGTTGTATGCGGAAGGACGTGGGAACCCACCGCACTATATCACCGCACTAAAACTCCTACCATTATGTCATTAATGGAATTGGGATACAACTCACCAGAGGGCAGCAGAAGTCCCGCTTCTCTCGCTTCGTCAAACCTCTGTTCCAGAAGCGCCAGCTTCGACGCCGGTATTAATTCCTTCTTCTTCAAGTCCTGTCGCAATCTTTCACCTGAAAAATAACGCCATATATTTTGAAATCAATTTTTTTTAAAAAGTGTGTGTGCAATTCACACATTGCAGAAGTGAAACTTCAGAAAATTTGCCTACGAGAGAAGGAGTTAAACTTTTATTCTATCTCATTATGAATATGTTTGTCTCTTTTTGGTGTTGTTTTTTCGTTTCGTCGAATTTTCAAATCACAATGATTCTAAAGAAGTTCCACTTCAAAAATAAAAATAAATTTCTGTTTCAAAAAAGCGTAAAAATGGCGGGACTGTAGGTAGGCCAAAATATTGAAACCCCTTTCCATAGAAATAGTATGTACTATATATAGGTACATAAAAAACTTGAAAGGCTTACTTATGGCGTAGAAACGGTCTCGAAAATGCTCGAAAAAGACCACTTGTATGAGTTGGTGTCTCTCTCGCACACATGTAGTAGCCATGTGTGCGAGAGAGACACCAACTCGTAGAACATTGTTTTTCGAGACTGATTTTTCATTCATACTTGTATTGGTATTGCAAAAGGAACCTTATGCCTGTCCAATAAAGTTTGTTTTTAGTTTATATTTAAATCCTAGTAAGCACTCCAAAATTTCTTCTGTGTGCCCCTTCCTTACTTACCGACATGTCGGTAAACGTCCACTAGCAATTGGACCGCGGCGTCTCTCACAGGTGAACTGGGGTCTCCCAATAAGGCTGCGAGACTTGGCACGGCCGACCTTAGCTGTAGTTCCGCTGCCCCGTGCCTACGATTAAAAAAAAATAACAGGCCTGGCAGTCTTGTCAATTTAAAAAAAAAAAAATTAATAAAAATAATATTAATTAAAATATAAACCTTAAACTAACGCACTAAAGTTTAATTTCGAATGTAGTATATTCGTATTTACGACCTTTTGTCTACGTAACAACGCGAGCATGTTGGTGTCGGTGACGCGAATCCACAAGTTTACCCCCTACCAAAAAGTGCTCAACGCGGCTAAAGAAGTTTTCGCTTCAAAAAACAGAACAAGTGCAAATTCAAGAGCGCGCGTGGCTCATGCTTGTGCTAGAGTCCTTTCTGTGTACATTTGTATACGTGTAAATGTGTGCGTGTAGTGCGTATGACTGACCTCTCCGAGAGGCACGCAAACTTACTCAAACTGATATTTTTTATTCAATAAAACTTTAAAAGTGCTTTTGAATCGTTGAATTAATCTACCGCTGCTTCAAAATGCCATTCAATCGAGAAAAACCAGTAAGAAACTACCTGTGGTTGCTCTTTTGAAGAAATTAATCTAAAATAATTACATCAATGTGCAGATTACATAAGTAACCGCAGTCCTGATCATAGCTTAAGCAAGTCAAATCTATGCTCTTTTATCATTTACATAATCTTCAACAGTATAATAACGCCCATAACCACAAGTAAAGTACTATATTTGGTTTTAATTTCAGCATGCCACAGCATAAAAAACTTCAAACAAATCACTCACGAATGCAGCAGTTCAGCGATGCACTTCAGCGCCTCTTCCCTGGCATGTGGCGCCTTGTGTTGTAAAGCCGGCGTCAGACGCGCGAGCAAAGGCCGGGGCGGGGCCGCTCGACTGTCGCTCAGTGAGGATATACACGCCCGAGCCGCGACTCGAACGCCTTCTTTTGTGTCCGCTAGTCTGTGAACATGAAAACTATACATTATTTTATGCACATTTTGAAGTAAAACTTCTTTACGCACGCTTTATTTGGGGAGTAAGCTGGTGAATGCTGGTGAAGAGCGTTACGAAAAGTGTGATCGAGCGAGGCGAACGAAAGTTGAGAGGGAGATATAAGTTAGTGAAGACAGAAAGAGAGAGAGTTACGTTACGTATATTACTGTAAGAAGAAGAGAGAGAGGTGCGGGCACACATTTTCTTTCTCTCTTTCTCTCATAGCCAGTTACGTTTCGTATAATATGTAAATTTTACTTCAGTCGTGTGGTCTAAAGCACACTCGTTTTTTTTTACGAGTTAGCCCTTGATGCAGTCCCTCTGTCTGCGTCGTATTCCTCATTACTGAGGGTCGTGACCCCATTCCATTAGTCAAATAATGGAAGGAGTTTTCTTGGGATACGGTGGGGTCCCACGTCCTTTCGCATACGACTCGACTTACATTATTTAAACTAGAATTCGTAGAGTACGGTAGAAATTCTCAGTATTAGCCCGGTGTTAAAAAGTTGGCAGTGTTTCACCAACCTGTCTTGGAAAGCACATTAAGCCGTCGGTCCTGCGCCTGATCTCTCTCGGGTCGTGTCGGATTTTCCGTCCCATCGGGCTATGAGAGTAAATGAACAGAGAGTGCACCAGTGTGTATATGTATATATACACACTGGTGCACTAGAGTCTAGAATATCTCCCGCGCAAATGGCTAATCTCTATGGAAGTTGGCCGCTGTGGCCGAAATTCGGTCGGGAGGACATTATATTATCCATATCCATACTAATATTATATGCGAAAGTATGTCTGTCTGTCTGTTTGTCTTTTGTCGGGATTCGAAAAACTTAGTTCGTTCATCATAATCTAGTTAGTAATATGTCTTAGTAGTCATCACAACAGGCCTATAGAACTATGTAAACGTTTTCGGTGCGTCTGTTCATCCGGCTAGTGCTAAAACAATGGGCGATCCCATTTGACTCATTAAGACACTGATGCGCATGACAGAGCTGTGACGTCACTTCCTCTATTTAACATGTTTACTGTTTGTTTTATTGCAGCCCAGCTCTTAAACCCGACCTCGCCTACAACATAACGAGCGAAGCGAGGTCTCTCCTAGTCTGAATTACTAAACATAATTTCTTCAAATATAGGATAGAAGCAGGCGATACTTTGCGGAAGTCCACTTGGAAGCGGAAGGAACTCTGACCTTGGTTGTAAAGTGACACTTTACAATCGTGCATTGTCAAGTCAACATGAACATGCTCCGGTGTCGGCGTGAAACGTACGTTGAGAGTAGTTTGGGGGATTTGTGTGTTGTGGTGAATATCGCGGGCTATAAGTGCGGGACACACACTGTACCTGCACATAGATTTACCTATTGTCGCGGATTATGGCGAATTAAACTTCTAGTTCCTTCATTATAATTTCTTCAAACCCACAAATAATGCTAGAACAACTCGAATTCCTTTTTCTTAAATTTATTTATTTTCACTCACATCGCTGTGCGAGTTGAATTGGGCTTTATAACGACGTAACCAGAGTCGCTGATTGTTATAAGGTCGTCGCGGAGTAAGTTTTCTGTACAACGTACTACCTATTCTGTGATGTAAGTTGTAACTAGTGATGTGCCGGATCGTTAAAAAAGCATATCCGCGGATACGGATCCGGATATTTGGTGTCCAGATCCGCGGATACGGATTTTAACTTTTTTACTCTATCGGTGTCGGTGCGCGTAACCTTGAAACTCCCTACGATAAATGTTTGCAATATAAAGGTGCCAAATATTTGATTTTAAGAAATAAAAAACAATCTGAATCGAATTTAATAGTTTTTCATTGCTACTTATTCACCTATATATATAGAATTTCATCTTTGTATTGAAAATTAATAAGGTAAAAGATCCGTCAAAAAAGTAACGGATACGGATACGGATCTTCTTCACCCGCGGATACGGATATCCGGCAAATCACCAGTTGTAACCCACCTGTCAATAATATGCGGCAGTACAGTGGAGACGTAGTGACTGAACTCCGGCCCCATACGCTCCGCTACCGCTCCTATCACCTCCAGACCGCTCTGTGCGACCTGAGAACAAAAAATACAATTAGATTATGCAAACTTTACGCACGGCTGAAGTAGTTAACTACCTCGTTGGTTTAGTGGTTAGCATGTTCGACTGTGGCCGACTAGGTGCCGGGTTCGAGTCTTGGGTTGGGCCATAATATTGAGTATTGGATTTTTCTACACATTATCAGTACTAGCCCGGAGGTAGGAAGTTGGCGGTGTGTCACCCCCGTGCCTCGGAGAGCACGTTAATCCGTCGGTCCCGGTTATTATCACTGACATGATAATAGTCGTTAAAAGCCCGCCAACCTGCATTGGAGCAGCGTGGTGGGTCTAAGAGTGGAGGCATGTGCGGATAATTTCACGGCTCATCTTTTCAACTGGTTTTCATGAAATTTGGTACAGGGGTAGGTTGTAGGCTACATTTTATGTCCCGGGGAAGGACATAGGCTAATTTTTAAGACGGAAAATTAAAGAGTTCCAGCGGGAACCAAAAAACCTCAATCCACCCGGACGAAATCGCGGGCATCAGCTAGTTGTCACATAAACTGTACCCACCTGACATATTTTAAATGCACTTTCTTCTGTTCCAGTTTACTTTAATTAACTCAAAAATCCCGCACTCTTATAGACTATCAAAACAGCTGTACAACTAAAAAAATAAAGAAATAAAGAAAAATCACGTAGCCACCAATAAAGTAAAAAAAAACACGCCGTATAGGACAAAACTGAAGATCTCCGCAACGAAAAGATACAAAAAGATATAAAAAACACAGTATACCAGTCGGTCCGCGCGGTTGAGCACTAAAATGAGATGTAGCCACCTCCCACGCGTTATACACTGGCGGGCTTATTCTAGACTTCTTGGAGTTTTAGCTTTATTTAGAACTAGACTAGACGCCCGCGACTTCGTCCGCGTGGATTGAGGTTTTTCGGTTCCTGCGCGAAATCTTTAATTTTCTGGAATAAAAAGTAGCCTATGTGTCATTCCAGAATATAAATAATCTGTTTCTAAATTTCATCCAGATCCGTTCGGCCGTTCTGGCGTGATTGAGTAACATCCATCCATCCATACAAAGTTTCGCATTTATTTAAAGAGCTCCCGCGGGAACTAAAAAACCTCATACCATGCGAATTCGTCACGAATTTTAGAGAAAATTTGTACTCAATACTCAATTTATTTTTAACATGTAGGACATACAGGTCTCTTATGTTACGTCATGTTTTGACTCTACTACCGGTTCGGAAAGCAATTCTTCTGAGAAGAACTGGCAAGAAACTCAGCAGTTGGAATATCACATCTACTTTTATCTCGGAAAATTAAAGAGTTCCCGCGGTTACCAAAAAAACCTTAATGCATGCGGACGAAGTCGCGGGCATCAGCTAGTGAGCTAGCAAACAAACAAACAAACAAACAAACAAACAAACAAACAAACAAACAAACAAACAAACAAACAAACAAACAAAAATACAATACAACCAAAAACTAAACAGGCATAAAATTTGTTCCAATTTTGGCCACCGGGCTAGATAAGTTTGTGGGATTATAAATATTCGTATCCTATCGTAACATGTTTTTTTATCCACTACAAGTTAGCCCTTGACAGAGATCTCACCTGATGGTAAGTGATGATGCAGTCTAAGATGGTAGCGGGCTAATCTGTTAGGGGCATGGCTATTCGGTTTCTACACGGCATCGTACCGGAACGCTATCGCTTGGCGGCACGTCCTTGCCGGTAGGATGGTAACTAGCCACGGCTGAAGCCTTATTCAGAAAATTCAGAAATTATAAATTCCTAAATTGACCCTGCCGGGGATCGAACCCCGAACCTCCGCAAGTTAAGACAACAGCGCTCAACACTGCGCCACGGAGGTCGTCAAAAAATAGTCCAAAAATTAGTTCCAATTTTGGCCATCGGGCCAAATCAGTTTGTGGAACTATAAATCTTCGTAAAGTACCGGAATCGTATCGTGTGGCGTATTCAAACGATTTCAGAACTAAGTGTGAGATCTATGTAGTATAGAGCGAACTTTGACTTTACCTAAGTCTAAGACATGGTTAAAACGAGACAGATTTATGTTACACACATAAGTCCGTCTCGTTTTAACTCTGAGTAAAGTCTGAGGCCAAGTCAAAGTACGCTCTATATATCTCCGCATAAGAATAAGGCCGCGCGCGCGATCATGCGTACAAGAGATAGCAATCAGAGTGTATATGATGCATGGACAGTTTACAGCCGACAACGCGCACTGTACTTAACCGACTGCGCTGCGGTAGAATGCGAATCTCTTCAATATGTGTAACTAATATTTAGTTTTCATCTTGTGCCGTGTGGGTGCAAAAGCCATAGCTAAATTTTAAAGTATGATTCTATGTACGAGGCACAAGATAAATAAATGATTTTTCTTCCTTTCTTTCTTTCTATTCAAGAGCTCCCGTTTTCCCCTCCTCTTTTAATATAGGTACCTTCAAATCAAGAGTGAATAGGCATCTTGTAGGCAAGCGCGCTCCACCTTAGGCTGCATCACCACTTGTTAGCAAGTCTGATTGCAGCCAAGCGATAGCCTATATTACTAACTGATGCCCGCGACTTGGTCCGCGTGGATTGAGGTTTTCGGTATCCGCGGGAACTCTTCAATTTTGCGGGATAAAAATAAATTAGCCTATGTGTTATTCCAGACTATAATTTATATCTGTGCCAAATTTTATCCAAATCCATTCAGGCGTGATTCAGTAAGAAATATCCATCTTATATCCATCCAAACTTAAGCATTTATAATATTAGTATAGACTAGCGTTTGCCCGCAACTTCGCTCACGTTAAGTTCGATTTTCATACAAATTACAAACCCCTATTTTACTCCCTATTTTCAAAAAATCTGTATGCCAAATTTCAGCCCGATCCGTCCAGTGGTTTGAGTTGTGATTGAGTCAGTCAATCACATTTTCCTTTTATATTATTTAAATAAAATAAATAAATAAATCTTTATTTAGGATTTCATACAACACAGAAAAAACAATAAAACAATTTACAAAATATAGACTAGCAATTCGTGTAGTAGAAAATCCCAAAAAGGGTATCAAACTCAGCGTAATGCTGATATGGTGTAGATTTAGACTATGTTGTGTACGTGGACCCGCCCCTGCTTCGCTCGGGAGAAATACCGGAAAACCCCCAAGGCACACCAAGCCTTCTAGTTTCTCCTGACAGCTGCAGACGAGGGTCTGATGATGGAGTCTCACCTTGAAATTCCCGCCGTTCAGCCAAGTGATGAGCGCGTCGAGCAGCGGCGCTATGATCTCATGGGTCAGTTCCTCCCTCCGCACCAGAGATGCCAGTCTCTCCCCCAGCTGCTGCCGCAGGCGAGGGTCTGGTCGCACAAGGAGCGGCAGCGCCGCCTCGAGCGTCGCCGGTTGTGGGAAATGTGCCATCTGGGTACAAGATACAAGGTAAGTGATAATAGGCATGATGACAGTAACCAAGAATCAATGAAATTATCAATCTATCTAATGAAATAGGATTCATGGTTTATAAAAAAATGTTTATTTTTCTATTTCGAGTGAGATTGCTATTTATTTTGATAAAATAAAATTATAACATACAGCAATCCGCCATATTGGTTAAAACACCGAGAAGCGAATGACGTCACAATGATTTGTTTTCGAGCTTTGACAATCACACTATTGGTCATAGTAGTAACAGACGATCGAATTTGGTACGAGCCGGACAGTGGACTTGGTATGGCGTACCAAATCCGCTAGTCACAACAGACGGCCGGATCTCGCACTAACCGCGTGGCGTACACACAGGTCAGACGTCATGCCTCCGACGTTATCCAAGCGCGCTAAAATTGCGATTGTTGTTGCGGCAACAGTAATGCCGCCACAAACCTCCGTGGCGCAGTGTGTAGCGCTGTTGCCTTAACGTGCAGAGGTCCTGGGTTCGATCCCCGGCAGGGTCAATAATTTCTGAATTTTCCCTGGTCAGGCCTGGTGGGAGGCTTCGGCCGTGGCTAGTTACCACCCTACCGGCAAAGACGTGCCGCCAAGCGATTTAGCGTTCCGGTACGATGCTGTGTAGAAACCGAAGGGGTATGGGTTTAATATAACTGCCATGCACCTAACAGGTTAGCCCGCTACCATCTTAGACTGCATCATCACTTACCATCAGGTGAGATCGCAGTCAAGGGCTAGCTTGTAGTGGATAAAAAGAAAAAAATTAAAAAAAGGCTAGTTTTTGTCCCAGAAAATTAAAGTGTTCCCGCGGGAACCCTCAATCCACGCGGGCATCAGCTAGTGAAGACATAAACTCACCGTTTACGAAATTAAGTTATCCGTTGTAAAATCCAAAATGTCCTTGCACGATACGCAAAGTGTCCACACCCATGTAAAAATCATTGCACACGCGGCGATGCCGAACTCACGTAACCGTCATTTAGTGTTACAGAACCACAATATTGCGCACTAAACGACACTAAACCGCACCAAGAAGCACTAAACAGTTTTCCATATTTTCTTCACACAGGATTTTTTCGAGTGCTGCAACAAAAGAAACAAGTAGTTAAACATACTTAATTTAAAAGTTAAACTAGTGGTTCGCCCCGAACTGAGACCTCGCGACGCCATCTATTGACATAAATGTGAAGTTCTGTTAAAAATACTGAAGCTCATTAAAAATTAAATAATTCCGTTTCCTTACAATATTTATCTAATTTTGGTATTTGTTGCTCAAGTACAGGATATAATTCAAATAATTGATCAAGTTTCAGGCTCAGCCTTTCAGAAAATTTAGAGTTCTGAGGTCAACTTTGGATGTTAGAAAATCTCCACTTTGAAAGTCCCCCATTTCGTCAATTTTGGGGGAAAAATTAAAAAATATATATATATTTTTGGACTCTATTCCTAATTATCTTTAAAATTATATACCGCAACCCTATGTAACTTTATAATAGCTATTTATGCAACTGTATCGTAATGAGGGTCATTTTAATTCGAGTGCTGTTTTTTGATACGAGGCTTGCCGAGTATCAAAATAGGATAGTACGAGAATTAAAATGACTAATTACGTACAGTTGCATACAAGATTTTATCTACGACAAGGACGTCTTTATAATTTTTTACTTTGTAAATTAATAAAAAAGTCAAATCAATCAAATTTGGAAAGTGCCAGAACCCAGAGCCGCTAAGCTATAGGTATCCTATTTATGAAGATAACCATATCGATACAGCTACGACTCATAACGATACAGCTCCCATACAACGAACTGTATCGTTATGAGAAGCAAACACGAAAGAGGGTTCAATTCGATATAGTTGTCAAATTCGAAATTGGAACTTTTCGATGTGGAGTAGATAAAAAATATTTTACTTCGCATTCGCTTATATGAGAGCCCCCCTGAAATAAAGATCGGTTGTTTATTGTTTATTGGTTTTTTGGTTTGCCCTTCACGCCGCAACGGAGTAACGGATCGACGTGATTTTTGGCATGGGAATAGTTGAGGACCTGGAGAGTGACATATATTACTTTTTATCCCGGAAAATTAAAGAGTTCCCGCGGGAATAACAAAAAACTTAAACCACGCGGACGAAGTTGCAGGCATCAGCTAGTTTTGAATATAAATACTTTTAGTTTGAGTTTATAAATGCCCGAATTGACCCTGCCGGTGATCAAACTCGGGGCCTTCCACGTTAAGACAAGACAACAACTCTCAACACTGCGGCTGGGAGGTCGTCATTAATGATTTGAAATTTAGAATAAAGTCGCGAAATAAAGTGAAAGGTGTGACAACACCCTATGACCAACTACCTAATTGTCAGGTGCGAACTCGGCCTAAACTAATTTATCAATCAAGCGTATAAACTGCGTGGAAGACCTCGACGCGTTCGTAAGGTCAATTCTGTTTACGGGCTCCAAGATAACAGAATATGACATCATATTGTCTTTAGATGTGTGAATTCTAAACAATCAGTGATTTCGTTATAAAACTGGGGCTGTTAGGCGCAACGTATACTAGCTGTAGTAAAGAGTATTAAGTTTTTAACTGCTTGTTTTTTTTTTTAACCCTGTGGGGATTTGACTCGCCCCAGCAATGCTAAGAATTATTTATATATTGTAAATTAAATTTATCAAAATAGCAACCACTGAGTTTCTGGTTGGTTCTTCTCGGTAGGAATTACATTCCGAACCTGTGGTAGATTCACTCGACGATTCAAAAGCACTTGTTAAAGTTTGAATTTTGAATTTTGAATCTTGTTTTTCCGGGACAAAAGGTCGCCTAAATTCATCTTGGACATACAACCGAGGATGCCACCTATCTTTTTTTTTATCCACTACAAGTAAGCCCTTGGCTGCGAGCTCTGATGGTAGGTAAGTGATGATGCTGTCTAGATGGTATGAAAATTATGTACAAGAAGTGGCCCGTAACCTGGCCTACCGGCAAAGACGTGCCGCCAAGCGATTTAGCGTTCCGGTACGATGCCGTGTAGAAACCGAAGGGGTATGGGTTTAATATAACTGCCATGCCCCTAACAGGTTAGCCCGCTACCATCTTAGACTGCATCATCACTTACCATCAGGTGAGATCGCAGTCAAGGGCTAGCTTGTAGTGGATAAAAAAATTAAAAAAAAAACTGTTTCTATCTACTTAGGATTTTATACAACATAAGAAATTATATCGATACCGATCTGAGAACTAAGTTGTGCGAGACACTTATATTATCCAAGCTGAATTATTGCATAAGTGTTTATGGTCCATGCTTACTTCAACGTTCCATGCGACTTATTCAAAGAGTCCAGAACGCGTGTGCTAGATTCTGCTACTATATTCCTCCCCGTACCCATGTGACTCCCTATTTAAATGATGCCAATATACTCAATATGAAGTCGCATATTAAACTGCATTTCAGCACACTATTGTTTGGTGTTATCAAGAACAAAACGCCGGATTATCTTTATAATAGGTTATCTTGGCAAACGCCAGCTTTTAATGCTCGAGGGCCACTAAATAGGCTGACTTGGCCACGTCATAAATCAGCAGCTTTTCGTGGAAGTTTTCGATATCTGGCTACTAAATGCTGGAATAATATTCCTCCTCCGCTGAGGAATCTAAGCTCAGTTCCCGCGTTTAAGAGCACATTAAAAAAGAAACTTTTAAACGATCAAAAACAACAAACTTCAACTACCTAGTTCCAGGTTATTTAGCTTGGTGGTTTGAAGCTGCTATATGTACTCACAGAATATGCCTATTATATTTTACTATACTTATTAATCTATTTTTTATTACTATCTTTAAATCGCTATCTCTAATATTTAGTTTTACACACTAGGTAAACTCACTGCGGAAATAATATATCTTATTTTATTCTATTTTATCACACTCATCCCGTTACTGCAGACGGCTGCGAAGACTGTTGAGCTCGCGCGTGTCACTCGTTTGGGTTCCGGCGGAATACCAGGTTTTGTTTTCAAAACCTGCAGCATCAATGCTGAGTCGGGACCTTTTCATCTTGTGCCATGTGGGTGGAAAAGCCATAATTTAATTTTAAAGTTTGATTATATGTACGAGGCACAAGTTGAATAAATGATTTTTCTTTCTTTCTTTCTTTCAAATTAAGTCAGAAACGGCTGAACTGAGTCTTAACTGGGCTTGTAAGGGCAAGGCGTATGCAAAATGTTAGTTAAGTATAGAATTACTTACGTAAAAACTTACAGATGTAATTGCGGCCTAAGACTGCGGCTCATAAAATGATTTAAGTGAACTAACTATAAAATTACTTAAATAGTAGTTAACCATCGCTAATCAATTCAAAATGAAAGTTCATTCACACGATATCTCATGTAGGTAAGGTAAGGTGTTTTCCCACGGTTATTATAATATCATGGCTATAGCTAAGGTGTGTGCTTATTTTGGTCTTATCTGTTGAACATCTTTTAAGTTTTGATTTATTATCTCTTCGGCCCATTCCTTTTTTTTCGCATTTAATATGATGTGTTAGGCCCTACTGACCGCTGCAGCGTCACCGGGGGGTTAGGAAAGCGCTAGGCGTCGCCGACAAATGAGCCCTAGGGCTCAAAGACATCGAGGGGACAACGTCTTCCTAAGGGCGCCTCCTGTGAGGCTCGGACGACCAACGTTATCGTAAACCGCGTTTAGGATAACGTTGGGACGAATGGGAGGTCGGTCGGACTAGACAAGTTGTGTGGGTTTTCTTGTACATAGAAGGTCCCAGGCTTGATCCCAGGCGAGGGATACTTCTATACTTAATATTATAAATGCGAAAGTTTGGATGGATGTATGGATATGGCTGGGTGGATGGATGTTTGTTACCCAATCAAGCTGGAACGCCTGAACGGATCTATATGAAATTTGGTAGAGAGACAGATTAGTCTGAAATAATACGTTGGTTACTTTTTATCCCAGAAAATTTAAGTGTTACCGCCTCAATCTTCGCAAAAGTTCGCCTTTGTACGTTGCATTTTATGTGCAACTAGCTGATGCCCGCGACTTCGTCCGCGTGGTTTAAGTTTTTTTGATTCCCGCGGGAACTCCTTTTAATTTTCCGTAGCCTATGTCACTTTCCAGGTTCTCAACTATACCCATGCCAAAAATCACGTCGATCCGTTGCTCCGTTGCGGCGTAATTGAAGGACAAACCAACAAACCAATAAACCAACAAACCAACAAATAAACACACTTTCCCATTTACAATATTAAGTATGAAGTATGATAAAGACTAAAAAAACAAACAAGCCAAGAGTGAATAGGCATCTTCTAGGCAAGTGCGCTCCAACCTAGACCTCATCATTGCTTAATATTAAGCATGATAGTCGTCAAATTATAAGTTACCTATAAATATATATTGCACTCATATATTATATATTCATAGTTCCATCCGTGACTTCACTTTTAAATCAAGGTTTCCAGTGAAAACCAGCGCTGCAGTCTGCTGCAACATAAAGCTGAGATGGAAACCTTTATTTGGTCATATATCGCTATACATTTAATATTAATTATAATTAGTCTAATGTGGTGATCAAATAAAAAACATTTTCTTTCTTCTTTC
This sequence comes from Erebia aethiops, assembly GCA_923060345.2. NCBI lineage: Eukaryota > Metazoa > Arthropoda > Insecta > Lepidoptera > Nymphalidae > Erebia > Erebia aethiops. Next base: position 785,234 of record OV281087.1, on the reverse strand, counting down.
TTTCTTTCTTTCTTCAAGTGCAAGCCTATTCTGACCAAAAAAAATTGTGACATCGATTGATGCATCTTTTACCGAATGTAGGATATCACAGTTTTAACACAGTTTTAAATATGTTATCAATGAAAACACAAAAAGTTAAAGTTGGTAAAGTATAATTTGAGTAACCTAATCTAGACGAATGATTATTTTGAATTTCATTAGTCACATAACATGATAAAACTACATTTACTTAAAATACCTTTTAAATTTTTTAGATTATCACAGATAATAATTTAAAAACATATCGTCTCTTATATATAAATACAAATAGCTGTTTATGAGTCTTGCTAAACTCAGCAAAGGCCTGACCGAATTTGATGGAATATTTTGAGTGTGTTTGAGTAGGGTTCCGGAATGGTTTATATAATTCACAATTGCACCCGGTAGATTATGCTGCAATCAGGATCTAGGTTCAAGGCAGGACGTCTGCTGGGCCCACTAGTTACCAAATACTTTACAAATACCTAAGTAACTTAAGTAGTTACTAGTGAAGAACTTTAAAATAAAATTGAGGCACTCGGCATTGCACCAAGCCAAGTTCTTCAAAAGCCTATCAAAGAATGTGGTCATAATTTTGATCTCAATAAGGCTAATTCTGTTGTACACAATCTCTAATGCTGCCTCTTTCCGCAGGAAGTAATCTGAAAGGGATAGAAATAAAAACAGAAGAGCTGTCAATTTAGCTTGGTTCAGCGATAGTGTACAAAAGAATTGACCTCAATAGCTACCTACATAAATTGGCCAATAATTTAGATATAGAATTTCACATAATAATGTTTTGTCTGGGATCTAATTTTTTCCCATTCATAATACAGGCTGAGGAAAGGAACAGCACTAGATTTAGTCCTGTCAAGTTTTAGATTTAGTTTAGTTTCAGAGATTGTGTACCACAGAATCAGCCACATTATCTCTATATATAGCATGTGAACAAATATGGCTACAAGAATTTTGCCCAACATAGTCTTGCTTAAATAATTATTGTAGTCCCAGACACCTACATGCATTTTTATTTATATGGCTCTTTATCTATATAAAGGTTGGTAAGTACTTATGTAATTGTATTCTTTTATTTTTTGCTCCTAAATCCTAAGGCCAAGTTCCCACTGACAATAAAACTTGCAGAAGTTAATCAGTATGCCAAACTAGTCAGTAAAGCTGTCTCAATCATTGCTACAATCTCAATTGACGAGAATGGTGAATTAATGGTATTCTTGGTGTGACAATGGATTTTGGCAAATAGCGATTGTAACGAGAACAAGTAACCATGTTGGCTTCGGTAGACAGAGAGAGATAACAGGTAGACATAATTTTACTCGTAGTGCGCATGCTAGGCATACTGGTCTTAGAAGCCCACGACAATCTCAGCCAGGTTAAATTGTATTAAGGTGGCCTGAAGTGCCAGTCACTTGCACTATAAAATCATTTGTTGTAAGTCAATTCTACCTTAGTTTTGGCGACTAAAACTTGCAGGCGCCTTGACAGTCTTCTGCAAGTTCTTGTTGGTTGACAACCTTTAACAGTTAACACTATACTTATTGGCAGTAGAATTAGTCTAGTAGTAGTAGTTTCAGTAAATTATGGAACCAGCTTCCATCTTCTGTGTTCCTTTGTGATTGCAATATGGGGCTCTTCAAAGGGCGAATAAACAAATTTTTAAAAAGCCGACATTGCATTGGCAGTTCCTCTGGTGCTTCAACTGTTCATGGGCGGCAGTAAGCACCTAACATCAGGTGACCCGCCTGCTCGTTCACTCGCTATATATATATATGTCACTGTAAGATTGTGAAAACTGTTAGATTGTAATCTATCTAGCGAGATTGTAATCTGTCGAAAGATTACAATTTAACGCATTATTTTTGGTAGATTGTAATCTATTAGGTATATTAACCCGATAGAACCGAAGTGCTGTGCACTACTTAATTATTTATGTCGAACCCTAACCTAACCTACAAGAAAGAGACAAGAAAACGTAAATACAATGAATATTTCAAAAACTGACATTCAGAACATTGAACGGTTCACAATCTGTCGACAGTTTACAATTTCGCTAGTTAGATTATAATCTTAAGGTTTTTGCAATCTTACAGTGACATAATATACTATATATAATAAACAGAGTTTGTCATGATAAATAAACACAAAAAGTTGTATGTTTAATTCTGACTCATTGGTTAATTGATGCTCAGGACATTTTTAATGACAGAAAGAGTAGGCATGGTACAATTTTATGTTGTTGTAATGAGTGACTAAGTGTAGTAAGTAATAGTCATAGAAAATAGAATTAGATATAGTTTACTAGAACCAACTTTTTCCCTAAGTAGATAAAGGGTTTTCCTCCTACAATAATTACCTAGTTAACTAAAGTAAAGGGTCAAAGAATAATATTTTGCAATCATTGGACAATCTATTGAGGCTGATATGTGTGTGTTGTGCTTCTTCTCATACCAGAGTGCATTAGGAACTCTCATAATGTTACTTTTACTTTTTGTTAGTTTACATCATTAAGTACCACCATTATGTCACTAAGGGAGTGTACTACCACCAGCTCGCTGGACCAATGACTTAACTATGGCGGGAAGAGGGTGAATGAGGAAGGGGTAGGAGCATATTTGGTGGTGCACTCTTAAAAAGGCCTATGTCAGCAAAAATTTCTAGAATGCTTAACACAATTAATGTGGTTGTGTCTAAACTTTGAGTCTTTGCTTATTTAGTAATAGAAACTCTTTGGAATAACATCTCTTTGATTTTATGAGTCATAAGCCTTTGTCAAGGCTTGATTGAGATATTTTGAGTCTCATTATTATCAACTGGAACTGTTGTTACACATAAAAAAAAAACTGCATGTTTATCAGCACTTTCTAAAGGACCTATGCACTGTTTATATCACATCTAGGCATCGTGATGTCATCGTATGAAGATTGAATTGAAAATTCTTGCATTAATTTTAAAATGCACTCATCCTGTTTACTAATGTATCGCAAACATGCTACTTTCTCTATGAGATCGAGGATTATCGACGAAATAACCGTTTAGTGGGATAATTTGCAATTTCTTGGCCGTAAAAATCGTATTGCAGCAACTTTTTATTAAGGGCTGACATTTGACGATTTGCTCAACAAAGCACTGTCAATTACCCAAAATACCGAATTTGATACGCATTGTGTAAAGAAAATGGAATGATAATCATAAAATATCATACGTACGGCGCTTTTTCGATCCAATTCACAAAGATTTCACACAATCCGAAATTTTATATGGCAAAAAGAAACCTGATTGCCATTTAGAGAAATGACCTTTAGCACAACGACACAACACCTTGCACTTGCACTTTTTGACTTTAGATAGTGATAAATAATAGCTAAAACACAATAGGCAATTTAAAATGCGTTTTGTAAGAAAAATCTTACAGTTTCAAAATCACACGGAAAATATTCGGTACATGTATACGCGCATGCCCAACAAAAATTTACATCCTGTCATGGCGTCATAGAGGAAATTTTTAATCTTTTGAATGTTGACAAGCAAAGGTATAAAAATATACAGCTTATAAAAGTGTACTCGTTACTGAGACTCGTTACAGCGGGTAACGTTAGTTTTTTTTCGGTTTTCATATCACAAAGTTCCCACACGGGATTATTCATCCACGCGGATGAAGTCGTGCTCTGAGTTAATACCTGCGAACAACCCCATCAAAATCGATCCAGTAGTATTTCAGAAAAATAGAAGTAAGTAACAGTAAAAATCGGTTCCTCCTTGTGGCCATACTCTTTGTGCTCTTTGTTGTGGCCTATGACCATTCAACATTGCCTTCTCAGAAGCATAACAAAAAAGCACAGAAAAAACTAATCTGTGCGCCAGAGACAAGGTAACTTGTCTCTAACAAGTACTGTGCGCGCTATTTTTAAAAGTTTCATTGGGTTTTCCGAAAATATTTTTAATAATAATTTGGAATACGTATTAAAATTAAATCAATAGATGTGAGAAAAAAATACGTGTAATGTCGTGGGACACCAATAGGAACGAATTTCCTTAATACATAAAGAAAATAATTATTCAGGTATAAATTTTTTATTATGATTTTTGAAGTGAAAGCTTCTTTAGCCAGGTTGAGCACTTTTTGGTAGGGGGTAAAAATGTGGATTCGCGGCGTCAACGACATGCATGTCGCCGACATGCTCACGTTGTTACGAAGACACAAGGTCTTAAATATAAATATACTACATTTGAAATTAAACTTTAATGCTTTAGAGTTAAGGTTTCATTTCGAATAAACTATACATAAAAATCTTACTCCACGCATTTTCGTTACGGACGTTTTTTGCCGACTAGGGTACCTTTCCGCATCGACCCATAATATTCCTTATGGAACTTCGTTCCAAAAATAGTGGCCGCCAAAAATCTTGGAAATAAGTATGGGCATGAGAAACCATTTTCTAGTGAGCACCTAGTGTAGTACCTACCTACTCAAGTTTTATTTTCAAGTTTTCTCACAGTATTGAAAAATATTGTGTGATACACAAATTAGAGTTTAAGAAACTCGTGACAATGGTCAGCCCTCGCCTGGCAGCATCGGGCCTCCGCTAAGAGTATAATAATAATATGTGTTCTGTGCATCGAGCTGACATGAGTCCACTCGTATGTAAAAATCTACTCGCTCTTTTATTATCACAAACTACTTACTAATACCATCTTTGTTCTTACATGGAAAAAATAAAACTGTCGTAAGTAATAAATTTCAAAAAATTTAATAATAATAAAATCCAGGATAATGACATGGGGGCATTTTGCAATGAAATGGGCTCAAGGCTCTACAAATTTTGCAACGCTTCTTCCTATGAGCACGACAAATTGGTATTTCACTTCTGCAAAGTCTTTTTCTCTTACCACACCTGCATTCCTTGCTTCCATCCACTTTATCTGACGTGAGGTCAGTACTGGCTTTATTTTCCACAGTTTGTGTATATTGAGCAGAACTGCTTAACTCTGATATCACATCCGATGGATTAAAAATTAAGAACGACGGTCTTCTTTTGCAACAGGGTACTGTGGAATCTGATAGCGGTCTTCGTGGTGTTTTAGGGTGGGTAGATGGTGATTCTGATCGTATAGAGGAAGGACTTGATTCTCTTATATTTTTTAACGTTGCTGCTGATTTGGACGTTTTTGTTATTGTAATTGATGATGATAAGTTTGGAAATTTATCTCTTTCTTCGTTATCCAGTGATGAAGTTTTGGTTTTATCGTATTTAGTTGATTCTTTTCTGCCAGGAGATTTCGCATCCGTGTGAATTGAACTACCAAACGAATAAGATTGGTTACTATTAGTATACGATTGTGATAAAGTGGGTACTTTCTGCGTAGCTGGTTCCGAGACTTTGTGATATGTCTTTTCTATTGGTTGCCGTAAACTTTCATTTTGTGATGATTGATTTTTTTGTTGCGTTGTTCTACCTGATATTGATGATGTATCATTCGGAACCTGCTTTTCAATACTTTTTTGTTGTCCTGACCTATTTTGCTGGTTGTATGGTGGTCGAATTGGATAACTAAATCCATGGGACTGTGGTATGCTTTGCTGATCACTTGCTGCTTTATAGGAACTGTCCTCCGAGTTTGACTGTTGCATATTGATGTCTTGCACAAATGTACTATCTTGCTCTGATAATTTTGAGAACAGTTTTGGCTGGCCTTGTAAATATGGAGTAAATGACTTTGTAATCTGTCTAGATGCTGTGTGATCTACTATAGATTGATCTGCAACATCGTTTTTGCCGATGCATGATGAGTTACATCCAGATGTTTGATTGGGTTCAAAAGACTTCTCATTATTTAATTCCTGGTGTTCTCTTATAGAAGAAGTTAGCACAGCTCCCCTTTTAAAATCTGAGTAATTTGATTCAGATTCCATGCTGTTATTGGCACATTGGCCACTGATTTTCAATCTTTGTTTATCTCCCAATTCAGTTTTGTGTAATTGGTTTATTTTAAGAGCATTACGATCTTTAGACGTCACTGATAGTAACGACATCCATTGTCCATCTTCAGGGTTCTGATCTTCGTTATATCTAGATCTTTCATGCTGTGCTGGAACATGGGCACTTTGATAATGCCTTTGAGTATCATCAGAAAATGGTAGTGCGTTGACATATCTACTTTCTGAAGCAACAGAAGTTTCTGTTTCTGGAAGATTTTGTAAATTTTGGACTAGTGAGTTAATTTTTTCTTGTTCAACACTTTCATCTAATTTCTTAAGACATTTCGCAATTTCATTTTTCATTTTATTAGAGTTTTCCGATGTGTTGCTAGCTTTTTCCAATTCATTTAATCGTTTCGCTAAAGTAGATATTATTTGGTTTCTAATATGTAACTTATCATGACGATTACATAAGGAGTGATTATTAAAAAAATCAGTTATTTGAAATTTTATTCTTATTTCCTGTATTTCTTCTAGAATGGCTGCTTTACTTGGAACTAGAACTTTATCCATTTCACAAAGCAAGTGATTTCCTACCATTAATGGATTATGACGTGTATCATCGTTTTGACAAACTTCTGTAAAATATTTCTCTACAGCAACATTTAACATCATTTTATAAAGACTGCTTTCTTCATCATACCTATGGTAATTGTATAAAATAAAATAGTCTATGATATCATCTTTTAAATTAACATATAAATCTCTTATTTTAGGCGTTAAGTTTTGTGGTTCCTTTATGAATGTATCCACAATGTTCTGCAATTTTTGCTTATACTCATATTTGGCTTTTGCTTTTTGAATAAGAGGTTTCACATCCTTAATAGCATCTTTCAATTGTTTTTTTCTTAGATTCTTACTTTGATCAAACTCATTAGAATTTGGTAAAGTAGATAATAGATTATCTAGCTCATCATCAAGAAAAGCGTCATATAAAAAATCATTGTTCAATGTTTCAGGATTTACATTGAGTTCACTTATTTTCATAATAATTTTGGTAATAAGATTGTCCTTGATCGCTTTTGTATTATCTCTATCTTGGGGAGTATTTAATGGAAGTGGTAGTTGTTGACACCACATCTCCACAATATTCATGATTATATTTGCTGGGTTTTTGGGTTTTGGTGCAGATATTTGACAGCAAGTGGGTGAAGCAGGACATTGTCTATTTTCAGTACTTGGACCAGCAATTTGACTAGTGCCCAAAACTCCCTTGCCCTTTATCTTGTTTTTATAAATAACAAATTTGTCTATATATACACTTTCATTGCGTTGAGTGCATTTTCTATTTCTTGAAGTTGATTTAAGTCTTTGTTGTAATTTGGAAGCTAATTTATCAACATTGTGTTCCGGAGCTGGTAATAATGGTAATTTTAACAACCACTTTATAATCTCTTTGTGAATTTTATCGTCAGGATTTTGTTCATACTTTTCCATTCTATGAATCCGCTTAGCTAACATAGCTATAATTTGATCTCTCACTAAAACTTCACCATCACAAGAAGCCCCTCTTATAGGTAAGGTTTCAAACCAATTCTCAATTTCACACCTTGTTTTAATTTCTTCCACTTCTTCGGCGATTGAAGCTTCATTTGGAAGTGGAACCTTAAAAAGTGCACTGTACAACTCATTATAGATTTGGTCTTTAGTTAGTATGGTGTTCTTTTTCTGCACGCTGTAAAAATATTTGTCAATTTCTCTTTTAATTCTTTTTTCATATTTTTCCTTAACATCATCATAACCATAGTCAAAATTTTCAAGAATGAACATAGATGCCAAACGATCCTTGTATATTTTAAAACCCGGACTCTCTTCTTGATAAGATTGAACAGGATTAGGGAGTGACACTTCTATTGTATCTTCCAACTCTTGCTTATATTCAGTACTGGAAGCCTGTTCTCTAATTTCGATTCTCTTTTCCATAATCGCAGTAACTAATTGTTGCTTGAGATCATCTTTTTGTATTTTAGGCGTAGTGTTATGTAGTACATTGTCAAGCTGCTCATCTATTTCTTCAGACAACAATTCTTGGAAAAGACTATTATTAGTGAAACACTTTGGATTCATATTAAGATCACTTATTTTTTTAAATATATTAGTAGCAACGTAGTCTTTTATTGCATTACTATTTGTTTCATCTTCTGTTTGAACTGGCAGCTCAGCGCACCAATTCTCTATTGTCTCTACAATAGCATCCCCAGGATATTGAGATTTATTACTAGCATTGGTTTTACAACATGTGTAAGGAAATTTACACATTTCATTGGAAAACTTTGTTGGACTAGTTTGAGAGATTTCTCGTCTTTCCAATTTTTGTTTATTTACCCGTTCCATTCGATTAAATAATTGTTGTATAACGATGGATTCATCGATTTCTTTACTCGTATCTAGTGGAAGTTCTGATATCCATTGAATTATGTATTCTGATAAAATTGTATTTACATACGTGTTATTAGGATCATTAAATAAAGCTTGCCATCTTTCGTACATTTTTTCTGCAAGACTACTTATCAGATTTACTCTTGAATCCCTGGAAGGTTTATCCACGATTGGCAGTAGTGGTAAATTATTTAAGCAATCTGTAATCTCTTTTGCATAGTCCAGTTCGAAACTCAATCTTGTTATTGGTTGGATTGTCTCTTCGGCTTCATCAGCATTTTGAGGTGCAGGATTTTCACTTTTCAATTTAGCTATTTCTTCAAAGAGTCTCGCAGACAAAGCTTCTAGCTTTAATTCGTCCTCACTGAGTTTTTCATAATTCTCGCGAATATATTCTTCAATAAAACCACTTAGCTGTATATCTGGTATATTTGTACTGTTTATTGAAGATATATTGGATTTACAGTTTGCTATTTGACAACATGGGTGAAGGCGGCATTCTACAATTTTCTCAACTAAATCATCAACTATTACAGTCATATTTCTCTTATGATACGTAGGTACTGGCAGCTGGTCTACGTATTTATTTATGGTCGATGCAAGATACACATTATATTCCATTCCCATCAGATTTAACATTCTACTTTCGTCGAAGTCACTTAAATTTTTGGCTAAGCAATTCACAAATTCAACTCGAGATCTATTATCTGTTTTATTATATGTTATAGGTAACGGAAGGATTTTTAACCAATCAGATATGATACTTATATAATTTAGCTCCCTGGATAATCTATCTGGCGTAGACACTATATGCTGCTGATTTTCAGCACAATAATCAAGTTTTCTTGTAGGTGCACTTAGTTTTTGGAGCTCAATCTTTAGAATTTCACCAAATACTTCTCTAGCTATTGAATTTCCTACATCGGAAACGTGTTCGATGTATTTTGTTATAAATTCCTTAAAAGCATTTTCAGAGTCACAGATATTATTTGAGGTTAATTCGCAGCAAGCTGAGGATACAATGTTGTTTGCTACATCTTTCGTTTCATGAGAAAGTATGTGCTGATAGTGATCATTTGAAGTTCTTTCTCGTATGAAACTATTTATTCTCTCTGTAAGTTGTTCCTTAAGAGAATCGAATTTTTGCTTCTTATTTGGTTTTATTATTTTTGTCAACCACTTACTAATTTCTTTCGTTATATCTTTTGATGTATCTTCTGAAGTGTTCAGAATATCTAAAGCGAACTCATGTATGTGTTGATTTCTTCTTCCTTTGTCTGGATTGATGAATATTTTGGATGGCTGATTGTTAATAAGTATTGAAATTTCATCCTCTAAAATATCCTCAGGTGAGAGTGTTGCTTGAGAACATGATGTCATTTTCATAAACTTATTTATTTTCTTCATTTGTTGGCTCCCATGTGCTGGAAGTGGTACATCTGTAAGTTTTTTCAAAAGCTTATCGACGTATGGCTTAGCATTATTAATATTATCAAAATACTCGAATCTATTAAGCCATCTATAAATGAAGAAAGAAATATATTTTTCTTTTTCGGTCCATGTTTGTGGTGCTACCGCTTCTAATTTTACTTGATCCATGATGTCAATTGCTAGACTATTGGTTATTGTTTCTTTGATTATTATGTCTTGCGCTTTATTACGTTTCTTTGGTAGACTGTTCACCCATGCTGCTATCAATGCAGAAATACGTTCCTTATAAGCTCTTTCCTCCGTATTTAGTTTAGGCTCACTTCTTTTTATCAAATCTGAGTATCGTTGAAGTGACGTTATTGAAACCTTGGGAGGGCCCCGTAGTTCAAGTTCCGATTTATAAACAGACAAAATATGAGACCAGGGTGGTATTTCGACTTTTTGTATTGAATTATAGTCTTCAATACTATCACATAAAACGTATGTCATTTGGTCCATTATATCATTTACTATATCAGCAATTGTGATATTATAAAGTTCAGTTGAAGATTTTAAAAGAACATGTAAATCATCTTTAATATCTTCACAGAAACCTAATCGAAGTTGGTCTATATTGTGTAAAAGTATTTCTGTTATATCATTTGCTACATTTTCAGACTGAGTTGATACATTAACTAAAGCGTCCGTTACAATTTTGTAAAAGATTGGCTTATAGTAACATTCGGTATCTATATTATAGGCAGTTCTTTGATCAATACAGTAGTATGAATATTCGGTATTGCTTCCTGAATGAGGTGCTTCGCTATTTGCTTTTTCTATCAGTAACGTAATTGCGAGACTTTCTACTAATTTGTTAAAATATGAACCATTAGTAGCAACTGCAACCATGAAGTAATCATATAAGAAATTTAAAATCTCTGCCTTCAATAGTAATTTATATCGAGGCGAATTCATCTTTTTAATCAACAATGGTCTCAAACGGTTAAATAGAACATCAGTTAAGATTTTTTTATCATTTTGTTCAACACTTCTCTCGCTTTTTTGAATAACGCGTACTAACCACGTTGATATTTTTTCTTTGCAAATATTTTCGTTAATTTCAATTTTCTGTTGTCTATTTATTTTTAAATTCGGTTGCCCGTAAATTTGACCGAAATACGGCCGCATGTTGTGAAAACTGTTTTGAACTTGTGCGTCTACAAGTTTTTTATCATCGGAATGCTTATTATATATAACAGGTCTATTTAAAGTTATATTACTGTCATTTAAGGCACACTGGGGCGTATTTGTTCCAATAGTTTTAGTTTCACTGTCTCTGAAATAACTATTGTTAGGCGTTTTGTTGTTTCTAAAATAGTTATCACTATCATTAAACTGGGTTGTGTTAGCAACACTATTTCTGCCTTTTGATATCTTATAATTTTCATTTTGTCTAACAAAATTCCTTGTGTTCCTTGTTATATTAATTTTTTCATTGAGTTCGCATATTTTGTGAATAAGCTTTAGTTTAAGAATGTCCGATGAGGCATCACGATTCTTTACATAAGGACTAGGTGGCAGTGAATCTAAATATTTGCTTATTTCATTTGATAGTTTCACATCGTAGTATTCTTCGTTGATTTCATGCTTAAGGCTATCTAATTTATCTATAAGTTCATTAACTATGTTTTGTTTAAGGTTTTCAGCGCTTGGATTTGGATATTTGGGTAAATCTTCAGCCCATATTAGAATTTCTCTTTGTAATGCTTCTCTATAACTTGGTTGTCTGAGCGGTTTCAGTTCTTCTACTGTAAGATCTGTTGTTGACGATTGTTCATCTGAATTCACTATTGCTATTGGTGTTTTTGACGGTGTTATGTATGAGCCAGACTGTAAAAAAGAAAGTTTTTTTTATCCACTACTATTATATTGTTATTTAAATAAATAATAAATAAATAATTTTTTTAAAAATTTTTGTGTATATTTAATACTAACATACTTAAGCTTTTAAGTTAATACTGTACTAAAAACATAATATTATGGACCTTAGTCCATTTATATTCTTAAATAAAGGTCTGAATCAAACAAATTTTATTTTATTTATTTTAATATTTACTACAAGTTAGGCTTTGCCTGCGATCTCACCTGATGGTAAGTGATGATGCAGTCTAAGATGGTAGCAGGCTTACATGTTAGGGACATTGCAGTTATATTCAACGCATGTCAATATTGGGTCTCTAGTCTCTACACGGCATCGTACCGGAACGCTAACTCGCCTGGCGGCACGTCTTTGCCGGTAGGGTGGTAACTAGCCACGGCCGAAGCCTCCCACCAGGCCAGACCAGGTTAATTCAGAAATTATAAATTTCCAAATTGACCCTGCCGGGGATTGAACCCGGCACCTCCGCACGTTAAGACAACAGCGCTCAACACTGCCCTCTGAGTAACTCAAATACAAGCTTACAATATTAGCTGATGCCCGCGACTTCGTCCGCGTGGATTGAGGTTTTTTTGTTCCCACGGTAACTCTTTAATTTTCCGATATAAAAAGTAGCCCATGTGTTATTGCAGACTATAATCTATCTCTGTGCCAAATTTCATCCAGATCCGTTCAGCCGTTCTGGCGTGATTGAGTAACAAACATCCATCCACCCATCCAAACTTTCGCATAAATTTATAATATAGAAGAATATGGTTCCTGTTTCAGAATTATTATCCTTACTAGCTGATGCCCGCGACTTCGTTCACGCGGTCTAAGTTTTTTTTATTCCCGCGGGAACTCCTTAATTTTCCGGAATAAAAACTGGCATATGTCGCTCTCCAGGTCTTCAATTATAACCATGCCAAAATCACACACATTTTAGGGGTGTCAAGGTACGTGACATAAAACCACGTCATTTTGAAACAATACCTACTGCTTGCGATGGTATTAACCCCGAAGCACTTTACTTACAGAATCCCTAGGTCTCTCATGCTGGCTGCCGGCCGAGGGTCTGAAGGTGGAATGATGCGAGAGGATGTGCTGCTCCAGCCGCTCCTTCATCGCTGGACACTCATCCACGTTGCAGGCCTTTTAAAAATAAATATTTTTATGGTACCAGATCTACGATACTCGCGTGGATTAAGTTTTTTCAAAATTCCACAATCTATTTTAAACTTGCCTGAGCTACTCTAGTTTAAGAAGTCCATTAAAAGTATGCTCCTGAAAAAAAATTATTCTACTGATTGAAGTTTATGTAAATGACAAAGGAGCATGGATTTGACTCGCTCCAGCAATGTTAAAATGAAATTGTAGATGAATTTTTTCAAAAGAGCCGAGTTTTTTGCTTGTTCTTCTCGGTAGGAATGGCATTCCGAACCAGTGGTAGATTCATTCGACTATAATTAAGCACTTGTAAAAAGTCTATTTGAATAAAAAACTTTTGAATTTGAATTAGTGTTCCCGCGGGATCTCCTTAATTTTCCGGGATAAAAGGCCTATCTCCTTCCCCAGAATTTAACCTATACAAAATTTCATTTAAATCAGTCGAACTGATAGGACAGATTTGTCCCGAAAAAATTAAAGAGTTCCCGCGGGAAACAAAAAACCTTAATCCACGCGGGCGAAGTCGCGGGCATCAGAAAGTCAGCTAGCATATTAAACAATCAAAAATTTATTTATTCAATTAAGATACACTATAGGTAACACTTATTGATGTCCGAAACTTATAAAACATGACTGTGATAATCAGTTACGGTAGGAAATGCTACCCTGGTCTGAGAAGAGCCCACAACAAACCCAGCCGGCTTAATTTCATCAAGATTGGTTTAGCGGTTCTTTCTAACGTCCTCATCACTCACATCACATATTTATAAAAAAAAGTCTCCCTGTCGCGTCTGTCTGTCTGTCTGAACGCGATAAACTCAAAAACTTCCGAACCAGAGAGTTATCACAGACTATACTAACCGATCTTTTGGATTCTAGTGCCGGCTCATAGTCATAGTCATAGTCATAGTCATTTATTTATTAGATATAGGTACACTGTAGGTACACTTATTTTCGTCTAAAAATTACTTACTTAAAAAGCATGATGGTGATAATGGGTAACGGTATCTTAAAACTAAAGCTACGAGGGTCCAAACGCGCCCTGGTCTGAGAAGAGCCCACAACAAACTCAGCCGGGTTTTTTTTTTATTTTTATTATCACCATCTCACAAATATTCTTACTAAGGAACTATCAGAGACATTAGAGCAAATTATTGCCAGGCTTCCTTGTCGTTTAAGTAGTCCTTTACATGGTAATAAGATTTTTCAATGAGTTTACGTTTTACATTAACTTTGAACTTATTCAGAGACATCTTCAACATGTCTTCTGGGAGCTTATTGTAGATCCGTTATTGGCTCTTCTCAGATAGTACTTTATTTACTGCCCAGGCCAGAAATAAAGCAATTCACGGCTGAGTAATATTGGGAGGACGAGGCGAGGCCGGGGACTTCCCAAGTGATTTTAATTGAAGGAACCAGCAAACAAACATACTTTCGCATAATTTATAACATGGATAGTGATGATCTTACGATACAAGACTTGATCCTCAAGGTTAGATTCCGTAGATCCATGTGTTTTGGGGTTCCTTAGGACTGTTTTAAACACAACTGTGTTGACTTAATGAAAAATTTCACGTATTTAATTTAGGTTTTCTAAGAAACATATTTTTTCATTTATTTATTTAATTTTAAGTTTTATATATGTTTTTTCACATTTTTGGCATATTTTTGGTTTAAAATTCTTATCAAAATACCTACTGCCATCAAAGTTGCCAATTTGGCAGCTAGAAAGCTAGAAGACGAACAAAGAAAATTGTTTTATATCTATGACTAAGGCAAGGCAAAGCTTTTAGTTTCATCCAAATCTGTTCAACCGTTTCACAATGCTTGCGATATATAAAAAATAAACCTACTACATAAAGTTTTATAAAAATTCTGGCCTTATATATAATCTAATAAAATGCTCCAGAAAAAGTAAAGAAGAATAACATAACTTGTCAAAAGAGTAATAAAATGTCATTTGAATTCTAAATTTTCGTATAGTTAATTCCCTATTTTGAGTCCCGGAAAACGTAGATTTGATAAAAAATTCTTATATTCACTCAAATCCTTCGGGAAATGTAAGTTATTTATGTTATGTTCTTTATCTAGAGGTACAAAGTGATATCAATACTTATATGTCGTTAAATCTCAAAGCCGCTCGGAGTTTGATATCCCTGAGGTATTGGTGAGTCCCGGGTTCGATGATTCGATCCCTGGCAGGGCCAATTTGGGAGCGCCGTGTCTCTGAGAACACGTAAAGCCGTCGGTCCTGCGCGTGATCTCGCTCCTTTCGTGTCGGATTTTCCATTCCATCGGGCTATGAGAGTAAAGGAACTGAGGGTGCACCTGTGTTTGCACACACGCTTTAGCAATGTGCATCTCCCGCGCAGATGGCTAATCTCTCTAGAGATTGACCGCGCGCCGTGACGAGTGGCGACGGCAAAATTCGGTCAGGACACAGGCCAGGAGAACATTAATAATACTATAATGTACTAATATTATAAATGCGAAGGATTAGTTGTTTGTTACTCAATAAGGCCACAGCAGCTGATTGGATCTGCAAATTTGGCACGAGATACATTATAATCTGGATTAGCACTGCTACTTTTTATCCGCGGGAATCAAAAAAACCTCAATCCGCGCGGGCAAAGTCGCGGGAATCAGCTAGTTATTACTATTTTTAACCGACTTTCAAAGAGGAGTACCTCAATTCGGCGGCAATTTTTTAAAAATTAAGCTACGGCCTATATCAACTGACTCATTGTTTGCAGGCCTGTTCCTACTTCACAAACCTGGCACGGCGTTTACCGGCCTGACTGCTACTCTTCGTCGCGCCTGATGAAGATGTCCGTAAGTGTTGCAGGGAGCTACGTTGTTACTTTTTATTCCCAATTTTAATCTCAATATGTGATGATGCAATCTAAATATGGTAGCGGGCTAACAAGTTGTTAACATGGCATGAATAACCCATACCCCATACATTCGTCTTGTGTACGTACAGTGGCGCCAAAAACATCCTTTTAATTTGTACGATTCAATCTGTGGATTCAATAATCTATCATTCTGAGGGACGAGTGTAATTGAAGGATGAGGGGCCCAGTTGTGACAACGCATATCAGTTGATTGCGAATATTAACGTTGACCCAAATCGGTAACTGGGTGGGTGACCGAATATGGTGGTTCAAATTTGGCCTTTTCGTTTCCTCCGTGCCTCGGTGAGCACGTTAAGCCGTCGGTCCCGGCTATTATCGCTAACACCTGATAATAATCGTTACAAAAACCTGAGAGTTAAGTAATTACTCTTAGTTGAGTCGTATGCGGAAGGACGTGAGAAACCATCGCATTATTATCCCAAGAAAACTCCTACCATTATGTGATTAATTGAAAGGGGTCACGACCTTCAGTAATGAGGAATACGAGTCAAAGAGATAATCTATCATTCTATCGTGACGCTCTATGTCTTTCCAAAAGCTTAAAACAATAGTGTGTCTATTCCAGCATATACCCATAAGCTGCGAGTGGATCTGACGCTGAGGTGGTGGAGCTATGGAAGGTGAGGGTATGGTGGCGGTGGTGCGCGGACTGAAGGACGCAGGCCTCGCCGTGACGCTGCTGGAGTCTGGGAGACAGTACACTCTCCTGCCTGACGCTGGTAACTTTCTAATTGTCTTAACGTTTTAGTTCTACTTTTAAAATGCCCGACTAGTTTTGAACGCGTTCGGGGCCCTTATTCATGAGCCTGCTTGCACGACGCGGTCGCTGTCTGACTGCGGGCCGCGTATCGTAAAGCTCTCTGCGAGGGGTGTTGATGTGGAGCCGGAGATGGTAACCCGTCCTCTCCAGACGACTCCTGGTGATCTTCTTCACCGGCGTCGTAAACATGCCGAGCTGACCGTGTCCGGTTCTGTATCGTATTTTAAGAAGCGGTTTCCACGCTGGGGGCAACATCCATCCACCATCACGGTTAAAATTCGGGTGACGACTGATCTCTATCGCTTCTCGTATTTTCCCTAGCCAACACACACGTCTTGTCTTGTACGTAGTGAGTCGTACCCGAACTATGGAGATGTTCCGCTATGGTCGACCCATTGGTGTCCATATTTTTAACACTGCGTATGTGCTCCATCACCCTTGTCCGAGTTTGGGGGCATGCCCAACTCCATTGGGGACGAAATCCAGCGGCCTACGGCTAAAACGCTCCTCCTTCCTCCGCTCAATCTTTCAATTAAAGCCTTTGAATTCCGTCTGAAAGATGGCTGTCTTCAGGCGTTTTCTTGTCTCTGCCTTTCAGTGCCAGTGCCTCATCCTGTCGTGACGCAAGTGAACTATAACAACCCAGAAGCGTACCAGTACGCTGGCCACCAAGCTACACCTCAATACCAAGGGGCCCAGTACGGTCAACAAGGAGCGAGCCAGTACGCAAACCAATCAGCGTGCCAGTACGCGGGTCACCAATCAGGGGCCCAGTACGCGGGCAACCAAGCGGCGTACCAGTACGCAGCTAACCGTGACGTGTCGACACGACGAGAAAGTGGCGTTCAGGCTACAGATGGGCGATATGCTAGCACTTATAGGGTAAGATTTTTGTTAGACTCCTTTTTTTAGGGTTCCTACCGGGAAGAACCAGTAAGAAACTCGGTGACTTTTAAAACTTTTTTTTCAAAAGAGTAACTCTTTTGAAAAAAAATTGCATAGGTAGGTACAACACGTGACTTACAAGACTGCTTAACCTAAGTGTAATCGTGGCCTTAGAACGAAGTTCTCTATTTGTTTGCAGATGATGCACTGCCACCTGACCCCGACCTCCCCCCCGGATCTGGTGACAGAGTTCCCCCCACAGAAGGCTGAGCTCTGTCCTGGTAATACATTACCCCCTTTTTCTCTTGTTTTAGCTGCCTTTTAATCCTCTACACCAGCTTCTGGGTGCTGAAAATGGCGGTTCATTTACATCTGTATAAAAAAGGTAATTAAGAAATACTAAATATTGGATAGAAGCCAAGTCCATGATAATGAAAGAACTAGAAGTTTTATTCGCTATAATCCACCACAGTAGGTAAATCTATATTATGGCACAGTGTGTATCGTGACACAATAAAATATGCACGATTGTAAAGTATCGGTGTACAGCTCAGCTTTTTGCCCTGTATGAAAAGAATTTCTTCATCGATTTTTGGGTGAATTATGGGCTTTTCGTGGCAGGTCGAGAAAACTTCCAAATCGGTGGGCATGGCAGCGGGGAGACGTACAGTCAAGCCACGAGATGCAACAGTTTCAGAGGTGGAATGAGCTGGCCCGATAGAGGTGAGTATAATCCGACAAACTCGTGTGACAGCGTCGCTAGTACACATAATATGAAACAAAATTGGTAGTCATAGGGTAGAATTAGAAGAAGGTAGAAGGCTGCCGATAGAAGTAAAAACTTATAACTTAGAATAATTTTAGTACCTATTAAAATTTTAAATTTCATTATGCTTAAATTAAAAAAAGTCATTTTTAAAATAAAACTTAACATGTAAGCAATAAGGTACGTCATACGTTGACAAATTGGTACCTTTACTCTATTTTGGAACTAGACGCAACTCTTGGCTCTTGGCCAATTTCTAACTCCGGGCTAGTGCTGAGAATTATTTCTTGTCAGAAAAACACAATACTTGTTAAGGCCTGACCTGGGACCTCTTAACTTAGGTATTGAACCTACTTACTGGAGGAACTTAATGTGCCTAAGAGTACGTACCCACTAAGATAATATAATTCCGTTGTTCTTTCCGTTTCTAAATGTCATATTTATGTTTTTGAAACCTTTTCCAGGGTCAGTCTGCTCCCCGAAGCCCTCAGTTCAGCCGGATTCTTTCACTAACTCCTTGAGGAAGTACCCGAACCTATCCCAGGACCGGTCATCAGAGATCGTGGAGAGACTCATCAGTTTCACACAAGCTAAACATTGTGAGCACACACAATAACATTACTATTTTTTTAAGCACCTATAGGATTGTACAGGAGCCATAATATCACCTATATGGCTCGACCGTAACAATAAGATGATCATCCTTCGAGCAGGTGTTGTACTCGCGGACCACTGGTCCGATCGTTCATCTTTGGAGATCGTATATGTCACCGTAAGATTGTAAAATTCGTTAGATTATAATCTAACGGTTTCTATCCCGCGAGATTATAAACTGTCGTAAGATTGTGAACCGTTCAATGTTCTGAGTATTAATTTAAGAAATATTTATTGTTTTTACGTTTTCTTGTCTCTTTCTTGTACAGTTCGCGCGCGAGTTGAATGCAGAGTAAATGTAAGTGTCACCATACATTTACTCTGCATTCAACTCGCGCGCGAACTATAGGTTAGGTTAGGGTTTGACAGGAATATCCAAGTAGTGCCCGGCCACAGGCCGGGCACTTAGGTTCTGTCGGGTTAATATACCTAATATATTACAATTTATCGAAAAATAACGCGTTAAATTGTAAGCAGTATGAATCTTCAATCTTACTCGTACGGTGACATATATATTATAGCGTAATTCAGAGAAAACTTCGTAAACGTTGGTTGGGCTCTGCGTGTTCGCGTGCATCGTACTAGTAATGCCATCTATTGGATTATGTGCTGACTAAAACTTTATTAAAAGCTTTCTGTAAGTACATAGATTGCGCAAGTCAAGAAAATATCGAACAAGCATCCATATTTCTATAATAAAATAAAATAAATTAAATAATTAACTGAATTAATTTAGCCTTTAATTAACTGAAAATAGCACCTCCATACAAATTTTGAACATATTTTTCTAGTAGCTACAAACATCTCACTTCAAATATCTGAAAGCTGTAACTATCACTAGGGCTCTTCTGTGGTTAAATGTTAATGATGGTCTGTCCGCATGCAGCTGGGGATCTGACTACTTATCACCGCTCAAAGACGAGTTATGGTTACGAAAAATGAACAATAACTAGGAAGGGTGATTCTAGTATAGTATTAAAGTATGCGCAGTACCAATGTGAACAGTATTAAAACTGACGCTATTCATCAGACTGTTCACTAGATATTAGTAATACCACTCTTAGATGTGTTATGGTTACCAAAAATGAACAATAACCAGACCATATGTAGCGAACAGCCCGATGAATACCGTCAGTTTTAATACTGTTCACATAGGTACTGCGCATACTTTAGTATATTAGTATGGAAGTGTGGATATAGTAAGGATTATTAAAAATACTTATTTATAATTACATTTAGTAAAAAGTGTTTTTCTTTTAGCGGCTGACAAACACAGAAGCACCGCGTCTCCAACCCGCAACATTACAGACTCGGATGTATCCAATCAGACAGTAAACATGGACGCCTCCTCCAGAAGTGTGAACAGCGCGAAATATCCTCGACAGTATGAAACAGAAGCTGGGAGAAGTAAAAGGTAATAGTCTTCTTCTGTCTCTCTTTCTCTGTCGTATTCCTGTCTGTCTGCGACGCTTTCACGGCCCATCCGATTTTGATGAAATTTGGTACAGGAATAGTTTTTATCCCAAGGAAGGACATAGGCTTTCTATCCCGGAAAATTAAGGAGTTCCCGCGGGAATTAAAAAACTTAATCCACACGGATGAAGTCGCGGGCATCATCTAGTAATACATACCGTAACTAGCTGATACCCGCTACTTCATCCGCGTAGATTGAGTTGTTTCGGTTAAAAAGTAGCCCATGTGTTATTCCAGACTATAATCTATCTCTGTGCCAAATTTCATCCAGATCCGTTCAGCCGTTATGGCGTGATTGAATAACAAACCATCCAATTTTCGCTTTTATAATATAAGTATCTAAGATTATAATAGGAACCGGTGGTCGAGTGTTGACATATCGTAACGTGAAATAAATAATTTCATTTCATTTTAATGATAAAACAATGAGCCCTAGGGCTCGAAGATATCGGGGGTATGAATGGTTCTATATTATAGAGGTTTATTTACGTTGAAATTCGTATTATTACGTAGTTACGTTTAATGTGAGAGGTACAAATCGAAGCAGGAGACGTCAGTTAGGTACACCATTATAGCAAGCAAAAAGGCAACTGTCCTTAGAAGAATCCTCAAAAAAATGTGGGATTCATCGCAACCTAGAGCACAGAAAATGGATGATGTGATCGAAGAAATCCACCTCTGCCTCCGCCTCCGTTAACCTCCGCATCCGTGGAGGCAAAGCCCCTACACCTCCGCATCCACCTCTGCTTCCGCTAAGAACGCCTCCGTTACAACCCTACTGTTAACTATACCCTGTCACAGATGCTATAAACGCCATCTAGGTAACGCAGTGGTAACCGCTACAGCAATTTTTCAGGTTAGAAGAATCACCAACTCGAGAAAGATCTAGAAGAGGTCCAGTGGATCAGGACACGCTGGAGTCGTGGAGAAGATCCACATTCTGCAAGACTAACGATGTCCGGTACCTCCGGGATGTGTCCAGGAAAGCCCGGGATGGGATACGGACCTTGTCTCATCAAGTAAGAAGATATTTTGACTTGGATGAAATAAACACGGGATAGGAAACGTAAGAAAAATGTATGAAATCACGTTCGACTAACTTTTGAGGGACGATTGACCTAGTTGTGACAACGCATATCAGTCAATTGCGAAGGTTAAGCAACGTTGAACCAAGTCGGTAACTGGATGGGTGACCGAATTTTGAGGTTTAAATTTGGCCTTTTCGTTTCCTCCTTGCCTCCGTGCCACGTTAAGCCGTCGGTCCCGGTTGTTATCACTAACATCTGATAATAATAAATCGTTACGAAAACCTAAGGTCCGGACTCCACCAGAGCGGAGAGGAGACGAGAGGAGAGGAGATGTGATTTAAACAACCAATAGAATTTCGTTATTCCTACATCCCGTCTCCGCTCAGCTTCAGTGGATACCACTGAGCGGAGATGTATCATATTTGTATGGCGCGATCGATGCGGAGATGTGAGCGGCGTGCTGTGACCGGCGCCGCGTTCATCTCAACATCCAACGCTCACCGCACGCAGGTCAGTCCCGCTCTAGCCAGCATACAGTACTAGATGGGTCCTTTCATAGAAAATAGTTGGGCGTCCAACTTGTGTTGCATTCTCCTCACCTGTATAACCCTGTTCTTGTCTCCGCCATAGCACTGTCCCGCTCTTCAGACTAGATGGCGTTATTAAATAAGTTCACATTCTTTGTTTGACAGGGCCCGGGCACGCGTCCCGCGGTTAATTCGTCCAAGTATTTGAAACATGAAATCTTAAGTATATTGAGGCTAATTCTGTAGTGAACAAACTAAAATGACAGCATTATAATTTCAGTCAAATAATCAACCCGAGAAATTGAACAATACAAGACAGAGATGCGATCCGAACATGATGGACAAAGGATTAGAGGCACAATCGGTTAGTTTTACCACATATTCTTTATGACTACTGCTGTAATAAATGAGATAGCTGCACTTGTGGTAACTATCGCCAGGAATAGAATAAGAATAAGAATAAGAATATTTAAGAATAAGAAGGAATCAGGAAGGCTGATTCAGTATTAGGAGGGTTTAGGGCTCTACACTGATGACGATAGTGAAGGTCTGCCCGCATGCTGATAGGCCTTTCACTAGATATGGCAACCACACTCAAAGATGGTTTATGGTTACCAAAAATGAACCGTAACTAGGAAGGCTGATTCTTGTATACCTAGTATTAAAGTATGCGCAATACCTATGTAAACAGTATAAAAACTGACGCTATTCATCGGGCCGATCACTAGATATCACCTCTCAAAGACGCCCTTAGGTACAAACTTAAAATAATGTTTAGCAATTATTAGTCACGTTGATTGCTAATAAATATTACGGAGGCGTAAAATTAATTGCTATCCTATTATTATAACACTTGTTTAATTATAACAATTTTAGTTTTCCTATTCTATTTTAGTATTTGTGTATATATTGAAAATAACAAATGTCACCTTTTAGATCGCCTGTGATAATACTAAAATACTACAAGAAAGCTCTTGATTGTCCTTTAAGCACCATAGATCTTTGGCAATGAAAGGTGTCTATGTCCTGATTGATTCATATACATTTACTGTACTGTTGTATATAAATGATTTATTTTAATATTTACATTAATATACTTAGGCCCACTTGCAGAAGGACTCTTAAATGGATTTAGCTAAATATTTTAATGCTGTCTCTTTTTGGTAATATGGATTTGCCAAAAAGGGACAGCATTACGGTGTTTTAGACCGATATATCTTTAATCAACAGACAAACAAATATTAATAGATAGGTAGGTACGTCATAATATTTTGCCTGATTAATATTTCCATATTCACTGTTTTTTTTAAATTCCTTATTATTTTGTTTCAGAATACAAATTCTGTGAATATGGAAATACAAGGTAAGGAAATGAAATTTATTTATTTGTGGGAATATGGGATGATACAAGATGTTTATACTTAGAACCGCATATTAAATCAGTTATACCTGACGTAGGCACAAATTTCTTCGAGTTACAATAATTCTAATTACTTACTATACCTATTGTATCATCCCATACTTATTCCTACATCATTTCATTTCATTGACCTCCTCAGTTATAAGCGTGGATTGGTTAAAGTGTTGATGAAGATGATGGATTTGGAGAAATTCCAGTGAAATTTTAAACTAGTAGAGGTAGTAGATAGTGATACCGGCTTGATATTAATAACAGAACTTTTTTTATAGCGGCGGTACAGATGGTGTCCAGAGAGGTAGTCACCGTACCACTAGCCGTGCCATCACAGAGAACTGTAAGTTAAACTACAGTATTTTTTTTAAATATCCACTACAAATTAGCCCTTCACTACGATCGGTAACTGATGATCCAATCTAAAATGGTAGCGGGCTAACCTGTTAGGGATAAGGCAGTTATATTTAACCCATATCCTCAATCGGTTTCTACACGGCATCGCACCGGAACGCTAAATCGCGTGGCAGTACGTCATTTTCGTGTTCAAGAAGAGAACTCTTTAGTGGGCCGGTGGTGGGTTGCAAAAACCTGATAAATATGACCGAATAATAATGATTATGATGTTTTTTTCAGATTGCAGTACCACTCACACCATCCCCATCTCCAGCTGAACCGAATTCGGACGACGTCTCAAAACTTTCATCCGAAATGACAATGACACAGTCTGGAAATGATCACCAAGAATCAACCACCATGGAACCGATTAGAGAACTCCAACCAGCAGTAAGCGACATACAACTCAGCGATAACAGACTCAAACTATATAAAGGAAGCAAATCACAGGATGAAATAAGAATGATTCAGAATGAAATACTAGTAATCCAAGATTTACATCTAGGTCCTTGCTGCTCCAAGTTCCATAGAAAATCGCACAGTAGAATCAATAAGAGTAATAAGTTTCTGATTAAATATGCAAGAAACTACGAGAGTGTGTTGAAACATGACAGTAAATTTTATGAGCATAAGTGCAGTCAGTTAACAAATAGTTCTAAAGAGCTAAAACGGTTTCAGTCCTACACGAGAATTTTTCATGCTGAAGTTACTCCTTTCAAAATTTCAGACGAAGAAGATTTGTCAGAGATATTAGATGATTGGTTAGATTTAATACCTATCAAACAAGAAAAATCTCACGGTAGAAAATATGACAAGGAATTTATATTTTACGATTTTATTGATTGCTTAAAATACTATGCTAGCAATCCTTTTGAAGCAAATAGACGATACAAATTGAAATTAGACATTATAAATAGATTGGATACTTTACCTATTGATATAAAAGGTAACAGAGGCGTTGTCTTAAGTAGATTAGCGGATATTTTGATAAATAAAGTGAAGCACATTGATCGCAGGAAGTCAACTAGAAGTACAGATGTAAGAAGAAGAGAAATTAAAGACATTTTTTGCCGTCAATCCGAAGGATATGTACCACCCACTGAAACTGAACTCAAAATCTTTATTTCTTCAGAACTGATCGTATATTTCGAAAAGGCTCATTTAAAAATGAATCGACGCAAAATCAAAGATTTAGAAGATGATTTACTTGATTGTATTATGATCTCTATGGAGGACATGAGATTTGGTACCGATAAACGCGTTAGAAATAGCATTATCAAAATTTTAAGGGACTTTGAATTTTCGGAAAGCCAAGCTACGCATTTTTCAAATCTCTTGGTAACACATTTGAAAGAGTCGTTTGTAAAAGATACTTTACCGTCAAGAGTACGATCTGAAACATTAATTTTACTTCCAAATATACAAAACTTGGAACGTTACCGAAAAGCTGTCACACATAACTCTAAAGTTAGCACAGTGAGTAATAAATATGAAAATAGCAATGATCTAGAAAGCGAAACCAATCAATTATGTAGACAAATAAATGAGTGGCTTTCAAGTCTAAAGTTACAAATTCCGCAAAGTAGAGAAAACGGATTGAGACAAGTTATAGTAAATGATTTAGCTGGAGATATAATAGATAGACACAAGTATTTAGAGTTAAATCCTACAAGTAGAGGATCTGATGAAGCGGAGCTTGAGCATTTAAGATACCAAATATTTAAATGGATTGGCAAACTTGTGGGTGAAGATAATCTTGTACCTAAAGACCATGCTCCGGAATTGATGATGAGGATTCAGGGATTACCTATGTTTTCAAACGGTCACAATAAATCAAATTTATGTCGTGCTATTCATAATGTTAATGATGCTCGTAAACGACCTCTATTTAGTGGGAATTCAAGAAGTGACATCAATATAAAAAAGAATAGGTCTTCACCAAGGATAAAACATGGACTTGATAGTGAAAAACAAAACAAAAATGAAAAAGTTCCATTAAGTGTATCTGTTTCTACCAGCTCAAGAGATTTTAATATAATGACCATGTCACACGCGGGACCTTCAAAATTGGCATACGGTGAAGCCAATAACAAGATTAGATGTAATCAAAATTCAAAAGCAGCATGTTGTGTTGATTTAAATAGTTCAAGCCAAAACGTGAAGTCTGTCGAACAACTCGAGGCTGAATATCAGCGATTTGTAAAAGATTGGGTGAAGCAAGTTCCTATAAAAACCACCAGTCCTGACCATGACGCTGTGGTGGAGAGAGCTAGAGTCGAATTACATAATGGTTTGTGGAAAATTGTGTCCAAGCTGAATTGTGATCCAGCCACTTATTATAATCGCTTTTTTTACGAAGATCTTTTGGATGACGCCATTGAAGAGTTGTTGGACTGCTTACCGCAAACTCCAGAGATGACATCAGTGAGACATTCGCTCAAAGTAGAGTTTATAGAGAAAACAGTTAATATTTACGACCATATACGAGCCCATGAGGATGCTTCCTTCAAAAATAAACTAGTTAAAAATGTTATTTCCAACCTCCGCACCCATGGCATTATAGATCATGAGCATGAAGAATCCATAAAACAGCATGAAGATCTTCAAATAATAAAACTGGTTGAGGAATATTTACTTTACACTAGATTTAAAAACGACAACAAGTTGATTTCTGATGTGTTCAAGAAAAAGTTGTCGCATGAAATTGGAGATTTTGTCGAAGACTTGAAAAATAATCATGACCGGGAATTAAGGAATGTTGATTCCTCTTCTTATAAAAAAGAAATTATGAATGCCTTAGAAAAAGTACCACTGCCATGTGAAAGAACAATAAAAGAAGAAGCTGATGATGTTCTTTTAGGAATCGAAGTGGAACAGTGGTATACGGATTTACCTATTGTTCCGAACGAAGACTCTATCAACATTTTTCACAGGAAAAGGCAATTAGACATGTTGACTATGAGAATCAAAGAAATAGAAAACAATACAAGTACAGATGATTCGGAGACTGCTCTTAGAAATGAAATAACAAGATTTCTCGAAAAAACACCACTCAGGGAAGCTGAAAGGTTAAACACAAAGTTTATGGTAGATGAATTGGTAAACAGAGTTAAAAATATGCAGAAACAGGACACTAGCCAGAATACTAAGAGAGTGGTATTTCAATCTCCTGACACTTATGAAGATTTTGGTAAGAATATCCCTTTTGCCTCGAGTTATAACGAGACATCTCCCTCACATCAAAATCCTGTCATTGAAACCGATTTAACGAATAATACATTTAATCAATCATCAAAATGCGACAAATCATGTGGTACTCAACATTTATCATCTAAAGGTCATGACTTGAATAATCTAACAGAAGAGCCACACGATGAGATACGTAGTCATACTAACGATCCATCCAGTTACAGATGGTTTTCTGAACAAAGACCAACTTCTTCAACGTTTAATGAGTCCGCTGACCAATGGCATACATTAAGAGATAGTCTGACAAGACAGAGTTTATCAAACAACACACAGCATCATACTATTCCAACTTCATCGTATGCACCACAGGAATATCATCAAGATAGTGCAGCAGATAAGTCGATGAACCAATATTACCATCCAAATATAAACTATCAAAGGGATATATCACAAAAAACTCAAAGACAGCCATCTTTAGTAGATAAAGACCCGAGAATGAATTCATTTGAAGATCCTTCAAGTATTCAATTCAGTTCTCCAGGAGTAAGAACAAGTAAAGGAAAATTGGGAGTCAGTCAAGTGGCTGGACCAAGTGGATATAGAACGAGTCAGTTTGAGTCATCAAAATCCTACCATCCAAGCCCTGGCCAAGGTCCAAATGCACCAATGTATTCTCATGATGATCATAGAGGTAGTTTTACTAATCAAAAGGGTATTGCTTTTAAACATAATCCTGAAAATAGAAATTTAGACCAATCTAATAAATGCTCCATAGGTTGCCAGTCCAGAAATGATGCGTTCGGAAGACCTCTTGAAAATTTAGATAATCAAGCGAATAGAATGTTTGATACCACAAAACGTTTGAGTATAGCTACTAACACTTCAACAGGTCGTTTACCTGATTTAGAAAAACCAAGCGACGAGTCCACATCTAGACAACCTACAGAACTTAAACCTAATAAAAGACGTCCTAAATGGTCTATATCAGAAAAAGAAGGTGTTAAAAGACGCTCCAATGACACTGAAGATGATGATGATGATTATCATTGTCGGTGTATTGAAAGATATTGGAAATGCAGACGAAGACCGAAGTATTTGGCAAACGAAGAGTATGATGATTATCCTCCATGTTTTCCCATGCTTTTTCCGTACCCTTGTTTTCTTTAGAAAACGAAGTAGGAATGTTCAAAATAGAAGTGCTTTTCTGTGTGATTCAGCGATGAACTACAAACCGATTTGTGTTATGGGTTTAATTTTATTTAAACTTCAACACAAGTTAACCCTCTTCTAAAGACAGTGTCATCACTTACCAGGTGAGATCGCAGGGTTAAATTAGGAGTGTGACTAAATTCTGAAAATAAGGCTTAAAACTGCAAATTGCATTGTATTATGGCTATGCAAACGTTTTGTGATGATTGGTGTTTGTTTCGTGTAAAATGTGAACGATTTTGTAATCTGAAACGTTGAATATACTTAAAATAGTCTCTTGTTGGTTACTTCATATTTGTTGAAAATAAAGAAATCATTTTTGCTAAACCTTTGTTTTTTATTTTATTAGCTGATGCCCGCAACTTCGTCTGTGTGGATTGGGGTTTTTGGTTCCCTCTTTAATTTTCCTATGTACCTACCTAGCCTATGTGTTATTCCAGAATATAACTATAATCTATCTCTGTGCCAAATTTCATTCAAATCCGTTCAGCCGTTCTAGCGTGATTGAGTAACAAACCGTCCATCCATGATATTAGTTTAGATAGTATTTTAAGCTGACAACTCGTGTGAAAACTACACAGGGGGCCTAGCGGTGCGTTTTTGTGCCTATTCGAGCGCGTTAAAGTTTACGGTCTACTGCCTACGATTTGCATGGAATTGTCAAGCGCTTGATGCCACACAGATGGCGCTTGTTCAATTCCATACAAATCGCAGTTAACATTTTACTTAACCGCAATCGAGTACGCCTAACTCAGTAGGACTAGGAGCAAGAGGAAACGTTGACAAAATCTCCCACATAGGTACATAGGTACCTGTTTTCGTTTAATGTTACGGCTATTTGGGGCTGTATTTCTCGAATTAAGGACTAAGTATAAGGCCCGCTTGCAGAGTCGCCGGGTTACGTTTAACCCGGCGACTCTGCAAGCTCTGCAAGTAGGTTTAAATTTCAAATTTAGGCATAAGTTTTATACAAATTCTGCCAAAGTAGCAGCTAGAACTCTAAGATAAAAGGATAACCTGGCGTTTCTGCAAACGAGCTTTAGTGCTCAAATCTCCAAGAAATGAAATGAAATGGATTGTTCTTTTATAAACATAACTATTTGAGAAAAAAAAATCTGCCTTGTAGAAATAAGTCCAAAAAGTAAATTTTTCAACACATTACGTGGGTTGTAGACCTTAGATGGCAACGCTTCCGAGGTGGTAGACTGTCATTATCCTTACGTATTACGTATTACGTATTATTTATTTACAGGTTTCAAAAATTGTTATGTTTGCAACAACATCGGCACGGTATAGACTGCCATTCTGTTTACGTACGATCTCAAAATAACAAAGAATCAGCTTTGTAGGAATAATCGCACAAATAATGTAGCTGCCCCCCGGACTATTTCAGATGAGACGATTTTTTCCGACTTCATTCACATTATTGCAATTTTCGAACGAATTTCTAATTTTTTGAAAATAAAAGATATAGCCTCTCGCTTAAAAAGTAGCTTTCTATAAGTGAAAGAACTTTTAAAATCAGTTGAGTAGTTTTTGAGTGTATCCATTACAAACAAACAAACAAAATATCTTTCCTCTTTATTGACCGAGCGAAGCGAAGTTCTCTGAGTCTACTTGAGTGAATTTGCACTTTTCGTCTTTCCGTCCGTCCGTCTGTCAGAGCCTTAAAACTTCTGAATTACTGAACGTAATTACTTCAAATTTAAATATGTAAACCGATGGCCTCCAGGCGAATATGGCTTAAAAAGATATAATAGTAGATTATACACCAAGGGGATAACTGGATTTACACTGGATATAACTGGGGATACACTGTTTTATGTCACGGGCGCTACATTGAATCCTGAACGTAACGAAGGACTCTTTTAACTCCAAATTTAACTCCTGAGCGCAGCGAGGGTGTTATAAGTTAATTCCCGACCAAAGGGAGGGAATTAAGATTGAGTCCTGAGTGCAGTGAGGGATTCAAGCGCCCAAGAAAAAAACTGCTTTATCCCGGTGGTGTATACTCTACTTTATACTTCTACCATAACAGTAAAACAAACTGTAACGGTTAGATATTTATTGCAAATCATAGTAAGTAGGATACATAGGTCTAGTAAATAATAAAAAGAAAAGACAAATTAATTAATTAATTAATTAATTAATTAATTAATTAATTTGATATTCAAACTTTTTGCTTTTCATGCTGCCAGTGTTTATGCAGGTACACATACTCCTTGGTTTAAAAACTTTTATGTCAAATGGTACGATCGTTTGGTCGACCAGTCTGGAGCCTAGACTCTGTTGTGCATAGTATGGGGTTGGTCAACTATAGTAGGGCGATCGATCGACTTACGGCCCAAGGGCATGAAGACTGACTTTAGACCCGCAAAAGTATGATTAAAACAGTAGTAAAGGTATGGTAGAAGTATAAAAATCTTTATATAATTTTAAAGATAATTAGGAATAGAGTCCAAAAATATATTTTTTAATTTTTTCCCTAAAACTGACGAAATGGGGGGCTTTCAAAGTGGAGATTTTCTAACGTCCAATGTTGACCTCAGAACTCTTAATTTTCAGGCTCAGGCTGAGCCTGGAAACTTGATCAATTATTTGATTATTATATCCTGTATTTGAACAACAAATACTAAATTTAGATAAATAAGGAAACGGAATTATTTAATTTTTAATGAGGTTCAGTATTTTTAAAAGAACTTCACAATGATGTCAATAGATGGTGCTCTATAAAAGTTTGTTCGTTTTATGGATACAGCGAAACACTAGTACCTAATATTAGTTTAGATAATAGTTTAAATAATTTACTATTCCATTATATAAGATCGTGAAATACATAAATGCTATAAATTCAAGGTTAATCATGAAAAGGCACATAAAATTTATTGTGCAATTTTAATAATCATTGCAAATACAATTTTAACAATAACAATATTTCTTACAATCACAAAAACAATCACATTTGCTTAGAAATCTTTCCTAAAGTACAAATTGCTTGGATACGGACAACCGTTACCGCAATTGGGACAATACTTCAAACAAGCCAAATTGCAATGTGGTCTATAGCCACTGCGTCTTCCTCTACACTTCGTGTATACTCGTTGTCCACAATTGCAACAAGTATCAAGTTTACTTCTAGATCCTATAACTTCAGAAGGCAAATTAATTCTCTGATAAGTCCGCCTTTCTTCAGGGTAGTAGCATGGCGGGGGTGTACAAGGATTTCTATCTGCTAGTGTCCCTGAACTACAACTTCTTTTATCGCAGATTTTATCTATTTGTGATCTTGGATAAGTGTTATTTAATTGTTCTGTCTGGGCATCTTTAGTTGTTTGACATGTTCTTATTAGTTGTGGGGTAGTCTGTGCTACTTTGCTGCATGGGGAACAAGGGGAGCATGGTCGGCGAGCATCTGTCGTTCTTTCTCTCATACTTATATTTGAACCAGTTGAGTCCCAATAGTACTCTTTTATAATAACTTGAGGTGATATGCCTCTATTAATCATGTTACATCTTTCATACATTGACGGACGCGTTTGGACTGAACCTTCGAATCTACCATCCATTTCTGTTTGAATGCCACTTTCTCTTGGCGGTGGACTCACAGATGCATCTCTACAGAGACATCTGGTTCTATGTCCTCTAGAATATTCAAGTCTTCTTCTTATTCTGTCCAAATGAGCTCTGTCTTCAACATTTAGGTTACTCTGTGGGTATTGGAAAGACCGTCGAGCTTGAGTTATATTGTCATCATATTTGCCAATCTTTGAAACACTCAGCGTCCGAGATTTATCAGTAGATTTAATTTTATCCATTAAATTATCTGCCAATTGTTGTAAGTTAATTTGTTCTTTGTTTCTTAGTGGTAGTTTTTGTAACCATTTAGCTATTTCTTGCTTCATTTCACTTTCTTTATTTGGATCAAGATGTTTTTCCTTTTCTAACCCATGGAGACGTTTTGCTAAACCAGACGCCATAGCATTTATTTCCGGATCCTTATTATTGGACGTGTCAATAGGCAAGTTGGGGAGCCAATCTAAGATTTCTTCTTTTAATCTGACTTGTTCTAGTTCCGATCTTACTGTTTCAATATTTGGTACTGATACATTTCTCAAAGCATTATACAGGTTTTTGCTTATCTCTTCAGAATTCATCGGGGTTTCAGGATACCGACTTAAATATTCATTACAAAACTTATTAACTTCATTGAATAATTTCGTTCTGAATTTATCTAGTGCACTCGTATCATCTGCAAAATAATGTAGATTTATAAATGCATCTACTAATCTTTCTTTGAGCAGATCAAATGCGTGCAAATCATCGGCAGATGTCATGTGTATCGATGGTAATGTTTTCGATATGGTATCCCATAACATTTGTCTATACATTAGCCCTGCGGTCTTATCTTGTGTCATAGATTGTGCTAAATCGTTCATCAAATGGTTTTTCAAAGAGTCAGCTAAGTTATTCAACGTATGTGTGCTAAGGTTGTTAAATAATTTAGGTAGCCATTGCAAAATTTCGTTTTTCACATGATAATGATTAATCGTATCTTCAGGTCCTGCTAAATTTTTGACTAAGTCTATAAATACTTCATCTGAGTATGGTTTATTGTATGATCTGGCCAAATCAGGAGGAATATTGTCAACCCATTTTTGAAGACTGTTAACAAGTTTGTTAATATTTCTTGTATCATCTGATCTATTCAGTGGTTTAACTAATTCTGGTACCTTTACGGTAACTAGAGCCTTATTAAGATCATTCACTCTTGATATAATTGTAGGTAAATCTTCAAGATTAAATTTGTTTAATCTTCTAAAAATTTGATACTTAAGATGCTCCAACTCCTCGGCCTCTGTCGTTTTATTATTGGATATTTGTAAATATTTGTGTCTATCAACTACATCTGTAGCTATATCACTGACTAAGTTCCTTTGTTCAGCGCTATCTATTGATAGTTCTAATTGCTTTAACCAACTTTCAATCAGATTATTAAGTGTATTCATATATTCATCGACTTTTGCTTGTCCATCTGATACAGATATGTTACGAATAGGTGACATGTCTCGTGACATGTCTCCTGACATCGAATAACGTCCTGAAGCATAAGATTTTGGAGTTGACGATCCGAAGCCATCTTGTTTATTCCAACGTTTTCTTTGTTGTGGCGCTTGTTTCATTTTACCCAGCAGCTTTTTTTCTAATACTTTTCGTTGTTTTGGCAGAATTTTTACACCCGTATTATTTGAAAGGTGATCAATAAAATGATTTATTGCATCTCGGGTTTGTGTTTCTACATCTTCTTCATCACTATTATTTCTAATATCATTTAATGTATTCATTAAGTCCTCTATCGCAGTGCTCTGATCATCATTAATATTGGAGTCCATACCAGGAATATCTTTTATCCATTCCACAACATCGCCATATATATCAGGACCTTCCTTCTGCATGTGCCTTGCTTTTTTGGGAGCATTATTTAGTTTTTTAACCAATTCATTAACTAAATTCTCTTGGGTCGTAAAACTTAGTCTTCTATGATTTTTTCGTAACCTATTTTGTAACCACTCTGCTATAGTTTCTCTTATATCAACTTGAATATTTTCAGGA
The DNA here is from genome assembly GCA_923060345.2 of Erebia aethiops. Lineage (NCBI taxonomy): Eukaryota > Metazoa > Arthropoda > Insecta > Lepidoptera > Nymphalidae > Erebia > Erebia aethiops. Next base: position 751,524 of record OV281087.1, on the reverse strand, counting down.
TCTTCACCGCTTGATAGGATTTCATCTAATTGTGCAGCCAAATCTTGCAAAGCTTGTTTATTTTCAATTGTATCGGCTCCTGATAATTCTGGTATACCCCGAACCCACTTATTTATCAAACCAAATGTATCTTCATCATTGCTTTTGAGATTACTTTTTCGTAATTCCTGCATTATTTTTTTCGTTAGTTTAATTTTGGTTTTGGAATCAATACGCTCACTTATTGCTGAATTATCTAACAATTCTTTGATTTCTCTCTGTACTTCCTGTTGTACTTCACTATCTTCAAGATCCTTAGGGCTATATTCCCCCATTTTAGCTTTTAAAAACTGGGTTAACTCTTTCTTCTCTGAAGCTTTGAGATCTGACAATTCTGGTATATCTTTTAAAATATCATTAACTTTCTTCTCTATATCACGTTCTTGCTGTTTTGTTGCTATTTGTTTGCTCGCGGGGAGTTTTATAGTACGCAATTTATTAGATAATTTATCTGCTATCTCAGATTTGACTTCGGGCTTTTGACTTTCATATTTGAGTGGTACATCTTCTAACAAATCTAACAGCTCTGATTTTAAGGCTGCCTTATATTCCTCTTCATCTGGAGGACGGTTAAAAGCAATCGGTTTCAGTCTGTTTGCAAACTTCTCTGTAATTCTTTTAATATCATCTTTATTGATGTGTTCAAGGTCAAGTGGGAGCTTTTCAATTTCTTTAGCAATTTCTTCTTCAAATATTGTTTCAGCCGCATTACCTAACTTTTCTATTAAGCTATCAGCAAGTTTTTCCTTAAATATTGCATCTTCTTTTGGATCATTTGGATGCCACATGGGTAATGCATTGAGAAATTTAAGTATTTCTTTTTTAGCTTTTAAATTGAAATGTGATTCTTGAAGTAGATCCTTTAGCGTCTTTTCCAATCCTTTGAGCAATTCACTTTGTCTTATCTTATCTTCTTCACTGAAGTTAGGATATACTGGTATATCAGTTATCCAATCTTTGATATCATTCAAAATTTTTACGTCATAACTTTTTGGGCAGACGCAGGGGGTGGGTTGGCAGAAGCATGCTTTATGCAAAGTACGTTTCGGACTAATCTGGAAATAAAATTAACATTTTTGAAAAATAAATTTATTTAGAGCAAAATATTTAGATACAATTACTAATAGATTTTGCCCGTGACTCCGTCCGCGTGGACTGAGGTTTCCCGCGGGAACAATTAAATTTTCCGGGATAAAATAAAGCCTACGTGTTAAGTCAGGTTATAAGCTTTCGAAATTTCAGCCAAATCGGTTCAATCGTTGCGGCGTGAAGGAGTGACAAACATACACACATACATACAAATTTCGCCTTTATAATATTAACTAGCTGATGCCCGCGCCTTCGTCCGCGTGGATTGAGGTTTTTTGGTTCCCGCGGGAACTCTTTAATTTTCTGGTATAAAAAGTAGGTAGGTACTTAGCCTATGTGTTTACCATCTCTGTGCCGAATTTCATCTAGATCCGTTCAGTCATTCTGGTGTGGGTGATTGAGTAACAAACATCCACCCGTCCAAACTTTTTTTTAGTCATAATTGTTTATTGTTTATTCATTTATTGCATGATTGTAAGTTACATGAGAAGATGTTACATAAATATGGTACATATTACAATCTGCCAAATAATGGCGTGCAAAATTTGGAAAATAATGGAGTCGAACATTTAAAAATAACAAAAATCTGAAATCTTAGTGAACAAAATCAATTATTCTAAGTCTATATAAAATAAATACAAATGTCAAATACTTAATACATAAATGTCAAAATGTTAATATAGAAAAAAGAAAGTCAGAATATTATGTCAATTATCTATAAGTACGATAATAATTAGGTCGATTCATGTAGCATTCGTTTATCGATTAAGTTATTTTGTTGCAAGAATTCATTTACTGTATAAAAATTCTTTGCATGTAACCATTTTTTAAGTTTATATATAAACTGTTTTGTTGGAAGCTTTTTTATTTCCAATGGTATCTTGTTGAAAATTTTTATACACATAGCGTAACAATTTTTCTGAAAGAGTGTAGTTTTTGAGACTCTATCAAATACCAGTTTATTCTGATATCTCAGTGCTCTTTTTCCAAGAAAATCATGAAGATTTTTGAATATGTGCAGGTTTGTCTTTACAAACTTTGCCATTTCCAGAATGTACATACAAGGGAGCGGCAATATCTTAAGCTTTTGGAAAGCAGGCTTACATGAGTGATAGGGTGCCATACTAAGGATTGCTCGAATACATTTTTTTTGCACTACAAATGCCCTATTAACATCGGTTGAGTTTCCCCAAATTATCAGGCCATATCGAAGCACTGATGATACGTACCCATGATATGCTGTAAGAGCAGTTTTGATACTACTTGTTTTAACAAGTCTACGTAATACATATACAAATCTGTTTAGTCTATTGCAAACAGTATTAACTTGACATTTCCATGAGCAGTGCTTGTCTATTTGTATTCCTAAAAATCTACATTCTTCTACTTCTTTTATTTTATTCCCTGCATAGTTAATGTTCAGATTTACATAATAATATTAAGTATATTAGCTTTTATAATATTAGTAGGTATAGATGTAAATAGTAATATCAATAGCTTACAGATAAACTCTCGTACGCCAAGTTAGGTACAGCCCTCGGCTCTGGCAAACGCACTGCAAGATAAACATTGGGGCTGATTCTGTAGTGCACAATATCTAAACTAAACTAAAATTAGAGCATTACAAATATTGCTAACCCTTTCATAATACTTCCTACGGAAAGGGACAGAACTAGATTTAAAGCTGCCATTTTAGTTTAGTTTAGAGATTGTGTTAAATTTAAATATAGTAAGTACAATCGACTGTAATGTAAGTTGACCCAAAATGGCAGTCGTCTGCGCAGGTACATTGTACTACACTACAGATAATGAATATCACTTACGATAGTTTAAACGATAAAATGTACAGAATGTACTAAAAAATGTACCTTGTGTTTCAGTATTATTTGTAGCCACCTAAAACAAAAGTAATCTATAAGTTAAACTAGTAAGTCGCATAGACTACTGCCGTTTTATGCCGGCCATACAAGGGCAGTTTGAAGCAGTCAGGATGTACTGCTTCTAGCTGCGACTGCATAGTGAACTACAGTCTTCTACGTACATACATACATGGAACCGCTCGAGCAGTTGCGACTGCTTCGGGTGGTTGGCAGCAGTTATCAATGGTAGCTTCAAGCTGTTGACTATAACTGCTTAAGCAGTCCGTGTATGGTAGAGCAGTCAATTTATTTGTATGTAGTCGAGAGTCCTTCAAGGGGCATACCACCATACTATATCATCGATTAAAGCAGTTTGATTTTAGCCAAAATTTCTTCCATTAGTACACCTCTGCTCAAGGAATATTCTCTCATAATTTCAAGCCGTTTGGGCTGTAGGTTTTTTTTAAATCTTTATTTATTTTAAAGGGCTTTTATACAATAATAATATGTATATGACAGTCCTATTGTAACTTATCCATTATTTTTAACTATTCTACTTAATTTATTTTACTACACACAAATTCTAATTATGTATCAATTTTATTTTTTATACTATTAATATAAAAGTTAAATAGGATTTTAGCTGAAACGGATTCCAGTTCAGATAAAATGCAATTTATCCACCCAATATTATATATTTTTTAAATTCAATGCTGACAGAGCTTGTTCCCTCAAACTGTAGGTTGTCACTCAGGACAAAGCCTTTTATAGAACTATTGCTTGATGCCAGTTTTATGTTACATATCTTGAAGTCTCTGAAATCCATACTAATATTATAAATGTTTCTGTCTGTCTGCTAAGCTCTTCCGGCCTAACTACTCAGACGATTTTGATGAAATTCGGTACAGAGGACGGTTACATCCCAGGGAAGGACATAGGCTTTTTATTCCAGAAAATTGAAGAGTTCCCGTGGGAATAAAGAAAACTAATCCACGCGGACGAAGTCGCGGGCATCATCTCGTAAGGATTATTATTCTGAAACGTTACGTCAGCAATATTAAAATAATACTGCTAAGCGATGGCGGTATGCCTTCAGGGCGACATTTTAAAGAAATTACCGAAGTATGCCTAGGACTGCCGCAGTTGTGGTTCCTTTTGTGCATAATGTATCGGCTCTGGATCTTTGGACACACCTGCAGAGAAAAAATAATAACTGATGAAGGCAGTGGGTATACTTTAGTCTATTTTTCCTAAAATAGAAAAAGGTAAGGACATATAGTTTCACTGAAAAGCGTAAGAGACGCGCTTTACCCACAAGTCAGTGTAATGTTAGCCCTTGACTGCGATCCCACCTGATGGTAAGTGACGATGCAGTCTAAGATGGTAGCGGGGCTAACCTGTTAGAGGCATGGCAATTATATTAAACCCATACCACTAATCGGTTTCTACACGGCATCGTACCGAAACGCTACATCGCTTGGCGGCACGTCTTTGCCGGTAGGGTGGTAACTAGCCACAGCCGAAGCCTTCCACTATACTACTACTACATCCTACTTTACTCTATTCTGTTCTGTTCTGTTCTTCTCTATTCTACCTATATCTCTTACCGTAGGCCTGCATTCGATGATTTCCCTCAAGCGATCCTTCAGAGCCCTCTTCATCTCTGTGAGGTACCTCACGTCGGTCCTCCGTCGAATGAGGGATGAACTTTTTAGGTAGTCATACGTGTAGTTTAAGAGTTCCTCTTGACTGTAAAGAATAAATAACATCATCTGCAACGTCGTCGTTAGCGATCTGCACGATATTTGACGACTTGCCTGGTTTGAGGCTTCGGCCGTGGCTAGTAACTAGCCTACCGGGCGATTTAGCGTTCCGGTACGATGTGTAGAAACCGGTTAGGGGTATGGGTTTAATATAACCGCCATGCCCCTAACAGCATCATCAATTACCATCAGGTGAGACCGCAGTCAAGGGCTAACTTGTAGTGGATTTAAAAAAATACAAACGAGAAATCGCCACTGGCTCGTAAGTCGTGACTTCTTAGCTTTGTCTCTCTCTCTCTGCGTCGTATCTCTCATTGCTGAGGGTCGTGTGGTCGTAACCCCTTTCCATTAATCACATAATGGCAGGGGTTTTCTCGGGTAATAATGCGGTGGGTTCCCACGTCCTTCCGAATACGACTCGACTAAGAGTATTTTAACTCTTAGGTTTTTGTAACGATTATTATCAGATGTCAGTGATAATAACCGGCACCGACGGCTTAACGTGCTCTCCGAGACACCCAAGGCACGAAAAGGTCAAATTTGAGCCTCCAAATTCGGTCACCCATCCACTTACCGACTTGGGTCAACGTTGCTTAACATTCGCAATATTATATATATATATATTATATTATATTTTATATTATATATATTTTTATATATTATATTTTTTATTCAAATAAACTTTTACAAGTACTTTTGAATCGTCAAGTGAATCTACCACTGGTTCGGAATGCCATTCCTACCGAGAAGAACCAGCAAGAAACTCGGTGGTTGCTTTTTTTAAATAATTCATTTACAATTATTATATCAATGTGTACATAAGTAACCGCTGTCCCCAGCATTGCTGGAGCGATCAAATCCATGCTCCTCTATCATTTACATAATCTTCAACAGTATAATAAGCTTTTTTCAGGAGCATACTTTTAAACCAACAAATACTGCAACAAATAACAATACTAACTAGAATAAGACAAACACTAACACAACTAACACTTATTTCATCTAAAAAGTAGTTATATACAATTGTAAATATCATGAGATTAGAAATAAAAAGGCTTATTATTATTACTTTTAATGGATTTCTTCAATTTGTTTATTCAATTCATGTCAAAGACGGGCAGACAGAAAGTAGCCCCATTCCCGCCGGTGGCACCCGGTCACGAGCATGACGCATGATCCAGCCATTGCTTCGCTCGACCATATTTGAGGGAACGTAACAACCCGCACCATACGACACCACCACAGAAATGTTTAAAGAGAGCGTGACATACCCAGTCTACCCGTATCAAAGCATCGAATTGAATACTAATATTCAAACACTAATTTATAATAAGTAACCGCTGTCCCCAGCATTGCTGGAGCGATCAAATCCAAATCCAAGCAATCGACTGATTTGTCACAACTAGGTCAATTGTCCTAATTTTTTGAGCAAATCTTACCTAGAACACCTCTTCCCAATAACAGACGCAGATCTGTCCAGTTTTCCGGAACTCCTGTTAATTTTGTGTGTTTGTGAATAATTGTCCGGTTTCTTTCCAACTCTGTGTGTGTGTGAACTTGTGGATTTCCTCAGAAATGCTGATCTTTTCGAAGGCTTTTTAGTGTCTGGGAAAGTATTTGAAAAAAAAACATAATTTACAAAAAAAAAGGTGAGTAAAACTGTACAATACAAGAAATAGTTAAGCTTTAATCTATGCACGCGTTTACATTAGGTCGGTTGGGCCGTATTCATTTTAGGACAACTTGTGCCACTTATGAAATGTCCTGACTCTACCACCGGTTCGGAAATAAATTTCTACTGAGAAGAATCGGAAAGAAAATCAGCAGTTGCTTTTTTTAAAAAAAAGTGTGTGTGTGCTATTTACACACGGAATTAGACAAATAGAACTTGTAAAGTTGTATTCTATCTCATTCTCTCGCAGGCTGAATCCTATTTATATGAATATGTTTGCCTCTTTTTAGTGTCGCTTTTTCGTTTCATCGAATTTTCAAATCACAACGATTCTAAAGAAGTTTCACTTCAAAAAGAATATTACAATAATACACAATATATAGGGATTACACTGAATTGTGGGCTGCCGAATGCGAAGCCAATTTCTTCCATGCAACTTTGACATTAAGAAATTAATTCATAGAATAACCTCGGCTTAATGCTATTTAACAGTCTTTAAATTTATTAATTTAGGTAATTCAGAAACTAACTGTAATAGAACTAACGATTTCTAGTGTAGGCACAGTCCAGTAGCCTCTGTATGAGATCGGTGGAACTGCTCACGCTGGGGTATTGCCGTAACGACTGCATAAAGCTGACCATGTGATGCGGGGGGCTGTGGTGCCAACCTTCCAAAACAAATCATATATCTGTCACCGTAAGATTGTAAAATCCGTTAGATTATAATCTAACGGTTTCAATCCCGCTAGATTATAAACTTTCGAAAGATTGTAAACCGTTCAATGTTCTGAGTATTAATTTATGAAATATTTATTGTTTTTACGTTTTCTTGTCTCTTTCTTGTACAGTTCGCGCGCGAGTTGAATGCAGAGTAAATGTAAGTGTCACCATACATTTACTCTGCATTCAACTCGCGCGCGAACTATAGGTTAGGTTAGGGTTTGACATGAATATTCAGGTAGTGCCCGGCCGCAGGCCGGGCACTTAGGTTCTGTCGGGTTAATATACCTAATATATTACAATTTACCGAAAAATAACGCGTTAAATTGTAAGCAGTATGTTACGGTTCACAATCCGTCGAAAGTTTATAATCTATCGAGATTAAAAACGTTATATTATAATCTAACGGTTTTTACAATCTTACGGTGACATATCTAAACCTTTTAAAAGAAACGATGACTCAATGTCAAAGTCAAAGAAAGTATAAGTCTCACAATTCCAAAGTTCTAGACTTATCTGCAGGTCGATTCAGAGCCTTACGATACCTTAATTACCGATCGATTCGGTTTGATATCGTACGATAGGATATATTTTCAATTCAGAATAATCGTAACGACAGTGAAACTGTCGTAATCGAAACCGAATCGAACTGACGTAGACTGTTATATATCAGTACTGAAACGGTGACAGCGTCGCAAGTAGGTATATATCAACTTATTAACAGCTGCTGATTATATATCGTCCTGTCTAGATAGAGGCCATCAAGCAGACGCGCTTTAATTTGATTACCGTAAAGCTTTTGACAGGGTAAATAATCGTATCCTTCTCAGCAAGCTCAGTGCTATCGGTCTGGCTTCTCAGCTTCTTTACGTAGTTTCTGACTATCTCTGTGACCGTTAGCAATTCGTTCGGTATGGCATTTATGAGTCAAAACCATATCATACGCGATTCGGTGTTAGTCAGGGCTCTATTTTAGGACCCCTTTTCTTTCTAATCATGATTAACGATCTTCCCCAATGTATAAAAAGATGTATGTACTAACATTAGTTTTTAAAATTTAAATTGTTGCTCGAAAGAAAGATTATTAATTTTATTTTCGCGCTCACTCCGCTCGCGCATTTGTTTCAGCCGAGGTGGGAGAGCAAAGTATGCTACAGATTAATACATACTTCTTCCACGATACATGAAGCCGTCTTGTCTGATCCCGGAGAGAGAACTCTCCATTTCTCCGCTGCCATTTCCCAGGAATTCATCTTAAATGTTAAAATAATAAAAAATATTACTTTAAAATGAGGAACTTTCACTACACTTTTTTTATAAAGTACCTTCTATGTCTTTCTGCAAAATTTCATGGATCGATACCTCAGCGTTAAATGCCCATTTTATTAGCGTCTTTTTATAAATTAATTCAACAATATCTAATTGTTGAATATTTTTATTGATATTGGATAGAGGCAGGCGTTACTTAGCGGAAGTCCATCATAATGAAGGAACTACAAGTTTAATTCGCTATAATCCGCGACAATAGGAAAAATCTATGTGGTACATCTTTGTGTGTGGCTCACCTATAGCCCGCGATATTTACCACACCACAGAAATCCCCAAAACAACCCCCAACGTACGTTTCACTCCAAAGCCGGAGCATCTTCAGGAGATGTTGCCTCCACAATGCACGATTGTGATTCACAATTCCGGTATCGGAGTGAAACGTACGTTGAGGGTAGTTTTGGAGATTGCTATGTGGTGTGGTGATTATCGCGGGCTATAGGTGAGGCATACATACTGTACCTACAACATAGATTTCACATTGTCGCGTATTATATAGCGAATTAAACTTCTAGTTCCTTCATTATTTTTATTGAGATATCAAAAACTTACTTCTTCGTGGAGAGCAAGGTGGTCGGAGGCAATTTGCAAACTGAAACAAGCATTTATTTAAACGCGGTACTGCAACAATAAGTTTGCAAGAAACAAGGTCAGATTTTTTATGTAGAGTAATAAACTTACGACTTAGCGGGTCAATGAGGCCAATTTTGTTTAGTACAATCGCTAAACTAAAATGGCAGCTCTAAATCTAGTGCTGCCCCTATACATTGGGACTATTATGAAAGGGATAGCAATATAAATAGAGCTGACATTTTAGTTCAGGCTAGCCGCCGCCCAAGAAAATTTGGGGGCGGCGACTAGCCTAAACCATACCAGGGTACCATGGTGGTGTTTCCTCTGGTCCACCAGGACTTAAAGAGGGCTCCAATTTGTCTCTTCTTCTCTTTGCGTCGTATTCCTCATTACTGAGGATCGTGACCCCTTTCCATTAATCACACAATGGTAGGAGTTTTTTTGACGATAATAATTCGGTGGGTCCACGTCCTTCCGCATACGAATCGAGTGTTAAACTCTTACGTCTATGTAACGATTATTATCAGATGTTAGTGATAACTGATAATAACCGGGACCGACGGCTTAACGTGCTCATCGAGGCACTCCAACTTTTACTAGAATATTTAAACAAAACAACGTTTAGTGAGGTGAGTTCACTTTTTTTAGATTCAACGACCTTCACATGATTTTGACCGGCATTCGATCCTGCAACCCTTTGGCTTAAGAGGTGTTACCTGATATCCGCTGTCATAACTGATGTCCCACGGATGTGTACTACAGTTTCTGGAGACCCATTCCGTGTTAGTTTCAACGTTGGATTTGCACCCACGAGTGGCTTTCACACCTGGAATAAAAATATCATCATACAGTAAGTATAAATATCATGAATCCCTCGTTGGTCTAGTGGTTAGCATGTTCGACTGCGGCCGACGAGGCCCCGGGTTCGAGTCCCGGGTCGGGCCGTAACAAGTATTGGGTTTTTTGACAAGAAATTCTCAGTAGGTATACTAGCCCGGAGCTAGAAAGTGTTTCACCCCCGTGCCTCGGAGAGCTCGTTAAGCCGTCGTTCCTATGTTCCTGCAGCTGATCTCTCTCCGGTCGTGTCAGATTTCCGTCCCATCAGGCTATAAGAATCAAAAAACAGATAGTGCATACACTTGTGCACTATAATATTCTTTATTAAATATCTCCCGCGCAGATGGCAAATTTATCTGGGGATAGGCCGCCGCGGCCGAAATTTGGTCGGGAGGACATTATAATATTATGTATACATTTAGAAATGAAAATCTCATTTCGGATCATCATTTCAACTCAAACTCAAAACATACATATATTCAAAATAGATACCTACAAAGTACACCTTCTGAACGTCCTGCTTACAAAGTATAAGACGTGACGGTACCTTAAAACTAAAGCTACGAACTAAACTCATCGTCTTCCTGCTGAGCATAAGTCTTCGCTCGGATCGTGAAGGGGTTTGGTCATAGTCCATCGCGCTGGCCAAGTGCGTTTTCACACGCTTTCGAGATCATTATGAACGTACCAGAATGAGGAACAATAATAGTAGTGACGACCTCTTTGGCGCAGTGTGTAGCGCTGTTGCCTTAACGTGCGGAGGTCCTGGGTTCGATCCGCGGCAGGGTCAATTTGGGAATTTGTAATTTCTAAATTTGCCCTGGTCTGGCCTGGTGGGAGGCTTCGGCCGTGGCTATAGTTAACACTCTACTGGCAAAGACGTGCCGCTAAGCGATTTAGCGTTCCGGTACGATGCCGTGTAGAAACCGAAGGGGTATGGGTTTAATATAACTGCCATGCCCCTAACAGGTTAGCCCGCTACCATCTTACACTGCATCATCACTTACCATCACGTGAGATCGCAGTCAAGGGCTAGCTTGTAGTGGATAAAAAAAACTGACCCATGTCAAGCACGACATACTTCCTCTTGCTGCTTCTGTGCTTGTCTGGTAGCACGGTCACCGTCAGCCCAGCGTGCTTGGAGCCCTGCACTATGGCCACCATGCCCTGACCTGACTCCATGGCTCACCAACTCTTCTGAAAGGTTTCAAGCAAAGCATACGGTCTCTCGAGTTTTTTCGACCAATGAAATGCGTTAACTGCCTCGTTGGTCTAGTGGTTAGCATGTTCGACTGCAGCCGACGAGGTCCCGGGTTCGAATCCCGTGTTGGGCTAGAAGTTTCTATTGGGTTTTTCTGACTAGCAATTCTCAATACTAGTCCGTAGTTATGAAGTTGGCGGTGTTTCACCCCCGTGTCGCGGGGAGCACGTTAAGCCGTCGGTCCCGGTTATTATCACTAACATGATAATAATCGTCAAAGCCTCTAATTCCCTCTCTCCTATAAAAGTAGAGGCCTGTGCCCAGCGACTGTAGTGGTGCTGGGTGGAAAAGCGTTTAGCAAAGCAAAGGTGACTCAGGGGCGGATCTTCATCTACCTACCTATAATATATAAGAGCTTTTTGGGCTGTAGCCCAGGGCCCCGTGAATAAAGGCCCTCCAAAAGGTAAAGTAATTGTTTTCAATCGGGGCCGCCCCATTGAAAACAATTACTTACCCGCTATCTAGGGTTCCCACAGATCACAAATGAGGAAAGTTTTCTAAATTTTGGCAATTACAGGCAGGCAGGCCCCCATCTAGTATTAGCCCAAGGCCCCACACACTCACGGTCCTAACTCATGTTAGGAATGTCGAGGTACGTGCCATCAAACTATCAATATGAGTAATACTGCTTTACGGCCAGGGACTGAAAAACAGTTTCATAAAGGTTACAGAAATATAAGTGGTACAGATTGAAAGTGTAACAGAAACGAATCTGTAACCCTTTTGAAAGTGTTTTTAATTCGGTTAACCCGAAACACTTATATTTCTGTAACCGAAATGAATCTGTAACAGAAATAAAGTGTTTTAAAGTGTTTTAACCGGTAACCGAAATAGCGACGTTGCCAAACTTACTGTGTACATAATATTATTGGCTATTAGATAGTAACACTGCCTCGTTGGTCTAGTGGTTAGCATATTCGACTGCGGCTGACGAGATCCCGGGTTCGAATCCCGGGTTAGGCCATAATTATTAAATACTAGCTACTTCGTCCGCGTGGATTGAGGTGTATTGGTTCCCGCGGGAACTGTATAATTTTCTGGAAGTAAAAGTACCTAGCCTATGTGTTATTCCAGACTATAATCTATCTCTGTGCCAAGTTTCATCCAGATCCGTTCGTCCATCCATCCATCCATCCATCCAAACTTACGCATGTATAATATTATAGTATAGATTGGATTTTTCTATCAAGAAATTCTTAGTACTAGCTAGTAGCTCGAGTTAGGAAGTTTAGGGAAGTTGGCAGTGTTTCACCCCCATACCTCGGATATCACGTAAAGCCGTCAGTCCTGCGCCTGATCTCTCTCCGCTCGCGTCGGATTTTCCGTCTATGTGAGTAAAGGAGCAGAGAGCGCACCTGTGTATGCGCACACACTTTTGTGCACTAACCTATAATATATCCTGCGCAGATGCCCTGAAGATAGGCTGTCGTGGCCGACATTATTTTTATATCGATAGTTTGAGTCAAAAGAATGAATTTATTACTCGTAGTTATTTAATTACTTAAAACCAGTGTAAAAAGTTCATCATAATTTAACAAGAAAGCTTGAAACTACATTATTTTAAAATTACAAATCTTTAAGTAGGTACTAACATATAATGCAACTGTATCAGGTCAAATTCTGTAAGTAAGTAGGTATATTGAATATATTCTGAATTTTTGTCTGTCTGTATTTTAGCCGCGCAACACGCCGAAGCTATCTACTGAATGAATTCAAATGAATTGTAATTAGCATGATTATAACCTTTCATTTTGCTACGGTCAACATTTTCGTAGCTCTATCAGTTATTATGGAAATCATAAGAAATCTTTTCATGCAACACAGATAACATATATCTCCGAAACTATTAGTCTTATCGAAATGAACTATAAAACCTACCACCTAATACCACCTAATAACTATAACACCAGCTAAGAGCAAAGTTCCATAATACATAAATATTAATTTCATGTTCTAGTCGAGGTAAAAAGAAAATAATTATTCAGGTATACATTTTTTATTATGATTTTTGAAGTCAAACTCCTTTAGCCGCTTTGAGCACTTTTTGGTAGGGAGTAAAATGTGGATTCGAGGCGTCAACGACATGCATATCGCCGACATGCTCGCGTTGTTACGAAGACAATAATTATTAGATCTTAATATACTACATTCGAAATTAAACTTTAATGCTTCATTGTTAAGGTTTAATTTGGTTTAACATGCTTCGTCGATCCATTGCTCTATTGCATCGTGATTGAAGGACAAGCCTACAAATAAACAAACACACTTTTGTATCACTAACATATTTTATACCTACCAAATATTTTTTATGTATAAAACAAAGTCGCTTCCCGCTGTCTGTCCCTATGTACCTACCTATGCTTAGATCTTTAAAACTACGCAATGGATTTGCATGCGGTTTTTTTAATAGATAGAGTGATTCAAGAGGAAGTTTTATGTGTATAATACATGCATAATATTATAGTAGAGAAACACTGATAATTTTAGAGGTTTCTAATGTGATGTCGTAAATAAACACATTTTTTGCGTTACATTGCAAACGCTGGCTGAACCTTATGAGATAGATCAAAATAATGTACTACAGTATTGTACACATTAAAAAGATCTACAAAAAAGTCCGCGATAGTATATGTCTATCTCTTAGGGATAACCCACAATAACCATTTTTTATTCTTTACTTTTTACTAGAAATAATGGCTTATTTACGAAGCGATTTTAAGCAATACAGCATTAATCCTTATCCAATTAAATACATTAAATACATTGTGCATTTAGTATAGATCCATATGGCCCTTTACAGCATGTAATTTAAATTAATATTTTCGAAGATATTACAGATTTAAAATGCATAGCGGTTGCGGCGGCGGTCGGGGGTTATTTAATATCAGCATTGCACCCGTGCGAAGCCGGGGCGAGTCGCTAGTTTATAATAATAATATTATTATTGTAGGTATGATGTACAGACACCGTCAAAGAATTCAAAGAAATTCAAACTGAAAAATTCAAAGAATTGACAAAAACCTAAGTAGGTATAATAACAAAATTCTAAATCAATGTTTTTAACCTTGTTTCATATGCAACTAAATCTAATATTGAAAAATAGGAAAGATCGTGGAAAGATCTTAACTTAGTTATTTCTAATTTGGACCTAAGTTGTAGGCAACGAGGGTCGAAATTGGTAATATAAATAAAACACTAAAGTCTCGTGTACGTTGCTATACGTAATATCACACTGTTGACGCGTATTCAAATTTGAACCTAATTGAAAGCAGTTATGGTTGCAATTGATTTAAGAAAACCATGGCCGATGTGGTGTCAGTGTGTATAAAGTCCAATGAAGTAAGAAGTTGCACAAAGAGAGAGACCGCGCATGCGGCGTTGCCACGCGCGATATTCAAGCGGTAGTAGGTAATTGCATGTACTTTATATCGGTTACAGATTAAAACACTTATTAACAGAAATAAAAGGTTACAGATTGATTCTGTTACAGTTTCGTTTCTGTTTCCGTTATAAGGGTTTCTGTTTTAAAACAGTTTCAAAAAACAGTGTTTAAACCCTTTATTTCGGTTACTGTTTCAGTCCTTGTTTACGGCGTTGGTAGTAGGTATGGCCCCTGTTCATTGATGTAGAATGTTAGTTAGATACTCATTCTATTTCAACGCCCCTGTTACTTCAATATGTCGGTTTATTTAATGTGTTCTAAATAGATACACTTACAATTCTGAGTAACCTGAATATATAACGACACAGATCAGGTCTGAAACACGCCCGCCAGTCTTCCCCGGATGCTGTGCTCCTGTAAGATGTCACGGATATTTTTATCTCAGGGACAATTTATTGATATAAACAAGCGACGTTGACTTAAACCGCTAAACTGATGGATAATGATGATGAAATTTGATACAGGGATAGGTAATAGTTTGTATCCCAGGGAAGGACATAGTTAAAGCTACTTTTTATCCCGAAAATAAAAGATTACCCGCTGGAATCATAAACTTTAACACACGCGTACGAAGTCGCTGGCATCGTATACCTAGTCTAAACATTGTTTCCAAAAAAACCGACTTCCACGCCACTGTAAAGTCAAAAAGTAATTTTTATTTCTACCCACTATGTTGAAGTCGGGCGAGCCTGATGCGTCAACTTTATCCTTGTTACACCCGCCCGACTTCAACATAGTGGGTAGAAATAAAAATTACTTCTGTATTTTCATTTGAAAAAAAAATAGAGGTCACTGCCGTGCAGTGCGCTGCGTAAATAGTTAAATTATTATATTTTAATACTTACATGGTATTATTAGACTCATTAATTTGATATACACTTATTAAATATATCGGCTATAAAAACATAATAATTTACTGTTACATTATTGTTCATAGAATTTTGAAAATTAAAAAAACACGTCAAAATTATGGCATTATGTAGAGAAGAATTTAATGTCAAAAAGAAGTATTTTATTTATTTTTTTATCGTGGTAGAAAATGAGGATGTACCCTAACCAATGTTACTTCTTTAATATGGAGGTCGGCATGCAGTTTTCATTACGATCTTATCAATGTATAGGTATTTTAAGGAGGCTGCGCAGCGCATAGAAATGAAATATTTCTAATAATAAGTCATTTCTGCCACGTACCTGCAAATTATGGAACCAGCTTCCATCTTCTGTGTTCCCTCATGATTATAATATGGGGCTCTTCAAAGGGCGGATAAACAAGTATCTCAAAAGCCGGCAACGCATTGGCGGTTCCTCTGGTGCTGCAAATGTTCATGGGCGACGTGATCAAATATCAACGCACCTTTTTTTCTTTAGATTTTAAAATGGTTATCAAACTTAAAACTGACCGAGGATGTGAATTTTAGGTCTTTTGGAAGAGCCTCTATTTAATAATCAGTTAGAAATAATTTATTTTTATATCAGCATCATCCCTATTAGTTTTTGTCTAAAAATAAAACCAATCAAATATATTTCTCTCCTTTTATTCATAAAAACCATCACAACTTCGGAACACTATGCACTTAGGGTCTCTCATTTAAGGCGAAGCTACAACTTTTATTTAATTATAATTATTTAAGTATTGCAACATTAAACTCTTGTATCATGAAAATATAAATGGCTTTGAAATGACAAATAACCCAGTCATTTGGTAGTCTATAAAATACACCAATTTTCAAAACTCCCGAGAAACTTTCCAGGTTTTTTGGGCACCAAATGGCTGGACTAAAAGTTTAATAAAAATAGGCGTTCGAAGATGGCCGCCCGCCATCTTGATTGCAAATCCAATCTGTAAATTAAACTAAAATGACACCTCAAATATATATGTAGCATCCCTTATATAATTCTCCTTGCCGAAAGGGATAGAAAATATATTTTAAGGCTGTCATTTTAGA
The DNA here is from genome assembly GCA_923060345.2 of Erebia aethiops. Lineage (NCBI taxonomy): Eukaryota > Metazoa > Arthropoda > Insecta > Lepidoptera > Nymphalidae > Erebia > Erebia aethiops. The sequence continues at coordinate 734,997 of OV281087.1, read as the reverse complement.
TTAGTTCAAAGATTGTGTACAACAGCTTAAAAATACCGCTTTGCTTAAAGAGAAGTCTCTATAAAGAGATAAATGAGTTGTCAATTTATTTTAAAGATGGAGAAATCTAATTCAAAACACTATTGATATTTTAATCAGTGGGATTACAACCTTAAGCGTAAATGATTTAAAAAAAATATAATATTTAAAAAAAAAAGTTATTACAAAAAAAGATTATTTAATTATAGGCTTGATTTAATTGATAAAAAGTAATGAATAAAAATACAATAAATATAACTTAAATTGTCTATTTTTATTCGCTGGGTCTAACATTCGACATTATTGAATCGAGTTACGTAATTTATTTAGTTTACTTTTGATTTATTACAATTATCGAGATTTTATTATCATTTTATTTTAATGTGATAAATAATTCCAATATTACAAGTCTAGAATTAGAGATTTTATTTTATTAATTACGTTTTTACGTCATTTGTTACATTTATTGACATTTTTAGTACTGATATATTGTATTTTATTAATAATTTATTGAGATTTCGCTAAAGCCTCGATTACACTTGTAAGTTTTACTCACGTAAGTCGCTAACACGAGTAACTTACGCAATGAAAACAGTCTTGTTACTCTCGTATCGTATGCAAATTCTAGTCCATACTTCCATACTAATATTATGAAATGAAATGAAAAAGTCTGTCTTTCTGCAAAGCTTTCATGGCCCATCTATTCAACCGATTTTGATGAAATTTGGTACAGGAATAGGTTATATATTCCACGGAAATTAAAGAGTTCCCGCGGGAATAAAAAAACTGAATCCACGCGGACGCAGTCGCGGGCATCATCTAGTAATATTATATAAGTTGCTTATTTACGCCCCTTACGTAAAAACTTACAAGTGTAAGTAATGGCGGCCTAACAGATAATTTTTATTTGAGATTTCTACAGAGATTAAACAAGACAATCGTGGCTGTTTTTTTTAATTCGAAATATAATCTAGAGTCTACCTAGTGAAAGCTGAGAGGGCAAAAATGGCGGGAATTAAAACAATATTGTAAGGCCCTAGTATTTCCAGAATATATAAGGCCAAGGTTATACTTATAAGTTATTACGTAAGTAGTGTAGGTAAGTAACTTACGTAACTAACATTTGCATTTCGTAAGTTACTCATGTGAACCGACTTGCGTGATTAAATTACAAGTGTAAACCTGGCTTAAGCGTTCAATAATCTACTCTAAGCTTTCACTAGCAATCTATACTTATACAATAATTGAGATAGATCTAAAATGGCCGATTTATACAGTTATACACTAATGTATACAATTATACACTAATGTATACAATTTATGTATACAATTATACACTTATGTTATTTCACTCGATCAGGTCCCTCACATAGGTGATACGGAAACTATGTTTCCCAAATACATAATACATTTACTATTAGACGCCTCCGTTACGTCACTTTATATGTATAATATTTAACCTACAACTTAATAATAATAAATGAAAATAAAACATATTTATAAAACAATATTGATATTTCATTTATAAAAATCAGAAAACAATGTTTTATTTATTTCATTTTTATAGCGAATTAATCTTATTGTTCCTTGAATATCATGAACTTTCGCAAAGTAATCCAATAATAAAATTTGGAATTTTGAGCAAATAATATAGGAATGAATATTTATTTTGAATATCCCAATTAATAAAGCCAATGAAAAATACTTGTTATAGATACCTAATTAACTTAAAATAAATAAGAAATATATATATATATTTTAATGGAATGCCAATCATATGAGAACAATTTTGTAAAAAAAGATAGGAATAAAAAGTATAAATACTCAGACACAATTACTAGTAGAACTGTCATATACTAGTTAAAATTTTCTCTTAACACATAAAAAATGTAAACTTAGACAAATTCTACGAAATATGATAAAAATGTTGATTGAGATATTAGTCATGTTCAACATCCTAATATCAAAGCTGGATTCAAAGAAAATATTTATTTTAACATAATAAAACTTTAAATAAAATTAATTATATCTTATATTTTTTATATATAAAATGTAAAAAAAAAACATAAAATCATGTTTTGAAGGTGTGATATGTCCATAATAACGAAATAATACAACCTATCAAAGAAGCTTTCTTTGTCAAAATCCGAAACCGAATCCCAAAACTTAAATGCAGTAAAAATATTTTTTTTCTAAAAAAACACATGACCAATATTTAGGCCATGTAAATAAAATATTAAGTAGTCTAAATAATTTAAAAAAAATATACATTTGTTATGCCAAAGACCCACTGTTCACCATCAAAACCAGGTAAGCGCATTTAAAGTAAAAATATTTGATTGAATAAAAATATATTTTGTTACTTAAAAAATAGACAATAATGTAATACTTTTAAGAGTAATACAGAATTTCATAAAAACGTCAATAGTAAATCTATTGTTACTTTTTTTACAGTCAATTGATAAAATGAGAAATACTTTTCACCTAACTATTAACTAACTTAAAAATTATAAATACAAAAATAATAGGTATATATAAAATTATTTCACAAAAATTATCTTTATAAAAATAAGAAATATAACATGAATCTCTTTGAGATCTTTTTGAGCACTGTTCAATTTATAGAAATATCACCGATAGTTAATATTTGATAAATAATTTAAAGCTTTAGAGTCTTCAAGACACACTCGTGGGCAAGAACAACGAATCATTTCCAAAAACGTATTGCGATACCAAAAAAATAATACATGAAACACAAAATAAAATTTAAATAAACCAACAAACCTAGCCATGTTATACATGACATTCCAGTTTTCTGTTATATTTATTAAGTCAGACGAAGATTAACCCTTAAAACGCATATATTTTATTACGATTTGAATAACCTTTTAATATAATATATGCTTATAATCAATATTTTTGCTCACAAGTGTTTAATTTATATTTTAGGATTTGAAATCTTAGCGACACTGTACGACGTAGTCTGCGTGCGTATTTGAAATCTTAGCGACACTTTATGACGTAGTCTGTCCGCGCCTTTGAATTCACCTGGCTGTGGCCGTAAACAGTCCCTCAGCACTCATTAGAGACGAGTAACCGAAGGTACTTGTATACAACATACATTCGGCTTTGGCTTTGACTTAATAGCACCTGCAAAAGGTGGAGAAACAGCAAATGAACATAAAAAAATAAACAAAAAAAGCTTCTTTAATGTGCGCAACGCTTTACATAGAGTCTTCCATTACGACGGATTTTTTGGTCCTTTGAACCGGATTTTGAGATTTGTTTATATTTTATAGATATTTCTTGTTTTGAATAATTGGGATGACAAAAACAGTTAATTTTGTTTAACGAACATAATTTATGTATAATGGAAGGCCCTATGATACAAAATTAATATGGCTGACTAATTTTATGTAAATGTATGGTTTGTAACTTTTATGACTAGTTAGAGTTTTGTTAAAGGAAGATAAGTAATAAATATATATAATAGTAGCAAAGAAAAAACGATATGTAAATACATAAGACCATTCTACAGTTATTAATTAGGTAATTGGTTGTCTATTTCGAAGCACTACATATTCTATATGATACATCATGTACATAGTATGTTAATGATAAATTATTTATAGGATATTTTAAGTATGTATCATTCTACTTAGGATCTGAAATACAATGGAACGGGATACATAATGCCTCAAAGATAATAAAACTCAATATAGTATGTCGACATTAATTTTATATATTATTTATTTTAATGGGTATTTTTGACCAAATTGCTTAGGTAAAATAACGATATAATTTTAATTGTGGGATAATATTTACTAGCACATTCGCCAATATCTTGCTTATTGCTATATGTAATGCAAGTTAAAAAATATACACATATATTTGAGGCATTATATACATAATAATATGTCGCGCGAACAGGCTTATGAATAAGGGCCCCAGACGGGTTCGACGCTAGTTGGGCATATTCCAAAAAAACATGTGAGTTATAACCTGTGACAGATATATTATGTTTATAATAAATATCACTCACTGTTTTTCGATAATATCCACGTTACATTGTATTTCTGGCCCTCAGCAAAGTACGCGTAAGAAAGGCACCCACAACTTCACTAAATCCTTGGCAGGAGTACTATCACACCGTCTTACAAAACTAAATAAAACTTATCGCCTACGACTGAAGGTCTAGTTTTGCACTTCACATATCACACACCTTTAGCTAAAAGCCACATAATGTTGAGGAATTGATAATTTCGATGATAAATAGATATATATATATAGAGCTGCAGAATCAGACGATTTATCAAAAGTTTAGTTTTTACAAATAGACTGCGATCTCAGTCAAGGACTGACTTGAAAAACTAAACTTTCTAAGATGGTAGCGGGGTAACCTGACAGGGTATGGCAGTTATATTAAATCCATACCCCTAATAAGTATCGGAACACCAAATTGCTGATGAAATGTGATAATACACTCTAAGATGAAAGTGCCGGTAGAGTGGTAACAAGACACAGCCGAAGCTACCCACCATCAGACCAGATATAATTTAGCGATTACATATTTCCGAATTGCCCCCACCGGGAATGGAACTCTGTACTTTCATTAGTAGATATACCGTCTCATTAAGCTCTCTAACTTTTCTTTAACTCTTGCTTTTTCGTACTATTTTTCATTTTATGAATATTACTTTTAATTACTGAGTAATTATTGTTATTTATCACTAATTGTCATGTTATTTACATATTAAGAGTATTTCTAATTTATAATTTGAGAAAAATTTATAAATCTATTTTTTTACCATTGAACAAAATTATACGTATTTATCTTTAAATCTGAAACGACATGTTATTACACAAGGTGCTGCTATTATTTATATATCAAAACAAAGGAATAAACTATTTTTAAGCTTTAATAGTTATTTTTTATAATAATTGTGACTACTGGTGACTAAATTGCTAATTAGCCCTTAGAGGGCAAAAATAATTATACTTACAACACACAAACTTTAATTAATTTATGTAAATTGTATTATCTTCAACCATTAATACAAATTGTAAAATAAACGATTTATCATAAAGACCATAAAATAATATAGAGAGCAAAATGATTGGATGATGAAAAAGATAGTGAGAGGGAGAGACCGAAAAATATATTAAATTGACCTAAATTAAAAAACAAACTATCTTAAAAATTACATTCTAAAACGAGTTTCTCAGCATTTTGGAAATTATTAAAAAGGGCATTTTTTTAGTGCCCAATATATTTCAGAAAATAATTATAAATGTCCGAAATTGACTGAAAAATTGTTAAATTTTATCACATAAGACGTCAATCCAGATTTGATCATAAAACACCTATTAAAAATATCTAATACCCTATTTAAAATTAATTTCACTTACATGGTTCTTTCAACTGACTATCAAATATTAAAAAAAGACGAATGTACCATTTTCACTGTAATGTCACTTACTTAGTTATTACTATTGAGTATCAAGTATCTGATATGAAAAAAAAATACGATATTTTTTGTTACTTATAAAATTGTTCAGTGATTAGAATTAAGTAAGCATATTGGAAATACATATTACCATTTAAGGTCATCTGAAATTTTAAGAGGCCAGTTTCTACACGTCGCGGTCAAAAGTCCGTATTGAAAACCATTACTCATAAATCAGCGTATGCGCAAACACAGGTGCAGTCTCAATTCCCGTACTCTCATAGTGCATTGGAACGGCAATCCGACACGACCGAAGGGCGATCAGGCTTGGAACTCAATATTTAAGATGACCTAAATTATTGATTTGGCGTATACGTTGTATAACTATACGCCAAATTTTTCAGTGTGTTATTAATAAATAATTATAATAATTTTATTAATAAGCTCAAGCTGTTTTTAACATTTGTTTAATTCACAGAATTACAAATTACTTAATAGAAATGGTAATCAAAATTTTAAACCGATTTTTAGCTACTGACACACCTGTAAATATTATAAATATGGGAAAGTGTGTTTGTTGGTTTATCCTTCAAAATTCAATCATACCACAACGGTGCATTACGTGATATACGTGATTTTTGCATGGATATAAAGACCTGAAGAGTCACATAGGATACTTTAGTATATGGAAAATAGGGATGATGACAACTCATTTAAATCAGCAACTCTATATCAAACTTTAAAACGCGCGTTAACTCTAATGTAAGTTTTTATGAAATACATACACTGAACCTTGCAATATAAGTATAATATCTGTACCATACTTTAGCAAAATCGGTTACACAGATAGACCGTGAAGCGTAGCAGACAGGCATATAGACACACTTTCTCATTTCAAATCAAATCTCCACATTTATAATATTAATATCGATACGCCTTTACAACTCCAAGTAACGGTATGCAAAAATGCTTAGCTTTCCGTTTTACACTTACACTATTTCACACTCAAGGTTCTTTACCATTTCTATTTTTTTTTTTGGAATTCTGTGGTACTATTTTTGGCATTTTTGTTTGGAGAACACGTTTTATGTTGTATTTCACATGATTTGCAGGTTTTTCGGTAGTTTTTTCAGGGAGTTCTTAGGTCTCAGGCGTTCTTTTCTTACCTGCGTCAGACGCATTCTTTCGCATCTGAAACAACGTTTTTTTTTAATTACTTCATTGACAATACACTTAAAATTATTAAAAAAAATACACCTTAATGAACTTTTTTTAAAAGTTATAGTCTGTGTCACTAACTCTGAGTTGCACGAAACGAAATGAAGTTTAATCAACACAATTTTTTTTCAATTTATTTCGTTCAACTCAGCGTAAGGATTTTAACGAATCAATTAATTGATGAATTAATGTTTGTTCTTTAATTAGTTTGTCATCTTATTGTACAATGTTTCTTGCAACTAAACAATTGATTGATTGATTAACGATACCTTGATTGATTGATTGATTTTATAAGTTCTTTATTAACAATAACATTTTGTAAAAATCTTACAAAATTTTTATCATAATTACCTATAGTGATACTTACGCCAATTACAGTTTGCAGACAGAAGAAGGGAGATAATTATATTACATTTTAGATCGTGAGCTAGCTAAACTACTATAAACTAAATAATTAGGTATTGCTAAATACTTGTACAGTATATTCGCTTAGCAAACAATAAAATAGTACCGCTTGACGGTACGTTTTAGGTAGGGTGGTAACTAGGCACGTCCGAAGCCACCACAAACCAGACAAATTATTAATAAATTAAAAATTCTGCCGGTAATCGACCTCTCACTTGTAAGACCACAGCGCTGACCACGACCACGCGGACGAAGTCGCAGGCATCAACTAGTTATACATAAATTTAATAATTATTAACAATATTTTCAACACAGTTGCTCGTAAAATGCAATTACATAGGCTATAAATTAAGTTTACAGCACTAGTGCGATTTTGTTACAGTTTTTTTTTATTTTCTGTAAATCCACTTTACCTCTTTAATACAAAAGTTACCAGCAAGGAATTTTAATAATATCGACATTGTATGTGGAATAATTAAAAAATCTTATAAAATTTTTACCCATAGCTGGGTTGATGAAATTAAATAATGCAATGCAAAGTAATCTAATTATAAGATTTTATATGTTTTTTTTAATTCTCAAGGGAGTTCCCTTACCCTACCTTTATTAAAATTAATACCCTACATTAATTTTACAGGATAAAAAGTAGCCTTTTTTCTCCCGGGACACTATCTATGTATACCTTCATCAAAATCGGTTGAAAAGATGGGCATAGGTTCGCATCTATACTTCTAAATCTATACAAATATACGAAAGTTTGGATGAATGGATGTATGGATGGACGTATGTTAATCACGTAAAAACGCCTGAACCTATCTGGATGTTATTTGGTACAGATATAGATTTTAGTCTGCAATAACACACAGGCTATTTTTATCCCGGAAAATTAAAGAGTTCCCGCGGTAAACAAAAATCATCAATCCATGCGGACGAAGCCGCGGGCATCAGCTAGTTTATAATATTAGTAAGTGTTTCCGACTCACTTGTCAACAAACCGCGCGTCCGCCAGTCGCGTCGCGATGTGTCGCATATGCGCGGGCTCGACGCGGTGCGCGGTGTAGTGCGCGTGTGTAGCGCACGCGTTATTGCCCACCGCGGTATATGAGAAACCGGCCTCGTCCCGTGGTACTATGCGTGGTTTAGCTCTCACCGCGCACATGCCTGTTTGAAAAAAAAACATCAGTAATATTAAATTATGACACTAGTGCGTAAATTTGTAAATTATAGTCATAAATCCCACACTAGCGCGCGTTTTGACGTTTGAAAAATAGTTGCTGATTTGACTAGTTGTCAAATGCACAATTGTTACGAGTGTAGAAAGCTTCAACTTACCAGTGATATAAATGTCCTCCAAATGAAAGTAACTGGTACGTAGAGCTGCCTCGTACAAAGACACAGCGGTATGGGACGATAGTACGTACCCCGTACCGGATAGATACCGGGGGTACACCCGACCACCATACATGTATCGTGGACTGTACCTAGGACAACAGACAAAAGGCTTATTTGCCTTTACACAGCACAGTAGTAACAGTTTTTTATGTCACAAGTGCGCAAAGTAGAAAATTATAGTCGAGCCCGCAAAACTACACGCGAGGTTTTTAAAAACGCCGTTCGATTCAACCTTATTTAAGAGTAAAAAACAATAAAATACAATACTAGCTCATGCCCGCGACTTCGTCCGCGTGTATTAAGGAACTCTTTCATTTTCCGGGATAAAAAGTAGCGTATGTGCTATTCCGGACTATAATCTATCTCTGTGCCAAATTTCATCCAGATCCGTTCAGCTTTTTTGGCGTGACTGAGTAACATACATCCATTCATCCATCCAAACATTCGCATTTATAATATTAAGTATAGATTTATAGCTTTTTTAAGCATTACAACGGCTCTTCTGTTAACAAGGCTGTTAAAAAAGGCTAACATTACCGCACAAGTGCGGTAACTTCCTGTTATAGTTCCAAGGTTGACAACGAAGTTATGAAAACCTAAACCTAAGCAGGCGAAATAATGCTAACGTATAATTTCCTCACCACTTATTGCTGACATCCTGTACTGGTCTGGCGCCACATATGAGGTCCCCTATGAGGACATACTCCTTCTCTTGAGAATTGCTGGTGTCGTGGAGTTGAGAGCGGTTCCGAAGGTTTAGGACCAGGTTTGGGATGTTTACGTAGATATCGTCGTCGGTTTTGAGGATGTAGCGGACTGGAAACACAGACATATATAAGTTTGATATAAGTAAATTGTTATGCAAGCTTTTTATAATGTTTTGACGTATCATATGTGACACAAGTTGTCCTACATGAAATAAATAAATCATCATTTATCATTTAATCATTTGGAACGAAGTTCCTTACGGGATAATGCAGAGGGGTACCCCAGCCGGCAAAAAACGTCCGTAACGAAAATGAGTAAGATTTTTTTACGAAGACAAAAGGTCTTAAATATAAATATACTCCATTCAAAATCAAACTTTAATGCATTAGTGTTAAGGTTAATATTTTAATTTTTGTCTTTTTTTTAAAAAAAAGTATTCGTAAAAATAGAACTTAAAATTAATATGTATGTAATACTAGCTGATGAACGCGACTTCGTCCGCGTGTGTGAGGTATTTTGGTTCCGCGGGAACTCTCAAAAAGTAGCCTATGTGCTTTTCTAGACTATAATTTGTCCACATCCGTTCAAAGCGGGCATAAGCTAGTAGTTACTATTAATATCAACTCACCACTTTCATTGCAATTATTAGTGACCCATTTCAGCATCATAATAGATTTCAGCGTCAAATTATTATAAGAATCAATAAAACCCTCTTGTATAATATCACCATACTTGTCCACCTCTTGCTCGATCTTATCCTGGATCGATGTATCGTTGTCCTGGGATGGCAACCCCAAGAGAAAAACCAGTTTAAAATCCACAGTGTTGCCAGTGTCCTCCTCCAAAATCTCCTCTTTCGGGAATTCTTTTGATTTTTTCAACATTGATATAACATCGTCCAAGTCTGGGTTGTCTTCGTAACCTTTGAAAATAATTAAATATTTAAGAATTAGCGTCATTTCAATACAATGATAAATAAATGATACATGATTTATTAAATGATAAATGATTTATTTATTTCACATAGGACAACTTGTGTCACTTATGATACGTCAAGACTCTACTACCGGTTCGGAAAGCTGTTTCTACTGAGAAGAGCCGGCAAGAAACTCAGCAGTTGCTCTTTTCTCAAAGAAGAAAGAGTCACTAGATGATGCTTGCGACTTTATACGCGTTGATTTTACCTCAGTTTTTGTTTTTTATTCCCACGGCGCGGCGTCTTTGTTTTATTTTTTACTGTTTTAACTCAAAAAGACAGACAGTATTTTTGAGTTAAAACAGTAAAAAAAAAAATTTAAACGCCATTTTCAATATTAAAAAACTACAAAGGTGATTCCAATTTTGAAAATATGTCAGCGAATGGTTTTTAGTCATATCATGTAGTTAGTAAGAAAATAGTTTTAATATTTTATTGTACTACTTGGTAATATTATAGTACCGCGACAAAGATGGCGTCATCGAAACAGCTGTTGTTTTGTATAGCGGCCATTATATTACTGCAAATATGATTATTATCGCACTTCTCTGTGGGTGGTACACTGTGTGGTATTTTTATCACTCAAGGATGGGAAAAGTCTACAGTTTTAAGAGCGGTGATGTAAGAGCGACTTAAAAGGTAAACATATTGTAAAGTAACTTTTTATATTGTGGTAATAACTAACCTTTCGGAGGTATCTTCATGACGTTAGAAGGATAATCGTATTCCATATTCAACTCATCGTTTTCTTCCAGTTCCTTCTCCATGTCAAACTCTGGCAACACTGCATCCTTTTCATCATCAAACCTTTTTTCCTGCACCTCGTTATCATTCACCAAATTATTTTGCAAAGCCTTAGCTAACTCTGGCAACACTCTGCCAATCACAGATATGTCTCGCTTCTTCCTAACTAATTTATTCAAACTTAAATTAACATTCAACCTTGGGTTGATAGATTCCTTAAACAGATCATAAGTGTAGTTGTATTTATTGTACTTTTCCCGAATTTGGTGGAAAATTTTCCCAGATTTCAGGTAATTTTTATAGCTGCCCCAAGTCTCTCGGATAGCTACGCGCCTTTCGAAGTTGCCGGTGGAAGAACATACTACTATTAGGAGAAATAAATTGTTAGTTTTGCTTCTAGTTGATTTGGGACAGACGTCTTTTGGTTCGTGTACTGTTGTGACATTGTCTGGCTGGACGTATATTTTTGTGTCCCGGTTAGTGTGAATTGACCACCCTGCCACTGCCACTGGAAATAATCAAAAAATACATTAAAAAAATTATACTTATATTGTTATAAGTTAAATGCGAAAGTGTGTTTGTTTGTTGGTTTGTCCTTCAATCGCGCCGCAACGGAGTAACGGATCGACGTGATTTTTGGGATGGGTATAGTATAGGACCTGGAGAGTGACATAGGCTACTTTTATCCCGGAAAATTAAGGACTTCCCGCGGGAATCAAAAATAATTAAACCACGCGGACGAAGTCGCGCGCACCAGCTAGTGTCAAATAAAAGTGTTTCCCAAAGTCTAACTTAAGGTAACTGACGAATTTGAATTAAGGGCCATATTTTTTTGTCTATCGTACAGTACTGTTATGTTTTGATTTAGATTTCATATCGGAATTTTGACCTACAGACCCTGACGCACAAATTTTTATGTAGTTGAATATTTAAATAACACAGGTAGTACTAGAAAGTTCTAGTATTGCTAGCGCCTCATGGAAAAATTGATATTTTTAATAGTTTTTTTAAATAAAATCAGGCTTTTAGACTCAGGAACAATAAAAAAAAGTGGAAATATCATAAATGCGAGCGCAGCGAGCACCTTTTTTGTTACCTTTGGAAAGTTTGGAGGTCCGAAGACGCTAAAAAGCTACCTATATATTCTGAAAAGGCTTCAAAGCCTACTTTAAAGTTGTATAAAGGCGTGTCACCTTTGGGCAGCTGGTCGTTGGCTCTGTTGTACACGGGTATGTACAGCAGCACACAGCACAGTATGGCGGCGGCGCTGCACAGGGAACACTTGGCCGCGAGTGTCACCGCCCAGCGACGCGCGCGCGACGGCTTGAACTCGCGTATGGGGTATTCGTAGCGGCGGTGTTTGTCGTATCTTAGTACAGAATTAAGTAAAAATAAGTCTTAAATCATTTTAAAAAAAACGAGCTTTTACAGTCCGCCATATTGAATTTCGTGTGGCGTATTTTTATTTTTCGTGAAACTTCTTTAGAATCGTTGTGATTTGAAAATTTGATGAACCGAAAAAGCGACACCAAAAAAAGAAAGATATATTCATAATAGGATTTAGCCTACGAGAGAATGAGATAGAATACAAGTTATATTTATCTCATTCTCTCGTAGGCTACTTTTCTGAATTTCACTTTTACCGTGTGTGAGTTGCACACACACACTTTTCGTTGCATAAATAACCAGTCCGCCATATAGGATTTACTATGACGACGTCACTTAGCTACCATACATTCAAACATTGTTATTCAAACTAGGCAAAATACCAGTTCAATCTGTTGGAGATAATTACTGTTAAAATTCAGTTGCAAGATTTGACCTGTACAAACACTCACATGGCAAGTTTAATATGAAGCCATCCATCCATCTATATACTAAAGGAAGAGAGACAGTTTAACGCTTTTCTGTAATTTACGTGATTTTTTCTGTATGTATGTGTTATAATTTTTTCAGGCCAGGAGTCCGCGTTCCATCGTGTCAAAAAGAACTATGTTCTAAAAGTAACAAGGTATTTCTCTGTTAAATTTCACCAAAAATTAAATGGCCGCGATGGCCCGTGAAAACGTTATTACTTAATAGATACACTTTCGTATGGATGATGAAAGATAGATGGATGGATGTTTGTAACTAAGCGTATAATGTACGGTATCATTTCGGTAGTTTTCCTTTAGAAAGTTATGACAACAATATCGCGTTAGCCATTAAAAAGTTTTTGGCGCAAACGTTAAATATGCGAGCGTTAGAAGTCACTTTCACGCAAGTCATTATGTCACAACATTGTGCCGAGAAAAGTGGCGTGTCATGCGTTTTTTATTATCTTTTGGAATTACTAGACTAATATCATACTGTATGCGAAATTCAGCTGAAAATCAGCGCTGTATGGTTTTTAAATTGCTCGCGTGTTTTTTAAAGCATTTTTGAGTTAAAACAGTAAAAAATAAAATTAAAACGCCATTTTCAATATAAAAAAATTACAAACCTTCAATGGATAGAAAATATAATTTTTAATTTAAAATTAAATTAAATCATAAACACTCGATTACGATCAATTAGCTAAGTTTACTATAGTTTATTTTCTTTTGTGGTGTACAGTAAAAGTATATTCATTCATTCATTCATCAATCGAATTTGCAATGTAATAAACATTGCTTAGACTAAGCGTACTGTAGTTGGGTTCAGTGATTGTACAGGCATTTGCAAAGGGTGGCGGCATATAGTTCCATATCTTATCCGCTCGGATTAGTAAACGGTCGCGTTGAAGGAGACAGCAAGCCTGTTAACCAAACAACCTGTAACTGAGTAATTATATCCCTGGTTTTAGACGTCCCATTCAAGGTGAGAAGGGATGGAAAGGAATCGACCAGTAGTTGAGCTACTGGGGGAATGCTCTTCCATAATATAAATGGCGCGTATCAGAAAGAGCTTCGTTCTTACACGCTTGTCTCTAAGATGTTATGGGTGGCGGAATATAGTTCCATGTCTTATCGGCAGGGATTAGTAATAGGTGGCGGTGAAAGAGACAGCAAGCATGTTACCTGTAATTGAGTATGGGGCTGTCATCGCTGTCCCTGTCTGTTGTTGTGTCGTGGTCTTCATCGTCCCATTCAAGGTGGACATCGCGTGCCATGTGATGCTGTAACAAACAATACCTACTTAAGCAAATTACCATCAACTCAATCCATCACTATTTCACTACTGAGCTCGGATCACGCCCAACATTGGCACAGAAATATATTAAAGTCTGGAATAGCACATTACGCTACTTTTTATCCCGGAAAATAAAAGAGTTCCCGCGGGAACCAAGAAACCTCAAACCATGCAGACGAAGTCGCGGGCATTCGCTAGTATTGTAAATGCGAAAGTTTGGATGGATGTCTGTTACTCAATCACGCACGAACGGCTGAACGAATTTGGATGAAATTTGGCACAGTAATAGATTATAGTCTGGAATATCACATAGGCAACTTTTTATCCCGGAAAATTAAAGAGTTCCCGTGGGAACCAAAAATCCTCAATCTACGCCGACGAAATCGCGGGCATCAGCTATTTATAATTAATAGAATCCGAAATATTTTTTTCCGAACCCCCTCCCCGCCTTTTCGAGCCTCACGTAATTAATGGACGAACCATTATTTTTCAAGGTTCAAGGTTGTGGCCTCGGATTTGAACGGCATATCCTGATTTATGGACAGCCGAAGTTTTATCCACTAAGCTATCCACCGCCCCTATATCAAACTGGATACTTGCAAAATGCAAATTAACGTCCGGCACAAAGGATGTACGTGATTTAACACTTGTAGACCCCTCGTAGCTTGGTGATAATAAGTGGCCAATTGGGTATTTGACCACCAGTCAAATAAATGATTTTTTAGTGATTACTAGTCGGTCCGGCAGACGTTGTCCAGCCTTGAAAATAGAACCTGATTGCAGCGCCCCTCGCCGGGTCCAATTATGAATATAAACCATCCCGGGACCCACTCAAACAGTGAAACACATTGCAGATTGCAGAGGCGTGATTGAGTTACAAACATCCATTCATCCATCCAAACTTTCGCATTTATTATATTAAGTATAGATTAGTATAGATAAGATTAAATAGAGGATCTCCCAAAAGTATATGCTTTGATGACGTAACAATTAAGTATTTCATACAAACTCCCATAGCGTTTTGACGTTTGGAAACAATTGTTACTGATTTGACTAGTTGTCAAATACCCAATATTCTGTTTATTACAATCTGTAAACGAAATTAAAATGACAGTTCTATATCTATTGCTGTCCCTTTTAGCAATTTTTTTTTTCAAAGCTGTCATTTTTTTTTTAGAGAATGTGTACTTACTACAGAATCAGCCCCAATATCTTATGTCCTATGTCCTTCCCCAGAATACAACCTACCCCTGTACAAACTTTCATCGAAATCGGTTTAACAGATGGGCCGTGAAAGCGTAGCAGACAGACAGCCACATTGTCGCATTTATAATATTAGTATGAAAGTATGTGTGTGTGTGGGCCAGTTTTAATTTGATAAGGGACTTACGAGTACATTAATGGCTTGTTTGTCAAAATTACACTCGGTCCTTATCAAGCGCATGGAAATAATGAGTGTACTCGCACTTATTTAGTAGATTTAGTTATTTATTAACTGCCTCGTTGGTCTACCTAATGGTTAGCATGTTCAACTGCGGCCGACGTAGTCCCTGGTTCGAGTTCGGGGTCGGGCCATAATTACTTAACTATCGGGTTTTTATTTTATTTAGTTATTCAGGTTAACAAACAGTAGCACGTAATGCATTAACTCAATACTCAATTTATTTATAACACGTAGGACATAAAGGTGTCTTATGTTAAGTCATGTTTTAACTCTACCTCCGGTTCGGAAAGCAGTCTACTGAGAAGACCCGGCAAGAAACTCAGCAGTTGCAAACAGTAAATATTTGGTAAACATGCTACGTAGCCATGACGTTAACCACAGAAACTAGACTAGACTTTTTTTGGCTAGAAATTCCAGAGTTAGGAAGTTGGCGGTGTTTCACCCCCGTGTCTCGGAGAGCACGTTAATTCCGTCGTGCGCCGGATCTCTCTACGGTACGGCATTTCAGCATGGAACCCTAGAAATAATACTGTCCTACAAAATGGAGAAATAGGTTATAACATTATTACGTCAAAATGCGTCGATCGCAAATCCAATTAAGGTAAATATAGAATTACAATATAATCTGAAAGTAATAATCCAATTGTACGAATTGAATCAGTTCCACCTATACGATACCTATGGGGTGGTAATTTTAAACGGAATAATAAGGGCAACTACCTAGAAGATTCAAGATTAGGTACCATCACCACCACTACAACCCAATTAACGTCCTAACGGCTGGGCACAGACCTCCACCTCATAGGAGAGAGGGAATTAGAGCTTAGACCCACCACGCTGCTGGGTGGCGGCTTTAACGACTATTATCATGTCCATACTAATATTATAAATGCGAAAGTGTGTCTGTCTGTCTGTTTGTCTGTCTGTCTGCTACGCTTTCCCGGCCCATCTTTTCAACCGATTTTGCTGAAATTTGGTACAGGGGTAGATGGTATCCCGGGGAAGGACATAGGCTACTTTTTATCCCGAAAAATTAAAGACTTCCCGCGGGAATATAAAAAACTGTCTCTTTAACCGATTTTGATGAAATTTGGTATAGGGATAGTTTGTATCCAGGGATAGTTTGTATTCAGGGATAGGCTACTTTTTATCCCGGAAAATTAAAGAGTTCCCGCGGGAATCAAAAAACATTAATCCACGCGGACGAAGTCGCGGGAATCATCTAGTTAATAATAACCGGGACCGACGGCTTAACGTGCTCTCCGAGGCACGGAGATGAAACACCGGCAACTTCCTAACTCCGGGCTAGTACTGAGAATTTCTAGTCAGAAAAACTCAATACTTTATACTACAAATTGCTAACCACTAGAGCTAGACCAACAAGGCAAGATTAGGTACAAATAAGTTAAATGTTAATATGTAGTTTAATAAGTAATAGGTAAAACATGAAGTTGAATGAAGTTTTTATCGTCCACCATATTTCATTTAGTGTGACGTCATTTTATTATTAATATCCTTGTCAGCAAACCCTATTAATTAATTGATACCCATATCATGGGATAACTCAAAAATAACTAGTACTAGTCTGCCATCTTTGAGAGTCCGCCATATTGGATTTAGAATGACGTCACTCAGCTAGCCATGCAATTGTCATCAAAACTAAATGTGTATGGCAAATTTCAGATCAATCTATTCGGGATGACTGTTTAAAATTGGGAAGGTATTTATATGTAAAAGAGTTCCTACGAGATTTAAGAAATATATCTAAGTTGACGAAGTCGCAAGAATCGTCTAGTATCTAATATTAGTACTTATTATTAGTTACTTGCTTACTATTTAGTATGCAAGTACTTAGTACATTTGCGTGCCAATTAGGACAACTCATATTAGTTATATTATTTTCATATATTGCGACCTCATTTATTTGCATTCTACATATTAATATCGACTCTATTGCTAGTATATTAAGAGTAATATTATATTAATATGCAATTAGATATGTAATAATTAATACATATAAATATCGACTTTAATACCTTTACATTAAGAGTGATATTATATTAGAATGCAAATAGCTATGTAATATTGACATTTTAACGATTCGAAGAACGTGCAACTTGTTAGGATGCAAAGTATTCTTCTAGGAATTTGTTGGACAATATAAAATATGCTGTGCCCAATAGTTCAGAAAACGGCCTCGTAGCCTTTGCCGGTAGGGTGGTAACTAAGTAGCTACCGCCAAGCGATTTAGCGTTTTGGTACGATGCCGTGTAGAAACATAACTGCCATACCCCCAACAAGTTAAACCGCTACCATCTTAAACTGCGTCAAAAAATCTCAATCCACGCGGACGAAGTCGCGAGCATCAGCTAGTCAAACATAAAATTAACAGGGAACGTGGATATTACGTCTTTCAATAAAATCACAACACCGAGTTTCTCGCTAGTTCTCGGTAGGAACGGCATTCCGAACCAGTGGTAGATGAAAGCTATTCAAAAGCACTTGTCAAAGTTTACTTGAATAAAAAGATTTGAATTTTTATTCGAATAATAAACATTAGTTATACACTATAAAAGTACTCAATACACTTTATAGAGAAGGTCGGTTAAACCCCGATTTCAGCTGTAACAGAATCTGTGCGAAAAGAAAAAGTTAAACTGCAATGCATTTAAAAATAAATAGCAAGGTCACATTAAGAAAAGGACAATGAAGTAGGCGTGTACTCTCAAAATACACTTTTAAATTGTACTTGAAGCCTCCGATACACGTTTTTTTATTCTTTTTTTATTTCATTTTACACAGAATAGGTAATAGTACTAACTACTACTACTACTTTCGGTTACTACCATCGCTTCTCTTCTCTTTTGCGTCGTATTCCTCTTTACTGAGGGTCGTGACCCTTTTCCATTAATCACATAATGGTAGGAGTTTTCTTGGGATAATACCTAATGCGGTGGGTTCCCACGTCCTTCCGGATACGATTCGACTAAGAGTATTAAACTCCTAGGTTTTTGTAACGATTATTATCAGATGTTAATGACAATAACCGGGACCGACAGCTTAACGTGCTCTCCGGGGCACAGAGGAAGTGAAAAGGCCAAACCTCCAAATTCGGTCACCCTTCCAGTTACGGTTGGGTCAACGTTGTCACAACTAGGCCACTCGTCATTTCAAAATGAGTATTGACATCCCTAAAATAAGGATTATAATTGTAAAACATACGGATTTAGGATAGTATGCCCCCTGATAGGAAGTGATGATGCGGCCTAAGATGGGACGCGCTAGCCTAGATGCCTATTCAGAAATTATAAATTGCCAAATTGACCCTGCCAGGGATTGAACCTGGGACCTCCCACTTCAGCACTCACCACTGTGCCAGGGAGGTGGTATAAAAACTAAAACTTTTGACTAACCAACACAATGTTCTCTCTCTCAGACATGGTCTTTTCACCCTTTCTGGACTACTTATGTACTTTTTGAAGAAAAAACTTAACTTAAGTGAAAACTTCTTTAGCCGCGTTGGGCACTTTTTGGTAGGGGGGTAAACTTGCGGATTTGCGTCACCTACACCTCGCGTTGTTACGAAGACAAAAGGTCTTCAAGACATTCATAATTAAACATAAATACCCAAGTTTTAAAGGTTTATATTTTAATAATTATTATTAGTAGGTAGGACTAATATTCGTTTTGTTTTTTAATTTTTAAAAGTTAATATTCGTTTCACTTCTTTCGGCAGTCCCTATCACTGTCATTTTTTATATTGATGCTACATCTACACTTAACACACGATGATAGATGACTACTGTATTATGTATACCATTAAAAACACAAATAGAACTAAAAGACCTTTAATCATTCATACAAATAAAAAATAAAATTATGAAGGTAAAGGTTAGTACATACAAGACGTAAAACCGCGCGGATGCAAACCGCGCGTATTTATATATTGGAACGAAAACGTATATACCTACATACTTGATATAGATAATATATTTGTTTATATACCTGGAGCTAATATTATTACGTCAAATTGGTGGCTATTCTGAGACATTATTTAATAAGCAACAACATTGTTCTGCTATTGGCAAAAATCAGATTTTTTTTCAGGTCTGAATCTAAGAGGCTTCGGCCATGGCTAGTCACTATCCTACAGGCAAAGAAGTGCACCTAGTAATTTAGTGTTTCGGCACACTACAATGTAGAAAGCAATTATTCTTAGTCATATTAAACCTATAACCATTAATACCCACAGGTTACCCAGCTAGCATCTTAGGCTGCATCATTAACTGCTAACCAACTGGTGAGATCGCAGTCAAGGAGTAACTCTCTATAGTGAGCAGGTAGACCCTAAGAAAGGATTTACTCAAAACTCCACCTGATGTTTGACCAACACCACCAAAGCCAGGAGTGGTCAGTTAAGTAGTTATCAGTAAACTGACTGGTCCAAACAAGTTAGATACAGATATCTCTCTCTTTATGTTGTATTCCTCATTACTGAGGGTCTCGACTCCTTTCCAGTATAATCACATAATTGTAGGAGTTTTCTTGGAGTTTTAGGTATAGATAGATATACAGATATAATTGCACACACCTAATTAAAGAATTACAACCCTCATGTCTGAACTACCCTTTAAATCTCTATTATATCATTGTCCATTGCAGGTTATTGTTGAAGATTTCCGTTATATCAGCATAGCTTAGTAAACTTACAATAACAATGATGAATAACTTATAGTAAGTACTTGATTATTATTGTGCAAGAACTATAACAGCATTTCTAAGAAATAAGAATTGATTAACTGGGATTTAAAAGTGTCTGCCCACTATAATGGAGTAGATTGCGCATAACACAGTCTACTCCATTATAGTTCATCAGATAGATACAGAGATGACATATTACTACATCATCCTTAAGTGATCACTCTTAGTGATAAGACCGCCCTTGCACACTTTGTTTTCTGTACTTTTTAAGTGTTTACTTTATATTTTTGTTAAGTGGCAATAAAGAATTTATCTATCTATCATCCATGCTTCTTACTAATATTATAAATGCGAAAGTTTGGATGTATGGATGTCGGTATGGATGTATGGGTGGATGTTTGTTACTCAATCACGCCCCAACAGCTGAACGGATCTGGATGAAATTTGGCACAGAGATAGATTATAGTCTGGAATAACACATAGGCTACTTTTTATCCCCGAAAATTGAAGAGTTCCCGCGGGAACCACAAAACCTCGATCCACGCGTACGAAGTCGCGGGCATCAGCTAGTAATATATAAAATAAACACAAAAGTGTGTCTGTCTGATATGCCTTCCTGGTCCATCTTTAAAACCAATTTTTATGAAATTTGGTGCAGATGTAGGTGGCATCCCGGGGAAGGAATTGGCTACTTTTTAACTTAGAAAATGAAAGAGTTCCCAGGGGAATCAAAAAATTAATCTACATTGATGAAGTCACAGCATCATAGTTCTTATATTACAAAAGTGAAAATGTGTCCATGTGTCTATCTGTTGCTAACAATTTCACAGATCATCTGTTTATCTTCGTTTGACAAGGACAGAGATAGGTTGTAATCCAGGGAAAGACTACTTTATATTAAAGATATAATTTTTATCCAGGATAATCAAAGAGATCCCACAGAACTTTTCAAAAACCTAAATCGACCTGAATTCACATAATGAACCTGCTAGAGATTGATCATTGAACCTGGGACCTGCCAGACCTGCTCATCACTGTGCCAGGGGGGTAGTCAAATCTTATCTAAGTAATGTTAATCAAGATTCATAATGGATGGGTTGTCTGGAGGAGATCTCTTTTAATGATAAGACTGGCTTGCACACTTAGTTTTCTATACTTGTTTACTTTATATCTTTATGTTTGTGTGGCAATAAAGAATTTAATATCTATCTTTCCGTTCACAAAACAAAACCTTCACTTTGTTTTTACGTAGTTACAAGAAAAAAAAGGACCAAATAAAATATGTAAATTAATGATAGTTTAGTATAGACTTATTATAGTTGTAGGACAGTTTATAAGTGGAACGCATTACTTAGTAGCGGAAGATCACGTAGGTAAATATGTAGGATCTGCCCAAAGTTGACTAAGTAATTGTAAAAGCTAAAAGTTGAGAATAAATGCTAATTAGAATCTTATTAGAATGTCGCACGCTGTGTCACGTTTTAAAATAACAATGCACTTTCATATGACTCTTAGGAGCGGCTCTGTCAAGGGCATCCGTTAGCGAAATCATCTTTTTACGAAGACATCATAAATCCGGTTTCTTAAACATTTCTTACACAATAACGTGCAAAATATTACAGTTACGTGTTTTCTAAACGTTATGTCATAATAAAAGCTTAGTTATGTGTAAATTACACATAATTCTTTTTCGTAACATTGCATCTATGTAGTAAAATGCATATACATAATATGCACAAAATAATATGTAAACAAGTAGTAGGTAGCACAGGTTAGAAATTAAGATTACTCACGTTTTATTGTCGTAAGAAAAAAATTATAAAGATCACACGTTCCACTCTACACTATTTCATAACTGTTGTGTAGGATTTTGGCTTAAAACTTAAATTATTTGGGAAAATTTTAAAATAAAATTGGCGACAGCCCTCCGCTCGATATCAGACATTTGACTGCAGACCAGGGTTGCCAGTTAATTGAATGTCGCAAGCATGGCGAATTTTAAAATTACCCATGCGAAAAGGTAAATTAACGGGGCCAAAGTGTCTGTCTGTCTGCTACGCTTTCACGGTCCATTTTTTCAGACGATTTTAATGAAATTTTGCACATAGATAGGTTTTATACCGGGGAAGCACATGAGCTACTTTTTATATTTAGAAAATTAAGGGGTTCCCGAGAGAATCAAAAAACTTAATCCACGTGGATGAAGTTGCAAGTATCACCTAGTTTTAAATATTCCTAGAACATGATTAACCTACTAATCTTACTATGCAGTTTAGAAATAAACCAGTAATATCCCTAAGTGTACCTAAGTACTTACCTACATATTGCTACAGAGTAACGAACAAAAAAAAGACTGACTTTACGTCTAACTCTAGAACAATCTTTTGGGCCAAAATACACTATCGCAGCAAGAATACCTTAAATTCTGACAATTGTTACAACAACTGAGGTTGAAACAATTATTGAAGCTAGTTTTACATAATCGGGCTACGGAAAAATGATTGTTCAGAAGAACAAATAATTTTGTCTTACTAAAGGGTAGAAAATAAGATATGGCAACTGGTTTAACTTTACGATCCAATTTACGCAAAATCTTTCAAAACTTAAGATTCCTAAACCTTAGCTTTATAAAATTATTTTAATTTTGTACCATCTAATAGGTGGTAATATTAATATTAAATACCATAAATAGTTAAAAGTACCTAGATTGTTTAAGTTTTTCACATGGGATAAAAGTTTTGACAATGTCTGAATTTTGCGTTAATTGGAACGTCAACATAATTTTTTTAATTTTTATTATATTTACATTTCAAAATTTTATTGTTCGAGAAAATCTTCGTGAATTAATAAAGAAATGGCTTCAGGAATACCGAAAGTTCAAGTTTTGTCGCTCTACAAATCTCTATTGAAGGAGTCTAATAAGTTTCCTAACTACAATTTCAGGTATTTAATTGCAGTTTCGAAATAATTACATAACCTCAAAAATGTTTTACATTTTGTAATTATTTAATGTATTTTCTAAATAAGCCAGTGTTTTGTGGCTTTAGAAATTTACCAAAGGCAAAAAGAGGGGCTCAGATATAGTATGTTTTTTCCATCATCGTACCAACCAGACATACCTACCTATATGTCTTTCAAGGATATCCACAGAACTGTCCACCTACTATTGGCGGAGGGCGGCCGAGTTTTCCAGTGCAAAGTCGCCATTCCAGCACCTTGGGACCCATAGATACTACACTAATATACCAGTTGGGACCTCAACCGATTCTTAATCTATATTGTTTTTTTAGAGCTTATGCCTTGAGACGGGTTAGAGATGCATTCCAAGAAAGCAAATCCTTAACAGACCCTAAATTAGTGATGAAAGAGTTTGAATATGGGAAACAAAATCTGGAAACGATCAAACGACAGGTAATATAAATTTTCATCTTAAAGGCTTATACACTATCCTGAATTCACAAACAGTATTTATTGTGTTTGCCCTAAAAAGTTGTTTATTTGTCCCCTTTTTGTTACTGTTTTCCTCGAAAGCTATTGGACTGATTTTAATGCAGTTTTCCCATTAAATATGTATAGCTTCTAAGAAGGTTCTAAGATATGTACACAAATATAAATAGGAATGTTGCTTGTGTCAACAATAATTATTAAAAAGAGGATCTCCCAAAAGACATAATATTATGTTTGATAACAATTTCTAGTTTTCTAGTTATCAATTAACATATTTTGATGATCTCACAAGCAAGTATTTCATACAACATCCCATACTAAGCACACATTTTGACATTTTGAAAAAAATTGCTTTTATACCCAATTGTGAACTATAATATATTTTTTTTCAGGTGGTAATTGGAGACATGTACCAGACAGAAAAACTTGTAATAGAAAACATACGGTAGAACATTTTAAAAAACATAAAAGTACAAAATTTCGGTTACAGCATAATAGCACACTTCTATTTTTGACTGCATCACTTACCATCAGGTGAGATGATGGTCAAGTGCTAACTGTCTTCAAATCAGAAATAGGTATAGCATTGTAGCTGAGAAATAAAAACATATATATTAGGAAAATGCACAGAAAAAGGTCTTAGTGGCTCATATCGCATTCGAGAGATATGTATTCAAATTAGAATCTTATACATATATTATGTACGAAATTAGGAGTTTAAATTTAATGAATTACATATTCAACTCCATCTAGCGTGTCTTAGCAGTACTTACTTGAAAGAAAAATGGGTTTTTTGGGAAAATGGGATTAAGAGAATTTGAAGTTTAATTTGTATAAGGAATAAGGTTGAATTTAGCGTGTATAATTTCATGTGCTACGTCCTATTGTGTAAGCTGGCGCGCCATTTCTGCAACTAATCAAAACATAGCCATTATATTAGAAGTAAAATGTAATATGTATGTATGTATGTACATATATTCTTTATTGTACACCACAAAAACACAAAAGAAACAGACCAGACTTAATCTGTATTCGCTTTCTACCTACTATTCTTATGTTCTGTGGGAAAATGTGTTATATATATTATCTTCTGTTACCTGGGGTTACTATGACTGCTTAAAGCAGTACTATTTCAAAATGAAAGTTTTATGTCACATACCTTGATATTCCTAAAATAAGGATTATAATTATTGTTAAACATGCAAGTAATGAAACAATATGACTTCTAGAGTTGGCAGATGGCCCCTGTGCTAGGCCAGCCGCTTATTATCGTGTACATATATTTATAAAATGTTTGTTTCTTGTGAATTGCTCATTAGATTGAGCTGAAATTTTGTACAGTTGTTGTTGGCACTTGTGAAGTATTTCTGGCATAGTAATATCAATGTATGCCAGATATAGCTTGCTAACTAAAATACATTTTGTGTGTACCTATGTATTTAGAATGTTTCTGTTATTTCATGTATAGATACCCATACCGTTATGTGTGTTGTACCAGTTTTCAAATAAAATAATAGTGTTTTATTTAAATAGTTAATTTTGACTGTACCATAGATTTGAAAGAAGTATTAAATTAAAATCTCACTAAAATCTAAATTTGTGTTTTTTAAATTCCTTTATTCCTTTATATTCGAGTCCTAGTTCCTACAATATTATTAATAATGCATAATATTAACTGTAGAGTTGAGTATTATAATAATATATAAGTTAGGAGTTTAGTTTGATAATAATCTCCCTGGCGCTATGGTCTCATAATGGGAGGTCCTGGGTTCGATTCCCGACAGGGTCAATTTCTTTGAAAAAAAAATTTTTTTTGGCAGAGCAGTCGTGTTTTTTTTATTTTTTATTAATTAAAGCCTGTAATAATTAAGGCGGTTCAAAGGATTTGTGCAATTAATAAGGGTAGGAACTAGGAAGGTATAGGTACTTAGTAAAAACAAATTGTATCATTCAAAAACAGTTTTATTTTTCAACGAATAACAGAGCAATTTAAAAACATGATAATTGTCATAAATTCAATGCTATTCATCAAATAAGAATAAATTAATTAACGACGTATAAAACCTATACTAGGTAGATATACTAGATCTCTTAATGTGATATAGATGGTTGGTAAAACTCACATATGTTAGGTTTAGCAAGCATGAGGATGAAATAAACACGGGATACGTCATACGAAACGTAAGAAAAATTTATGAAATCACGTTCGATAACTTTTGCGGGGTGAGGGGAGAGGGCCTTGTCATTTTTCTGTCCAATAAATGACACTAGTGCATGAAAAAGTCGATCACTATGACAACACAATATCATAATTAATGGCGAAACTGCCACAGTTCGCGGCTAGAGGGGTAAGGCCTTTTAAGGCGAATTTGGCCGATATCACGCGTTCCGTGGTTAATTCGTCCAAAGCTCAGAGTCACTCAGCGATTGATAATAGTAGGGGAGTCCAAGAGGGGATTTTTGGATTTACTCCAGCGCGGCAGATTAATATAAAGGGGGATTCTTTGGACCCTGTAGAGTACCTTCACCACATATGAGCCCTGTATACTGGTGGGTCTGTCTAGGACAGCAGATTAAAATATTTAATAAATAAAATCGATCATCAAAAATACTCGAGCGCTACAGATTAAGGTAGAGAAAGAAACAAGAAAACGTAAATTCACAATCTATCGACAGTTTACAATTTATCGAGACAAAAAGCGTTAGATTGCAATCTGACGGTTTTCACAATCTTACGGTGACATATACCTCTTACTTCCATTCTAAAAACAGGCATAAAAATTAGTTCCAATTTTGGCCACCGGGCCAGATAGTAGGTAAGTAGGTATGTCGGACTAAAATTACCAACTTTACAAAGATTCACCTAGACATCATAGCTGAAACTAAAAGTTAGTTCCGCTGTCCTCTAAAGACACGACATTTTTGTCCAATTCTGCAGACGCTAGAACGTGCTTCTTTTTATCTTCTTTATTGTGATGCTTCTTGCGGCCTTTACCCTGTGGAAAAGATTAAAAAATGAAAACATCTACCACAGACCTCCGTGGCGCAGTGTCTATCGCTGTTGTTTTAAGGTGCGGAGGTCCCGGGTTCGATCCCCGGCAGGGTCAATATGGCAATTTATAATTTCTGAATTTTCCCTGGACTGGCCTGTTGGGGAGGCTTTGGCCGTGACTAGTCACCACCCTACCCCAGCAAAGACGCTGCCAAGCGATTTAGCGTTCCGGTACGATGCCGTGTAGAAACCGAATAGGTGTATGGGTTTAATTTAACCTCATCATCATCAGGTGAGATCGCAGTCAAGAGCTACCTTATAGTAGATAAAAAAAACAGAACAGCGGGAAACCGTTAGCGTTAGCATCCATTATCCATTAATTCGATTCAATATTTATTTATTAAATTTAGGTACACTGTAAACTTATAAAACACGATGGTGATAATCAATTATAGGGTACCTATCTTAAAACTAAAAAGCTACGAAGGTTCCAAACCTGCCTTGGTCTGAGAAGAGCCCACAACAAACTCATACGAACCGCTAAGATGTGAAATGCCCTTCCGCCGCATTCATAACTTATGTTACTTCAAGGCAAGAGTGAATAGGCATCTTCTAGGCGCTCCAACCTAGACCTCATTATTGCTTTGTATTAGTTAACTGCATATTTTAAAAAAAACTTCACTACAGAGCTAGAAAACTTTACCTTTAGTAAATTAGAGGTGTTGTTGGCATTGTTAAGGGGCCGACATACAATCAAAATCTACCAAGGAAGCGTTTTTAGGGTTCGGTACCCAACAAGGGTACCTACATAAACGGATTGGAATTCAAATTTAAAATGTGTCAGGTGTTGAAGCGGGAGTGACATCATACCTTGCGCTTCCGCTTGTGCGTGTGTTTCTTGTGTTTCTTGTCGCCTTCGTCGGAGACGTCATGTGTTTTACGGCGGTTCTCCACTGGCGCCATGTAAGTCGGTATTGCCGGCTCCTGTTTAATTAACAATTATATTACACTACATGATGCCCGCGACTTTGTTCGCCGTGGATCACGGTTTTATTATTCCCGCAGGAACTCTGTAAGTTTCCGGGATAAAAGAGAGATAAAGCCTATGTCCTTCCCCGGGATACAATCTATCCCTGTACCAAATTTCATCAAAATCGGTTGAAGTTGTGTTGTGAAAGCGTAGCAGACAGACTCACTTTCACATTTATAATATTATTATGGATTATGTCTCTGTCTCTATTGTCCAATACAGCCCATTAAAGTCCCACAGCTGGGCCGACGGCTTAATGACCGAGCCTCTCCTACCGTGAATCGAACCCAGGATCTCGTGTTCCGCAGTCGACCATGCTAACCGCTAGATCAGCGAGGCAGTTAATTGGACTCTATAGACCTAGCTATAGCCCAATCAATGGGATCAAACAAGATTTATGTTGGTTAAGTATTCTAATTCTAATAATTTACTTAACATTGTAATTAAGTAAAATCTTGTAAGATTTAATACTAATAATTTACTTCACATTGTAATTAAGTAAAATCTTGTAAGATTTAATCGTCGTCGTCGTCTCAACCTATAGACGTCCACTGCTGGACGAAGGTCTCCTGCATGGATCGCCACTGAGTACGGTCTTGTGCCGCTTGTTTCCATCGGCTCCCAGCTGCACGCTTGAGATCGTCCGTCCACCTAGTGGGGGGGTCGTCCAACGCTACGCTTCCCGGTGCGAGGCCGCCATTCAAGCACTTTGGGACCCCAACGCCTATCGGTTCTACGAACTATGTGCCCTGCCCATTGCCACTTGAGCTTGGCGACTCTTCGAGCTATGTCGGTTACTCTGGTTCGCCTACGGATCTCCTCATTTCTGATTTGATCACGCAGGGATACTCCGAGCATAGCTCTCTCCATCGCCCGCTGAGTGACCCTGAGCCTTCTTATCAGGCCCATAGTTAGCGACCATGTTTCGGAGCCGTAAGTCATCACTGGCAACACGCACTGTTCGAAAACTTTCGTCTTCAGGCACTGAGGGATTTTGGACGAGAAGATGTCGCGCAGTTTCCCGAACGCTGCCCATCCGAGTTGGATTCGGCGGTTGACCTCTTTCTCGAAATTGGATCTACCTAACTGGACTGTATGTCCCAGGTATATGTACTCATCAACAATTTCGAGTGCAGTGTTCTCAACTAATACTGGGTGGGGCTGAACATGTGCATTGGACATGATCTTCGTCTTGCTCATATTCATTTTTAGGCCCACCTGTTGAGAAACTCTGCTGAGGTCATTGAGCATTGTATTAAGGTCTTCCAGAGTTTCTGCCATAATGACTATATCGTCGGCAAACCGCAGGTGAGTGATGTACTCGCCGTTAATGTTGATGCCGAGTCCGTTCCACTCCAGAAGCTTAAAGACGTCTTCCAACGCAGCGGTAAACAGCTTCGGAGAGATAACATCTCCCTGACGCACTCCTCGCTGCAATCGGATCGGTCTCGTAGTCTGGTCTTGTATACGGACTGACATAGTGGCGTTTTCGTACAAACACTTCAGCACCTGGATGTACCGGTAGTCGATTTGGCATCTCTGTAGAGACCTCAACACTGCCCAAGTTTCCACCGAATCGAAGGCTTTCTCATAGTCCACAAACGCCAAGCAAAGTGGCTGGTTATACTCTTCTGTCTTCTGTATAACCTGCCGCAGCGTATGTATGTGGTCTATGGTACTGAAACCTTTTCGGAACCCGGCTTGTTCGGGAGGTTGGAAGTCGTCGAACCTACGAGCGAGACGATTCGTTATGACTCTCGAAAACAACTTGTAGACGTGACTCAGAAGCGAGATGGGTCTGTAATTCTTCAACAAGGTATTGTCTCCCTTCTTGAAGAAGAGAATCACCACGCTCCTTTGCCACGCTTCTGGCGTTGTACCCTCGTGAATGACGGAATTAAACAATCGCTGAAGGACTTTAAGTATTGGTCTTCCACCCGCCTTCAGGAGTTCTGCAGTGATTCCGTCATCACCTGGCGCTTTGTTGTTTTTAAGCTGTTTGAGAGCCATACTAATCTCGTATAGGCTGACGTCCGGGATATCTTCGGTATAGTGTCGGGTCAATTTGGCTCTTGGATCTTTAGCCAAATTTTCAACCGGCTTCTGTGTTGAGGTGTATAACTGTCCATAGAACCTCTCAACCTCCCCCAATAGCTCCGGCTTGGAAGAAATGAGGCTACCGCTGTCGGTCTTCAGCCGCGTCAACTGGCTCTGACCAATAGACAGATTTCTTGCGAACACTTTTGAGCCTTTATTCTGCTCTATAGTTTCCTTGATGAATTCGGTGTTAAAGTGTCGCAAATCACGTGTCTGTGATTTAGAAATCCGTCTATTAATCTGCCGGTAGGCAGACGCGTCCGCTGAAGACTGCAGTCTCATTTCCTGCCTCTCCTCCATGAGCTTAAGGGTGTGGTCTGAGAACTTTTTCGGTCTATTCGTACGGCGGCTCTTGAAAAATTTCGACCCTACCGTATGGACAGTTTCCACCAGCCTGTTGTTTAGTTCATCCACCGTAACGCAATCTTCCAGGCAAGCGAAGCGGTTTTGCAATTCGAGTTGAAAGTTCTCGGGATGCTGGATTTGAGCATGAGTAGGTCGGAGCGTTGACTTCATCAGTCGGGCCCTTTCCAGCTTTACATTAATATTCAGTGTGCCTCTTACCATACGGTGATCACTACCGGTTTTCACCCTGTTGATCACAGAGACATCATTGAATATATGCCGCTTGGTCGACATGATGAAGTCAATCTCATTTCTCGTAGAACCGTCAGGGCTCATCCATGTCCATTTCCTCTGTGGCCGCTTCTCAAAGAAGGAGTTCATCATAAAGAGGCCCTCCTTTTCCATGAAGTCGGCCAACATTTGGCCTCTGTGGTTTCTGCGCCCAAACCCAAATTGACCCACTCTCAACTCTGCGCCGCTTCTCTTGCCTAGTCTTGCGTTGAAATCCCCCATCACAACACTGTAATAGGTGTTAGAAGCATGCATGGCTTTCGAAATATCCTCATACATAGCTTCTACCTCCTCGTCGTGATGTGCCGAGGTCGGTGCGTAAACCTGTATAACCTTCAGCGAATACCGTTCAGTAATTCTGAGTATAAGGTACGCTACCCTGCTCGACACACTTTCAACTTGTACAATGTTGTTAACGAGGGACTTGTGGACGATGAATCCGACACCACCCTGGGACTGTTGGTCGCCCTCCCGGTAGTAAAACAAGTTGCCGGAGTTCAGGATTATCGAGTCCTCCCCCTCTCTTCGGACTTCAGACAATCCTATAATGCCCCAGTGCAACTTGCTCACTGCTTCTTCCAGCTCCACAATCTTCTCGTCGGTCCTCAAAGTGCGTGCGTTATATGTTGCCAGGTCCAGTCGTCGGGGTTGGCAGCGGAATCTCTGCCGGAGATTCTTGACACCCCCTGCCCCACCGTTACCGTTGCCGCTGCCAGAGCTAGGAATAGTGGGGCTGCCGGGAACTAGGGGCTGTTTTATCTGTGACCTATCCATTTAGGGTTATGCCCAATAATCGCCACGCTGGGCATGCGGGTTGGCGATCGCAGGGCTAGACTGCTTGCACTGGTGTCGCTGCTGCCCGACACCAGTCCGTGCCATTTGTCCAGTCTAGCTTGTTCGAAATGGGTATACCGCCATTTATCGGTCGTCAGAGCCTCGTTTGTAAATCAGCAGGGGGTACCGCGCGCAGGTGAGGTTGACAGTTGAAGTGCTAAGATGGAGGTGCACTACCTTACCCCCCAAGATTTAATACTAATTTAATACTAATAATTTACTTCACATTGTAATTTAAAGCAAAATGAGTAAGTACCTATGACATAAACTGTACCTAATTTAATCACAACTAAGATATGGTGAATAAATGGCTTTTTTATTTTTTATTTTATTTTATAACTATTCTAAGTAGGAATGGCAAATTCCGAACCAGCGGTACCTAGATTCATATCGAATTTTTTGTATGGCGCTATACTGGTAGCGCCTGTCAAACAATTCGACTACCCATGAGTACGGAATCCTAATTAACGATATTCGGATTTCTTCCTATACTTCTGCTGTGAGACCTTGCTTCTTGCCAAATTTCATAATTCTATGTCAACGGGAAGTACCTGAGTTTTGATTTATTGGCGAGTGTCAAAATATGAGGCATAAACAGCCGTATCTTTTTCTTTGATTTGATTTCGTTGACTTAGAATCTTGATTTTTTTACAACTCCAAGGGACTGTGGACCTAAGTATTTGATATTAATTTTAACTTGATAGATACCTCCACGCGTTCCCGATAAAAAGGTGGCTTGACAGACAGACGGACAACGAAGTGATCCTATAAAAGTTCCTTTGTTTTCTTGAAGTACGGAACTTTAAAAATTAGTGTCTGTGGTTACCTTTGGCATGCTTCTTCTCATGACACTGTTGCTGGCATCGCTGAAGTAACCGTTAGGATTGGCGTCATCCACGAAGACTGGCTGCTCGCTGGTGACGTCATTGTTGTGGAGGTACTTACTGCCGCGGTTCTTCACGGAGAATCTGCTGGCACAATGAGAAATACATTTTCAAATAACATTATAAACAAGAAAGAAAGGAAAGGGTCTATCATATATACCAAAAAAACATGAGAAATGAGAAGAAAAAGAAATGGATTCCACTCAGCATTTGCTAGGTTGGTCCTAAAAACTACCTTGTGGGGCAATTTTAAATTCGCTGCTACCAGATGCTGGAATGACATGCCTCCTCCATACCAGGATGGTACAAACACAGAGTCCGAGACATCATTTAAAAGAAAAGTAAGTGGGCAAATTTGTATGGAAGTTGGTCCTTTAGCCGCCATCAGAACGTGTGCTGAATGAATTGGTATTAAATGTAGTCTTCAAGCAAGATTTTTGGTTCAGATGTTAATTATTTGTGTGTTTATTTTGCATGCAGGCTTCACAAAAATTCAACGCTGTGTTTTAACAGATACCTTCTATACCAATATTATAATGCAAAAGTTTGGATGGATGGATGGATGTTTAATACTCAATCACGCCCGAACGGCCGAATGGATCTGGCTGTAATTTGGCACAGAGATAGATTATAGTCTAGAATAACACAAAGACTACTTTTTATCCCGGAAAATTAAAACGTTCCCTGAGTGAAGACTACTTTAGGTACTAACAACCAAATCTCAGTTTTAAAGCAATTTTTTGAACGTTTTATAATATTATTTTAGAATTTGTATCCCTTTCCTTTTCCCTATTACAACAAGAGAAACGTCTAAATTATCATTAATCAAAATTTCAAAGAAATACTTATTTCTTACCTTTTATAGTGCTCGTCATCAGGACTGGATTTCTTTGGCTTTTCAAGTTCCTCCTTATCATGGAACTTATCGTCAGCTTTCTGGTGTTTTCTTGGTGCCTCGTTGTCAGATCTGCAATTTTAATAACAAATTTTATTTAAAACAATGCAGCTAAGCAGTGTGTAGAAATCAAAACTATTTTTTAACCGACTTCCAAAGAAGGAGGTTTTAAATTCGGCGCGTATGTTTTTTTTAAAGTGAAAACTTCTTTAGGCGCGCTGAGCACTTTTTGGTAGGGGGTAAAAATGTAGATTCGCGTGACCGTGACCGACATGCTCGCGAATAGCGACATGCTCGCGAACATATAAATATACTACATTCGAAATTAAACTTTAATGCCTTAGTGATAAGGTTTTTTTTAATAATTTTA
This sequence comes from Erebia aethiops, assembly GCA_923060345.2. Classification (NCBI taxonomy): domain Eukaryota; kingdom Metazoa; phylum Arthropoda; class Insecta; order Lepidoptera; family Nymphalidae; genus Erebia; species Erebia aethiops. Next base: position 701,609 of record OV281087.1, on the reverse strand, counting down.
AGTAAAATAAAAAAATAAAAAATCCTTTTCACTTCTATCGACAGTCCCTAGGACTGGCAATGGCTTTGGAAGTAAGTTTTTTGAAAAGAATTTTTATCTAATTCTCACCTTCTCTCTCCACTACCGAATTCGTTGTCAGGCTTTTGGACTTTCTCGCTCATCTTGTGCACAACAGTCTCAATGTCCCTCATTCTGTTGCCGATCGCATCCACCAGCGCTTGCAGACCTGATGGCTTCTCGGTTTTATCCACAGGAGCCTAATGAAAGAAAGATTTACCAATTATGCCACACATTTGTATACGTCAAGGATATGCTACCCCGGTGCGATGTTTAGCTACAATAAGCTAAACTGCTCAAGTGACAGAAGCGCCGGGACAACAGAAGTCATGTGAGGCAAAATCTTGGACGAATTAACCACGGGACGCGTGATATCGGTCATATTCGCCTTAACTCCTCTAGCTGCCAACTGGGCAGTTTCGCCATTTAATTATGATATTGTGTTGTCATAGTAATCGACTTTTTCATGCACTAGTGTCATTAATTGGACAGAAAAATGACAAGGCACTCTCCCCTCGCCCCGCAAAAGTTAGTCGAACGTGATTTCATACATTTTTCTTACGTTTCCTATCCCGTGTTTATTTTAATCCAAGGACAAAACCCGAAAAAAGGCTCCGACTCCGCATAATGCCGTATGCTTTGGATACGCACAAGAGCAATATAAAAACTAAACAGCATATTTTGGACAAAATAAAAACTTATTAAACTGTTGAAGATTATGTACTTAAATTATAAAAGGGGTATGGATTTGACTCGCTCCAGCAATGTTTAGGACTGCGGTTACTTTAAATGTATCTAACCATTGATGTACCTAATTTTAAATTAACTATGCCATGCTCGTTCCTCACCATTTTTTCCTACATCGTGGACAAAAAGTAGCATAATTCGCGTGCAACAAAGCAAGGCAAAAAAAAGAAAAGCAAGCCATGTCATCTATAAAAGGTCTTCCATCATGTCGGAGGACAAAAAAGCGGACACACATTAAAAAAGTGACCAAAGAGCTGGCGCTTATTTAACCCAACGGCTTAGCCTAGCAATTCAACAAGGCAATAGCGCTAATGTTTTGGGCACCATGCCCATTAATGATCACTTGAACGGCGTATATTTTTTGTTAATATACTCGTAATTGGTAGTAGTTTTAAATTTTATCTTTCTGTAATTCTTTGTTTATATGATGTAAAGGTAGCATGGTTAAATGCGGAAACTTACATGATGTGGGCTCTCTACGTCCATAGCTGGATCGTGCTCATTCCATTGGTTCTGAGGAATTTCTGTCCAGGTTGCCTGAAATTAACGCGTGTTTAGTAATATCGAGCATCTAAAAAAAAATTATTTATCTACTACAAAAGTTAGTCCTTGACAGCGATCTCACCTGATGGTAAATGATGATGCAGTCTAAGATGGGGGCGGACTAACCTGTTAGTAGTATGACAGTTATATTAAACCCATAGGTTATTTTGACGACCTCCGTGGCGCAGTGTGTAGCCCTGTTGCCTTAACGTGCGGAGGTCTGGGGTTCGATCCCCGGCAGGGTCAATTTAGGAATTTATAATTTCTGAATATTCCCTGTTCTGGCCTGGTGGGAGGCTTCGGCCGTGGCTAGTTACCACCCTACCGGCAAAGACGTGCCGCCAAGCGATTTAGCGTTCCGGTATGATGCCGTGTAGAAACCGAAGGGGTGTGGGTTTAATATAACTGCCATGCCCCTAACAGGTTAACCCGCTACCATCTTAGACTGCATCATCACTTACCATCAGGTGTGATCGCAGTCAAGGGCTAGCTTGTAGTGGATAAAAAAAAAAAAACACATACCTACGCCTAATCGGTTTCTACACGGCATCGTAACGGAACGTTAAATCGTTTGGGGGCACGTCTTTACCGGTAGGGTGGTATCAGTGATAACTAGCCAACCGCTAGGATATGGAATAGATATTAAGAAACGAGTAAGCAAAAATAGCCTTTTTTTAGAAAAAATTTTAGACTTTTAAAATCTCTTACCTAGTTATTAAAAGCTAATGTTGGCATGTGTTGTCTGTACGGCCTACACCATCAGCCTGGCTGATTCTATACACAAAAAAGATCCTCACCTTTTCGTTTCCAGGTCCGTCATCGATTTCGATGTCGAAATGTTCTTTGTCCGCTTCGTCGTTTTCATCGTTCCGCTCGCTTGAGGTTTTTGACTTCTTATGCCTTTAAAAAACAGTATGGAGTTTTATTACAAAACTCTACAAATTATTAAATTAAACGAAAGATTTATTGTGTAGAAAGATGAAGAGACGATTTGACGACCCTGGTGCAGAGGTCAATGTTGTGATCGTAGGATAGGTACCTAGCAGTTTTCATTGGTTGGTTACCAACATTGAAATAGAATAGGTAAGTACTACTAAAATTATATATATATCAATGGTTACCACCATCCAGAAAAATCGTAGCACCAGACGATATTAACCTTCAAATGTAGCAACTCATGCTTAAGTATTATAATATGCTACTTAATGGAAAGGAATAACACCAGACTATTTACCTGGAGTTATCTTTTTTATTTTTCTTCTCATCATTCGGTGTTGCTAGAGCAATCTGAAAAGGTAAAAAAATTCAAATACTGGTCAAAATCAATTGAACAGATGAGGCCTGAAAGCGTGGCAGAGAGACGCACTGTCGCATTTATATTAGGTATTATACTGAGCCGTTGTCCTGTTGTCGTTGTGAGCGACCAACGTGACACTGCGACTCGATCCGACGCGACGCGACGCGACGCGACGCGACAATAGCAATATCAAACTTTTTTTTAAAAATAAAAATACATTTAAACCTGTAACCTACAGGAATCTGTTTTTCAGTCCCTGGCAGATAGCACAAAAATTTACCACAATATCAGGCGACGGCGCCGCTCTGGCGACCGGTTCGTTGCACTCCGTGGTGAGTGAAGACTTCTTGGACGCACGCAACGTCTTCTCGTGGTTGTTGTCTTTCTCTTCTTGTAGCTCGTACACTGGACCTTTGACGTCTACGTTTCTGTGGAAATAGTTAATTATTAATGATATTGGTGGTGTTACTATTGCACGTAACTATGCAAATTTCGGTGGGAACTCTTCGTTTTTTTTTTAATCCAACAAGTTAGCCCTTGACTGCGATCTCACCTGATGGTAAGTGATGATGCAGTCTAAGATGGTAGCGGGCTAACCCGTTAGGGGTTTGACAGTTATATTAAACCCATACCTACCCCTAATCGGTTTCTACACGGCATCGTGCCGGAACGCTTAATCACTTGGCGGTACGTCTTTGCCGGTAGGGTGGTAACTAGTCACGGCCAAAACCTTCCTTCCAGCAGGCCAGTCCAGAGAAAATTCAGAAATTATTTACACATTTACATTACATACAAATTTCCTCTCTGAACCATGTTTACACAAAAACCATTTTACGAGTCCTAAAATGGTAAAAGACAGACAGACAGACAGATATGTACATACAGACATTCAGAAGGTCAGACAGAAAGGCACAGTTTTGGATTATAATAATTGTTGTGTAAGTTGTAGAAACTAAATGTTGGAACGACATGCCTCCTCCCATTAATAAACTAAAATACCACAACTTTACAAAGACGTGCCCTGGCTTATGATATATATGTATAATTAATCTATCATAATAAATGTGAGAGTGTATCTCATTTTTACTACCTAGTTAATCTTTTAATCGATTTTTACCGATTTTGGTACAGGCCATAGAGGCCGTCAACGATGTTCCTTACTTGTTGGAGAAGGCGTTTTCCCCGGGCGGTGGTTTCTTCATCTTGTACATGTGACTCCACGGGGCAGCGGGCAGGGTTTCCCACGGTTGGCCTAGCACTCGCGTCCACACCTCTCCTCTTACTACCACTAGACACCTGGCAAACAAAACAATGGGAGTGATGCCCCTATGTCAACAAGTAATAAAATTTAAAAATTAAAAAAACCCACGACGAACTGCAGAGCTCCGTTATGTCCTTTATAACTTTGAAACAACAATTAGAACGTATAGCAAAAGTATATTTAACATAATATCTAAGTCACAAGACTGCATCTTTGACGGCTCAGTAGTTTTTGACCAGCGTGGTGAACTATGGCCAAACCCTTCTCATTCTGAGATAAGACTAGTGCTTATTAATGAGCAGAGGTGTCAAATAGTTTTAAATTTTAATATTCTGATAAATAATTGTTAAAAATACGACGGGTTTACGATGAGAACTTAAGGAGTTTCCATGACCACCTCCTGGTTCCATTATGAGACCATGGGCAGCATCTAGGTACAAAGTGCTTGTTAAGACCACGGAATAGATTTTTTCTATGGTTAAGACAGACTGGCAATTGGCGGAGTTCCTCTGAATAATAACCTAAAGACCCTCACGGACCAGCTCGCTACCATCTTAGACTGCATCATCATTTACCAACCAGGTAAAATCGCAGTCAAGGGCTAACTTGTAGAGGGATAAAAATTTAAATTCACTGCTACCAAATGCTGGAATGTCATGCCTCCCCCATACCAAAAAGTGGAGAAGGCCTTAGTACCTCAATCTGGTGCAGCAGTATGGGAACTGCATGTTGGTATCTTCCACCACCTCCTCACACTCGATGGCCGATTCTGGAGCCTCTACGCGTTTGCATCTGTTATAACAAGAAAATAATTAGGTGTAGTAGAATAAAACACCGTCGTTTTGTAACCTCATCCTTCCTTTTATCCACTACAAGTTAGCCCTTGACTGCGATATCACCTGATGGTAAGTGATAATGCAGTCTATGATGGTAGCGGGCTAACCTGTTAGGGGTATGACAGTTATATTCAACCCATACCTCTATTCAGTTTCTACACGGCATCGTACCGTTACCACCATACCGACACGTCTTTTGCTGGTAGGGTGGTCATTAGCCACGACCGAAGCCTCCCACCAGGCCAGACCAGGGAAAATTCTGAAATTATAAATTCCCAAATTACTCTGCCGGGGATCGAACCCGAGACCATCGCACGTTAAGACAACAGCGCTCAAAACTGGGCCAGGGAGGTCGAGATACGTACCCAACAGTGTATATTGCTAGGTTACGCCCCCCGGGTTGGCATCTATGTCTGGTGCATGAGTACGAGTCAGGCCATTCGGAGTACGCTGCATGCTTCTGCATAGTACGCGGGTCCGTGCAATCTGTGGACAAGGTGACTTGTGAGGCTTCTTCGCAGACCAGTATGGCTAGCATGCGCACCGCACTACTACCCCACTGTAGTGGGGCTAGATGCTAAGACAGAAATAAAGGAACCTTTGATTAGTACGCACGTGTATCATTTCATCAGACGCCTTAGAACCCACGTCATTGCATGGCGACCCTGCCAGCGCGCGCGACGTTCAGTATGCGCTAGCAGCGAGCTAAGGTCACGCAGTAACACCTCAAACATCGCGACGTGCAATACATAAATAAAAGTGCAAAATGGGTAAAGAGTGCTCAAAATGCGTCTGCGAAACAAATGAAATCATATCGCAGAACGGAGACCCGAAAATTCAACATCCGATGTATGTGAACAATATCCTGGTTGGTACCATTGTGGCCATAACAGGAGTCATCATAATCTACATGATAGTAAGCAAGTACAAAAAATGCCATACAAATTGGATCAATGAAGGAGTTCGTGCAGACTTTGTTAGACGACTGCAAGAGCGGATATCAACAAGGGGACAAGCTGCAAGAGGGGAAGAGAGCGTGTAATGGTGTAATGGTGTAGTGTACCTAGTGTAAAAGTGTAAGGTGACATTGGAGTTAGATGTGGAAAATAAACTGTGACGTGTAAATGAAATGAGACAATAGGCGTAATACAAAATTCATGGAAAGACATTTAACTAGAATATACGGTGAATTAGAGTACATAAGAATTAGTCTTAGAAAACTAGGGCCAAAACGAAGACTTGAGGAGATAGGGGTAAGGAAAATAATAGAAGCCGTACAAATAAATGAAGATTACAAAAAGTATATTAAAAATTTAAGCGAAAAAGATGTAACTCCAGAATATTCAGGATTAATTATAGACAATTTGTGTAGAAATATAGAGAAAACTTTCCGTCAAATTTTAGATTATAATAAGTCTGTAACAGGGGAAAAAATGGATAATTTCGACCTAAAAACTGCAAGCGCCTTGATACCGGTGATGGACGGGCATCAGGAAAGTATAGAAAAAATAATAGATGGCATCGAGATGTATAATAACTATCTAAAAAGTGGGGATAATAAGAAGTTGCTGATCTCTTTTATCTTAAAAACTAGGCTGTCGAAAACGGCAAAATTAAAATTAAATACAGACTATTCTACTGTAGAAAGCTTGTTATCAGACATGAAAAAATTTTTACTAACTAAGAAGTCAGCAAATTCCTTGCTATCCCAAATTAGTAACATAAATCAAAACAACATGTCTATCGGTAGGTATGGTGAAAAGTTAGAGGAACTTTTTATAAACCTGACTATAGCGCAAGCCGATCAAAATGATAAGGCATGCGAAATATTGAGACCTTTAAACGAGCAGCTAGCGATAAAAAGATTCGCAGATGGCCTTCGCAACCGACGACTCAGCACTATCATATCAGCCAGAAACTACAGCGCGCTAAAAGATGCAGTGCGCGCAGCGGAGGACGAGGAGCTGGCCTCCAGGTCATCTCCCAACAGCGACACGGTGTACTCGTATTCACAAGGTAACAGATATCAATCATTTCGCTACCCCAGGTACAGTCGTGGTCGGGGAAATTTTCGCCGCGCGAGTGCCCCTTCACGAGGCACGTATCAGCCCACACCACAGGTAAGAAGAGGCTACTATCATTATAATTATCGTACTAATACTGCACCGACAAGGTACTACAATCAGTCTAGATACCCGAGGAATAACACGAGATTTTATAGAGGTAACTCAAATAATAGTTATCGTCAAGGTAATGCCTACGTAACAGAATCGGAGCAAAAGGTGGAAGATATAAATTTAGCAGAATTTTTTCGAGCCTAACTATGCTTTAGTATGTGAAGGGTTAGATTACATTTATTTGTTTATTGGCAATCGGAAATGTAAGTTCTTATTAGACACAGGTGCATCATTATCTATCTTGAATAATCAAATCATCCAAAATCACGTAACTAAATATCAGAGTAATACAGTTATAAAAGGCATAGGTGGAAAAATACAATCGAAATGCTTCGCGTATGTTCCATTACAGTCGAACGGGTTCATATTTCGCCACAAGTTATACCTATTCGATAGCATACCGTGCGGAGCGGATGGCATTATCGGGTTAGACTTTCTTAGAACTTATAATGCAAACATAGACTTGCCTACGAACAGGCTTACATTACAACTAAATTATTATGAAACATGTACCTTGAGAATAAGTAAGTGTATCAATAAGTATGTAGAATCGGAAGAGTATTTAACTATCCCATCACGTAGCGAATCAATTCATTATTTGAGTATTAGTAAAAACTTATATAAAGATTGCGTTATATATCCAAAGCAGTTACAAGAAAACATATTTTTGGCAGGTTGTATCGTAAAACCACATAGAGGCCAAATACCAATAAAAATAATGAATACGGATGAGAAATCTATAAAAATTTCTAAATCCAATATTATTCAGTCGGAGGACATTGACTATTTAGAAAACTATGATTTATGTTCATTTAGCGAGTCTCAAAAAGATGTTAATCGTATTAAAAAGTTATTAACAGAATTAAAATTGAATCATTTAGATTCCAACGATAGAAAGTCACTTCAAATAATATGTGCAAAGTACTCAGACATATTTTTCTTGGAAGGCGATAGGTTAGGTACCGCAAACGTTGTAGAACAGTCAATAACGGTGAAACCTGATACGAAACCCGTGTACACTAAGCCTTATCGGTTGCCACAGGCGCAAAAGCAAGAAATTAATAAGCAAGTACAACGCATGCTCGATGATGATGTAATAGAACCATCTAAAAGCGAATGGAATAGTCCAGTACTGTTAGTGCCTAAAAAATCAGAAAGCGGAAAGAAATGGCGTTTAGTGATAGACTATAGAAAAATTAATAATTCGATTCAGGATGATAAGTTTCCGTTACCGAACATAATTGATATACTAGACTCATTATCAGGAAGTATCTATTTCACTCATTTGGACTTATATCAAGGATTCTACCAAGTCAATTTAAGCCCCGAGAGTAGGGATATTACTAGCTTTGCCACGAGTACCGGTCAATACAGAATGAAACGTCTAGCCATGGGTCTAAAAATTAGTCCGAGTGCATTCTCCAGGGTGATGTCGATAGCGATGTCAGGGTTAACTTACGAAAAATGTTTTATTTACTGTGATGATTTAATAGTATTTGGGAGGAACAGAGAGACTCACAATAAAAATTTAATGGATATATTCGAACGTTTAAGAAAAATGAACCTTAAACTTAACCCACTTAAGTGCGAATTTATGAAAACACAGTTATTATATTTAGGACACGTGGTGTCAGCCGACGGTGTTTTACCAGATCCAGAAAAAATTAGAGTATTACAACATTACCCAGTACCGACAAATTCAGACGAGGTTAGGAGATTTGTAGCGTTTTGCAATTATTATAGAAAATTCATACCGAAGTTTGCCGAAATTACTCTACCATTAAATCAATTATGTCGGAAAAATTCAATATTTTCATGGACTCAGGAATGTCAAAATAGTTTCGAATGGTTGAAAGATAAATTAATTTCGCCCCCCATTCTACAATACCCGGATTTCTCCGAAAATAACAACTTTATCCTACAATGTGACGCTTCAAATTTGGCAATTTCTTCAATTTTGTGTAACAAAGATTTAAAACCAGTGGCGTATAGTAGTAGACCTTTAAATAAAGCGGAATTGAACTACCCAATTATTCAGAAAGAGCTTTTGGCTATAGTTTGGGGTATAAAGCATTTTAGACCATATTTATACGGAAGGCAGTTTACCATTAAAACCGATCACAAACCTTTAATTTATCTATTTGGAATGAAAGATCCGTCAACTAGACTTTTAAAATTTAGATTGCAGTTGGAAGAATACGACTTTAAAATCGAATACGTAAAAGGCAGTGACAACGTTGCAGATGCTTTAAGTAGGGTGACCATAAGTTCGGAAGAATTAAAATCATTGAATAGTAAAGTTAGTTTAGTAATGACTAGAGCACAGAAAGCTAGATTAAATAAAGAGGAGTTAAGTAAGAAGGAAGAAGAAAACACGAGGGATCCTTGTATACCTGTCGAATCGAGGTCTGGCCAACCAAGAGTCGCAGAGATACTAAGGAAACCAAGTGATTATGTAGAGTTGAAATTTATTCTAGGAAGGGAAATGAGTAAGAAAAAGATAACTTATGAGAAAGAATGTTTAGCATATGAAGAGTCAACTCATTCTATTTACATAAACCTCAATTATATGTCACATTTTACGCGAGTCGAATTTGTGAATTTATTGAGTATATTTTGTAATGAATTGAATATTAAAAGATTATGCATGATAAAAGATGAAAGAAATGTAGAATTCATAAAACAATTAATTAATGAAATAAAAAGCAGAGAAAAATGGTACGGACCGCAGATAAATATATTAAAAGGTGTTAAACGGGTCCATAATGATGAAGAAAAGATATGCATCCTACATGATTATCATTTACTACCTACGAGTGGACATGCGGGTGTACAACGCATGATCAACAATATCAAAGGTAAGTACTTCTGGCCCAGACTAGAATCGGATGTACGGAGGTACGTAAGCAAATGTGGAAAGTGTCAAACTAGTAAGTATTCTAGAAAAATATTAGAGCCAATGGTCGTGACAACGACAGCATCAAGAGCCTTCGAAAAGATATATCTAGATATTATAGGTCCTTTAGACAAAGATATAGATGGTAACATATATATTTTAAGTTTACAATGCGAGTTAAGTAAATACGTAGAAGCGTATCCCTTGCTACGTAAGGATACGGTAAGTGTGGCTAGATCCTTTGTTAGTAACTTCGTATTACGTTACGGTTTGCCTAAAATTGTGGCAAGTGATTTAGGTTCAGAATTTCAGTCAGAAACGATGAAAGAGGTTTGCAAGTTACTTAAAATCGAAAAGGTAAACTCTACAGCTTATCACCATGAGTCAATAGGCTCTTTGGAAAACACTCATAAGCACCTCGCCGCCTATCTACGAACTTTATGTGACGGACATACAGAGACATGGAGTCAATGGCTTCAGTTCTGGTGTTTCTCATTCAATACTACTGTTCATACAGAGACTAGGTATACGCCATACGAACTCGTATTTGGCAATAGTTGTAATTTGCCTAGTAATTTAAGGAATAATGTAGTAGAACCTCTATATAATCCAGATAATTATGCACTCGAACTTAAGTATAGATTACAGTTAGCATCTAAGGAAGCGCATAAAAATTTAGTTTTAAGCAAGCAAAAAAGGAAAGATGTTTGGGACAAAAAGTGTAATCCTATTCAGTATCAAAAAGGTGATTTAATCTTAATCAAAAATGAAACTGGTAGAAAACTCGATAAATTATACAACGGACCCTATAGAGTAATAAGTGAAAGTGAACCTAACGTTACAGTGCAAAAGGGTACAAAAGTGGAGACTGTCCACAAAAATAGAACAAAACCATATGTAACCTAGTAATAAGTGCTTAGCTTAAGTTGTTTTAATAATACGATAAGCGTAGGTACCTCGCTGTTATTTTAATCTGCTAGTAAGTAACTTTGCATTATGTTCGCATTCTTTAGCTATAGTTTTATATTTCATTACGTGTACCAACGTATTATATTACATTAAATAAGAAATGAAACAACTTTGTTTGTAGCTCTATAATTTTATTTCAAAAAAAAATTTTTTGTGAACAACAATTTTTTTTTTCTAATCACCCCGAAAATGTAGTGGGGCTAGATGCTAAGACAGAAATAAAGGAACCTTTGATTAGTACGCACGTGTATCATTTCATCAGACGCCTTAGAACCCACGTCATTGCAAGTAGATATTTCTCTCTAACATGGTTACTTGTCTCGTTACGTCAAAAGTAGAGATAAAAGGAATATTTCATAGCTGTGGTATTTTTCTCTACGAACCTTTACATGTCGACTATTTTTTCTAGTAATATACCGCATTTTGTGCATGTTAGGGTAAACGAAAAATTTGCCGGCAACGACACCATCTCTCTCTATCGTCGCGAGATAATCTCGTTGTAAGCATGCTAAGCACACAGGGCGCGTTTGGAACGCTAGTAGCTTTAGTTTCATATCATCAAGACATCAGTCTCCCCCCAGAATAGGCTTTATAACAACTCAATCAAATCTGCAACTTTTTAGGTACTATATAAACTTCTATACAATATTATAAATGCGAAAGTAAGGATGGAGAGATCGATGGATTTATATTATTCAATCACGCCAGAAGAGAGGCACAGGGTTAGATTAGAATCTGGAATAACACATTTTCAAGAAAATTTAAGAGTTCCTGCTGGAACCAAAATAGGCACTGCCGTTAGAAGTGAAAATGAATATTTGAAAGAAAACAAAATCATATATAAACCTTAAAACTAAGGGATTAAAGTTTAATTACGAATGTACTATATTTATATTTAAGACCTTTTGTCTTGTCGGCCACGGTTACACAGCACTTATTAATATAAACCTTAAAACTAAGCCATTAAAGTTTAATTACGAATGTACTATATAATTATACTTAAGAACTTTCGGTGTCGGTCACGCGTAGGTATTTTTTTTTTTTTTTAATCCCCTACCAAAAAGTGCTCAACGCGCCTAAAGAAGTTTTCACTTCAAAAACCTCAATTCACGTGAACGAAGTCGCCGGCATCAGCTGGTATATTTATAAAAACTTACGTTGATCTTTATAACTGTCCGTCGCCGCCCCTACTACTACGGAAATTAGACTCAAAAAGAAATATATTAAACACATCATTGAATAAGTATTTAAACTTTCAGTATTTAGTAGATAAGTATTTACCTAACCATGCTAACTTACTGCTAACTAGTAAATACTGGAACTGGTGTAGGAATGAGAAGGAATCAAAACTTTGAGAACAATGTAAAATCTAATCTTGGTACAGTTGGCGAGAAAAATCATATCACCTTTACCACAAGATTTTAAATCATGTTTTTGAAGTGAAACTTCTTTAGAATCGTTCTGATTTGAGAATTCGATCAAACGAAAAAGCGACCAACACCAATTACCAATAATCTACTAATATTATAAATGCGAAAGTTTGGATGGATGTATCGATGTATGGATGGATGTATATTTGTTACTCAATCACGCCCCAACGGCTGAACGGATCTGGCTGAAATTTGGCACAGAGATAGATTATAGTCTGGAATAGCACATAGGCTTTTTATCCCGGAAAATCAAAGAGTTCCCGCGGGAATCAAAACCTCAAACCACGCAGACGAAGTCGTGGGCATTCGCTAGTTACCAATAAGAGACAAACATATTCATAAATAGGATTTAGCCTGCGTGAGAATGAGATAGAATACAAGTTATATTTGTCTCATTCTCTCGTAGGATACTTTTTTTTTTTTTTTATACGGAGCCTGGCCTACGTATCGTTCCGCCATTTTTATTTTTTTTCGAAATAACGGCCGATCAAATCTCGTAACTCTAGGAATAATGAATATCGGCTCTCACTCATAAGACCTTAAATGCTTTTAAAAGCAGATAAAACTGCTTTTACCTACAAACGGAACCGGAGAACGAGATTTTGATTCCACGAAGTTTCTCAGCGACTGTACCCACAAGTTTGTTTAGAAATAAACCACAAACATGCATCCGTTCCTCAGTTATTGCCCAAAAGACGACTAAAAGTTTATTTGATTTCATCTTTTCTAAAAAAACCGGTCAAGTGCGTGTCGGGTCACGCGCAGTGTAGGGTTCCGTAGAAGCCCTTGGCTCTAACAATTTGCACTTGAAAGCTTAATATTTCACAAACGGATCACTGAATCAAAAAAAATCTTCCCACACGGCTAATATTTTTGAAACGCCTATCTATGTTTTTTTTACATTTTTAAGATTATTTAGTAATAACTAGCCGATGCCCGCGACTTCGTCAGTTTTATTGATTCCCGCGGGAACTCTTCAATTTTCCGGAATAAAAAGTAGACTTTGTGTTATTCCAGTCTATAATCTATCTATGTGTCAAATTTCATCCCGATCCGTTCAGCAGTTCTGGCGTGATTGAGTAACAAACATCCATCCATACATCCAAACTTTCGCATTATTTATTTGATTTGATTTGATGTATGTAGCCTCGTAGAGCTTCGAGCTTGATTAAATGCTAAAAAATTAAGAGCACCTTTCCTGATGATACTTTTTTTTTCTTTATCTGTTTAGGGATTTTTATAATAGTGGGCCCACCTCATAACTAACAGAGTATATACCTATCCAAATCTCTCGACTCTCTAGACTTGAACACCTCGCTTTTATTCCTTCGCCTTGCCGGAAATCGAACCAAGGATCTCCAATATGTAAAAAAACAGCGCTAATCACTGCGCCAGGCAGGTCTTCCAATAAATCCATACATGTCCCTCGAAAGTGCATCAATCTGTTTGTCTGCTACGCTTTAACGGCACATCTTTTCAACCGATTTTGATGAAATTTATATAGAGAATGGAGATGGGATAGGTACATCCCGGGGAAGGGCATAGGTTACTTTTTATTCCCGCGGGAATTAAAATTTTTCGCAATTTTGTAGGTAAACTAATAATACCCTAGGACCCTTTTTTCATTTTTTCTTAAGTCGGTATTTTTTCCAAAATATTTACAATTATGTAAACAAACACCCCCCAAAAAACCCATTTTTTAACATTTTCAAAATTCCACAGAAAGTTACCAGCCGATTTTCAAAATTCATACGCTCACACGTGTCTCGATAAATTCCTCAACTTTTGGTACTATTCCCATCTCGATCCTCCCAAAGTCCGAGGAGCTATGGCCAAAAATACGTCTTAGACGATTTGTATTTGATAACCATTTTCAATGGTAAAACAGCGCTAGTCACTGCGTCAGGCAGGTCTTCAAATAAATCCATACTGATCTTAGAAATGCGAAAGTGCATCTGTCTGTCTGCTACGCTTTCACGGCCCATCTTTTCAACAGATTTTGATGAAATTTGGTATAGAGATAGGCTACTTTTTATCCTGGAAAATTAAGGAGTTCCTGCTGTGTGCGGGAATAAAAAAACGTTATCCATGCGGACTGCGGATGATGTCGCGGGCATCATCCATTATTTTTTTAAGTAAGATTAGATTTAATACCTTATTTGACCCTGACTTTTTTATCAACCCTCTGTTTTTACGCGCCTACTGGCTTCACTAGAGCTAATCTATCTATTAATAATTATTTATTATTATCGTACCTCATACTAATATTATAAATGCGAAAGTATGTTTGTTTGTTGGTTTGTCCTTCAATAACGTCGCAACAGAGCACCGGATCAACGTGATTTTTTGCATGGGTATATTTGATTATCTAGAGAGAGACATAGGCTACTTTTTGTCCCGAAAAATTAAGGAGTTCCCGTGGGAATTGAAAAAAAACGTTTTCCACGCGGACGAAGTCGCGGGCATCAGCTAGTGTTGTTTAAAGTATTTGATAGTATAATCTTTATGGCAAGTCGCAACCATGCAGCTACTTGATCCCACCATAGAGAAATCTAATCAGTGTAGTTACATAAATGTATGCATAACTTGTGACATACATTACTCTCTCTGCGTCGTATTCCTCATTGCTGAGGGTCGTGCCCCTTTCCATTAATCACATAATGGTAGGGGTTTTCTTGCGATAATAATGCGGTGGGTTCCCAGGTCCTTCCGCATACGGCTGGACCAAGACTATTTCAACTCTTAGGTTTCTTACGATTATTATCATAATAATTTTAGTGATAATATAGCCGGGACCGACGGCTTAACGTGCTTTCCGAGGCAAGGAGGAAACGAAAAGGACAAATTTGAACCTCCAAATCCGGTCACCCATCCAGTTATCTAAATACCAGTTGGTTAAAATTCGTAATCGACTGATATGCGTTCTCACAACTAGGCCACTCGTCCCTCAATTCTATGTACTTAGCTTTTATTTGCAATAGGTGCCATCTCATGTAACAAAGTATACCTACCTAGGTACTACTGTAAATGAAATCTTAACCTATTGAGCGAAATATGATATTCAATGCTGTTACAATTCCTTGCCACAATCTTTCGCGACCACAATTCCTGATTCCGATTCATCTTTATCCCTGGCGCAATGGTGAGCGTTGTGGTCTTATAATGGGAGGTCCCGGGTTCGGGTGCTTCATACCGGAAAATTACGGAGTTCCCGCGGGAATCACAAATCTTAATCCACGCGGACGTAGTCGCGGGCATCAGCTAGTCTATACTAATATTTTAAACTAGATGACGCCCGCGACTTCGTCCGCGTGGATTAAGATTTGTGATTCCCGCGGGAACTCCGTAATTTTCCGGGATAAAAATATGTCCTTCCCGGGGATATAAACTATACCTCTATACCAAATTTCAGCGAAATCGGTTGAAAAGATGGGCCGGGAAAGCGTAGCAGACAGACAGACAGACCGACAGATAGACACACTTTCGCATTTATAATATTATATATAAGTATGGAAAATACCGGAACAGTGGGAAACTTCAATAATAACATTACTCTATAAAAAAGGCAATCCCCAGGATATTAATAACTACAGACCCATAAGTCTCCTTCAGGCAACATACAAGTTATTTACTAAAGTTATACTGTATAGACTAAGAAGAGAGTTCGAATTACAACAGCCACGAGAACAGGCAGGCTTTCGAAGCAACTACTCTACTTTAGACCATATTTTCACTTTAAAACAAGTGATAGAAAAATATGTAGAGTATGGGAAAACTATGTATGTAGCATTTGTGGATTACACAAAGGCGTTTGACTCAATTTTTTATGAGGCTCTGTGGGCTGCTCTGAGTGACCAAAACATACCTGCCAAATTTACAAACATCCTTAAGGAGATCTACTCAAAAAGTAAGAGTCTTATAAAACTCGAGAAAAAAGGTAGAGCATTTGATATAAAACGAGGAGTACGACAAGGAGACCCGATCTCTCCAAACCTTTTCACAGCTCTACTAGAAAACATTTTCAGAAAATTGGATTGGATAGGACTGGGAATAAATGTAGACGGGGAAAATCTAAACCATCTTCGCTTCGCTGATGACATAGTTATAATTGCAGAAAGTCATGAACAACTCCTATATATGCTAAAAACTCTTGATGTCCAAAGCAGAGAGTGTGGTTTGGAAATGAATCCTGAAAAAACATGCATTATGTCTAATGGAGATCAGTATAATGTACAAATACAAGGAAAAAATATAAAATATGTTGAGGAGTATACTTACTTGGGCCAAACCATATCGTTTAAAGGACACTATGCAGAGGAAGTGGAAAGAAGAATTAAGAAAGCGTGGGCAGCATACTGGTCCTTAAAGCACATATTTAAATCGCACATAGATATTAAAATGAAGAAGGTTGCTCTAGACTCAGTTGTTACGCCAACACTGCTATACGGGTGCCAGACGTGGCCAATAACTAAGGAAATAATATATAAAATACAGGTTGCTCAGAGAGCCATGGAAAGGAGCATGCTAGGCCTAAAAATTAAAGACAGAGTCAAAAACAAAGTAATACGAAAGAAGACTAAAATTATTGACGCGGCAAAACTAGCATGCCTCCTTAAATGGCGATGGGCCGGACATATAGCAAGAGCGACTGATGGACGTTGGACTGAAAAAATTCTTCATTGGTACCCTCGGGACACGCGCCGGCCCCGAGGCCGGCCGCGGCGTCGCTGGCGTGACGATATCACTGAGGCAGCGGGAAACACCTGGACCAGGCTGGCGAAGGATAGAAATGAATGGAAAAGGATGGAGGAGGCCTATGCCCAAAAATGGGCATTCCAATGACGAAATGTAACAAACATTAAAAACATACTGACATAAAATCATTTTGACATACAATAACATTTATAACATGCCACAAATATAAAGACTTTTAATTTATAAAAAAAAAAAAAAAAGAAAACTGACATTTTGATTCTTTATTTTTATGAGTACTATTACACTTTTAAAATTAATGTTATTATTTATATAAATTAATGTTTGCTTCTACAAGGACTGTAATTTGTATTCATTTAATTAATTTGGAAATAAAGGCTTTATTTATTTATTTATTTTATTTATATAAGTATGGATGCGAAAGTTTGGATGGATGAATGTTGGTTACTCAATGAAAGCCACCTCCACCTCCACCTCTACAGCCTATCAACGACCCACTTCTGGGCACTGGCCTCCCTCTCATAGGAGTGAGGGAATTAGAGCTTAGACCCACCACGCTGCTCCAATGCGGGTTGGTGGGCTTTAACGACTATTATCATGTTAGTGTTAATAACCGGGACCGACGGCTTAACGTGCTCTGCGAGGCACGGGGGTGAAACACCGCCAACTTCCAACTCCGGGCAGGCACTGAGAATTTCTTAAATAAAAAACCCAATACCTAACAATTTTTATGCCCGACCGGGAATCGAACCCAGGACCTCGTGATCCGCAGTCGACTATACTAACCGCTAGACCAACGAGGCAGTGAAACGAGGCTCAATGAAAGCAGAACGGCTGAATGGATCTGCAGATTATAGTCTGGACTCTGGAATAACACATAAGATATAGTACGGCCATTTTAAGCGCGGACAAAAGTTCATTGACGCACCTTCACTATGAAACCCTCACGATGAATTCATATTGTACGTGTCAAGCAACGACTTCATACTTAAACCCAAGTTCCAACTCCTCAACTCTGATGCTGCAGGGAACAGAACTCCTTAAACATAGTGATTTAGGATTTTTAATGGTGAATTCAGATTGTAGGTGTAAAGCAACGACTTCATACTTAAACCCAAGTTCCAACTCCTCAACTCTGATGCTGCAGGGAACAGAACTCCTTAAACATAGTGATTTAGGATTTTTAATGGTGAATTCAGATTGTAGGTGTAAAGCAACGACTTCATACTTAAACCCAAGTTCCAACTCCTCAACTCTGATGCTGCAGGGAACAGAACTCCTTAAACATAGTGATTTAGGATTTTTAATGGTGAATTCAGATTGTAGGTGTAAAGCAACGACTTCATACTTAAACCCAAGTTCCAACTCCTCAACTCTGATGCTGCAGGGAACAGAACTCCTTAAACATAGTGATTTAGGATTTTTAATGGTGAATTCATATTGTAGGTGTCAAGCAACGACTTCATACTTAAAACCAAGTCCTAACTCCTCAACTCTGATGCTGCAGGGTACTGCACTCCTAAGCCGTGGGGATTTAGAGTAGGTACACTAAAATGTTAAAAATAAAAATTCTTTCCAAAAAACCGACTTCCAAAGCCACTGTTTTTTTTTTATTTTGTTTATTTTTTTTTTGTTTATTTACTGTTAAGTAAAAAATAATTTTGATTTCTACACACTATGTTGAAGTCGGGCGAGTATAACAAAGATGGGCATAGTTGACGCATCAGGCTCGCCCGACTTCAACATATTGTGTAGGAATCAAAATTATTTTTTTGGAAGTCGGTTTTTTGGAAAGAATTTTTTGAAATAATTGTAAATGACAATTATTATATCAATGTGTACATAAGTAACCGCTGTCCTTAGCATGGCTGGAGCGATCAAATACATGCTCCTCTATCATTTTTACATAATCTTCAACAGTATCCCGGAAAATTAAAGAGTTCCGCGGGATCCAAAAAAACCTCAATCCACGCGGACGAAGTCGCGGGTAACAGCTAGTTGATAATAAAACAGCCATTAAGAGAATAGAGCAAGACATAAGTTCATGACATTAGCCATTCTTATTATCAAGCCAAGACAGACGTACCTATATACTAAAACTTTATATAGATAACTGAAATGATATCAAAAAGTTTGTTGTATAAGCTCGAAACAAGTCAGTGCTATTCGTATTTTGATGTGGCATGGACGTATTAATCTTTTGTTTACTGATTATTCCACTGGTAAGTCATTTAAGTTTATTATATTAACTTTTAAGGGTGTACGTACCTTTGTTTTGAAGGGTCCTACGTTCGAATACCAACGAATATCTAGCTTTCCGGAAAAAAATTACATATTTTTAAGCTGTAAGTAAATATTATCACGTGCATAAAAGGTGAAGGAAAAAATCGTGGTAAAACCCTCCACGTCTGTAAGTTCACCAAAATATGCCTAAAAGTATTCTGCAATTGGAAATCATGGTGGACTATGGCTTAAACCCATCTCGTTTTAGGAGGAAATTCCAGTTTAGTAGTGAACCGGTAAATTGTTAAAATGATGATGAATGATTTTAATCAAAATTTGTAAAGTCGTCTCAAAATAAATTAAACTCAATCTTCAATCTTTTTTATTTTAATGAAAGGATAAACTTTTATAAGTGCTTTTGAATTGTCGGGTGACTCTACCTACTAGTTATTATTCTGTGACTCTACCGCCGCGCTGGTTCGGAATTCCAATTAGGAAGCTTCTATTCATCTAGATTCTAGATTCCCTAGATTCTAGATCAATGTTTAAGTATAGGCATCAACACGATTCTTCACAGTAGGATCGCTTTATGCGTGATCCGTATAGGTAGGTTTTTTTAGTTTACGCTTGGCTGGAAGTAGTGATGCAGCCTAAGGTGGAGCGCGCTTGCCTAGAAGATGCCTAACTATTCACTCTTGATTTGAAGGTACATTAAAAGAGGAGGGGAGAACGTAAGCCGGAAGGGCATTCCATATCCTAGCGGTTCGGATTAGAAGCGAGGAAGCAAATCGCTTTGTACCCGTCCGTGGAATTTCAACTTAAAAAAAAATACCTATAGGTACTCCTGAAA
Source organism: Erebia aethiops (assembly GCA_923060345.2). Classification (NCBI taxonomy): domain Eukaryota; kingdom Metazoa; phylum Arthropoda; class Insecta; order Lepidoptera; family Nymphalidae; genus Erebia; species Erebia aethiops. The sequence continues at coordinate 681,610 of OV281087.1, read as the reverse complement.
AATAGCATATTATACTCATTGAGTGAAAAATTCCTACTGTGTCCTTGTCTATCATGTTCGTTTTTACCAAAGTTTGAAAAGGATCGAGATAGTAGAAAGTTTGAAAATAATACCAAAACCCCAACATCTGCGGACACGGCTTTACTGGGACCATTCGACGCCTTTCTGCAGTTGGTCGGTAAAAAAGTTCGACAGTCTGAAGGCGTCGCCGCAAGGTGTAATATGATAAATAAAAAATTTTCAAAAAAAAAATAAAAACCGACTTCAAAAACCACAAACACTAAAAAGTAAAAAATAATTTTAATTTATTATGTATACAAGAGTGTTCTATAATAACATTTTTTGGAGTCGGTACCAATTAGCCGCATGAACCGTCTACCTACTCTTCATTATTGTTGACGTGACTCCACATTGGCACCGACTCCAAAAAATGTTATTATAGAACTACATTAACTCTTGTATACATAATAAATTAAATTATTTTTTACTTTTTAGTGTTTGTGGTTTTTGAAGTCGGTTTTTATTTATTTTTTGAAAATTTTTTATTTCACAATTTTTAGTGGCCCCACTATTTTAAAATACAGGGTGTAACCAGAACGCTAGTAAAAACGTCGTTTAATCGTTACTCGTCGACTTGTCTAACTTAGACAAGTCAAGTACAAAGTCCTTTCATATGATACCCTACTTGGTATAGTTATCCTACTTTTAAATTTCAAACCCCTGATTTTCCCCACTTTTTTAATTAAACTAAAAATAATTTTCATTTTTTTTGATTTCCATGATATTGGGCCACTATTATATACAACTATTCCAAATTTCATGTCAATAGCTTTAATAGTTACTGAAATAATCGACTGTGACAGACGGACGGAGAAAGTCGCACCATAAGGGTTCCATTTTTACCATTTTGGTACGGAACCCTAAAAAAAAAAGATACGCTATGCATGGTTAAAACATACTGTTTACAAAACTATCACACTGATCGCGAGCAATTTACTCTTATCCATTGAGGAGTTCCGTTCTCCATCTCCGGAGATATTCATCAGATCTTCACCAAATTAAAATGGGACCACCTCTGAAGTATGACCTACCAAACAAAAAAAAGAATTATCAAAATGGGTTCATAATTGGCGGAGAAATCGCGTAACAAACATACAAAAAAAAAAAAACATACAGTCGAATTAAGAACCTCCTCCTTTTTTTGAAGTCGGTTAAAAAGAGCATGAATTTGACTCGCTCCAGCAATGCTAAGGACAGCGGTTACATATAGCTGTTTTAACTACTCATTGATGAAAATGTAAATTTTTTTTTTTCAAAAGAGTCTTCGAGTTTCTTGCTGGTTCTTCTCGGTAGGCATGGCATTCCGAATCAGTGGTAGATTCACTCGACTATTCAAATAAGAACTTGTCAAAGTCAACTTGAATAAAAAAAGAATAGTTTTTTTATACGGATGCAGATACCTTGCGGTGCGATAGTAGAAAGGTGAAGGGGGAACTAGATCATACCTAGAGTCAAAACAAGACGTAGCTGCGTCAATACGTAATTCTAATACCTATATTAGATGCTGCGATCAAAAATAATCGCAGATTAGATGCCTATGTTATGATATAAAGGAATTGGGTACAAAGTATTACATTTTCAGATGGGCTTATGTTTCGCGAATGTGCCTTATTACAAATTGAATAATGGCAGGGAAATACCTGCTATAGCATTGGGAACCTACTTAGGATACGATAAGGTAAAGTGACTTAACAATAAGTAAGGCTCTTATACCACCATAACACAACTAGAAGTTGTTTATGAGCCGATTTGGCAATACAGTTGATAGCTTTATTTGGTCTATGTAACTGCTTCGTTGGTCTAGTGGTTCGCATGTTCGACTGTGACCGGCGAAATGTACATATTCAATTGAAATTTAGTCTTTTACATTTTACAGAATGGAGCAATAAAGTCAACAGACAAACAACTTCGAGATGTGATACTCCAAGCTATAGATATAGGATACCGTCATTTCGACACAGCTTCTATTTATAACACTGAAGAAGAAATAGGGGAAGCTATTAGAATGAAGATTGATGAAGGAGTTGTTACAAGAGAAGATATATTTGTAACTACTAAAGTAAGTAGTGAAGAGAAAACATTTGTGATTTGAAAATTCAACGAAATGAAAAAGCGACACTAAAAAGAGACAAACATATTCATAATAGGATTTAGCCTGCGAGAGAATGAGAAAGAATACAAGTTATATTTGTCTCACTCTCGTAGTCTACTTTTCTAAAGTTCCACTTCTGTCGGATGTGAATTGCACACACGCACTTTTTGTGACTAGCTTTTGCCCGCAGCTTCGCTCACTTTAAGTTCGATTTTCACACATATTAATTCAAACCCCTATTTTATAGGGTTGAATTTTCAAAGATCCTTTCTTAGCGGATGCCTACGTTATAAAACCTATGCCAAATCAGCTCGATCCGTCCAGTGGTTTGAGCTGTGCGTTGATAGATCAGTCAGTCAGTCACCTTTTCCTTTTATACTTAAATAATGACAAAGCAATTTAAAGTTTTCGATTTTTGTCGACCTTTGTCGATATCTGGCTGGATGATTGATATAGCTTTAAATGATTTTAGATGAAAAGCTATCACTAAATAAACGATTAAATGACGATTGCCTTTTGACCTTTTCGCTTGTTCCATAAAACACTACCATCAGATTGTAATCACTAGTCTTAAAATAGATAGTCACCTTTTATTTATTTTTAAACTTGAAAAAACCTGTAAGATGTACAGGTTTTGTACAGGTTTAAAGAATAAATAGTTGTAAAATTGGGTATTTCACAAGTGCTATATGACTAATAGCTGAATAGTGATCAGATTTAGAACTGTTACTCGACCATGAGCTGTATAATGTTCTGTTTCAGTTATGGAACACATATCACAGAAGGGAACAAGTTACAAAAGCATTGAGAGAGTCTTTGACTAAGTTCGGGCTGGAATACATTGATTTATATCTCATGCATTGGCCTATAGGACTGAATGTAAGTATTTTTGTTAATTCCTTTACAAGTTAGCCCTTGACTGCTATATCATATGATGGTGAGTGATGATGCAGTCTAAGTTGGTAGCGGGCTAACCTGTTAGGGGCATGAGAGTTATACTAAACTCATGCCCCTATCGGTTTCTACACGACATCGTATCGGAACGCTAAATCGCTTGGCGGCACCTCTTTACCGGTAGGGTGGTAACTAGCCACGGCCAAAGCCTCCCACCTGACCAGACCAGAGAAAATTCAGAATTTATAAATTCCCACATTGAACCTGCCAGTAATGGAACCCGAGACCTCCCACAATAACACTACAGCGCTCACAACTGCGCCGAGAAGGTCGTCATCAAGTTACTAATGTTTCATCGTCGTCATGGTTTCAACCTAGAAACGTCCACTGCTGGACGAGAGTCTCCTGTATGGATTAACAGGACTTTGTCCGACCAACTAGTCGGGGGTCGTCCAACGCTGCGCTTCCCCTTGAGAGGCTGCCATTTAAGCTCCTTGAGACCCCAACGCCTATTACGCCCGACAATAGAGATGATGCCTATATATCAAAAATATATTTTTTTTAACTGATTATTAAAAATAAAACCTTTTAAAATAGAGGGTCTTCCAAAAGACCTAAAATTTACATCCTCGGTTAGTTTTAAGTTTGATAACCATTTCAAAATTTAAAGAAAAAAGTGCTTTGAAATTTGATGACGTCACAACTGTGTAAGTAGTTCATACAAATTCCATTAGAAGCGCATTTTTAAGTTTGATAAAGAGTTGCTGATTTGATTGAGTTGTCATCATCCCTATTGCCACATAAGCTTAGCGACTCTTCGAGCTATGGCGGTCACTCTGGTTCTCCTCATTTCTGCCCCCCGATTGTGTAAACAAATCGTAATCGTAATCGTTTCTCAAACGTATAATTCGACCAAGGAGTTCATAGATGCCTGCACGTCAACAAGCAATTATGTATGAACTCCTGAAACAGCAGGGCGACCGCGTATCTTTTGCATCAATCATTGATACATCGCAATCACCTCTGATTGGCTGAATTTATGGTATTATTGCTGCGTCAATGGATTTCGTCCAATAGTGGAAGAGTGTTAACCAATGATTGATGCCAAAGATATGCGGTCGCCCTGCTGTTCGAGAAATTACGATTTGCTCGGACAATTCTCACGTAAGGTAGATAGAATTAGATACTCCAAACAAAGGTCTCTCTATCGCACGCTGAGTGACCCTGAGCCAGAGATTATTTTACTAGCTGATGCCCGCGACTTCGTCTGCGTGGAATAAGTTTTTTAAATTCTCTCGGGAACTACTCAATTTTCCGAGATAAAATGTATGTCATTCTCCACGTCGTCAACAATACTCGTGCAAAAAATCACGTCGATCCGTTGCTCTGTTGCGGCATGATTGAAGGACAAACCAACAAATGAACACACTTTCGCATTTATTAAAAGTATGATGCCCTGAGCCAACCAATATAACATAGAATTATTTTTTCTTTTTGAAAAGAAAAAGACTCAGACGTCCGTTTAGAGTTGAATCGAACTTTCAGGAAGACTATTCGTATTCCGATGTGGACTATTTGGAGACCTGGCGAGGAATGGAAGACGCCCAGCAACTGGGCTTGGTCAAGTCCATTGGTGTCTCCAACTTCAATAAGCCTCAACTTGAAAGGATTCTTAGGGAGAGCGGTGTTAAACCAGCTGTTTTACAAATTGAGGTATTTTATTTTATTTGGCGACTTGCCATACCTACCTAGTGCCGGTGTGAAGTTTCACATCAAAAACGTAATCTATGCGGGCATCGTCTAGTTGTGATAAACTTTACCTCATTTTCTACCAGATACATCCCCAAATCATCCAGACAGAGCTAGTGAGCTACGCGCAGTCTCAAGGGGTTGTTGTGATGGGGTACAGCCCCCTCGGCTCACTGGTGATGAGGTATGGGGTCAATTTCCCCGGCCCCCAGATCGACGACCCGACTCTGGGGGATATAGCCAGGAAGCACGGCAAAACTACTGTGCAAATTGTCCTGAGATGGCTTGTAAGTTACAAATAATTTACTTCAACTACTTTATTTTATTTTATTTTATTTTATTTTTAACTGGACTACCAACAACATTACATGTACATTAAACTTAGACATAAATAAACTTAGGGTAGCGGAACACACATAATTTCACTTATAGGCAGCCACATCATGCACAATATAAGGGTCGTACCTACTTACAAATTACTCAAAAACAAATTATTATGTTGCTAAATGAAATAAATTATATAAACTATCTAATTACATATTGCTAAAACAAAACAAAAAAAATGAAACTAGACTTATTAGCTCACTAAACTTATTATTAATTTAATTAAGTAGCGCTTTTAAAAGTGTTGATAACTTTATTTCAATTATTATTAACTTCATCAGACTTCCACGGGCTTGAATGCACTTTGGCAGTTCAAACATCATAAAGCCAGTGGGGCTGATTCTGTCACGATTCTGTAGTGCACACTCTCTAAACTAAACTAAAATTACATAACAAATATTGCTAACCCTTTCATAATACTTCCTACGGAAAGGGACAGAACTAGATAGAAAGCTGCCATTTTAGTTTAGTTTAGTTTTGTATTATACTCTAAACTAAACTAAAATGGCAGCTTTAAATATAGTTCTGTCCCTTTCCGTAGGAAGTATTATGAAAGGGTTAGCAATATTTGTAATGCTCTAATTTTAGTATAGTTTAGAGAGTGTGTACTACAGAATCAGCCCCAATATCTATCTATACTAATATTATAAGCTTGAGAGAAGATTCTCAAGAGAGAATTCATACTAATTTTATAATTTATGCGAAAGATTGAATTCAATTTAATTTATTTTATTTTATTTGAACTACCAACAGAATTACAAGTAGTAGGTGTACAAAATGTTGAATGGCTTAGGCAATAGGTACCTAACAAGCAATTCAATTTATAGGTAGTTACATCATGCACATAGGAAAAGTCGTACATAATTGACACGAGTTTACATTGGGGAATTATTAACAAATAATTAAGATTACTAATACAAGACTACAACAAAATAATGAAAATAACTAAGTTACTAAGTTTGGATGGATGGATAGATGGCAGCATAAAGCCCGCATCCGCATGAATTACTTTCCGAACCGGTGGTAGAGTCCTGACATTTATCTATACTCTATACTACTTATTATTATGAATGCAAAAGTTTGGATGGATGGATGGACGTTTGTTACTCAATCACATCCGAACAGCTCAACGGATTGGCACAGAGATAGATCATAACACAACAATAACACAGGCTACTTTTTTTCCCGGAAAATTAAAGAGTTCCTCAACCTCAAAAAACCTCAATCCACGCGGACGAAGTAGCGGCCATCATCTAGTATTATTATAAAAATAATAAAATGATTCTCCAAATTTTCAATTTCTAGGTCCACCACAGGTTTAAGCTTAGTATTTTCCCATGTCTGTCAGTCAGTCAGTCAGTCGCAGTAAAGTTATAATTTTACCAACTTCACAGGTGGAGAGAAACATAATACCAATACCAAAAACAGTGAGGTACCAACGTCTAAAAGAAAACATCAACATATTCGACTTTCAGCTTACTCCAGAAGATATACAGAAGTTATACGGATTCAATGACGAGACTAGATATACTCTGCCATCGTTCTGGCAAAACCACCCTTATTACCCGTTCCACAAAGTCGATAATCCCGTGCCAAATCCGTTTAGTAGGTCACAGTAGAACAGTTATTCTGGTGGGTGTCTTCGGTCGTGGCTAGTTACCGCCCTACCGGCTAAGACGTACCGCTAAGCGATATAGCGTTCCAGTACGATGCTGTGTGGAAACCGACTAGGGATATGGGTTTAATATAACTGCCATACCCCTATCAGGCTAGCCCGCTATCATCTTAGACTGCATCATCACTTCAACATCACAGTCAAGGGCTAACTTGTGGTAAAATAAAAATAAGTTTAGGCAAAACTTATTACTCGCTCAACAAAGTCGATAATTCTATGCCAAATCCGTTCAATAGGTCTTAATAGACACAGAAGAATGTAGAAGATATTCTAAACTATATTCTAAACTATGGGTATAATGATGTAGATGATGCCCTGTGACTTCGTCCGCGTGGATTAAGGTTTTTTTGATTCCCGCTGGAATATAATGGATAAAAAGTACCCTATGTCTTTCCCCGGGATACAATCTATCCCTATACCAAATTTCATCAAAATCGGTTGAACAGATGGGCTGTGAAAGCGTAGCAGACAGACAGACAGACACACTTTCGCAATAATATTATTAGTATTGATTATTTATGTTAAGCATTTATTTCCAGTGAAAAGGCTGAAAACTATAAATCTAAGTAGTTTCAATATAGGTACCTAATTTTGAATATAGTTTTACCCATACCTGCTTACCTATATTCACAAATAAATTTTGATTTGATATTTTGTAAGAAAAGGAAAGTTTAAAACTACGAATTTAGGTAAGTAACTGACTGCGATAAAGTAACTGTTTTTCTTATCTTTGGTTAGGTAGGTACCTAACCTACCTACTTAATTATTTATCAAAATGTGTTTCAGACACTATACCTAATCAACATAAAAAAAATAAAATAAGTACCTAAAATCATTTTCAATAATTGTTTTATTTTACCAACAATCACAATCCAGCGAGTTTAATAAAGGTAATATTAGAACAACTAGCTGATGCCCGCGACTCCGTCCGCGTGGATTAAGTTTTTTGATTCCCACGGGAACTCGTTAATTTTCCGGGATAAAAAGTAGCCTATGTCACTCTCCAGGTCCTCAACAATACCCATGCCAAAAATCACGTCGATCCGTTGCTCCGTTGTGGCGTGATTGAAGGACAAACCAACAAACCAATAAACGAACAAACCAACAAACAAACACAATTTCGCATTTATAATATTAGTATGAAGTATGATAGGTAAGTATAGAAAGCTATCCATAAAAGATACAATATTATTATGTCATCGTGGACTTTTACTTCTTTCTATACTTCTTACTAATATTATAAACTAGATGATTCCCGCGACTCCGTCCGCGTGGATTAAGGTTTTTGGTTCCCGCAGGAACTCCTTAATTTTCCGGGATAAAAAGTAGGCTATGTCCTTCCTCGGGATTCCATCTACCCTTGTACCAAATTTCATCAAAATCGGGTGAAGAGACAGTTTTTTTTTGATTCCCGCGGGAACTCTTTAATTTTCCGGGATAAAAAGTAGCCTATGTCCTTCCCCGGGATACCATCTACCCCTGTACCAAATTTCAGCAAAATCGGTTGAAAAGATGGGCCGGGAAAGCGTAGCAGACAGACAGACAGACAGACAGACAGACAGACAGAAACACTTTCGCATTTATAATATTAGTATGGGCAATACATTTAAACACAATATTATTTCTTTTTCAAATTTACTTTGAGTAAGAAGCTCAATGGTCATAAAGTTTTTATTTATGTACTAGATGATTCCCGCGACTCCGTCCGCGTGGATTAAGGTTTTTGGTTCCCGCAGGAACTCCTTAATTTTCCGGGATAAAAAGTAGGCTATGTCCTTCCTCGGGATTCCATCTACCCTTGTACCAAATTTCATCAAAATCGGGTGAAGAGACAGTTTTTTTTTGATTCCCGCGGGAACTCTTTAATTTTCCGGGATAAAAAGTAGCCTATGTCCTTCCCCGGGATACCATCTACCCCTGTACCAAATTTCAGCAAAATCGGTTGAAAAGATGGGCCGGGAAAGCGTAGCAGACAGACAGACAGACAGACAGACAGACAGACAGAAACACTTTCGCATTTATAATATTAGTATGGATTTGAAAGTTTGGATGGATGTATGGATGTTTGTTACTCAATCACACGCCAACGGCTGAACGGATCTGGCTGAAATTTGGCACAGAGATAGATTATAGTCTGGAATAGCACATAGGCTACTTTTTATCCCGGAAAATAAAGAGTTCCCGCGGGAATCAATAATCGCTAATCGCTAGAAATAGAATCGCTAGTAGACCTATAAATGAGGATCAATTCCACCATACATCTTAAAAGTGCTTATGCAGCGTTTTCTAAAATGAAAGCTACCGATTTTTTCCGAAATCTTCAACAGTCATCGTTATATTATTTCAACCAATTTACACAAAACATTACTTAATGAATTATACCCATTTAAAACTTGCTCTTGAATTACTCTGTCCATTGGTGAAAACCGTATGAAAATCGGTTCGGTAGTTTTTGAGTTTATTGCGTTCAGACTGACAGACAGACGCGGCAGGGAGATTTTGTTAATATGTAGTAACTAGTCTACCTACTTCATATTATATTGCTATCTACCTTGTCAGTGAGTTAAAGCAGACACGGTAGTAATTATATTATATAAAAATCCATAAAATAAATCTAATAACAAAGTGTGGTCAATGGGCCACCTCCTCAGCCTGTGACAGACCTTCTTTTTCTGGTCGGTGGTTACACAGACAGACTAAGGTAGCCTCAAAGGTAGCAGACTATTATTCAAGTAGCAGAGACTTGATGGGGTTTTATTGGCGGATTAAGGATTTCGAAGTGTATTTCGCGCTTATAATAATTATATTGTCTATTCCTAGATTGATTCCTAGAAACATTTGCATGCATCAATCTGTGCCAATTTACAATGTCAAATGTCAGTTGTCACCACCAACCAGAAAAAAAAGGTTGTCACTGTCTTAAATAGTTGTCGTGCGGAAACGGATTCAGAATAGTGATTTAACAAATGCAAATAAAGGTCTATGTATTGATAAAATTTTAATTTAAGTAAAAAAATTGTAATAATAAAAGTGTATTAAAAATTTATTATTCAGATTATTTCTGTAAATAAAAGTTAAGAAATTTCAGAAGTACAGTGCTGCAGCTGTCAAAATGGTTTCCGAACGCATTGCAAGTCGCAACCAACAGCGGAGCAGCGGAGTTCTACGATCGTCGGTCGGCGAAAAAATCAAAAAATTCCACCATATTTGCTGTGAATAATTATCCAGCGTTGCATTTTATTTACGTGTGCCGTGCCAGTGAAATATAACAGTGGCTAAGGTGACGCCGTTCCCCAGCATGACTTATTCCGGAAGGAATAAATTCGAGGTGCGTACAATCGATAGGGCACTTTGTTTTTATTTTTCAAAAACAGCTGACAGTACTTCACAGACCCAGATCCTTTGTTCTTGTGTGCGTTTTAAATGGTTATAATAATGTTACATTCTCATTAGAATCATCTTAAAATCGGGTAAAGCGCTGGCTATTTAATCTACAACTTAGTTTTTATAGATGCATCAATATAGTAAACAATTTGTTCTATTTATAAAGTTGTTTTTTTCTCGTAGTTGTTTTCGTTTTGGTATGTTTTTTTTTAAATATAAAGGTAAACGCGCATTATGGTATTATCATTAAATTAATTAAGTGCTCTTTGTCGTAAAGTATAATGACCTTTGATGGTTCAATCAACTCATACCTACTTAATGATTATTATACCGTTATGTATGTAGGTACAGGTAGTAAATACGCCGTATTAGCGGTCGCCTTTTTAATTTGTTACATTGCTTTGGTTAAAATTTTCTTAAGCTTAGATAATAACTGTTAGGTAATATTTAAGTACTTGCATCAATGAAAATCAAATATGTAGGTATGTACATATTTATTGCTAGGCATGTTTTGACATGATTATCTTGAATTTAAAAAAAGTTTTTTTTGGTGGAAAATTGGAATATGAGAAATATTAGAACCTTAGAAAGAAGTCTTGTTTTTACTGGTGATGCAATCTATTTCTTTACCAAATTTCATCAAAATTGATTTAACTGCTATGCCATGACATATTCTCTCTCTTCTCTCATAGTAACCCATTGCAGACTCACTACTGAGCACGAGTCTCCTCTCAGAATGAGAAGGGTTTGGCCATAGTCTACCACACTGGCCAGACTTCACACACCTTTGAGAACTTTATGAAGAACTTTCAGGCATTCAGGTTTCCTCACTATATTTTCCTTCACCGTTTGAAGCAATAAATAATTTCTTAAAATGCACATAACATTGGAGGTGCATACCTGGGGATGGAACCTGTGAACCTGTACAAGAGGCGTCTTAACCACCAGGCTATCACAGATTCATGACATGTTAACAGACACATCTAAACTGTAGTACTTAATATTATAAATGTGAATGTTTGGATGGATGGATGTTCGTTACTCAATCACGCCAGAATGGTTAAACAGATCTGGACGTTTGGCACAGGGATAGATTATAGTCTGGAATAAAATATAGGCTACTTTTTATCCCGGAAAATTAAAGAGTTTCTGCGGGAACCAAAAATCCTCAATCCACTCCTCAGAAGTTGTGGGCATCAGCTGGGTAGTTCTTATATATTTTTAAATAATAATACTTACTAGTTTGAATACAGAAATGAGGTAAAAGAACTACTATGTAATGGAAGATAAAAAAGTGATTATTTATTAATTTATTAAACATAAAATTTCATTTTAATATTTTTAAAATAACATATTCAATAGCAATTAATTACTGATGTGAACTAAGTTATTGCTTTTTAATTTATCTTATACCTTTTTAATAACCTTACCTAATAAATAGCTTAAGAAATAAAATATAATCCTTACTAATATTAAAAACTAGCCGATGCCAGCGACTTCGTCCGTGTGGATTGAGGCTGTTTGGTTCCCGCAGGAACTCTTTAATTTTCCGGAATAAAATGTAGCCCATGTATTATTCCAGACTATAATCTATCTCTGTGCCTAATTTCATCCAGATCCGTTCAGCTGTTCTGGAGTGATTGAGTAACAAACATCCATCTATCCAAAATTTTCACATATATAATATTAGTATAGATTATCACTTGTATTGCCAGGCTAACTTGTAGTGAAGTTATAGAAAAAAAGCACTTGTAAAGGTTTATATTAATAAAATCCTTTTGACGTTGTTTCCAGATCGCTCGGTTTTCGGGTGAAGACGACAACCATATAAACAAGAAGCTGCCCAAAGAGCTGCTGCTTAGGATACTCTCATACCTGGATGTGGTCTCGCTATGCAGATGTGCACAGGTTAAATAATAATTCTTTTCTCCTACTAATCTAATCTAGCCTGTACTGTCCCACGACTGGGCCCTCCGATTTTCCACATCTCCCTATTTTGTGTCTCTATAGGCCACTCAACAAGGAATTTGTCTAACTCATTACGCCTCTAGAGCCGGTTGGCACTGGGCAGCGCATCAGGTTTTATGCTTAGCACTGCGATATCTACATATGCAGGTCTCGGCCTATTTCTGTTAATTTATTTCTCTATCTATCTTCTAGATATTCATCTGAATTAAATGGTGTTAAGGGCGAATTTGGTCTATTTTAAATACTTGAGATGACCAACCATTTTATTTTGATAAGGATTAATTAACACAACGTCAGTAAAAACACCTTCGAAAGTAAAGCTTTGTTTCAGACCAAATTTGAAAATCATTAAAATGGTTATTGTGAGACAACCATAAAAGATAGATATATGCTATCGCTGACTTTTTTTAGAACTTTTTGAGAGGAACAATTCCACCTTACATTGTTTTCATGTAACTTTTACAATTTACGCAGCGCACGTCACGGAAGCTCTCAGATGAGACGATTTTTCCGTAGGGATCTTAATTTTTTTTAAAAATAAAATATGACCTTTGTTGCTCCCTGATAAAGTAGCTTTCTATAAGTGAAAGAATTTTTCAAATCGGTTCTGTAGTTCTTGCGTTTATCCATTACAAACAAACAAATCTTTCCTCTTATAAAGAATTTAAGTAAAGATATTAAGTTTAGATCAACTATAATAGTTATACGACTGAACGGCTTAGATGGAGCCTAAAAGAGTAAAAATCCCTTGTTTCCAGGTGTCAAAGCTATGGAATATCCTCGCTCTGGATGGCTCCAACTGGCAACGGATAGACTTGTTTGACTTCCAGACCGATGTGGAGGTTAGTACTAATGTAGTAGCATGGAAACAGCTGTGCTTAGTATGTCAGCCATTAGATTACCGCACTAGTGCGAAAATTTATAATTACCGCACTATTTGATTGGCTAATATTTGGCTGCATAATAACTGCGCGGTGGTATATTTACTGCCCTAGGATGGAAAAATACTATAGTTTTAATAAGAAGTAAGAGCAACTTGTATTGTAAACAAAATGATACTTTCAGGGCCCAGTAATAGAGAACATATCGCAACGCTGCGGCGGGTTCCTCCGGCAGCTGTCGTTACGCGGCTGCGAGAGCATAGCTGATGGCTCTATCAAAACACTGGCACAGGTAATATTGTCCTTTGGGCCAGATTGGGTATTTGAATACTACTCAAATAAATTATTTCTTTGTGATTATTAAATAATCCCCTGTTAATTTTATGTTGAAATAGCTGATGCCCGCGACTTCGTCCGCGTGGATTAAGTTTTTTGGGATTCCTCAATTTTCCGGGATAAAAAGTAGCTATGTCACTCTCCAGGTCCTCAACTCTACCCATGCCAAAAATCACGTCGATCCGGTGCTCCGTTGCAGCGTGAATTAAGGACTAACCAACAAACAAACTGACTTTCGCATTTATAATATTAGTATGATAATTCATTTTTAAACCTCGATTAAAGTAAAAATGTGATTTCATATTCAGAATTTCATACAAAATCCCATGGCAAAATACAAAAATGCGCGTGTTGACGTTTGAAAAAAAGTTGCTGAATTGACTATAGGCCGACCGTTTAACTCGCGTATCGCCTGCGCGGTAAGAAGGGAGCGGGGGGAGATGTTAGCGGATTAAAAAAAGATTACTCGCCCCCGCTCCCTTCTTACCGCGCTGGCGATACGCGAGTTAAACGGTCGGCCTATAATTGTCAAATACCCAATTTACGGCTACGGTGGCCAATGTCCATGGCGACTAACCGCAAGAAACTTGCGAAAGAGTATGTACCCTTTGTTCCCTCACTCTCATTCTCCACAAAAATCTGATAATAACATTTCCAATCAAGTAACAGCCACTTTACGAGCGAGTGTTAGTAAATAAATATTATTTTACAGTCGTGTCCAAACATAGAAGAGCTTAATCTGAACAAATGTAAGAAGATCACAGACCAATCGTGCCAGGCGTTGGGGAGGAAATGCAGCAAATTACAGAAGTAAGCCGCACTGCAAGTAACTAACTGACTGATTGGGTAGATAACAATATACATGGTTGATTTATAAATACTTAACTCTTAGGGCACCTTCATTCGTAATACTCAAAAACTTTTTCTTATGTTATGACTTACTAGCTCTAACTCCTTAATTTTCCGGGATAAAAAGTAGCTTATGTGTTATTCCAGACTACAATCTATCTCTGTGCCAAATTTCATCCAGATCCATTTAGCTGTACTGGTGTGATTGAGTAACAAACATCCGCATCCATAACATTAGTAAAACTAGCTGATGCGCGCGACTTAGTACGCGTGGATTGAGGTTTTTTGGGTCCCGAGGGAACCCAAAAATCCTCGATCCAATAATAATTAATTATAATATTAGTAAGATTTCTCCTTTAATCATGTATAATATGTTTTTTTTGCTGATGATTATGATGTGTAAATTTTCTCTATGTTTTTTCTAGAATAAACCTCGACTCGTGTCCCAGTATAACAGATATATCGTTAAAAGCACTATCAGATGGATGTCCGGTAAGATATAGTATATTCCTTAATTCCATAATATCTTCTTTGATTCTTTGGATAAAGCCTATGTCCTTTGCCAGGAAACCTATCTTTATACCAAATTAAGAATTAAGTCAATGACTAGATTCACAGAATTTTCTCATGATTCCAGCTGTTAACACACGTGAATGTGTCATGGTGTCAATCCATAACGGAAAACGGAGTGGAGGCGTTGGCCCGGGGGTGTCCCAAACTCAAAAGCTTTATATGCAGAGGTGAGGTTTTTGATGACTTATATTCGTTAATAGTACATTACTGCCCAAGCTGGAAAGAAAACAATTCAATCAATTATAGGAAGGACGAGGCGAAGTTGTTCTTACTTCACCAAAGTAAAAATATAAAATTTTGTACCCTTGGGCGATAAAATTATTACCGCACAATTATTAGCTTACTAACGAGGGCGCTAATATTCATTTTCAGACTTTTACCGTAATAATGGTAATACCATTATGCCTGGTGGGAGGCTTCGGCCGTGGCTAGTTACCACCCTACCGGCAAAAGACGTGCCGCCAAGCGATTTAGCGTTCCGGTACGATGCCGTGTAGAAACCGAAGGGGTATGGGTTTAATATAACTGCCATGCCCCTAACAGGTTAGCCCGCTACCATCTTAGACTGCATCATCACTTACCATCAGATGAGATCGCAGTCAAGGGCTAGCTTGTAGTGGATAAAAAAAAAATGCAAACCAACAGCTATTTCAAGTCGTTAGTACGTTAAAAAATTTAAAACACTTTTGCAATGTTATATGCTCGTAAAGTTACCCGCTATTAAAATTATAAAGTAGACTGATTCCACCTTTCCAATTAGCCTACAAGGAATTGTGTTAATATCCATTGGCGCACTAGTGTGGTAATAGAATGGCTGGTACAAAACCGCAGTTAATATGTATTGTAATAACACTTATATATTTTAAAACGTTGTATGAAATATGTGTTAATTATACTCTTCGCGTTATTCTATATATGCGCCTCGGGTGTTCTTATATCATCATGCTGCACTTGTAATATAAATAACTTTATCTACTCCAGCATCGAAAAGTTCCAATTTCGAATTTGACAACTATATCGAATTGAACCCTCTTTCGTGTTTGCTTCTCATAACGATACAGTTCGTTGTATGGGAGCTGTATCGTTATGAGTCGTAGCTGTATCGATATGGTTATCTTCATAAATAGGATACCTATAGCTTAGTGGCTCTGGGTTCTGGCACTTTCCCAACCAGTCAATTGATTTGACTTTTTTATTAATTTACAAAGTAAAAAATTATAAAGACGTCCTTGTCGTAGATAAAATCTTGTATGCAACTGTACGTAATTAGTCATTTTAATACAGTTGCATAAATAGCTAATATATTACTGTGGTTTTACTTTGCAGGTTGTAAAAACGTAAACGACAGAGCGGTATCGTGTTTAGCCACGTACTGTCCCGACTTAGAAGTACTGAATGTTCAAGGTTGTGATGTAAGTACTTTTTTGTAAATTATAGTAATAGATAATAGTTTATTAGTATGCACAGATAAGATTATCAAGCTTAGGTCACTAGTATCGTAATATAATATTACTATTCGCAGACTTTAACAGCCTAATATTGCACACGCTGTGCAGTAATATACTACTCGTATGTAGGTCAGTATTATCGTAATGTATTATTATTCTCCTCAAAATCTAAGTCTAATACTGCACAGCATATAACATTTAAATTATTGACATGCAATTAGTAATAATAGACAAATTATGTCACAAGGATCGTATTTTATCGTGTTGTTGTATTGTACTCAGGGACGAGTGCTCTAGTTGTGACAACGCGTATCAGTCGATTGCGAATGTTAAACAACGTTGAGCCAAGTCGGTAACTGGATGGATGACCGAATTTGGAGGTTCAAATTTGGCCTTTTCGTTACCTCCGTGCCTAGGAGAGTACGTTAAGCCGTCGGTCCCGGTTATTATCACTAACATTTGATAATAAAAACCTAAGAGTTTAAATACTCTTAGTTGATTCGTATCGGAAGGATGTGGGAACCCACCGCATTATTATCCCAAGAAAACTCCTACCATTATTTAATTAATGGAAAGGGTTCACCACCATCAGTAGTGAGGAATACGACGCAGAGAGAGAGATAAATAATGAGTTACTTATGTCACTAGTATCGTAATGTACTATTATTGTCCACAGAATCTGACAGACGAGTCGATATCGAAGCTAGGCGGAGCCATGAGACGGCTCTGCGTGTCCGGTTGCTCGCTACTAACGGACGCGTCTCTGTCCGCCCTAGCGGCCAGTTGTCCGGAGCTGGTGACGCTGGAACTGGCGCAGTGTGCGCAACTAACTGACGCGGGCTTCCAAGCGCTGGCTAGGGTGAGGTTTTATAAACATTTAGCGCTCGCTGCGCTCGTGTTCCATTTAATTAATTTATTTTTCGCAATATACTATACTAATATCGCAAAATTAACAAAGCTGAAACAAAAGTTTAATGGTAATTTAAAAATATACAAATAATATTGAAGAAGTCAACTGCTTCCTTGTCAACTGACTGCCTCGTTGGTCTAGTTTTTAGCATGTCTTCGCATTCGGCTTAGTAGTAAAGTAGACTTTTCCCATCTTAGGGCGATAAAAATATTACCGCACAGCTATTAGCCTACAAAGAAGTGCGGTAATATTAATTTTTGAACTAGTGTGGTAATATAATGGCCGCCATCCCACCACACCAGGATGTCAAATCAAAAAAATTAGGCTCTCTGATAAACATTCCATAGTCGGGTTACAGTTTTTTGATTAATACTACTGCTTGTTTTAAATACCGACCTTGTCCGCAGAGCTGCAGAATGTTAGAACGTATGGACCTAGAAGAGTGTGTCTTAATAACTGACGCCACACTAGTTCATCTCGCGATGGGATGCCCTAGACTAGAAAAATTGGTGAGTTTCATCATTATTTATTGATAAAAATTAAATAAAAAAAAACTTAAATACAATTATCTGAATAATTAATCATTCATTAATAATTAATTATTAATAATTGATTCATCATTGTCTAGTTTATCTACTGATCATAATATTGTTTATAATACCAAAGAGCATAAAGAACCAGGGGTAGAGGTACAACTCCATACAATGGGTACCATAGTTCTAAAATAAATTCTAGATGGCGTTACTTGTCTCGAATAAGTATAAATTTTGTTTAAATCAACCGAAACTCAATGAAAACATGTATTTTGTTGTTTTACTTTATTTTACCTATTTATTTATTAAGTTTAATTAACTATTAAATATAAAATTTTCATAAAATCCGATAGCAAAAAGTTTATTTCGAATTAGAGTTGAACTTATTAAACTTTTTCGAAATAGTAGCTGATTCCGCCAAGTTGTTACACTAAATTGCGCTAGATGGCATTACATGTTATTAATTCTACTTGTTTTGATCTTTATTTTTGTGTTTTGTCAGAGTATTTGTAAAAAAACAATGTTTAATACAAATAAAACAAATAATAATAAACCAAAGATTTTTCCAGCACAGAGCACAGACCTTTGACTAAGTATTTACTAAAGCAGCAATGTAGAAAGAACCTTAGACAACAGTGATCATCACTGCCAAGGAGCATTAATGCTCATTGTCACTGCAAGTGTCAATTTTACAGAATATGACCCCCGTCCTGTTTGTATTATGTACGTACCTACTCTATGCTTTTTGTTCATGGCTAAACCAAATACAATCATAATCTTTAGCTAAACTAAACCAAAGATTTTTCTGTCAAATCTTTGGTCGTGTTGCATTAAACGCGAAGTTTTTTCAAAGGTTTGATAGATGGCACTGTATATAGCCTGAAGTTTCATCAGATGGTCATTAGATGGCGCTAGAAGCTTTCGTTTTAACGCCATCTAGAGCTAAGTAGAAGAACTACAGGGTATCAGCGATGATAAGCAGATTTTTGAATGCTTTTTGCTTAAGTATGGAGTTGTACCTCTACCCCTGGTTCTTTATGCTCTTTGATAATACTAAAGAAAAGTTGCTCTTATTTCACCGCTATTAAACTATAATATAGCTCAATTACCACTGACTGACTGACTCATTGACATAATTGTTCTCCTAGAAAGAGACAGAAAACGATATAATGATGTACGGGAGATGTGTTCGGGTGCGGGAGTCGAGTAGGGAAAAATTATGACATTTCAAAAAAACAAGATGGCGGCCGACCTGATTCTTGCAGCTCTTTTGTTTTCCAACCGATTTCGTTACAACTCGCAACGATTGAAGAAACTAGGAAACGATTTATAGAAAAAGTGGAAAAAATTGGAAAAACAAGATGGCGGCCGAGCTGTAGTGTTTTGAAATTTTTGATTTTTCGACCCCGAACCGCGGCGCCACAGATCCGAAACGGCGTGGTCGAGCGTAATATTTTTTTCTCTTTTCGCCTACAACTATCCTGTATTTTGACAGAACGGGAGTGGTTTTTAAAAATTCAAGATGGCGGCTGTCGCGGCGGCCGTTCGGTCTGAGGTACGAAAAAACGCAATTTTAAAATTCA
This sequence comes from Erebia aethiops, assembly GCA_923060345.2. Taxonomy (NCBI): domain Eukaryota; kingdom Metazoa; phylum Arthropoda; class Insecta; order Lepidoptera; family Nymphalidae; genus Erebia; species Erebia aethiops. The sequence continues at coordinate 662,291 of OV281087.1, read as the reverse complement.
ATTTTCTGACAGTTGGAAACGTCGGAGCGTTTCGACTTGTACGGGGCGATTGTGTGTACAGATTCGAACTATGGATTGGGGAAAAAAAATTACCCCATTTCTCGGGAAATTTTCAAGATTTACCCCAAAAATTAAAAAATCGAAATACGTATTTTTTGCAAAGTTCGAGTATGAGCGACCACGTGTCCTACTTGTACTAATGACATTTGGGTATTTTCGTCGCCGAGATCTGGCAACACTGGAATTTATCAAAGTAAAAGTGATTTTCGACATGGTCTCTTTTCAGGAGCTATCATTTCGGCTGGGTGCGAGCGAGATGAAAAATTGAAACGTCATCAGGAGCGGTATATCCTGTAGTTCACGGGAAAATTATGAAACTATGTAAAATGTTTCTTTGAAACGAGTTGGCGGCCATTTTGTATTATTTTTGTGTTTTTGAAAATTTCGATCACGATTTTGAGGCAGTTTGCAACATTTGGGAAAGTTGACATGTATGGATCGATTGTGTAGCTCGACCGGCAGTATCGAGATATCTAAACAGTGTTGCCACATTTGGGGTAGTTTTCGAGATTTTCCCCAAAAATGTCCTCCTGTAAAATTTTGTATGAAAATTTTTTTTTTCACTAATGCCTTCGTATAGAAGTCAGAAAATATAACATGAAAAAAAATTTTGAGACTGCTGATGATTGAGGATTTTGGAGACGGGTAAAAGGCACGGCCAAGGTATTGAAGATAGGTGGGGGGTCCTCGAACTAATGTCACTCGAAACCTCATCCAATAGACAAAGAGCAAAAAAAAAAATCAAAATGGCGGATTTAAGATGGCTGCCATACAAATTTGTTTGGTGTCTATCTCAGAAAGTATAAGAGATGGAAGAGTGGTTTCTTGGCAAAAGATGATCAGGACCTGAAGGTCTACTTGATGAACAGGAAAAAAAATTCAAGATGGCGGAATTTATTTGTCCATAGAAAATATATGGCCAATATTGAAGAATACTACAAGACTGTGTAAAACTATGCAAGATTTTGATACGGTTCCGTTTTACCCACGACGGGGCTCCCTGCGATTACAAAACTAAAAAAATCAGCGCCATTTTGAAATTCTTTGTTAATTGACCGATTTCGTTCAAAATCGATATTTAGGACTCTCTGGGATTACAAAACAGGAAACTGATACCAATATTTTAAAAAATCAGCGCAATTTTGAAATTCTTTGTTAATTGACCGATTTCGTTCAAAATCGATATTTAGGGCTCCCTGGGATTACAAAACAGGGAACTGATACCAAAGTTTAAAAAAAAACAGCGCCATCTTGAAATTCTTTGTTAATAATACTTGTAAGTCAAACCACAACCCGTGAGCTGCTTTAGCAGCTCGCGCACAGGGCGAAACACTAGTTAAACTATAAAATGGGCACAAGAGTGTGTACATACACCCTTGGGCGTTAAAAATATTATACAGTTGCGCACAAGGATCACGGTAATATTCATTTTCGCACTAGTGCGGTAATATAATGTCCACCATACAAAATTACAGCTAAGATGATGCCACCATCTTCGTCGAGGAATTTTATAAACCATCTACATAAGAAGTTTATAAAATACTAAAACTCTTTTATCACTAACTTCAGGCTAACAGGATGTCAAAGGAATATTTCGTAAATAAAGGGGGCACCTAAATTTTGGTGACTAATAAAAAAGTTAAACTCGTTTTTTTATCTATCGCGTTGGCAGACGCTGTCACATTGCGAGCTTATCACAGACTATGGTATCAAACAACTGTCAATGTCACCATGCGCCGCGGAGCACCTAACAGTATTGGGTAAGTTCATACAATAAACCATTTCAATTGCCTTTTGCCATTGCATTCAATTTCAATTTATTTATTAACATAAAAATATTTACATTTATATGGTTTCTTAGCACCTCTTAGGCCTTGTCGGCTTCGATTGAAGGACAAACCATCAAACAAGCACACTTTTGCATTTATAATATTGGTGATTCCCAAATTGACGAAAAATATATAGTGCCAAAAAGAACTATGTTCTAGTATGTTTGTCTGTCTGCCCCAGGATTGGACAACTGTCCTCTCGTCACGGACGGCGCGTTGGAACACCTGACCTCGTGTCACAATCTGCAGCTCATAGAGCTGTATGATTGTCAGATGGTCACCAGAAACGCGATACGCAAACTACGGGTGAGTATATCTCAGTTTTTTAGGGTTATTCCACTTTTAGACATTGATGTGGGAAAAAAGTTCACAAATCCCCATTTGTCATTTGAAAATGTCATTTACGATTTAGATCATAAAGGACATACTACTATATAAATATTTTATCAACACAGTTGCTCATAAAGTGGCTCTAATTTCACCGCAATTAGGCAGACACCTATAATCAAACTGTGACTTTTTCATTACTATTATTCACAAGTGAGTTATAGAGTTTTTATTTTATTTTATCTACTCAATAAAAAATATAATATTTTTTTGTATTATTATGATTCACAAGTGAGTTATAGAGTTTTTATTTTATTTTATCTACTAAATAAAATTATTTTTTTACTATTATTTTCTTCACAAGTGTGTTGAAAACGTCGTATAATACACGTGTGTATTGATGATTACCGTCCTCGGCTATCTTAAGACCCTCACCTAATGGCTCGGGTCTCAATGGCGCCTCAGCGGTAATCACCAACATTACACACTTGTACCATAATGTACTATTATTTCATACTTTCACGCGTATTGAATGTATAGGCATTCCTTTCTTGTGCGACTGAAATAGGTAGTATAGGTAGTAACCATCGCCAGTACAGTTTTGTTAGCTTATATCTGGGAAACCTGACGCTATAGAAGATTTGGTCTCATATAATACTTGCTTGTATCGATGCCAGCTATTGATTAATACCGATTAATATTTCAGAATCACCTGCCTAATATAAAGGTGCACGCCTATTTCGCGCCCGTGACTCCGCCCGTCACAGGCGGCGGCGCGAGACCGCGCTACTGTAGGTGTTGTAACATCATATGAGTCGCGTAGTATTCACTCTAGTTATATGATACTATGTTAATTTTATACACTGTTCAATGTCCAAGGCCCGTATTATTGAGAACGTCGACAAATGATGACAATTAGGTTTTGAATTTTAAAAAAATCTCATTTTTTTATGTATTTTAGAACTTTAACACAAATTTAACATATTTATTATAAAACTTATAATGTTATGATCTTTAGATTTATAACAAAAAAACTAATTGGATATTTGACAACTAGTCAAATCAGAGGCCCAGTTCTCTAAGCAAATCGTAATTATTTGACAGCTTAAAACGTATTAGAAGACTTTTTTAGGAGTTCATACATGCTTTTTGACGTGCAGGCATCTATGAACCCCTTAAAGGGGTTACTGCCACTGCTTAAAGCGATATTATTATGATATTGTTTCGACAAATCCTACCATCACGCCTCTAGGTTACGCTTAAAGTAAGCTTGTTAGAACATTGTTTTCCTAAGCAGTTTTGTGACGTCATTACGCAAATCAAAATATAGCTACATCTCGCTTACTCTTAAAGCAAGGAATAGACAACGGTAGAGTATCATTCGTTCTTGCCATCATGTTTAAAAGAGTAAAAGCATATTACATTTGTGCTGTCATTTTAGCTTTCTCAGTAATATTACAAAGAGATTGAAACAAGATGTTCCTGTATCATAATGGTTTTCTAAATGTTATAGTAGGGCTTCCAATACCGGGATCCCGGACTTTTTTCGTCCGTTTTCAATACTGGTACGTGACTATTGCATATATTTCTTGGTACATGCCACTGTCTTTATTCGGCTAAGTTTTAAACTTGTATCTTAAGCACATTAGCTCAATAAGAGCATCTTTATTGCTTAAAACCAGTGAAGTGTGTTTGAATTTAAAACCCTGTGGCTTGGCATTTCTATTTCATTGACTCATGAAACGTTCAGAAATCTGTTTTTTATCCAATGCAATTTTTTTATTATGATTTATTTTCTTTTAAAAAATAACTATTGAATTTTTAATTAATTTGTGTTTGACTAAACTATGTATTTTTTCGAGTTTCGAGTAAAAGAATGGCATTTCTTCATTGAATTTAAGCAGAAAAGTGCTCTTCTGGAGTGAAAAAAGGTGAAAAAAGATTTTTTATGGAAAACTGTTTTTATGGTGCAGTTTCCTTTAGAAAAGACTAGTTTTAAGTTAAAAACAATCGATCTAATTTTAAGTTTTTCCCAATACGGGGATCCCGGTATTGAAAAAAATCTTTCCGGTATTAATACCGGTATTGAAAAAAATCTTTCCGGTATTAATACCGGTATTGAAAAAAACCGGTATTCGAAAGCTCTAGTTGATAGTGACCCCCCTGATCGAATTATACGTTTGCCAAACGATTACATTTTTCTTACACAATCGGGGGGCAGGCGGGCGATTGTGTATAACTTGCATGCATGCAGTCTCAATTGTTTTGATTGGCTGAATTCATGGTATTTTTGCTGCGTCAATTGATTTTGGCCAATAGTATATTACAGTGGAAGAATGTTAACCAATCAGTGATGATTGCGATCGTTACACTGTAGCAATCATTTTTACGTAACAGCACTTCTGTAGTTTATGGTGTTAATTTTATGTCTCCAAAAGTGGCGTCGAAATAAAAAAAATATGCAATACAAACACCAATCTTTTTGTAAAATGCATTAAAACTCACTTACTTTGTTAAACTGTCATTATCACGGTACAATAAACCACAAAACTTGTCTAGCCGTAGGCTCGGGTATTAATATTTGCGTCTCGACGATTATTATTAACTTTGCGCACTTGCAATTTAAAACGTAATTATATTTCTTATGAAATAATATGTATCGGGCCTTGAACTTGAAAATCGATTCAATGTTTTAATCGATATTTAATCGACTTGTGTTAGAACGATTATACATTATTATAATGTAATTTAAATCTAAATATATGTTGAAAATGTGTTGAAAACCATTTTTTTAGTTAATTTTCGTGGTTAAAGTTTGTTACAATATACAATTTAAGTTACAAATTAAGTTTTTAAAAAAAGAAGCGAAAAATTATAAATATTCGCGTTTAGGGTAGTCTTCACTAGCGACTTTGTTTCAAAACATTTTATCATGTCACCGTAAGATTATAAAAACCGTTAGATTGTAATCAAACGTTTTTTTATCTCGATAGATTGTAAACTGTCGACAGATTGTGACACTGTGTGGCACTGTGAGCTATGTGGTCTAATATTTGCGAGGCCCCGGGTTCGATTCCCGGCGGTACCAATTTGAGATTTGATAAGCATATGGCATACCCCTTATTAGTTCAATTATACTGCCTATACCTCTTCAAAGTTATCCCGCGTTCATCTTACACTAAGTGAGATCGCAGTCAAAAGCTAATTTTGACTGCATCGATACGACTTTATTTTGTCGTGTCGTGGATATTTCTTATCAATACGACACCACCTAGTGTGTGCTTTTGCACCCTCATGTTGTTCCATTTAAAAAAATGACTTGCGACAGATTTGCGACTTTTTGTCGTGCGACAAGTTGCTAGTGTGTATAAAAAGTGACCGATGTAATTATGTGACGCTTTAACATTAGATAGTGTAAGTTTAGGCGACAATATTGTTTTGGCCAATAATTCTTTTTAAGGTAATAGAAATGGTAAATGTAATTAAGAGTAAGTATTGAAAAGTACTGAAAATCATTTATGCATAGGTTTGCTGTTAAAGAAAAACAAAAAATGAACAGGGCAGATAATTATATTAAGTTTTTGGAAGCTTCTCTATTTATTAATCCCTGAACATTAATTTATTTTTGACATAAATGATTTATTTATTTCACGTAGGACAACTTCTGTCACTTATGATGATATATGAAGACTCTACCATCGGTTCGGAAAACTGTTCGACTGAGAAGAGCCGGCAAGAAACTCAGCAGTTCAATTTAAGCAATTTCGCAGTCAAGGGCTAGCTTGTAGTGGATTAAAAAAAAACTTTTATTGTTCATAATATAGTAATTTAATTATTCATATAGTAATTCAAAAGCACGTTTTACCCGCAACCAAAGCAAAGTAAATTAAACTCTATACAAATACGTCTGTTTATTCAAAAAAGTGTGTGTGTGCAATTCACACACGGCAGAAGTGAAACTTCAGAAAAGTAGCCGACGAGAGAATGAGATAAATATAACTTGTATTCTATCTCATTCTCTCGCAGGCTCAATCCTATTATGAACATGTTTGTCTATTTTTAGTGATGCTTTTTCGTTTCATCGAATTTTCAAATCACAACGATTCTAAAGAAGTTTCACTTCAATAAAAAGTTTCACTTTACCATTTCTATACCTTTTTTGAATTCTGTGGTTATACGAATTAATTTAAACTAAGTCTAAGTTTAGCGAATTTACTAATGTGAAATTTCATTACATACAAGGAAGAACATAATTTTGCTTATAGATCGCCATTATAAAAAAATGCGAAATTCCGCAAAATAAAAAAGTCATATCTATTTTTTTCATCGTGTAAATTAAACCTTTAATTTTGTATGTAAATAATAATTAATAGAAATATTTTTTTATTTTGTATTACAATTTTTTTTGGTTCGCAGCTTTTTTTAAAGTTGATTTTGTTTTAAAAAAAAGCATAACTAGACTAGATGATGCCCGCGACTTCGTGCGTGTGGATTGAGTTTTTTTTAAATTCCCGCTGTAACTTCTTAATATTCGGGGGCAAAAGGTAACCATCTTTTTACCTTCATGATTATAATATGGGGCTCTTCAAGGGGCGGATAAACAAATTCCTCAAAAGCTGGCAACGCATTTGTGGTTCCTTTGGTGTTGCAAAATTTTGTTACAGATTAAGATAACTTGCATCCAAGATATAGGCTAGTTTTTATCCCGGAAAATTTATGAGTTTCTTTCACGGGATAAAAAAACGAAATCTCTGCAAAATAAATCGCAGACATCATGTAATAAGTTATTTTTTAAAAATTGGGGTTTAGTTTAGAAAATGTGATAAAATAACTAATTAATAATAATATACCATCTTGCATTATTATTAATGTATTATAATATAATTATAATTCAATATTTTATTATAATATGTATACCTACTGTATAATAATTATTATACAAAGAAAATTGTTTACAAGACTTGCATTGAATAAAAATAATGCGTATTTTTATTTTTGGTTTTTATTTTCCGCTTTTTCATTATTTTTTTTAATTTTCACCTGATTATAATTATCGAATTTCTAAAAAAATATAATCAACTCAGAATTGATTGGGACGTAACAGTTAAATAGTAGTTTTCTGTAAAACAAACTAACAGAAGTTGGATTGCTGTGAGTTTTGCACTGACTCCAGCAAATTGTTTTGGTTTTTACTTGCTACTAAACTACTAAAACTTGACAGCAATTTCGGCAACTAGTAAAACTTGCAGAATTGACAAAGAGTGTAATTTCTGCAAGTTTTATTGATAGTCGACACGCATGCGAGGGAAAGGTAGGTAAGGTATATTAAATATAGGTTAGTCTATCAACAAGTCGATTTTTTAAAAGGTAATAATGATTAATTATTGAGTACTTTCAATCTATGTGATTTCTAGCTTTAAGCTCAAGCATCTAATGTAATAGAATAGCAACGTATGTACAATATCACAAGGTCAGTTGTAAAGAGTAAAGAAGGTCCTAACTAGAAAATTCATCGCTAAAACCAAAAGGGAATAATTTTTTATCGTTATGGAAAAGTTTTATACTCTCATCTAGTTTATAATAGTTTACCAGTATAGTATTTGCGTCTTTTTTACTCGAATTAAACTTCTATATGGTGCTTTGAAGAACTTATGATATTTACAAATTACCTACTACTAAACCAGGCAATATTTTTGGTTATGGCAATATTAATATTTAATTATTAAGCGCGCTCCACCTTAGGCTGCATCACCTCTTGCATGCAAGTCTGATTGCAGCCAAGTGCTAGCCTATTTATTAAAAAAAATATATATTATCACCACGACTTGTAGGATAGTGTTGCCATAACCAAAATGACGGTCTGTAAAGTGGCAGAGACAAGAAAATAAATAATATACCTTATCACTAACAAAATGGTGCATTTCGTTAAAAGATGCCTTTTAACGCAGCAATTCCGGTTGGTGAAAATGGCGATTGGAACATTACTGCGTCTGATATATTCGTTTAGACAACTTGATCTGTCTATCTGTCAATATGAGTCGCTTCATTCGAAGATATAATTTATACAGGATAGTTAGATATGCATAAAGAAAGTAAACCAAGATTATATTTATTTTAGGCACCGAGTAGTTAAGGTTGTATGGTCTGTGATTTTAGGGAACAAGGCCCTTATATTCTTTGGACTCATCTTTTGAGTTAGGACTCTCTTTCCGAAAGACCTTGTAGATAAAAATGGGTGTATTTTGAGTTGCCTTCGCCCAAAGTAGACTAAGTAACCACGTTTCGTGTTCATTAATCACTAGTTAACTCTTTTTTATCTATACCTAGTTAATACTTAACTGATCCAGGTAGGTTTAAAGTATTTAAGCTTACCTAACCAAAGAATTCTAAACAAGTTGATAAAAATTTTATAAGTATAGTTGGTGACAGAACAGAAAAACTGAGGCCCAATTGTCTGAGCAAATCGTAATTATTTGACAGTTTAAAATGTATTACTCGAACTGTTTAAGAAGTTCATACATGCATTTTGACGTGCAGGTATCTATGAACTCCTTAAACAGGTCGAATTATCAATTTGACAAACGATTACGGCTTCCTTACACAATTGGGGCTGATTCTGGTCGGTGGGGCTGATCTTATACCTGTGCGATGGGCAATTTATGTTTCGTCTGGGAGCAAGATATTTGACGTTCCGGTACACCGCACAATGCCTTGAAGAAACCGTACGGGGTTAGGGGTATGGGTTTTATATTACTGTACGGTTTGGTAAGTCTCAGTTTTAATTCAATTGATGGTATATGAATTCGATAACATTAGCGTCAAAGTAAAATGGTCCCAAAAGCTCTAAAAAAGTCACAAATTAAGTACAACCGATTAAAACTTCACGAAACTGAGCTCTGCAATGCTTTTAAGGTTAATTTTACTTTGACTGTCATAAAATCTTATAATATCAATAGAAATAAAACAGAATAACCGTACTGGTGTGTGACGTCACGTAATACGTGGTGATAAACTCTCGCTATTTCATCACTTCTAAATAATACATACTTATTTTGAATTCTACGGTTATTATGTACATAGCCTAATAAGGTTATGAACTTATTAATTATATTATGTAATTTAAACATGTATAACCAATAAAATTGGTACAATTATACAATAATAATAATAATTGAATAATAACTTTTTTAAATAAAAGCAGACGCAAGTGTGTGAAGATCTTTAAGTTTAAGTAAAGTCTGATTAACTACTTAGAATATAGAAATGTCCAATGTTAGCTTACTTAGCTATCATATTTATAATTCTGATTATTAATTATTTGACTTTGATATTGACAGACTGAAGGTATGTTCTGCATCTATTAGTGCAAGATCAATCAAAATCGGTCCACGCGTTTAGGCTGTAGCTGTCCTGCGAGGAACAAACAAACATATATATAGACTGATCAACACAATATAACCCTGTGCGTTCCGCAGTCGGGTAAAAAGGAGGAGGTTCATAACTCGGCTTGTATATTTTGAAGTGAAACTTCTATATTATCGTTGTGATTTGAAAATTTAATGAAACGAAAAAGCGACACGAAAAAGAGAAACATATTCATAATAGGATTTAGCTTGCGAGAGAATGAGATAGAATAGAAGTTATATTTATCTCGTAGGCTACTTTTCTGAAGTTTCACTTCTACCGTATGTGATTTGCACACACACACCTTATTTTTATTTAACGGTATGAGTTAAGAGGCCGGTTCGCGCCGCTCGCAACTTCTATTCGAACCGCAAATATAAATTTGCCGGTATATTGCTATCTCTATTTCACTGATGACACATGATCGCGTTCAAGCGAGATAGCAATATGAGCTTACAGAATTTGTTATACATTTAGTCTTGTTCCGTGAATACCAAAAATGATGAATGAAAACTTATCGTGCTTTTTACTTCGTTTTGTTATTCTGTAACTTGACAATATAGGCTATGCTGCTGACCAATTAATACGTAAGATATCGTTGGTTTAAACAAATAAGAGGGAAACATGTCCATCTTGTCGTAAAAATATGCAAAACGCAATTCATTTACATTTCATTTTAGGAAAGTATTTTGAAAACATATAAATCCAGGGGACTAGATAAATACAATTTGAATCCAAATAAACTCTCATTTTGGTGGAAATGTTCTCGAATTATTAATTATTTTGGTATTACGTTTGTATGGGCAATTCATTCTCCGCTGGCACCTTAAGTATTCTTATTTCTAAGTAACCAGACTGTACGTCAAGGATACCCAGTTCAATAAAATATTATAGTTATTTTTTATGCATAGCATTAATAATAATCAAAGTGTATAACAATTATTAATAAAAAAGAATAGAAAAATATTTTCATGTAATGTCAGCATCCAATATACCTAATATTCCATGTAATAATATTAGTTGTTTTATTTCCTACATCATACTTATATTATAAACTAGTGTGTCCGGCAGACTTTGGCCTGCCCTGAACCTCGAACCCGATTGCAGCGCCCCCTACCGAGGCCAACCCGAGGTCCAGACAAACACACATAAAATTTCATCAAAATCGGTCCGGCCTTTCTTAAGTGATGGGCTTACATACATTCGGCAATTGATTTTCAGTTATATAGATGCGGAAGTGTGTTTGTTTATTGGTTTATCTTTCAATTATACCGAAGGGCGAAGACGCAGGCATCAGCTAGTAGTCCATACTATAATATTATAAATGCGAAAGTGTATGTCTGTCTGATACGTTTTCACAACCAACTACTCAACCGATTTTGATGAAATTTGGTTCAGAGATAGGTTACATCTCGGGGAAGTACATAGGCAAAGACATACTTTTTATCCCGAAAAGTTGAAGAGTTCCTGCGGGAATCAAAAAACCTCAATTCACGCGGACGAAGACGCGGGCTTCATCTAGTAATAAAATGAAGGTCTATATAAAATGAAAAACTTTCATAATATAACAAAACTGCTTTATTTTTTTTCATTTGAACCATCTTATACGTACTCGTATATAACTACGCACAATTACACTTTTACTCACACTTGTTTAATTAAAATGTTTTTTTTTTACAAAAATTAAGTAGGTTTGTCAAAAGGATGATAATTTTGACAGATGCCATTTCTAAAGTACTGCTTCAGTCTGTCTAAATAAATAAACACCTCACATTTGTCAAAATTATCATGCTAAAGACGTTAAGAATATTTTTGTATGGAACCCTGACCTACCTATCGTGACCCGCCATTTTGTTTATTTTTTCGACATAACGGCCACTCATAGAACATGTCACCGTAAAATTGTAAATACCGTTAGATTATAATCTATCTCGCGAGATTGTGAACTGTCGAAAGATTGTGAACCGTTCAATGTACTGAGTGTCAATTTTCGAAATAATTATGGCGGGACGGTAGGTAGACCTTACACCCCCCAACATTTAAACCCCTTTACACGTCAGAAAGTTAATAGGGCTGACAACTCAATCAAATCAGCAACTCTTTATCAAACTTAAAAAAGCGCTTCTAGTATGGAAGTTTGTGTTACATAGTTGCGACTAGTGACGTCATCAAATTTCAACGCACTTTTTTTGTTTAATCTATATTTTAAAATGGTTATCAAATTTAGGGCGCTGTGAGCTCGCGAGATGAAAAACCTAGGCGCGCGGGGGTGAAATCGAACAAGCGCGTGTCGCAAAAAAAGGCATGAAATAATTTGTAAAAAAATAATATTTACTTTTCAATACAAATGAATCCGACAATGTGTTTGATTTAGAAATATGAATTCTATCTTATATTTATAGAGCTAATTATTGGTTTCAATAAGGAGAAAAATTGCTTTAAAAGGTGAATTAAGAGGTATGTTTAAAATAAATTTAAATGCAGAGATTTTTTAAAATTGTGTTTTGAGATGCGTCAATGGCTGCTCAAAGGTCTTGAAAACAGCACATTATTTTTACAAGCATACATTATGTCACCGTTTGATGGATACCCTGCTTTTAAAACCCCCCTTTAACGCTACACAGGGCCTTAAAACTAACCGAGGATGTGAATTTTAAGTCTTTTGGAACTCTCTATTATCAGTAAGAAATAATTTATTTTTGACATAGTCACCATCCCTATTTATATTGAACGATAACATTTTGACTTAATTTAATTTTGAATTAATTAAAGTTTGTTAACTTTATTTGGTGGTCGAGAAACTCAGCCCCGCATACAAAATGTTGTTTTTTAATTTCACTTATACCTATGTAGAAATAAATCATCCTCATTTTTGCGTGATCCCATACAATTTTGAACAAACGATCAGAAAAGCACCAAAATTCTTAATCAAATTATAACTATTTATCTATTAATAATAATCGGCATATTTATGGCAATGTTAAACGTATATCTAATTATCAATAAAATATATTCGTTTCTTAACATGGCGGCCAAACTCCACGTACCCTCTGTCTCGCAAATTCTAACATTTTCAACGATCGTAGAAGTCGAGTGTCCACGAGTGGCCTAGTTGTGACAACGCATAACAGTCGATTATCATGTTATCACTAACATGATAATATTTTTTTTTATCCACTACAAGTTAGCCCTTGACTGCTGTCTCACCTGATGGTAAGTGATGATGGAGTCGGAGTTAGAAGCATGGCAGTTACATTAAACCCATACCCCTAGTCGGTTTCTACACGGCATCGTACCGGAACGGTAAATCGCTTGGCGGCACGTCTTTGCCGGTAGGGTGGTAACTAGCCACGGCCGAAGCCCCCACCAGACCAGACCAGAGGAAATTCAGAAAATATAAATTCCCAAATTGACCGTGCCGGAACACAAACCCGGGACCTTCCACGTTAAGGCAACAGCGCTCACCACTGCGCCAGAGAGGTCGTGATAATAGTCGTTAAAGCCCGTCAACCCGCATTGGTGCAGCGTTGTGGTGGTGGTGGGTCTAAGCTCTAATTCCCTCTCTCCTACGAGAGTGGAGGCCTGTGCCCAGCAGTGGGACGTTAATGGGCTGTAGTGGAAGACATAATTTATTTTGACATAGGCATCATCCCTTAAATTATTATCCCAAGAAAACTCCTACCATTATGTGATTAATGGAATGGGGTCACCACTCACCACCCTTGGTAATGAGGAATACGACGCAGAAAAAGAGATCATCCCTAATGAAAATGTTAGAATGTGCGAGCGAGACGGAATCTTAGGTTAGATTTCAAACTTCGTAACGTTCTGTATACATACCTACACGTTTTTAAAGCTTAAAATAAATACTTGTTTATTCCTAGAGTAAGAGTCGATTTTTTTTTTCAAAAATCAACATAATACTACTAATAATAGTAAATATTTTTTTAGATTTTTGCAAAACGTAATAAAAATTTCACCATCGCACAAATCTTTATATATTGTATCACTTGAAAGTTTTTTCGTAAGTAACTAATATAACTGAAATTTTCATACGATTCGCAACTTCAGACTATCGGATAGAAGCAGGCGTCATTTTGCGGAAGTCCATGACAATGAATGTGCTATAATCCGCCAAACAAGACAAATCTTTGATCTTATAGACCGAGAGTTAGAGTCTTTACAATCGTGCATTGTCGAGTCAACATCTCCTGAAGATGCTCCGGTGTCGGCGTGAAACGTACGTTGAGAATAAATTGGAAGATTTGTGTGGTGTGGTGAATATCGCAAAATACATGCTGTACCACATAGATTTGTCTACTTTGGCGGATTATAGCAAATTAAACTTCAAGTTCTTTCACTTACAAGACGTTTTTATATCGAAACTTACTCATACAAGCGACTTACGTGAATAAAACTTACAAATGTGACCGTGGCTTTATAAGTTACAGAGGTGGAAAAAATACGAGTTACGTTTTGCATTAAAACATACATCAAAATATATTCTACTTTCTTTTTTAATACAACAAATAATTTTCTTACTAAAAATAAAGTATGTACTCACATATTTATTTATTTTGATATGGCAACGAGTGGAGATATATTTATTTCAATTAAAATTAATTTCGATAAAGAAAATAGAGATTCTATCTAAAAGAGATTTCGGGTTGAAAAAATAGAGATTCTAGTATTGTTATAATCTAAGGCGTAGATTTCATAACCGACGGTCCAAAATTCTTCTTTCCAAATTGTTTCTTAAACAGGGTTTATTTAATAATACTAATTATATTTTTCTTAATACTGAACGAGCTTTACGATTTTTTTTAATCAAATTAAAAAATAAATAAAAATATTTAAATTTAACGGGTCGTCCATTAAATACGTGATGATTTTTATCCATTTTTTGACCACTTGATGATTTTCGGAAAAAAAGTGTTGTGAAGTTGCCCTTAAAAGATAACTAAGCCTATATATTATTATTTTTTTAAACTTATATATGTATTTACTAATTTTTTTTAAAAACTTTTCGCTGTAAACTAGCTAGACACTGTTCAGGTCTATGTTTCAGTAGGCAGTAGTCGATCGATAACCAGTCCGCAAAACACGCGTCGCACGAAATAATGCCGCCTTAGAGCAGCCATTTTAAATATACTTATTTTTGTTTGTAAACATTTATTAAATATAATTTTTGAGACAAACAAAACAAAATTCGTTCAGTACTACGTAAAAAATATAAGTATGTATTCAAAAATTTGCCTGAAATCCAGAAATTTGGTAACTAAATCTACGCCGAAAATATTTTTTTACATATAAATATAAATGCCCTACGGAATGTTAAATCTTATATAATATAATTTTGTATTATTTTATTAGCTATAATATAAATTATTTGTCTACATGCTTATTTTTAATACTAATTTAAGGTAGGTACTATTTCGTTTTTTTTTCAAAAATGTGCAAAAAACCTATACAAAAGCTATTACAAAAATTCTATTCTTTTTAAATATTAATCACTCAAGCCTGTATATTATATGCTACTAATTGTATTAAGGTGCATGACAAGGGTCTGCCCGCGAAATTCAAATTTAATTTGGTTTTTCACAATTTGTAAACTAATACGACAAAGTTGGCTTATGGCATTCAAATTGCGAGCCTAGGAATATCATCTTCACAGGTTTATATAAAAATCTTTACTTGAAAGTGCCCAGTTTAAGAAATTAGTCAAAATAATGACTAATTTGTGAGTAACTCACGTCAAACTCATTATTTTGACTAATTTCTTAAACTGGGCACTTTCAAGTAAAGATTTTTATATAAACCTGTGAAGATGATATTCCTAGGCTCGCAATTTGAATGCCATAAGCCAACTTTGTCGTATTAGTTTACAAATTGTGAAAAACCAAATTAAATTTGAATTTCGCGGGCAGACCCTTGTCATGCACCTTAAAATAACACCTCTAATATTATGTACTTAGATTTTATTAATTCGAATGTGGGTTTATCTGTCATACATTTATTATTATTTTGTTTCTTTAACGAAAGTATTTTAAAAATACATAGTGTCAAATCTTGTACGATTTCACGGAACCCATCGTGTCCGAGTCGGACTACCACTTAGCCAGTTTTTAATGTTTATAGAAATATTTTCGAGAAATAGTGAATTTGATGGTTTTTAAGAGTTAATTGAAATAGAATGTTTATTGAAATAGTTTTGTCAAATTAGCAACTATTTTAAACGGCTTTTTGAAAAATCCTATTACAGTTTACGGGACGTGGATATTACTACTTTTAGGAGATCCTCTATTGTAACCAAAAAACTAAAAAAGAATTTATTGGAATTGTTGTCAAATATACACAATTGGTTTTTAGACTACTTTATCAAAAATAATAATAAAATTAGTAGCATATATTTTTCCAGTGACTTTCTTACAAAATAGTTATTATTGCATTTTTTATCGTTTAAGTACCACCAACCATAAAGCTGTCTTTTGAATATCGTATCTTTGTCCAGGTTCGATTCCTTGTTGAGTTAATTCGGAAAATTATATTTTCAGACAGCCTTGGTTTGCTAGGAGGCTTCGGCCGCTACTAAATGGCAATCTCTCAGCCAAGAGTTTTACGCAGCGTACTGGAACGCTTAATCACTTGGTGGCACGTCTTTGGCGTTAACTAGCCACAACCGAAGCCTCCCACCAGACCAAACTTGGAATCTGGGAAGAACTTGGGAATTTATAATATCTTATTTGTTGTGACAAGACAACTTGCTCCTTCTGGGAATCGAACCGCAAACCTCCCGCTTATAAGAACACAGCGCTCATCACTGCGCCACAGAGGTCGTCCTTTGAATAGTCTCTCAATCTCAAAACACACTTTACAGTAAGTGGTTATCTATTTATTACAAAATAATTATATTTAATTTAAAGCTATTACATCGCCATCTATCGGTGAAAATACAAAACAAAAATATTCAAAAATTTAATCAAAATTCTGTGCGTGTGGTACTTCGTAGCTTTTTTTAAACTAATGACTTATATTTGTGACAAGTTACAATATTTAAATCTATTTATTAAATATATATATGTATGTATTTATTGTATCGTGTATGGTCTGCTTTGTTGAAGGAGTTGGTAACTGACATTTTCGTTGCAATAGTTATACTTTTTGTAGCGTAAACATATGCATTGTTTGTTATTAAAGCTGAATGAACTATTCAAAAATTGTATAAATTTAAACATTTTATAATATATGCAATATTTGTATTTAAAATCAGATCATTGAGATGAGATGGAGATTGAGATGAGATTTGAGATTGAGATTGAGATGAGATTTTAAATAAAAATATTAACTTCCACCAGATTCTGATGGAACTGAAACGAAATACTTATATAGTTGGTGCTTCTTTTTTTAGAATTCTAAAACCTTTTTGATTGTACTATGTGTTAGCAACTTTTCTTTGCATTGTTAAATAAATTATGTAAAAATATGTAAAAGCGAATATACATATTTTTAAAATTCATTTTCCCTTAAGGCTGCATTTCCACTGAAGCGAAGCTGAGCAGGAATGTGTTATAATTTTTTTATTGTCTAGTTGTCGAAGCGCATACTCAACTTCAGTTAAAATGCACCCTTAGACAGCTCAAAAATAGGTAATTTAAGTCATAATGACGAACTAAGACGTAATACGTAAAACAAATGTAGTTTAAAAGAGCAGACACTTATTAACATGGACAAACATTCATCCAAAGGACATGTCTGAGAATGGTATTGGAAAATGAACCAGAATGAGATAAATATATTTGACTAGGAGTCTATAAATAGTATTGTTTAAATGTTTTCAATAATATATTTTTCAATAATTTTGAGATTTTTATATTCTTATTTATCGAGTTTTATTGATCTTTACCAATTTTCATTATCCAATACCAACCTCCATACTGAACTGGGACATGTCTTTTCAAAATAATGTCAGTTACCTGCTTCTTCAACAAAAGCGACGGGCTTATCATTTCTATCGCCTATCAGAATCGAACTGTTTCACGATATCCGGAATAGCATTTGGTTCAACTGGCACTTTCTCTAGTAGCTCACTCAAACTTTTAACGTAGGTGAGCTTTCGGAAAAATTTGGAACTGAAAAAAAAAAAACACAATTAAAAAAACACGACAGCATTGTATGGTGCCGTTTTGAAAATGGCGCCTAATAGTCATACTGTTTTTTTTTTCAATTTATAGCGTCACTCGGGATTATGTAAGGATTCTAACGACATCAGCTAATCCATACTAATATTATAAATGCGAGTATGTCTGTCTGTCTGTCTGTCTGCTACGCTTTCACGTCCCATCTTTTCAACCGATTTTGATAAAATTTTGTATAGAGGTAGGTTACATCCCGGGGAAGGACAGAGGCTACAATTTATCCCGGAAAATTCAAGAGTTCCCGCGGGAATCAAAAAACCTTAGTCCACGCGGACGAAATCGTCATCATCTAATTTACATCTAATACTAGCTGATGCCCGCGACTTCGTCCGCGTGGTTTAAGTTTTTTGATTCCCGCGGGAACGCCTTAATTTTCCGGGATAAAAAGTAGCCTATGTCACTCTTCAGGTCCTCAACTAGGCCAAAAATCACGTCGATCCGTCTCTCCGTTGCGGCGTGATTGAAGGACAAACCAACAAACAAACACACTTTCGCATTTTATAATACTAGCGAATGCCCGCGACTTCGTCCGCGTGGATTGAGGTTTTTTCTGTTCTCGCGGGAATTCTTTAATTTTCCGGGACAAAAAGTAGCCTATGTGCTGCTATTCCGGACTATAATCTGTGCCAAAGGTGACGGTACAGATTCGTATGGGGCGTAGGCCAAGTCTTGTACAAGCAGATAAATGAAGGAAAATATAATACTAGACCTGTTTTTATTGGTCAAATCTACGAATTCGTCGTAATTTCAGTGATAAAATTATTTAATCTTTCCAAGTTATGGAATACTAAACATGAGTGGGTAACAATGGCGGATTCGAATTTTGACGTTTTCAAAAGAAAAACACGTTATTTTGACAGTGACTGACAGAAATGACATTTGATACATTTCGCGCCTACAGCCTTCTCTATGGCTGAAGGTTGCCATCTTGGAAACGTATCGAAAACTTGAAATACATTTATATTTTTTGCTCGTTATTTACTTTACTGTTCTAAATTATTATATATTTAATACAATCTGTGTATTTTCCTCTATTCATGGTAGAGTGTACAAGAGTAGGCCTAAAATGAACCTTTTCTTTTCAGCCAGATCCGTTGAGCCGTTGGGGCGTGATTGAGTAACAAACATTCATACCACCATCCAAACTTTCGCATTTATAATATTAGTAAGATTAGTACTATGATTTAATAAGTTAAGACAGTTCTTACCTAACAAATGGTTTGGTGATCAAGACGAAAGTCTTCAACCAAAAGGTGGGATGGACCAGGTACAAGTGTTTTAGACTCTTTCTTAACCTGCAAATAAACATACTTTTTGAGTTTGAGTCTACCTTTCCGATCGGAGTACTATGAAATGGATAGTAATCCGGCTTTTCACAGTAGACTACGTTTTCCGAAACGGGTTGTAGAGTCAAAACATATGAGGTATATTTGAAATGAACAGATTATGCAGAACAGAATACTGAGTATAGATTCATCTTTAGATTTACCAGTAGGGTGGTAACTAGCCACGGCCGAAGTCTCCCACTAGACCAGACCAAAGAAAATTCAGAAATTATAAATTCCCAAATTAACCCTGCCGGGAATCGAACCCCAGACCAACAACAGCGCACAACTCAGTGCCAGTGAGGTCGTCATAAGAGTCGCACGACTGATTGCGGGTTTAATTTTTTTTTAAATTGGCAGTCACAGGCAAGTCATAGTCATGCTAATAAAAGTGAAAACGAATATTTAAAATAACAACACAGCACTTTTAAAATAATTAAAATATAAACCTTAAAACTAAGGCATTAAAGTTTAATTACGAATGTACTATATTTATATTTAAGACCTTTTGTCTTCGTCACAACGCGAGGTGTCAGTCACGGTTACACAACACTTATTAATATAAATCTTAAAACTAAGGCATTAAAGTTTAATTACAAATGTACTATATTTATACTTAAGACCTTTTGTCGTAAGAAAAATGGTGTCGCGTGACCGACACCGATCCACATTTTTACCCCCTACCAAAAAGTGCTCAACGCGCCTAAAGAAGTTTTCACTTCAAAAAGGCTATGCACATCCAACAATGTGACTTGTGTGTGTTTGTGTGTATGTTACCTCCTATCGACTAGTTTGTAGCACTCGTGGAGCCACGAGAATGTAGGCATGCGGCGTCGGCCCGCGCTTCCGTGTAGGTACACTAGGATATATTCATCTGTCACCAGGCGCTCCAGACTCCACATCACATATCTGTAAATGAATGAATAAATGATTTATACTAATATACTCGTAATTATAAATTCGAAAGTTTGAATGGATGGATGTTTGTTACTCAATCACGCCAGAATGGCTGAATGGATATGGATGAAAGACACAGATGGTATATATAGTATAGTATGAAATAACACAAAGGCTACTTTTATGTCGGAAAATTAAAGAGTTCCCGCGGGAACCAAAAACCTCAATCCACGTGGACAAAGTCGCAGGCATCAGCTAGTGATTTACAAATTATTATAGCTTTTGGGAGTCGGTGGATCCAGGCACGCAAGACCGTGGCTTGTGGAGGACCTTACGGAGACCTATGTCCAGCAGTGGACGTCCATCGGTTGATGACGGACGACGACGAGCTTTTGGTAACGTTCACAGAATGCTATTGGAGTCTTCTGTGACTTATCTAAAGCATCCGATTGGATCGATCACAAAACCTTGCTACTTAAACTTAGGCATTATAGAATCAAAAGGGTTGCACTGGACCTCATTGCCTTTTACTTAAGTGACAGAACTCAAAATTATGCGTAAATAACTTAGGGTTCGCATGCATTAATGGGTGTCCCACAGGATTCAACTTTGGGTCCTTTCTTATTTTTAGTGTATATTAATGACTTACAATACTATATCGACAATACTTGCGCCATTGTGCTGTTTGCAGATGACACTTCACAAAATTTTAAAGTTGATAGATGTAAAGATAATTTTGACGAGGTAAAGGTGCTATATCGCATGTATCACGCTGGGTTCACAGTCAATAACTTCCTTTTGAACGCAAAAAAAAAACTAAGTGTTTAGAGTTTGTACTTCCTAATGTGAAGAAAATCAATAACGAAATAGTGATGAATGGTGAAACACTGAAACTGGAGAACTCCACGGTTTTATAGGGGGTGACCTTGGATAATAAGCTTCAATGTGGCGCTCATACAGAGACACTTGCAGGGAAATTCTGCTCAGCGGCTTTTGCTGTCAGAAAAATTAAACAGCTTACCGATATTAAGATGGTTAGGCTTGTTTAGTTTGCTTACTTTAATAGGGTTACGTCGTTCGGCATCTTATTGTGGGGCAGAGCTGCTGATATACAAACAATTTTTGTTTTGCAAAAGAGGGCGATTCGATCAATATCACTCGGATCACGATCAAGGTGCAGAAAAACAAACTCACTGGAACAAATTGTCCATGGCGTATAGTAGTCCGGGCGAGCGTTGTCCGGCAGATGGCAGGCGCTGAACACTATGACCGCGGCGCCGGCCGGGGAACACCCGCCGTGCGACACCACTTCGCATGCATTAATGGGTGTCCCACAGGGCTCAATTTTGGGTCCTTTCTTATTTTTAGTGTTTATAGTGTGACTTGTCAGAAAAAAACTCACAGGAACAAATTGTCCATAACGTATCTATAATCGGGGCGCGCGTTGTCCGGCAGATGGCAGGCGCTGAACACTATGAGCGCGGCGCCGTCCGGAGAATACCCACCGTGGGACACCACGCGTTTGAACGGCTCGATCACCTGGGAAAAAGAGTTATATTACAGTATCATGCTAATATTATAAATGCGAAAGCGTGTTTGTTTGTCCTTCAATCACGCCGCAACTGATCAACGGATCGCCGTGATTTTTGGCACGGGTATAGTAGAGGACCTGGAGACTGGAGAGTGACATAGGCTTTTACCCCGGATAGCAGAAGAAAGAAAGAAATGATTTATTTGTATGAATATGTGAAATTGAGATGTATGTTGATGAATTAGAAAGCTGCAACATATCCAGTCAGGTAACCCTTCCGTACAAATACGATGTTTTTAAAAGATTGCACAATTTTTTCAAAATTACACAAAACCATTTTAAATAACCAATGAAGAGTGCTTGATTAATCACATACAACTGTCAAAGTACCCGCTTTTTTTAAAGAAAGAAATGATTTATATATTTTTTTATATTTATATATTTTATTAATATTTTTATGAATATGAATAATAAGAGTTCCCGCGGGAATCAAAAAAACTTAAACCATGCGGGCATCAGCTAGTTTATAATATTAGTATAAATACCTTCATATCACAGGTGGCTCGTCCGCCGCTGTGCTGGACGGTAACGGAGAGCCAGGATCGCTCGTCCCGGAACTCGTCCGCCGCGGAATATTCCGGGATAGGATCGCTGCATTCGCTCACTGTATTCGTTGATTTCGATCTGCGGCAAATATTAAACAAGTCAAATTATGTCAAAATAGACATCATTGCAAGTTTTATGCCACAATATTATGCTCGCGATTCCATCGCTCCGCCTCAAGAAAGTCCGGAGGTCGTTCGTGGGAATGATATATTCAATAACCAAATTCCACAACCCATTTCAAACTTTCTTGTACACAAGTTTATGAAATCCATTAAAAGTGTGCTCCTGAAAAAAGCTTATTACACTGTTGAAGATTATGTAAATGATAAAAGCATGCTCTTTTATATCTACACATTGATGTAATTGTAAATTAATCCTATCCTAACTTTAGACTATAGAATCCTTTGCCCGCTCGGGATGTTGAACAAATAACTATAAACAGAGAGAAACAGAATTTTATAATGTTTATAAGAAATCAATGGAATCTCACCGATTAGTGTCGTCTTGTTCGCTGTGGGGCTCCGGCATGGTCGGCGGTGGGGGCGGTTCGTCCTCGGACTCCATGGAACAGCCGCTGAGGCTCTCCAGGCTGCAGTCATCATCGTCGTCCGGGGGCTGAGGACAAAGCATCGTCATCAAATTAACACCAAAGCCGCCAATCTCCAGAGAGATTAGCCATCTGCGCGGGAGATATTATAGTGCACAAGTGTGCGCGCACACACAGGTGCAGTCTCTGTTCCTTTCCTCTCATAGCCCGACGGGACGGAATATCCGACACGACCGGAGAGAGATCAGGCGCAGGACCGACGGCTTGAAGTGCTGTCCGAGGTACGGGGGTGAAGCATTGCCAACATCCTAACTCCGGGCTAGTACTGAGAATTTCTTCTGAGAAAAGAAAAACCCAACATTTGTTATGGCCCGACCGGGACTCGAAACCGAGACCAAGTCGGCCGCAGTCGAACCTGCTAACCACTAGACCAACGAGGCTGTTTGTCTAGTGGTTAACAGTGAACATAACCAAAAATATTAAATAACAAGTGATAATTTAAAAAAACAGTCGATATCTTGAAAACTACTGAACCGATTTTGATGAAACTAGCACTGTTCCCTAAGTCGAATAAATGTAAGCCAATAAAAAAAAAGAATGGTCACAATTTGATTTATAGTTTCGGAGAAATCCGCGGACAAAGATACATTCATACGTAGTACGTACGTAGATCTATGAAATCTATAGTAATACTAGCTCGTTTACCTTTACTCGCACAAAATGCGGTATATTACAAGAAAAAATAGTAGGCACGTAAAGATTTGTAGAGAAAAATACCACAGATAAGAAATAATAATTTTATCTCTACTTTTGACGTAACGAGACAAATAACCATTTTAGCTTCGCTAGACAAATAGAGATAACGGGTAGACATAATTTTACTCGTTGTGCGCATGCTAGCCCTACAGGGGAAGAACATGGGCTACTTTTTATCCCCGAAAATTAAGAAATTTTCGCGGGAATCAAAAAACTTAAATAAACTAAAAGTCGCGGCCATCATCTAGTAATTATAACTAAAAAGGAGCTAAATTAGTTAAACAATAATGTTTTCCCATACGTTTCCTTGTGTAACGCAATTGTTATTGCGTGCGAACTATTGTTGGCACCTACTTTACATGCCTTGCTTCATTTATGGTTACACAACATGTCTATAGTAGGTACGTGCCACAGACCTTGAAGTGAATAGAAAAGGCAGGGTGCCTAGGTCGAAAATAAATTATTATTCTCCTACTTTCTCGGAAATTACTGTAGAACCTGAGGCCCGATTGTCTAAGTTTGCTTAATCATTTGACAGCTTAAAACTCGATCTGTTTAATTTCATACGTCTATGAACTTCTTAAACAGGTGCAATTTTATTCGTTTGAGAAACGATTACAATCCGGGGGCAGGTCTTCAAATATACCCATACAAAAAATCACGTCGATCCGTTGCTCTGTTGCGACGTAATTGAAGGACAAACCAACAAACAAACACACTTTCGCACAATTATTATTAATATAATAATAACACATCAGCTGCCTTAATCCACGCGGACGAAGTCGCGGACATTGCCTAGTAATACATAAAAATAATTATAAATGCACCTGACATCACTGCAGTCCGATTAAAAGCCGGTTTTCATGTACAAAAACATTGATTTAATTTGACCTATACAAAAATAACATATTCTCATGACGTAATCGGTAATTTGCACTTTAAAATATCCTTGGAAGTACGAAGTTTTAAGTAAACAAACTTATATTGCTTCATACTTAATATAATAAATGCGAAAGTATGTCTGTCTGTCTGCTACGCTTTCATGGCTTATCTTTTTAGTGAATTTTGACGAAATTTGATACAGAGATAGGTTTTTTTTTAATCCACTACATGGTAAGTGATGATGCAGTCTAAGATGGTAGCGGACTAACCTGTTAGGGGCATGGCAGTTATATTAAACCCATACCCCTTCGGTTTCTACACGGCATCGTACCGGAACGCTAAATCGCTTGGCGGCACGTCTTTGCCGGTAGGGTGGTAACTAGCCACGGCCGAAGCCTCCCACCAGGCCAGACCAGGGAAAATTCAGAAATTATAAATTCCCAAATTGACCCTGCCGGGGATCGAACCCAGGACCTCCGCACGTTAAGGCAACAGCGCTACACACTGCGCCACGGAGGTCGTCAGGTCGCATCCCGGGGATGGACAAATCACAAAGGCTGCTTTTATCCCGGGAAATTAATTTTCTCGGGATGTTATGATTATGATAATATAATATTATCTCCTCAATAATGAGGAGTCTGGAGAGTGACTTGTGAATATACAACAGTGATTATGACAGTACTAATCAACGTGTGGCATCAGAAGTTAGATAAACACGTTAGTGTGTACTGTGTAGTAACAAGGATTATAATTATGACTATGATTACAAATATGATTATGGCTATGACTATACTCAGAGACTGGTATTTCAGTCAGAATTATGACTATGATTAGAATTATGATTATGGCTATGACTATACTCAGAGGCTGGTATTTCAGTCAGAATTATGACTATGATTAGAATTATGATCATGCCTACGATTACTCACGGGCTGTATTTTCCTTCGGGGTATGTTGTTTCTATGCGGGGTGGGTCGTAACGCTACGGAGCCCGTGTACGGGTCGAGCAACGCCTGGTACAAAGACTTGTCTTCTTGAGTGGAGGATGAAATCACGTCCGGGGAACCGAGATCCTACCGAAGAAATGTGACAAATAATGATTTATTTATTTCACTTAGTACAACTTATGTCACTTATGATAAATCAAGACTACCACCGGTTTAGAAAGATGACACATTACTTAAGTTATAAAACAGCAGCATGTTACATTAGTTATTACATTATAATATTGTCCCGATCGAATTTCGGTCACTTCGGCAAACCTCCACAGAAAAAAATCTGAGCAGGAGATATTATATTGCACTTTCTATTCCCTTACTCTCATACCCCGAGGGGATGGAAAATCCGACACGACCGGAGATATCTCATGACCGACAGCTTACGTGCTCTCCGAGGCACGGGTGAAACACTACCTACTTGCTATTAATGATAATTTCTTGTCAAAAAGATCCAATAAGTACTTAATTGGGTATTTGACAACAGATCAGATATCCAACTTGACAATGACTCAAAGGAAAATACACTTACATTATTGATTCCAATATTAGTGGTCATCTCTATCGGCAGTTCAAAGTTAGGCACCGTACGCACGTGCGCAGGCGATTCACGCCACTCTACTGCCTGTACAAAATACAGATACATTGAAAAATTATTAAAAAAAAGTGTGTGTGCAATTCACACACGGCAGAAGTGAAACTTCAGAAAAGTAGCCTACGAGAGAATGAGACAAATGTATAACTTGTATTCTATCTCATTCTCTCGCAGTCTAAATACTATTATGAATATGTTTATATTTTTAGTAGCTTGTAGCTTTAGTAGCTTTTTCAATTCATCAAATTTTCTAATAACAACGATTCTAAAGAAGTTTCACTTCAAAATCCAAAAGTCAGACAAAGGGTTCTGAACCACCACACCAATTCTTTTAGTAAACAAGAAAGATGTCATAACAATACGTAATCAGCTGTGTAATAACTGGCTTATGTATGGCGCTAAACTGATAGCGCCTGATAAACAATTCAACACCTATGAATACAGAACCATAATTGACGATTTTCGGATTTTTCTCAATATTTGTACATGAGAGAGACAGGCAGTATCCCAGAGAACGATATAGGCTACCTTTAATCCTGGAAAATCGGGAGGAAATGCATTCTATGTAAGCATTTGCTAAGTATAAAAAAAAATTCAACCCCTAAAAGCGCAATTATGAAAATCAAACTTAACAAGTCTATATGGGAACAAGGTAGTTATTAAACAAAAAAGAAACCTTTTGCTTTTGGTTTTCAATGCTTTTACAACGTTTTTTTTTTGTGTAATGGTTGTTTTGTTTAAATACTCACAGAATGGAACTCCTCTTGATCTTCTTTTATGGCACATGCACCTTTATTTGTATCAGGAGCAAGGTACCAATTCTCAATAGGAGTTGAAGTGTTAGGCGGCGTCTCCGAAAGGGTTAACTTAGCAACTATCTTCCTTCTTACCCTCGTTATATCCGGTGTCACATTTAAAGAGTCACTCACAATATGACTGTCTGCCGTTGAAAAGTTCTCCGTGAAATACAGATTATTTTTCGAAGTATTCCGTTGAGGTGAATAAAATTCATAACCATTAGTGACTCTCTCATTTTCTATACTTGATAAGCTTAAGTCCTTTTCTTCTTCAATTTTTGGGACTTTTTTGGGTATCACGTCCGGGAAGTTTTCATCTGGACTCCCTAAGCCTTTTAACGGATGATCGGTCGTTGATATTAATGTTGAACTTAATGTAGGTGGACCTATACCTAGATTTTTTGGTCTGTTATCAGGTGAATCTAATGTTAGAGTAGACATCCGTGATATTTGGCTATTATTTAGTTCGAAACTATCAACCTCCGGTTCAGATAGTCTTAAGACATTTGGGTTTTGGAGTCTTAGCACTTCAGTTTCGCGTTCATCTGAGTCGGAGAGGATGGAATTTGGGGTGTCTTGGGTTGATCGTAAGGATTCGGAGCCGGTGTCCATCTTCTCATCAGAGGAGGGGGAGCTGAGGAGATCCTCTTCACTGTTTGGAAGTTGCGGGGTTGTGAAGCTGCTGTGAAAAAAATAACCTTTATTTGGTGTCTCAAAATAAGTGACTTATGTAGTGTGAGATTAGGTAGGCTATTCTATACCACTTAATATTATAAATGTGAAAGGATGGATGGATGTATGGATGGATATTTGTTACTCAATCATGCCGGAACGGCTGAATGGATCTGGCTGAAATTTGGCACAGAGATAGATTATTGTTTGGAATAACACATAGGCTTTTTATCCTGGAAAAATAAAGAGTTCCAACGGGAAGCAGCAAACTCTCAATCCGTGCAGATGAAGTCGCAGGGCATCTGCTAGTGGACACTTAAAAATGCACTTGTTTCATTTAACTTCCAATGAAATAAGGATACTAATTCGACGACCTTCGTGGCGCAGTGTGTAGCGCTGTCGCCTTAACGTGCGGAGGTCCTGGGTTCGATCCCCGGCAGGGTCAATTTGGGAATTTATAATTTCTGAATTTTCCCTGGTCTGGCCTGGTGGGAGGCTTCGGCCGTGGCTAGTTACCACCCTACCGGCAAAGACGTGCCGCCAAGCGATTTAGCGTTCCGGTACGATGCCGTGTAGAAACCGAAGGGGTATGGGTTTAATATAACTGCCATGCCCCTAACAGGCTAGCCCGCTACCATCTTAGACTGCATCATCACTTACCATCAGGTGAGATCGCAGTCAAGGGCTAGCTTGTAGTGGATTAAAAAAAAAACATTAGCTTTGTACAGTTTTCCACGCGTTTTTTTACTGACTTACTTTTATTTACTTTTCTAGTTCACACTATTTGTTAAAAAAAATATTTAAATTTTGTTGTTTTAGGACAAAACAATGACTATAACTATTTGACTGAATATTTTAAACTTAAAGTCATACTTTAATATCACAAATGCGAAAATGCATTTGTTTGTTGGATTGTCCTTCGATTACTCCTCAATGGAAAAAAGACAAAGTGTATCAAATTTACATTACCTAATGTCAAAACAGGTAAAAACCACTGTACGACTTGATCATTAGGAATTAGATTTAGTGGATACCGCTGTTTTTCTCGGAATAACGTTAGATGCTAAACTCCAATGGGGCCATCACATAAATGACTTATCGAACAGGCTTAGTTCTGCTGCATACGCAGTTAAAAAGATTTGCCAGTTGACAGATATAGAAACGGCGAGATTAGTTTATTTTGGTTACTTTCACAGCATTATGTCATATGGTATATTATTATGGGGTAATGCTGCTGATATTAATTCTGTTTTCGTGCTGCAGAAGAGGGCTTTTCGAGCCATATATAATATGGGACCAAGAGAGTCGTCGTATACCTACCGAACGTCAATAAGTGTCGTATACCTACCTAAATTGAATAAACGTTCTTTGACTTGACTACTCAACAGAGCAACGGATCGACATGATTTTTTTGACCTGGAGAGTGACATACGCTACTTTTTATCCCAGAAAATTTAGGAATTCCCGCGGGAATTAAAAAATTATTCCACGCAGACGAAATCGCGGGCATCAGCTAGTTAAGAAATATTTAAGCATTCAACTACAACAATAAGCTGCGCTTAGTGTAGTTGATAGCAAAACATTAATTTGTGACCTGTAAAACGTAAAAAATGTATTAAGTATACCTTTGTAATAACTTTACAATTAAGCTGAAAATAAATATTTTCATTTTCATTTTTCATTTCTACGACAGCACAATTGTGTTTTATAAAGAGGGTGGGAAGAAAAAAATTTCGTAATTTTTTATTTTTACGTCGTAATTTCGAGTCTAGTCCACACAATTTGTTTAAATTTTAATACTTACAATTTTTAACTTAAAAACGCCTGTAAACAACACTTTTGCAGTAATTTGATGACTAAATATTTAAATCGCTGAAATTTATGTAAACAAAAATATCGATAGCAGTTGAATTAACTTACTTCATTTGGTTTCGCTTAAATATCTAGAATCTACACTAAATAGCTACACTGAACTCTAAATTCACATTAAATTAAACTAAATGCACTGAAATACAAGTGGTAATTTCGTATTTCAATCACACAGTAGGTAGATTAACTTCACTCTCGTTTGATACAAAGAGTATTTAATCACTACGTTCTATGATATTTTTGACTGACGGACACCTGACGGAAAATGGAAATGGATTGGAAATTTGGAATTTGGAATGCAAAATGACAATTGACAATGCAAATGACACAAAAGTTGGGCTGATGTTAGGCTGCGTTCAGATTTCGATTACAATAGAATCATATTTCTTCGAATTGTTTTGTCTATGGACACGTAGAACAGAGTTCTCATTTATTTAAAGGGCCTTGTATTTTTTAGACTTTTGAAATTTGAAATTTCACGAAAATACTGTCACTGGACATTTTGAAAACATTTTGGTCATATTTTGGTTTAGTTTGGTAATTTAAACGATTTTAAATAATAAAAGTACAATATTTAAGAAATAGTTGCAGAACTAAATACTTACACATTAAAATATTATGTCTGTATACTAGCTCCTACCTAGTACCTACATGATTGCAACCTGATCTACAATACATTTTCCGAGAAATTTAAGTTGTTAAAGGTAAACATTTATGACAATGGTAATCTTCTAAGAATTTGTATTTCAATCGCATACAGTTGGATTCGCAAGTCTTTTCTGCATTCTGTATTGAGCATTTGAATGTTACGTTTAATCAATCGGTCGTTGTAACAAGGAAAGAACTACCTAAGACTAAAATGTAAGTACAACTTCTTAATAATTTACACAATTAAATATGTAAGTACACACTACACAGACTAAAGGTTAATATAGACGACACTTTTTAGTTTTACATTACTTTTTACCATAGATTTAGTATTGGGTTCCCCAATACTAAATCTATGCTTTTTACCTGATTACAAATACATACCATACCAATAGACTTCTTCATGCGTCGTTCCCTCAGCTTTGAGGATCGTGACACCCCTTCGATAGCACTCTTTTCACGATGCTCTTCCACTTTCCTCTGTTTCCCGCCGCGTGGATGGCCTCGCAGATCGGCGTGTCGACTGCTTCCTTGATTTGGTCTGACCAACGTCTCGGGCTACGTCCGCGGGGTCTCTTTCCTCCGATCTTACCAGTGACCATAAGTTTCTCAATTGTACTGGCATTCTTCCGTGCAATGTGGCCGAAGTACTCGAGGGTCCTCCGCAGGCAGATGTTGGAAAGCCTCATTTTCACTTTTAGTTTATTTAATATTGAGACGTTGGTTCTATGCTCTGTCCATGATATGTTGAGCATACGTCTCCAACACCACATTTCAAAGGCGTCTATTCTTTTCCTATCGGCGGCCTTAAGAGTCCAAGTCTCAGCTCCATAGAGAAAAATAGAAAATACTAGACTATGGACTAGACGCATTTTCGTCCATTGGGATATGTTTTTATCCCTCCATATCCTAGACAGCTGAGACATGGCGCTTTTCGCCATTCCGATGCGACGGCGGACTTCCTGTTCGCATCCACCTTTGTTACTTATATTGGAGCCTAAGTAAACAAAATCTTCTACTATTTCCAGACCTGTAGCGCCTCTGAGGTCTAGTTTGCCTGTTCTATCCACCACCATGACTTTAGTTTTAGATTTATTGATGGAGAGTCCCAGTGCGTTGCTAACGGTCTCTAGCTTTCCCAAAAAAGCTGCCATTTCATTTTCATCAGATGCTATCAGGGTTGTATCGTCAGCGTATCGCAAGTTTGTTAATCTTACGCCTCCGATGCTAACTCCTCCGTTCCAGTCCGCTAGCACCTCTCGCATGATGAACTCTCCGTAGATGTTAAAAAGAACGGGGGATAGTATACAACCCTGGCGTACACCTTTTGCGAAGCAAAATGGCGCTGACGTGCTGCCATTAACCCTAACAAACCCAGAGCTGTTGCAATAGAGGGAATGTAAAAGAGCTACCAGATGCCTTGGGACCCCCAGCTCTAGAAGCACTCTCCATAAATGCTGCCAGTCCACGCAGTCAAAGGCTTTGCTGTAGTCGACGAAGCATAGCACAACTGGTGTATCAAATTCGTAACATTTTTCAATCAGTTGCCGCACGTTCAGGATTTGCTCTCTAGTGCCTCTGCCTTTTACAAAGCCCGCTTGTTCCTGAGGTATCTGCCAGTCCAGAAAATGGCGAAGTCTCTGGTTGAGGATGTGCAATATTACTTTACTAGCATGAGATATCAGAGAGAGTGTGCGATAGTTTTCACACTTTTTGGTAGATCCTTTTTTGTGAATTGGTAGCACGATAGACGTGGTCCAATCGACAGGCCACTCGCATGTTTGCCAAATTTGGTTGCACAGTTTGTGGATAAACCCGATCCCAGTGGGTCCTAAAGCCTTTAGAATTTCCGCTGTGATCTGGTCAGCACCTGGGGCCTTGCGGTTTTTTAAGGTTTTGATAGCTGATTCTACTTCCGATCGTAGGATTGATGGTTCAGGGTGGCTGCCATCCCACAGGTGGGATTGGGAGGGCGGTCCCCGATATAGAGTTTCACAGTAAGCTCTCCACCTTTCCAGGATTTTATTTAGCTCATGTATGGGGATCCCATCCTCATCCTCCACTACCCATGTCCTCGGCTTAAATTGCTTGTATAAAAGACGAACCTTTCGGAATAGGTCAGCTGTCTGGTATATCATAGAGTGAGCTTCGATTTCTACACACATATTTTCCAAGAAGATGTTTTTGTCACGACGGCATTCTTTTAAGATCTGTTTACTCAGAGTAGCGTATGTTGTAGGTTGACACTGAGTGGGATGTTTTCCAGCTAGCAGGTCCTTACGTCTTTGGACAGTTTGCCAAGTCTCGTCAGATATCCACATTTTGCGGTTTTCGGTGCGACTTCTTTGATTTTTTATAACATTCAGTGTATCGATGATGGGCTTTTTGAATTCTTCCCATATGTTATTTGGGGACGTTAGGCTGGATACACTGCACTTATTGAGTTTCTCTTCCATGGTGTTACGAAAGAGACTTATTTCGGTTTGAGTGAGTCGCTTTGGGTGCAGTGGGGCAGCCCTCTTTGGTCTTTTTAGTCGCAAATTCATCCAAGCTACCAGTAGGACATGGTCTGAGCCACAATCGGCACCCGGAAATGTTTTGACTTTCTTAATGGAAGACTTCCAGCGGGAATTTATTAAGATATAATCAATTTGGTTTCGATACCTATCGCCTGGAGATTTCCAAGTATATAAACGGCGGGGGTGTTGCTGAAAGCAGGTGTTCGCAATTGTGAATTTGTATTCGATGCCAAAGTCAATCAGTTTTTCGCCGCGATCGTTCTGTTTTCCAAGGCCATATCTACCAACGACATTTTTATTGTGCTGTTCTGGAGTAATATTTCCAACTTTTGCGTTCCAGTCCCCAATAATCACTGTGACCTCTCTATTTGGTATAGATTTGATTACATCAGTTAAAGTCTCATAGAAGGACATCAACTCATCATCTGGGGCTTGCGCCAATATATACCAATAGACAAGATTTTAGATATTTTGTTTAGTCCACCACAAGCTTGACTTTGACTGCGATCTAACCTGATGGTAAGTGATGATGCAGTCTTAGATAGTAGTGGGCTAACGTGTAAGGTTATATTATTGTGTGTGTATTTGTGCTGTGAGTATTTTAATTGTATTTTATTAAACCCACACCTACCCCTAATCAGTTTCTAGTTTCTACATCGCATCGTACCGGAACGCTTAATCACTTGGCGGTACGTCTTTGCCGGTAGGGTGGTTACTAGCCACGGCCGAAGCCTACTACCAGACTAGACCAGAGAACATTCAGAAATTATTAATTCCCAAATTGACCCTGCTGGAAATCGCACCCGGGGCCTCCCGCTATAAACCGGCCGGGAGGTCATCTAAAACTTGATGACTATCTATCTATTAACTAACTATATTTTTTTTTCAATTAAACTGTAGTACTCCGTTACATTTTACTTACCCTGGAGAGAAAACATCATCAGAATCAACGCGCGACGTGGAAACGGAAAAAACTTCTACTGTTTTTCAAATAATGTTCTATTCATTTCTGTACCACATGATATATGTATATTTACTTATTGGATAAACTGACCGCTTTATTTTCTAACTAAAACTAAAAAAAATAATCTCCGACGCAAAAGTATAAACGTCGGAAGACAGTTGTTATTAAAACAAAATGAGGAAATCCTTAAAACTGACATAATATTTTAGTTTTTTCCGATCGATTTGCATAAATGCGAGAAATGTTTTCAAAATAAAGTGGTGTATTTCTAGGCAGTAATAATCGAATAATTTTCAGTGGGGCATTGCTTCCCGTTTAAGTAACGTGTTAATTGTGGA
This sequence comes from Erebia aethiops, assembly GCA_923060345.2. Classification (NCBI taxonomy): domain Eukaryota; kingdom Metazoa; phylum Arthropoda; class Insecta; order Lepidoptera; family Nymphalidae; genus Erebia; species Erebia aethiops. The sequence continues at coordinate 628,535 of OV281087.1, read as the reverse complement.
ACATTAATATTCTAAATTAATTGTAGAAAAATGCAGTACTGTTATATATTATTTTCATTCTTCTTAACTATTCCTTCAATAATCGCGGAGGACGTGAGCTGTGAGTATTTTAATTGTATTTTATTAGTACCTACCTAGGTTTATTTTTACGAGCTCATGTGCAAAATATCACTTTTCAAAATGTGACATACATAAAGTAACTAAGCCATATTAGTTAATTAGTAAATTTCAAGTGGGCCTCATTGTTGTTAAGTGTTCTTAATGCTCACTGAATAAAATAGTAAATTGTACATATTCATGTTACTAATGTATAATTTAATTTAAAAAAATGTTTTTACTAAAATTCTTAATAAATTAAAATAATGTGAAGGATAATAATTTTAATACTTTTCATATGCATAAATTGTATTAATATGTGTATAAAATTTATATTAATTTCACAGATCAAGCATGTGTAGACAAGTATTCAAGAAAAGGGTACCAGCCGTGGCAGGAATGGTCTGACCATTACACGTGTCATCGATACAGATGCGAAATCCGTGATGGAAAATATTTTATTGCAGCTGTTGGGTAAAGTTTCTCCTTTTTGTATATACTTTGTGTACTGAAAATTTAAAAAGAGGTTGTGCTCTTATAGTTTTAGTGATTCTGAAAATATGGTAGTCTAGTCTGGACTCTAGGTGGTAGAGTCAAAACTCTACTATCATACCAGTCTCTGTAGGGTCTTAACTTCTCAGAAGAGACACAAGTTGTCCTACGTGAAATAAATAAATCATTTCATTTCATGTCATTTCATTAACCTTTTGGAAGCTTATTTTTATGTTTCCAGGTGTCGTAAACCGAAAATTCCAGAAAATGCCTTAGAATGTCACGAGTATATAGAAGACGAAAACGTTGGTATGTATTTAAATTTTACGATTTTGCTCTCTCGCAAAAATGCATAAGCGACTCGCTATGCAGGGCTAATGAAATGTTGTTTTTTCGTGGTATAATTACGAAACTGTGATACAAAAAAATACTTAAGAAAGTATCCAAAGTGCTGGATAAAGAGACGATGCATGTGCGACACGCGTTCTCCGAGAAGTTTTTAGCAATTTGGTTAATTTTTAAATTAGCTAAATTAGTACAGATAATTATTGTTTTTATATGATGTTCCTTATTCCAATTTTAGAGTTTCCAACTTGCTGCGCCCGTCTAAGGTGCGTGGTGGAAATGAACGGCGAAAGGATCGTTCAAACCAGGGGACAACCTGGGGAACTGTTCCCTGACAAGTTAGTATTTCACGAAATCTCTAATCTTACATTATTTACACCTCCTGTTCAATCCTCTCACCGAAGGTTACCTGGAGGAGATTGCTCGGTACGCAATAATACCACCTTTGCATACGTAGTTTTTAGTTAACTGTACCTTTTGTATTCTTTCTTGTGTGCATAAAGTCTTTATCTATCTTAAAAATTATCATAAAATTTGGAAAACTTTTCAAAATTAAGGGACTTCGGCAGAGAAGAATTATATTTATCCGTTTGCCTGTTACCGTTTCACATCTCAGAAACTTATGATTTTGGTTGTAGGTTCTCTGCAACGTGGTCCCCAAAAAAGAGTTTTAAAAAATTCCACCTGAGCGAAATTTAGGCCTGGTTTACCTTATTGCTATAGGATTTTGCAATAATTTTGTAATTAATACTTTCTTACCGTTGTAGGCCCTGGAAAGGCCAACAGAACGAGCCGAATCCAGCCGTAGTGGGTATGCAGGGAATCCAACAGAACACCGTTAGTGGCGAGCCACAGACGCAGTCAGCACCCGGCATATTCAACAGCAGAGGCGCAGGCAAGCCAAGTAATTATTAGACGTTAGTAGGGTGGGATTACTTTGACATCTAATTTAGATTTTCGCTATAGAATATTTCAATAGGTAGATTTTTGCCAACAAAGCGCGAAACTTGTGTTGTTACGAAGGGACCTAATTCTTGCTGAGATAATTTTTTAGTTCATTATATTTTATTTTATTGCGTTTATAAAAGTTAGACTACCATCAGCTACCATATTCGAAAATTAAAATAATAGTTTAATCCAATGATTTCAACTTTTTTAAAAGCTATTAAAAATTCAATGGGGCAATTTCCAGCCTACGTTCCTTAGAAACATCATAGGTGGCGCTGAAACTCACACTAAGGATATAAGAGTGCAATGAGGTGATAAGTACCATAGTCTAATGCTCTATGACCTGATACCTGAAAAAGTTTTTACGAAGAAAACTAAGGCCAATCACTCACTATTTTGTTTTGCTATACGGTTGCGTGATTTCGTTGAATTCACTTAATTTTTTCTGCTTAGTATCGAATTTTGACTGTATATAAGGTACTTACCTACGACATTTGGATATCCTGCATATTGAAGAACAAGGAAGTTTCCAATTTTTTATTTTAATTTTTGAAGTGAAAACTTCTTTAGGCGCGTTGAGTACTTTTGGGTAGTAAATTTGTGGAAACGCGTGACTGACACTTTGCGTTGTTACGAAGACAAAAGGTTTTTTTTTTAAATCCACTATAAGCTAGCTCTTGACTGCGATCTCACCTGATGGTAAGTGATGATACAGTCTAAGATGGTAGAAGGCTAACCTGTTAGGGGCATGGCAGTTATATTAAACCCATACCCCTTCGGTTTCTACACGGTATCGTACCGGAACGCTAAATCGCTTGGCGGCACGTCTTTGCCGGTAGGGTGGACAAAAGGTCTTAAATAGAAATATACTACATTCGTAATTGCTTATATATTAAGCTTTAAGGTTTATATTTTAAATTTTTTATTCACAAAAAATAAATGGCTTATATTTAAAATAATTAAAAATAACAACACAGCACTTTTAAAATAATTAAAATAAATAAACCTTAAAACTAAGGCACTAAAGTTTAATTACGAATGTACTATATTTATATTTAAGACCTTTTGTCTTCGTAACAACGCGAGGTGTCAATAACCGTTACACAGCACTTTAAAATATAAACCTTAAAACAAGGGTCTTAAAGTTTAATTACGAATGTACTATATTATTTATACTTAAGACCTTTTTGTCTTAAGAAGAATGGTGTCGCTCTCGCGTTTGCACCTTTTCCCCCCTACCAAAAAGTGATCAACGCGCCTACAGAAGTTTTCACTTTAAAAATAAAAAGATTTAAAGAAAAATTATTTTAAATATTCGTTTTCACTTCTATCGGCAGTCTGCCAATTTAAAAAAAAATATAAAGCTAAGCTTGCAGTGAAATCTGGTGAGTTTTTATAATTATCTTCATGAATGACAAAGTTATGATTCATAACTCGGTATCCAAATGTCGTAGGTAGGTCCTCATTTACAGTGGTACAATTATTATATCGGAGTCAAAAATCGATGCCAAGCAGAAAAATTTAAGTGAATTCAACGAAATCACGCAACCGTATAGCAAAACGAAATAGTGAGCGACTGGCCTTAGTTTTAGAGAGCATTAGACTATGGTACTTATTATCTCATTGTACTCTTATACCTTTAGTGTGAGTTTCAGCTCCATCTATGATGTTTCTAAGGAATGTAGGCTGGAAAATTCCTCATTCAATTCAATATCATTTATTCAATGTAGGTACACTGTAGGTACACTTATTAACGTTACTTACTTATAAAACATGAAACATGATGGTGATAAAATCGGTTACGGTATCTTAAAACTAAAGCTACGAAGGTTCCAAACGCGCCCTGGTCTGAGAAGAGCCCACAAAAAACTCAGCCGGGTTTTTTTTTAATTTTTTATTATCACTATCTCACAATAATCATCTTAACTAAGAACTATCAGAGCCATTAGGGCAAATTATTGCCAATGCTTCCTTGTCGTTTAAGTAGTCCTTTACATGGTAATAAGAATTCTCAATGAGTTTACGTTTTACATTAACTTTGAACTTATTCAGAGACATTATCAACATATCTTCTGGGAGCTTATTGTAGAAGCGGACACTGTTTCCAACAAATGAATTGCTAATTTTACTAAGCCTAGAAGCAGGCATTACAAGTTTATTTTTATTTCTAGTATTGACGTTATGACAATCACTTTTCTTTTTGAATTTATTTGTGCAAAAAAAAAGTTGTGTAAAAAAAAGTTTTATCCTATTAGTTGAACAGGTTAAACTAGTTGAATAGTTGAACTTATTATATTTTAGCCCCTAGTCTGAGATCCGCATATACCCCGACCTTCACCGAGCTGGTTAATGGATGAAACCTACTTTTTATTTAATTATAGATAAATACGCCTAAAATAGGTTAACTATCAAAATCCGGTCCAGGCTATTTTTAAATGAATTAATTTTAATTATTAATTTTTTTGACAAGTTTATTGTAGCCAATGCTATACCATCGCCTTTTTTTTTATAAAATTACCTATATTTTGATATATAACTCAAGCGGTTCCAATAATAGCATTGGCTACAATAAACTTGTCAATTTTTTTTAATTAAAATTAATTAATTTAAAAATATTCTGGACCGGATTTTGATAGTCAACCTATTTTAGGCGTATTTATCTAGTATTAAATAAAAATAAAAAGTAGGTTTCATCCATTAACCAGCTCGGTGAAGGTCGTTCTATACAGGGATCTTAGGCTACCCTTTCACCAAATCGGGTAAGAAGTGGACCCGAGTAGTGGGTACAATAGTTTAAGAATTGACATTAGAACCTATACATTTTTGGATTTCAGTCTGCTTCTTATACCATAAAGCTTAACGCGTTCTTCCTTTTGCATAGAAGTTATTCTGAAAAGTTCACTTAGTTTAATTATTTTTATAAATTGAAATAAACCGTAAATTTCATTAATATAGCGAACGATATTCCCGACAGCGGATGGCAACGATATTAGTGGACGCCGCTACGTCGACCCCTACCCCAGCCAGCAGCTACAAGATTCTCCCAGGAAAAAGCGATCTACTATTTACCCCCTATTCGATCGGGGATCCATACGTGAGGCCCGCGCCTACCCACACCATCTCAAGGTCAATGGTTATTCACCTGAGAGATACACGTCATATTTCCCTTATACTGTGAAAGCTATGTCCAATCCTAAATTGCACATGAATATGTCTTAAAAACGCATAAAATTATAAAAAAAATTAGACTCGAACTAAAGATAAAAAGATTGAACGGGGCCAGGATTTAAAAACCTAAACAAGTTAAGTGGGTAAAACAGCCAATAACGTTAATTTGGCTAATGAAATTCTTTCATCATTTCATCATTGTGATGGGATTCATTCGCTAGTGTTGCGTCTAATTTTTTCTTTAGTTTGAGCACCTAAGTGATTACTTTCATCAGTGTTTACCAATGCATGTTTTATGTTAGTTTGTAATGTTTATTTATTTTATTGTTGCTTTATTTACGTATTTGATTGTGTATTAAAAGTTTTTTTAATAATTTTTGAGTTTTATTTCATAATAGTATAAATAATTGTTATATGGTACATTTAGCCTAATCGTTGTAATAATAATGTCCCCGTAGTAAATGATTCCTTGATAATGTCTCTCAAAGCACAATATTTTCATTCAGTGTATTATGTTCACAAAACTTCCAATTTCTCATAAAAAAACCTACTTCTATAAGTTTGCATTAATTTAAATGAACGCATCGTTTTCCTATTATAAACTCATGTTCTGCTCATGTCTTTGGCCAGCCAGCCCATGGAGGTAACAGCCAGCCTCAGATTAAATGAGCAGCCAGCCCAAGTCTTTGGCCATCAGGTTGTAGTTGTACATATTTATCATCTGAGTATTTATCTATGTTGGCCATCTTGGCTTTGGATTCTTAATTCTTTGAGACTTCGATTCTTCTTTGACTTTTTGCAGTTTTTGTCATCTTTTACTTTTATCTTTACGTTTTTGAAATGAAGTCAACGAAAAATACTGCCCAACTATTTTGAAAGTCATAAATTATTTTCACTATGCAGGCCCGGAAAAAAACACATTATCGCAGTGAACTTCCTTTACTTAAAAATGTGTTTTTGTGGTTTTTGTAAATTTGTAATACTTTTCGTTATTCGTTATTGAGCTCTTTATGTGAGACTATAAAAACTTCTGTGATAGCTTAACTATCTTAAATGAGTTAATAACTTCGTCACCGTTTCGTCAAGTGAAACGATATTCACAAAACATGGTCCTAAGTTACGTGTGACTAGCGGATCGATTGAAATCGGCTGTCCACCTGCAGGGGATCTCCAAATATTGCGTTTTCCGGCGCAAAGTCGCCATTCAAGCCTAGCAATATTTGCTCATAAAGTTGTTATGTAGTAAAACGACCATGGAGCCTGTAAAGCCTTTTGCCTGCAGTATGCCAGATTGCGGCATGACTTTCACAAACGAGGACCACCTGCACGTCCACACGAAGAAGCATGACATGGTTCTGCAGCTGGGAATGGGACAGAAGGCTGCTTTTGTAGGTTAGTAGGTCCTCATCATTGTTTTACTTATCATCATAATTTCGTAGAGATGTCAACCAAGTCGTTTGAAAAGCTAATCGGCGAAAAGTGTTCATTATTATATAGAGGATTTCCTAAAAGTCGTAATATTATCTACATCCCCTGTTAGTTTTCTTTTTTGGTTGTGTATCTTGTATTTGCAGCTATGATTGTAATTTACAATCAAGCATTGTGAACTCAACATTTTTTTTATCATTTACAAGTTGACGACCTCCGTGGCGCAGTGTGTAGCGCTGTTGCCTTATCGTGCGGAGGTCCTGGGTTCGATCCCCGGCAGGGTCAATTTGGGAATTTATAATTTAAGAATTTTCCCTGGTCTGGTCTGGTGGGAGGCTTCGGCCGTGGCTAGTTACCACCCTACCGGCAAAGCCGTGCGGCCAAACGATTTAGCGTTCCGGTACTATGCCGTGTAGAAATCGAAGGGGTATGGGTTTAATATAACTGCCATGCCCCTTACAGGTTAGCCCGCTACCATCTTAGACTGCATCATCACTTACCATCAGGTGAGATCGCAGTCAAGGGCTAGCTTGTAGTGGATTAAAAAAAAAAAGTTAGCCCAATTGCAATCTCACCTGATGGTAAGTGATGATGCAGTCTAAGATGGTAGGGGCCTAAACTGTTAGGGGTAAGCCAGATATTACACCCATACCCCTTACCAGTTTCTAAAACGCTAAATTGCTTGGCGGCACATCTGGCCAAAATTAATCTCCTAAAGATGCTCTGGTATTGGAGTGAAATGTATGTTCAGAATAATTTGGAAGATGTGTTTGGTGTGGTGTTGTGACGGTGCAAATTGCTGGCTTACTGGGTGGTGAACATCGCAAGCTGCAAGTGCAATATGCACACTGTACCACAAAGATTTGTCTACTGTGGGGGATTATAGCAAATTAAACTTCTAGTTCCTTCATTATCATGGACTTCCGCCTGCTTCTATTCATTAAAAAGTTGCTGATTTGACTAGTTGTCTAATACCCAATTATACTTTACCTGTGAAGGGATGTAACATTATTGGTTGAACTAAATATAGAAGCACCAGGAATCTGTTAGTAGCTGTAGTAAAACAATGCCCTGTATGAAATAAATTAGTGTTGAGAAAAGTGTCTATGATTTAATCTATTACATGTTACAGCTGACCAAACCCCAACCCCAACCAGGTTTATACGGAACTGTGAGGAGGTGGGTTTGTTTCAAGACCTCCAGAATGTGGCCGTTAACCCCTTTGATGAAGGGTTCAAACGAGCTATGGAGACCAAGTGAGTATCATAACTATCCTATACATATATAGTAATATATAAATTATGACAGTGCACAACCAATATATATTTGAAAATTTAGTATGTGTGCATAAACACACAAATTCAAGAAGAAAAGTGATTGTCATAATGTCAATACTAGAAATAAAAATAAACTTGTAATGCCTGCTTCTAGGCTTAGTAAAACTAGCAATTCATTTGTTGGAAATGGTGTGCGCTTCTACAATAAGCTTCCAGAAGACATGTTGTAGATGTCTCTGAATAAGTTCAAAGTTAATGTAAAACGTAAACTCATTAAAAAATCTTAGTGTAGTGAGTCTAATCTCTATTTCCCTCTACCCTATGAAAGTGGAGGCCTTTGCTCAGCAGTGGAACATTAATGGGCTGTAGTGGTGGTGAATATATGCGAAAGTTTGGATGGATAAATGGATGGATGGATGTTCTCTTCAAAAATATTTTATTAAAATTTCCAAAAAATATACTTTTGGCAATCTGATATTTTAAACACGTATTTATTGAGTAATTTCAATAATACCTGCAAATCGCCAGACAAATATTTTTTTGTTTTTTGCCGGTTTTAAACGTGAATAAAGTTTTCAAATGAGTACCACAAAATTGCGGCGAAATTCGTCGCCAGCTCCCCGACTAATCGCATCGCCCCGCTGCCGCCGTCGCCCCGCCGTGCGTTTCATTTCGTGTCCGTACACTAACTTTTAAAATTTGGAATGGATACAATTTATGCCCTGAATTATTAACTCAGGCTACATTTTATCCCGGAAAATTAAGTAGTTCCTGCGAAATCAAAAAACCTAATGTGAGTTTGCTTGTTAAACTTTCGCAGCCCATATTTTCAACAGATTTTGATGAAAAATGCAGATTTTATGTCACGAGGAACGATTTAGGCTACTTTTTATCACAATCCTGCTGGTTCTGCAATGTTTGATATGTGTTTAAGATTTGTAGAAATTTCCTAAAGTGCCTCCTGTTTCCTTTATTAAAAAATTATAATTTATGTAGATAATATACTCCCACTTATAAAACCACAGCCCTTATCACTGCAGCAGGATATGTCAGTTAGTTAATAATTTTCGTTCTAATCTTTTGCAGACATGGAATGCTCACGCTAGAGGGACCATCATCCAACGAGGATGTTCTCCACACACCGCATCTGATGTTCCCTCTGGAATCCGGAGACTGCACCCTGTACACTGCCAATAACCAACGGAATATCACTATTAGCAGGTAATACACTAAAAGAAAGGTCCTGACTAACTCACTGATTGATAGATAGTTCTGATACTGTGGTTAATTATCACCATCATGTCTTATTCTTTGTAAACCTGACATTCAGTAGGTGTTCTGTGTAGGTACCAATTTTGTATAAATACACTTTGAGTTTGAGTTTGACTCATCAACATCCTAAACCTAGAAACCTGAAATTTTGCATAGATGTATAAAAATTAATAGAGATAAACTAAGTATTAAATCCTTAACTTAGCATTTGATACAATGGTAAGACTATAAAAAAACTATATGAAGCCGCAATTTCGGCCACATGGATTTTTTAAAATCCTGTGAAAATTTTCAGGCTAATAAGTAAGGCTATCTGTACCAAATTTCGTCAAAATAGCTTGATCAGATGGGCCGTGAATTTGTAACAGATTGACCGATACACTTTCGCATTTATAATATTAGTGTGGATTTTAATGGAGATTATTACCAGTTATTTTTCTGGTAGATATTCAATTATAAGATATATAAAAAAATCATTGAAATATCTTGATAATTGTTTCAGATCATCAAGCGACGAATCTGGAGCAGTCAAAGAATATGAAACAACTAAAATATCCAAACTAACCAATGAAGTCACAACTATCAGTCGAATTGTAGGCAAAGACGACGTATCTATACTAAGACATGAAGAGACCACAAAAAACAAAGACATTTTAAACGAAACCTCAGTTTCCTACACAAATAATGTAATAATACATAGTAATGTAGAAATAAGACAGGGCATAAATATAGATACGAAAAAAGTAGCTAATAATAGTGATTCAATGATAAAAGACCATTTAAATATAGATGAAGTTGTAAAATTTAATGATAGCAATAAACTTAAGGATGTTCCGCCTACAATGTCTCAAAAATCACTAGATTTTGTTGTTGATAGTCTAACAACTGAATCCGCCACTCGTGAAGAAACTGTTCCTAGAAATTTAAAACGTAATTTAAATAAAATTGATATATTAAACGAAAACCACGGCAAAAAACGTAGCCTTGATGATACAAATAAAGATTCGAATGAGAAAGATAGTAAAAATGACTATGATTTCGAAGTGATTATTAAGCTACCTGATGGTAAACACGTTAAAATGAGAGCTGTAGATGAAACAGAAAAATCGATGAGTCCCAAAGAAAAGTTAAATAGAGAATTAAGGAAAAAAATTCAAACACCCAAAATGTGTAATGTACCTAACCCAATAGTTCAAAATGTAGTACCGATCTCTACTGGAACTTTAATACCTGTGACATTAGTGAATCCTTTGGCTTTGAATCAAAATTTGACAGTAAATCCCTCATTTTTTAATCAAGGATTGCCAATTTTACAAAAAATACCAATTAAACCTCTACCTAATGCAGTAAAAATGGATTTCAAAGCAGTAAAGAGAAAAATAGTAAATGAAACTGAGAATAATGTAGCAAAGGATAAATGTGAAGAAACAGAATTGAATGTAAATGAAAGTGATTGGAGTATTCCAAATAAATGTAAAGAAACGGAATTCAATGGAAATGATAGTGATAGATGTAGAGAAAAGAGTAATAAAACTCAAAAAATTACAATAACGAAATTGCAAAGTCACTGCGCTGCATCAAAAAGATACAGGTATTTCTTTAGAATTCAAATGCTTTGACATGATAACACGTAATCAGCTGTGAAATACTGACTTTCATATGGTGCTAAACAATTTGACACCCTATGAGTGCGTGACCCTAATTATCGATTTTCGGATTCTTTCCTATACATGTGCTGTCAAACTTTCTTGCCAAATTTCATGATACTAGGTCAACGGGAAGTGCCTAGGTTTTGATTTATTGGCGAGTGTCAAAATATGCAAATTATGCGGCATAAACGGCCATATCTTTTGATTAGTTAAACTTAGAAGCTTGATATTTTTAAAGATCCAAGAGACCGCAGACTTCAGTATTTAATATTAACTTCAACTTGATACCTCCACGCGTTTCCGAGAAAAAGGGGTTTGACAGACAGACGGACAATTAAGTGATCCTATAAGGGTTCCTTTAAAATTAACACAGAGTATTATTCTGTTAGTTTCGAATTTCGATAAACTTGTAATAGTGATATTGTGACACATAATGGGAGCGTGGTGGACTACAGCATAAACCTTTCTTATTCTGGTATCCCCATAGGTTGAAACAATGATTAAATATTTTTAGGGAAAGACTAAAACAAACGACGCACAAACAAATCGAAGAAAACATCGATCTACGAAACATGAACAGAAGACTAGTTCAAGAGAAGGCGGTGTTGCAACGATTCATCACACAGCATCTCAAAGAGTGTCCCAACGGGCAAGATCTCAGTCGTGAGTATATTACTATCACATAATATCATCACTGTATCATCTCTATATCATCACTACATCATCACTGTATCATCACTACATCATCAGTGTATCATCTATCATCACTACATCATCACTGATCCTCACTACATCATCATCATAATACATGATTTACATCATCATAAAGACTTCCTCAATCTGTATTAATAGAGGGAACCTCTGTTTATACACAATTAGTTTTTTTTAATGAAGTGAAACTTCTTTAGAATCGTCGACCCCGCCGGGGATCGAACCCGGGACTTGTAAGACCGTACCACTCACCCCTGCACCCGGGAGAGAGCTATATCTTCATCTTTTAAATTTTTGTTTTTTTACAGGTAATCTACAAGAGAAATTGCAGACTTTAAATAATACGATACAAGCATACACAATAATAAATGATAATGATTTACATGCTAATGATTTGAGTATAGCTAAGTTTAAATAAAAAATATAGTTTAAAAAAAACGTTTTTTTATTATTATTCGAGTAACTTATTTAAACCTTCATCCATCTAACTCGCTCCAGCAATGCTTAGGACTGCGGTTACTTATGTATCCACATTGATGTAATTGTAAAATTTTTTTTTCAATAGAGCTACCATCGAGTTTCTTGATGGTTCTTCTCGGTAGAAACACTCGGAATGGCATTCCGAAATAGTGGTAGATTCACCCAACGATTCAAAAGCACTTGTGAAAGTTTATTTGAATATAAAAACATTTGAGTTTATTTCTATTGCACTTAGACCCGACTTATTAATATTGATATTGGTTTATTAATAATTATTATTAATGTTATACCCAGATAATATTAAGTAATATTATTTATATTATTATTATCAGCGAACACGTAATTTGAATAAAATAAATTTCATCTAAATCGGTTCAACAGATGGGTCCTAAAAGCGTAGCAGATAGAGATACTTTTGCAGTTACAACATTAGTTATCTCTTTGCGTCGTATTGTCGTCGTCGTTGCTGAGGGTCGTGACCCCTTTCCATTAATCACCTAATTGCAGGGGTTTTCTTGCTCCTTCCGCATGCGACTCAACTAAGAGCACCTACTATTTCAACTCTTAGGTTTCTGACGTTCATTATATTATCAGATATTAGTGATAATAACCGGGACCGACGGCTTACCGCGCTCTCCGAGGCACGGAGGAAATGAAAAGGCCCGGCCTACCTACCAAATCCGGTCACCCATCCAGTTACCGACTTGGGTCAACGTTGTATATCTACAACAACATAAGAATGGCAATCGACTGATATGCGTTGTCGCTACTAGGACAATCGTCCCTCATATATCCATATATAGTATACGGTATATCAAACATCAATCAAATACGACCTCCGTGGCGCAGTGTGTAGCGCTGTTGCCTTAACGTGCGGAGGTCCTGGGTTCGATCCCCGGCAGGTTCAATTTGGCAATGTATAAATTCTGAATTTTCCCTGGTCTGGTCTGGTGGGATTCTTCGGCCGTGGCTAGTTACCACCCTACCGGCAAAGACGTGCCGCTAAACGATTTAGCGATTTTGTAGTGGATTTAAAAAAAATGATATAAATGTGAAAGTTTAGATGGATGGATGTATGGATGTTTGTTACTCCATCACGCCCAACGGCTGAACGGATCTGGATGAAATTTGGCACAGAGATAATTATTATAGTCTGGAATAACACATAGGCCCGCGGGGATCGAAAAACCTCAATCCACGCGGACGAAGTCGCGGGCATTAACTAGTTGATGTATAATTTTATTACCTATGGTTGAACAGATGGTCATGAGCCCTAAAAGCGTAGCAGGCAAATATTTTTTCAGTTACAATATCAGTTACAAGCTTTTATTGTACTTGCAATGTTTGTGTGTTTGTTTGTTTAGATCAAATTTTAAAACAGTTATCTCCAACCGATTGAGCTGGAATTTTGGATACACGTTTAGTTAGAATGAATTCATGGTTAGCTTATGTGACATCTTTCTAAATCCAATATGGCGGACTCCCAGAGATGGCGTACCTAGTAATAAGTTGTTTTTTTATCAACGACCTCAATTTACATAGACCAGGTCAAACAAAGAATGTCGAACTTAATTTAGTATAACTAAATAATTAATAATTAATTAATTAAGTAGTGTAGGTAACTATATAGTAATAGACCTTAAAGGTCCTTAAAGGACCTTAAAGGTTACCTACGTCTAGGTAGATATTAATTCCTATTGTCCGTTCCATCTATGCTGTAGCCTGTAACTAATCTTGGTTGCTTTTTTTATCGTACTGGGCTGGACTATTCTAGAGCTGGAACCCAAAACCAGGTTAACTTGACATGTGAGGGGCATGTACCACAAGTCGGACGACCAAATTTTTTTATGAAAGGGCCTAAGTAGTTGCCTACATATAGATCGATGTTTTTTATGCACCCTCATTATATAGGTATTAATTAAAAGCACTATAAAGTCCCACAATTTCAAATAAAATAAAACAAACTAAACAGGCATAAAAATTAGTTCCAATTTTGACCACCGACCTGGCCTTCTGGCCCGTTTTATAGGGTTTGATAATAAATAATAAATAAATAAAAATTTATTTCAAGTAACATTGACTCATATTTGTTAGTAATAATACAAACTTATTACCTATGTTAGTACTTAACCTAAAACTTCGCTGCATAATATAAAATAAAAAACGACAATAGAAGCTTGTTTTTAAAAATACTTTTTTAATGATGGACTTATTACTAATATGCATGGATTTTTGACAGCAACCTAAAACGTTTGAGCACATAACTCCTAAAAATTAGGGAAGCCTGCCTGGGATTTGAACCCTGGGACTCTAAGCTATAGTCATCATCAAGCTATCACCCACGGGTCTAGACGCCAAGTCTACTAACTCAAAGACAATGGATAAAAAGGTGCATTTATTATTTGAGCAGTTTTCCGCATAGCGGCATGGCGCAGTCAATTGCCGGCTTTTCAATGTTGCCAGTGTACAAATATTACCAAATTGTAGGGAAACTGTACTTCTAGGATTTTACAGTTTGTAAATTATAATCATTGGGTTTTTATAAAGTGTGGCATAACGAGCTTACGGGTTCCGTAGATTTTACATAGATTGGATAAGATTAGAATATCTTTATTACTTCATAATTAATAAATGCGAAAGTGTGTCTGTCTGCTTCGCTTTCACGTCCGTCATCCATCTGTGCAACAAATTTGACGTTTCGTACAGATATAAATTACATCCAGCAGGGTATAGGCTTCTTTTTATTCCGGAAAATCGAAAAAATCCCATGATTCACAACGAAGTCGCAGGCAGGTTAGGTAATACAATACTAGATGATTAGTATTGTATTACCTAACTAGCTTTTGCTCGCAGCTTCGCTTGCGTGTCTAAGTTCGATTTTCATACAAATATCAAACCCCTATTTTACCCCTTTAGGGGGAAAATTCTTTCTTAGCGGTTGCCTCAGTTATAAAAGCTATTCGTATACCAAATTTCAGCCCGATCCGTCCAGTGGTTTGAGCTGTGCGTTGATAGATCAGTCAGTCGCAGTCACTTTTTCCTTTATTATTTTTAGATTGTAAAATTGTTTGTATGCATAAGACCTTCAAAGAATAACAGGTGAATTATTATAATGCAGCACACAGTTGATTACAGCAAAACAAAATCACGTCCACGTCAAAGCTTTGAGATAAAATAGGGTAATTTTATTTTGATTGGGGTAATTTTAGTTAGCGTCTGGCAGCACCGCCTCAGTGCGATTTCCACCGCGGCGGACGTATCGTGTGAAATCGTCCCAGAAAATGGGATCTTACCAAAATATCCACCGAAAATCATTATGAAACGTTGACTTAACTATTAGTTTTAACTAAAAACTATGTTAGTGGCGTTATAACATTCGGTGCGTACGTAGATTTAGTTTTTAGCTAGTGATACTGTATTCGTCGTAACTAAAATGTATGTTTCGGTAAGACTTTTGCTCGTATTTAGTGTCAATAAAAAAGAAATACCCCAATTTTTTTATTTTGTTTATGTAATCTGTGCTTAAATATTTTTTAATCTTATGGGTCTTTTATAGTGTGCAAACAAAAAAAGTAGAGCTCTAAAAATGTTTATCTATAAATTAGTTGGAACAGTTAAAATAAAGCGAAAAAATACTGAGTGATTAATAAAAAATGTGTTCCTTTCTTTGTTAAATTATAGTAAACAATGCTTGTTTCAACCAGGCTTTGCTTAAAATCAATAAATGTCTGCGCATAGCATTGCCGTATTACTTACGCTATGAAGTCACGAAATCTATGTAAACCTTACCTTCTAATAACCTCTTAATTAAAAAAAATAAGAAATTTGTAAAGTGCGCTTTATAAAAACCCTAAAAAAAATTGGAAATAACAATAATTATAGTTTACGGAAAAAAAGCAATTGATTTCGAAACATTGCTTACTAAAATTACACAAAAGTTTGTAAATCTAGACTAAAATAGATTTTGTGACTAAAATTAAATTCTAACGCGCGTATTTTGAAATACGAATAAATTATGACTGTTCCCGCCATTTCGCCTGTCAGGGACGTCTGATATTTTTTACTATGCGATAAAAAAATACTTTAGAGATGGGCCTACCTACCTACGTTATTTTATCGATATTTTTATTATTTATTAATATCATTCATTGTCGAAATACATAAATAGGTATATGGTACATTTATATTATTAAAGATTTATAAAAACAGGACGACAATAAAATAAAAGTAATAAAGAAAACTTAAAGATTTTTTTTAAAACTATATCCAAATCTGAAATTGAGTCCGCAACACATCTGTTACATAATTTCAGAAGTAGTTACCAGGTACTAGGTACCCAATTGAAGCAACGATTTATAAATCAGTTTAATTGCACTTTCGTATTAATCATATTTGCATGTAATTACTACTTAGCTAAGTAGCTTAAACGAGGTTGTTGCAGTTGCAGTCTTTGCTATATCTAGGTATAAAGTTAACAGCCTTTAAAAAATAGCGTCATTTTTATCTCCTTTAGATTTCTTTAAAAATTTCTTTAGATAGCTTTAGGAATAGTCACAGTTTTGAACCATAAAAATCCGTTGTTTATTTTTTATTGTTTTTGCTCCTAACCTTAATCTTTACTATACCTAATGCTTTAAAAATAGATATTCATGTTTAAATCAACTGGCTGTATTACGTAAGATAATATACCTATATCAAGAATATTTGTTATGTAACAGTGTTAAGTTATATAATTTTTTTACGTCTACCTTTATCTACCTGGTTGGCAGTCCAGGAAACCAAACTGAGGCTGATCTATTGCTGAGATATTTATTTATTTATAGTCTTTTATTTCCTTAATAATGGTATCCAGTCCATTTCATTCCTAGACACACTTTTTAGAGCTAATTTATAGAAAAAGTTCATACGTAGTATTTTGTTTTGAGCACTGTTGTCTTAACGTGCGGAAGTCCCGGTTTCGATTCCCGGCAGGGTCAATTTGGGAATTTATAATTTCTGAATTCCTGGTGGGACTGGGCCGTGGCTGTTACCACCCTACCGGTAAAGAGGTGCTGCCAAGCGATTTAACGTTCCGGTACGATGCCGTGTAAAAACCGATCAGGGGTATGGGTTTAATATAACTGCCATAACCCTAACAGGTTAGCCCGCTACCATCTTAGACGGCATGATCACTCATCAGGTGAGATCGCAGTCTAGGGCTTTAACTTGTAGTAGATAAAAAAAGACACCGCCTGCCCGAGCAATGACTAAAATGGCGCCCCTTGAAACAGCTTCGTAACAAAATAAAACCAAAACTGATTTTCGGGGTTCAGTTTAAACTCGAACTCATATTTTTGTATTCATATAAACATATTAGAAGTGCTTTTCAATCATCTAGTGAATCTACCACTAGGTCGGAATGCCATTCCTACCGAGAAGAACCGGCAAAATTTAGTGGTAGTTTAGACACGAATGCACTGTACGATTTCATACTTATTGAAATTAAAGTTTATGTACAGGCGATAAGGTCGTGTATCATGTGTATGTAACAGTCAATAAATACGCCGACCCGTGGAGCGATGGAGCAGTCCAGCTGAAGCCGGACCGCAGTTCACACCAGGGTCGACTGGAAGAGACGCAAAATGCGCTGGATCTTTCCCGTTCCAGGTATTTTTTTTTTAAATTTCTTGATTTTGATGAAATTTGGCACAGGGATAGTTTGTATCCCGGGGAAGGACATAGGCAAATTTATCCCGGAAAATTAAGGAGTTCCCACGGGAATTGAAAAAAACTTAACCAGATGATCATCTGGTTTATAATATTAGTATGGATTGTCGACCTCCCTGGAGGAGTCGTGAGCACTGTGGTTTTATAAGTGGGAGGATTTTTAATTTAAATCCACGCGAACGAAGTCGTGGTTTTCAAATAATGTTTTCGAAGTACTTATCTCTTTACAGTTTCAGCTCCTTACAGCTAAGAGCAAATACCCATTTACTCATGTTAATACATTTAACGTTTATGATAATCTCCTGTTTTATTTTGATTTATCTCCAATTGTAAATATATAAATCCCCCAACAGTGCCAATTGGCAGAAATGTATGCAATTTGTAATTGAATATATTCCAATAAAATTTTCAAGTAGGTCATTGAGTTGAGAACTGAATACATTACTTAATTACAAGTAACAACCTATTGGTAGATATCTTTTTTTTATTGACTTTTGACTTCGACTTAGAGAAAAAGCTTTCTTGTAAAAATATTTGTACTGTATTTTAATGCTTTAGTAAAACAGGAAACCAGCAGAAATAAATATCGATAATTATCGTTAAATAGCTGTTGACAACACTAAGTCTTCAATGTTAAATTAACTTTTAAAAAAAAGCAGGCTAAGTGTGAGTTTACACACTCAAAGGTGTGTACACACACAAATAGTGATCGATGGCACGGAAGTCGGAACGACTTCCGTGCCATCGATCACTATGTACTTTTAAATACTTGGTACCTTCGAGGCAAGTCAAGGGCTAACTTGTAGTGAAAAAAAAAAAACACACGGACGGACAGCGGAGGCCTAGAAGGCAATAGGGCCTCACATGGCACCCATTGGGTACGGAACCCTAAAAAGGAATAGATACATACCCAAATTACTTAATTCATACTCTGCATACAATGGCTTACCGTCCACCCCTTTCTTAGGGTATGTTCCGATATACACTGCGAGCACTGTTCAGTGCTCTTACTGGGGAGAAATTAGTTTCGTTATGGACTGACAGTATACTGCCGCAGTATCCTTGGGAAATATATGACGTCATAAATCGTCGCCATTTTTGTACTGTGAGCACTGGCGTTTTTGAGGTAAGGAGCTCTCAGTGCTGACTGCGTTCCGTTTTAAACAGTAACCAGTATAGCTAACAATAAAGGAACGGCTTCACGGTATACTAAATAATGTCACACCTTACAGTGCTCGCAGTGTATATCGGAACATACCCTTAGTGTCCTAGTAGAAATATGTCACAGACGTCAGATGGCACGCGTTCCGTTTGGAAACTTGCCAAGTGCCGAAAAGCGACGAAGCGACGCCCCCCCTGAGGGGGGAGGTGAAATGCGCATCGTTGCACTCAAGTAAACGACTTGACCACTGGGTCAAACAAAAGTCAGAGTGTATAAAAATCGAGAAACAATTACAATACAGTATTATAGACGATTGTAAGAAATATAATATATTATGTACCTTTGATAAATCAAAAGCCAATGATCATTTAAATACTTTATTCTTTCCAATCATATTATATTCTAGAGTACAGATACCTAATTAGATTATTTTCCACTATAGTTACATCCTCCGTTTTTCTTTCTGTCCTCCGCCCAATTGGCGGGAAACCCACTGATTGGTTCCCCAGAAAACATCCTTTTTTAAATAATTTATTCTACGGCCCTGGATTCAAGTCCTTTAATTTATTGCGAATGTCGTACCAGATAATATTAAACTAAAAAATCATGACATATTAACAATATGCGCTATAGCTATGTAACCAGTATAAAAATTTACGCAATTCTTCTACAGGGCGTTTACTAGATATCGCCTCTCAAAGATGTAATATACTTACAACAAGTAATAAAATTATTTTTTTATATACATTAATAAACTAAAATCTAAATATTAAACTAACTATAAAATAAATTTAAATGTTTATATACAAATACCTAATAACAAAAAAATTAAAAAACCCTAATCAAAAAGATTACCCCTGGTGACCCATAGTTTGCAAGTTAAGTATGCTTTATTAATATCATGGGGACGGCAAATGTATAATACAAATCCGTTGCTTTGTTGCGGCGTGATTAAAGGACAAACAAACATACTTTCGCATTTATAATATTAGTGTCTATATAATTTATATAAAAATGAAACCCGTTTTCCTTGGTCACGGCATCACGCGTGAATGGCTGGACCGATTTCACTAATTCTTTTTTTGTTGTATTTGTTATTATTAGGAGAAGGTTCTTACGGAAAAAAAAATTTTTTTTATTTTTTTTTATTGAGAAATAGGCTTGCGCTTGACGACAATCATGCTTACTGCAAAGCAATGATGAGGTCTAAGTTGGAACGCGCTTGCCTAGAAGATGCCTATTCACTCTTGCCTTGAAGGTACCTAAGTTATATGTGGCAGGAAACACGTGCGCTGGGAGGGTGTTCCACACCCTAACCCTATATTAAGAAAATCTTTCAGAAATATTGAAAAATATACATTTAATTTTGCATACTAAGGCGGTACGAAGTTCGCCGGGTCAGCTAGTGATAGATAAAATTTGAGTGTGACCACAGAATAATATAATAGGTGTGACTAGCAAGAACGTAGAACTGTCCACTTCTAAGAATCTCTCCAATAATTATGCTAAATCAGAGCTGACGGTAAAAAAGCATTTCCTCGAAATCCACTCATTACTTAAAGTAGGGTTCAAAGTACCTCTTTCCCGATCCTCCAAAGGACTTTGAAGAAAGCTGAACTTGTATTTTATAGCTAAAATCAAAAGGTCGATGCTAGTATGAGGATGCCAGTGATTTCGTCAGCGTGGATTTTAAATTTAATTTTAAAAGCTCTTTCATTTTGCGGGTAAAAATGTCTATGCCACTCTCGAAATCCTAAAATATAGCCATGTAAAAATCACATCGACTCGTTCCTTAGTTGTGGCATGATTGCAGGACAAACCAACTAACAAACATTCGCATATTGAACTATGGTTAGAAGAAAAATTTTTTTTAAAAATCGGTTTATAAGCCACGGAAATACGCACCGACATACATTAAAAAATCTACTTATCGTAGAGTCCTGACTACTAATTAGGGCTTTCGAATACCGGTTTTTTTCAATACCGGTATTAATACCGGATCCCGGTATTGGGAAAAACTTAAAATTAGGTATAATGTATTGTTTTTAACTTAAAACTAGTCTTTTCTGTAGGAAACTGCACCATAAATATTTTTTCACCACATTAACTCCAAAAGAGCACTTTTCTGCTTGAATTCGATGAAGAAATGCCATTTTTTTTACTCGTAAAAATACATAGTTTAGTCAAAACACAAATTAATTCAAAATTCAATAGTTATTTTTTAAAATAAAATAAATCATAGTAAAAAAATTGCATTGGATAAAAAAACCGATTTCTGAACGTTTCATGAGTCAATGAAAATATAAAAAATGCCAAGCCACAGGGTTCTAAATTCAAACACAAATTCCCTCTGATAGATTAAAAATGACTTTTCTTCGCTGGTTTTAAGCAATAAAGGTGCTCTTATTGAGCTAATGTGCTTAAGATACAAGTTTTAAACTTAGCTGAATAAAAACAGTGGCATGTCCCAAGAAATATATGTAATAGTCACTGTTTCGTTAACGTACCTATAAAGAAAGAGCGTGTTTATTGTTAATGTAACAGTAAATAGTTGTCGTAACTTTGATGCGTGTGTAATTAAAGTCCTTTGATCCGCCAGTTGTCTAAACAATTGCAAATTACGACTCCAAACGCGCAGACGTAAAGTAAATTAAGTATACAATCTGAGAGCCGACCGATCAATTTGTAGTTTACGATTCCTCTAGCGCATTGGTGAGTGGTGAGTGCTGTGGTTAGGTCTTAGCCTGAGATCTATAGAGCGTATATTGACTTTGCTCAGAATTTACTTTCGCGCTAAGACAATGTCGGTATCAAATCAAATCAAATCAAATCAAATATTTTTTATTCAAATAAACTTTTACAAGTACTTTTGAATCGTCAAGTGAATCTACCATTTTATTTTTAGTATTTAATATTTATAGAGCTAACGTCGAAGTCGTGCTGAGTGCGCGCTTAGCAATTAAGTCCAAGTCACTTAATCGACGACTTACGAAAAACTCAGGATTAATCTTAAATAATAATTTTAAAAGTTTAAATTCACGTAGATCAGTGTTATTAATTATATTATTACATTAAAAATAGTGAGTGTGGTAAAACGGTATTTTCTTCAAATTTATTTTTCGTCATTCAGTCACAGAAACAGACAAACAAACAAACATCGCACGTGTTTCCTGCCACTTATAACATTAAGTACCTTCAAGGCAAGAGTGAATAGGCAGCTTCTAGGCAAGCGCGTTCCAAGCTAGACCTCATCATTGCTTTGCACTAAGCATGATTGTCGTCAAGCACAAGCCTATCACGCATTAAAAAAAAACAGAATAAAATAATAGTACCTACCTTACATATAGCTCGAAAGGGATTTGGTTGTTTTCATTCCGAATATAGAATTAAGTCATGCGCCGAAAATTGATATCTGCGTTAAATTCCCAACCTTTATATTATTTCTAAAGTAAAAAGAACTGTGTCTATATTCTCCATTAAATCACACAGTCCTTATAACAATCCGGGGTTTAAGAAAAAGTTGTCAGCGCACGACCGGCTGATCAAACCTTCAAACGTTCCATTTCTTTACTAAAATAGTAAATGTACTTTTATTCCTCTTTTAATACGCCCG
Organism: Erebia aethiops; assembly: GCA_923060345.2. Taxonomy (NCBI): domain Eukaryota; kingdom Metazoa; phylum Arthropoda; class Insecta; order Lepidoptera; family Nymphalidae; genus Erebia; species Erebia aethiops. Next base: position 606,188 of record OV281087.1, on the reverse strand, counting down.
TTTTATATTTCATGTAAGAATAACTTAATTATTGTTAACAAATACAATTTAGACTGACTTCGATTTAAAACATGAATGTTTTAAAATTTTATACAGTAAATTTAAGAAATTAATGCGTGGAATGAACCTTCCACAGATTATTATTATTTATTTGACTTATTGCTTAGCCCGATACAACTATAAATTTGAAATCAAAGATTATGCTGAACATACACTCAGCCAAGTTTTTCGTAAGTAAAGTCTGAGTCAAAGTCAAAGTACGGTCTTTCGATCGGTAGGGTCAATTTAGGAATTAATAATTTGAAACCAGAGACATCCGTGGCCGACGCCTCCCACTAGACCAGACCTAGTACCCAGAGCCGTTTTTAACCTAGCTCCTAGACAGAGGACTATTTTGTTATAAGAGTAGATAAATAAATATTCTAGATATAAACTGTCAGTTTAAACATTTAATTGTAAAAACTTCAAGATCAATTTAAAATCAGATTTTCTTACTATTGAGGTATATTTTGAAGATAACATAAGTGTTTACATAGTTATCGTTAATTAATATAGGCTATCTATCTGTGGGTGATCTGGCAGGAAATAGGGGGCCCCATCGATCGCGGGGCCTATCTCAGAGTGCCCCGTGGGAAAGAGGGGCCTAGTAGACAAAATACCCAATACTAAACTAAACTCATTAATCTATCTATCTAACTATTTTTATCTCGATCCAGGAATAGAACTCGGGAACTTGTCACCCGCAGTCGAACTAGACCAACGAGGCAGTCATATATGAACTTTTTACGACGTTCGTAAACGCGAGCATTTAGAGTCCATGTAAAATACAAATAAATACGTTTTTATGACAGCCGTTCTATTTATTTTCTTTCATTTAGTTGAAAGACAATTAAAATTTTATGTTCTCACAATACGTAAAACAACGTAAAAATGTTACGATAATCTATACCTACTTAAATTATAAATGCAAAAGTTTTGATGGATCGATGTTTGTTACTCAATATCGCCAGAACGGCTGAACGGATCTGGCTGAAATTTGGCACAGAGATAGGTTATAGTCTATAATAACACATTAGATTACTTTTTATCCCGGACAATTAAAGAAACCTCAATCCACGCGCACATAGTCTCGGGCATCATCTACTCGTAGTTGTACCTATACAATCAACAGAATCATTATAAAACTAGCTGACCCGGCGAACTTCGTACCGCCTTAGTATGCAAAATTAAATGTATAGTTTTCAATATTTCTGAGAGATTTTCTTAATATTTTTTTCGGTAAGAACCTTCTCCTAATAATAACAAATACAACAAAAAAAGAATTAGTGAAATCGGTCCAGTCATTCACGCGTGATGCCGTGACCAAGGAAAACGGGTTTCATTTTTATATATATAGATTGGCTAGGTACAGCTAAATCAACTCCCTTACTCACAACTCTTTGACAACTTTCATCTTTATTTGCTTCAGCTTTCCTTACCTTTGATTATTTATGTAGAGTCCGTTAAACTTATCTGGCACGGTGGCCAAAATTGGAACCCATTTTTATGCCTGTTAACATTTTTTTGATTTTATTTTCATTATATACTGGCGACGCTATCACCGGGTCAGATAAGTTCGACGGACACTTAGGTCCCTCTTTCCCACTGGACATTCTGGGTAAGTGCCCAGGGCCCCACGATCGATGGGGCCCCCTAGTTCCTGCCTGATCACCCCCCGTTAGATAACCAATATTCACAACTATACACTTATGTTGTTTTGTTATAATATAAACAAATACCTACTTACTTATCAATAGTAGGTAAATAAGATTTTTAATTGATTTTGAAGTTTTTTGATAACATGACATTATTCTAAACACTTTTTCTTGCTTTAGCAAGGAAAGATTACAATTATTTTGCTATAATCCGCCAACAGAAAAAAATCTTTATGGTCAAGCATGCAGCTATATGCGAAGCACCGTTTACCTTCCCAACCAAGCAACAAAGCCAAGTTCCCAAGCAAGCAATGCCACCACCACTCACATGCACCACCACACAAGACTCTTATACTATTCTCGACATACGTTTCGCCCCGACACCGGAGCATCTTCAGGAGATGTCGACTTTACAATGCAAGATTGTCTAGTGACGTTTATGTTAAATGCGCGGTGTTATATACCGTTTTTGAACCCCCACTACTATTGTCCCGCCCATTATCCACCGGACTCCTACCCCCTTCGAATAAACGAAGCAGTGGTGAATTTGAAACATTAACTTGTTCATTAAGTAATTTCAACTGATTATTATTATTATGTTTTATTATTTCTAATTGTTCCAACAAGCTCAGTCGAATACCTTTATCGCAATTGTGTAAGATTTTATATGAATGGTCGGAAGATAATTTGTGTCGCTTCGCTTATAGCTGCATGCTTGACCATACAGATTTTTTCTGTTGACGGATTATAGCAAAATAATTGTAATCTTTTCTTGCTAAATCATGAACTTCCGCAAAGTAACGCCTGATTCTATCCAATACTTTTTCTTGCTTTGCGAATACAAATCATTTGCCACATTGTAAGAAAAATACCGGATATATTTTTAATGGGTCTTTACTCTTTGACATATCACCTAAGGGCCTCTGTAAAACGTATAGTAACTGTCATCCTGTGGACATAAAGTAGTTGAAAGATTTATCGATATCGAGCGCTGCCAACTTTCGCGAGCGCAGCACTAGCTCGCCCCAGTTTGGCGCCATTGGTAAAATATCGTCGTTTTATTAATATTAATGACGTTTGACAAGGCGTGGGATTGTTCAGTTCTTCGTTTTAAAATTCTACATCGATGAGTTCTTCAAACGATTGGAAATAATATGTTTTGAAAATAAGTACCTATTTTATTTTAATTAGATCGCTTGGCGGCACGTCTTTGCCGGTAGGGTGGTAACTAGGACAACAGCGTTACACACTGCGCCACGGAGGTCGAAGGTGATTCCTGCGGGAACTCTTGAATTTTCCGGGGTAAAAAGTAGCGTAGGTCCTTCCCCGGGATAGATTCTATCCCTGTACCCAATTTCATCAAAATCGGTTGAACAGATGGGCCGTGAAAGCGTAGCAGACAGACAGACAGTAGGTATGGATTCAGTTAGGTCGCGTATCCCCGAATTCAAATTAAAACAAATTAATTTTAAAACGTATTAAATTGATCTTTATTTTAAAATATTTTTATGTTAATGCCTACTTACCTTTTTAAAGTTAAACTCAATAATTTGAACTACTTAAAATGGGTTACATTGTACACTTTACGAACGTCAAAAGCACAATTAATTTAAGAATGATGTAGTAACGTAATGGTGATCATTAATACCCACGGTAGGTATGCCGTATTTATGCCGTATAACCTCAAGCTACGACGGTTCCAAACGCGTCCTGGCCTGAGAAGAATCGTACCGCAATTAATCGTACTGTGAATATCGTACCGCAAGGCATTATCAAGGTCTGCGGCTAACGTCTGAAATCTGCATTCAGTGATCACAATATAGTAATTATATATCCATACTCTGTCTAGACTCCATGGTCGCATACTTAAAGCGTTATTTTCTCGTTTCTAATTTAATGACCGAGCAAAGCGAAGGTCTCTGCGTCTACTTGAGTGAATTTGCACTTGTCCATCCGTCCGTCCGTCCGCCCGTCTGTCAGAGCCTTATAACTTCTGAATTACTGAACGTAATTACTTCAAATTCTTCTTCCTTCTTTATTTCAGGGGGGGCTCTCATAGAAGCGAATGCGAAGTAAAATATTTTTTATAGCGTTACATAGGGTTGTGGTATATCATTTTAAAGACAATTAGGAAGAGTCCAAATTTTTTTTTTTAATTTTTCCCCTTAAATTGACGAAATGGGGGGCTTTCAAAGTGGAGATTTTCTAACGTCCAAAGTTGACCTCAGAACTCTAAATTTTCTGAAAGGCTGAGCCTGAAACTTGATCAATTATTTGAATTATATCCTGTACTTGAACAACAAATACTAAAATTAGATAAATATTATAAGGAAACGAAATTTAATTTTTAATGAGCCTAAGTATTTTAAACAGAACTTCACAATTATGTCAATATATGGCGCTAATGCTGAAAGTTAAATATTATATATTATGGATACCACGAGTACACTCCATAACCGCGAGGGCGGTCTCAGTCCGGGGCGAACCGCTAGTTATCATAAGAAATGCCTTTCCGGCTTCCGTTACGGTACGATGCCGAGTAGTGGCGTAAAAAAAATTGCTAGCAGGGCTGATTGCAGATTTGCATCCAAGCGCTAGCTAGTTACAAAGAAATTAAATATAATCTCTCTCTTTTCCAGTTCTCCTCATGTCCTGGTTCGGAGTGGAGCAAGTAAAAGCGAACTCGTGCATCCGGACTGGTAATACGATGTGTTTAGTCTGTGACCGACTGTCAGACGTTTGACGTTAGCTGTCAAAGTGTTTAGAAGTGTTGTGCGGCGCTCGCTCGCATCGACATCGATAAAAATTGAAAAACCTATTTTTTATTTTAATCTGGCATCTAATCTGTTTATTTTTGTTTTTTAAATTGAAGTAGTGAGGTATTTTTCCTTTATCGATGTCGATGGAACAGCGTCAGTTTGTTTTTGTGTTGAGGTTTTTTAGGAATGTGTGTCTAAATGTGTTTTTTATTTTTATTTTGAAGGAATGTGCAAATTGCATGTGACCTTTTTCTTCCAAATTTCCAGACACTGAGAGCAAAACACGAAATGTTTCTAAACTGTTTTGTACATTATAATTTGTAACACATATTTCCTGTGAATAACTGAATTTTTTACAGTTCTTTTTAGATACAAGTATTAATTTCGTGACAGAAGAATGTTAAGAAAATGTGTGAAAATCTAATTTATACATTAATTTTCTACATAATTATTAGAAACCACTAATGTATGTGTGTGTTTTAATAAATCTTTCTTCTAAATCTTATTCACTAATGATATTCTAAATTATTTTCTATATTATTTATTTTCAAAGCTAAATCTCTACCCAGTCTACGGTTTAATACATAACTCAGTTATTTACAGGATATTTGGATGTTAAATTGAAAAAAATACCGTTCCATAATAACTCTCTTCCGTTGATATATTTTGTAGTGGTGTTTCTCTGTATTTTTTTTTCTTTTTTACTAATTAAAGCATGGATTTTCAGCGTTATGGGCTCTAAGTCTCAGTCCGCTAGTTCAGGCGGAATGCCAAAGTAAGTATTCACTCTATAATATAACGTTAATTTAAAGCCTGGGCTAAAAAAAGCATTTTAAGCAACACTTTTTTAAGCTATTCATCAAAATCATATTGAAAAATAGGCTTCGCTAGTTACATTTTATGTTTATAAAAGTAAATGAAAATTATAAAGGGTATTTTATGCATTCAATGATTTATTACGTACCTACCGTAGACTGGGTCTTTCATCAAATAGGACTGACTATTGTTCAGACAATATTTTTTTTAAATCTGTGTCCTCTTCTGATGATATTAATTTTACTCCCCACTATTAGCTACTTAATACTTTTGTAACTATTTATATAACATTGTATCCACTGACATCATATTATCTTCCTAATTAGCTCATAGATTATGTAAATAATATGTAGTAATGTATTTCAGGAATGCTTTGCATGTTCAATAGATATTATCTAGATCTAAGTGCATAATTAATTATTTGTTTTACGGCTTAACTTTACTTTTTAATAATCTAGTGCTAAAAATAAATTGCAAAGTTTTGGCAGTTCTTGTATGGAAAATCTGTCAAATTTTTATTTTTTATTTTTAGTCACATTACGTACGATTAAAAATTTAAAAACCTAACTTAGTATGACAATTTTTTTTAGTCAATATGTCCAAAATATACTTTTAAATACTAAAAAATATATTTCCATCTCATCAAAAATTAGTCGTAGTTCTCAATAGTTGATAGTAATAAAAAGTGAAGAGATTTAGAGTGTAGAGCTAATTTAACCATATTGTGACTTGTAGTTCGGTACAACGGCAGCCATTTGCCTCTTCTATAATCTTGTTCGGCAACGGTAGGTACCTATAGCACGGTATTTTTGATAGTGATGGACGATATGAGTCCATTAACTCGAGTCGCTAGGCTTGGGAGAATAATACCGTACCGTGCCGTTACCGTGCAATATTATAAAATATACCACATTTATCAAAAGTATACTTACTGAGACTAATTCTTTGAAACTATAAGAATATACGAGAGAGAGGGAAACTCAGGGTAGGGTGTCACCGAAATGAGAATACATACGGTTAAAACCATGAATGTTACCTCAGAATATACTTCACATAAGTTTATGGTTAGTACTCAATTATAACTGTGATTATGAAGTAGTAATAATATACTTATTCTTACTTAATTTTAGAGAATTACAAAGTAACATCGTGCTAAGGGTACAGAAGCTTTCGCTATAACCGCGTTATGACCAAAATTGGATGGCATCGTCAAGCAGAATTGCGGTGTTAATTGTCAATTTACTTTGCCGCCGCTCGCCGGGATTAGGTTAAGCCGTTGACTTTGATTAAATGATTAGGGCAGACGTCAATTTTCCACAAACTGTACCGATTATCGGTAAAATGCGACTAAATAATGGGAAAAATATCTGAAATCTGGACATTTGACTATAGCTTGCGTGGATTTACTTAGGTTTTTAAACATCATATAGTCACTTTGATTTTCCTCTATTGAAGGTATCCTTTGATGCGTCTACGTCTGCACCAAAACGTCATAATCGGCGAAATAATATATGAGATAGGTTAGATAAAGGCCGTGAAAAGTTAAAACGTACGTGGTACGTAAAAAGAAAAAGACAGACAGATAAAAGTAAAAAATGGGTATCAAAAAACCTTAACACATGCGGGCGAAGTCGCGGGCATCATCTAGTATGTATTAAATAGTAATTTGCACGTCGGTCGGTAATAGGCTTAGCGCTAATACCTTGGGAGGTACGCCAGCCCGCGATACATCGCTAAGCCAATTATCGGATGCATATTAAATGCGACCTAATAATATAATAAGCGGTAGTTCGATTTAGCGCGATAAAATACCTACTTCCATTCTTTAATGATTATATCAACCACCACTACAGCCTGTTAACGTCACACTGCTGGGCACAGGCCTCCACTCTCATAGGGGAGAGTGAATTAGAGCTTAGAACTACCACGCTGCTCCAATGCGGGTTGGCGGGCTTTAACGACTAGATATTTTCATGTTAGTGATGATAAGCTTAACGTGCTCTCCGAGGCACGGGGTGATGTTTCACCCCGTGCCCTCGGAGAGCACGCCAACTTCAACTTCCTAACTCCGGGCTAGTATACTGAGAATTTCTAGTTGGTAAAACCCAATTCTTAATTATGGCCCGATCTGGGACTCAACCCGGGACCTCGTCGGCCGCAGTCAAACATGCTAAGTGCTAACCACTAGGTAGACCAACGAGGCAGTCCGCTAGGACTCAATTTTCACCAACATCATACATGGCTTTAACCCAATACCGGCTAACTACTGAGCACCAGTCTCCTCTCAGATTGAAGGTTTGGTCATAGTCCATCACTGCTAACTGCGGATTAGAAGTGTTCACATATCATTATGAAAAACTCTAGGGCATGCAGTATGCTAACATGCGAAGGTTGCTGAGAAAAACGCTTATGTATCATAGTTATAATATATTAAGTGGTTTCCATGATTCAGGGAATCCTAGTGTGGAAACCACTGCCCTAATAGTTCTTACCGAAAATATTGTAATGTTTTTCAAAAATAAATAAATGAAAAAAATTATATCTAGCGAATATACTTTAGTTTTTGCACAGAATAGGTAATAGTACAAGTTTTTATACCTAGCGTGTCACATACCTACCTACCGTGCGGTTGTCTAGGTCACCCACTCGGCCCTATGTCGCAACATAATGACCTGCGTTCTGGGAAAATAGTTAGTATTCTAGAAATTATAGCGCTTGTGCATTAATATGCGACCCCGATTTGCATTTTTTACATAAATTAGCTCCATTTCATATTTTAAGTTCTATCAAATTTTTATAATAATAGTGCCCGCGCTTTCGTGTGTGTCATGTGTGCATTTAGGTTAAATACCAAAACTCTTCTTCATGGGACATTATAATAATGAAAGGGACTATAGTCCCACAGACTTATTTATAGAATATATGAAAAATAAAATAAAAACATAAACAAAAAAGGCATAAAAATGAGTTCCAATTTTGGCAACTACGCCAGATAACTTTGTGGAACTGTACAGACTACAGTATATTTAAAGCCTGTCATTTTAAGTAGTTTATGTAAAACAGATTTAGCCACTGGGGCTGATTCTGTAGTGCACAATCTCTAAACTAAAATAACAGCTTTAAAAATATTGCTAACCCTTTCTTAATACTCCCTGCGAAAAGGGACAGAACTAGATTTAAAGTTGTCATTTTAGTGTAGTTTAGAGACTGTTATACATAATTAGCCACACTATGTCACCCTCCATGTCTTTATCTATAGCTAATAGCTATGCAAACAAATAAGTCGATTCGTTGACCAAGCAACAAAAAACACACTTTCGCATTCATAATATTAACTAGCAGTATTTTATTTTTATAGTAGGTAGTAATGCCCGGCATGCGTTGCAGCTTTTCTGTACTTTTTGAGATCAAATATACATGTTATACCAATATATCACATGCACCTATACCTTCATAGCTTGCATGCAAAATGTTAATACACAGAGTTTTAAATAACAGAAATATCTTTTACTGATTTTTGCTCATCTGATGGTAAGTGACCACTGGCTTCTTTTGCACCTATGCATGATATGCATGTGAGTTGTTACTAACTGTCACTTCTTCGTTAATCTAATTACTATACAGAAGTAAGTAAAATGTTTTTTTTAATTTGTAAGAAAGCGTTGTTAACTTGGTAAAGAGTTAAAATCGATAAATAAAATTGGTACAAATACCGGTGATTATAACGATAAATATACTAGTAATAATATCGATAATACCTGTTATTATATCGACAATTATATCGATAAATATACCAGTAACTTTCAAGAACCTACTTAAAACGTATCTCTATTAGGGTTGTAACGGAACCTCACCTCCGCCTCCGTAAGTGCGGAACTTCCACAAAAAATCGTATCTCCGCTTTCGCATCCACCTCCGCAGTGTTTTTGCGGAGATGTAACGGAGGTTTTTTACGTCGACTTACAATGCAAGAGGTACAAATCAAAGCAGGTGACATCAGACAGGACAGTTGCTGTCCTCAGAAGAATCCTCAAAAAAAAGTCAAATGTAGGATTCATGGCATCCTAAAGCACAGAAAATGGACGAATATGATCGGAGAAATCCACCTCCGCCTCCGCATCCGTTAACCTCCGCATCCGCGGTGGTACAACAACATTTAAAGATTTAAAAGGATAAAATAAAGGGTGACGCTATGTGGCGTAGTGAAAAAACAAAATGGCGGATTTATCCAAGTAAAATCTATACCTACTTAAGTATTAGGGAATTGGATTGGACGCTTCTTCTGTTCGTGGTACTTTTTAGTTGGGTTAGAAAAATGAGCTTGGTGTGGACTCTTCTCAGACCAGGGCGCGTTTGGCACCCGCGTAGCTTTAGTTTTAAGATACCGTACCTAATATTGATTATACCCATCATGTTTTATAGGTTACTAGCTAATGCTCGCGATTTCGTCCGCGTGGCGCGGGAACTCTTTAATTTTCTGGAATGAAAAGTAGCCTTTGTGTTGTTGTAAACTATAATCTATCTCTGTGCCAAATTTCATCCACATCCGTTCAGCCATTTTAGCGTGATTGAGTAACAAACATCCATCCATCCAAACTTTCGCATTTATAATAGTTGCATAGTTTGGACGTGAATAAGAGTACAGTGTACCTAATTTGAATAAATAAAAGAAGAAGAATTTAATTTGATTTGTACCTTATATCGTCGATGACAAGACTGGTGATCCTGTCCGCAGCCCGCACGATATACTGCTACGAGTGTGACAGCTGGACGGACGCGCGCTGCAAGGACCCCTTCAACTACACCGCGCTGCCGCGAGACCAGCCGCCGCTGCAGACCTGCAACGGCTGCTGCGTCAAGATGGTGCGCTACTCAAAGAGTCGTAAGTATCATCATCATCATCATGCATACGAGGGACTATGAGGGACGAATGGCCTGGTTGCGACAACGCATATCGGTCGATTGCGATTGCTAAGCAACGTTGACCCAAGTCGGTAACTGGACGGGTTACCGGATTTGAAGGTTCAAATTTGGCATTTTCAATTACTCCGTGCCTTGGAGAGCACGTTAAGCCATCGATCCCGGTTATAACTAACATCTGATAATAATCGTTAAAAACCTTAGAGTTTAATACTCTTAGTCGAGTCGTATGCGGAAGGACGTGGGAAGTGGGAACACACCGCATTATTATCCCGAGAAAACTTTTACCATTATGTGATTAATGGAAAGGTGTCCTGACCCCCAGTAATGAGGAATATGCACGCAAAGAGAGAGATCATCATGTGAATATACCACTGCTGGACATATGTCTGCTGTCTTTCAATTTCTTTATTAGTTACAAATTCCATATTTACATTATTTCTTAATTAACATAATACATATAAATAATAAAAATGAATTGCTGTTCGTTAGTCTCGCTAAAACACAAAAACAGCTTGAACGATTTTGATGAATTTTTTTGTGTATGAGTGGGTCCCGGGATGGTGCAATTGTTAATTTATGTTCACATTTGCACCATCCCGGGAAACCAACCAACCAAACAAACAACAACCCAGGGCAACCCGGTGAAGTCGTAGCAATCGGGTTCAGGCCAGGACAACGTCTGCCGGCTAGTCATTAACAAACAAGGCATTCTATGCCTATTTTTTTATAATCATATGGTTTTCTTGCTGTGCATGTATGAGCAATAAAGATATCAAATAATAAATATATAAATTCTCGTTTCCAGCGTACGAGGTAGTCCGACGAACTTGCACCTCCCAACTGCAAATAAACCTGTTCATGGTCGACCACGTGTGCATGATGGAAAGTACAGGCACCGGTCACATGTGTTTCTGTGAGGAGGACATGTGCAACCGCGCATCGACTGTCGACATCACGCTGGCGATCACAACACTAGCGCTGCTCGCATGTGCATGCTGCAGGTGAAGTAGGACGCTAGTGACGGCTGGGCGTCGATCGGTTTTATCGATTAGTCGGTTTTGTCAACCGGTTATCGTTAAACGGTATTTTTGGTAACGGTATATTATCGGTATCGAATGGTCTAATATAGGCAATCGGCTATCGTTGAATGATATTCTTGGTTGATAATTTATATTGATTGGAAAGGTGAAGGTTTAGTTAGCGAATGATGTTGATAGAATTGAAATAGAAATAATAATATAGATACTAAATATCTGGGGAATAAGATCGTGTTTGTAGAATGAATTTTGGATAAGAAGTTGAAGTGAAGAAGTAGCTTGTCAGTAAGATATAATAATATTGGTGCCATGATTGTTATCTATGATATTCGAGTCGAATCTTATTCGTAACTGTATAGTGGAACCTCTAAATTTACAGGTTGTATACAACAACTGCCTATTTTAATGTTACATAATATAACATTCTTGAGTAAGAAACGACTTACATATCAAATAACATTAGGGTCCAATATTTATGAACGTATAACGTTATCAAACGATATTAGTAACGAAGTATTCTGGAACGGTAACGATATCATAAAATTATACTAATCGTTCAAAGATAGTTGTTTATTTCAGTCATTCAATAGTATACAAATTAACAATCAATTTCATCCTCTCGATTGTACGGAATAATCCATTGTTCAAAAATGCCAACCTATTATCATGGACCTAGCCAATTATGTTGTAAAACTTGGTTACTAACGTTACGCGAGCATGGTTAGTGACGGGCAAGAATCAAAATATCGATATCGATATGACCGATCGACAAACTCACCGCAGCCCTAGTATTAATTAAATTTTCGTCCAATCGTAGTTTGTAGACATAGTTTTCGAAGGTGCTTAGTTTTCACAGAGCATTTTGAAATAATATAATTTAAAAAAATAGACAAAAAAAATTACTCTTACTAACATTATTTTTCATTCACATTCCATTTTCTGAAATTGTTTTTTGTATGAAAACCTGATTTAGAAAACTATTTCATCGCTTATCATAACGAAATGAAAAAAAAATTAAACTGTATGACAAATAGGCTTATATTTTGCCAGTAGGTATGATACAATCGCGTTTTTAAAAATAAGGATACCTTCCCACCAAGCTTTATTCAAATGGCTACTAATAAAGCTAGGCGCGCATGACCAATTTTATGAAAAAACAGTAAAAAGTTTAGGTTTATTAGAAAATATGCGTAAAAAATGTTTAAGTATCGATTTTATTACGTGATTTTTAATTGTATAACTTAGGGTCCTTTTTAAATCTATCAAATGAAAAAAAAACAATTATCTAGTGTGAAAACTAAACGCTTATAAATTTGTTTTATGACAAAGACGTTTTCGCTAAACTAAATTAAATTTAAGGAATCGACGATAAATTAGTAAGTTATAAATAGATAGTTAGCTCTCCAATATTCAAATGATGATTATTTACTAGCGTGTAAATAATGCTCGGTTTATATAGTGATGGGACTGAATATCGATATTGATAATATTGGCCTCGATGAACTCCCTATGACATTGAAATCGTATCTCACACATTGACTTACGTCAATTTGACTTTTCTTCACAATTCATATGACCTGTCAAGTTTGACGTTACTAGTGTGTTATGATTTGAAAGTCACAGCGAATAAGGATCCAGCCACCCTAGAACCAAACTTGTCATAAACTCGATTGAGATAATCGTAATTGTTTCTCTTGGCTGGTTTTTTAATATTAAAATAGTCCCTCAAACTTATCTGACACGACGACGGCGTCACTCTATATGAAAAATAAAATTAAAAAAAACTTCAAGCATAAAAATTAGTTCCAATTTAAACAAATTTAATCAGAAAGTCAGATAAATTTGACGGACTGTATTCGTATTTGATAAAAGATAACCCTTGATAAAGAGAAAATATTTGTCCCATTAAATATACAAAAATAACATAACGTATTTTAAAGGGTATATGTTACAACGTTGTAACGGTATAACGTACGTTATAATGTAGTCGGTTTAAATATCGTTTAATAATTAATTATTTGTCCCAAATTTCCCGCATATATAAGTGAAAGGGCATAATTAGTTTCGAAATCGAAAGAATCAGACACGAGAAAGGATTAAGATTTTCGCACTGATTTTTGGTGCTAGGAATGTAAGGTCACGTAATCTAGAGGAAGTTAGGCGCGGAGAAATCAGCACGCGGATTTTTCATGCGAAAATTCCTCTTTTATGCCGCTTCCGCAAAGATGCTACAGGAGTGACAGTGGTAGTAAGTATAGTACCACAAACTCATCTGGCCCTGTGCCCAAAATTGGAACTAATTTTTATGACTGCTTAGTTTTTGTTTTTATTTAATTTAAAATATTTATTAGCAACTTCATGGATATAGGAATGATGCTAATATACAACAATTAATTAAGATATTTATGTGCTCAGAAGTGCGGAAAAATACTCATGGACAGCGTCATATGCGTACAAATATGGCATTTTATTTGACGGAATTCCGCACGCAATTTTCCGCTCGCAACTTCCTTTAGTTTTGTCCTCGACCTAAGTCCACCCTCGCCGATGCTTCTAACTAATTGGTCCAATTTGTAGACCAAAGTGAATTTGCTCATAGATGCACATAAAGAATAGATGTGGAGCACATATTAGGTAGACAAATGAATTAATAAAAAGAGACAGAACTAGCGTGTACTGCCGCATACCGTAGTCGGGTGTAAGTATAAAATAGACGATTAAAAAAACTGATAGGGTTACCACGGCTCGGATTTTTATGGTATTGGAATTTTCACTGCCAAAAAAATTTATAACGTCAAATTTGACAGCTAAACCTGTCTAAACGAATTAAAATGTAAGCAGTTTCGCTTGTAGAAAATCCGAAATAGATTTACACGTTGGATTCTTAGAGCACTGAAGAGATCTGTCATCTTTTCTCTACTCGCCCTCACAACGGGGAGTGTTTAGCCCCCGATTGTGTAAGGAAATCGTAATCGTAATCGTTTGTCAAATAATCGTAATCGTAATGGTTATAGATGTCTGCACGTCAAGAAGCATGAATAAACTCCTTAAACAGTTCGAGTAATACGTCTAAAACTGTCAAATTATTACGATTGCTCACACAATTGGGCCTCTGATTATGCTATCCGAACCCGATACCTTGCCTGATATCTATGATCACACCTTAGTCATTGTCTCAACTTAACCCATGGAGGTCTACAGTTAGACAAAGGTGTATTGTCCATAGAACACGATCTTGTGCCGCTTACGTCCAGCGGTTCCCAGCAACTCTCTTGAGATCATCCGTCCACCTTTTAAATTCTACAAAAATCTATGGTTGTTCACTTACCACTAGGTGATGTTTCTCGTTTTTAATATATAAAAGCACCCTTTGCAAGGTTTGACGTTATAAATTGGCGCTATTAGGATTCCAATGGCATACAAAATATAGCCCCGGAGTCGTTTTAAAAGTGATATCGTAGAAATTATGAATTTCTGTAAAATAAGAATTCGTGTGGTTCATGTGGACAGGACTGTCGAGTTTTCGTTGTGATATATAAAGTGTATAAGTTTCAATATGTGTTAGAAAACTGAATTTTTTGATACGTTGCTTTTTTTTTTATTAATATTACAGAAATTAGCTTATTAACACGTGTAATGACCCTGAGGAGAAGAATGAGAAAACAAAGAGCATTTTTTTATTAAATCGATACTTATTGAATTAAGGTATAGTGGTTAGCATGTTCGACTGCGGCTGACGAGGTTCCGGGCTCGAATCCAGGGTCGGGCCATCAGTAAGTATTAAGTTTTTTTGACAAGAAATTCTCAGTACTAGTCCGAAGTTGGCGGTGTTTCACCCCCGTGCCTCAGAAGGCACATAAAGCCATCGGTTCTGCACCTGATCTCTCTCCAGTCGTGTCGGATTTTCCGTCCCATCGGGCTATGAGAGTAAAGGAACAGAGAGTGGACTGGAGATTGCCCGCCGTGGCTGAAATTCGGTCGGGAGGACATTATTATACCTTATCGTCAAATCCCAGAAGAAATATCCAGTTTTCTAACACAGTCAATTGAGTGAGATGCAGAATATTTATTTATTAAATAAAATATTAATTTCGCTGCATTTCTGTACCTAAGAAAGTACAAAATATATAATGATAATGATAAAATAATACGCAAAAAATTATTTTACGATAAGAAATAACGATTCCTAGATGCAATAATAATACCAGCATGTTTTTATAATATTTTAAAAATATATATAAAAAGTGTGGTTACCGAGGTATAGGATTAGATAATATTAAATTGCTAGATTTTAGTCCGGCTACTCATAATCTAGGGCTGCCAAAAAGCTTTAGATCATTTAAAGCAAATTATATTATTTTGGATCCGCACACGCTTCATATAAACTAAATAATATATAATTTACAAAAATATTACAAATTACCTATTTGAGTCAAAACAATTAAAAATATTAATGTTTTGTACATTCATGGTTTCTGTATTGATAGTAGATAATATAGCAATTTCGATAAGCAATAAAAACAATACCAATTCTTTTTCTAAAAGCTGGCAGCCCTATCATACCTCATAATTATAGAGTTGGTATTACAACATTAATTTAGGAACATAAACACCAAATAAATTTACTTAATCGTTAATATTATAATATTGTAGATAAAAATAATTGTTAAGTTTCTTTTCTGTTTTTATATTATGAGATTTATTGTAAAAAAATACGAATAGGGCTTATTATTATTAAAAAAACTTGCTCCTTCGTAAATTATAGACTAAGCTATTTTTTGGTCGATGAAAAATATTACTTAAATTAAAATAAAGAAAAATAAGTTGACGTGAACGCGTACTTTAAAAAAATTATCGTCATTTTTATCGACTACTTGAACGCCCTTCGCTTTGTAATAAACAGAAATCCGGCGCTATTTACGCAAAAACGTTTTTCATCACTCATTTTATTTAGTACTTACAAACTTTATCTAGATATAGTGTTGTGTATATAATAATATATCGACGAACGTTATAATTATATTATAATCGTTAAATCTTCCTAAACGAACAATAGGATTAATGAACGTTATAAGCACGTTACCGAAATAAATAACGTTATTCATAACAGTTAAATATCGTTTACATTGCATGTTCAGTTTTATCTGAATGATTAAAAAGGTGATTTTGGCATGATCGCTGCACCGTACGTAGTTGGCCTTACACCCGGCACCTGCTGTTAAAGGACTGCTAATATCAAAAGTATCTACATAATATTTAAAAAATATATATAATTCTATCAGCAGATAAGATTATTCGCAAATGGTTTTTCCTTAAATTTTATTAACTTATGATAGTTAGCAGCCCTATAGAATGTAATATAATATGATTTCCATTTTTACATAGTTAACACTGTGAATTAAATTTTATTAAATAGCTATATGAAACTAAACTTGACTGCGAAAAATAATATAAGCATTTCGATTTAAGTAACATCAACTCAAATCCTCGTATTCGGAAAAAAATTCAAAGAATTTCACATTTTTCGCAGCTGAGTCAAAAACACACCAAACTTTATATTTGTTGTTAACAAATATTCCTGAATGAATAAAATCCCTCAACCAGGCATTAACAATATCTAAAATAAAATGAAAATTAAGAATGCTAGTGGTGTGTTTTTAAGTTTAATTTATAACGAAACTGTTTACCTATTACCTACTTAATTAATAACGTTTCCGCTTTAATTTTAACATACTGTAATAGTGTAAGAATGCTACTTATGTAATTACTAGCTATTACCCGCGGCTTCGCTCGCGTGGCTCAAGGGAACAATAAATGAGTTTTTGTTAGAAAACTGTATTTAAATTAAGAATGCAAGAGGATGCCACGGAGAAGAATACTGAGACGTTCAGTATCGACGTATTTCATCGAAAGGTCTTGCCTTTCGATGAAATACGTCTTGCTAGGTTT
Source organism: Erebia aethiops (assembly GCA_923060345.2). NCBI lineage: Eukaryota > Metazoa > Arthropoda > Insecta > Lepidoptera > Nymphalidae > Erebia > Erebia aethiops. The sequence continues at coordinate 589,010 of OV281087.1, read as the reverse complement.
TTCATGCACGAAAAATGAAAAATATTCGAAAAAATATTCACGATAGCTATTACCCGCGGCATCGCTCGCGTGGCTCAAGGGTCCAATAAATGAGTTTTTGTTAGAAAACTGTATTTAAATTAAGTATGCAAGAGACACTACTGGAACAATTACATTACGCCGCAAAGGAGAAGGGAGGAGTATATTTAGTCAGTGGACAGTTATGGACACAGGGCAGAGCATTATTTTAACACGCTACTGTAAACAACATGCTATCCTGTGGGATCTATTAGATTTTCCGGGACATAAAGTAGCCTATGTTACTTTCCAAGATCTAGACTATACCTACTATCAGACTGTGTGAAAGTCTCCGGGAAACTGTTTGTTTTCCCGAAGTAAATAGTAGCCTATGTCACTCTCCAGGTCCTCAAATATACCCATGCGAAAATCACGTCGATCCGTTGCGCTATTGCCGCCTTATTGAAGAACAAACGTGAGAAAAATAGCATACTATCCCACAGGAACTTTTTTTTTATTTTTTTATTGTGAGATAGGCTTGCGCTTGACGACAATCATGCTTAGTGCAAAGCAATGATGAAGTCTAGGTTGGAACGCGCTTGCCTAGAAGATGCCTATTCACTCTTGCCTTGAAGGTACCTAAGATATACGTATATAACTGTTTGTTTTTCCGGGATAAAAAGTGGCCTATGTCACTTTCCAGGTCTTCAAATATACCCATGCAAAAAATGACGTCGATCCGTTGCGCCGTTGCCGCCTAATTGAAGAACAAATGCGAGAAAGACAGCATACTATCCCACAGGAGCTGTTAGTTTTTCCGGGATAAAAAGTAGCCGATGTCACTCTACAGTTCCTCAATCATACCCATGTAAATAATCACGTCGATCCGGTGTGCCGTTGCCGCCTAATTGATGAACAAATGCGAGAATAAGAGCATACTATCCCACAGGAGCTGTTAGTTTTTCCGGGATAAAAAGTAGCCTATGTCACTCCACTTCCTCAATTATACCCATGTAAAAAATCACTTCTATCCGGTGTGCCGTTGCCGCCTAATTGAAGAAAAATGCGAGAAAAAGAGCATCCTATTCCACAGGAACTGTTTGTTTTTCCGGGATAAAAAGTAGCCTATGTCACTCTCCAGTTCTTCAATTATACCCATGTAAAAAATCACTTCTATCCGGAGTGCCGTTGCCGCCTAATTGAAGAAAAATGCGAGAAAAAGAGCATCCTATTCCACAGGAGCTGTTAGTTTTTCCGGGATAAAAAGTAGCCAGTTTCACTCTCGAGTTCCTCAATTATACCCATGTAAAAAATCACGTCGATCCGGTGTGCCGTTGCCGCCTAATTGATGAACAAATGCGAGAATAAGAGCATACTATCCCACAGGAGCTGTTAGTTTTTCCGGGATAAAAAGTAGCCTATGTCACTCCACTTCCTCAATTATACCCATGTAAAAAATCACTTCTATCCGGTGTGCCGTTGCCGCCTAATTGAAGAAAAATGCGAGAAAAAGAGCATCCTATTCCACAGGAGCTGTTTGTTTTTCCGGGATAAAAAGTAGCCTATGTCACTCTCCAGTTCTTCAATTATACCCATGTAAAAAATCACTTCTATCCGGAGTGCCGTTGCCGCCTAATTGAAGAAAAATGCGAGAAAAAGAGCATCCTATTCCACAGGAACTGTTTGTTTTTCCGGGATAAAAAGTAGCCTATGTCACTCTCCAGGTCCTCAAATATACCCATGCAAAAAATCACGTCGATCCGTTGCGCCCTTGAAGCGTGATTGAAGGACAAACCAACAAACCAACAAACCAACAAACAAACTGACTTTCGCATTTATAATATAAGTATGGATGTCAGTCTCCAGTTCCTCAATTATACCCATGTAAAAAATCACGTCGATCCGGTGTGCCGTTGCCGCCTAATTGATGAACAAATGCGAGAAAAAGAGCATACTATCCCACAGGAGCTGTTAGTTTTTCCGGGATAAAAAGTAGCCAGTTTCACTCTCGAGTTCCTCAATTATACCCATGTAAAAAATCACGTCGATCCGGTGTGCCGTTGCCGCCTAATTGATGAACAAATGCGAGAATAAGAGCATACTATCCCACAGGAGCTGTTAGTTTTTCCGGGATAAAAAGTAGCCTATGTCACTCCACTTCCTCAATTATACCCATGTAAAAAATCACTTCTATCCGGTGTGCCGTTGCCGCCTAATTGAAGAAAAATGCGAGAAAAAGAGCATCCTATTCCACAGGAACTGTTTGTTTTTCCGGGATAAAAAGTAGCCTATGTCACTCTCCAGTTCTTCAATTATACCCATGTAAAAAATCACTTCTATCCGGAGTGCCGTTGCCGCCTAATTGAAGAAAAATGCGAGAAAAAGAGCATCCTATTCCACAGGAACTGTTTGTTTTTCCGGGATAAAAAGTAGCCTATGTCACTCTCCAGGTCCTCAAATATACCCATGCAAAAAATCACGTCGATCCGTTGCGCCGTTGAAGCGTGATTGAAGGACAAACCAACAAACCAACAAACCAACAAACCAACAAACCAACAAACCAACAAACAAACTGACTTTCGCATTTATAATATTAGTATGGATTATTGAAATATATTTTGTCATAATTTTTCATTCTTGATTTGCTGTGCGGTGTACTATGACTACTAACCCACCATGTTTCTTCGAATTAGTGCCTGTAAAGTTCAGTTAAAGCGAAACTGGAAAAGAATATGTACGCTTAAACCGAAAATATTATATCAGTGCTAGCTTGGGGTTTTTTAAACTAAACTGGCATTTACGTTAAACTTTTAACCAACTTATGACAAAATATATTTTTAAAATACGTTTTTCTCTAAATTAAACATTTCTCTCTCACGTTACGATTGCATATCACGCATAGAAAACCTTTAGCTGTTATGAAATTTATAGGTTATTTAGAAAGTTTCTTACATATCTTTGCATTAGGCGTATGCCTGTTAATGCTGTGAGGTGAATGACTTAAATTTAAGAATTTAGAAAACTTTAAGCATGTATCTATTTCGAATTATTATAATACATAACGATTCAATAACACTAACACAACATCCAATTTTATCAGGAATTATCGAGGGTTATTTAAATATTATTTTTGATATTTAATGATAATTAACGCAACTAGGGCCGACAACTCGTTTGTTATCCGATACTCAGCATACCGACGAATAATATTGTTTATCCCGGGTTCGTTAAAAGATTATCGTTATAAAATAACAAGTTACCGTTATTGAATTCGTTACTAACTTTGCACTTATTTCACTGTTAAAAGCTAAAAATAACCCGCTTTAAAATAACTAGTTACCACCAGATGAGTCGACGTTGTCTTTACGCTAGAGTTTCAGAATTAGCGATATTTTTATTTGATGTTTCGACTAATAATACTTCAACTATTAATGCAAGTCTTCAAATTCTTAATTTTATTTACTTAGCATAAAATATCGTTGATTTCGAAGCTCATTTACCAAAACACACTGTGACCTGTCTGTTTATTTTTTCACATGTTATTCGATGGTTCCATAATTATTATGACAGTCCCAAATATTCTGAAAAACGTTAGTCAGTTACCTATAGTTCAATCCACGAGGCATAAAGTCGCGAATTGATTTCTTTATTAAATAAAAATCTTTATTAATTAACTATTATATAGGCACAGTTAATTTAGTTTATTATAGTTTTCATTGGTTGTTATATTTGGATTTGGAATATTTGGGCCCCTGCTTACAGTGAAATTAATTAAATTACCGATCGACAAACTTCATTAACCCTTAAGTTGACAAAAAATTTTCGAAGTATGGCGACCGGCATTAATTTATTTAATTTTATTGATATGATTCGATTATGTGTTGTAATTCGATGTTTTGAGATACAAATAAACAGAATGCTTATGTGCCTATTAAAATATATACTGTATTGTTTGTTTGGTGTTAATAAATGAAATAACTCTATAAATAAATGTTCAAAATGATTGTAGCATAAAAAATCAGATTCGACTGTGATTTTTTAATTAGAATGTTAATTTTCTTAGTAAATAGTAAAGCTATTTTTCTCCTAGGAAAATAAATATAACGAGTCACTTGTTACGTTATAATTTTATGTTTAGTTACGTTATTTTTGTCACGGTAATTTATTACCACTGTTATTTAATTTTAAGTTAAGTAGCAATTGTTTCGCTACTGACTCAAAATATGTTAATGTTAAACTGCACTATCCTTAGTAAAAATCGGACTTGAAATTTTTTTAATTGATGCAATAATTTTTTACCTTTAGGTAAATAGGTTGTACTTACAAAAAATGTAACTCTCGATAACGTTAAACTTCTTAAGTATCTGCGGATTTAAAACTATATGTCTTTATTCTGTCGAATTTCTTCCACATCTTTTTTTCAAGATATTTCTTGTGCTGTTTAAATTTTGACATGTTCAAAAAATTAATATTTTTCATACGGTCTATGTATTTAATTTTTAAAAAAGTGTGTGTGCACACAAGGCAGAAGTGTAACTTCAGAAAAGTAGCCTACGAGATAATGAGATAAATATAACTTGTTTTCTATCTCATAGGCTAAATCCTTTTTGGTGTCACTTTTTTGTTTCATTGAATCTTCAAATCACAACGATTGTAAATAAGTTTCACTTCAATAATTTATTGTATAATATTAATATGTAAGACTAAAGACACTTTTTCGCTAAGTGTTAACAATTCCATTTTGACCAGACGGAACGGTGCAGTGGTGATAAGTGTAGTTAGTCCCCCGATTAATAATAATTGATTTAGTTTGGTATGTAACAATTATTGTTTATTAATAATGTACCGACATAGTACATACAAAATTACAATATAAATGGCAGTTTGGATTTTACAAAAAAGCTAATTTTGCTGACAATAAAAAAACAGTGCAGTATTATACCTTGTTTTAATTTTTCCCTGTATCAAGTAGGTACTTACTGAAGGACATTGCGGGAACCCACCGCATTATTATCCCAAGAAAACCCCTGCCACTATATTATTACTAGTGAATGCCCGCAACTTCGTCTGCGTGGTTTGAGGTTTTTGGTTCCCGCAGGAACTCTTTAATTTTCCGGGATGAAAACTATGGAATAGCGCATAGGCGCTATTCCAGACTATAATCTATCTCTGTGCCAAATGTCAGCCAGGTCCGTGATTGAGCATACATCCATCCAAACTTTCGCATTTTTTACGTTTGACAGCTCGATTCATGTTCTATAGACTGCGTTACTGATTATTGAAATCACGAGGAGACGGAAGTCTTACAAGCAGCAGGTTGTGGGTTCGATCCCCAGCAAGGCCAATTTAGGAATTTTATAATTTCTGGACCAGGTGGGGCCGTGGGAGACATCGGCCGTGGTTAGTTACCACCCTACCGGCAAAGACGTGCCGCTAAGCGATTTAGCATTTTTGATTGCGTAACTTCTGCATCAATCATTGTTACATCAATTGTTTGATGCAGAAGAATTGTGATTTTTATTTTATTTTATTTATTTATTCTCATTCTTCCATTATCTTTACAGAGATTCTCTAATGCGATAATGAAGTTACAATATTCTACCTTTAAATTAAATTTTTTTACAAAGAAGAAAGAATTAAAATTAATTACAAAGTCGTAAAAACCGAGGATCTAGGATAGTCCTAGGATTTACCTATTAAAAAATAAGTTGTGCCTCTAAAATAGGAGAACAGTCTCGATTTGTTTTGTTCGAACTTGTGAGCAAAGACGTGATGTTTCATTCAAATCCTGAATTAATTAACCCCATTCTGTGATTACTTTTTAACCGACTTCAAAAAAAGGAGGAGGTTCTCAATTCGTCGGAATCATTTTTTTTTATGTATGTTCCCCGATTACTCGAAGACGCCTGGACCGATTTTGAAAATTCTTTTTTTGTTTGAAAGGGTATACTTCCAAAGTGGTCCCATATAAATTTGGTAAAGATCTGATGAAGATCTTCGAAGACAGATGTTTCCCGATTACTCGAAGACGCCTGGACCGATTTGGAAAATTCTTTTTTTTTTAAAAGGGTATACTTTCCAGGTGGTCCCATGGTCATTAGGTCTGATGATGGAATCTTGGGGAAATCAAAGGAACTTAAATTTTATAAGGACACGAACCCAGATAGTTATTAGGTACAGGTCTGTCTACCTTTCGAGAACCTACCTATTTTTCTCTTTTTTTTATATTTAAAAACTAAAAAGCAAACAATAAAATTATTTTTAAATAAAAAAAAACCGCCTTCAAAAACTAAAAAGCAAAAAATATTTGGATATATTTACATATTATTATTTCTACCCACTATGTTAAAGTCGGGCGGGCATATCAAGGATAAGCAAAGTTGACGCAAGGCTCGCCCGACTTCTACATAGTGGGTAGAAATAATAATATGTAAATATATCCAATTATTTTTTGAAGGCGGTTTTTTTTTTATTTTTGTAACATCAGAAGTGGGATTCGAACCCACGCCCACAGAAGTGGTGTATCTTTTAATTATAGCATGTGAACGAGAGAACGTTATCACTGCTCACTTCGAGGTATTAAACTGCAAGAGGTTGTCCTCGCTCCATCTTACGACTCTGAATGACAAACGTCGCGTAGATCTGTTTTCGTTGCATTCGTCGCATCGCTTCTGCCGCTAACCTAGGACAACGGGTTGCACTGTCTAGGTATAGACCTAGCCTAGATGTCTCAGGCGGGTGTCTGATAGAAAATAAAGTAGGTAAAGTCCGACAAACTTATCTGACCCGGTGACAGCGTCGCTAGTAGGTATTTAAGAAAAATAAAAAAAATTGTAGAATTTTAACCTTCTTAGATTGTGGATAGCCTGTGTATATAGTGAAATCTGAGTTTAAAAAGGCGGCAATGTTATAAAAAATTAAGTCGGATATCCCCGAATAAGGTACAAATATTTTTTTGGCTTTAGTTTGTAGGTACATGTACTTACTTGATTCTGTTGTACATAATCTCAAAAAATGGCAACAATAAATATATTGCTAACCCTTTCATAACACTCCCTGCGGAAAGGGAGAGAACTAGATTTAGGTTAGGTATAGGTAGAGGCTTGCCGAACCGTTGTTAGTCTTGACTTCTAATAAGCGACACGTGCCAGAGTACGTGAATTATAATTTAGAGCTGTCATTTTAGTTTAAAGATTGTGTCATACAGCCACACGACTATCTAAAAATGAAAATAGCTATTTATGCAACTGCATCGTAATGAGGGTCATTTTAATTCGAGTGCTGTTTTTTGATACGAGGCTTGCCGAGTATCAAAATAGGATAGTACGAGAATTAAAATGACTAATTACGTACAGTTGCATACAAGATTTTATCTACGACAAGGACGTCTTTATAATTTTTTACTTTGTAAATTAATAAAAAAGTCAAATCAATTGACTGGTTGGGAAAGTGCCAGAACCCAGAGCCGCTAAGCTATAGGTATCCTATTTATGAAGATAACCATATCGATACAGCTACGACTCATAACGATACAGCTCCCATACAACGAACTGTATCGTTATGAGAAGCAAACACGAAAGAGGGTTCAATTCGATATAGTTGTCAAATTCGAAATTGGAACTTTTCGATGCTGGAGTAGATAAATAATATAATATACTTTATCCTTTACCATGTAAAGGATTATTTATAGGACAAGGAAGCTTGGTAATGATTTTCTCTAATGGCCCTGATAGTTCCTTAGTTATGATGATTGTGAAATGGTGATAATGAAAAAAAAAAACCCGGCTGAGTTTGTTGTGGGCTCTTCTCAGACCAGGGCGCGTTTGGAACCCTCGTAGCTTTAGTTTAAGATGTCGTACTGTCGTTATCACCATTATATTGTTACTCGTCTATGTTATAAATAACCGAACGTCAATAAGTGTACCGATATATAATAAATAAATGACTATGACTATGACTATCAATACCTAAGTGTAGTATACCTACCTAAATTGAATAAACGTTCTTTGACTCTATACCTAACTATATGCTTTCACTAGGCAGTATATATGCTTAACTAGCTGATGCCCGCGACTTTATCCGTGTGGATTGAGGTTTTTTGGTTCCCGCTGGATCTCCTTAATTTTCCCGCATAAAAAGTAGCCTATGTACTAACCTAGACTATAATCTATATCTCTGTGCCAATTTTCATGCAGATTCGTTCAGCCGTTCTGGTGTGATTGAATAACAAACATCCATACATCCATCCATCCAAAACTTTCGCATTTAAAGTACCTATACTAATACTTTAAATGCGAAAGTTTTGGATGGATGGATGTATGGATGGATGGATGCTATTAGGTTAGGGTATTCAAGGGAAGGTGATAAAGTATTAAAAATAAAACAAAATAAATAATTAGTTACAGTTTATTACATCGATGTAAGTTATACAATGCTCCAGCTTTATACAAGCCAGCTGCCGGCGTTATATATAAATTGTATAATAATTATACATTACACACCAAGGGCTTCACTAGTAAAAATTCACACAGTATTATACAGTTGTTACTTCAGTCATGTTAAAACATGTATAAATAAGAGTGTAAATTTCAATTAGTAAGAATAAAATCTCAAAGTAATATTAACAAATCAATATAATAATATTTAGTCCAAAAAATAATTCAAACCGATAACATTATTTAAGAAAAAAATTATTAGTAAAAATTCATTTGGCCTCCTTATTAAAACAGAAATAAACTGTATTATTTTATAGTTCTAAGTTTTAATTCTTAAAATAGTACATTGTTTTATTTCTCAAAAAATCAGTTTTTTTCGATTACATTAATCATAATAAATCGATAATTTTGTATTCGTCATCTCCGAAAATTAAAAACAGAAATCATTTAAGTATATACCGAAACAATGAAAAATTATTTCAAATGGGATAATAATATATTTCATTTGAAATGTCAAGCTTATTCTGCAAAGTAGAGCCGTACTACTACTTAGGTAAAATACAGTTAATATAAATATTAAAAAGATACACATGTATTTCTAGTTATAATTAAACACTAAAATACACAATTATATATTTTTAAGCAAATATAATTAAAGCAAGTTTAATTATACCAATATATTACATATACAGTTTCTCTAGAACAAACTCTTAAGATATAAGTTTTTGTTTCTGAGAAAATGTCTAAATAATAGTATTTAACCTAACAAATAAGTTAGGAGTTAAAAAACTGCCATATTTTTTATTTAATTTAAGTAAAAAAAGCCCTTAAAATGAGGAATATTTGAAAAATCTTATAAATTATGTTATAATAATATATATTTTAGTTCTACATAATATTCAATATTCCACAAGATACTTACATAGAAAAAGAAATCATTTTTTTATGTTGCACTATTATTTCCGCGCTGATGGGTTAATAATTATTATTGTGTACATATATTATTTCAACGATGTCAAACATGCAATAATGTATAATCTAGGTTTCTACTGCATAGAATAATCTAATAAATTGGTGTTTCATTACCTTCAGTGGACGTTTCGCTCACGCGGCCATCGCTATTCTAAAACTATTTAAAAAAATAAGATACCTTTTTTTGGTAAATAAATATTTGTAAAAATAAACTGCGATTTTAAGGCACATGATTTTAATCTTAAAAATAAATGTAGGTACTTCATAACTTAAAAAAATATATATAGAAAAATTATATACTTATTCAATTATTATTATAAACAATTAAAATATAGCTGATACATAAATATAGGTAGATATCTGAAATTAGCAAATATTATAATTTGTTATAATTATAATAAAAAGGGCCCTAATTAAAAAAGCTAAATATTTTTCTTATATTTTAATCTATCGAGACAGCTGACGAGATTTCGGTCGTTGTCACTATGCTACAAAAAAAAATACAAAACATATTTTATCTGTACTAACGCAATAAAAAAACATGTATATTTTAACACTAACAACACAAAAAATTCAGATATTAATAAAAAGATCATAATTTTCTAAACATGCTATCATATATATATTTAGTAATTTTATAAGATTTCATATGCACTTTTTTTTTTGTCATAAACTCTAATTAAGAATTTTATTTATGTAATTAATTAATAAGCTGCTAGAATCTAAAGCTAAAATTTATACTAACGAACTATGTAATTAATTCAAACACGAAAAACTACACAAAAACACTTATATTTTTTTTGTAAATATAGACAACATTTTATATTATATTCCTTTAAGCTTTATGAAATCTTTGCAAGCTACATGATCAATTTTAGTCGATTAGTCGAAATAAAACTCATAGTTAGTCGATAAAATTCTGAGTTAATATAAATATAAAAATTGCACCAAACATCACTACAAACTAGCTATAAAAACAAAGAATTATTATAAATTTATATACATTATACATCTTGTTATACACTTACACAATAAGGCTTGTCTATGGCACTTTACACTTCGGACCTATGTTCTATTATACGGTATATAGAGAATATTAAAAAAAATTGTAATTAAATCATAATCACAATAAACAAACGTAGAAAAATATCCGAAAAATATAAACGTAAAATATACAATTGAAAGTGATTTTTGCTGATGTTTCAAAGATATCTTACTCGCATTTTTGCTTGTATATTTTATACTTAACTGTATAAAAAATGACTTCTTGTATTGATTTATGGCTTTTATATTTAAAAAAAACTGTATATATACTGTACTGGTTTATATTATATATTCGGTAATAAAATTTCAGTTTACTAATAATTGTTGTGCGATGAAAATGTAATGAAAATGTGTATTTCATTAGATTATGAGGTAGTGGTACATACTCGTACATAGACCCGATAGCTAGTTTTTTAATATTCTAATTTATAAAACTTTTATATTATATCCTTATAAACTTCGTAAAAGGCACTCTAACAATAATAATAATAAGTAATTATAAATTACGTTCACTTAGAAATTTCCAACTGTATTTTTTAACTGGGAAACTAATTTATTTCGCAGAGCGAAGTAATTCAAATTTGGGTTAGCTTTATAAAAAAACATTCACGTGTATCCAGGGTGAATTAACTTGGCTTCAATATTTCTTTCGTATTTGAATAAAAAATATTGACAAAAAAACATTTTTTTGTATGAAAAAAATAAACAATTGCAAACCTATATTTTTTTTAATAATGCAATTTAATTAACGAGAACCATGTTAAAGGAAAGCAATAAAGGGATCTACGTTGCGCGCTTGCATAAACGATACCTATTTACTCCTGCCTTGAGGTTCTTATTCAATTCAGTCATACGTCATTGGTTGTACGGAAACACGGACGTCAGAAGAGCGTATACCTTAGCATAATTTAACGTTTCATTTTATTATTTGGAATTTTCTAAGTGAACAGTATATTAAATTTTTTTTTAACTTTTGTCGGCACACGCGGCTTCGAGGCACAATGTTAAATAATATAGAAATATAATTTATGTTAAGCACCAAGTAGGTTTCTATAAAATCTCTCGTTATTTATTTTTTCAACTTTTATTATTTTTCAACCAAAGTCGTCTTAATTTTTTTTAATCAATAATTTTCAACTTTTTTAAAATGCTTTAAAATATTTTTTATTTTTGACGTTTTTAAATATAATATTCTCAAAAAAGGCATCTATAATAAGGTTCCTCAAGGGATTAGCACTTCGTGATTTGAATACCAAGACAAAATATACTCCAAACAATATTTTATGTATAAAAACACTTACCATAAAATGTTCAAAAGCTACGCCAAATTAGATTCATTACGACCAATCATTGTTAAACAGTTAAGAAGTAATTTAATTAACACGTCATCTATAACCATTCTGATTGGTCTGCTAAACATCTACGTGAAAACCGATATTAAAATCGGTGGTATTGAATTTTAAACTTTATAATCAAGGTCTTTTAAGTCCATTTTACTCTGACGCTATTGTGTAGACGCTCGAATTCTATAAACCGTGCTGTAATATCAAATCTCATCCTTGCTGTAACTTACCATTTGGGTATTATTAGGCACTTAATGTTACAATCCTAACATAAAGGTGTGTCCAGACCGTATAACATAACAAGCTATATAACAATGTTATATAACATGTTTCATGGTTTTTAATCATGTTTAGAAATGAGACTACAGTTAATTGTATGTCTACACTTTATAAATTAATTATTATTGCCAAAAAAAGGCCAGCTGCCGAGTTTCTTGCGGCTCTTCTCAGTATGAAAGTCATTCCGAAATAGTGGTAGATTCACTTAATTATTCAAAAGGACTTATGAAAGCTTACTTCAAAAACATTTGGATTCCAACATGGGTACATGTTTAACGTTACGTTAATATATTAGATTAATTTATACATATTGTTTCTAACTTTTGTTACATAAGCAGTTGTATAACGTGTTACATTAACTGGACGCACCCTAAGAGCACCTTCGATTATAACCTAAATCTACATTACATTATCAGATTTTAATGCTTATATGCAAAATCATAAATTAAAATGCAAGCAAAGACACACTCAGATCTAAGCGTTCTTTGGCTTTGGATAAACTTTATCATCATCGTAACTTCTACCCACATCACACTACTAAGTACGAATTTCTTCACAGAATGAGATGGGTTTGGCCAGAGTCCACAACGCTGGCTGGTATTGAAACACATTTGAAAATATATTTTTTAGAGAACTCTCAGGCATGCAGGTTTTCTCTGTTTTCCTTCACTATAACAGTGATAAATTGGTCTCGATATTAACTCATAATAAAGTATTTCCAAAGACAAAGTGCACTTAGATATCAACCTAACTTCAACCATTGGACAACTAATATGGTAGAAACGTATTGACGATACGTGTAAAATGAAATAAAATAGTAGTTTTTTAAGTAAGAAATTTCCTTCAATAATTTTTTTTAATTCAAATATTTTTTTCGTGTCTTGGAAGAAGTATAGTATGATCTGAGCAGAAATCAAACCCGAGACCTTCGATTTATAAGACCTTACCCCCTAGCACTCACTGTGCTAGCGTAAGGCAAACAATTTCTATTCAAAATACGTATCCTAATATGTTTCTACCAAATCTCTACTAGTATCTACTCAAAAACACAACAGCAACCAAAACATAACCTAAAAAGAAGTCTCAAACCTTTAGAAATTCCCAAACTTCTTAGTCACCGTAGAACTACTCTCCGATTTGTGTGAGCTGGTCACTACCGATTTTTTCTCAATAATTTCGGACTTAATCGATTGCTTCGAGAACTTTTTATCCATAGAATCGATTTCTTTCACTAATTCTGACGGTTTCTTAACCTTCGTCATACTAGAAGTCGTTTGATAATCTGACGTTTGGAAATCGGATGGGCGCATGAACGATCGACTTGTGTCCGAACTCATTTTCGACTCTAACGTATTGAACCGAGAGTCCAAAGTGCTGTAACGCGAATCGTTATCAAATTTCGACAATTCATCGATGCCTTCGAGTTTAATCGGTTCGTATTTTGTGTTTGTAGTTGTTAAATTAACCGGTGAAGAGCTATATATTGTGGTTTTGGTTATTTTTTGTGTGCCATTAGGTATTTCCTTCACTTCTGTCGTGGTTTCCTCAAAGAAGTTCGGTCCGCCGAAACTATGGACTTCTTTTCCATATGGGGACGAAATTCTATCGTATTCCGGGGTAACCGCTTTCACCATGTCCATGTTTTTGGAATAGTCCGTAAAATCGGATTTGGCAGTTTTGGAGTAGTCTGTAAAATCGGTAGTGGCAGTTTTGGAATAGTCTACAAAATCGGTCTGACTTTTGACATTTTGACTTTTAGCCGGAGTGGATGTGGCAAACGGGGATTTGGTTTCTTGTCTCGTCTCAGTTTTGAAGAATTCCGTTTTTGGGTACGACTGGTACGATTCGCTTTTGATAGTGAACTCAGACTGTTTAGTGCCTCCTGGGATTGCTTCTGAGGATTTTTGGTGCTCAGTAAAAGTCTGTCCAACGCCGTCGTATGGTTTTTTGAGTGTAGAATAAATTGGTTCAGGCGTGTCGAATTTAAGATCACGGGCGTTGAATTTAGGACTCATAGGTGGCACTTTTGGCGCATCGTAGCCATATTTCTGCTCTTTAAAGAACTGATTGGATGATTCAACATTACGTTGCTCGTCTGTTTTCGATGATTGCGTGTAGAATTCGTTGATCGGTCGCGGAGTGTCGTATAAGCGGGTTTCGTAACTGAAAAGTCATTGTATTTGCCATTACAGAGTTACGTTAACTTAAATATACCCGTAACCCAAAGAGTTACCATCACCGGATAGTGTATTTTTGGGTAAAATCTCGTCAAAGTATGGTTTATTAAAAAAAATGCTTTTTAAAAGTTAGTCTATAGTCATAGAATATAGAGAACATTTGTATAATTGGGTATTTGACAACAAGTCAAATCAGCAACTTATTTTCAAGCGTCAAAACGCGCGCTTAGTATGGGATGTTGTTTGAAAAACTGAACAGTGACGTCAAAATTCGACGCACTTTTTAATTCAATCGATAGTTTAAAATGGTCTCCGAACATGAAACTAACAGGGGGCGTGGATATTACGACTTTTGGGAGATCCTCTGTTTAATAATCACTAAAAAAGAATTTATTTGACTAGCTGTCAAATACCCAATTATTAAACGTAATCACGTATTGTATTTTGGCCAATAGAGAAATAGATAGCCAATCAGAAGTAATTGCGAAATCATAGATTCGCGATAGGACATTAAAATCTATTTTAGCGACGAGATTTTACTCAAAAAGTTACCCAAGCCATGCCATGCATTCCAATGTTACCACAATATGTTTTAATGATTATTATTAACAAATCTACTGACGGCCCGGATTGTCGTCTCGTAATAACGTAATACCTATAAACAATATAATATATGAAACACATTTTTGTGGATATTTATACAGTGATTTAACCTAAAATATGAGATTCTATATATAATTCCCTGTATTTGTAAGGTAATGTAATGTGAAATACATAACAAAATATTGAGGAAAATTAATTGGTTCTTCTTGTGCGTGTGCGTTTATTTAGATAAAGATGCGTGTGCGGGTGATTTTAGACCCTATAGAACTTTGCTTTCCGAACCGGTGGTAAAGTCAAAACTTGACGTAACATAAGAGACACGGATGTCCTACATGTAATAAATAATTTGAGTATTGGGTATAACCAATATAGGATTTTTTTTACCCCACACAAACCATTGATTGGTTTTAGCTCTACAAGTAATAAGCTCTTGTTTTGAGTGACACTTTCAAAATACTATATTGATAAAAATGAATTTGCAGGTGTGTACGTGTGCTTGGGTGATTTAAGACCCTATAACCAATGGATGATTTTTTACCCAACATAGACTTTTGATTGGTTTTAGATACTCTACAAGGAATAAAGCTCTTGCTTTGATGACATTTTCATCAAATATTTTAACTGAAGGTAGTAAGGAATAAGTAGGAAAAAATACGAAAATTTGCATCTACCCCCAATTTTCTACAGAAAACAATTTTTTGGACATCGACGGGGGAGTAATGATGGTGTTTTTGGAAGTTTTAGACAGTTTTTGCAACCAATTTCACACAACAATCCCCAAAATAAGCTGTGCTACCATCAGATGTGTAAAATAATCAGGAAAGTCCCATTTTAGTAAATTCGATGGAATAAAGGAGTTTTTGCTACCAATTTCACATTACAACCTCCAAAATGATGTGCTACCCCTGGTGCGTAAATAACCTTAAGGAAAAGCCTCATTTTAGGAAATTTTTGGACAGTTTTTGCTACCAATTTCACATTACAACCCCCAAAATGATGTGCTACCCCCGGGTGCGTATAAGAATCTTCCAAACGAACCCAGCAGCGTCACGGGCTAGCGTTGTCCTCGTGCTTTAGGAGCGATATCCGGCGCGGCGGCGGCGGCGGCGGCCTCTCGCGGCGGTACCAAATCCTCTCTCTCTCCCCCTCCTCGGTTACCAAGTAAGCGGTTCTCACTTCCGGCAGTTGTAAAGACTTGACGACAACCGTGTCCTCCATGCTAGTAGTCCTAGTGTTACCACCCGCATGCAGGTTAGGGAACAAAAATACGATTAGATGTTAGTGCGCTAGGCTGTTAGGGAGGCATGTAAATAGACAAGGTTATCTAGCTACTCGAGTATTGTCAGTGTATAATTATGTAGCTATACTGTGATATTCATATAAAATATACTGTAGCAAAATAAAACATAGTTTTAAAGTTGCAAATTGTAGATACAGCGGAAGGCTTGATTTTTATTGGTATTCCAATTGTTTTTCAAAAGGCTAAAAATTGAAGTTTAAAATGTGGCAGGTACCAATTAGGTGACAGTTATTTGTGAGTGAAAACTGTCACCTGTCTGTCATGGGTGTGCCAGAAAATTTAGTGTTGGTGAAATCGGGCACAAGATTCTCAGAACGCAATACAGTGAATACATTGAATTTCTATAGCATTATTTTTGTATATTTTATATCAATATTAATATAAAAATTGTTAAACAAAATACGTTTATATTAGACTTGTCTAAATACATGAAACTATATTAATAATATAAGTATTTTATCAAAAAATGCTAGAATATTAAATTGTCAGTTTTACATATAGGCACAGTTGACTTACTAATAATATTTAGATGGAATTTTCTATACTATACAGTCGGTAAATACAGCATACTTAAAAAGGGGTCTAAATATCGGGTGCAAAAATAAAGGGTGATGTAGACGGTAATAAGTAATCACAGATTTTTTTACGTGTATACGTTTAAATAAACACCTTTATAAAACTAAAACATATATAAATGCATATGTTTATATATATTTATTTCGTATATATCTTCTTCTTAGTTTTTTTTCGTAGCTTTTTTCGTATATATCGAAAATATCTGACTCTTTTGGAATGTAACGTCGAATTTGACACGACATTCATTTGACATACACGCACGCACACGTTTACACGCAAAATTTGTAATTGGAAGGGCATTCGCGATATATGTACAGAACGATGCTTTTTTGACAAAAAAAACGCGAGCGGCAAGCGACACAATTTTGACAGTTTTGACAAAACGGAAAAAAACACATGTTCGGAAGCCTCATCGAGTGCCACTGACCATTATCATATATCCTGGACAGTAAACAAATTTTTTTTGAACAAAATATTGAATTTGAAATTGTTTTACAGTCAAAAGTGAAACCAAAATAGGAACTGAATATCTATGGAATCACCTGTCCGTGTAAATTTTAGCTTTTCGACACAAAGCTAAAACTTAGAAAACTTTTTGAATTTATGGTCTTCTGTAAGATGCAATGATTGTTCGAGAGATTTAATCCATATCATTGACACAATCAATTAGTTCAATAAAATAGTGAAAGTCTAATTTTTGCATTTGTAGTTGGGTTCCCGGCTCAGGCTATTTTTAAAAAATTGCAAAGTTCAATTCAGATATTATTAAAAACACAAGAATGTTTCTTTGAGTGAAATTTGATATCTTCAATATTCAATGTACTTTTCCTGTATGTCCCATTCGCTTTTTCCACCCTGTTTAAGTGGCGCACTTGGATGAAAATGACGTACTTGGATGAAAGTGGCGAATTATTGCGATTCGATTCGACTAGGCTCGGCAAGCCTTTATAGCTATAGTTAGTCAGTCGTCTCTGAGCTGACGTGCGAGCGCAATTCTCATACAAACTGTCGAAGTCAAAGTGTATAACTACGCGCGAAAATATGCTATTGCGACGCGTCCTGCGGTCAACTTCAGATGTAACTATTTGAATGGCGCGAAATATACTAAGAGGCGTACTTTAAAGCTAAAACTGTCCAGTTGTTGCACTATCCCGCTCCTTTTAAATATTCATAATGGATGGGTTGCCTGGAGGAGATCACTTTTAGTGATAAGATCGCCCTTGCGCACTTTCTTTTCCGTACTTTTTAAGTTTACTTTATATGTTTATGTTTGTGTGGCAATACAGCATTTATCTATCTATCCAGCGCATATGTATAAAGGTCAGATTGGAAAGCGTTTCGTTCCACGACTTACTTATGTTTCATCGTTCTGTCATTCGAAGTTTTTTGTCTGGAAACGGAAATATTATGTCACAGATAATACAACTGCAAGTTTTTTTAGTACAGCATTGCGATTTTATATAGACGTATAGTTAGTGTTACTTAGGAGATCAGTAAACGAAGGTATGCGACCAAATGACTTGGAAGTCACCGCATTTTTACGTTTTTGAAGTGAAACTTCTTTAGCATCGTTGTGATTTAAAAATTCAACGAAACGAAAAAATGAAACGAAAAATCGACACCGAAAAGAGACAAACATATTTTTAAATAGGATAATAGGCCTGCGAGAAAAAGAGGAGACACAAGTTATATTTGTCTCATTCTCTCGTAGGCTACTTTTCTGAAGTTTCACTTCTGCCGTGTGTGAATTGCACACACACACTTTTTTTATCCAATATAAATTAAGTGCGCTGACTACCTGCGCGGACCAGTAGGGATAAGCGCTGGTAGATCGGCGCAGGCAACCTGCTTTCTACGTGAATACGCCCTAAAATGGTAGTGGGCTCACCTGTTACCTCTCATGATTACAGTCACTCGAGAGAAAAGGATAGAAGGCTAACTATTATCCTATTAATAGCAACTGGAAATAATAGTACTAATTCGAACTTTTAACCGCTTTCTGTGTGAGATCTACAGAGTGAACTTAGACTTAAGACATGGTTCAAACGAGACTGATTTATTGTCCATCTCGTTTTAACTCTAAGTAAAGTCTGAGCCAAGTCAAAGTACGCTCTATAGGTCTCAGCACCAGTGTATAATAATTTCATTTGGTCCATTTATATTCGTTTACTGAACTGTTAAATAAATATTCCAGAGCGTGATAGTTAATTTTGAAAATAGATACAACTCAATTCAAGACAACCATTTTTCTGGTCCGAACAGTTTTTCCAAATATTTCAAGCAAAGCTCATGCGCAATTTTTTAAATGTAATTTAGAATAATAATAGGCGAATTTCGTTGTACACAATCTCTTAACTAAACTAAAATCACAGCTATATTGCTATCCCTTTCATATTACTTCCTGCGGAAAGGGACAACACTAGATTTAATGTTTTTTTTTAAATTTATAGACTAGCGCTTGGCTTCAATCAGTCTTGCTGGCAAGTAGTGATGCAGCCTAAGGCGGAGCGCGCTTGTCTAGAAGATGCCTATTCACTCTTGATTTGTAGCCAATAATTTAAAAATTGTGTACAACATAATTAAGCACATCATTTTGCTTAATTAACAAGAATATGCCAACTTATCAGCCAATTACGTTAGCATAACATTGATAACGAATATTTTTTGTTATAATCTAATGAATTATAATAAAATATTGAATATCTGTACAAGTAAAAGCATTTTTCAAAGAAATTATCGACATCTGTGTGCAATTCAATATGGCAGTTTTATGTCATGTACCTTGACGTCCCTAAAATAAGGGTTGTAATTCTAAAACACGAACATCAACAATATTAAAACATACGCTAAAAGCCATATTGTTTCATTATTGTTGACTTTCGTGTTTTAGAATTATAATCCTTATTGTAGGAACGTCAAGGTACGTGACATCAAACTGTCATTTTGAGTAATATATGCCTGAGTATTGCTTTAAGCGTAGGCAGTACTATTTAAAAATGCATTCGTCAGATATTCAATATTTTTAACATTTGTCACGGCTAAAATGGTAAATGAAACATTTGTTTATGGTTTCCACATTGTTTGAATCTGATATTGGCTTTTGGGTAGTAATATAAAGTTTGAAAGCAAAGCTTAGAATCGAAGCGAAAGAAATTTGAATATTTTTGTATGGAGTTGATAAATCTCGGAAACCTGACGCTTTACAAAATTGTGTCTCACATGACACTCGCTTGTATTGAGGCCAGCTATTGATTAATACAGGTTTTTATTTATTTATTCCACAACAAGCTAGCCCTTGACTGCGATCCCACCTGATGGTAAGTGACGATGCAGTCTAAGATGGTAGCGGGGCTAACCTGATAGGGGTCTGGCAGTTATATTAAACCCATACCCCTAGTCGGTTTCTACACGGCATCGTACCGAAACGCTAAATCGCTTGGCGGTACGTTTACGGTAGGGTGGTAACTAGCCACGGCCGAAGCCTCCCACTAGAAGAAGGTTTTATGAGTGACCGCTATTTTTAAAAATAAATAAAATTTGTAGAACGGTAGAAGGAGAAAATATTCAAACCCTTAAGCCATAATTCATGGCTGGTTATAACAGATTTTTAAAAACTTCGTAAAAAAATAATGTGAAAACGCAATAAAATGTATCTTAGAAGAGAGAAAATGTATCGTAATATGTTAAGATAAGCTTAGATCTAAGGCACGTATCATAAGTAATGTCTGAAGGCACTATACATAATACAGGGTGGTTCGTTATGTTCTATCATCATATGTTGGTCCGGCAGCGTGGAAGAGAAAGCGAGAGATTTGTTAGAGAAAATGGTAGCAGTGATATTTTTTTCGGTTGGAGTTTCAGTTTTTTTATATTTTTGAGATATAAATGGGAATTTTCAACTTGGAGCACAATCAGAAATTGTCCCATACAAATATTTAGTATACAATACGTTGTTATGCCCTGAACCTAGAGCCCGATCGTAGCGCCACCCACCGGGTCCAATATGCATATAAACCATACCGGGACACACACAAAAAATTCCATCAAAATCGGTCAAGCGGTTTCTAAGGTTTAGCGAGACTAATGAACTAACTAAACTAAGTCGAACTAACGACTAATTAATTTTTTTAAACAACAGAAATTATGGATGTGAAAGTGTGATTGCCGGTTTGTGATGTGCATTTTAAATTTGACGAGATCTATTTATAACCTTTCAGTTATAATATTTTTTTTATATCAGCAACTTTGGGAAGCTATACAGTTTTGTAATGATTTACTAGAGCCCGCGTTCATTATGAGTTTTTTAGTTTCCGCGGGAACTCTTCAATTTCCAGTATAACATGCAGAGGGCATCTCCATTTCTATTCCTCAACCAAATCAGAGTTGAACATCGATATATATGGGCCCTTTCATAGAAAAAAGTTGGGCGTCCGACTTGTGGCGCATGCCCATCACCTGTATAAGCCCGTCCTTGACCCCGCCATAGCGCTGTCCCGCTTTTCAGACTAGATGGCGTTAGTAAAATAAGTTCACATTCTTTGTTTGACAGGGCTCGTCTATGTAAATTGAGGTCGTTGGAGTTAAAACATCCAAATATGCACTCACCAACATTTAAACTTTCACATCACATATTATTAGCAGGATATTTAAGTAAACTCTTGCATCCCGTGCTACTTAGGATGCATTTTATCTATCTCTGCATATCTTGAACTCTTTGGCATATCTTTACATTAAGTACAATATATTTTTATCCCCAAAACACAAAAAATGAAATTCCAACCAAAATTTTTCGAAAAATTAACCGCATCAAAACTTACCGTGTCGTAAACCCCTCATAGTTTTGCTTGGGGGTCTCGTCCAGAGGTCGGAAGCTCGAGAAGGATGGACTCTGGATCTTCTCATCGCGGCTGTACCCGTTTTGATGGTACCCCGGCGAGGTAGGTGGATGTATGGAGTGAGACAGACTCGAGATGTTTTGTGTTGTGTGTGTGGTGTTGTGTGTTGTGTTGAATGTGCTATTCGGGCTGTACGTTGTGTTCGCGAAACTGCTTGTCGGCTGTTTGAATCTGGAAAAATAATTGTGTGTCAGCTCCGACGCACGACTGGAGTTTACTCCTTACGAACGAAAAGTGTTACCATGGAAACATAAACAAGTGTTACCATGGAAACATCAAGTAAATAACGTAACAGAGAAAGTTTGATTTTTACTCCCCATAAATTTTCATACCCCGGGTTTATATATGAAAATCGATTCTAAAGGAGGTAAACTCCAATAATTTCATAATTTTATCGCTATAATGATTGCTAAGTACTAGTTTCTTCAGAATAATAATCTAAAGTTCTATTTTACCCCCTTAGGGATTGAATTTTCAAAAATCCTTTCTTAGCGGATGTCTACGTTATTATAGCTATCTGTATGCAAAATTTCACCCCGATCCGTTCAGTGGTTTGAGCTGTATGTTGATCTAAATCAGTCAGTCATCTTTTTCTTATATATATTTAGATTTGAACATAGTCGCATATAATCTGCTATAGAATGGCGTTCAAAGTTTTGGCGTAAGTTATCATCAATACAATTGAGGGACGAGGGGCCTAGATGCGACAACGCATATCAGTCGATTTCGATTGTTAAGCAACGTTGACCCAAGTTGGTAACTGGATGGGTGACCGAATTTGGTAGTCTGAATTTGGCCTTTTCGTTTCCTCCGTGCCTCGGATAGCACGTTAAGCCGTCGGTCCCGGTTATTATCACTAACATCTGATTATAATCGTAAGCAGTGGCGTGCAGTTCATAGAGACGTAAAAGCACTGCTTACCCTAGTGAAAATAGGTCAATGCTCATTTTTCATTATAACAGTCAGTAAATAGGTATTCTGACTAACTTATGCCTACCCTTCAAGCCCTTAAGCCCCGTGCATGCCACTGACCGTTAGTAACCTAAGAGTTAGACGAGTCGTATGCAGAAGGACATGGGAACCCACCGCATTATTATCCCAAGAAAACTCCTGCCATTATATGATTAAAGGAATGGGGTCACGACCCTCAGTAATGAGGAATACGACGCAGAGAGAGAGAGAGAGGTGAGGAGAGAGGGAGAAAGAGAAAGAGAGAGAGAGATATCATCAATGTCCAGTATAAGTACCCACCTGTGCGGCGTGGGTGTGTGCGAGGCGTCGCTGGAGTAGCCCGGATGGTCAGTGTCGGTCTCGTCGCCGGACGCGCCGGACGTGTCGCGCAGCTTGTACTATAAGTACCCACCTGTGCGGCGTGGGTGTGTGCGAGGCGTCGCTGGAGTAGCCCGGATGGTCAGTGTCGGTCTCGTCGCCGGACGCGCCGGACGTGTCGCGCAGCTTGTACTATAAGTACCCACCTGTGCGGCGTGGGTGTGTGCGAGGCGTCGCTGGAGTAGCCCGGATGGTCAGTGTCGGTCTCGTCGCCGGACGCGCCGGACGTGTCGCGCAGCTTGTACTATAAGTACCCACCTGTGCGGCGTGGGTGTGTGCGAGGCGTCGCTGGAGTAGCCCGGATGGTCAGTGTCGGTCTCGTCGCCGGACGCGCCGGACGTGTCGCGCAGCTTGTACTATAAGTACCCACCTGTGCGGCGTGGGTGTGTGCGAGGCGTCGCTGGAGTAGCCCGGATGGTCAGTGTCGGTCTCGTCGCCGGACGCGCCGGACGTGTCGCGCAGCTTGTACTATAAGTACCCACCTGTGCGGCGTGGGTGTGTGCGAGGCGTCGCTGGAGTAGCCCGGATGGTCAGTGTCGGTCTCGTCGCCGGACGCGCCGGACGTGTCGCGCAGCTTGTACTATAAGTACCCACCTGTGCGGCGTGGGTGTGTGCGAGGCGTCGCTGGAGTAGCCCGGATGGTCAGTGTCGGTCTCGTCGCCGGACGCGCCGGACGTGTCGCGCAGCTTGTACTATAAGTACCCACCTGTGCGGCGTGGGTGTGTGCGAGGCGTCGCTGGAGTAGCCCGGATGGTCAGTGTCGGTCTCGTCGCCGGACGCGCCGGACGTGTCGCGCAGCTTGTACTATAAGTACCCACCTGTGCGGCGTGGGTGTGTGCGAGGCGTCGCTGGAGTAGCCCGGATGGTCAGTGTCGGTCTCGTCGCCGGACGCGCCGGACGTGTCGCGCAGCTTGTACTATAAGTACCCACCTGTGCGGCGTGGGTGTGTGCGAGGCGTCGCTGGAGTAGCCCGGATGGTCAGTGTCGGTCTCGTCGCCGGACGCGCCGGACGTGTCGCGCAGCTTGTACTATAAGTACCCACCTGTGCGGCGTGGGTGTGTGCGAGGCGTCGCTGGAGTAGCCCGGATGGTCAGTGTCGGTCTCGTCGCCGGACGCGCCGGACGTGTCGCGCAGCTTGTACTATAAGTACCCACCTGTGCGGCGTGGGTGTGTGCGAGGCGTCGCTGGAGTAGCCCGGATGGTCAGTGTCGGTCTCGTCGCCGGACGCGCCGGACGTGTCGCGCAGCTTGTACTATAAGTACCCACCTGTGCGGCGTGGGTGTGTGCGAGGCGTCGCTGGAGTAGCCCGGATGGTCAGTGTCGGTCTCGTCGCCGGACGCGCCGGACGTGTCGCGCAGCTTGTACTATAAGTACCCACCTGTGCGGCGTGGGTGTGTGCGAGGCGTCGCTGGAGTAGCCCGGATGGTCAGTGTCGGTCTCGTCGCCGGACGCGCCGGACGTGTCGCGCAGCTTGTACTATAAGTACCCACCTGTGCGGCGTGGGTGTGTGCGAGGCGTCGCTGGAGTGACCCGGATGGTCAGTGTCGGTCTCGTCGCCGGACGCGCCGGACGTGTCGCGCAGCTTGTACTATAAGTACCCACCTGTGCGGCGTGGGTGTGTGCGAGGCGTCGCTGGAGTAGCCCGGATGGTCAGTGTCGGTCTCGTCGCCGGACGCGCCGGACGTGTCGCGCAGCTTGTACTATAAGTACCCACCTGTGCGGCGTGGGTGTGTGCGAGGCGTCGCTGGAGTAGCCCGGATGGTCAGTGTCGGTCTCGTCGCCGGACGCGCCGGACGTGTCGCGCAGCTTGTACTATAAGTACCCACCTGTGCGGCGTGGGTGTGTGCGAGGCGTCGCTGGAGTAGCCCGGATGGTCAGTGTCGGTCTCGTCGCCGGACGCGCCGGACGTGTCGCGCAGCTTGTACTATAAGTACCCACCTGTGCGGCGTGGGTGTGTGCGAGGCGTCGCTGGAGTAGCCCGGATGGTCAGTGTCGGTCTCGTCGCCGGACGCGCCGGACGTGTCGCGCAGCTTGTACTATAAGTACCCACCTGTGCGGCGTGGGTGTGTGCGAGGCGTCGCTGGAGTAGCCCGGATGGTCAGTGTCGGTCTCGTCGCCGGACGCGCCGGACGTGTCGCGCAGCTTGTACTATAAGTACCCACCTGTGCGGCGTGGGTGTGTGCGAGGCGTCGCTGGAGTAGCCCGGATGGTCAGTGTCGGTCTCGTCGCCGGACGCGCCGGACGTGTCGCGCAGCTTGTACTATAAGTACCCACCTGTGCGGCGTGGGTGTGTGCGAGGCGTCGCTGGAGTAGCCCGGATGGTCAGTGTCGGTCTCGTCGCCGGACGCGCCGGACGTGTCGCGCAGCTTGTACTATAAGTACCCACCTGTGCGGCGTGGGTGTGTGCGAGGCGTCGCTGGAGTAGCCCGGATGGTCAGTGTCGGTCTCGTCGCCGGACGCGCCGGACGTGTCGCGCAGCTTGTACTATAAGTACCCACCTGTGCGGCGTGGGTGTGTGCGAGGCGTCGCTGGAGTAGCCCGGATGGTCAGTGTCGGTCTCGTCGCCGGACGCGCCGGACGTGTCGCGCAGCTTGTACTATAAGTACCCACCTGTGCGGCGTGGGTGTGTGCGAGGCGTCGCTGGAGTAGCCCGGATGGTCAGTGTCGGTCTCGTCGCCGGACGCGCCGGACGTGTCGCGCAGCTTGTACTATAAGTACCCACCTGTGCGGCGTGGGTGTGTGCGAGGCGTCGCTGGAGTAGCCCGGATGGTCAGTGTCGGTCTCGTCGCCGGACGCGCCGGACGTGTCGCGCAGCTTGTACTATAAGTACCCACCTGTGCGGCGTGGGTGTGTGCGAGGCGTCGCTGGAGTAGCCCGGATGGTCAGTGTCGGTCTCGTCGCCGGACGCGCCGGACGTGTCGCGCAGCTTGTACTATAAGTACCCACCTGTGCGGCGTGGGTGTGTGCGAGGCGTCGCTGGAGTAGCCCGGATGGTCAGTGTCGGTCTCGTCGCCGGACGCGCCGGACGTGTCGCGCAGCTTGTACTATAAGTACCCACCTGTGCGGCGTGGGTGTGTGCGAGGCGTCGCTGGAGTAGCCCGGATGGTCAGTGTCGGTCTCGTCGCCGGACGCGCCGGACGTGTCGCGCAGCTTGTACTATAAGTACCCACCTGTGCGGCGTGGGTGTGTGCGAGGCGTCGCTGGAGTAGCCCGGATGGTCAGTGTCGGTCTCGTCGCCGGACGCGCCGGACGTGTCGCGCAGCTTGTACTATAAGTACCCACCTGTGCGGCGTGGGTGTGTGCGAGGCGTCGCTGGAGTAGCCCGGATGGTCAGTGTCGGTCTCGTCGCCGGACGCGCCGGACGTGTCGCGCAGCTTGTACTATAAGTACCCACCTGTGCGGCGTGGGTGTGTGCGAGGCGTCGCTGGAGTAGCCCGGATGGTCAGTGTCGGTCTCGTCGCCGGACGCGCCGGACGTGTCGCGCAGCTTGTACTTCGCTTGTCGGATAGCCGTCAGTCTGCCGCGGGCTTCCTCTAGTTCCTTTTCTATGCGGAGCACTTCAGATCTGATCGTGGAGAATGGGGGGTTTTTATACACATTTTGTTAAATTACTCAAGAATAACATATAACATAGTAATTTTATGAATGGATAAAATGTAAAATTATGAAATAAATTAATTGTTAGATTATAGTTAAGTATTCAACAACGCTGCTTTTATATAGTATACTAGCTGATGCCCGCGACTTCGTACGCGTGGATCGAGGTTTTGTGGTTCCCGCGGGAACTCTTTAATTTTCCGGGATAAAAAGTAGCCTATGTGTTATTCCAGACTATAATCTATCTCTGTGCCAAATTTCATCCAGATCCGTTCAGCTGTTGGGGCGTGATTGAGTAACAAACATCCATACCGACATCCATACATCCAAACTTTCGCATTTATAATATTAGTAAGATTGTGTGCTTAGGGGTGAAACAAGACGGACGTTCTTCGGGTGATTCCACCCTTCATCCTCTTATGAAATCGTGTTTCATCCCGCGTCATACACTATCTTACTTCTTACTAATATTATAAATGCGAAAGTTTGGATGTATGGATGTCGGAATGGATGTATGGATGTATGGATGGATGTTTGTTACTCAATCACGCCCCAACGGCTGAACGTATCTGGATGAAATTTGGCACAGAGATAGATCATAGTCTGGAATAACACATAGGCTACTTTTTATCCCTGAAAATTAAAGATTTCCCGCGGGAACCGCAAAACCTCGATCCACGCGTACGAAGTCGCGGGCGTCAGCTAGTATTTTTCATATAATCCGCATTAAAAGTGCAAGTTTTATTAAAATTGTATTTCTTATTTATTTTACTAGCAGAAATATGATATCTGTCAGTTTAGTTGATGGTTGAAATGCAGAGTTAGCTCTTTGTATAGTATTAGTATAAGTCTATTTCTTGCTTCTATCAGCGGCTTTTGTAAATAGATTGTGATTCTTCCTAATAAATATAATGATTTCATAAATATACATGCATTGCAGTAGTATTTTTAGATTTAATTCAAAAAATATTAGGACCTTGGTAATTGCTTCATTATAAATATCTTTGATTACCTATAAGCTATCATCATTATGAATTTTAGGATCCAGCTCCTCAAAACGTGCTAACTCCTAAACCACAAACAGCCCATACATGATTTTCGGTATGTGATAGTTGCCTGGTATCCAGACCCTGAAAACACCAAGGCATCTTACCTAGCATCAATCTCTTGGGCGATTCCTCCCACCATGCGTCGGTTGAGGACCAGGCTTCGCTCGTCATCGCAGTGGATAGCGTCTCGGGCTGCTCTGACCAAGTTATCCGTGGATCTGATGACTTCAGCCCCGGCCGCTTGGAGGCGTCTGGTGGATTCCGAACTTGGATCCGCTTTCACCTGGAATTGATCATACTGATAATATAAATGCGAAAGTGTGACATTTGTTTATTGGTTTGTCCTTCAATCACGCCGCAACGGAGCATTGTATCAACGTGATTTTTTGCATGAGTATAGTCGAGGACCTGGAGAGCGACATAGGCTTTTAATTCCGAATAATTAACAAAGTTCCGGCGGGAATAAAAAACATAAAGCACGCGGACGAAGTCGCGGGCATCAGCTAGTGTGAATTATCTTCAATCTTTTTAAACAAATAAACTGTGTTACTAGTGCTTTTGAATCGTCGTGTGAATTTACTGCTGGTTCGGAATGAGCCACAGACCGGAATTTCTACCGAGAAGAGCCAACAAGAATCTCGGCGGTTTCTCTTTTTAATCAAAAATTACAGTCGTTATGAGGATACAAATAACTGCAGTCCCAAGCGTAGCTGGAGCGAGTCAAATCCATGCTCTTTTATAGCCTGGCTGCGGAGACCAGACCCTCGGACCACTGGCCGTCGTCTGACGATGACTCACCTTGCAAGCCACCAACAGCTGAGCAGTACTAGAGGCGACTTGTCTCGCGCTGGAGATGAGCCTCTCTTCAGAAGCCGCACCCTGGACCAGCGCATTGGCAGCCTCCACCAGCGCGTGGGCCGCTGCAGCCACCAGCCTGGCTGCGGAGACCAGACCCTCGGACCACTGGCCGTCGTCTGACGATGACTCACCTTGCAAGCCACCAACAGCTGAGCAGTACTAGAGGCGACTTGTCTCGCGCTGGAGATGAGCCTCTCTTCAGAAGCCGCACCCTGGACCAGCGCATTGGCAGCCTCCACCAGCGCGTGGGCCGCTGCAGCCACCAGCCTGGCTGCGGAGACCAGACCCTCGGACCACTGGCCGTCGTCTGACGATGACTCACCTTGCAAGCCACCAACAGCTGAGCAGTACTAGAGGCGACTTGTCTCGCGCTGGAGATGAGCCTCTCTTCAGAAGCCGCACCCTGGACCAGCGCATTGGCAGCCTCCACCAGCGCGTGGGCCGCTGCAGCCACCAGCCTGGCTGCGGAGACCAGACCCTCGGACCACTGGCCGTCGTCTGACGATGACTCACCTTGCAAGCCACCAACAGCTGAGCAGTACTAGAGGCGACTTGTCTCGCGCTGGAGATGAGCCTCTCTTCAGAAGCCGCACCCTGGACCAGCGCATTGGCAGCCTCCACCAGCGCGTGGGCCGCTGCAGCCACCAGCCTGGCTGCGGAGACCAGACCCTCGGACCACTGGCCGTCGTCTGACGATGACTCACCTTGCAAGCCACCAACAGCTGAGCAGTACTAGAGGCGACTTGTCTCGCGCTGGAGATGAGCCTCTCTTCAGAAGCCGCACCCTGGACCAGCGCATTGGCAGCCTCCACCAGCGCGTGGGCCGCTGCAGCCACCAGCCTGGCTGCGGAGACCAGACCCTCGGACCACTGGCCGTCGTCTGACGATGACTCACCTTGCAAGCCACCAACAGCTGAGCAGTACTAGAGGCCACTTGTCTCGCGCTGGAGATGAGCCTCTCTTCAGAAGCCGCACCCTGGACCAGCGCATTGGCAGCCTCCACCAGCGCGTGGGCCGCTGCAGCCACCAGCCTGGCTGCGGAGACCAGACCCTCGGACCACTGGCCGCCGTCTGACGATGACTCACCTTGCAAGCCACCAACAGCTGAGCAGTACTAGAGGCGACTTGTCTCGCGCTGGAGATGAGCCTCTCTTCAGAAGCCGCACCCTGGACCAGCGCATTGGCAGCCTCCACCAGCGCGTGGGCCGCTGCAGCCACCAGCCTGGCTGCGGAGACCAGACCCTCGGACCACTGGCCGTCGTCTGACGATGACTCACCTTGCAAGCCACCAACAGCTGAGCAGTACTAGAGGCGACTTGTCTCGCGCTGGAGATGAGCCTCTCTTCAGAAGCCGCACCCTGGACCAGCGCATTGGCAGCCTCCACCAGCGCGTGGGCCGCTGCAGCCACCAGCCTGGCTGCGGAGACCAGACCCTCGGACCACTGGCCGTCGTCTGACGATGACTCACCTTGCAAGCCACCAACAGCTGAGCAGTACTAGAGGCGACTTGTCTCGCGCTGGAGATGAGCCTCTCTTCAGAAGCCGCACCCTGGACCAGCGCATTGGCAGCCTCCACCAGCGCGTGGGCCGCTGCAGCCACCAGCCTGGCTGCGGAGACCAGACCCTCGGACCACTGGCCGTCGTCTGACGATGACTCACCTTGCAAGCCACCAACAGCTGAGCAGTACTAGAGGCCACTTGTCTCGCGCTGGAGATGAGCCTCTCTGCAGAAGCCGCACCCTGGACCAGCGCATTGGCAGCCTCCACCAGCGCGTGGGCCGCTGCAGCCACCAGCCTGGCTGCGGAGACCAGACCCTCGGACCACTGGCCGTCGTCTGACGATGACTCACCTTGCAAGCCACCAACAGCTGAGCAGTACTAGAGGCGACTTGTCTCGCGCTGGAGATGAGCCTCTCTTCAGAAGCCGCACCCTGGACCAGCGCATTGGCAGCCTCCACCAGCGCGTGGGCCGCTGCAGCCACCAGCCTGGCTGCGGAGACCAGACCCTCGGACCACTGGCCGTCGTCTGACGATGACTCACCTTGCAAGCCACCAACAGCTGAGCAGTACTAGAGGCCACTTGTCTCGCGCTGGAGATGAGCCTCTCTTCAGAAGCCGCACCCTGGACCAGCGCATTGGCAGCCTCCACCAGCGCGTGGGCCGCTGCAGCCACCAGCCTGGCTGCGGAGACCAGACCCTCGGACCACTGGCCGTCGTCTGACGATGACTCACCTTGCAAGCCACCAACAGCTGAGCAGTACTAGAGGCGACTTGTCTCGCGCTGGAGATGAGCCTCTCTTCAGAAGCCGCACCCTGGACCAGCGCATTGGCAGCCTCCACCAGCGCGTGGGCCGCTGCAGCCACCAGCCTGGCTGCGGAGACCAGACCCTCGGACCACTGGCCGTCGTCTGACGATGACTCACCTTGCAAGCCACCAACAGCTGAGCAGTACTAGAGGCGACTTGTCTCGCGCTGGAGATGAGCCTCTCTTCAGAAGCCGCACCCTGGACCAGCGCATTGGCAGCCTCCACCAGCGCGTGGGCCGCTGCAGCCACCAGCCTGGCTGCGGAGACCAGACCCTCGGACCACTGGCCGTCGTCTGACGATGACTCACCTTGCAAGCCACCAACAGCTGAGCAGTACTAGAGGCGACTTGTCTCGCGCTGGAGATGAGCCTCTCTTCAGAAGCCGCACCCTGGACCAGCGCATTGGCAGCCTCCACCAGCGCGTGGGCCGCTGCAGCCACCAGCCTGGCTGCGGAGACCAGACCCTCGGACCACTGGCCGCCGTCTGACGATGACTCACCTTGCAAGCCACCAACAGCTGAGCAGTACTAGAGGCGACTTGTCTCGCGCTGGAGATGAGCCTCTCTTCAGAAGCCGCACCCTGGACCAGCGCATTGGCAGCCTCCACCAGCGCGTGGGCCGCTGCAGCCACCAGCCTGGCTGCGGAGACCAGACCCTCGGACCACTGGCCGCCGTCTGACGATGACTCACCTTGCAAGCCACCAACAGCTGAGCAGTACTAGAGGCGACTTGTCTCGCGCTGGAGATGAGCCTCTCTTCAGAAGCCGCACCCTGGACCAGCGCATTGGCAGCCTCCACCAGCGCGTGGGCCGCTGCAGCCACCAGCCTGGCTGCGGAGACCAGACCCTCGGACCACTGGCCGTCGTCTGACGATGACTCACCTTGCAAGCCACCAACAGCTGAGCAGTACTAGAGGCGACTTGTCTCGCGCTGGAGATGAGCCTCTCTTCAGAAGCCGCACCCTGGACCAGCGCATTGGCAGCCTCCACCAGCGCGTGGGCCGCTGCAGCCACCAGCCTGGCTGCGGAGACCAGACCCTCGGACCACTGGCCGTCGTCTGACGATGACTCACCTTGCAAGCCACCAACAGCTGAGCAGTACTAGAGGCGACTTGTCTCGCGCTGGAGATGAGCCTCTCTTCAGAAGCCGCACCCTGGACCAGCGCATTGGCAGCCTCCACCAGCGCGTGGGCCGCTGCAGCCACCAGCCTGGCTGCGGAGACCAGACCCTCGGACCACTGGCCGCCGTCTGACGATGACTCACCTTGCAAGCCACCAACAGCTGAGCAGTACTAGAGGCGACTTGTCTCGCGCTGGAGATGAGCCTCTCTTCAGAAGCCGCACCCTGGACCAGCGCATTGGCAGCCTCCACCAGCGCGTGGGCCGCTGCAGCCACCAGCCTGGCTGCGGAGACCAGACCCTCGGACCACTGGCCGTCGTCTGACGATGACGTGGGCCGACGGGCCACTTTACCCTAAAAGGTAAGAAATTCACACTTATTTGAGGACAATTGACACTGAAATATGGTTTATGGTTCGTCTAATTAATTTTACTTTTAATTTATTAATATTATGACATTATAGCCATTCATTACATTGTAGCATAGACTTATTGTAAGATTAAGATTAAGTAATGTGAATGTCACT
The DNA here is from genome assembly GCA_923060345.2 of Erebia aethiops. Taxonomy (NCBI): domain Eukaryota; kingdom Metazoa; phylum Arthropoda; class Insecta; order Lepidoptera; family Nymphalidae; genus Erebia; species Erebia aethiops. The sequence continues at coordinate 556,605 of OV281087.1, read as the reverse complement.
TGGTCTACAAAACCTGAGTCAGGTTTTGCAGGTTACCTGACGTTATCCGAAATTAATTAACTGTTCAAGTAATTATTCAGACCTACGAAGTGTTATTCTAATACTAGAACATAATTGTACCTACTATGTCATTTAAATATTAAATAACTACAAAAAAAAAAAAAAAATTTGTACGTCAGGGTTGCCTGATTGGATATGCTGCAACTTTTCATACTGTAACCATCATTGTAACACATATTCAGACAAATAAATTCTATTCTATTCATTCTATTATATTCTATTCTATTCTATTCTAATTTAGGATGATAATTTTGGTAATGCCATGGCTTCTGTTTCAACCTCTCTCAATCTTGACCTTCACTATTGCTATACACTTCTCATCTGTCAAAACAAGTAATAAAATTAAAAAATTTAAAATACCCACGAAGAATTGCAGAGCTCCATTAGAACCTTTATAACTTTGAAACAACAATTAGAACTTAGCAAAAGTATATATAAAATAATATCTAAAACACAAAACTGCATATTTGCCGGCTCAGTAGTTTTTTTGACCAGCGTGGTGGAATATGGCCAAACCCTTCTCATTCCGAGATAACACTTGTGCTTAGTAATGAGTAGATGTGTCAAATAGTGTTAAATTTTAATATTCTGATAAAAATTGTTAAAAACATGTGATCACTTAAGGAGTTCATGTGACCACTTCCTGGCTCCATCACGAGACCCTGGGCAGCATTGAGGCTTAAAGTGCTTGGCAAGACAAATCAAAAGAGTCCAAATACGACGGGTTACGATGAGAACTTAAGGAGTTCTCATGACCACCTCCTGACTCCATCATGAGACCCTGGACAGCATCTAGGTGCAAAGCACTTGTCAAGACAAATCCAAAGGGTCCAAATACGACGGGTTTACGATGAGAACTTAAGGAGTTCCCATGACCACTTCCTGGCTCCATCATCATCATCATCTGGCAGCATCTAGGTACAAAATGCTAGTCAAGACAAATCAAGAGTCTAAACACGACGGGTTTATGATGAAAACTTAAGGAGTTACCACTTACCAAATCACGATTGCAGCTCAGCTTGATTGTCTATGATTCTAAAATATATCTAAGAACCTTCTCGCAAGCTATACATATCTAATGCAAAAAACTGCATATTAATCGGTACAGTACTTTTTGAGAAAAGTGGTAACATATTGAAAAATTAAAATCATAGACTACAGCTCAGCTTGGTTGTCTATGGTCCTAAAATATATCTAAGAAACTTGCCAGAAGTTATGCTTATCTAATGCAAAAAACCGCATATTAATCGTTCCAGTACTTTTCCAGGAAAACGGTAATAAAAAAGTGCACAAACAAGTAATGTTCTGGCCTGATAAGACGTATTGGGACACTAAAGTCTTGCCGGGTATGTCCTATCAATAAAAAAAATATTAAAAAAACCCTGGTTGATAGAATGGTGAGGACACACGCTACATATTATGTATTCGGATAATGCAAGTAAGTATCTAGGTTTACACACCTGGTCAATGAGTTCCCTCTGCGCCGCTGAAGCAGCTCTGACGAGAGCGGAAGTGGCCGCTATGATGGACTTCGCAGCTTCCAAGATCATCTCGTCGAAATTCATATTCTCATCCGTTTCCTGGAACGACAGACTGTAGCTGTAGTAGGTGAAATTTAATTACACTATAATATTATTATGGCCGCAACTTTGTTCGCGTTAAGTTTTTTTGATTCCCGCGGGAACTCCTTACTTTTCCGGGATAAATGCGAATGTCAGTCAGTCAGTCTGTCTGTCTGTCTGTTACGCTATAACGGCCCCATCGATTTTGATAAAATTTGGTATGGAGATAGATTGCATCCCGGGGAAGGACATAGGCTTTTCATCCCGGAAAGGTAGGGAGTTCCCGTAAGAATTAAAAAACTTATTCCACGCTGACGAATCCGCGGGCATGGGCATCAGCTGGTTTTCAAAACAATAAGATAAAATACTATAAGATCTTCTACATATCTTCTGGTCCGTTCTTCTTTCTTCTCTCTTCGTGCGATGAATTCGCCACTGTCGATAGGTAATATGTTTGATTCCCGGGTGATACAAAAAACAACCAAGAATATCAAACATATCTTACCGACAAATGGCATTTCTTCCGAATTTCCATCTTCTCCGTGCTTGATAGTACAACAAAATATGTTTCAGGGTTCATCTCGTATGTATGTATGTATGTGAGTTTATTCCACCATAACTTTTGACGACCTCCCTGGCGCAGTGTTGAGCGCTGTTGCCTTAACGTGGGCGGTCCCGGGTTCGATTCCCGGCAGGCTCAATTTGGATTTCATAATTTCTGAATTTTAGTTCGGTTCACTTCGGCCGTGGCTAGTTACCACTCTACGGGCAAAGACGTGCCGCCAAGCGATTAAGCGTACCGGTACGATGCCGTATAGAAACCGAATAGGGGTATGGGTTTAATATAACTGCCATACCCCTAACAGGTTAGCCCGCTACGAGCTTAGACTGCATCATCACTTACCATCAGATGAGATCGCAGCTAAGGGCTAACTTGTAGAGGAATAAAAAATAAAATGTTACAGATTGACGAATGAATGAATTGGGAGGCTGCGAGATCTCTTAATAACGTATCGGGAGGTCTTGGTGGTGATAATAAAAAAAACCCGGCTGAGTTTGCCGTGGGCTCTTCTCAGATCAGGGAGCGTTTGGAACCCTCGTAGCTTTAGTTTTAAGATAACGTAACTGATTATCACCATCATGTTTTATAAGTAACTGGACGTCAATGAGTGTATAGTGTACCTAATTTGACCTGCGTTGAAAGTGCGAGTTTCAATGCCTGTTGAGCCACCCGAAAGTAGTCAATTTCAGACGAATACGTCTTGCAGCCCTCCTTTCAATCCTGTCAGAGTATCTTTTGTTTATTTCAAACCTTTTTAATTAACATTTTACCTATCAACTAAACTGAAAGATATCACATTTGTAATCAACAACCTAGCAACTAAAATAAATATGAAATACAATTTTAATAAAACTCGCACTTTCAATGCAGAATATATATATCCATATCCAGTGCTACACCTCTAATTCCATAATGGTGCAGTTTTCTGACTAATGTTTCGTGATCAACACAATCAAAAGCCTTGGATAAATCACAGAAAACGCCAAGAGCATCACGTGACTCCTCCCAGGCTTCGAATATATTCTGAACCAGCTCAACACCAGCATCGATTGTTGAGCGACCCCGTGTAAATAATCCAAACTGTTTACTATGTAATAAGTCATTATTACAAAAATGATTCAGCAATTGAATTAATATTAATTTTTCAAATATTTTACTGAAAGTTGGTATAAAAATATAGTGTGTGCCGCGGGATGAAACACAATTTCACCCCTAAGCACACAATATATTTATTGACTTTGAGTTTTGACTTGCTCTCGACGACGGTGGTATGTCGACGACAGAGATCCCATATCCCGCAGGTTCTGTAGAAATGAAAACTTTTACAGAACCTGCGGGACATGGTTCCCGTTGGTATTGATTATCCAACAACCTTAAAAACTATGTGGACGCAATAGGGATATGATTTAGGACAAATAAATAGGATTTAGCCCGCGAGAGAATGAGATAGAATAAAAGTTATATGTTCACGACGCGATGGCGCTGTACGATATTGAGTCGCGTTACTGCTCCCATTGTGCTCAAAAGAGTATATTTATCTCATTCTCTAGTAAGTTACTTGTCTAAAGTTTCACTTTTGCCGTATGTGAATTGCACACACTCTTTTTGAAGTCAAAACTTCTATAAGCGCGTTGACCACTTTTTGGTAAGGGGTAAAAATGCGGATTACGCGTGATCGACACCGTTCTTCTTAAGACAAAAGGTCTTAAGTATAATAATATAGTACATTCGTAATTAAACTTTAATGCCTTAGTTTTAAGGTTTATATTAATAAGTGCTGTGTAACCGTGGCCAACATCTCGCGTTGTTACGAAGAAAAAAGGTCTTAAATATAGTACATTCGTAATTAAACTTTAATGTCTTCGTTTTATGGGTTATATTTGAAATATTTTTTTTTATTTGAAAAAATAATTAAATAATCGATTTCAATTTTATCGGCAGTTCCTATGACTGCCAATTTTTTTTAAATTTTGGCAGCGTATCATGAAATATATCGATGATTTGAGCCCGGGATACTGACCTGGGTCTTGACCACGCGTGGGCGTAGCGCGTCCAGCTTGCGCGCCGCCGCGTCTATAGAGGCCGCGGCTCCCAACAGCTCTTGCTCAGCGATCACGGTGGGATCCGCGGGATCCACCCATTCCGAGCCTGCGGGATGAGGGATAAACATTGCTGACTGATGTTTATGTTGAGTCATTTAAGATTTTACGTTTATAATAGTTACATTTTTTTACGTACATAAGTACGTACGTAATTACGTACATACGTATCATAAGTGACCCAAGTTGTCTTACATGAAATAAATAAATTAACTTCCCGGCTTCAACCCGTCGTAAATGAAATGAAATGATTTATGCATTTCACGTAGGACAACTTGGGTCACTTATGATAAGTCAAGACTCTACCACCGGTTCGGAAAATTGATTCTATTGAGAAGAATCGGCAAGGAAATCAGCAGTTGCTCTTTTCCTAGTGCTCAGTAGTGAGCCGGCAATTTGTTGAAAAGATGATGATGATGGACCGCATTTAGAACATAAACGCGAGCGAAGCGAGTGCAAAAACCTTTAAGCAGCTCAGCCATTCCCAATATATCAGCGACAGCCTGGCCCACCCTTCTAGAAAGTTCTGAAAGCTGACCTTTAGAGGCCGGCGCGTTAAGTAGGGCTGACACGCATTTGGGCAGCGTGGTGAACTATGGTCAGACCATTCTCATTCCGAGAGGATAATCGTGCTCAGTAGTGAGGCGGCAATGGATTGAAAAGATGACGGTGGACTGCATTTATAACATGAACGCGAGCGAAGCGAGTGCAATATCTAACCTTTAAGCAGTTCAGCCACTGCCAACATGTCAGCGACAGCCTGAGCGACTCTTCTAGATAGTTCTGGAAGTTGACTTCTAGAGGCCGGCGCGTTGAGTAGGGCTGACAGCAGGGACCGGTAGGCCTCCGCCGCCGCTCGAGTAGTCTCCAGAGTTCGGATCTTTAGCTCTTCTGTTTCAGCGGAATGTGCCGCACCCTGGAACCAAGTTAATAGAATTATGAATTAATATAACTGTTGTTTTTTGCAGTAAGTTATATTGTGAAATCGAAGACAATCAGTCAAAATACTTGACTTTATTAAACAACAAGTAACTTTTGGAGTAAGTACCACAAGGCAGGATGTTAGGTCCCACCCTATTTCTAGTGTATATCAATGAACCTCTATGACCTCAGAGTCAATCGACCATACCTTGGCTGCGGCCAGCATATCCAGGATGGTTCTTCGTACAAAGTTGGCGGCAGCTGTGAGCTGGTCTTATATGGAAGCTGCCACAGATGCCATAAGCAGAGTAAACTCCCAAGTTCTTCCACTAATGATGTAGAGTCAAGCGATAATAATACCTTGACTGCAGTCAGCATATAGCTTCTTAGTTACATTGAAATCATGTGGTATTCATTGAAACTTTTTGTCAAATCGAAGACAATCAGTCAAAATACTTGACTATTATCATCAACAAAGAACAAGTAACTTTTAGAGTACCACAAGGTAGCGTTTTAGGTCCCAGCTAATTCCTAATGTATATCAATGACCTCAGAGTCAATTGATCATACCTTGGCTTACATTCAAGCGATAATACCTTGACTGCAGTCAGCTCCTTAGTTAAATTGGAATCATGTGGTATTCGTTGAAACTTTTTGAAAGTTATTTTTAAATCGAACACGAACAGTAAAAATACTTGAATATATTAGCAACAAAGAACAAGTATATTTTGGAGTACTACAGGGTAGGGTGTTTGGTCCCACACATTTTTTTATGTATATTAGTAACCCAGAGTCAAGTTATCATACCTTGGCTGCAGCCAGCATATCCAGGACAGTTCTTCGTCCAAGGTTGGCGGCAGCTGTGAGCTGGTCTTGGCCGGAAGCCGCCACGGCCCTGGCTGTCGCGGCCGTCATGAGGCGAGTGCAACGCATCAGTTCCTCCACTGATGATGTGGACTTTGGTGCCGCTGGCGACATCAGGACCTGTGGTAAAATATGGATTAACTAAATCTGAAGAGCTAACAAACAATTAATAGATTTTTTAAAGTCAAATTTCTCGTGATTTCATGTGCATTGATAGATCAGTTAGTCAGTAAGTAATCCTTTCCTATATCTAAATATATAAAATATTTAGATTTAGGAAAGAAACAAACTTTCTTTGTAGAACAAACCTCAATCTCCTGCGAGATCGCTTCAATGGTGGACTCCAGGGCCCTGGTGCCGCGCGTGTGCTCATCCTCCACCGCTTTGACAGTCTTCAGCAGTGACGTCACGTTCGTCACCATCACCTGTACAATTAGTAATATAATTTAACCGTGACGTCATCAAAATTCGACGCACTTTGTTTACTGTTTTTGAATTACGACTTTTGGGAGGTCCTCTATTTAATAATCACTAAAAAAATATTTTTTTTTTGAATAGTTGTCAAATACCCAATTGTCTATCGTATAATAGAATCGCACTTTTCTAGTGTCAGTTATTAATGATACTGGTAAATTCCAGAGTTATGCATGGATCATCTTTGATACAAACGCCATTTAAATTAAAACATATACGCCTTTATAATAAAATTCAGAATAACACAGCGTAATTTATCAAAATTGGTTTAAATTGAAAATATTTATTCGTATGGAAGCCATCTTTTCAAGTTCGGATCTACTGAGAAGAGCTGGCAAGATACCCAGCAGTTTCTCCACTTATAAAGAGATTAACATAAATTCATATTAATAAAAATTAGAACAACATTTGTTTATTAAACAAAAAGCTTTGGGTTGCCAACTAGTTAGGGTTGACGAGGACGAATAAAAAAACAAAAATAATAACAATAAAAACACCCAGTGCGATAAAAGCATGCCTAAGCGGGAAACCCATAAGCTTTCAACCATAGAGGCACCCATCCATTAATTATGTCACACTTTCCAAGTCTTCTCGCACAATTTGTCACATTAGTGTGTCCATACACCCATGACCCATGTTGTTCACAATTTATTTATGTAAGATTTCTTATTTAATTAGTGTCAGATATTTGAGAAACATCTGTGATACCATCTTATACGCCCTATATATCGCATATTGAGAGATTAAATCTATTATATTATATACTTGACCGAAAGAACTTTATACATTTTGGTATTAGATTAGCCATTATGAGCACGAAAATAAATGTGACAAAATTTGCGACTTCTGTCCCCCTTTTTCTCACGTTTGTGACATCTCATTTTTATGTGTGACATAACCAATGGAAGGTCCCAATAAATACGTAAATACATAAATATAATACTTATAAAAGCACGTCGTATGTATAAAAAATAATATAACGTCAATATTGGACTTTTGAAGCCTTTGCTGTGACAACCCTGACAATATTCGCGTGAAATGAAAGCTTGTGGCTTTTGGTGTTAACACTCGATGAACCTGAATTTAAATAAATATATGTTTGTTTTTGTACAAAATAATATGAGATGATTGCATCCCTTCTGATTGGCTCAGAGCTCATACAGAAAGACAAACTATTACGTGCGTGTGGCGAAATTTGCAACTAACAAAATCTACTATGTGTTAATCTTAATTTGTTAATTTTTTTATAGACAGTGGCGCCTCCACTATACGCACGGATAGCCTTGCCAAACCGTACAATCTATTTATTTCAAATACGGTTTTCTGCCAATGAAATGGAGGTAATCAGAAAGATGTTGACGATGATGTGAATTATAAATTCCGAATGACAATTCAACAATCCGATGATCCAATGGATAGGTATGAAATGTGTTTAGGATTTATAGGTGAGGATCAAATAAATGAGGATTTTTGTGTATATTTGCTACTAAAGATGAAACTGCAAATGGTCACAATTTTACGCTTTGATTGAAATAATTTTCAATACTTGTCATTTGCGCCTTCTTATTATTATCTTGTTGTAATTTAAATCTATTAATTCATTGGTAGCTATAAACTTATACGAAGGAATTAAAGGTTAAAATGGAAAGGCAAAGTTTTACGAGATGCTTCATACCACACAAAATCAACAGACAAACAAACTATTGTCGCTAAACACATTTCTAAGGGAAAGATCTATCCTGAAAATGACGGAAGGAAAACATGTCTTAAGCATATGATTTTGAAACTGTCTAAGTCCCAAACAGACATTTAAATTAATAACTTACATATTAATATTTTCTTAAGTTTAGACAATTAGTGGGAAATAAGCAGAAGCTATTAAAAAGTTATAAATGTCTTTTACTGGGAATAGAAATAATTCAACAATTAAATTGTGCTGGCATTAGAAATTATTAGAAATTTTAGTGAATACAAATTTAACAGCTCATAAGATGTATGTTACTGCATATTTTGGGTTATAAAGTGATTTTTAACAACAAAAAAAAAGGTATGAAAAGACGAAATTTCAAAATCTTTTAAAACAATTCAAGTCACTATGATGAAAGGAGATGAAATATCGCGAGTTAATACGACATAAAAAGAGACAAAATAGTTTGGGACTCAAACAGCGACAGCCAATAAAAGTTAGGGTACATCAGACACCAAAAGTTATAAAACGACATGATACGATGGTTCCAGCATACAAAACACCATGCCATCCACTGCGTGCTTCTTTGGTTATTATGTCGGATGTGCGTTCACAGCGGTTAATGGACTGCAATTTAAGAAATCTGACCGATTCATTGCCGGATGTTGCCACGTCCTCGCTTTCTTGGAACCGTGCGTTGTTGATTTCGTCCAACATTCTTAGCTGTTCCTCCATTCGACTGTTAGGTCTTGATTTCTTAATTCTGTGCTCCACGACAGCTCGGATCCTTTTTAATTCTTCATTGCTTATATCCTTCCTATTTAACATGTCTTCGTAAAAATTCCACCAGTTATCTATAGTACCGAATTGTTGCTCTCTATTTTTTAAGATGTCTTCGTAAATTGTCCACCAATTATTTGCATAGTATTCTAAAGGATAAGTTCGTGTTAAATCGAAAATTTCAAGATTGTTCTGCGATTTGCGATTGATATTTTTCATCTTTTTCAAGCTGTGACTATTACTTATATTCGTTGTGCTATAATGATTGACGTTTTTGGTTAAATTGTGTTGTGAATTCACGTTTAGAATAACATTTCTGTGATAAGTCGGCGGGGCTGATCTATTGTCCTTTTCTCTATCGATATATTCCGCTGGTATCAAATTTTCTTTTTCACGCGTTTCATTTTTGTATTTCCTAATAATTTCTCTGTAATACTTTTCCAGTAGACATAATTCTTCATACGTATATTTGGATATGTCGATTTGAGTGTAAACGTTTAGAATATCTTCGATGTTTACTACTCTTTTCTTACGCCCTTCTATTTGTATATTAGACAGTAGTTTCAATTTCTCGATCAATGGATCGAAACCTTTGTAAATAAAATCTTTCTTGGCAAATTCAATGAGTTTCAGAACCATATCTTCATACTTTTTGTCGTATTCTAAATCTTTAGATTTATCAACTTCCTCAATAAAGCTTTGTAAAGTCTCTTTCTCTTGTTCATATTTATTCATTTCCGATCTGATTTCCCCTAAAACTAGTTCATGGCCACTGAAACGTTCCAACTCACGTCTGGTTTCTTCCATTTTTTCTAAATTCCTCTTAGCCAATGCCTTCCACCAAACTGTGTCGTCTTTGAACATATTCCAAAATTCAATTTTCTTGATTTCTACATTCGTTGAGATACTTTTACCATCCTTTGGTGGAGTCACATCTCTTTTAGGTGGAGTAACTTCTTTCTTAGGTTCATGTGGTGGTGATTTTATAATTTCGTGTGCGTCAGAATTTTTAACTTCCAAATTGACAACTAAATTGATAGGTTTAACTTTTTTGACTTTGAACACAGGGCTTTTTAGTTTCGGCTTATCAAACTTTGCTCTTTTGGGAGTTATTTCGGTTACCGTTGTAGTTACAGTAGTTTTAATATTCTCATTAACAACATCTTGCCAGTCTAAATCGTCCATTACCTGAGATAATCTTTTCATTTCACTATCAAGATCTGAGTTAACTTTTAGTTTCTCGTGCACATGCCTCCGCTTTCTATTTTCATCTTTATCAGCACAGCTTATGAATAAATCAACTAGTTTCTTAAGTTCTGATAAAAATATGTTTTCACCATATTTGACAACTCGCCAATCCATATCGAATAAACTGTTTCTTGATGCAAGATTGTATCTTGTGTTAACATCATCGTTAGTGAATCTAGCTGGGGGTTTGATCATTTTACTTTCGATATAAGCGATTAATTCTTCGCAGCTGTCGTGGAATATCGTTGGGGATACGTCATCGTCATGACTGGAATAGTCCAATAGCTTTATCAGTTCGTCTTCCTGATCGGATTGGAACATATCCGTTTCAGAGTCACACGAGTTGTAATCTCTTATGTTTATGGAACGTCGCTTGATCCGGGGTACTGTGTTAGTTTTGATGGGGAGACTCCATCTCTTCGGGTCTGAGAGGCGCTACAAAATAGCAAAAAGTCCAATATTGACATGTACACGGACATACACGAACACAAAACAGTTTACAAAAAAAAACTATGACAGAATTTTTAATTTTGTGTAAAATATATAAAAAAATAGGTATTTACAAAATTTAGTTGCTGCAAAAGTAAGATTACACACAGAATTGGTTTTAATTCAAAATAATTTTAAAAATGTTAATTTTTAGTCCCACTCAACCCGACAAAGACTTAGTAAATACTTGATTTTTACCCAAATTGGACACTTACCTTTATTAGTATGTTAATTTTTATTTATATATATTTTTTTACATAAGAATAACAACAATTTATGCCTTGAAGTAATTTAGAAAATATCGTTTCTCAAATGACTCTATTGTATTTTGTTACTCATTTTACTGCTATGGTCACCCAAGGTAACATGAGACCATAATTCCAATAAAACTAGCAACTGAAAACTTAAGCTGAAGATTTCAGACCACCGTCTTTTAAATTAAATTTTCTTTGAGCTTTAAATCATTTTTTTGATAATGATTCCGTTATCTTAAATTGGAGCCAAATATGCGATAATACAAGTCCTGGAAGAAAACAAGCATTTAAAAAAAATCTATCAAAATTAAAAGTTTGTGAGGGGGTAGTCTTTGTCACCACATTCCTTCCTTTCCCTTCAGGACACCTCAAGGTCCTGAAGAAGCCCTAAAGGATCCCAAAACGTCCTGAATAACCCCTAAAGGATCTCGAAAACCCTTGAACGATCCCAAGAGAACCTGACAATTCCCTCATCGACCTCAAAACTGCCCAATAAATCCTTAAACGTCCCTGAGGAGCCCAGAAATGTACATCAAAGTCCTGGAAAAGTTTCCCTTACCTTAGCAGCGTGTTTAAGGGCATGCATATCAGGATGCGCGACGCTCTTGCCGCTCGCCGCAGCGGTTGCCGCAGCCAAGTCCCTTAAAGCCGCAGCCGCATCTCTGGCCGCGTGGAGGACCAACACTTGCGGTTCCGCACCGCTCAGTGATGTCGCGCCTTGTTTCACCACCTCGCATAGTTGCACTGAGGACAACAAGAATATAGTACAATTTTATTAAATTGTGGCGGTTTTCGTAATCCGCATTTAAGCCAATAGATGGCACTACTAGTACACAAAGAACACGAAGAGGCGATTGCGAAGTTTTGTATGAATTACGCCGTATAATGTGTATAACTTCCAAAGATCAATGGTCAGACCAGTGGTCCCCGAGCACAACCGCTCGGAGGATGATCATCCTATTATTACGTTCGAGCCACATCACCTGCACCCATAAAATCGTTAGATATTTTAGGGTTACTTTACTCTTCCCCGGAGGTCCCGAGCATAATCACAGGTAGAGGCAAAATAAGGACAAATACTCCAAAAGACCACATTGTAAATATTGACACAATTGTCGCCATAGTTGATATCTAGAGCAGAAATTATGAAATTACGTCAGAATCAGATCTTCAAATTAATGGATAAGTCATGTACGTATATTCATGGTATTTGGTTTCTCCTTAAAATATTATGGGGAGTTTAAAACATCTCTTGTGTACATTTTGGTGTGAGGCAGAAGGCTCTTTTCAGGGACAGACAACATTTTCCGTATCAATATGACTTCATATTTTGCTATTGCAAAACTTGCAAGTTTTGACCGAGCAATACCTAAGTCACTTTTCACAACTATAATTCACAACTAAAAGAGAGGCCTTGGTGGATCGCGTTAACTCGACTCTTAAGGAGGTGTCCGATTGGGGTGACGCCAACCTAGTCAAGTTTAACGCCACCAAAACACAAGCGTGTTTATTTACCGCAAAGAGGAGCCCCTTCACCTTGGCTCCAACTTTCCATGGTATATCCGTACCGATTAGTGATAACATTGAGCTCTTGGGTATTGACATCTCTCCCAACTTCAATTTCGGGAAATGTATCGAGTCAAAGGCCAAAACAGCTGCCAAAAACTTTGGTATCCTGAACAAGGTAAAGCGGTACTTCACGCCGGAACAGCGCCTCACTCTTTATCAGGCACAAGTTCGTTCTAGCATGGAGTACTGCTGCCACCTTTGGGATGGATCCGCCAAGTACCAACTCGATACATTAGACTCGATAGATCGCCGGGCCCGAAGAATAATTGGCGATCAATCACTCACGCAGGCGAAATTGCTCAGTCTACAGCACCGACGCAATGTCGCCTGCTTATCGGTTTTTTATCGGATATACCATGGCGAGTGTGCTCTGGAACTTCATAACCTTGTTCCTCCTTCTCCGTTCTACCACAGAACAGCGAGAAACCGTGAGCGTTGGCACCCTTATGTGGTTGACGTCCAATTTGCTCGCACGAAGCGTTTTTGCTCGACGTTTCTGATACGAACCGCTAGGGTGTGGAACTTATAACTTAAGTACCTTCAAGGCAAGAGTGAATAGGCATCTTCTAGGCAAGCGCGTTCCAACCTAGACCTCATCATTGCTTTGCACTAAGCATGATTGTCGTCAAGCGCAAGCCTATCACGCAATAAAAAAAAAAAAATTATCAATAGATTGATTATAAAAATTATAAGTTTGAGAGGGAGCATCCCTTTCTTTCCTTTCAAGACCCCGAAAAGTCCTGAAGCCCTAAAGGTCTTCGAAAAGTTCAGAATAACCCCAAAAAAACTCAACGAACTCTCTGAACGATGCTAAAAGGTTCTGTATAACCCCTGAGCGATCCCAAAAAGACCTAAATAACCTTTTAACGATAACAAAAGCCCCGAAGAACAATTAAAGGCCCTGAGGAACCCCAAAAGGCTCATCAAAATCCTAGAAAAGCTTCCCCTTACCTTGGCAGCGTTTTTAAGAGTTCTCGGGGTTTGGGAGATATATCATGACAAACAGACTCACCGATGGTAGAAACAGCGCTCTGGGCCGCAGCCGCCAGCTGCTCCTGGCTCCCAGCTGCTCCTCCGACCAGGGTCTTGGTGTCTTCCACCAGGGTTTTGGCAGTTTTAAGGATGTTCTCCCGATGGTTGGAGAACGTATCGCCTTCTTTGTCCGATTGTAGTGTGCCTGGTTGAATCAAGATTATAGGAAGTTTATTGTAACGACTGTAAGATATGTACCTATAGGTGTGGATAAGGACAGTTGTTCTCATATAGGTGAGGTGAGGATATAGATCCTCTCCTAGTTATGATGGTGTAATAAAGAAACCAGTTGACACAATATATATTCAATAATTCAATTAACAATCACAAGTTATTATTAAAATCACAAAGAAAGAACTAACAAGAACTGGGTGCATTGATAGAATTGCTTGATCTGGTAAAAAGGCGAGGCCAGGAGATGTTTCTGACGTGTCGCTGTGCTGACCAGAATATAATGAATTTCACGCAGTCGCTAGATGCATCACAAAAATTACTTCGTTGCAAATTCAAATTGCTTGTAAAATCATTCGTCCAAGTTGCCAGCTTCGAAAGGAGGTCAACTCTGTAATACGCCACATCTTTATACTAATATTATAAAGAGGTAAAGTTTGTGAGTTTGTGACGTCGTAGGGGGTAATCTCTGGATCTACTGAACCGATTTTGAAAATTTTGGTACCAATAGAAAGCTACATTATTTGTGAGTGTCATAGGCTATATAATTATCCCGAAAAATAAGGGAAATTAAAAAAACTTATTTCACGCGGACGAAGTCGTGGGCATCTGTTAGTAGGGTAGGTATAAAATGGGATAAAGTGGGGTACTCACCAGCGCTAGCGAACAGTATGGTGGTGTCGAGATCTCCCAAGATGGTAGCGATGGTCGCCGCCGCGTCGATGCACGCCTGCGTGCCGCGCGACCCCGCCTGCAGCGCGCTCAGCACGCCCACCACCTGAGCGGCGAATGTACCGTTTTGAATTTTTGAAGTGAAAACTTCCTTAGGTACCTTAGGTTCCTTGAGCACTTTTTGGTAGGGGAAAAAATGTGGAAACACGTGACCGACACCGTTCTTCTTAAGACAAAAGGTCTTAAGTATAAATAATATAGTACATTTGTAATTAAACTTTAATGCCTTTGTTTTAAGGTTTATATTTAAAAGTGATGTGTGACCGTGACTGACACCTCGCGTTGTTACGAAGACAAAAGGTCTTAAATATAAATATAGTACATTCTTAATTAAACTTTAATCTCTTAGTTTTAAGGTTTATATTTTATTTTAAAAGTGCTGTGTTGTTATTTTAAATATTCGTTTTCACCTCTATCGGCAGTCCCTATGAATCCTTTTCTTTTACTTTATTTGAACTATCTTACATATAAAAAGTATACAAAATGTTAAATGGCTTAGGCACTAGGTAAGTATATTGAAATTGAGTACATATTTGACTACTATTCAAATATATTTTTTTGTGATTATTATATAGACTATAGACTATAGAGGATCTCCCAAAGGTCGTAATATCCACGTCTTCTGATAGTTTTATGTTGAATAACAATTTCAAACTATCGATTAAAGCAAAAAAGTGCGTCGAACTTTAATGACGTCACATTTCAAAATTTCATATAAATCCCATACTAAGAACGCGTTTTGACGTATGAAAAAAGTTGCTGATTTGATTGAGTTGTCATCATCCCTACTACGGTGGTGTTCGTACCTTCTCGTTGACTTTTCTGGCGGAGTCCGCTACCGCCCTCTGGTTTTGTGCGATGGCGGACACGCGGCAGTGTCCGCCAGCGCGGACCAGCTCCGACACCGCCTCGCCCAGCTCCACGGCCGCCAGGCGAATCCTGGGGACAAACAATAGTTTTTTAGCAAGAAAAGATTACAACTATTTTGCTATAATCCGCCAACAGAAAAAAAATTGTATGGTCAAGCATGCAGTTACAAGCCAAGCACCTTCCCAACCAAGCAAGAAAGCCAAGTTCCCAAGCAAGCAATGCCAGCACCACACATGACTTTTATACTATTCTCGACGCAAGTTTCGCCCCGACACCGGAGCATCTTCAGGAGATGTCGACTTTACAATGCAAGATTGTCTAGTCTAGTTATAGTTTTTTGTTCAACAATATGGCAAAGTTCGTTTTTGTTGCTGTAGTATACTGGAGGGTAGGCGATGAAGACATTGTGTATAAATACGGGACTCTAAAATAGAATCACGACAGTGTGAGTGATTCTATTATAGAGTCCTGAATGTGAGATCTATAGACCATGCTTTGACTTAGCCCTAACTTAAGACTGAGTTAAAATGAGACTGATTTATGATACGTACATGAGTCCATCTCGTTTTAACTCTCAGTAAAGCTAAGTCAAAGTACGCTCTATAGATCTCGGCATCAAGTGTGGTGACGGATTTAAAGGCACAAGAAACAAATATTGCTATCGTGTGATACATACAAATTTTCACAGCGTTTTAAATTTAAAATACTTGTTCTCACCGAGTTCATTTAAGTGAGCAAAAACAAGATTTGCTCACTAGTTTTAAGGCCCCAAAAGCGCGATTTCAAGCTACAGAATTGAATTTACCTGTTTTATACTGTTACTGCTCAGTTAGTCAGTAAGTTTTTTTCAGTCAGTCAGTCAGTCAGTCAGAGCGGTCGTACGGTGTGCTCACCTGTTGGCGATATCCCCGTTGGGCGTGGTGGCGGAAGCGCCAACACTGTCGGCGGCGAGACGCTCATACTTGCCGCACATTTCGTTACCGACCTCCACCAGCCGGGTTGGTTCCGTGGCTGCCTTGGCCGTCTGCAAGTGATAACAGGTTGCTCGAAAAATGCACTTACAAACGGCAGTTAACAGGGCTTGTAAGTTAAATTTACTGCCCTCGTGCTATTTTATTGGCAGTTTTTTTTTTAATTTTCGTAAGTCTTCCAAATAAAAAGTTTTCTTGCAAGAAGGTTCATAATGATATTGACTTTGTATAAAGAAAACTAAAAAAAAATAACATTTAGATGTGGATTGGTGAAATTAATTCATAAAGTTAAAAATTGTATTTAATAAAACACTTTTATAAATAAAAGATGTAAGTTATTTTAAATGTGAGAAAAATATCGCGCAATTAATAGCCGCCAAATGTTAATGTTCAGTCTAACACTATTATATTTCTTTATTGACTGCGGAACCCTAAAAAGCAACTCACCATATCGGTAGCCAGTCTCGCGATCTCCTTCGCAGCGCCCACCATCCTGGTCTGGTAGTCCACAAACGAATCCGTCTCATCGTAGGATCCTATCAGCGACATCCTGACAGACAAACCGACATGTTCATATTAATCATTTTTGTTTAGCATTTTCATGCTATCTATACTATCTATAAAAGTCAGTGAAGGGGTCCTTATGAAAAACTAAAGGAAGTTTTCATTAACGACTCCTTCACTGATTAACTATAGTTTTAAGTAAATACTTAAATACATATTATGTAGTGTTAGTAACTTAATTTTAATTATATATTATATTATAACAATTGGCTACTTGACAGCTGTAACTATAAAATATGAAATATGTTAGATTTGGTAGCTTGTGGGTTAACAATAATTATACAATATTTATTTTGCATTAAAATAAATTGTAAATATTTTATTTTTGCAAAACAAATTTGAGATTTTTTATCTGTGGATTACAAGAAGCAAAACGCGGGCGGTCATGATAGAGCCCCGTGTGACGTCACATTTCAAAAAAAAAACGTCGTGTGTACTAACGTTTGCGTATTGTTGAGAAAATTAACAGTAATATACTTCGATTTGTGATTGTGAGCGGTTAAATGAAATGGGATTATATATGCTTTACAGCTGATAGTACAAATCTGCCTAAAGTCGATTCATTTATGGTTGCAAATTTATTTGCGTGTAAACTTTTGCACTGCCGAATTTCGTAATGTATTATAACTTCCATGTAAGTACCGAAATAAACAAAGTAAGTAATAGTACTTAGGTCTCGTGTTTAAGACCTAAGAAAGTGCTGCTGTAAAGTGACAGAAATATAATTTATTTTAATTTTGTCATGTTTTATGAAGAAAATGTCAGGTTAGGTTAATTCATTTTTGGTAGATCAGAGTTTTAAGTTGATTTCTTCAAAACACGAACATCAAAGTGGTCTTCACAAAGTAATACCGCAGATATTTATCCGATTTAAATTCCGGCTCTCGGCAGATTAACTCTAACCACTGCTTTCGACGTTTAAATTATGACATAGGTAATATAGTATATAGGAATGTGTTTATACAATTTGTCAGGATATTAATTACTTATTATTTATTGTATTGTATTGTTCTACACACGTCTTGTAGCTTGTAATTTCCACAATTGCATTAAAGAAGCTGTAAACTTTCCACTTAAAATTAAATGAAACTTGGAGCGTCGTATAGTTAACTTTGTTTTATTTTGAGCTGAGCTGTGACGTCACAGCTAGCAAATGTCACGTGACCGGCTGTTTTCGCGCGAATTTAAAATTAATGTATTAAAAATGTATTTTTTTCTAATAAATAACGCTTTTTTTGAGAAAAAGTTAATTGTAAGAGGTATAAAATGAACCTACGTACATTTTTAAGTATTTTTCCGAAAACTGTCAAATAGCCAATTGTTGTGTCTAAATAATAAGTGTACGGCATAATATTAGTTGAGCGCAAACTCGCCAACAAACTACGTGTGTAGTTCGGCGAGACACATAATTTTTGTATTTGCGTAAAAAACTGATACTAATATTATAAATGCGAAAGTTAGTTACTCAATCACGCCAGAACGGCTGAACGGATCTGGATGAAAAGCACAGATGTCTGGAATAATAACACATAGGCTACTTTTTATCCCGGATATAATTAAAGTTGCCTGCGAGAACCGAAAACCTCAATCCAATCTGGCTGCGGTTCCGCGCTGGACAGCCGGGCTGATCCTTTGCGCAAAAATGAGCCAGCCCTTCTGTCACCAGATGAGGAAATAAACCGCGGTGAAATATTTGGCACTAAGCTAGTCTCCACGGCAAACGGAACAAATGTGTAACCCTCTATGAGAGAGGCATACTTCCGCCGCGCGCCGGTTTCAGCCTTTTCTTATATTTATCGTCACGATACCGGACGTGATTGAACGTGATTGAAGAACAAACAAACACAATTTCACTTTTTATTAAAGAATTATTTAAACCAAAAAAAATAACACACGCACAAAACATTGACCGATGCTCGAACTAATTTAGCCCGAACATTTTCCATAGTAACAACTATATTCTCTTATTAATCTTCAAACCCCTATTGCCCTCAAACCCCTAACCAACAATATATGTAGTTAATAATAAACAAAAATACAAACAGTTTGTCCATGCTTGACACTGACACGGTTAGCGGGCGTTGCGCGAACTGCGCGTGCGCCGAAATCCCGCGCGCTACGTCTGTATACAGTGTATACTCGTATAATGAGGTCACTGCACTAATTAGGATACTTTATTATAATCTTACTTCATACTAATATTATAAATGCGAAAGTGTGTTTGTTTGTTCGTTTGTCCTTCAAACACGCCGCAACAGAGCAATGGATCGACGTGCTCTTTATCAAACTTAAAAACGCGTTTCTAGTATGGAGATTGTATGAAATACGTAGTTGTGACGTCGTCTTCAACGCTTTGTTTCTTTAACCTATAATTTAAAATGGATATCAAACTTAAAACTAACCGAGAATGTGAATTTTGGCTCTTTTGGAAGACCCTCATTTTAACAATCAGTCAGAAATAATTTATTTTTGACATAAGCATCACCCCTATTATACCCCTAGAATGCGTTCTTGGCGGAATTTAGCACTGCCTCAGAAGTGTGTGTGTACTTGTAGTAGTTACTCGACGCTAATTGTAAACAAATCGAGGCGCACTCCACAAGCTATTTTTACTCGTGTGCACGCTAACAACTATAATCACTCACTGAATTAGGCTGTTGGTACCAACAATAAGCCGAAATTCTTGAAAATTCCAGAATAATGTGTTCCTAAACTGCCTCGTTGGTTTAGTGGTTAGCACGTTCGACTGCCGCCGACTAGGTCCCGGGTTCGAGTCCCGGGTCGGGCCTGATATTAAGTATCGGGCTTTCTGACTAGAAATTCTCATTACTAGCCCGGAATTAGGAAGTTGGCGGTGTTTCACCCCCGTGCCTCGGAGAGCACGTTAAGCTGTCGGTCCCGGTTATTTTTTTTATTATTTTTATTGTGAGATAGGCTTGCGCTTGTTATTATCACTAACCAAAGCCCGCATTGGAGCAGCGTGGTGGGTCTAAGCTCTAATTCCCTCTCTCCTATGAGAGTGGAGGCCTGTGCCCAGCAGTGGGACGTTAATGGGCTGTAGTGGTGGTGGTGTGTTCCTAAAATCTTCAGTTACCTACCCCTAATCTTCAGGTATCAAAACTATTTCGCTAAGCTAAGAAATGCTATTTCAGCGTATGTTTCACGTCACGTATAATATTGCTAGATGATGCTTGCGACTTCGTCCGCGTGGTGTAAGTTTTTTTATTCCTTAATTTTCCGGGATAAAAAGCTATAGCCTATGTCCTATTTCATGATACAACCTATCTCTATTCAAAATTTCATCAAAATCGGTTGAAAAGATGGGCCGTTAAAGCGTACAGACAGTGACAGACAGACAGACACACTTTCGCATTTATAATATTAAGTATGGATTCTTCTTCTTGTTCTCTGGTTAGAAGTGCGTGGCCGAGGATCGAACAGGCTATCGAGCGTGTCAACCACTGGGCTATCGGCGTTCAGACTTGACATTGGAGGGATGCTGCGCCGCTAATAAATCTATATTGGAGCAGTCTTAGCTCATCGCTTTGACGGACGCCGCGCTGGACATCTGCCAATATGTACCCGTTACCCGGATCAATGAAGAAATCGGTTTATTTAGGACCTCGCTGGCGCTGTGGTTATATGTGCGATGTGTCGGATTCGATTCCTTTCAGGGGTAATCAAGAAAATTGTTTTATGAGACACCCAGACGGTTCAGATTTGTATGGGGCGTGAGACAGGTCTTATACCAGTAGTGAAAAGAAAGAAAAAAAAATATTAAATTGGATTGCTTAAATCCACGAATTCGTCCTAATTTCAGTGGTGAAATTATTTAATATTTTCACGATTAGCAAAACTAAACATAAGTAGGCGACAATGGCGGATTCATATTTTTGACGTTTCCTGTCAAGTGTAATGGTACAAAGGCAGTCATCCTTGCATCATCCCAGTGTCACTTGGGATGATGTTACAATTCTAACGATACCCTAAACGAGTACTTACATTCAAATCTGTTCAGGCATTTAGAAGTTATGGTGGAATAAAGAAACTCACATACATGCATACATACATTGCAGAACCTTGAAAACATTACACTCCTTTTATAGGTAGTCGTTTAACATGCGGTACAATATTTTTTTTTAATCAGTATTAATACATCAGCAAGCTAAGTACCACACCGTCTTAGCCGTTGCCTTAGTCAGCCGCTGTGTATATTTAGCCGACAGACGCTATTGCCGGCGTCTGTTAGTTAAGTGCAGTTTATTATTGATGCGATTACGGTGTAACGAAACACTTTTATCGACCACTGAATATCGATCAAGGTTTTTTTTATTCCGCTAACAGTTAGCCCTTGACTGCGATCTCACCTGATGCTAAATGAAGATGCAGTCTAAGATGATAGAGGGCTAACCTGCTAATCGGAACGCTAAATAGCTTGGCGGTTTGCCGGTAGGGTGGTAACTAGCTACGGCCGAAGCCTCCCGTCAGACCAGACCGGAGAACATTCAGAAATTATACTTAAGAACATTATAGATTCATATACTAAAAGCTAAATATTAAACTAATTGTGAAATAAGAATTTGAATTATAATAAAGGTGCCTACTTTGTTAAAAATATTGGTCACGGAAAATCCAAAAGGGAACAAAATCGGGTATTTGACAAGTGACTGAGAGCCAATCAAATCAGCAACTCTTAATCAAACGTCAAAAAGCGCTCTTAGGCCCGTAATATTAAACCGACATCAGCTAACAACAGATTATCAAGTTTAGATATAAAGTAAAGAATTTCTGTATTTGCTATGTTGCATAAATTAACAGTCTTTAACATTGTTAATTCGAGGTTATTATGCCGGTTCTTCTCAGTAGAAACACCTTTTTGACTTCCGTGGCGCAGTGTTGAGCGCTGTTGCCTTTACGTGCGGAGGTCCCGGGTTCGATCCCCGGCAGGGTCAATTTGGGAATTAAAAATATCTGAATTGTCCCTGGTCTGGCCTGGTGGGAGACTTCGGCCGTGGCTAGTTACCACTTACCACCCTACCGCCGAAGTCGTGCCGCCAAGCGATTTAGCGTTCCAGTACGATGCCGTGTAGAAACCGAATAAGGGTATGGGTTTACTATAACTGCCATGCCCCTAACAGGTTAGCCCGTTATCATCTTAGACTGCATCATCACTTACCATCAGGTGAGATCGCAGTCAAGGGCAACTCGTAGTGGATAAAAAAAACCTTTCTGAGCCGTTGGAAGATTATTGTGACTTATCATAAGTGGCACAAGTTGTCCTACGAGAAATAAATCATTTTATTTTCACAAGTAAAACTCACCTGTGCTCAGTCAGCCGAGCAACCGCTCTGGCGACGCTCTCCAGCATGGGCCCGACGGCGCCGCGCTGAGTGCTCAGCTCGCGCACGTGAGCGCTCAGCTCGCTCAGCGCGGACCTGGCCAGCGACGCCTGAGCGTCCACCTCCCCGTGAGCCGTCGTCGCCTGCAAGTTACTGTATCTTTCACAATCTGACTTTGATACTGAAGGCGTCATTTATAACACCCTTATTACATTCAAAGACTTTCGTGACGGGAACATACCGTAGAGTTCTGAACGATATCAAATATTTAAGCATAAAGTTACTTTTTGAAGAGAAACTTCTTTATGAAAATTCAACGAAATAAAACAGCGACACTAAAAAGAGACGCACATATTCATAATAGGATTAAGCCTGTATGAGATAGAGATAAAATACAAGTAATATTTATCTAATTCTCTCGTAGGCTACTTTTCTGAAGTTTCACTTCTGAAAAGTAGCTTCCGTAGCAACCAAACAAACGAATTGGAACCAAAGTTTGGGGTTCCATAGGGGGAGTAATAATAGAACACAATCTCCAACGAATTAACCACAGGACGCATGATATCGACCATAATTATTATTCGAACGAGATTTCATAATATATTTTTCTTACGTTTCCTATTCCGTGTTTTTTCCATAGACTTAGAATGTACAAGACCAACAGTGACAGATTACGGTGTTACAAAAAATGAAATGTATATGTGTGCGTGAAATAGTATTGTCTTGACTCTAGCATAGTATTATCGATAGTCTTACTGGTGAAATCATAGGACTCTAATGAGTTAGTTTAACGAAGTAAAATATAACTATCTTTTAATTTTAAAAAATTAAATACACAAATAGCAACAAAGCTACAGCTAGGTACAAATTATTTATTGATGAGATGACCATGTTTTCTCTAAAAAGTTTTTCAGCGTTACAACACAATGCAACATCATTAGCTGGATATATCAAATACTTATTGTGTGTTTTCGAATAGTCTCTCTTAATAATTAACGAATTATTACATAGAGCTGTTGGGTCCGATAATAAACTATGTACCTACACAATCCTCACACGTAACTCTTTTAATAATCCTTTTAATACATACAAATAATTAATAAAAAAAGAATGTCCATTCATACATTAGTTTTCTCGTTAATTCATTCAATTATTTATTATTCAGACTAATATCTATCTAAACCAGGAGCCCCTATCTATAATCCGTAACCATTTGTTACGTAGCAAAGAATTGGTTGGAAACCTAGAAAATAACATTGTAAATATTATGAGATACTTATAGATATTTTAGCCCCATAAAAGTTTTTTTTTGATATTTCGAAAGAAAGCTTTTAAATTAGAGATATTTTTTAAAAATTCTGCCTGAAAATATACACTGTATTTTTTTTGAGAAATAGAGCAGTTTTTGAGATTTTTCATAAAAATTGTTAGTTTATCGCCGCTATTTTTTTAAAGGGTGCAAGTAGTTTTAATTTGATTAATTAAAATAATACTCTGATATGATGTATAAGTGACAAGTTAATAAAAATAAATAATAACCATATATGGCGCTCAAGTCATAGCTAATGACCTCCCCGATAAGCACTTAAATACATAATGTACTGAATTACCAGTATGTACAGTATACCCTGTATATATATTTCATGTACATATGAAATCTAAGACACGCCAAATAAAACAAAAATTAAGGAAAATATTTATTTCGTTCTTTTCTTTTACAGGAAAGTAGTGTTTAATATTGTACTCTACACACCTAAGCTTATGAGCCATCACGTCAAACCTACCGGCAGACACGATTATCGACTATCGATACTTATGACGTCATCACTTTGTCAATCCCTATCGTAACCAAACATTTTTTAAGTTTTACACAAAATATCCAAAAATTCTTTATTTAGCAATGTAATTTGATGAAAAGTCTTAAGGGAAACCTATTATCTAAGCTTTGAATAGTTATTTTGCCTCATTTTCAAACAACAAGTGACGAAATAATGATTATGAATAATTCAGAAAAATATTCAGTAATTACCTGTGAAACGTGTATTTATGCGGGTTATTACGTCTTGTAACGTCACATTCATTCACTGAACAAGACACCATGGTGGCAGAACAAAGATTTTAAGTTTTAATCGTAAGATTATAACTTAAAATCTATCTTATAAATTATTAATTAATTATATTGATTAGTAGATATTAATTAAATACACAAAATTCACCTCGACTGGAAAAGGTCGGGACGCTATGGCCTCTTACTCGGACATACTGGCCTTTTGTTTCGCTATCTCTTTTTCGCTCGCGGCAGTGTTTATTAACTAAATACCTCTCGCTCCCACGCTTTGTCAGTCTATTGAGCGTAGCGAAAAAATCCTTTGGTGGCTCGTACACTTACCCTGGGGTTGCCGGCGGCTTGTTTATCGGATAGTAGGGTAAGCGTCTCGAGTACAGTCCTAGTATCCACTATACTATGCTATTTATACTAATATTATAAAGAGGTAAAGTTTGTGTGTTTGTGACGTTGTATGGAGCATAAGCGCTTATACAGCCTTTATACAGCCAGGAAATACAAACAAAAAAAACGAACTTCAATACAGCTCCTATACAGCTTGCAATGCTGCTTGGGCAGCTAGTAAATCATAACACTCTTCTAACTTGTAGCGTACGTACACTTACCCTGGGGTTGCCGGCGGCCTGCTTGGCGGCGTGCAGCAGCAGGGTGAGCGTCTCGAGCACAGTCCTCGCGTGCTGCAGGAGCGCCGCCTGCGCCTGCGAGTCCGTCATGTTGGAGGCCGCGCCCGCCGCGCCCGACACCAGCGGCTCCGCGTATGATATCTGTGGACATACCATACTATTAGCTGTAAAAAAAAACATTTGGCAGTCATAGGGACTGCCGATAGAAGTGAAAACGAATATTTTTTTTTTATTTTTTAATATTTTTTTTAATAAAAAAATATATTTTAAATATAAACCAGAAACCTTAAAATTAAGGCATTAAAGTTTAATTACGAATGTAATGTCTTCATAACAGCGCGAGCATGTCGGTGTCGGTGACGCGAATCCACAAGTTTACCCCCTACCAAAAAGTGCTCAACGCGGCTAAAGAAGTTTTCACTTCAAACGTTTGGACCTGTCGTTACACCAATAATTTAAAAAAATGTAAAACAAATACTTGTTCAGTAGACACTTCAATACAATTGACGTTTTGTTTAGTGGCTAAGTCTACTTGAGGCGCTATACTACTTTACAAACTCATGATTCCCATGATTTCGTCCTTGTGATTTTATGTTATTAAAAAGAGCAAATGCTGCATATCTTTCCGGCTCTTCTCAGTAGAACTTCTTACCGAACCGGTGGTAAAGTCAAAACATAACGTATCATAAGACACCTGCATGCCCTACATGTAATAATCAAATTGAGTATAAATCCCACTACCTACCCGTCCACTTCAACACCCCTCACAGAGCTTTGCGGTACGCAGCCCGCAGTCAGTCAGCGACCGCGGCGCGTGAACAGGTTCATGAATAAGGGCCCCGAACGGGTTCAAAACTAGTCGGACATTTTCCGACATAACACGTGCGTTTATTCGGTGTTTATGTTTATCACTCACGATAATTTAAAAGTATAACTCCCGATAGAAAACTTTGACTTCCCAGGATAAATGGTAGCCTTTGTTCTCTCCAGGGACGCACCTTCATTCAAAATAAGTTAAACATATGGGCCATGCTAAAACACAGACAACCAGACATACACTTTTTAGCTGATGCCATGTTTATGTTGATGTTTGTGTGAAAGTATGAGTTATCATTCTAATTCACATTTTTATATTAGTATGAATCGTTTAATGGAAAGAGTTCGCGACAAAGACAAAAGACAGACAGACAGACAGAAGGTAAAGTAAAACGCACTCACCAAGTGCACAACGGCGTGGCCCAAGTTCTCCGCCTCGCTTCTTGCGGCCACGCGTAATGTCTCCAGTCTCTCTACCATTTCTGCTGCGCTGTTTTCCATCTGCTCCGAGTAACCTAGTGAAATTAAACCATTATTTAGTTACGAAATATTTTCAAGTACTTAACGTTTTAGAACCAAATGCTGTCACCTGCTCCCGTACACAGTATTTTTACCATTGAAAATGGTTATCAGATACAAGTCGCCTGAGACATATTTTTGGCCATAGCTTCAAGGATTTTGGGAGGATCGAGATGGGAATAGTACCAACATTTGAGGAATTTATCGAGACACGTGTGAGCGTTTGAATTTTGAAACTCGGTTGGTAACTTTTTTGGAATTTTGATAAATGAAAAAAGTCAGGTTTTTAGGGGGGTGTTTGTTTACTATATTGTAAATATTTCGGAAAAAACCGACTTAAGAAAAAATAAAAAAGGGTCCTAGGGTATTAGTTTAGCTACAAAATGGCGAAAAAATTTTCAAAATCGGTAAATAATTGCGAGAAGTGAATTCGAGTTGGAATTTTGAAAATCGGTTAGTAATTTTTTTTTTAAATTTTGAAGAAGAGATTTCTACTTCAGAATTTTTTTCTTAAACTTTTGTTTCATTTTCAATTCTCCGATTCTTGCGGGGACTGCGAAATCTGTGAATTGTTTGTTTGCGCGAAGTACCAGGCTACCATAAATCAACAGAAGTATGTACGCACCTTGCAGTGTATTGGCCTGTCTGGGCTGCAGCTCTTGCCCGACGGCTTGCAAACTGATCTGGTCCAGTTCCCGCAGTTGTTTGTTGAGGGTTTCCAAAGCCGCCGCACATTCGCGCTGGCCCGGGGCTTTCTCTCTGTATATAACAATATGACAAAAATCTATACTGATATCTTCATCTTCATTCTTTTGATATTATGAATGCGAAAGTTGATAGATGGATGTTTGTTACTCAATCACGCAAGAATGTCTGAACGGATCTGAATGAAATTTGACACAGAGATAGATTATAGTCTGGAATAACACATAGGCTACTTTTTATCCAGTTTTAGTACAGCTACCTAATGATATAGAGAATAAACACATTGATAAATTTAAGAAGAAAAGTGATTGACATAATGTTAATACTAAAAATAAAAATAAACTTGTAATTCCTGCTTCTAGGCTTAGTAAAACTAGCAATTCATTTGTTGGAAACAGTGTCCGCTTCTACAATAAGCTCCCAGAAGGCATGTTGAAGATGTCTTTGAATAAGTTCAATGTAAAACGTAAGCTCGTTGAAAAATCTTATTACCATGTAAATGATTACTTAAATGACAAGGAAGCTTGGCAATAATTTGCTCTAATGGCTCTGATAGTTCCTTAGTTAAGATGATTTGTGAGATGGTGATAATGAAAAAAAATCCCGGCTGATTTTGTTGTGGGCTCTTCTCAGACCAGGGCGCGTTTGGAACCCTCGTAGATTTAGTTTTAAGATATCGTAACTGATTATCACATCAATAAGTGTACGTACTTTACATCCAATAAAGGGTAGAACAAAATTCCTATGGTATGGTATAAGAAATTATTGACGGGTTATATTAAATGAGAGATAGCTGCAGTTTTGGTAACTATTGCCAGGAAGGCTGATTCAGTATTAAGTGGGTTTAGGGTTCTCTACTGTTGACGATAGTGAAGGTCTGCCCGCATACTGATGGGCCTTTCACTAGATATGGCCGCTCAAAGATGTGTTATGGTTACCAAAAATGAACCATAACTAGGAAGGCTGATTCTTGTTTAGTATTAAAGTAAGCGCAGTACCGTGTGGCAGTACCTATGTAAACAGTATAAAAACTGACGCTATTCATCGGGCTGTCCACTAGACATCACCTCTCAAAGACGTGATAAACTTACAAACTTAAAATAATGATTAACAATTATTAGTCACTTTGATTGCTAATAAATATTTTACGCCTCAATAATATTTATCTGTTAGTCTAGTACCGTATATTGGCGACGAGAGACTTGATGGTGTCAGACACGGCCTTGCTGTGGTGCGCCAGCGCGTGCCAGTGCGCGCGCTCCGTGCCGCTCAGCGCGAGCGCGCGCGCCGCCTCCACCATGGCGCACGACTCCGTTATTATGTTCCTGACGAGGGATTATATTAATTTATTATTCGATTCATTTGTGAGAACACGTGATACATAATTTTACGGGATAAAAGTGTCACTCTCCACGTCCTCGACTATACCTATGCCAAAAATCACGTCGATCCGTTGCTCTGTTGCGACGTGATTGAAGGACAAACCAATTAAAAAACACACTTTCGCATTTATAATATCTGTATGATACAATTTACAAGATGTTGATAATGATAATATTTTGAAAATGTTCGCATAATAATACGAGCTAAGATGTTATGTTGATGCATACAATATATTACGTCATAGGATACCTTTTTTATTAAAATACAAAATTAGCCATTGCGATGATCACAATGAATGAAATTTTACACAATCGACCTGCAGATGAACCAAACTCTCTGCACATACCTGCCACAGTGCAGGATGGCCTCCTGGTTGTCTCTGGCCTGCGGGGATATCTTGGCGGGCACGGCCGCGAACTCGGGACTGTCAGCGAACTGCCGCAAACTGCGCACCGCCTCTTGCAACGGACCCGTGGCCGCCGCGCACTTGGCACGGTTTGCCTGCAAATAAAAAAAAATTACAGATTTCGCAGTCCCCGCAGGAATCGGAGTATTGAAAATGAATACAAAAATTTACGAAAAAAAATAATATTTTGAACTAGCGAATGACCGCGACTTCGTCTACGTGGTTTGAGGTTTTGGTTCCCGCGGGAATTCTTTAATTTTCGGGGATAAAGAGTAGCGTATGTGCTATTCCAGACTATAATCCATCTCTATGCCAAATTTCAGCCAGATCCGTTCAGCCGTTGGCGCGTGATTGAGTAACAAACATCCATACATCCATCCAAACTTTCACATTTATAATATTAGTAAGATAACACATAAGAAATTTTTATTGAGATTAACTTCCCTTAAATTACACAACTAATTACAGGGCATCTTTTAACACCATTACCATGTCGATCGGTCAATAATCACTCCAGCTTTTGTTGATTCTTAAAAAAAGGCCCCCAGAAAGCCCGACGTTTTTAAAATTTTTCAAAATTCCAAAAAAGTTACCAGCATCGCACGACGCTGGTGGGGTGGTTGCATTAATTACCACTTCTGTGTCGCGTTCATTACACCTGTCTTGCCTGTACATTAAGGCTTAGTAAAAGATGTGTTCAGTCATAACCGTTGTTTTAATGGTACTTATAAAAAATACCATCAAAACAACGTAAAATTAATTGCTGCTCTATTCTTACGCCTTGATAATATTTATTAGCAAACAGCGTGACACACGTCATATATACTATATACTATCTAATAATTTATAGTTTGTAAGTTTATCGCGTCTTTGAGAGGTGATGTCTATCTAGTGAACAGCCCGATTAATACCGTCAGTTTTTATACTGTTTACATAGGTACTGCGCATACTTTAATACTGTACAAGAATCAGCCTTCCTAGTTATGGTTCATTTTTGGTAACCATTAACTATCTTTGAGCAGCCATATCTAGTGAAAGGCCCATCCGCATGCGGGCAGACCTTCATTATCGGCATCAGTGGAGAGCCCTACACCCACCTAATACTGAATCACCGTTCCTGGCGATAGTCACCAAAAGTGCAGCTATCTCTTAGTCTACTAGGAGGTCGGGTATCTTAAGATTTCCCTTAGTCAACAAAAAAAAAACAGTCGTCTGTTGTGTCGGTTTAGCCGGCCAAGCCAACGTTTGGGCCGATCGTGCCTCTCTATCGTTTGTTCCGCGCTCTCACTTGCACGCTCAGGCTCAGGCGGAACGTGACACTTTCGTGCGTGCAACCGGTGTTCATTGATTTATAAAACTTTATCACGTCAAAAAAGGGATAAAAGCACTTACATCGCAGTAGTCGGCATCCAGAGCTTTGATCTCCTTGACGAGCGCGGCGGTACAGTTGGCCACGTCCTTGGCGGCCTGCACGAAGTGGCGCTTCGCTTGCGGCTCGGCGCAGCGCCCGGACGCGCCGCGACAAGCGTTGCAGAGGGCGCTAGTGTGCTTCGCCACCACTGTAGCCGCCGACAGCACCTGGGGATAAGGGTTGCATCAAACATCGGGACCACTGGTCCGAACATTGATCTTTGGAAGTCGTGGATTAAGGTTTTTGATTCCCGCTGGTACTCTTTAATTTTCCGATAAAATATAATAGGACGATTTGCTTACAAACCACACCGAATTCGGCTATAGTATGCACATAAAATACAATGTAAGTACAAAGGCGAACTTAATACCAAGAGGTAACCTTCCAGTTGACCTTTGGTAGTGGGGACAGGGTTGAAAAACAGTGCGTATAATATAAAGACTAATATATAGTTATGTGTTTCGGGTGTTAAGTTACTAACTTGATGTTGGTCGGTGTTGGGGTCGCACAGCGTGCGACACGCGTGGTCTATGGCGGCGGCGGCGCGCGCGAACTGCGCCTGGTCCACCAAGCCCGCCCGGCCCGCTACGCTCGTCTCGTCAGACACTGCCACCTGAAATACAACCAATTATTAAATTATAACAAATTTCAGCCCGATTCGTCCAACGGTTTGACCTGTGCGTTGCTAGATCAGTCAGTCAGTCACCTTTTTCTTTTATACATTTAAAGATTCAACACAATTGAGAAAGACAACACATTAAACACAATGGAGAAAAAAATTTGATACATGTGTGGAATTAAAATTGAAAAAAAAAATACAAAGCCTAAATCATTGGTCCTTCAAACCGGATAAATAGTATGCACACAAATATTACCAGGTAGTCAGTCAGCTTTTTCTTTTATACATTTAAAGATTCAGCACAATTGAGAAAGACAACACATTCAACACAATGGAGAAAAAAATTGAAGACATGTGTGGAATTAAAATTAAAAGGAAAAATTCATGGCGTAAATTTTTGGTCCTTCGAACCGGATAAATAGTATGCACACAATTATTACCAGGTACGCAGCCTGCGCAGTACATTCCACCAGCCCTTGCACAGCGGTGGCCACGGTCGCCACGCTTCTGGAGAACTTCTCCGTTTCTGACTTCTTCACTGCGCTGGCCATGCCTGACATGCCTTCACCTGGAGTTAATATATCAATTAGGTATCTAGCCTAACTGTATGACATTGTATAAACCAACTTAAAATCTATACTAATATTATAAATGCGAAAATGCGAATGGATGGATGTATGTTTGTACTTAATCGTTGTACTTAATCACGCTAGAACAGCAGAACTGATCTGGATGAAATTTGGCTGGGGATGGATTTAAGTCCGGAATAACACATATAGGCTACTATTTATCCCGAATATTAAAGTGTTGCCGCGGGAACTAACTAACTATGAGATTTTGACTCCCGACTGCCAACTGCATCTGTACCAAATTTCATCAAAAAATGGGCCGGGGAAGCGACGCATATAGACAGAGATTTGAGGCGGAGCGATGGTATCACGAGCCTATTGCGGCGTCTAGTTTGCATATCGTGTATATCGCATAATTTTTTGTAATTATCACATATAATGTGCAATGTCCCTATTCAAATACTTTGAATGTACTGGTGGAAACTTGATTGAATAATAATCGTCGCATTGTTGTATTTAAAAAATATGCTAATAAGTATTTTGAAAAATTGCTCAGTGTATAATATTAGTATGGATAAGGATGTTTGTGTGGCAATAAAGAATCTATCTATCTGTTTTATACTCACTCAACAGCTTGCTCTGGTCGACCACAGCGTCGAGACAGGCGAAGTATCCCAGTTCGCTGATAGGCTGCGTTGGCGCCGACAGCAATGGTCTGCTGCTCTCCATGTTGCGGATCGCTGCAGCACACTCCTTTTGTCCTGGCGCCGCTTCCGTGCATACATCCACCTGAGAAAGGAGATGGTCCAGATTTGTATGAGGCGTGGGAATGGTCTTGTACCAGTAGAGAAAATAAAAAATATTACTATAAGTATTAATAGTACTAGATGAGCCCTTTCATAGAAAAAAAGTTGGGCGTCCGAATTGTTGAGTGCCCCTCACCTGTATAAGCCTGTCTTTGTCCGCGCCATAGCGCTGTCCCGCTTTTCAGACTAGATGGCGTTAATAAAATAAGTCCACATTCTTTGTTTGACAGGGCTTGTCTATGTTACAACAACCCGTCTAACAACCTGCTTTGATTGTTTAAATCCACGAATTCGTCCTTGTTTCAGTGGTGAAATTATTTAATCTTTCCACGATTAGCAAGTTAATATGAGAAGTTGACAATGGCGGAATCATATTTTTGTCGTTTCCTGTCAAGTGTCAACTTGCTTCTAAGGAAGGATTTTAAGAAATCTCTACAAGATATTTAAAACGGTAAGTCATGGAATTGAACCAATGATTTTAGATAACCGTGTGAATTTGTAAAAGTAAAAATAATGTGATTTAGTCTACATCATCATTACCATAGAGTAAAAAATGAATGAAAACTACTCACCAAATGATTGATGCTTTCGGTGACAGCTCTAGCGGCGGCCGCCAGTTGGTTTTTAGCGTTAGGACGAGTGAGATCCTGCAACCAATAATAAAATTATAAAACATTAATAAAATTTATCAAATCAAACCATCGCCAGTCCAGCGCTCTACTTAGAAAGACAAGGGTTTCTTCAATTCAATCCAATGTTTATTGAATAGATTGTTAGATTGGTCTTAAATGTAGGATATTCCGAAAGACAAAATCCTGTTAGTTTTATGTTAATTTCAATGACGTCAGAAGTCAGTATACCACACAAGTTCTCATACCAAATGCGCATTTTGACGTTTGATAGAGTTGCTGATTTGACTAGTTGTCAATTAATATAAATTTACAATTCACTATTCAAAAGCACTTGTAAAAAGTCTACTTGAATCATACTAATATTATAAATGCGAAAGTGTGTTTGTTTGTTGGTTTGTCCTTCAATCACGCCGCAACGGAGCAACGGATCGACGTGATTTTTTGCATGGGTATAGCTGAGGACCTGGAGAGTGACATATGCTACTTTTTATCCCGGAAAATTAAGTAGTTCCCGTGGGAATTAAAACACTTATTCCACGCGGACGAAGTCGCGGGCATCGGCTAGTAAAAAAAATTCTTTTTGACTTTCAACGCAAAGACGTGCATGTTTGGGTTTCAAACTCCGGATCCCTCGAATGGGAGGTCGAAATCCTAACCACTAGGCTATTCCATATCTCACCTGGCTGACAGATTTGGCGGTGCTCAGCAGTTTGGAAGAGTTGACGGTGACAGTCTTCAGGGAACTGACCATCTGCGTACGACTCTCGGTTTCCTGTTAACAATATAACCATAGGTAAATAAATCGCCTCGATTTACAACATCTCCTGAAGATGCTCCGGTATCGGAGTGAAACGTATGTTGAGGGTAGTTTTTGGGGGATTTCTGTGGTGATAAATAAAAAAAACATCTCTGTACCACATACA
Organism: Erebia aethiops; assembly: GCA_923060345.2. Classification (NCBI taxonomy): domain Eukaryota; kingdom Metazoa; phylum Arthropoda; class Insecta; order Lepidoptera; family Nymphalidae; genus Erebia; species Erebia aethiops. Next base: position 522,880 of record OV281087.1, on the reverse strand, counting down.
TAACATGCCTGTTGTCTCGGATTATAGCGAATAAAACTTCTGGTTCATTCATTATGATGGACTTCCTCAAGGTAACGCTTGCCTCTATCCAATATTTAAATATCATTACCTCAGCGTGTCCGGCCATCTCCAGACAAACGGCGACGAGACGCTCGAACGAGGCCTGGAAGTCTGCGGCGGACGCGGGGAGCTTGTCCGTGTCTACGCTGTTCACCACTTGGGACGACGCGTTGCTTAGAACCACCGCTGCGGAGTTTAGCTCCGTTTGCAGTTCACTGGGGACCAAAAGGATTAATAAATTTTTGTTTCCCTTGTACAATAGTATATTTTGTTCCTAGGGGTGAAACACGACGATTTCAGACGAGGGTGAAGCCTGCCTGAGCGAAGCGAGGGCTGGCATCACCCTGTCAACCTTTTTTCTTACGAAAGCGTGGAGGTATCAAGTTGAAATTAATATCAAATATTTAGGTCTGCGGTCCCTTCGAGCTGTAAAAAAATCAAGTTTCTATGTCAACCCCGTTTATATATGCATCATGCATATTTTGCATATTTTGACACTCGCCAATAAATCAAAACCTGTAGGGTACTTCCTGTTGACCTAGAACCTTGAATATTTGGCAAGAACCAAGTTCTCATAACACAATTAAAATAAATAAATATATATAAGCATCCATTTTTATCCGTCCGTTAACCAAATTTGAAAAAATCCCAGGGGAACTTTTTGATTTCCCGGAGTAAAAAGTAGCCTATGTCCACCCTCATCAAAGTTTATTTTAATGAAAACATTTGAGTTTGAGAAGAATAACTCAGATAGTAGGTATATCTCACCCGTAGGTTTTGTCGGTGTGGGGGAATTCGCCCATGTCCAATATGTCCAGGGTTTGTCCGATGTTCTCGATGGCCGCGTCCAGCTCCGCGTATGACGGCACGGCTCCTATGGCTTCCTCCATACCCTGGGAATATAGGAGAATCCATCATCAATAGGGATGATGACAACTCAATCAAATCACCAACTCTATCAAACTTAAAAATGGGCTTCTAGTATGGAAGTTGTATGAAATTCACAGTTGTGACCTCATCAAATTTTAACGCACTTTTTTGTTTAATCTATATTTTAAACCAGGTGATGTCCACGACTTCGTCCGCGTGGATTGAGGTTTTTGGTTCCCGCGGGATCTCTTCAATTTTTCGAGATAAAAAGTAGCCTATGTGTTATTCCCGAATATAATCTATCTCTGTGCCAAACTTCATCCAGATCCGTTCAGCCGTTCTGGCGTGAAAGAGTAACAAACATCCATACATACAAACTTTTGCGTTTATAATATTAGTAAGGATGGTTGTCAACCTTAAACTAACCGAGGGTGTGAATTTTAGGTGTTTTGGAAGGCCCTCTATTTAATAATCAGTTAGAAATAATTTATTTCGAATATAGGCATCATCCCTATTGCACCATCAATTCAAGAGAGATCACTTCATAATCTCTTCGGATAGCCGAACCACACTCCTGCTGTAATTTCCCTTACCTCGCTGATATTTTTGGCAAGGCTCATGATCCTCGATGTATCCGGTTCCTCCGAGCTGGAGAGCTGATGCTTCACTGTCTCCACCAGGGTCAGGGAGGAGTATAGCACTTGACGACCGGACTTGATCACCCTGTGGACAAAACGTATTGTATCACTAATGAAGGACTTTCATCTCTTATTTGACCCCTTGGAGGGGTGGAAATTTCAAAAACTGTACTGCTTTATTTTTTCAGACTAAAAAATAAAATCGTGGGGCGTAGGCGTAGCTGAGGGGAGAATTTATTTCCGTTATGGACTAACGGTATACTGCCGCAGTATACTAGGGAAATATATGACGTCATAAATCGTCGCCATTTTAGTACTGTGAGCACTGGCGGTTTCGAGGTAAGGTGCTCTCAGTGCTGACTGCGTTCTGTTTTAAACATTTACCAGTATAGCTAACTATAAATGAACGGCTTCGCAGTATATTAAATTGACGTCACACCTTACAGTGCTCGCAGTGCATGTCGAAACACCATAAATTTGAGCCAAACGAACTAGGCAAGCCAAAATAAAAACAATTAAAAGAAGTTGCTGATTTGAGTTGTCAAACAGCTAATTTCTCATTTTTTAAATCAAGAGTGAATAGGCATCTTCTAGCCAAGCGCGCCCCATCTGAGGCCGAATCATCACTTCCCATCAGGTGTGATTGTGGTCAAGCGTAATCCTATAATGAATAAAAAAATAAAAAGAAGGCCTCACCGTGTCTGGTACTGGTGCGGCGCGGTCGCCACTGTGGCTCGCAGTGGCGGGGCGAAGTCCCGGAGCGCGGACGCGAGGTCGGCGGCCGCGCGGGAGCACCCGGCGCTCTCGCGGCGCCTCGCGCTGCTCACCAGCTGCGCGGTCGCCGAGGCTGCGCTGCGGCACGCGCTCTGCAGCCGGCCCGATGCCCATTCCGCCTGGTGGAAAACATATGGGTTACACACAGATCCGACATCTTGGATTTGGGATGACGTCATACATAACAGGGTTACGTTTAACGAGATATCTTTCTGTGCGTCGCATTCTCCATTGCTGACGATCGTGACCCCTTTCCATTAATCACATAATGGCAGGGGTTTTCTTGTTATAATAATGCGGTGGGTTTTCAGGTCCTTCCGCATACGACTCAACTAAGAGTTTTCAACTCTTAGGTTACTAAGGCCAAATTCGGTCACCCTTCCAGTTACCGATTTGTGTCGGTAACTGAAAGCACGGGCTTCCATAACTCGCCTCTTTACCTGGGTTGGGCACGAGGTAACATTGTATAACCCCATGATTGAACATGTTAGGAGCCGATTCGCTAGTAACTTACAACGTCGCCGACAGGTGGCGCTGTACGTTAGTGCATCGCGCTCGTGCATTTGTGTTCCTAAGAAGATAATACGTATCATACATGATACAAGTTTTAAATTTTTGTTCCCCCAAATCCGCCTAAATAATAAATAATTTTTTGGAAGCTGCAATCCTGATTGCAGTTGACTGATTAGAGGTTGCGACAGAATACAGCCAAGTACCAGGAATAACAAACTGGCGACGTGTGTTGTAATTACAAAGTTACAAACCATTTGGAGCCACTTTTGACCTATTAATAACTCAAAATCATAAACATTAACATATAAAATTTGGTACATTTATTAAACCCCCTTAGATTAACTAGAACCCCAAATTTCACAAATACAGCTCTAACAGTTAGTGAGATCGTTTAAATATCGGCATTTTTACCACTGACTGACATATATAGATCCAAACCTAACGTACTTCCAGATGACCTACAAAGTTAAAATTCGGTGTCCAGATGGGTAATTGTGTGTAAATAAAGGAATAAATCAGAAAACAGTGTATTTTTTACGATTTGAGCAGAATAACTATTAAAAACATTGGAAAATTTACGAAAAAATAAAATAAAAGAAAAAACATTTTCCCTTGATATTCCCATACAAAAAACCATGAAGTCGCGGGCATCAGCTAGTATTAGTAAAGGTTTAAAAAATATTATGTGATGAAAACTCCTACCATTATGTGATTAATGGAAAGGGGTCACGACCCTCAGTAATGAGGAATACGACGCAGAGAGAATTGTGTGTGACCCTAAGCGGCTGTTGTCAGATCAGTTCTCACCGTTTGTCCCGGCAGAGGGCGCAGCTCCAGGTCCCTGGCAGCCTGTTCCACCTCATCCAGCTCCGCTTGGAGGCTGCGGATGATCTCCGCTGCGGCGTCCAACTCTACACCCTTGCAGGACACTCTGGCGCGGCTTACTGCTGACCTGTTCACAAGAGATGGACAGAGTTTAAAAAAAAATGGTTGTGGCCAAAGAGTAAGCTAACCCTATGATTTTTACATGGCAACTTAAAAGGTGAAACTAAGCTCTTTTTTACACAACTGGCCAAAAATAGGAGTGTAATGTTTTCAGGGTGCATGTTTCCAGAGCCACATGCATGTTTTCACACTTTTTAAAAGAACAACCTCAAGAACACAACCTCTCTACTAGATACTTTACTAGGCCTTTTACTAGATATGGCCGCTCTATGACGAGTTATTGTTACCAAAAATTAACAATAACTAGGAAGGCTGATACTTCTATAGTACTAAAGTATGAGCAGAACCTATGTGAACAGTATAAAAACTGACGCTATTCATCGGGGCGTTCACTAGATTTTTGACGACCTCGGTGGCGCAGTGTGTAGCGCTGTTGCCTTAACGTGCGGAGGTCCCGGGTTCGATCCCCGGCAGGGCAGGGTCAATTTGGGAATTTATAATTTCTGAATTTTCTCTGATCTGGCCTGGTGGGAGGCTTCGGCCGTGGCTAGTTACCACCCTACCGGCAAAGACGTACCGCCAAGCGATTTAGCGTTCCAGTACGATGCCGTGTAGAAATCGAAGGGGTATGGGTTTAATATAACTGCCATGCCCCTAACAGGTTAGCCCGCTACCATCTTAGACTGCATCATCACTTACCATCAGGTGAGATCGCAGTCAAGGGCAAGGCTTGTAGTGGATAAAAAAAAAGATATTGCCGCTCAAAGACGATGGATGATAAACTTACAAAAAAATAACTCAAGTGTCATCGCGTTGATGTGCAAATAAATATTACGAATCTTTTATTGACAGACAACAAAGGTCCATAATAGTTGGTAAAAGACTTATCCTATGTTAGTAATTTTTTGTAGGGGGTAAACTTGTGGAAACGTGTGACCGTCACCTCGCGTTGTTACGAAGACAAAAGGTCTTAAATATAAATATACTACATTCGTCATTAAACTTGCCTTAGTTAAGGTTTATTTTATAATGAATATTTTTGTACATATTTTAAAAATTACTTTTTTATTTCGTATTGAAAGGTTATTCCTACGTTTTCTCTGATGACAGAACATCTTCACAATTAATAAATATTTTCCAATCATAATGTAGCTTTGTGTGTTCGTCCTAAGGGGCATAATTGACTGAAATTGTTGGTAATAAAATACCTTTTTCTACATTTCCCAGTCAGAAACTCAAATGTTTATGTGAAGTAAAATTGAATGGATTTAGTTTTCACTTCTATCGGCAGTCCATAGGACTGCCAATTGTTTTTGTTTTAAGTGTGTGCAATTAAGAGTTTTATCTATCTATGTATGTATGTACTGACCGGAGGTCCGCTGTGCTGGCTGTGAACTGGTGCGTGGTGTCGGCCAGCTGCTTGGCCGCCGTGATGTCGTTAACTGTGGGTAGTACGCCGCGCGCCGCCTGCACCACGTGACCGCTCGGCTGACAACACACATACATACGTCAGAACTTACTACTTGATCATGAGGAATGTTTTTCTCGGAATAACGTTAGATGCTAAACTCCAATGGGGCCATCACATAAATGACTTATCGAATAGGCTTAGTTCTGCTGCATACGCAGTCAAAAAGATTCGCCAGTTGACAGATATAGAAACGGCGAGATTAGTTTATTTTGGTTAGTTTCACAGCATTATGTCATATGGTATATTATTATGGGGTAATGCTGCTGATATTAATTATGTTTTTGTGCTGCAGAAGAGGGCTGTTCCAGCCATATATAATATGGGACCAAGAGAGTCAATAAGAGATAAATTTAAAGAAATTAATATTATGACAGTGCACAACCAATATATATTTGAAAATTTAGTATACGTGCATAAACACATTGATAAATTCAAGCAGAAAAGTGATTGTCATAATGTCAATACTAGAAATAAAAATAAGCTTGTAATGCCTGCTTCTAGGCTTAGTAAAACTAGCAATTCATTTGTTACATCATTTGTACATCCAGATCCGTTCAGCCGTTGGGGCGTGATTGAGTAACAAACTTCCATCCATACATCCATCCATCCAAACTTTCGCATTTATAATATTAGTATAGATACAGGTTTGTATTATGTCTAATATGCTTCAAATTTATACTGTCGGAAGCGTATGGTGTATGCTCCTGAGAAAATAGGAAGATCTTCCTCCGAGTCGGTGTCATGCTCGGGGTTTTTTTTTTAATCCACTACAAGCTAGCCTTTAACTGCGATCTCACCTGATGGTAAGTGATGATGCAGTCTCAGCTGGGCCAACTGTTGTAGGTTGAAAGTTCTATATAAAGTACAACTCCGAAAGAACTTCGTAATCGTATGCAGGTATGTGTGCTCCTGCAGAACTTTTACGTAACCTTTCAACCCCAATTTCACCCCTTTTGAAAACGTAGATAGATCAGCGGAGGCCACAGTCCACACTGACCTGGAGGAAGGTCTCGGAAGCTGTGATGAGGTCCAGGTGGGCCGCGGGGTCGGCCGGCCTGGCCTGAGCGGTTCTGGCGGCCTGCGCCATGCGAGGCAGCTGCTCGTTTAGGACTTCGCATTCCGATAGCAGAGTCTCCTGAAAATATCAATTTCATTATCGTCGTCCTTGAAGTTGGTTACATGTATAATTCCACCAACTTATCTGGAAGCCAAAATTGGAAGTAATTTCTATGCCTGTTAAGTTTTGAAGTGAAAACTTCTTTAGCCGCGTTGAGCACTTTTTGGTAGGGGGTAAAAATGTGGAGACGCGTGACCGACACCGTTCTTCTTAAGACAAAAGGTCTTAAGTATAAATATAGCACATTCGTAATTAAACTTTAATGTCTTAGTAGTAAGGTTTAAATTTGAAATATTTTTTAATTAGAAAAATAAATAAATTAAAAAAAACATTTAAATAATCGTTTTCACTTCTATCGGCAGTCCCTATGACTGCCAATTTTTTTTTCATATCTACTAGCGACGCTATCACCGGGGGGCTGATTCTGTAGTGCACAATTTCTAAACTAAACTAAAATTAGAGCATTACAAATATTGCTAACCCTTTCATAATACTTCCTACGGAAAGGGACAGAACTAGATTTCAAGCTGCCATTTTAGTTTAGTTTAGAGATTGTGAACTATACAGAATCAGCCCCCGGGTCAGATAAGTTTGTGGGACAATAAATACTTTAAAAGCTAATAGCTAATAGCTGACACGTACCTGTGAATACTTGTTAGTGTTGTACTGCGTCGCGTTGTGAGCGGACGTGATCAGCTGAGTGGCGCTCGAGGCCGCCTGCCGCGCGCTCTCCTGTGCACAGGCAGACAGACAGTTAACATAATTTGTTCGTAGCACACAGCACAACATACAGCAATACACAATTACACGTGGACGTACTGATGCGTTTTTATACTGTTGACATTGGTACTGCGCATACTTTGATACTATACTAGAATCAGCCTTCCTAGTTATTGTTCATTTTTGGTAACCATACATAACACATCTTTGAGCAGCCATATCTAGTGACCGGCCCGATGAATAGCGCATACTTAAATAGTATACTAGAATAAGCCTTCCTAGGTCTTTGAGCGGCGATAAGTAGTCAGAGCCGGGAAGACCTTCACTATCGTTATCAGAGGAGAGCCATACACCCACCTAATACTAAATCAGCCTTCCTGGTGATAGTTACCAAAACTGCAGCTATATCTTTGTCTATTAGCTGCAACATGTTCACATTCGTACTAAAATATAGAGTTGTTAGATGTGTTGTAGTACTAATCAATTTGTTAATTTGTGTTTAAAGCAAATTTTCTTACATACTACAGTATAAATCGGTACAAATGGCGGCCTTATCGCTTTATAGCGATCGCTTCCAGGCAACCACGTTTTATAGGAATTAAAACTAGCTTACAAGAGTCGAGGGTGTACGTAAGTTTAGGAGGGAATATAAAAATAACTAATGCTTATGGTTATTATGGTCTGTTTACCTTTATTCCACATTCGAATTCGGTTATAGTGTAGTATAGATGTGTGTGTGTACTTACAGAGAGCCTGGCCAGTTGTGTGCCCACGATGTCCTGCCCCTGCGCATAGTCTACAGTGATGAAACGCAACTCTTCCGCCGCGCGGCGAAGCGCCTCTTGCCTGTCGCGATCCTGCACATAAACACATATAATTAGATCGCCTGTGATAATGCTAACATAATAACTGCTAATAATTATTTTAAGTTTGTAAGTTTATCACGTCTTTGAGAGGTGTTATCTAGTGAAAGGCCCGATAAATAGCGTCAGTTTCATACTGTTTACATAGGTACTGCACATACTTAAATACTGTACAAGAATCAGCCTTTCTAGTTATTGTTCAGTTTTGGTAACCATAACACGTCTTTGAGCGGCCATATCTAGTGAAACGCCTATCAACATACGGGCAGACCTTCACTATCTACTATCACTAGTGGAGAGCCCTAAACCCACCTAATACTGAATCAGCCTTCCTGGCGATAGCTACCAAAAGTGCAGCTATCTCTTTGTCTACTAGACCAACGAGGCAGTCGAAAAGAGTATGTTTCATTTTCTGCTGACAAAAAATCAGTCGCCGATTATCTGCCGTGGGCGCTGAAAATCTAAATATATGGCCCGAATGAAACATATAATAATTGATATGGCCCGTTATGAAACAGTGGAATATTGTGCCCAGCAGTGGGACATAAAGCTTGATCCTCACCTGGGGTTGCGAGGCGCACTGTCTGGCCGCTTCCACCATCCTCGCGGTTGCGTCTGCCAGTAATTTTGCCGCTGCGAGCAATTTGCGTTGAGAGTCCGATGGTTGATTTTCCGCTTCCGTCTGTAACAATTGTTATTTGAGCTTCATGTGTGCGCGAAGGCATTGAATAGCGTCGAGAATTCAATTTAAAAACGTTTTTCCACAAATTTGTGAGCAAAAAGAGTAAAAAAATTAAAACAAAATCATTTTCCACTAAAAAAAACTACTATGGCGTATACAAACTATATTGTATGCTTTAAAAGACGGCTTGCTGTCAGCGAGTTTTTTTTTAATGTGGAACAATATTCGAAGTAAGTTAAAGAGTCGCACAGAAAAACTGCTCGGCGTATCACATACTCCACTGATTATTGTATCGTTCGGTTATTTTTGAACAATAACTCTTCAAAAACGAATAGCCCAGTAATTGTGATCATCTGCCCAGACTACTTTTCTATTTCCCTGCAGTATACTAATAGTCCATCGAAGACAGACCCTTGGCATCGAGGTGTATCCTACCTTAATATCAGCTATCAGCCTAGCAGTGGCCTGCCCCAGGAGCCTCGCCCTTCGCACCATCTCCGGAGCATCGGGCGCGTCCGCGACACGTTCTGATGCGCTCATCACGCTTTCCACACTTTGCTCCATCACTGTCGTTTGGACGCGGCGATCTGGAGAATAAAATATGCTATCATACCTTTTTTTAACTAGGAGAAAGGAAAGTAAACGGCTATCAAAAGCAGAAGTGGGCGGTGGATTGGTGGAAGCTTTTGAAAGTAATCTTTTCTGGTCTTGTTTTGTCTTGGTTTCATATTAAAGTGACTTTTTTCGAAATCAAGTTTTATGAGTGAGTAAAAATTATCACATTTAACTAGCCCATCTTACAATTACAGGCAAATAGTCCTTCCAGATCATCGGAGATCTTCTGATCAGATTTTGCAAACAACTTTTTAAACTAAAACTGGGTAAGTTAATTCTTGTGACCGATTATCAGCTACTGCAAACCTTGTAAGTAGTTAGGCCAGCAATTTAAAGCTTTGTGGAAAACTTTTGAGCAGCTATGGTCAGCTGTTCAACCCCTAGGGCGACAGATGCTGGCACCTAGTGACTAATTCCTTCAAACTTCAACTGAGTTGACAGAACACTGGAATGTACTAAGGTTACAATGAGGCAAAAGTCATTTTACTCCATCGGACACCTTCTGAACAGCTAAAGTTATCTGCTCAACTACTTGGTAGTCAGAATTAGGCATCTGGTGACAAATCCCTCCAAACCTTGACAAAAAATCAAACTTACCAAGGTCACAATGAGCCAAAAGTCGCTCCAGCTCTTCTGAGACCCTCTGAGCAGCTATAGTAAGCTGCTCGACTCCTTGGGCAGCAGACTCAGGCGCTTGGTTACACGATGCCACGAGCCTCTCGACAGCTTGGGCGACTTGCCGCGCGGCGCTGGTCAGCTGTTCCCGGCAAGCCGGGTTGTGCAGAGTTGGTGCTACCACCTACATATAAACAAAATTATATTTTTAACTGAAACTGCTATAAATGTTCTTTGTTTAAAACCACGGTGTGTGGATGTCTTTACCTAAATAAAAAAACCCAGCTGAGTTTGTTGTGGGCTCTTCTCAGACCAGGGCGCGTTTGGAACCTTCGTAGCTTTAGTTTTAAGATATCGTAACTGATTATCACCATCATGTTTTATAAGTAAGTAATTTTTAACGTCAATAAGTGTACCCACAGTGTACCTATATTGAATAAATGAGTTGATTGATTGATATGTCCAGCAGTGGACGTCCATCGTTTGACGACGGTACATACCTTAGCACAAGCGACCAGTTGGCTAGTGGCCAGCGCGCAATGCGTAGCTGCCGCTATAATGTTGTTCTGCAAAGGCTGCTCGTCCCTGCATTGGGACGCCACGTTCTTGGCTTTGAGGACCAACGCTGCGGTGGTGTTGGCCACAGCCTTGGCCAAGGAGAGGAGGATGTCCTGAAGGAGAAAAGACAGAGCACAGTCAAACAATTGTGGTACTCTATTGAACATAGTAATGCTTGTCGGTTATTATAATTGGGTATGTGATAACAAGTGAAATAAATATTTTTTAGTGATTGTCAAATAAAATAAAATGATTATTAAATGAAGGAACTCGAAATTTTATTCTCTATAATCCGCAACAGTAGGCAAATCTGTGCGGTACAGTGTGCACTTGTAGCTTGCGATATTCACAACACCACATAAATTTTCCAAATTAGTCTCAACGTACGTTTCACTCCGACACCGATATTAAATGGACGACCTGCCAATGTTCATAATGTCCACGTCCCTTGTTAGTTTTATGTTGAATCGCCATTTTAAACTATCGATTAAAGTATAAAAGTGCGTCGAACTTTGATGACGTCACAATTCTGTGTTTCGACGTTTGAAAAAAGTTGCTGATTCGACTAGTCGTCAAATATCCCATTGTAGCCATAGACTATAGAAGCTACCAGAAATGATCAGCTCAAGTCATTGCCGGCTCATTACACACGAGTCTCCTCTCCGGATGAGAAGGGTTTGGCTATAATCCACCGCGCTGGCCAAATGCGGATTGGCAGACTTCACACATTCGAGAACATTATGAAGAACTCTCGGGCATGCAAGTTCCTTCACCGCTTGAAGCAAGTGATATTTAATTTCTTAAAACGCACATACCTCCGAAAAGTAAGAGCCTGCCCAGGGATCGAACCCGCGGCCACCCAAAGACGAAGTCGGGTGTCTAAACCACTAGCCTTAGTACTCCGATTATCAAATATTATAAAAGCGAAATCGTGTCTGTCTGTCTGTGAAATATGCTTTCACGGCCCATCTTTTGATGAAATTTGATATAGCAATAGGTTGCATCTCGCTGAAGGACATAGGCTACTGTTTATCCCGAACAAATAAGGAGTTCCTGTGTGAATAAAAAACAACTTATTCCACGCGGACGAAGTCGCGGGCAACATCTAGTTAATTTCTAATAACACTTACTTCTGGAATGTTGATCTCCATTTACTTTATTGTTGGCAAATGGTCCACCATAGTTAACATTGCCTTGACCATGGACGAATTAACCACGGGACGCGTGATATCGGCCATATTTGCCTCACCCCTCTAGCCGCGCACTGTGCCAGTTTCGCCATTAATAGACATGATGATTGATTTTGAAAAATGGTCAGATTATGCTCGGAAGTATCTAGAAGTATCTAAATATCTCAGATTATTTCGAAAAAATATCTTATTTCAGCAGAAAAATAAGGTTTGATAGGTTTGGCATATGCAATTTAAATTTTAAAATTCACGCCAAAACGTTCTCCGGTGTCATGGCGTCGTTTGAGACATCACTGTTGATTTTATCAATGTACTCCATTGATGTAGAATTTTTTTAGTACCTATACTAGATGTAGGATTAGCGCTTCAAAAATGTCCCCGACAAATTACAGCACAAATACGAAAGTGCTCTTATTTGACTTTAGTACGGGCCAACCTTAGCCAACATAACGACGCGTCAAAATGCTGCAGTGCTCATATAAAAAGTGTGCTAATATCCTTTGGCCAATGTTTGTGACAATGCGTCAAATATTGTAACAAACATTGACTGTTCTGGATAGACGGGATGCATGGAGTAGTGTTGGTGTTTTAAAAGTATTGTTGCTTAGTGATTCCCTGGTAATCCATTTCGTTATGCAGTAGAGTTGTTTAAGCCATCTAAAATATACAGATAACATTAATTATGTTCAAATTCATTTTGATAAAATTGATATTACTGGAAACACACATACCTTAGTTACATAAATACACATAAAATACATGGGTACATAATGATATTATATACTTTACATAAATATTTTATAAAAAAATGTAGTAAAAAATAATAAAAGCCGCAAAGGCTAAATCTGAATAAAGTTTACATGGTACTTTTTAAGTTTACGTGTAATACGTCAATAAAACGTAGATTTTTAACCTTGATATTAATTTTAAAATGAAACTAAGTAAGGAAAATTTAATTTTAAGTTAAAATCTTACTTCTTAAACAAATGTTAGGTAGTTTAGTTTTAGTTTCCTCATGTTTTTACACAGATACTTATGCATATCATAACATTGTATAGTTATAAATATTGATAGAAGAGGAGAGAGTACGCCATTTAAACCTACGTGGTTTTTCGCAGTGCTACCCACCAAAACTGTATCAATATTTATTTTGATAAATAAAACATACTGTACAAGTATAACACATAAGTGAGTTGCTGGGGCGCGTAAGCTAGTAATAAATATACACGACCACATACCACCACGATATACAACTTTTAAAAAATCAGCAACTCCATGTCTCCATTGTTCTATTTGAATTTCGTTCCATTGAATTTTTTGTTTTTGCCTTTTTACAAAGACAAAAGGTCTTTAATATAAACATACTACATTCGTAATTCAACTTAAAATCTAAGTTTTAAGGTATATAATAAATTGACGTTGTTGATATTGACAATGTGATGCCAAGAGTTGCGTCTTGTTCCAAAATAGTGTAAAGGTATCAATTTGGCAACGTATGAAGTACCTTATTGCTTACACATTAAGTTTTATTTTAATAATAAATATTTTTGTACTTATTTTAAAAATTACTTTTTGTTTTGGATTGAAAGGTTATTCCTACCTTTTCTCTGATGACAGAACGTCTTAAAAATTAATATTTTCTAATCGTAATGTAGCTTTATGTGTTAAACTTAAGGTGCATAATTAACTGAAGTTGTTGCTAATATAATACCTTTTTCTACATTTCCCACTCAGCATACAAATGTTTATGTGTGTGCAAATTGGGACATTTTTGCGATATTTTTTGTTCGTGACCCTGTTTCTAGTACTCATTCTATTTCAATGATGTACTCTGTGCAGTGTGCAGTAAACAATAGTGTGATTGTCAAAGCTCGAAAACAAACAATTGTGACGTCATTCGCTTCTTGGCGTTTAATCCACTATGGGGGATTGCTGTATTTTATAGTTTTATTTCATCAAAATAAATAGCAATCTCACTCGAAATAGAAAAATAAATACGTTTTTTATAATCCATGAATCCTATTTCATTAGATAAATTCATAATTTCATTGATTCTTGGTTACTGTCATCATGACTATTATTATGTAATTGTGTTGTCATAGTGATCGACTTTTTCATACACTAGTGTCAATAATTGGACAGAAAAATGACAAGGCACTCTCCCCTCGCCCCGCAAAAGTTAGGCGAACGTGATTTCATACATTTTCTTACGTTTCCTATCCCGTGTTTATTTCATCCAAGGCCTTGCCTGATAAAATATATTCTGGTTATTACAATTTCATTTCAAAACTGATGCATAGTTGAATTTTGTCTCAGTTTTACTAGAAAAACTTTTTCAGTTCAGACTAGGCATTTTCTACTCGACAATGCATGATTTAACTTGCGAGCAATGTGACTAATTTTGTTGAAGCCAATATCTAGACTTAATTAATTAGTGAATTGCTAGTGCTGTCCTTTTCAGCATGGACTATTATGAAAGGGACATCAATACATGTGGTCCCATTCATTTATATTGAGAATTAGGCACGCTATTTATTGGACTTTTAGCGTATGTTTTGTTTATTGAGAGCTAGTAGTTATAGTTGTTTTTACAACATGTATGCTTTATTTACATTTTCTAACAATCAGCTAATAAAAAATTCACAAGAATGCTATCCTTACTAATATGGTAACTGCGAAAGGGTGTATGTTTGTTACCATCTCACGAGCCATGTGTTAAACTGATTTTGACGAAGGTACAAAGATAGCCTGTCTCCCGGAAACAACTTTTTATAGCAAAAAAAAAGTGTACCGAATTTTAAAAAAGACAGCAAGACTAATAATACCTGCGACTTCGTCCGCGTGAATTAGTTATTTCTCATTCCCGCGGTAACTCTTCAACTTTTCGGGATAAAATGTAGCCTATGTCCTTCCCCGGGACACAACAAATATGCTGCATGTACCATATTTCTGGCAAAATAAATAAATGATGAATACGATAGACCTATCCTCGTACAAATTTCATCATAACCGGTTAAACAGATAAGACGTGAAAGTGTAGCAGACATACAGCCAGACAAACACACTTTCGCATTTATAATATTAGTATGGAAAGAGCATAGCGCTTTGTTTAATAAAAGGTAATTTGGGGAAAACAGATATTTCTCATAAGCTGATATTCACAAGCGGGGGGAGTATTAGTAATTGAGCGTTATTATTTTTGCCACTACATTCACTTTTCAAGACAGTTAGTTTTAAATAAAAACCCAGACAGTTGGTAAAAAGCAAATGTATTAACAAAAATAATATTATCACGGCTGAGTATGGCAACACCGGAATAGTACAGGCACATTGATACAGTCAGCTGCAAAATTGAGACCAATAATTTAAAAATGACCAATATTTCCTCAAGTAACTTAACATAAACAAGTAACTTATTATTGAATGGCCTCAAATTTACACTATGCACGGCGCATATGACACTGTTTCCGCGAACTAAGAATGAAAACGGAATAAAAGTGACAGCAAAATAATAATAAATTGGCTTAAAAGAAAATAAAACTGATGGAAATCTAATGCTTTCACGGGCAGTTTTGCTTCAAGAATTTGTTGATCTATATTATCTAAAACTACTGTTACTGAAAGATTTGTAAACATGCCACAGCCTATTATTGAGATCAACATAATATTCGTGAATTAATGAAATAATTTAACACTTTTGGAGCTGACTGTACCATGATTTTTTTTACAGAAAATACTATAAGGAATTCATACTTATTGTACAGGAGGCTAACAGACTGGAAATGACTCGTGAAATATTTTAAAACAATAATAAAATAATAGTTAAAAATAGTTAGTCATCTTTGTACTATATAGACTAAAATTGTCATATTCAGACAACAGTCACTTTAATTTTCTACAACTGCACTAAAATTGTCTTTTCAGCTTCAGTTTTTAAATGCTTTCCAAAAAAAATAGCAATGTGACTGGCAAAATTCAGTATTGTAACATCCATTAATTAAACGTAAAAGCCAAATTTCGGTAAAAAGTAGAAGAACCTTTGAATCAGAATGCGGCTTATTTTAGGTTAAAAACCACCAGTGGTGAAATCGAGCCTTAGATACATCGATGACTTACTATTTAATAACCCAAACAAAACAACATAATCTTTGGTACTGATTTAAAAGGTCAGTTTTAGTCACAACGATATTAGTTTATAGTTTTTAGTAATTTTTAGATAGTATGTTAGCCATATATATTAGTTTTTTCGATCGTCGGTGTCAGTAAAAAATAGATTCAAAAATTAGTTCATTAGACTTAGTTCACACGACACCGACGATATATAACCAATTTAACGTTAAATAGTTTTAAATAGTTTAGGCAAGTTATAAGTTTGTACGTAATGTTTCTTGTAGTTATTTTTTATAATAGTTAGGAGACAAACAAATTCTGTTACACACTAAACTAAAATAATGATTAAAAATCAATTATGGATTTTTTTTTTACAACAAGCTAGGCCTCGACTTTTAAATTGGGGTGCCGTTAGTTCAAAAATCTTAAGTTTAGTTTTGTGTCCAACAAAATTGCCCGCCTTAGTAAAAAAATATACTTTCATATTAATAAATATATGAAATAAACAAAATCAGTCCATAAGAGAGGTTAAAAAACTATTAAAACAAATAAAAGTAAAATTGTGATTATGCGTAAAATATTTACAATATTTTTGTTAATACAATATATGTTTCTGGTAATCCCACAACCAAGAAAACTAAAATCAACTAAAAATAGTTAATCGTCGACTAAAATTACAAAAAGTGAATGTGATGTTCATTATTAAAATGACCAGAGTTTTACTTCATGATAAGAAAAGAACTTAAAAATAAAATTTTTGAAACTTATATTTTTTTTTAAAACCATTATTACATCTGGTCAGACTGAAATAAATGCCAAAAATCTTTAAAAAAATATATATATCGACTAGATACCTTATATTATGGACGTTACAACATTTAAATCTAAAAAATAAAATAAAAACTATAACAAAAAAAAAACACCGATCGATGGTTGAAAGATTTTTTTTTTTGGAAAAAATGTTTGATAAATATTTTTTATTTTGGCACATATTTGAATATTAAGAGTTGTGATTAAAATTTTAAACTATTGTCATTAAATTTTGTAGCTTTGTGTGATATTTCAAAAAAATGTTAGAACCTTACAACAATCGATCTTTTAATGACTACATTTTAACAAAAACATAGTAAAATGGCAGTCTTTTTCCTTATGCTTTGATTTTTCGTATATTTGAATTTAGAATAAAAGAGCCGAAACATTAACTGGAAACAGATATAGAAAGGAAAAGGACAGCACATATATTTATATATAGAAAAATATAACATGAAACTTTAGAAAAAAATCTGAAAAAATAAAGATTATGGTAAAACCCGCAACCAAGATTACAAATTACCCTACACCTTAAAATAAGAAAATTAATGAGGTTTTAAAAAAAAATAGCTGCCTAAAACTGTAATTTAAGTTATATTGTCAGATCTTTTTGAGATTCACTGTGCATTA
Organism: Erebia aethiops; assembly: GCA_923060345.2. Taxonomy (NCBI): domain Eukaryota; kingdom Metazoa; phylum Arthropoda; class Insecta; order Lepidoptera; family Nymphalidae; genus Erebia; species Erebia aethiops. Next base: position 505,699 of record OV281087.1, on the reverse strand, counting down.
TAAAATTAGAAAGCTAATACAGCGTTTCAATTAATTATTTATTTCTGTTTAGTTTAGCATAATATTTTTAATAAATTCAGGTTATTTTTTTATATATTTTATTTTAATTGATTTTGATTTATTAAAGAAATTTAATTCAAATGACGTCGCTATTAATGACTTAAACTATCGAAATCATTGTTAGAAGAATCACTAATTATAACAATCTATTGTTTTATAGATTGTCAATTATAAACGAGACAACGCACACGCGTTATAGTTTCCTAAACTATATCGATTATTCATTATACGTTACTATAGTCGGAATAGGCCATAGAAAAGAAAGAGGTAATATGTCTTGCAAGGCAAGATAATTTGGAGAAATATTATCACTTTTATAATTATTTTTACGAAAAATGGATGCCTAATATCCAGGAAACCGGCCAGTAGGATAGCTTTATTTTCATAAATGATAACGTCTCTGTTTTAAATAAACTGGGCTCTGATGCAGAATTAACGGAATTAACGGAATATTATGGGTACTGGACAGGCAGGCATCCTAAAACTCGTCAAAGTCGTCTGTTACATCAGCCTATTGCGAGGAAGAATCAAAACAACTCCCGTTTACCACCTCGCTGTCATCAGGACAACCTAAATTGTTCAGTAGCCACTGCACAAAAATGGCTAACAAAACGAAAATAAGCGCCAAAATCAGCAAAATATTCAACCAATTCTCTTTCCAAACGTTTTTCAACTGCAGTTCTAGGCAAATACATTTCGTACAGCATTTCAAATCCGTACGCGGGCATCTTTTGTTACAAAATTGACAGAAACCTTTAATATTTTCTTGGGTAGCTAAAAATGTTGGATTGTAAACTATTCTTATTTCGGTTTTAGGTGTAGGTGTTGTACTGGAATTATTTAAATGCACTTTAGTCTCTCTTTCCCTATGCTCTGTTGAAAAATATCTCTCGCTCCTTTTGATAAAAGTTTCGAAATCATCTCTCTTTAAATTCAACTCGTTTTTAGTAAAACTAGCTTCGGATTTCTCCATAAATGTTTCTGTTGTTGTCAAAACCCGATTGTACTTGTCTAGATTGAATAATTTTATGTTTACAGCTCCAGAAACTTTAACGTCTGGACCGGTTTTGGTTACATCGTTTCTTATGCTATGGCATTCGATTTTTTTATCGTTTAATTTATTAAATTTATCGTTTATATCATTTTTGTCGGTATAACGGTTGAATTTATCGTTAACATCATTCTTGTTGTTACCCGATAAGAAGAATTGTTGTCTTAAAATTTCATTTTTCGCACGTCTGTCTAGATTTATATTTGTATCATTTAAATTTTTGGAATTACTTATGCTTGCATTATTTTTGGAATCATCAAATTCTATATTAGCAAGTTTATTGCGATTAGTATCAAAGTTAACGTTAACATAATCATGGTCAGAGAAATCTTTTTTGAAATTAACATTAACATAATCGTGATTAGAGAAATCTTTTTTGAAATTGAAAATTTTGTCAGAAATAGTTTTTGGGTACAATTTTGGATTTGTGTCACCTTTTTCAAAATTTCTGTTATCTAATCTGCTTTTATCAACTACCAAATTTTTGTCTTTCTCTAAATAACCTTCGCAATTAAACAACATCGCTTCATAATCACCTTCACTTGAGTCACCTATTTTCTTTACCTCATCAATTTTGTTCATATCATTCTCCAAAATTACATTATTTAATTCATCTGCATTATTAAATTGGCGTTTGAAATACGTATTACTATATTCTACACTCCTATAGTACTCGCTATCTGTTTCTTCGTGAATTATATCAAGCATTTTACCCAAATAATTACTAGTATCTATATCTTCGTATATCCCGTCGTCTTCATATTTTGTATGGTCCGCGAAATCAGCTCCGTAATCTTGGTTGTTTTTCCCGAAGAAAACCTTGTAAAAATTGTCATAGCAATAGTTTAGTTTTCTGTAAACGAAGGACTTTCTACGTGTGTCGCTAGTGTTGGTTACCTGTGTCTCCTTGTCTTCCTCGGTCTCTTCGCCAATGGTGTGGAGAACGCTGGTGGAAGCTTCTCCGACTCTTGAGGCGGCGTTGAGGAGATTCTGGCGCGGCTGGAATGTAGATTTTTTTTAAGTTAATGCCTTTGCGAAAGACGCCATAAATTTACTGTTTGTTAAGGTTCCGTACCTCAAGAGGTACCTCCCTTATAGGATCACTTCGTTGTCCGTCTGTCTGTTTGTCAGTCAAGTTGAACTTGAGGTATCAAGTTGAAATTAATACCAATTATTTAGGTCTACGGTCCCTTGGAGCTGTAAAAAATCAAGCTTGTCGGAAGCTATCAATTTAGGTATGGACCTAAATTGATAGCTTCTGACAAGCTTGATTTTTTCTCCATATAGGGGCCCTTAGTGGCGAATATTTTTTATCAATAAATTTCATTTTAATAAACAAGCCAGTTATTTCACAGCTGACTATGTGTTGTTAAGACATCTTTCTTTATATTTACTAAAATAATTTATAATGTATGGTGATACGAGTCTGAATTCCGATAATCTCCGAGCAGGTGGGAGAAAGAGTATAATTACCTCTTTCGTGTCTGGTTCAGCCGCCTTCAGTAGATCAGAGAAGGCAGAGCACAGCTTCCTGGTCGCGTCCAGCAAACGATCGCCATTTTGCGTGTCGTCCATAAGAGCCGCGATCATTTGCACACCTATGAAAACATTTATTGGCTTGATATTCCTTAATGTCAGGCTCGATATCTCTTTTGAAATGACAAAAGTTAGTCATTCATTAAGACTTATTAATACGTACTGGGTGACTATTTTTGTCGTCTCGAAAAAAATAGGGGGTGATACGTAAAACTTTTTCATATTTGTATTTTATATCAATAAATCTATCATTATAAACATAGAGTATTTTTTTCGATTTAAAACATGATTAAGAGGAATTCTACAAAAAAAGTGAAATTATTAAAATTGTAAATCATTCACAACCTTTCAGAGTTCGCACGCGCGAGTTCGTAGAACCGAACTCAGTCAGCTGTTGCGTTTGCGTACATTCATCGTTATTGAAGTAATTAATGTCGTGCGTTTATGTAGTTTTATGGATATGATGGACTAAAGACCAAAGATATTAAATAAATAATACCGTATATTATATACCTTATATTCCACTTGCCTTATATGATAGAAATTTTTCGAGACGCCGAAAAAGTCACCTAGTATAAGTACGGAATCTTTAAAATTTCAGGAATCTTTGGATACATATACAAACCATTAAAACAAAGGTGTTTTTAGAAGTGGATAAATTACTCACCTTTGGTCATCTCTGGCAGGTTGGTTGTAATGGTGGTAATGGCTGCACCAACCGCCGTGTGGTCCACTTCCTCCGTAGAACCTAGAACAACAATATATTATAAAGGTTGATAAGTGATAAATAAATAAATGTAATAAATTAAAACTTTCTGTAGCGCGATTGATCTCCGTACAGCGCCATCTAGTTCGCATATGGCGCGCAACTCACCGGCAGTGAGCGTGACCACTTGCGCGGTGGCGGCGTTCATGGCGGCGATCTGTGACGTCACCACCTGCTTGCTGCTGTCCATCGTGGCGCGCATCCACTTCACCGAGCCGGCGTCCTGGCCCAGCGCGGGCAGCGCCGTCTGTGGGGACACAGGGAAAACTGATTTTAATTGGGCATTCGACTACTAGTCAACTACATTATTTTATTAGTGATTTATAGAGGATCTCCTAAAACTCGTAATATCCACGTCCTCTGTTAGTTTTATGTTGAAAAACCATCTTGAACTATCTATTATAGTAAAAAAGTGCTTAGAACAGCGGTTACTTATGTATCTACATATTGATGTAACTGTTAATGATTTTTTTTAAAGAATAACCACCGAGTTTCTTGCTAGTTCTTCTCAATAAGAATGGCATTCCGAACCAGAGGTTGATTCACTCGACGATTCAAAAGCACTTTAAATAAGTTTTTTTTAATAAAAAAACCTTGAGTTTGTATTGCTAGGCTTAAAAATTAAAAATATAATCTGTGGACGTTACACTGGCAACACTAGTCTAGGATAAATCGTGGTGTAATGTCAAGATGGCAGTGGTGTTTGTAAGATTTAAAAAATTGGCTGTCATAGGGACTGCCGATAGAAGTGAAAACGAATATTTAATTATTAAAAATCAAATATATACCTTAAATCGAAAGCATCAAAGTTTAATTAAGAATGTACTATATTATTATATTTAAGACCTTTTGTCTTAAGAAGAACGGTGTCGATGACGCGTATTCCACATTTTTATCCCCAACCAAAAAATGCTCAACGTGCCTAAAGAAGTTTTCACTTCAATAAGGAATAAATAATAATAATGTGGATAGCCAGTGTTTCCTACTAATAGTAGGTATAGAAGGTGATAACTTACCCTGGTCAGCTTTTCTTCCGTCTGTTTGATGATCTCCTTGCCACTGGTGATAGTGGATAACAGAGCTCTCTGAGGCTCTGTCAATATTGAAGTCACCTTAGTTTGCTGCACTTGTGTGGCCTGGAATATTCATTAACATAACTTTAGAATATGGCTAACACTGTGGCCAATTCTGCAACCAATCTTTAAACTATTAGTACAGTTCTTTTAGGGCTGTCTACTTTCCAGAGTATTATGAGTTAGTTTAGAGATTTTGAACAACAGAATTAGCCTCATTGTGGCCAATTCTGTTTAGCACAATCTTTAAACTCTTAAATGTACATATTCTAGTACTGTCTGATCCTTTCCAGAGGGAATATTATGAAAGAAACTAGCGTAATGCCTGCGAGGAATAAGTGTTCCCGTGAATAAAAAAGTTCCCGTGAGCATAAACTCACGGGAACTCCTTTATTTTCTGGGATAAAAAGCAGCCTGTTCTATTGTCCAGGTCCGCAACTATGCCCATGCAAAAAATCACGTCTAATTTAGCAAAATATATTTTGTTTAAATTACTTTATTAGGTAAGGTTTAGTTAGGTACCTACACAACCAATCTCGAAGACTGCGTTACATCCATGTTAGAAAGCGTGGAACAAAACAAACAACATGTTAGTTTAACAGAAGTTATAAAGCTTATTAAGTAGCACAAGACCCTTTAATAATAACAATATATTGAAAACGGTTAAACTAAGTTTATAATCATTAGTTAGTATCAACGACTTCAATTTGCATAGACGGGCCCTGTCAAACAAAGAATGTGGACTAATTTTACTAACGCCATCTTGTTTGAAAAGCGGGACAAAGGTCTGTCTGAGGGGCACGCCCCACAAGTCGGACGCCAACTGTTTTCTATGATAGGGCCCATCTAGTACCTACATATATATCGATGGTTAGTATAGTTCCTGCAATTCACGAGCGCGCGTGGCTCATGGTTGTGTTAAAGTCCTGTCTGTATACACGTGTATACGTGTAAATGTGTGCGTGTACGTGATCGCGCGTAAGACTGACCGCTCCGAGAGGCACGCACACTTACGCAATGTACCACAAGTAAAGTTCACGCGCGCTCGTGAATTGCAAGAACTGTAAAGTCCCTCAAAATTATCTGACCCGGTGACAGTGTCGCTAGTAACTATTAAAAACAAAAACTGAACAGTCTTAAAAATTTGTTTCAATTTTGGCCACCGGGTCAGATAAAATTGTATCGACATTTAAAAAACAAGCAAAAGAGCGCTTACAATGACAATCGCCAAGAATTCTACAGATAACGTAAAGACTGACATCTTCATGATTTTAAAGGTGAAAATCAACAAGTAATAACCAAAATGAAAATCCAAACCAAAAAGTTAGTATCAGTCTGGATATGGTGTAACCGTAATGAAACTAAGGACCAAGAAGTTTAATTCGCTAAAACCAAAAAAATTGTCAACATCTCCTGAGGATGCTCCGGTGTCGAAGTGAAACGTACGTTGAGAGCGCTTTGAAAGATTTGTGTGGTTTTGTGGCGGTGCGTATTGCTTGCTTGGTCATTCGCTTTCCCTGAATTTTTAGAAGCGGGAGTGCATATCGCAAGCGTACCAAATAGATTTGTCTGTTTCAGTAGACCAGAGATTCCCAAAGTGGATGACATCGATATCCAAAACTAGGTCTAAAAATCGACCCCTATTTTAATGGTTTTTTTTTTAAAAAATAATTACCTACTTAAGTATTTTTAAGTATTAATAATTATTATTGTTGTTTACTGAATTTCATGTCTATTTATTTTGCTAAATTTTGATCAGAAAATGATGTCAATAACCAACCGCAAAGATTTTAAATTTGTAAGTGAACTGTAAAAGTAACTCTTGTTTCTATCCAACATAATAAAACTTCCTGAAAACACATTAAATTAACATGCAAATGCAAAAATCATGCTCAAGCCAAAACCAAAATAAAATAAAACGTCAGCACTAACAGCGGGCGGCGTGTGTCCGGTCAACACTTGTCCGGAGACGGTGGTCTGTTGCGCGCCCGTCACGTGCCCCACCGCGAACGGCTTCGCCCCTGACGCAACAGAGTAAGCCTTCTATAATCTCTTTCGACGACCTCCGTAGCGCAGTGTTGAGCGCTGTTGTCTTAACGTGCTGAGGTCCCGGGTTCGATCCCCGGCAGGGTCAATTTGGGAATTAATAACTTCTGAATTTTCCCTGGTTTGGCCTGGTGAGAGGCTTCGGCTGTGGCTAGTTACCACCCTACCGGCAAAGATGTGCCGCCAAGCGATTTAGCGTTCCGGTACCATGCCGTGTAGAAACCGACTAGGGGTATGTGTTAAATATAACTGCCATACCCCTAACAGGTTAGCCCGCTACCATCTTAGACTGCATCGTCACTTACCATCAGGTGAGATCGCAGTCAAGGGCTAACTTGTAGTGGACAAAAAAAATAGTCCTCGATATATAGCTTGATCAATGACAGCTGTCAAACTAATGTGACTACAGCAGGGCGATTATGGGCATGTTCCGATATACACTGCGAGCACTGTAAGGTGTGACGTCAATTTAGTATACTGCGAAGCCGTTCATTTATAGTTAGCTATACTGGTAAATGTTTAAACGGAACGCAGTCACCACTGAGAGCACCTTGCCTCGAAAGTGCCAGTGCTCACATTACAAAAATGGCGACGATTTATGACGATACTTCCCTAGGATACTGCGGCAGTGTACTGTCAGTCCATAACGGAACTAATTTCTCTCCAGTAAGAGCACTGAACAGTGCTCGCAGTGTATATGGGAACATACCCTATGTACAACCTGCATCAATCATTGTTACAGTTTCAATTGTTTTGATTGGCTGAATTTATGGTATTTTTACTGCGTCAATGGATTTTGGCAGTGGAAGAATTTTAACCAATCAGAGGATTCATAATTTTTGAATAAATAGAGCTTCAATCTTCTATCTATCTATGAAAGCAAGGGAATCAGATTTACACAATTTTTCAAAAATTTAAGGTATATGCACAAAAAATATTTACACATAATAGCTGCAAAATAAAAATAAATGAGACCATATTGAAAAAATTGTAAAAAATAAAATATTATATCAGTTTAGGCCTAAGGCCCTCCCTCTCTAGAGTCTGTCTAGTGAAAACTGAGCTCAAAATGGTGACAAAAAAAATGGATTGGGTATCCCTAAATCATCTGCTTTGTGCCCCAATGTTCTTTTTGTATAGTCTTGAGGTCTGTACACCCCTGTGTTGCCACTTGCTACAAAAACCATAAAACCGGCCAAGAGTGAGTCGGACTCGCGCAACGAGGGTTCCGTACAAACCTATTATAAGGTTTAAAATTAATTTAAAAAGGTAAAGTTTAAAATTATTAAAATATTTTTATTATATGACTAGCTGACCCGGCGAACTTCGTACCGCCTTAGTATGCAAAATTAAATGTATATTTTTCAATATTTCTGAGAGATTTTCTTAATATTTTTTTCCGTAAGAACCTTCTCCTAATAATAACAAATACAACAAAAAAAGAATTAGTGAAATCGGTCCAGCCATTCACGCGTGATGCCGTGACCAAGGAAAACGGGTTTAATTTTTATATATATAGATGTAATTAAAAATTTATGCTTTTCGCAATTTTTCCTTTATCTGTGCTGACGTTGCTTCGTACAAAGTCAAAGTCAAAGAACGTTTATTCAATTTAGGTAGGTATACTACACTTATTGACGTTCGGTTATTTATAACAAATACGAGTAACAATATAATGGTGATAACAACAAAATTTCAAGATTCTGAGTTCACGGGGGAAGTACCCTGTAGGTTTTGATTTATTTATTTATTTATTTGGCAACCAAAACAGATTACAATAAATTTTGCACTAACCTAGTCTTATCTATAACAACATTTTGAACTTATTATAATTGACCGAGCGAAGCGAAGGTCTCTGAGTCTACTTGGGTGAATTGGCACTTGTCCGTTCGTCCGTCCGTCCGTCCGTCCGTCCGTCCGTCCGTCCGTCCGTCCGTCCGTCCGTCTGTCAGAGCATTATAACTTCTGAATTACTGAACGCAATTACTTCAGCTTTAAATATAATATGTAAACCAATGGCCTCCCGCCGAATATGGCTTAAAAAATAATAAAAATCTTTATTTCAGCGGGGCTCTCATAGTTACATAGGGTTGCGGTATATCATTTTAAAGATAATTAGGAATAGAGTCCAAAAATATTTTTTTTTTAATTTTTCCCCCAAAATTGACGAAATGGGGGGCTTTCAAAGTGGTGATTTTCTAACGTCCAAAGATGACCTCAGAACTCTAAATTTTCTGAAAGGATGAGCCTGAAACTTGATCAATTATTTCAATTATATCCTGTACTTGAACAACAAATACTAAAATTAGATAAATATTGTAAGGAAACGGAATTATTTAATTTTTAATGAGCTTCAGTATTTTTAACAGAACTTCACATTTATGTCAATAGATGGCGCCGCGAGGTCTTAGTTCGGGGCGAACCACTAGTCTTAGAGGGTCGCACTGCATGATTGAGGTTCTTAGGGTAATAATCATTGGCGCGCAAAGCAATACCACATAATATTAATGATAAGCAGCAATACCTAGTTTAATTGGAGCGAACAATATACAATATCTACTTAATTATTTTACATTAATAGTCCAAAGTTTATTGTTTATTGTTTATTATAATTGCTTTCATGTCCCTTGGTATCCCATAGTCCCTTGCGAGTGTCGAAAATTTGCATCATAAACGGCTGTATCTTTTGATTGCGTTGGCTTAGAATTTTAGATAGTAGACCTGATTATTTGATATGAATTTCAGCTTGAAGCCATGCGTTCCTGAGTAAAAGGGTCTTGACACACAGACAGACAGACAACAAAGTGATTTTATAAGGGTTTAGTTTTTTCCTTTTGAGGTAGGGAACCCTAAAAATATATTTTATTTTGCGAGTAGGTACCTAAAAATCAGACCTCAGCTTTCACTAGAGACTCTAATAAACATATTTTTTTTCTGTAAAATTACCTTCAGCCCCCGGCCTCAAGACGGCTGGCTTGGCCACTGAAGTAGTGTTCACTTTACCCGAAGCCTTCAACGTGTCGTGCTGGATTATGTTGGCTCTGGAGCAAATATGAGAGCTTAAGTATTGTAATGTAGTGGTAATACTAAATAAACATTTATTATATATATATATATATATTTATTATACATTAATTTATAACAGTGGATTGTTATACGAGCGAAGCGAGGGCATAAGTAGGTCTGATCCCTACTATTATTGATGGACCCCTACTCTGAAGGCGAGACCGAGTCCTCCAGCATAGCGGACCCCTCGTCCCCTTCAACGTCAAGGTGGTCTCGAGCGCGCCTCATCCGTACAATAATATCGGTGTAACCAGCTATCACTTGCAAGATTTGCTCCCTACCACTACTAACCAAGCTACAACTACTAACATAGCCGTGACATATACTGTTACAAGACAACTTAGAGCATTTTTAATCAACCCCTACTAAATGAACTATGACCGCTACTTATATGAACCGAGTCGACCCCTATTACATTTAAACTGTTATATGCACTGTTACGAGTCAAACCAGAGTATTTTTCACAGACCCCTACTTAAAATAACCGACCCCTACGTATACTAAGTGATTCCTACTAATTATTAATGGACTTCTACTCACTTGGAAGGCGAGACCGAGTCCTCCAGCATAGCGGACCCCTCGTCCCCTTCAATGCCGAGGTGGTCTCGGGCGCGGCGCTTGCGCACGATAATATCGATGTACCCAGCTATCACTTGCAGGATTTGCTCTGCCTCAGTTGTCTGCACTGAGTAGTACTGATCACTGTAACAATATAAACCAAGATAAGAAAAAGTCGAATAATATAGCTCAATATTCCATACTAGTATTATAAATGCGTAAGTTTGTTTGTCTGCTACGCTTTCCCGGCCCAAATTTCAATACATTTTGACGAAATATGGTACAGATGTGGGTTGTATGATTGTATCCTGGGGAAGGACATAGGCTACTTTTTAGCCCTATATCGTTTCACAAGCGAACGCGAGCGATTACGCTCCTGCGGGAATTACAAAAAAAATGTATCCTTAAATTATTCCTTGCCTGCATTATATGTCAGGGAACAAGTGAGCTGGGACTTTTCTGTTTATTGACGAATAGATGACGCCCGCGACTTTAGATTCCCGTGGGAACTCTTTAATTTCTCGGGATAAAAGTCGCCTATGTTGTTATATGATATTCCAGACTATAATCTATCCCTGAGCCAGATTTCACCCAGATCCGTTAAGCCATTCTGGCGTGATTGAGTAACAAACATCCATCCATCCAAACTTTCGCATTTATAATATCAGTGTAGATTTTTAACCAAATTCCAAAATGGAGGTGGACCTCAATGTATTTGTACTGAAAGAAAAAACATCAAAAGCGACCATTTAAAGAAGTAAACATACCTATAATCCCCAAAGTCCAGGGTGAATGTGTTAGGGCTGGCGCACCAACGCCTCACGGTGGTCAGGGGCCAGGTCTGAAGGATCTCTTTGGTCTTCTCGTCTAGCCGCAGCACGGAGTCTTTGGTCACGCCCAGTAGACGAGGCACTAGTTTGTTTTTGCCTTTCATTTTCTCCTGCAACGGAATACAAACAAACTGTAGTATAATGATTCAATAATTATTAGACTAAGAGATAGCTGCACTTTTGGTAACTATCGCTAGAAAGGCTGATTCAGTATTATGTGTGTGCTACGCTCTCCGTTGATGACGATAGTGAAAGTCTGCCCGCATGCGGATGGGCCTTTCACTAGATATGGTCGTTATGGTTACCATAAATGAACCATAACTAGAAAGGCTGATTCTTGTACAGTATTAAACTGACGCTATTCATCGGGCCGTTCTCTAGATATCACCTCTCAAAGACGCGATAGACTGTAAATAATCATTAGCAATTATTACATCGTATATAAAATGACGCGTCGTCACGTTGAATTTGCTAATAAATATTTTATATTATATAGCGTAAAACTAACTGACTTGCAGTGGGACGTTAATAGGCTGTAGTGGTGGTGGTGGTGGTGGTAAAACTAATAAGTAGGACTGCAATTAATTTTACGTTAAATTTTTCATTAAAATGAGAGATTTGATTAGGAAACAATAATTGATGTTCATACATCACCTACGCAACTGATTCTTTGTTACCTTAACGAGGAAGAAGGCGACTCCGTAAGTCTTCAGGTCTCTGGCACTCTTGGTGTACAGCACTTTGGCGTCCAGCTCACTGAGGCCGGCGTGTTTCTTGTGTTCTTTGAACACTTTCTTCTCTATGCCTTTCACTTTGACGTAGGACGCTGGGAGGAACTCTTTCAGACTACAATGAAAATATAATATACTAGCTGATAATCGCGACTTCGCCCGCGTGGATTAAGATTTTTGGAGTGAAAACTTCGGTAGCCGCGTTGAGCACATTTTGGTAGGGGGTAAACATGTGGATTCGCGTCACCGACATGCTCGCGTTGTTACGAAGACAAAAGGTATTAAATATAAATATACTACATTCGAAGTTAAACTTTAATGACTTAGTTTTAAGGTTTATATTTTAAGTATTTTAAATATTTTTATTGTTTAATTTAAACATATTTAAATATTCGTTTTCACTTCTATCGGCAGTCCCTATGACTGCCAATTGTTTTTATTTAACTTTTAACAAGTGCTTTTGAATAGTCGAGTAAATCTACCACTGGTATTAAATACATACCTACATTGGTGAAGTATTGGTGGTATTGGAAAAGGTTGCCTGGAAGAGATCGCCTTGGGCGATAAAACCGCCTTTGCGTACTGTGTTCGTAGTTTTGATGTCTTCTTTAATTCCATATACTTGTGTGCAATAAAGATAATAATACAAAAAGAGTAAGGCTAAAACACTCACTCTAAGAATCCAGTTGTATGTTTGTCTTCCTTGTGGTCCCCGAACTGGATTTGACACTGAATACCCGCGAATTCGCAAGCTGCAACCAAAAAAATAATAATCACTACTTGATGTTTGGTAATTATTTGTATTTTTTGTCATACTCTGTTGTTTTTAATAAATAAAAAAAAAAAAAAAAAATAACGGTGTTTTAACGGTGAAGGAGCCTGGATACATCTTTCGCTATTGGCTATAATCCTGCGACTCATCTCTCTCCGGCCGTGTCAGATCGACGTCCCAGTAGACTATGAGAGTGAGGGAACAGAAAGTGCACCTATAATTGCGCATACTTCTGCACTATGCAATCCCCTGTGTACTGACGCTATCTAGAATTCAGAGTCCTGAGTCGTGTCAGATCGCCGTTCCCAGTATCCGGTGAGAGTGCGGGAATAGAGTACCTTTGTCCTGTGTGATGGGATGGGTGCCCGCCAGGATGGCGTCTCTGGCCTGCACGTACAGCAGGTTCAGCTGCACCGGGTCACGCGAGTCCACGTTCCGGTCTGAGAAGAACAGCCTCCGTCTGAGCAGAAGAGTCTCCGTGGCTTCCACTCCTTGCTCTCGAAGGGTTTTCGATGGCTCCACCCAGTTCACTGCATTAGAAATAAAAAAATACATAAGCAAGGAATTTCTTATTGTTTTTGGGTCTTTTTAAGGAATTCTCGAGGAATTTGGGGACGAAAAAGACGTCAGTTTCTTTTCCAAGATGGCCGATATCCTTACTTCCTTACTAATATTATAAACGCGAAAATTTGTATGTATGGATGTATGGATGTTTGTTACTCAATCACGCCAGAACGGCTTAACGGATCTGAATGAAATTTGGCACAGAGATCTATCTCTGACTAGAGACTATAATCTATTATAGTCTACGGACTAAGGAGTTCCCGTGGAAACCAAAAAACCTCAATCTACGCGGACGTATTCGCGGGCATCACCTAGTTATAAATTGGCAAATATGTCGTTATAGAAATCATTCGACCATCATGCATTATATATCTCTATCTTTTGTTTTTTTTTATTTCTACTGACCATTAATAAGTTTCCACCTACCTTCATCATCAGTCCTGAGCTTCTTCCTCAGCTGATCCATCTTGGTGTCCCGCTCTTTCTCCTGGTGGCGTCTCTTGAGGGTGAGTGTGCCATAGTTTGGCTTCTCACAAGGGTCCGCTTCCTCTTTCTGTTCCTCCCTGACCTGGTGACAAAAACATTGGTAACAAACTATACATGGTAACTGATGGAGACATTTTAAAACCTGTGCCAGTCGGGATTAAAAGTAGCCTATGCAGTGGCGTGCAGACTGCAGTACCTAGAGGCGTAATGGAAATACGCCAACGCTCATTTTTCATCATGACAGTCAGTAAATTGGTATTCCGACTAACTAATGCCTACCCTAGCTTCAAACCCTTTGCCAGATTCCAGATCGGTTCAACCGTTCGAGTGTGATTGAGTAACAAACATCCATACATCCATTCAAACTTTCGCATTTATAATATTAGTATAGGTAGAGATAGAGAAAGAGAAATAGAGATAGATAATCGTGGACTCACCAGGCCGTACTCGTCATAGTTGGTGATGCCGATCTTGGTGCAGATGACCACCATCAGGTTGGCCACTATTTGGCTGTCGTCCACGAGCAGGGTTTTCACTGTGCCTGAGGACAAATATAGTACGATTGTTTTAATTGAGGCGGTTAGGAACAAAAGTGACATTTACACTTTTTAGTTTTTTCCATCAAGAATGGGTTTTTCAGTAAATTGAAAAAATAAATATTTTGGTTTATCTGTCCAATAATTCTCAGTAGTAGCCCGGAGTTAGAAAGTTGTCGGCGTTTCACCCCCGTGCCTCGGAGAACACGTTAAAGGCCGGACCGCATTCCAGCAGCGCTGCACAGCGCTGCACAGCGCGGCACAAAGCGTCAAAATATTATTTCAATCATATCGTGTGGTGCATGTCGCACTAGAGCGGCGCTGCACTGTGCGTTGCTGCGCGTCGCGGCATAGTTGTCTCCGAGAGAATATTTTGCTACTTTGTATTTTTAGGGTTCCGTACCTCAAAAGAAAAAACGGAACCCTTATAGGATCACTTTGATGTCCGTCCGTCTGTGTATCAACTCAAGACCCTTTTTCTCAGGAACGCATGGAGGTATCAAGCTGAAGTCAACGCAATCAAAAGATACAGCCGTTTATGCTGCAATTTTCGACACTCGCAAGGGAATCAAAACCTACAGGGTACTTCCAGTGAACTCAGAATCTTGAAATTTGGTACGAAGCAACGTCTTATAGCACACATAAAGGAAAAATTGCGAAAATCATACATTTTTAGAGAGGAGACTCGTGCTCAGTAGTGAAACAATGAAATGAAACGATGATGATGATGAAAAAGAAATAAAAAGAAGTCTATCCTCACCGTCCAACATCCGCACCCTCAAGTTCCTGGTCTTCTTGTTATACTCAAGAAGATCTCCATTCCTTAGCATGTAGTAGTCCAAGCTTCTGGAAGCTTCTAGCCAGATGCCTTTCTTGTTGTCCTCTTCTGACGCGAGGAATAGCCCGTACTCTTTTGCTGTGTGTGAGAGAGATATATGTATATTAGCGGTGTTATTGTGGTCGGACCGGTGGCGGAATAAAGTTCCACCACCTATTCGAATATTTTTCTTAAAAATTTTCTATAAAGCTTTCGTGGAGGCTAAAACCTATTCAAAAACCTCAAAACTTGCACCTGCAAGTCAAAAAGCTTGTACAAACACCTTAAATAGTTCGATTAATACCATTTAATCTGTCAAATGAATACGATTTGCTTAGACAATTGGGCCTATGGTGTACTCACGATCATTAGCATTTGCCTCCAGGATTTTCTCGCGAATGATGCGGCATGCGTCGTACACAGTGGTGGAGGGGTCGAATTGGATCGTCTTCACCACTTTACCCCCCTCTAGGGAGATTTTGAGCGATAGCGTCGCCATCTTGGATAGGGAGTTTGCTCTGTGGAAGAAGAGAATAATTTAAATGAAAGTTCTATTTTTTCGACCACACTTTTTTTATAATATATTTTTGTTTGAAAAACCATTTTTTTTCAAACAAAAATATTTAATTTGGCTGCTCTAAGAATCTATAGGACAGCATTACTCAAAGACACATGAGATCGACTAATGCCTACTGAGAACACTGAGTTATAGAGTGTCTAGAGGGAACAGTGAAATATAAAAAAAAATTTAGTGAATTTTTTGAGTTTCTAAAAAAGTTGAGAATAAGAACAAAACTCTTTATACTAGTTTTTGCCCGCGACTTCGCTCACGTAAGGTTCGAATTCCATACAAATTTCAAATCCCCATTTTACCAAGAATTTTCAAAAATCCTTTAGCGGATGCCTACGTCACAATATTTATATGTATGTCAAATTTCACTCCGACCCGTCCAGTGGTTTAAGCTGTGCGTTGATAGATCAGTCAGTCATCTTTTCCTTTTCACCCGACTGCGAAATGCACAGGGTTATGTGTTCATCAGTCTATATATGTGTGTTTTATATATCTACACTTACTTATGTATAGTAGCAGTTTGCGCGCGTTCGAGCGATGGCTCTAAGTCCAACGATTGTACACTGCCCCTCCTGTCCTCTCTGGGCTTTCTTCTCTCGTGACTGAAAGAGCGGTGTCGCGGCCGGCTTTGGAATGAGCCCTGGAAATTACAGATTTGTTTTTAAATAACCGACTTCCAATGCCACCTGTAAAAAATAATTTTTGTTTACCCCCTTCCCCTTAATCACATAATGGCAGGGGATTTCTTGGCATAATAATGCGGTGGGTTCCCCTTCCCACGCATACGACTTGACAGAGTAGGTACTATTTCAACTCTTAGATTACCTACTAACGATTACCGATCAGATGTAAGGATAATTACCGGGACCGACGACGGCTAAACGTGCTCTCCGACTTCCGAGGCACAGGCTAAGTTTGGACTGCCAATTTCGGTCATCCATCCAGTTCACGACTTTGGTCTACGTTGCTTAACAATCGCAATTGACTGACATGCGTTGTCGCAACTAGGCCCACTCGTCCCTCAAACTGACATCTACGTCCATCCAAGACTTAAAAAATATAAAATTAAAGACTAGCTGATGCCTGCGACTTCGTCCGCGTGGATTGAGGTTTTTTGGGTCCCACAGGAACTCTTTAATTTTCGAGAGAAAATGTAGTCTATGTGTTAATCTAGTGTATATATAGAAGTATATCATCCTTACGGATCTATGCACTGTCAGCCGCCGTGTGTTAATCTATCTCTGTGTCAAATTTCATGCAGATCCGTTCAGCCGTTCTGACGTGATTGATTAACAAACGTCCATCCAAACTTTATAATATTAGTATATAGATAAGTATAGAAGTATATCATCCTTACGGATCTATGCGCGGTCAGCCGCCGCCAGCTGCCGTGGAGCGCGTCCTCGATGCGCGCGCGCAGGCTGCGTCACGCGCCCAAATGTGCTTCCGGTGGACACTCGTCTGATTCCTAGAACAATGCGTTGATTTCATTATTAGGATTCCGTACCTCAAGGGAAAAAAAGGGAACCACTTCGGCGTCCGCCTGTGTCTGTTTGTCTTTCAACCACCTTTTTTCGAGGACGCGTGGAGGTATCAAGTTGAAATTAATATCAAATATTAGGTCTGCGGTCCCTTGGAGTTGTAAAAAAGTCAAGCTTCTAAGGCCCGCAGGGCGCAGTCAGACAGCGACCGGGTCGCGCAAGCAGGCTCATGAATAAGGGCCCCGAACGTGTTCGAAACTAGTCGGTCATTTTCCGACATAACACGTGAGTAAGGTCATAGCTTATTTTTAATTACAAAAATCAGAGTTTGCGCACACACGTTGTTTGGGCAGTAGGTATATTTTTTTCTCCGATATCGTTCGGTCGGGAGTCGGAGGACATTAGCAATGTGCTGACCTACATTTTTCTTCCTTCCTTTATGAACAAATCCATCCTGTCATACTCGTGTTTGAATTATCTTATGAATCTCCCACGTTAGCTTCCCGTCTCGCCGCAGATGTTGTGTTTATTTATGCCAGTTGTTTTAAATAACAGAATGGACTAAGAAAAACGTCGCATAGCATTATCAGTATGCATAAATAATCAATACAAACACTAGCTGATGCCCGCGACTACCTCCGCGTGGAGTAAGTTTTGTTTAATTCTCACGAGAACCAACGACCACAATTTACATAGACGGGCCCTGTCAAACAAAGAATATGAACTTATTTTACTAACGCCATCTAGTCTAAAAAGCGGGACAGCGCTATGGCGGGGACAAGGACAGGCTTATACAGGTGAGGGGCACGCCTTACAAGTCGGACGTCCAACTTTTTTATATGAAACGGCCCATCTAGTAATATATAGGTATATTATATCGATGACGAGAACTCCTTAATTTCATATTTCATCAAAACCGGTTGAATGGATGGCCCGTGAAACCATAGCGGACAGACAAACAGATAACCACAATCGCATTCATAACATTAGTATGGATAGTATAGACATGCATGGCTGATGGCAGGTTACAGGTTACAGGTTACAGCACAGTGCACGCCACCTGGGTGGGGTATTTTTATATTGGGGTTTCTATTTATAGTTGCAACGGTAAACGTGCGTCAAACCGCCTAAGCTAATAACCTATGGAGAAATTAAGACGGCGAAGAAAAAATCTCACCTGATTGTAAGTGCAGTCGAAAATGGTAGCGGGCTAACCTGCCAGTGGTGTGGCAGTTGTATTAAACCGGTACGGGTTTAATATATTATAACTAAACTATCTGTGAAAACTTGTAATTGGCGTTACATTAATTCTTTATTTATCTATCCATTATTGTTGTAGCTGTAAGTTTACTGAACAAAATAAAATAAAATCTAGTGTAAATAATAGAAAAAGGCGACTGACTGAATCTATCAACGCACAGCTAAAAAAACTGGACGAATCGGGCTGAAAATTGGCTTACACATAGCTTTAATGACGTAGGCGTCCGCAAAATAAGGAAGTTTGAAAACTCAACCCCTGAAAGGGGTAAAATAGGAGTTTGAAATTTGTATGAAAATCGAACTTATCGTGAGCGAAGCTGCGGGGCAAAAGCTATTTATATGTAAACCCGTTTCATTTTGTACTCCTACACATAAATGAGAGAATCGGTTTTAACAACACTATAGTTTAAGGCCTAAATCGACATCGGATTGTTAATTATTCCGTGATTATTCCCAACTTACTAATTTTAAGTTTTTTAATTCCCGCGGGAACTCTTGAATTTTCCCGGATAAAAAGTAGGCTACGAGTATGTCACTCTCCAGGTCCTCAACTATACCCATGCCAAAAATCACGTCAATCCGTTGCTCCATTGCGGCATGATTGAAGGACAACCCAACAAACAAACCCACTTTTGCATTTATATTAGTAAGATATAACACTAGCTCTAGTTCAATTAATAGACCTAAGGGCGTTCTGAATGTCCGACAAATGTCTCTACTGGCAATGTATTACTGGGTCTCATTAAAAAACCCCCTGGTCATAACAGCGCCTGTTATAGAGCCAAGTTTAGCATAAAAGGGTAGCATGCAGCCTACTGGAATGTTAATAGTCCAATATGAGTGAGTGACGTCTCGAGTAAGATGGTTATTGCACTCTAAAAGATATTCAAATTTTATTTGTTGAATTCCATTCGTTTTGAGTGAGAATTTTGTAGCTGGGGTTGAGTTTTAAAGTATGAAATAAATTAGTTCGTTTTTAAATTTCAAGTATAATAAGATTTAGTAAAATTGCGAAACGAATTAGTATTCCCATTGATGTAGAATTTTAGTTTATTCCTCGCAATTATTTAGTGTCTATGAAAAACTATGTAGAGATCTATAATTCTACATTAATATTATGAATGCGAAAGTTTGGATGAATGAATGTTTGTTACTCAATCACGCGGCACGCCAAAAACGCCAAATCTGGATGAAATTTGGCACAGACATTACATAGTCTGGACATAGTCTGGAATAACACATATTATGCTACTTTTATGCCGGAAAATTAAAGACTTCCCGCGGGAACCAAAAACCTCGATCCACGCCGACGAAGCAGCAGGCATCGTTTCTCTCTCTTCGTCGTATTCCTCATTGCTGAGGGTCGTGACCCTTTTCCATTAATCACATAATGGTAGGAGTTCTCTTGGGATAATAATGCGGTGGGATCCCACGTCCTTCCGGATTGGCATCATCTAGTGCCATATAAATGGTCGATATCCGTTTCCGTTGTCGCGATCGAATACTTTAAAAAAACTAACTCGCCCGCTGTCAGTAGGTACGGAGAGTAGAAAGAGGCTTGGACGGTCTAGTTGCTAAAGTACCTAGTAGTGATGTAATCTGCACGTGCCCCATTTCCGTCGCCTAGCAACGAATCCGGCGCCGCGGCGCCTCGACCGCATCAGCAGAAGATTACAAACTCATACATATTACTCAACGTGTTTATTTCATACAGGACATACAGGTATTTCTTATGATATTACGTCCTGTTTCGACTCTTACCGCATCACGATATTATCAAATAGGCGCGGCGCGGGAGATATTATATTGCATAAGTGTGTGCCTAAACACAGGTGCACTCTCTTACTCTCATAGACCAACGGGACGAAATATCTCTGTTGCGGCATGATTGAAGGACAAACAAATACAGTTTCGCATTTATACTATTAGTATGAAGTATGATGTGAGACTCAATGTGAGACCACTACGCATGAGTCATCCATTCAGTTTCGACAACGTACAGAAATAAATCACTATTTCACGCATTGACCAACATTCAACGGACGTAGTGCCGCATCTAATTAGTTTAATTAATTTAATAATGTTATTTAATGTAACAACTGTTGGCTATCCTAATAAATAAACAATAATAATCTAAAGCTTGGATGCGGCATGCCCTTGTTACACGTTGCCTCAGATAACCCGTGCGTGTGTATTCGCGGACGTGTAAGATGCGACGCGACGCGTTTTCTAAGTCTCTTCTTCTGCCTGCCCTTATCTCACGCTATGTGGGGTCGGCACAACATGTTTTTGAAGGAACTAGAAGTTTCATTCGCTATAATACACCGCAGCAGGCAAATCTATGTGGTACAGTGTGTATCTTGCACTTGCAGCTTGCGATATTCACCGCCCAGTCAGCCAGCGCAATTCGCACCGGCAAACACCACACCACACAAGTCCTCCAAACTACTCTCAACGTATACGTTTCACTCCGACACCGGAGCATCTTCAGGAGATGTTGGCTCGACAATGCACGATTGTGAACAACTATACAATCGAACAGAGATTTAAGATTATAAATGATCGTTCACTTGTTTGTTCATATTAGTCAACCAAACAAAAACTGAAAAAAGGTCCCAGCTCAGCATAATGCTGTAATTTCTGAGTTACCAAACGGGACAGGCATTAGGACCAAATCTCGGTGATGATAACCGATACAACTATTGAAGTTCGATGGACTTTAAATTGTATAAAATGTTTATACCATTAGTCCTTTTGTCTTTTATGTCCCTAATTTGGTAAATGGTTACTTGGGCCAACCAAGATAGTTATAACTATAGGATAGAAACCGAATGCTATTGCATGGTGAGATCGCAGTCAAGGGCTAACTTGTAGTGGATAAAAATAAACAAAATGGACACCTAGCGAAGTTCGGCGGACTCTGCTTAGTATAAAACTAAATTACCTATTGTCCACTGAGATACATGGTTGACACCTCACGTGACATGTTTTGTATCACAAACAAAGGGGTGACACAGGGGACAGTTGTCTCTTCACTCTTCGGGAAAAGTAGATGTCATATCTTTTGTCCACTGTGTGGGAATCTATTATGGTGTTACGTTACTTGTTTGTCCATATTTGTCAATTAAAGGGTATGTTGACTTTAGGAATTAAGTTACTGCGAAGAAATTCTCTTAGAGACTATTAGGGTTCCGCGAATAAACCTCATAATGTATAACTTCTCTGTGCAAGTTAGCCTGCTTCTATCTTCAATGCCTCATTACTTTCAGACTGCTCTACAGATTAAATATTAGTTTCTTCTGCATTATCAAATAATATATTTCATGTTTACAAAGCGAAAATACTGAACAAGTATTTCGCAATACCTATTTATTAATTTTTTAGTATTTTTAAAGTAAACTTTAATAGGCGTAAGTTAGCGTATTTTCCTGTATCACTACATTTATGATCATTTTTTGTTAGATTTCTACAAAATGTTTGTTACAAGTTACAACGTTACTGATCATAAAGAATTAATAAAATCAAAATCGAACAGTTATCATCACTTTTAAGTCGAAGTATCACAGTCAATAAATTCCTTCATTCATTCATTCTTCTATTAATTCTTGCTTGTAGTAAAATGTTACTCTTCACAATTAATATTAATAGACGTCAAAAATAAATTATTTCTTACTGATTATTAAACAGAGGGTCTTTCAAAAGACCTAAAATTCAAATCTTCTGTTAGTTTTAAGTTTGATTATCATTTTAAATTATCGATGAGAGAAAAAAAATGCGTTGAAATTTTATGACGTCACAAGCACAACTGTACTTCATACAAACCGCGTTTTTAATTTTGATAAAGAGCTGCTGATTTGATTCAGTTGTCGTCAATCCCAATTGTAATAAAAATCAATCAGTAATTACAAAAATATGACATCATAAATTCGCGAACCACTCAGCTTAGCCAATAAATCTAAGTGCCCATAAAAACAAAACTATATTTCAGGTTATGGACACAAATATCCATTATCTGGTAGGTAATGTACGCAAACAAGTAGTACGCATGCGCATACTGTGACCCCCCACTCTGAATAGTGGAGGGGAGGGATCGATAGACGCCGGCGCCGACTTGTCTGGCGCCTAGAAAGACTAGATAGGTAGATGATCTGGCATTTCTAGATAGGTAGATGATCTGGCATTTAAAGTAGAGGGGAGGAAAATTTATTGTTCTAGTTATAATTCGAAAATCTATCTAGGTTAACATACAATATAAATTTGTGCGGTCTAAAAGTTTCCACGCCTAATCCTACCAATAGGTATAAGGTATATATAATATTATAAATGCGAAAGTGTGTCTGTCTGTCTGTCTATCTGTCTGTCTGTCTGTCTGTCTGCTACGTTTTCACGGCCCACCTGTTGAACCGATTTTGATGAAATTTGGTACAGGGGTAGATGGTATCCCGGGGAAGGACATAGGCTACTTTTTATCCCGGAAAAATAAAGAGTTCCCGCTGGAATAAAAAAATACTGTCTCTTCACCCGATTTTGATAAAATTTGGTACAGGGGTAGATGGTTTCCCGGGGAAGGACATAGGCTACTTTTTATCCCGGAAAATTAAAGAGTTCCCGCGGGAATCAAAAATCTTAACCCACGCGGACGAAGTCGCGGGAATCATCTAGTAAGGTATATAACTGACTATGTTTGCTCAGGTCAAAATCTTGCAACTAAAGTGACGTCATTCTAAATCCAATATAGCGAGATAAAACTAGTCTATATGTCATGATCACGAAGATCCGTTGATCTGTTGCGACTTGCAGTGGAAGGACAAAACGAACAAACAAAAGTTGTTAATTATTACGTACAGAAACAGATTGAAAGTAGGTAGATATATTTATAAATTACCCTGGCCCTAGTCTATAAATAACTTTTCTTACCAAATTACTCCCAAATCCAAATCTATATTGAATGTAAACAGACTATCTCAAAATAAACACGTAGGAATACTACCAAAGTGGAAAAATAAAATAAGATTAAATAGGTCCATCCATATCCAGCTTCCGGTGTCCGCCGGAAGTAGTCACGCTGTCCGGCGCGGGAAATCGGATAGTCTGTTTTCTATTAGCGAATTAGGGGAACTTAGGGGGGTGAGACCCTAGGGTTGTCAGTTGTCACATAACAGAGCACCAATTTGCACGATATTTTGTTGTGAACACATATCCAAACTTATATTATAAATGCGAAAGTTTGCCTGTCTGCTACGCTTAAACATCCTAACTTTCAACCGATTTTGATGAAATTTAGTAATAAACTTTTATCCAGGAAAATTAACTAAAGGAATAAACGTTATTATCCACGCGTACGAAGTCGCGGGCATCTTCTAATAGATTACTTAACACTGCGAACTTGCTGGCGAAATAAGTTTCTCATCACACACTAATAGAACGCTAAAAATGAAAATGCATCAAACGCCATACGAATAAATAAATAAATATAATTACTTAAAATTTACAAAATATGTCATGTAACTGTATATGAAAAAAAAAATGTTTTCTTTCAGCGGGACCACTTTTCGCTGGACGGGTGATAACCCTAGATCTCCGAACCGCCTGAGTGGTAACATGTTAGTGATTTTAACATAATAACAGGGATTATAATATTGGGGTGACTTTTGGAAACGATTTTGGGGAAATTTTACTGACAGCCGATAAAAGCTGTTAGATGCATCGACGAAACGGGGAGAAAATGTACCATCGGCAAAATAATCAAGAAAATGTTTGGTCAGATGACAGGTGTTGAGGTGAAGATGGAACGAATAGGTGACCGTATTACAGAAAAAATAATCTATTCTAATATTATAAATGCGAAAGTTTGGATGGATGTATGGATGGATAGATGTATGTTTGTTACTCAATCACGCCAGAACGGCTGAACGTATCTGAATGAGAGATAGATTATGCACATAGGCCACTTTTTATTCCAGAAAATTAAAGAATTCCTGCGGTAACCAAAAACCCTCAATCCACGCGGACGAAGTCGCGAGCATCAGCTAGATATGTACATAACTGTCTCATGTTTGTTGGTGCGTTACTCTAGTAACCAACAAACACGAGACAGCGATTCTAAAGAGCTTAATCATAATAATGTTCAATTTAAAAAGGTTTTGTAGACATAATCATCAATCACAGTACAACTTCAAATGAACTTAACGAAGATGACCCCCGACGTCTGACGATCAATTAGGACATTTAAATAAACAAGCGAAAAGAAACCCAAATAAGGTAATTTTGTCAAGACAAGAGGGAGGGGTCCAATCAATCAAGTTAGCAAACAGCATCAAAGCAATCATCACCGCAGGAGACGCGGAGACAAATGGACCCCCTGGGCTATGATAAGATAGCACAAGAACATGACTTGAAACTTACGACGACTGTAGTTGAACGTAAGGCCTAAGAAACTGAAGAAGAAAGGAAGACCTGACCCTCTGGTCTATGATAAGATAGCACAAGAATATAATTGTTAGCATTATTACTGTTTGTCATTATATCTCATGAAACAGGAATTATATTATCTGTCAATTTGACTCATTTTATGTCTCCTTCTACTTCTTATTTTCATTCGATTTAATCTGCGGATACGGACGCCATATTGAAAATAGTCAGTATAAATGCGAGTGTTTGAACGATGGTAATTCAGTCTCCTGCCAGCAGACTCAGCGATTATTGAATACTTTTGTGTTTAGATCGCAATTTGGTTTAGAGTTTAACGATAGCAATCGTGGCCGGATCAAATGAATAATATTGTTTTTAAGTATAGCCAACTTTTATCTCGTGGAACCTCTACACGTTTAACCATTTACTCGTGCAAGTTTCAAATGAGAGGACAAATATATGAATACCTACTTCTGGATTGTCTCGAACATAATGACTTGAAAATTACGACGACAATCCAAAATAAAGTAAGAATGTAGTTAAACCTAAGGCCTAAGAAACTGAAGAAGAAAGGACGACTTGACCCCCTGGGTTATGATAAGATAGCACAAGAACATAATGACTTGAAACTTGGCAACTTGGCAACCTGGCAATAATTTGCTCTAATGTCTCTGATAGTTCCTTAGTAAGAATATTTGTGAGATGGTGATAATAAAAATTAAAAAAAACCCGGCTGAGTTTGTTGTGGGCTCTTCTCAGACCAGGGCGCGTTTGGAACCCTCGTAGCTTTAGTTTTAAGATACCGTTACCCATTATCACCATCATGCTTTTTAAGTAAGTAATTTTTAGACGAAAATAAGTGTACCTACAGTGTACCTATATTTAATAAATTACTTGAATCTTGACTTACGACGACAATCCAAAATTAAGTAAGAATGTAGTTAAACGCAAGGCCTAAGAAACTGAAGAAGATAGGAAAAACCTAGAGGCCGTTTATGGAATCGTAAACTGTTCCACTACCACGTACTACAGCCCATAAACGTCTCGATGGGGCTGGCGTATCCGTGTCGGACAAAAGTCCCTAATAAATTAAGATTTAAAAAAAACGTCCCACTGCTGGACACAGGCCTCCTCTCTCGTAGGATACCCATCACGTTGATTCAATGCGGGTTGGCGGGCTTTAACGACTATTATCGGGTTAGTGATAATAACCGGGACCGGCGGTTTACCGAGCTTTCCAAGGCACGGGGCACGGGGGTGACACACCGCCAACTTTCTATTCCGGGCTGGTAGTACTGGGAATTTCTAGACAGAAAAACCCAATACTTTTAATTATGGCCCAACCTCATCGGCCGCAGTCGAACATGCAAAGTTGCTAACCACAAGACCAACGAAGCAGTCATAGTAACATGAGGATTTTGGAAGTATCGAGCTGGGAAGAAATTAGCTTGACCAAGACAAAACACACTCAATGATACTAAAAATGCATATTTAGTACAGAAATCTTTTGATTAAATCCATAAGTTTAATATATGTGGTTACCTATGATAATTAAATAGACTAAAATAATGATATCCTAAAAAAGAGATATAAGGACACATGTCAATAAGCTCTAATTAGTAGAAACAAGCTAAAAGAAATACAATGTAATTTTGTCAAAGCGATAAGGAGGGTCTTATTAATCAAGCTTGCAAACAACACATCAGAGCAATCATCGCTACAGGAGGCGCGGGGACTAATGGAACCCTGGGCTTTGAAATAATAAAGTAAGCAGATAATGAATGACTTGAAACTTACGACAAAAGTCCAAAGTTAAGTGACACATTAAATACATTCAGCAATCTGACTAAGCTAATATTAGTGGCATCATCTTTTGTAACATCAAGAGATGAGCGCTGTGTGCTAACAAATACAGCATAATTATGATAAATGTTTTTGGGGATCGATTCACAGATCTTTTGAAATTTCTTTTTCTTTATTCAAGGATTCGATTTCAGAATTTCACATATTCAGTGATGGAGCTATTTACTTAGTACGAAATATATAAACTTTAAATATATAATATGTAAACCGATGGCCTCCAGCCGAATATGGCTTAAAAGTTATAGTTTCAGGGGGGCTCTCATAGAAGCGAATGCAAAGTAAAATATTTTTTATAGTGTTACATAAAGTTGCGGTATATCATCATCAATCAATCATTTTAAAGATAATTAGGAAAAGAGTCCAAAAATTTTTATTTTTATTCTTTCCCTAAAATTGACGAAGTGTGGGGGCTTTCAAAGTGGAGATTTTCTAACGTCCAAAGTTGATCTCAGAACTCTAAATTTTCTGAAAGGTTGAGCCTGAAAGTTGATGAATTATTTGAATTATATCCTGTACTTGAACAACAAATACTAAAATTAGATAATAAGTTAAGATTAATTTATAAGGAAACGAAATTATCTAATTTTTAATGAGCTTCAGTATTTTTAACAGAACTTCACAATGATGTCAATAGATGGCATCGCGAGATCTTAGTTCGGAGCGAACCACTAGTATGTACGAAAACATACCACCTTGCAGGATGCAAGTGCGATAAAAGGGATGATGAAACTCAACAACTCTTTATCGAACTTAAAAACGCGTTTCTAGTATGGATGTTTGTATGAAATACATACATAGTTGTGACATCACCAAATTGCAACACATTTTATTTCTTAAATCGATAGTTTAAAATTATTATCAAACTTAAAACTAACAGAAGATGGGAATTTAAGGTTTTTTGGGAGACCCTCTATTTAATAATCAGTAAAAAATATATACTACTTTGACGATCTCCGTGACGCAGTGTTGAGCGCTGTTGTCCTAACGTGGGAGATCCCGGGTTCGATTCCCGGCAGAGTTAATTTGGGAATTTATAATTTCTAAAATTTCTCTGATCACCCTACCGGCAAAGACGTGCCGCCAAGCGATTTAGCGTTCCGATACGATGCCGTGTAGAAACCGATTAGGGGTATGGGTTTAATATAACTGCCACACCCCTAACAGGTTAGCCCGCTACCATCTTAGACTGCATCATCACTTACCATCAGGTGAGATCATGTGAAGGGCTAAGTTGTAGTTGATAAAAAATAAACTTTTGACATAGGCATCATCCCTATCCTCTTACTCTAAAAGAGCCCTAACGAACCATAATGACAGGATGCAGCCTCAGTTTGCGAATCAACAGATTATACTAATTCAGCGGGGAGCAACTAATAAAGGACTTGGATTGATTTCATTAAGCCCCATTCAAATGAATAAGGCAAAATTATCTCAGTATGAGATATCCTCTGCAAAGAAAAGAAAGAAAAACCTTTCTAAACCATCACGCTTTAACAACTTGTAAAAAAATAAATTAGTTAAAATTATGTTTAATAAAAAAACATACTAACTCTTTGATTTAAACTTTTAGAAATGTAATTTTTTTAGATTATTGTTGAACCATTTCAAGGCAATAGCTTCTAGAGACTATGAATTATCAAAAAAAACTAAAAAAAACGATTTTTGCTCGAAAAAAACATCTTGTTATTACAATTATTTTTATCATTATATTTAGTTTATTTTTTAAGTACTTAATATTATTTAAAAGTAGGTATGTTTTCTTTTAAATAATGCAATTTATTTATTTCGTATTACTTAGGGACTTGAAGTGTCCCGTGCTTGTAAGTTACCGTTAATGAATGGCTTTAACTTTTTTGTTATATATAAGATAACTATTAACTACATAACCATTAGTTTCGTAGTAAATGAATCATTGAGCAAATAGTAAACTGCGTCGTATACTCGTATTAATGATTCATCTAAAATTTTAATAAGAAATTATTCACGCTTAAGTAGTGTTCTAATGATAAATAAAATACTTCGCATGTTAAAACTGAATTCTAAAAGAACAGAACACCTGTATGTGTAACATTACCACATTAAAAGCGAACCTACTCTAAAAGTAACAAATAGTTTACACAAAAACACTCTAACAATCGAAAACGAAAGGGGTCGCCGTCAACCACCTGAAAACATAAACCAAAAGCGCACGTGGCTTACAAGTGGCACTTACCTCGACCGGGAGCGTTGATTCATGTTGCCTTCTCGTTCCCACTTTAGATAAAACTATATTCCCTCTCGCTCTCTCACTCCCTGGATACCCAAATTTAAAAATCAGAAGCTTTGAACTATTTATTGACTTGAGTATAATATTAAAGATGAAGTTGAGAAACAAATGTGGCTCGAGTGTACTGCCCTGTGTTGCACCATCGAATGATGTATCCGGGTGCAGTTTTTGGAGAGGTATCTATCCCGGGACTGAGAGAGCGGGACCTCCGCCTCCGCGGACGGTCCACGGAGGAATGTCTTCGACCCCGGCAACACGCCAGGATCTCTTGTTCACCACAATCAACCTTCTCCAACGCTCATGAGGGGTTGATCCACGCATGCGCTCCTATCATCTTCCTTCTCTCTTGCACTCGTGGGTAAGGGAGCGATTTAGGGATGATATTCGGAGGGTGAAAAGACGGTGAAAGATGGAAATGCATCTAGGAGTCCGCTCGGATTTCCGTTCGTGATTTTGTTTATTGATTCGTATCGAGAAGACGCGTTCTTTGGGGCTGCTGCGGGAGTTATTAATCCCCTTATCATGTCAAGAGTAGATTTAGTGTCGATGAACTTTGGCAAATGACCAATAAAAAGTGATCATTAACTTTATAGTTGGACGAAATGGATCAAAATATTATACATTAGTCATCCCGCGTAACGCCTGGCTTGGCAGCCAAATTTATTTCCATGTTTTTCTCATTAGTTTTCCTTATCTGAGACTTTTACTATCATTAGCTACTATAATACATTTTCTATCGATTACGATTATGATAAATATTTTATTTATCCTTTTTAAATATTGCAATATTTTATGTGGTATAATTTTGTGATTACAAACCTTTTTTTTCTGTTTGTCCCTTTTTGTGTTGGATCTTACAGATGGTTACTGGTAATAATTTCAATTAACATATTCAGAATTTGCTATATCAATCCCCTATAAAAATAGAATGAACCAAAACCTTTTAACTGGAGAGATCAGGGTCCAGGGACGCCTTACTAATACTAATTATTTAATATAAAAAAATATTAGAACTAATAACAAATACAAAAGACCTTAAAACCAACACTTGATAAAGAAACTACTAAAAACCATGCCACAGTCATCGCTGAAAAAGCGACAAAAGCCAAAATGGCAAAGGGTAGGAGGGTAGGATAGGCGTTAGTTTAAAATGAGGAACAATTATGCATATTTACTTAGCGAAGTGAAACGTTCGATGGTATAGAACTAATGTATGAGGACGGGGTGTGGGGTGAGCATAAAATATATTGTTATTGTTAGAGGTGCCTGCAGACACTTAAGTTAAACACTTACAGCCACAATCTTAATCATTACATATGGAACTACTTAGTTATGAAATCTATACTATGTAGTTCCTTAAGATTACGCGAATGATTGAGCGACTCGGAGTGCGGCGGTCGTTAACATAAAATTAAAAAGGGAACAGATTAACATGAAAAGTTGTAATATAGCTGACTTTTCATCAGTAGCTTTTGGCATTCTTGAAGAAATCATAGCTACCCGGCATATAACTTAACTTGGTATATTCAATTTACTTAATTCAAATAAACTTTTACAAGTGCTTCTGAATCGTCGAGTGAATCTATCTCTAGTTCGAAATGCTATGATAGACATCTACTGCAAGAGATCCCTGCAGGAGGAGTCAGTAACAAAATAAATATCTTAAGCTGTAAAGGAAAACATCGTGAGGAAACATGCATGCCTGAGAGTTCTACATAATATTCGATTCTTTATATGATTGAGCTATTGATAGGCCACATATTTGAGGGGGCGTGAAGGGTCACGAGCATCTACGAAGATCGCTGTTTTTTGTACATAATGTATTGTCTTACAAAAATTATATTAGTGTAGATCAATTATTATGCATGTTACGTCATCGGGGTAAAATATCCGATGGTGTGGAAGTAACGCGCAGCGACGGGGCGCGGGGGTTGTTTTGCCAGCAGTTGACAGTTCGATTGAAGCAATTTGATAGGCCGCTGATAAGCACCCTACCGTTATGACCGCGTATTGTATCCTTGGAACGGAATTACAATCAGGTAAATTGCGAATTGTAAACATTGATGCTGCGATAGCAGACAAAGTAAGATGTTTTATCTATTCGCGTCGGATACCTCATTTCTGAGGGTCGGGGACCCTTTCTATTAATCACGTAATGGTGGAGTTTTCTAAGGATGATAATAATACTGATAATATGATAGGCTTCCACGTTTTTTTTCTTTGATTTAACTCTAGGTTAAGCAATTAATTTCATAGTTAGTTGTAATACTCGTTACCGACGGCTCAACGTCCTTTCCAAAGGAAAAGGCCGAAGACAAAAGAGGCGGAATCCATACTAATATTACAAATGCGAGAGTGTGCGTGTCTGCTACGCTTCATACGGCCCATCTTTTCAACTGATTTAGATGAAATTTTGTGTAGAGATAGGTTGTATTGTAGTATCCCAGGAAATCAATATGACTAGATATTGCTCACGACTTCGGAAGCAAGATATCTCAGCACCCAGATTGAAAAGGTAACACACATAGAGACAGAAAATTAGGCGGATTTATAACGCATTTATAATATTCCCTTTCGCATTTATAATATTAGTATGGAAGTAATAATTATAATGTCCTCCCTACCGAATTTCGGACACGGCGGCCTGTCTCCAATTTCCATCAGATTAGCCATCTGCGTGGGAACTGGGAGATATTATAGTGCACAATTGTGTGCGTACTATACACAGGTGCACTCTCTGTTCCTCTACTATGACGGAAAATCCAACACGACCTGAGAGAGATCAGCCGCAGGACCGACGGCTTTACGTACTCTCCGAGACACGGGGGGTGAAGCAACGCAAACTTCCTAACTCCAAGCTAGTACTGAGAATTCGTAGTCAATAAACCCTAATACTTAATTATGGCTCGACCCCGGACTCGAACCAGGGACGTCGTCGGCCGCAGTCGAACATGCTAACCACTAGACCAACGAGGCAGTCAAGTATGGAAGAAAGTATGTCACCATCAGATGTTTTGCTCCAATAGTACCTATACTCCGACTGAGCACAAGTTTATTTTGCATATTGCACCACTTAGCTGTGTTTGATACAATATTACACCCTTGACAATCCAGCGAGCTAATATAAACTCTAACTTATTACATATAAGATAGATTTTACAATGGAGTGTTATCGCATGGGTATCGAGCCAATTTCGTGTACCATTTAAGTGCTCTTGATTAGATCAATTTTCATCGATTGTATGAATCTTTTTTCTTCAATTAATGATTTATTCTCTCGAGAAAGCTTTAGACAATCAGCGGGCGATGGAGACTGCTATGCCCAGAGGCCCAACTGTCTAAAGTTTAGACAGTTTAGACTGCTAACGAATCGTTATCATTTGACAGCTTAAAACGTATTACTCGAACTGTCTATGGAGTTCATATATACCACAGTAAACAGATACAACCAGTATGGAAACTACTAGTAAAACTAGAAACTTTCGAAACGGCCTCATTCACACAAACGTGCCCATCGAACATGCGATGACGCGGCACTCACTACTGACGGCACTGCGAGGAGCGCTTGGGGTCTCATCGAGGCGCACGTTTGTGTGAGTGAGCCTGTTTCGAACGGTTCTAGGTAGTTTCCATACTGGTTGCATCTGTTTACTGTGTAGGTACATACTTTTTGACGTGCAGCCATCTATGAACTCCTTAAACAGGTCGAATTATCCGTTTGACAAAGGATTACGATGACGGTTTCTCGTAAAACTCATAAACTCATATCTTTTTATTCCAAACTTATTAAAAGTGCCTTTGAATCGTCGAGTGAATCTACCACTGGTCCGGAATGGCATTCCTACCAGCAAGAAACTCGGTGGTTACTCTTTTAAAAAAAAACATTTACAATATTGTTACATCAATGTGTACATAAGTAACCGCTGTCCTTAGCATTGCTGGAGTGAATCAAATCCATGCTCTTTTATCATTTACATAATCTTCAACAGTATAATAAGCTCTTTTCAGGAGCATACTTTTAATGGATTTCTTAAATTATAGGCAACTGTATAGGCAAGTTTAAATTTAAAAAAGTTTCCTTACACAATCTGGAGGCAGGTTTTCTTTACGTGATCAAATCAGAAACCCCTCCTCCCTGAGGCTCTGGTGAGCGCAGCCATTCCAACACCTTTGGATCCCACCGTCTCTCGGTTCTTCGAACTAGATATGTGCCCCGCCCTCTGCCACATCCGAGGAACAATTGTCTAAGCAAATCGTAATCTTTTGAGAGCTTATTACTCGAACTGTTTATGTAGACCCTATTATATGCTTTTTAATTTGACATGCAACAACATCAATCATTGTTACAGCCTCAATTGTTTTGATTGGCAGAAATCATGGTATTTTGGCTGCGTCAATGATTTTGGCCAATAGTGGAAGAATGTTAACCAATCAGACGTGATTGCGGTCGTCACACTGTAGCTCTGTCGTTTTTAAACAATCGCTACAGGTTATAACTCTTTAGAGTTCGAATTAAAAGTTTGACAAACGTTAAAGATTACGATTTTCATACACAACCGCGGGGCAGATCAAAGAAAATTCAGGAATTTTAAATTCCCAAATCGACCCTGCCGGGGATAAGAAAGAAAAAGCATTTATTTCCAAAATGTGCCAAACATAACAAGCATACCTAAAGAGGTAGATCACCCCTGCTTGAGGTGCAGGGGAGATCTAAACAAGATCTAGAATCTAAACAAACAATGAGGCGCGCGCAGGTATGAACTATATCACGTATGGCACAACCCGAAAAATGGCCTAGGCTCAGCATAATATACCCGGATCGTACCAGGGATTCACCGCT
Organism: Erebia aethiops; assembly: GCA_923060345.2. Taxonomy (NCBI): domain Eukaryota; kingdom Metazoa; phylum Arthropoda; class Insecta; order Lepidoptera; family Nymphalidae; genus Erebia; species Erebia aethiops. Next base: position 472,115 of record OV281087.1, on the reverse strand, counting down.
GCGTCAGATGGGTCGTCAATCGTCATTCAGTAGGTATCGAACTCAATAGCGTCCAAAGTCAAAACGCGTTGTCACAGCGGGAAGTCGGGCCGCTCAGTGCGATATGTCGCTGATAAAAAACTATGTTCGTTTGGACGGCGAGCGACATATTACCAGAGTGCAGCGCTGAATAAAACGTGTACGGTTTGTTTACTATAAAACTTTTTGTATAAAAGCACTAGAAGCCTAGTGGTTCAGACGCCAGGCCTTCTTTCAGGCGGTCGGAGGTAAGATCCCATCGATGGTCATGGGAGGTGGTGGGTTGTTCCAAGAACTACTGTACTACTACCCCTAGTACTTTTCTAAGACGCGAAGTCCGCGGAGGAGGTCCTGACTCCTGAATATGACGAGCGCTTATGTAAAGTCGTCAGTCCTATGCCTATAATCTCCGCTCATAATGGATCTATGAAAATTATCAAATAGTGTGTAACCGTATTGACGCACACGCTTGTACAATATACATCCTGCTCAGATGGCTAAGCTCTATGGAAATATGCCGCTGTGGCCGCAATTCGGTGGAAAAGACAAATAATATTAACTGGAAATTAAAGATAAATTGGCCATCGCCAAATGTATTTATTAGATTTTTGTTTAACCTTGAGTTTTTTATACGCCATTGTTATCCAATATCTATAATTCGACACCCAGCTGTCACTAGAAAGACTACTTCCTATTTAAAAAAAACTCACCAAACAATGTTCGTTAATCGTTATTCTTCGTTCGTTCGTACTCTTCTATAACTAACTGAATAAACTGTAACTATATTAAGGCACTTATTGGCGTGTTCGTTTGTCCATTCCTTCACATCTCCACTCTTATACCTGGAAACAAAGAAATACCTCATGAATACAGGCTCAGCAAAGATCATTACACCAATATTACCAAACACAGAACGTTTTAGTACGTTAAGTACTTACCATAGTATTACTTAAAATAATATTTTAATCCAGAGTTAACAACATAGTTTTTTTAACCACTACAAATTACCCCCTGACTGCAATCTCACCCGATGGTAAGTGATCATGCACTCTAAAGATGGTAGCGGGCTAACCTGTTAGGGGTATGACAGTTATATTAAACCCATACCCCTAATCGGTTTCTACACGGCATCGTACCGGATCGCTAAGTCGCTTGGCGGCACGTCTTTGCCGGTAGGGTGGTGTGTCTAGTGTCAGCTTTGTGTTTAAAATTGAATTGAATTTTTAGAAAATATAAAAGATTGTGTATTTGTTTATTGACGAAGGTTTAATTAAGATGATATTTGACTCATTCGATGTAATTCACTCGGTCAGTTTGTTGGCGGGGATACGCCATATTGGTATAGTTTGCATAAATACGAGTATTTTGACTTGGTTGGGCTCCTGCCGGCAGACTCAGCGATTATTGAATACTTTTGTGTTTAGATCGCAATTTGTTTTAGAGCTTAGCAGTGGCAACTGCAGCCTGATCAAATGATTAATTTATTGTTGTTGTGATGCTTTGGCCAAGTTTTTATAATTAACTGTTTACATTAAATCTCTCGTGAAACCGCTACACGTTTAACCATTTATTCGTGCACGTTTTAAAGAGAGTACAAACATATTTTTAAAGTAATTTTAATTATTCACCGACTTCTGGAATTATGCTTACACTAGCCACGGCCGAAGCTTCTCACCAGACCAGACAAGAGAAATTTCAGATTATAAATTCTCAAATTGACCCTGCCGGGAATCGACCAGGGACCTCCCGCGTTAAGACAACAGCGCTCAACACTGCGCCAGGGAGGTCGTCAAACTAAACTACTTTATAGTATAACTCGTTCTATTTAACTTAGTATCTCAAACTGTAACATGAAAATAACAAAAAAGGAATGGGCCCGTAACAATATTTTCAATGGGGAAAAGTTGGTAGTGTATCCCAGACATCGGTCCCTCGTCGGGCGCCAATATAATTCAGCGCGCGGCGCCAGGCGTCTCGGCGCCGCTGTTACACAACTCTGTATCCCGGGCCGGTTTATGTGCCTCCGCGACAATCTATTACTGCCTCGCTTTGAGGTTCCACCGGCTCACCGCTATCACCGATTAAATATAAATACAAAACTTTTTTATTCAAGTAGAACTGAAGATTATGTAAATGATAAAAGAGCATGGATTTCACTCGCTCCAGCAATGCAAGGACAGTGGTTACTTATGTATCTACACATTGATGTACTTAATTGTAAATATTTTTTTCCAAAAGAGCAACCACAGAGTTCTTGCTGATTCTTCTCGGTAGATAGGTACTAAGAACCAGTGGTAGATTAACTCGACTATTCAAAAGCACTTGTTAAAAGTTAACTTGAATAAAAAATATTTGATTTGATATCTCGTAACTATAAAGAAAAAAAGAAATAGAAAATCACAAGGGTCCCAGGTTGGGCGCCAAAGTTAAGGCGCCTGGCGTCTCGGCGCCGCGCCGTTGCCACGTTACGCAACGATCTCCCAACAGATCTCTGGGATATAAAAAATAGATCTTCTCTACCTACCTTATACCTGCTTAAAATATGTATGATTAGCTTTTCCCGCGTGAACTATACAATGGAGAAATTTCATGATGTTGTGAATATCATATTTAACACAACGGAAGTAAAATAAAAGATTAAAACTAATAAATCAGTGGTTTTTTTTACAATCCATCGATAAATGACGATTTATAAGTTAAATTAGTTTTAATACCTAGCCGATATTCAATACTTCAAAATTATCTTCACACACAAATTAAGTGCTTTTAATTCAATTAAGTCACGTTAAGTCCATTTATTTCTTTTATTCGGCTTTATAAAGTCTGTTGATAGGGAATTATGATGTCACGTCTCCCGTCTTGCAAGCGCAACTTTAAAGTTCCATAACTTTTTCATTTGTTGAGATATTATAATGATTCTTTCATATTTTTGTTTTATTTTGTCTTAATATTCATATCAATTTTTTTTTTAAATCGTAAACTTCTCCATTTTCATACCTCTATTTTACTTCGTTAGGGTTTTAATTTTCAAAAATCCTTTCATAGCGGATGTCTAATAGAAGTAATCTGTATGCCAAATTTCAGCCCGATTCGCCCAGTGGTTTGAGCTGTGCGTTGATAGATCTGTCAGTCAGTCAGCTTTACCTTTTATATATTTGGATTGACTGAAAAATTATATACTGAATAGTAAAATTACTAACTGTTCCGTTGCTTCGTTGCGGCGTGATTGAAGGACAAACCAACAAACAAACACACTTTCGCAATTATAATATTAGTATGTATGTATATTAGTGTAAAGAAACTGTAGTTCTCTATAGTACATATTTTGTATAATGCTCTATGGCCGGTAAGCTGTGATTGTCTGTAATGTCAATAGACACAGAGGACAGCCGCCATGTTCTGGGACATTTGTTGCTAATTAAATACCTAAGTTATGAAAAGTGATTAATATAATAAGGAATTGAGAGTAATAGACTTTAATTGTCGTTTCTTTGTTTTCAGGTGAGATACCTATTTTAAGTTTACAATGTAATCGTACAATCATTACTCATGTGTATATTTTACGCTAATAAAATAAAAAACTTTGTTTTCAGAGCAACGCCATTGTTTATTTGAAACTCCTGATTCAAAATAGAATAATCTTATATTAGTATTATTATTACCACCGATATATGTAGTTGAGGACCTGAAAAGTGTCATATGCTACTTTATATCCCGAAAAATCAGAGAGTTCCCGCGGGAATCAAAAAACTTAAACCACGCGGACGAAGTCGCGGGCATCAGCTAATAACACATACGCTACTGTTGACATAGCCCTATGTAGATAAATACACGATGTGTCTCATTATCATGTAGCCCGCGCTATCAGGCACGCGTCCACTGTATCGATTGCTTTGAGTACACTCTGTTTATAACTATACGAGTGGCATGGCGTGGTAGCAAGCAACTACCGACTAACCAATGACTAATTAGTATTACTATAACTGACTAATAACAAGACTAATAACTAAGGTCAATTAAAGTTACATCCGCATTATATATCTATATCTACACTATAATATTATAAAGAGGTAAAGTTTGTGAGTTTGTGACGTTATAGGGGGTAATCTCTGGATCTACTGAACCGATTTTGAAAACTCTGGTACCAATAGAAAGCCACATTATTTGTGAGTGTCATAGGCTATATATTAACTTGAAAAATTAGGGAGTTCCCGTGGGAATTTCAAAAACTGATTTCACGCGGACGAAGTCGCCTAGTTTATCATAAACTGATGTCGGCAACTTATTGATTTTCCGGTATAAAAAGTAGCCTATGATCTCTCTCCCTAGGTTTTTGCGTGGGCATGCAAAAAGCCATAATTACTTAATTAAAAAATTAAAAATACGACTGTCCTGCCATAGAAAAAAATAAAAAAATTATAGCCAGTATTACTCGGAACGATATAAGGATTCCAAAGATACCTCATACATCCAAATCAGTTCAGTCATTTAGAAGCTATGGTGAAAAATAAAAATCAAAATATTTTTGGGGACCTAAAAAAACTTGAATTGCATTTTAAAGTCACAAATCAAGAGTCTTTAATTATTTAAACGTCTTTGTGGAGCAATTCTTCTGTTATGTCCCACGAACGTAACTGACCCAGCGTCGGTAGTATGTCACCGTAAGATTGTAAATACCGTTAGATTGTAGTCTTAAGTAGCGATATTGTAAACTGTCGACAGATTGTGAACCGTTCAATGTTCTGAGTGTCAATTTTTGAAATATTCATTGTATTTACGTTTTCTTGTTTCTTTCTTGTAGGTAAGGTTAGGGTTCGACATAAATAATCATCTTAGGTTAGGTTAGGTTTTATCAGGTTAATATACCTAACAGATTACAATCTACCGAAAAATAATGCGTTAAATTGTAATCTGTCGACAGTTTAAAATATCGCTAGTTAGATTACAATCTTACGGTGACATATATATGAAAAATAAAATAAAAACAAAAACGAAACAGGCAAAGAAATTGGTACCAATTTTGGCCACCGGGCCAGATAAATTGGTGGGACTATACCTGAAAGGTACTTTGAAGTGTACTGTGGTATAGCCTTAAAATAGCATGAATCAATAGATTCAAGGAACGCCACCCAAGATTTTCCCTAAAGAACGCCAATTGATTACGTCATGACTCACGAGAATGGTGCCACAGCGGTGACGTCACGAATACAAGGAACCACCCACGCGATTGTATCATTCATTCATGAATCTATTTAGAGTTATTTATTTAGATCTACGGAAGACCAGCGCTGTGCCTGTGCTCGAACCACAGTCTCGAACCGCAAAATACTGAGTGGAGTCCATTCTGGGATCACAAAACTCATATTTATATCTCATTTCTTTCTACTATAATTAATGTATTGTGGTTCCAAATAAACGCTTTTCTTTCTTTCTTCTTTATTTCAAATAAACTTTCGATAGAATTTTTACCACAGATTTTAGAATAGTTGTCATTTATACTCCCACAAACTTATCAGACCCTGTGACAGCGTCGCTACTATCTTTTTTTTAATCCTTTCTATCCACTACAAGTCTTATATAGCGAATATATACCCACGCAATGGTCTCGCTCAATAATAAAATTACTACATAAAAAAGGGGATAGAAGTGACATTAACAATTATCGTCCCATTAGTTTGAGTTCCAATATATATAAAATATTTTCCAAAATAGTCCTTAAAAGAATAGAGAACAGACTTGATGAAAATCAGCCTTTAGAACAAGCTGGCTTTCGAGCCAGTTTTTCAACTATTGATCACATACATACGCTAAATCAAATAATTGAAAAGTATAATCAATACAATAAAACAATATACGTTATATTTATTGACTACTCTAAAGCGTTTGATAGTCTGGAACATGATCAAATCTGGAAGGCACTGTTAGAACAAGGGATCCCTACCAAATATATACGTATAATAAAAAATATTTATTTGAATAGTAAGGCCAAAATTAAATTAGAAAGTGAAGGAAAATGGTTTAAATTATCTAAAGGAGTCAAACAAGGGGACCCTTTATCGCCAAAGATATTTAATGCAGTGCTGGAAAACGTTTTTAGAAAATTAAATTGGACAGAAAAAGGGATAAAAATAGATGGCAAATACCTAAATAATTTGAGATTTGCGGATGACCTTGTATTACTTTCTGAGGACCCTGTCACGTTAGAATCAATGTTAAATGATTTACTAGAAGAAAGTAAAAAAGTAGGCCTACAGATGAACGTACAGAAAACCAAGGCAATGACTAACAGCATACAGGAATGCATTAAAGCTAATAATATGGAAGTAGAATATGTTGAGGACTATATTTATCTCGGAGAAATTGTGTCAACAAAAGACTCGATGAATAAAAAAGTCGAAAGGCGAACTACAAATGCGTGGAGTAGGTACTGGATGCTAAAAGAAGTGATGAAATCCAAAGAAATGCCGATGAAACATAAACAAAAAGTATTTGACAGCTGTGTACTGCCTATACTAACATACGGTGGCCAAACCTGGGCATTAACGAATAAATTAGAGCAGAAGTTAGCAATATGCCAACGGGCGATGGAACGAAGCATGTTGCATGTCAAAAGATCAGATAAAATAACTAATGAAAACCTAAGAAAAGAAACCAAAATACTAGATGTCCGAGGAAAAATCAGAAAACTAAAGTGGAAATGGGCCGGACATGTTTGTAGGCAAAAACAAGATAGGTGGGCAAAAAGAGTAACAGAATGGTATCCTAGAGATGGAAAAAGATCGAGAGGAAGACAAAGAATAAGATGGAGCGATGATTTTGTGAAATTGATGGGAGCAACATGGCAAAGAGTAGCGCAAGATAGAAACACATGGAAACGACTGGAGGAGGCCTTCGTCCAAAGGGCGTACTGAAAATGAAAAATGAATCACAGTGTAATTAGCTTAGACATTAAGTAGTAGAATAAGTTTTTGTTATATGTAATACTATAATTGTAATACTATAATATGTAAGATAGATGTAAGTTAAAATAGTGAATGTAAATAATACTTTTGTAGATTTTCAGTAAATAAAGGCTTTACTATTACTACTACTATTACTATTACTATCCACTACAAGATCCCTTGACTGCGATCTTACCTGATGGGAAGTGATGATGCAGTCTAAGACGGTAGTGGGCTAAACTGTTCGGGGCATGGCAGTACCCCTATTCTTTTTTTTTTAATCCACTATAAGTTAGCCCTTGACTGCGATCTCACCTGATGGTAAGTGATGATGCAGTCTAACCCATTATTAAACCCATACCCCTATTCGGTTTCTACACGGCATCGTACCGGAACGCTAAATCGGAACCGGGGATCGAACCCGGGACCTCCACACGTTATGACACCGGCGCTCAACACTGCGCCAGAGAGATCGTCATAAGTAGGACTGAGCTAAGTCAAACGCTTTGGCATGATCCATGACCAATTAGCACTTGATCAAGCGTTGGGTTCGCTGGCAGTCTGCCAGGTTGTTGAGGCGAAGGCATTTGTAGACCGAGCCTTTACAATGCGGTGTAATACCACTCAGATTATTTGGAATAGTCGTTACTAATTTATATTAGTAGTAGAAACAAACCAAGAATACCACCTTGCTGAACACCATATATAACTACAGCTACAACTTTGACAATAATTTGTTGTTTTTAATGTAATTGTGTAATTTGTTGTTTTTAATGTAATTGTGTAATTTATGTTTTATTTGGGTACGATAAGGCTGACATACAGCTATAATGTAAAAGCCTTTAAATAAATGATTTAAAAAAAAAAAAAAAAAAACTTTGACATTGCACTTTTACGTCATAATCGAGTGTAAGATTTGATGAGCTAATGTTGTTTAGTAAAATCAATAAAAAAATAAAAACAAAGTGTCAATAACTAAAGTCTAAACTAAGTCAAACGCTTTGGAAAGATCCATGGCCAATTAGCACTTGATGAAACATTGGGTTCGCTGGCAGCCTGCCAGGCTGTTGAGGCGACGGCTTTTGTAGGCCGCGCACTACAAAGCGGGTGAGGAAACCATGTCATGTCTTCCTGTGTCTAAATGCGATGCTATAGTGGTACCTAACTATTGTTGTTATTAGCATTTTGGGTTAATCGTGTTTAGTTTTATGATTATCATTATTTTTAGAGGAACGAGTGGCCTAGTTGTAACAACGCATATCAATAGACTGCGAGCAACGCTGACCAACGTTGACCCAAGTCAGTAACTGGATGGGTGACTGATTTTGGAGTTTTAAATTTGGCCTTTTCGTTTCCTCCGTGCCTCGGAGAGCACGTTAAGCCGTCGTTCCCGGTTATTATCACTAACATCTGAAAAAAATCGTTACACAAACCTAAGAGTTTACTCGAGTCGGTGCGGAAGGACGTGGGAACCCACCGCATTATTATCCCGAGAAAACTCCTACCATTATTTGATTAATGGGTCACAACCCTTAGGAATGAGAAATACGACGCAGCGAGATTTTTAACACAAAAAGTCGTTAATACAATTTTGTTTTAACATAATTGGATCAACGATACCGCCTTGGATGATGCTAAGTGGTAACTGGCAGAGATGTGACTTATCTTAGATAAAAGTACTTGAAATACAGATACAAGATACAAAATACGTATTTAGATCTTGTATTTGAAATACTTTTTATTATTTTTATTTTGTATCTTATATTTAGATACATTTTCCTGGTATCTTAGTATTTTGAAGATACTTTGTTCCCCAAGATACTTTTACTAAAATAAATTTAAAAAAGTCAAAAGATGAATCTTATTATATGTTTCTAGAGGACTCTGATTCCTCTATTGCTAGTGGCGAAAACACAAGCAGCACCAGTGATTTAGAGACACTCCAGTACCTGAACAATAAAGATACAAATTTTAAGCTTAAATGCTTATCCTACGATAAAAAAAATATTCCTAAAATATAACACCTGTTTGCCCAGCTCTGCCCCTGTGGAGCGACTCTTTTCCTTTGGGGGCATGATCATGAGGCCACATATAGAAGGAAGATGAGCGACAATATGTTTGAGGAATTACTTTTACTAAAATCTCAAATAACATATAAAGATTTAAAAAATTAAAGTTTTCAATAAGAAATTTCAATAAATTACATTTTAATACATACATTTCTATATAATCGAAAATTGTTTTCTGGAATAAATAAACTTGGCAGTTCAATTAAATGTTGTTTTTTTACAAAAGTATTTTATCTTTAAAAAGTATTTGAAAGATAGGTATTTTGTATCTAGTATTTAAATACCTTTTTAGAAAAGTATTTGTATCTGGTATCTGAAATGCTTTTTTTAAAAGTATCTTGTATCTTGTATTTCAGATACTTTGTATAGGGTATCTTATACATCACTGGTAACTGGTAAGTGATGCTGCAGTCTAAGATGATAGCGGGCTAACTGTTAGAAATGTGGCAGTTATATTAAACCCATACCCCTAATCAGTTTCTACACAGCATCGTACCGGAACGCTAAATCGCTTGAAAAAACTAAGAGTTTAATTCGCTATAATCCGTCACAGAAGGTAAAATGTGGTACACTGCGTTAAAACGCTTGGTGGCACGTCTTTGCGGGTAAGATAACTAGGCACGACCGAAGCCTCCTACCAGACCAGACCAGGGAAAATTTAGAAATTATAAATTCCCTGGCGGGGATCGAAAGTGGGCTGGGTGCTAGCCTGTACTAAGTTTTTTAGCAGCCGGTAACTTCCTACTAGGTCAGACAGAAGCAATTCAGAAAATATAAATTCCCAAATCGCCCGCGTCGGCGATCGAATCCGGGACCTCCCACATAAAACCGCAGCGCTCACCACTGCGCCAGGGAGGTCGACAAATGCAAAAACACAAGAAACAGAAATGATTGAAGTTTATTAATAGGCGATGATGTAAAGTATTTACTAAGTAAGCATAACATTCTATGTAGGTCATGACCATATTATGACCAATTCATACAAGAATAACAGGTTATTGTAGTTCAAATAAAAAAACATAACAACTTCACATATTATTACATATTTATCAACCCAAAAGATTTTACTAGAATTTTTCCCGTAGCTCCGCCTAGTGTTTGTTTGTTAGTTCGTCTTAGTTATAATTTTAGTTAAATATACATATAGGCATAGGTAGTTTAATACCTCTATGAGTCTATAGTTACTCGGGATAAACTTCCATTTATACATTTATTAGCTGATGCCCGCGACTTCGTCCTTGTGGATTACGTTTTTTCAATTCCCACGGGTTATAAAAAGTAGCCAGGTCGTCAACTATACCCATGCAAAAATCACGTCGATCCGTTGCTCTGTTGCAGCGTGATTGAAGGACAACCCAACAAACGACACTTTCGGATTCATAATATTAAGTAAGTAAGACTTATTTATTTAATTTATTCTCGTCATAATCTCGTGTTTTGGGGTAAAAATACTGCAGATAGTACGACCGCCCTCCAACGTCCCAACGTCCACGCGAAGTATCAATCAACCCACATTGCATAAGATCGGAGTTCGGACAACTTTCCCAAAGCCCTTGGGCAAAGCGTTGGCGGCTGGCGCGCCTACACACCGGAAGAATGGCGACATTATACCTACCTTATAGTCAGTAAAACTTATCTTACCCGATGACAGCGCCAATAGTATAATGAAAAAAAATTGGCGGTCGTAGGGACTGCCGATACAAGTGAAAACGAATACTTGAGGCGCTGTGAGCTCACGAGATGAAAAACATGCGCGCGGGGATGAATCGAGCAAGCGCATGTCGCAAAAAATGCATGAAATAATTAAAAAAAAATTAATATTTACTTTTCAATACAAATTAATCCGAAATGTGTTTGATTTAGAAATATGAATTTTATCTTATATTTCTAGAGCTAATTATTGGTTTCAATAAGAAGAAAAATTGCTTTAAAAGGTAAATTAAGAGGTATGTTTAAAATAAATTTCAATGCAGAGATTTTTTTAAATTGTGTTTTGAGATGCGTCAATGGCTGCTCAAAGGTCTTGAAAACAGCACATTATTTTTACAAGCATACATTATGTCACCGTTTGATGGATATGTCACCGTAAGATTGTAAAATCCGTTATATTACAATCTAACGGTTTTTACAATCTTACGGTGACATATACACAGGAGCACTCTCTGTTCCTTTACTCTCATAGACCGATGGGACGGACCGACATGACTGGAGAGAGATCAGCCGCAGGACCGACGGCTTTACGTACTCTCCGAGGCACGGGGATGAAACACTGCTTCCTAACTACGGGCTAGTACCTACTGAGAATTTCTTGTCAGAAAAACCCTATCTAATATTATATTCTGCGAAAATTTGGATGTATGGATGGATGTTTGTTACTCGGTCACGCCTGAACGGCTGAACGGATTTGGATGAAATTTGGCACAGAGATAGATTAAAGTCTGGAATAACACATAGGTTAACCCGAAAAATTAAAGAGTTCCCGAGGGAACCGGAAAACCTCAATCCACGCGGACAAAGTCGCGGGCATTAGCTAGTACTTGTTATGGCCCGAACGACCGGTTATGGTGGAAACGAACCTAACAGCGCTCACCATTGCGCCAGAGAGGTTTGAAATAGGAATCAAGATTCAAGAGCCAGAATGAGTAATTGTTATAAAAAGCGCGAGCATAAAATCGGACGAGTTTTTACGCGGAACGTAATCGGGTCAAGCGCGAGTCGTGACACCGGCCCTAAATCGAAAGCGGATGTAATTGAGCGCAAACGCTTGGCCCGAGGTAAGGAAACTACACGGTAAGATGTCCCAACGAACGCGCGAGTACAAGTGCACGATTTGTTAAACAAGCAAATCGAATGTCCAGATTCAGTGTGAGATCTATAGAGCATACTTTGACTTAGCTGTAACTTAAGACTGAGGTAAAATGAGACAGATTTATGACACGCACATAAGTGCAATGTGCATCCTGTTTTAACTCTGAGTAAAGCCTGAACACAGTCAAAGTACACTCTATAAATCTCAGCATCAGAAGTCTATAAGGGTGGTTTGGCACTAATTGTCCGTTCGTCTGTCTGTCACAATCATTGAAATAGAATGAGTACTAGAAACAGGGTCACGAACAAAAAATATCGCAAAAATGTCCCAATTTACACACACATAAACATTTCTATGCTGAGTGGGAAATGTAGAAAAAGGTATTATATTAGCAACAACTTCAGTTAATTATGCACCTTAAGTTTAACATATAAAGCTACATTACGATTAGAAAATATTAATTTTTAAGACGTTCTGTCATCAGAGAAAAGGTAGGAATAACCTTTCAATCCAAAACAAAAAGTAATTTTTAAAATAAGTGCAAAAATATTTATTATTACAATAAAACTTAATATGTAAGCAATAAGGTACTTCATACGTTGCCAAATTGATACCTTTACACTATTTTGGAACAAAACGCAATTCTTGGCATCACATTGTCAATATCAACAACGTCAATTTATTATAAACCTTAAAACTTAGAATTTAAGTTGAATTACGAATGTAGTATGTTTATATTTAAGACCTTTTGTCTTTGTAAAAAGGCAAAAACAAAAAATTCAATGGAACGAAATTCAAATAGAACAATGGAGACATGGAGTTGCTGATTTTTTTAAAGTTGTATATCGTGGTGGTATGTGGTCGTGTATATTTATTACTAGCTTACGCGCCCCAGCAACTCACTTATGTGTTATACTTGTACAGTATGTTTTATTTATCAAAATAAATATTGATACAGTTTTGGTGGGTAGCACTGCGAAAAACCACGTAGGTTTAAATGGCGTACTCTCTCCTCTTCTATCAATATTTATAAGTATACAATGTTATGATATGCATAAGTATCTGTGTAAAAACATTAGGAAACTAAAACTAAACTACCTAACATTTGTTTAAGAAGTAAGATTTTAACTTAAAATTAAATTTTCCTTACTTAGTTTCATTTTAAAATTAATATCAAGGTTAAAAATCTACGTTTTATTGACGTATTACACGTAAACTTAAAAAGTACCAAGTAAACTTTATTCAGATTTAGCCTTTGCGGCTTTTATTATTTTTTACTACATTTTTTTATAAAATATTTATGTAAAGTATATAATATCTTTATGTACCCACGTATTTTATGTGTATTTATGTAACTAAGGTATGTGTGTTTCCAGTAATATCAATTTTATCAAAATGAATTTGAACATAATTAATGTTATCTGTATATTTTAGACGGCTTAAACAACTCTACTGCATAACGAAATGGATTACCAGGGAATCACTAAGCAACAATACTTTTAAAACACCAACACTACTCCATGCATCCCGTCTATCCAGAGCAGTCAATGTTTGTTACAATATTTGACGCATTGTCACAAACATTGGGCAAAGGATATTAGCACACTTTTTATATGAGCACTGCAGCATTTTGACGCGTCGTTATGTTGGCTAAGGTTGGCTCATACTAGTAGCAAATAAGAGCACTTTCGTATTTGTGCTGTAATTTGTCGGGGACATTTTTGAAGCGCTAATCCTACATCTAGTATAGGTACTAAAAAAATTCTACATCAATGGTCACAATGCTATAACTTTCATATAATCTCTATGCACTGTTTAATTAATTTTCCTCATACTGCACTTGTAACATTTTTTGAACGCCATAACAAGTTAGCCCTTGACTGCAATCTCATCTGATGGTAAGTGATTAGGTGGTCTAAGACAGTAGCAGGCTAACCTGTTAACAATCCACCCAATCGGTTTCTACACGGCATAGTACCAGAACACTTAATCGCTTGGCGGTACGTCTTTGCCAGTGGGGTGGTAAATAGCCATGGCCGAAGCCTCCCACCAAGCTTGAACAGAGAAAATTCAGAAATTGTAAATTCCTGCCTGGAACCTCCCACATATAAGACCACAGCCCTTACCACCTCGCCGGGGAGGTCTTCAACATAAATAACTATGTTTTACCTAAAACGGAGACGCTGGACGGGTTCACTTGGAAACAGTATATCTACATACTTAGTTTTTATTATCAGTACATAGAAAATATGTAGGAAGTATGTTAATAAATTCTCAACATACCTTTATCCTAATAAGTAGTAGTTAATACCTATTATGTTAGTATCATTGCCATATTTGTACATAAGCTGTACTGTATTTAAATAACATTATTCATTTATGTCAATAAAAAGACTAAATTAAACTTCTATGTTATATAAACAAGGTGAAACTTAAGTCAAAGTTGAATAAAATGGTTAAGCCAAGTTTGTAAATGGATGGGTGATCATTTTATATTTGAATAAGTAGGTACTATCATGTGTTATTTTTTCTAGTGGTGCAAGACCGTGGCATGTGGAATTGGGTATTTGACATCTAGTGAATTATATTTAGCGATTATAAAGTAAATAGTTATTTTTATGTTTAAAAACCATTTAAAATGATCGATTGAAGTAAATAAGTGTATCACATTTCGATGATTTCACAATTCAGAATTTCATACAACATCTTATGCTAAGCACACGTTTTGACATTTGAAATAAATTTGCTGATTTGACTAGTTGTCAAATACCCAATTCCACCTATGCCCAGCAGTGGACGACCATCTGTTGACCACTGTGACCATGAGCTTGTCTTTGGTGCAATAAAGCCTAACAGGTTATAAAGTTTGTAGTTACAACTGTTCTGATTTATTCCCACCCCATTGCAGGCTCACTGGTTACTGAGCACGAGTCTCTTCTCGGAATGAGGAGGATTTGGCCATAGTCTACCACACTGGCCGAGTGCAGATTGGCTGACTTCACACACCTTCGAGAACATTATAAAGAACTAGATGATACCCATGACTTCGAGTATTCTATGTCCTTCCTCGGAAAACAAACTATCCCTGTACCAAATTTTATCAAAATCTGTTGAAAAGATGGACTGTGAAAGCGTAGCAGACAGACAGACACACTTTCACATTTATAATATTAGTATGGACTCTCAGTTCCTCCTCACAATGTTTTCCTTCACCGTTGAAGCAAGTGATATTTAATATCTTAAAATCCACATAACTTCCTAAAGTTAGAGGTCTGGGATCGAAGCCACAACTCCATACAGGAAGGTCTGTGTCTAAATCATTGGGCTAACACCTCTTACTATGAGTACATAGAATTAAAAAGTTCTTTGTTGTGATATTTATTAAATTGATGGTCGGCCACTATATTAAGCGCAGTTGTTTCATGAGAATCAAACCTGTGACTGTTTGAAAGAACCCACTCTTACCAGTGAACCATTGCAGCTAAAAACTTGTTAAATTATACAGCAAGGCTTATTTATGTGGAAGAAAAATATATGGATACACCTAATAACAAACATTAAAGATAAAGACCTTGATTATAAAAACACCAATATTCGTGAATTCTATTTAAAATTTCTGATGTCACTCAATGAAGTGAGCTCTGTAGGCGCTATCAAAGCGCTAAAAAACCTTATCTATCTCAGCAGTTATTGAGAATATTGAGGTACTTTTTAACGTTAGACGTTCATTTTTAGAAATTAAACTAATTCGAGTAGTAAAACTTTTGAAAATCAATCGTAAAATTTAAAGATTTTTAATGTCAACAAAGCACTGACTCGTAGATTTATAGGCCAGCGAACATTGAATGAATGCGTAGTTTATTTCAATTGTTTCATAAAGGTAATAAATCAGCAAGAACAGGAATAACATCAAAATTGGGTTACATTTTACGATCGATAATTTATATTTATACGAAATCCTGAAAGCTCAACTCACAAGATGGCGGGAGTATAACCCGACCGAATTGAGTAGGACGGGGGCAATAGGAAGCGCTCCACAAACGACGCGACCTCAATTCGGTCGGGTAATACGTCTGAACAGACAGATGTACGGATTCTTGGTTCTTACAGGATTCTTCCACAATTTTGAGACTCCCTATTATTCTGTATCGGTTCTAGGATAGTTCTGGATGCTAACTCACCAATTTGATTGTTCATTAGCGCTTGAATTATCACGAAACACTTAATTTTTTACACAAGCACTCACACGCCCTTACAGTATGTAACAACATCACGAGTACACTGGCGCCATCTGGCGACAAGTTAAAACCAAATATTATAACCTGCAGCTTACTTCACAGCTGTGATAATTTGATTTTTGCCTCTCTAATTAGCGCTTTTGGTGTTAATTTTGACCGAAATTCCATTAAACAAGGCTATATTACGCCATAAACTGCCTATTTTATCAAGTTTAGCGTTACACACTCTTGTAAGACTCAAGAAATAGGGTTATAACTACATGCGGGAAGTCAAGTATTGATTTTTTAGGAGCAGCTGATTCACACAGATGCGATTTCGCGCAAAATTATAACATGCTTTAGTAAGAGTTGAGTCATGGTTATTTTTACGCTTCCACATTGAAACAATCAGTCTTATGTTCTGTTTATCTGTTAGCTCGTACCCATAAAACTTCGTAAAGTAGTATAGTCTAACCGTATAAGGATCGCGTGTTCTTGTAAAATGACCCGATTTGGCAAATTGCAGATTGCCTTAAAGCGTGGGTTGGATTCCGCATTGAAGGCGTAACATTACTTATTACATCATTTGGGCTCCATATTAGTAAAGCGTTGGCTATAAACATAGGAAGGTCTTATAGTGCCAAAATTTAAAGCTTTTTGAATAGAAGCAGGCGTTACCTTGCGGAAGTCCATGATAATGAAAGGGACTGGAAGTTTAATTTATAATCCGCCACAATAGGTAGACCTTTGTGGAACAATGTTTATCTTGCGATATTCACCACACCACACAAATTTTGCTAATTATTTACAACGCACGTTTCACTCCGACACGCTTGTAGCTTTTTGATCTTGATGCATATACCAAGCTTTGTTTAAAGTAGATGTAGGTATGTAACTAAGTAACTTAGTAACTGAAACAAAGTTTAAAATTGCAACACTAAAGCTAGTAAGTAACTATGGTACTTACCTATGTTAACTCAATATTTTTTTCCAAAAGAAAACTACACAACTCCTGAAATCTATTATAATATTATAATCTATATACTATATATTATTATTTAATTCATAGCATCGTCGTTTTCGTCAATGCGTCTCTTACTCTCTACATATTTTGTTTAACCCCTGATGAAATGTTTATAGCAAAATCAAATCCAAGCATTTATTTTCGAATCAAAGTTAATTCAGACGGTTTCTGATTTTCTGAATAGTATATTACATAGCCTTTCCTATTTCCGTGTGTTTAATGTTGCAATAATAATTATTAGATAGTTATATTTACTTGCTGTTTACTTAACTAGGTACATCCTCATCGTTTTAACTCATTGAAGGGTCACTACTGAGCGAGAGTCTCATCTCTGAGCGCTGTTGTCGTTCCCGGGAGAGTCAATTTGGGAATTTATAATTTCTGAATTTTCCCCGGTCTGGCCTGGTGGGAGGCTTCGGCCGTGGCTAGTTACCACCCTACCGGCAAAGACGTGCCGCCAAGCGATTTCGCGTTCCAGTACGATGCCGTGTAGAAACCGAATAGGGGTATGGCTGACACACCCCTAAGAGGTCAGCCCGCTGCCATCTTAGACTGACTCATCACTTACCATCGGGTGAGATCGCAGTCAAGGGCTAACTTTTAGTTAATAAAAAAAAATTATCATAATGGATAAAAAAAATATTATCTAAAATTCTATGATTCTATGATGATCGTGTCCACTGTCCGGTAGTAAATATATTAACTCTATGATAATGTGTCTATCTGGTGTCTATTCTGTCAAAACAAAGTAAACAAGTCAAACCAATGCGCTCGTCCGCAAAATTCTAATTATCCCACACATCCGTGATGAAAGCAGCATGCATCATCCTATCAATAATAATCACGGTGGCCATCATGGCCGTGTGCGTGATGGTCAAGTTCGCGACGGACATCACAGTGGAGGAGAGGAAGAGGGAGCTGATACCCGCTGCGGGTGTCTACCAGGTCGCTAAGTCCATCGCCGTGCTGGCCCTGAGCGAGAACAATAGCTTGCCCATTGCTGAGAGGTGGGTACAGTTGGACTCAAGTCTGTAGATATGACTGTATCCAATACAGCCCACTGAGGTCCCACTGCTTGGCACAGGCCTCCACTCTTATAGGAGAGAGAGAGAAGAATTAGAGCTTACACTTAGATGGTGATTGGCGGGCTTAGAAGACTACTCGTATTATCATGTTAGTGATAATAACCGGGACCGTCGGGGGCACAGGGGTGACACACCGTCTACTTCCTAAGTCAGGGCTAGTAAGTACTGAGAATTTCGTTGAACATGCTAACCACTAGACCAACGAGTCTGTATAATACCTAGTAGGAAAACCATAGAGCTTGACATAGCTCAAAGAGTCGCTTAGAAAAACAGATCAGCGTTGGGGTCCCGAGGTGCTTGAATAGCGGCCTCGCACCTGAAAGAGATGACGATATAATTGACGCAAAGGCCTTATACAAGTCCTGGGTTCGATCACCAGTAGGGTCAATTTAGCAACTTTTGACTTTTGATTTTTCTCTGGTCTGTTCTGGTGTGAGGCTTCGGGCGTGGCTAGTTAACCGAAAAAGACGTGCCGCCAAGCCATTTAGCGTAAGCAACCGATTAGGGGTATGGGTTTAATATAACTGCCATACGCCGAACAGGTTAGCTCGCTACCATCTTAGACTGCACGATGCATCATCACGTTACCATTCATGTCAGATTGCAAGTGCTAAATTGTAGTGGGTAAAAAGTAAGTTTATTGAAAAGAATTATTTTTTTATCCACTACAAGTGGACGCTGTTATACAATACAGTGTCAACCCACAAAAAGTCGAAAATTGAGATTTGAATGCAGATCGCTTCTTTGAGTGATTTGCTACGTTTTTCAAAAAGGCAAAAATTCAGAAAAAACTCTTGACACAAACCTCTAACTGTCATAGTAAATTTTTCAATAGTATTTCAAATACCATAACACACAATAGTACCATTAAAAGCGCCACCTGTTTGATGCCATAATGAGTTATGCGGGTTGAAATATTATTGCAAAATTCCAATGGGTTATTTTCAGATGTCAATTAATTTAGACGATATAAGTTAGTAATGGAAATTAATAGTTAGTAAAGTTTTAAATCGAGTTTTATCATAAATCGTGATAAAGTATTATATGGTTTAAGAAGTGACAGTATTATTGAAGGTAAGTCCAATAATCAATGTATTTCATAGGTTTCTGTGAAACTGTATTTTTGAGGTTACTTTGCCGGTAATTTCTGCGAAAAACCGATTATAAGGTATAAATAATTGTAGTAAATACGTTTTCTATACACGAAATTCCAAGTAGTTACTGAATTTATACAAAACTTTGCCTATACAAGCAATAAAACTAAATATATTGCATGACATCTTATTGCGAAACTATTAATAATTTTTATTTACGTTAACTTGTAAAGGAATCATACAGCTTGACACATTATGGCAAAATGAACATAAAGTGTAACTTGTTTGCATTTTATTTGTAATAATCATTTAAAGTCCTTCACACATTTTAGCAAAATGGGAAACAAACGATCTAATCTTACAATTTTATGTTATTGTAGGTATATACTTACTTCGTTTTTACCTTCTAAAAAAGGCAAAAGACGACCTCCCTGGCGCAGTGGTGAGCGTCTCTTTAAAGTCTCAGATTCGACTCTATACAGATGATGATTACATCAGGGTGATGGAAAATTGCAGAAGAAAAAACAAATTCACAGTCACTAGACTTAAAAAAGAAGACTGTTTCAGTGGCGCCTATCCTCAACCGAATCACAAATAGAAAAATTTATATAGAAAAACAAAAGATTTCGTGGATGACAACTTTTGAAATTGAGTTGCGTAAAGATGATCCCTTAAAAATTTTAATAAGTCAAAACTTGAAGAAGACTTTAAACTTTTTAAAGTAATTGACATATCAAAAGGTTCAAAAGCGCGTAAAGTGAGACCTAATTTTGAAATGAATTTACCTATCCTGTACCCAAATGGTCGTGAGCTCTCGAGTGCCAAAGTCAGTGACTTGAAGGAAATTATGAAGTTGATTCCATCTGACGCTAAACCATACTACAATTTTTTGAGGAACGTTAGGTCAAGTGATTTTACAGATGATACAGAAGGCTTTGGAAATACAATTGATTTTGAAATTGAAGATATAGAACAAGATCAATAGATTTGATTTGGTTTAGTTCATTTCAAAAAACGTATTAGATCTCATATATAGGTTGCTTTTATTACAGCCATGGTAATTTTTTATTATTTTAAGATTACTGTTTTCAAAGTTTTAATGGATGGTTTATCCATTTTTATAGAATATTTATTTTCGTTGTTTTGAAGTCAGTAAGACATTTTATAATATTTCGAAAAGATTTTTATTTTTGTATCAAATTTTTTCCCGGTAGGTAAGTATATAATTTAAATTAATGTTAACAATTACAAGCAAGTTTACAAAACTGTTGAGAATGAAGCTAAAAGTTTTATAATTCTATGTGTTTAATTAATTTTAAGAATTAGGTACACGCTGATACAATATATTGTGAAATATTTTAATATAGCATTATGTTTTTATTTTCAAGACTGCGAATAATTTTATGTTGTGTTGATTTTGATGTCACTACTTTTCAGGTTTTTTTTTTAGTTTTTTGTTGGATTTTTTTACTTTATGAGTCGAGCAAGGTGTCAAGAATCAAGAAACTGTTAAAAATATTAGTTTTTTTCTTTCTTTTAGTACATAACTAAATGATGTCCGCAACTTCATCCGCGTTATTTAGTTTTTTAAACCCGCGGAAACTCCTTAATTTTCCGGTATAAAAACTCTGTCTTTCCCGGTATGAAACTCTCTCTATATCAAATTTCATCAGAATCGGTTTCAAAGATGTCTCGTTAAAGCACAGACAGACAGACACACTTTCCAAATTATAATATTAGTATGGATAAAGATGAATAAATTTAAGACTGATTATCGTTTCTGTTAGTGTTTATTTTGTACTTAATAAATTTTAATAAAATAATAATATGCAACTAAAATTTTGTTTTCTTATAACATTTTTTTTAATGGTTAATCGTATTTTACAAAAAGAACAATACAGTTTTAAGTTCCATAACCTACAACAAGTTGATAATGGGTCAGCAATTTAAAGTTAAGCAATAGTGTGTTATGAATCTTGAAACTGTTTTTATAATAAAATGAGTGATACAGAATTTAGTTATAATGAAACTTGCATTTTTCTCGTAAACTATATAAATATCTTCAGTTTTTTATGTTAGAATAGTATATTTATGTTCATATATACATATTTGCTTAAATAAAAAATCTCAATTCAATTTTTTTTTTAACAAATTGGTCAATATTAAGAGTGAAACTTCAAACTCGATTTACTCAAAATGGCCGACATGTGGGTTGACACTGTATTGTTTAACAGCGTCCAAGTTAGCCCCTGACTGCGATCTCACCTGATGGTAAATGATGTTGCAGTCTAAGATGATAGCGGGCTAACCTGTTAGGGGCATGACAGTTATATTAAACCCATACCCCTATTCGGTTTCTACACGATATCGTACCGGAACGCTAAATCGCTTGGCGGCACGTCTTTGCCGGTAGGGTGTGATACACACTGCGCCATGGAGGTCGTCAGTTTTATGTTTAAAACCCATTTTAAACTATCGATTGAAGTAAAAACGTGCGTCAAGCTTTGATGACGTCACAATTCAGTATTTTATACAAAATCCCATACTAAGGGAGCGTGCTGGGGTTTTTCAAAGTCGCTGATTTGACTCTAGTTGTCAAAATTCAAATACCCAATTATTAGCACAACTTGTCCTACATGAAATATAGCTTCAGTAAGTAAGTACTTATATTTTGTGTACAGGTTTCCTTACGTAGCTGCAATCGCCAAGAACTCATCAGACTCCTGGTCCTTCGCCTGCTTCGCCAGCGTCATCCTCGTCAAGTGGGTGGTGACATCAGCCCACTGCAGGCAAAAGGGCGCCACGCACAGGGTCCTACTCCTCAACGACTTCGCCAGAAATATCAGTCGAACCTTCCCAATCTTATACTGGAGGATCCACGAGAAATTCAATATCAACAGTACAGTACCTTTATACGACATTGCTGTCGCAAAATTCAATATAGATGAATACTTATTTGTTATAAAACCTTCAACGTTCGACCACAAAAGAGTCGAGGAACTCGAAGCCAGCGTCTGGAAAACAGTGTCAACTATGGACAGAAAAATATATTTGATCAACGATTTCGATAAATTCGACGTGAAAATCGCCCCACCGGGCAAATGCTATGAGAGTTATGGCATCGAAGTTAATGATAGTATGATTTGTATAGATCTATCCGATTACGAAGACTGCTTCATCCATGAGTTCGGACCAGTATACAATAATGATAAAGTTGTTGGTATATTGACGGCTAAGCCTAAAGACTGTGAGGTGAAATTCGCTGTTTTTACGAACGTTTCTTATTATGCGACATGGATTTTAAAATTGACTCATGCGACTGCATATTGAGATAGCTTACTTCCATATTACCTAATCTACGCTTTCACGGCCCATCTGTTCAACCGATTTTGATGAAATTTGGAACAGAAATAGGTAGTATCCCGAGAAAGGTATACTATAAGGTATACATAGGCTACTTTTTATCCCGGAAAATTAAAGAGTTCCCTCGGGAATCAAAAAAAGTTGAACCACGCGGACGAAGTCGCTAGCATCATCTAGTACCTAAATATAATATTGGGTTGGTAAATAAAAAGCCTAGCATTAAAGTTAGATGGCTATTTACTTGTGGGGATTGCAATGATCATCTTCGATTACGCTCTACAAACCTTTCCAATTGTCTATTGTAGAACCCACAAAAAAAAAATTAACAGCCATTGCGACTCCTTAGTGAGACTTATTTGGAAAATAAAGTGGCCTAATGCACTGTCCTACATTGTACTTATAAGATGTTTTTGCTGCAACATTGGATATTGTCCAATAGCTCAGGAACTTCACAGCCTTGTTCCTCCTTCACCGTTCTACCACAGAGAAACCGTCAGCGTTGGCATCCTTATGTGGTTGACGTCCAGTCTACTCGCACGAAACGTTTTTGCTTGACATATCTCATACGAACATCCAAAGTGTGGAACACTCCCAGCGCACGTGTTTCCTGCCACGTATAACTTAAGGCCCTTCAAGGCAAGAGTGAATAGGCATCTTCTAGGCAAGCGCGCTCCAACGTAGACCTGATCATTGCTGCCACTTAAGCATGATTGTCGTCAAGCACTTATTCATATTTTGTACTAGCTGTCAGCTGATGCCCGCGATCTGTATCTAGCTGATCTCTGTGGCAAATTTCGTCCAGATCCGATCAGCCATTTTGGCGTGATTGAGTACCTATAACCATAATCCATCCAACCATCAAACCATCCATCCAAAATGTCGCATTTAACATAGGAGAACAATTATGTCAATGAGTGAGTCAGTGAGTCAGTGAATGAGTGGTAATTGAGCTATATATAGTATAATAACCGAAGTGATTGGCTATTAAATATATTAATCTCGTTACACTGTAGCTGTCATTTTTAAATATAATAAGACTGCTGTTCACTTACGAAATAAATTGAGGAATACGCGACCAAATTTTTTTAATTTTTCCGCCATTTTGCACCCTTAGCTAGAGCTTTTTGAGCTACAAAAGTATATAATATAGCGAATGCCCGCGACTTCGTCGGCGTTGTTTTAGGTTTTTTGGTTCCCGCGGGAACATTTCCAGAATAAAAAGTAGCCTTTTTTTTTTTTATCCACTACAAGCTAGCCCTTGACTGCGATCACACCTGATGGTAAGTGATGATGCAGTCTAAGATGGTAGCGGGCTAACCTGTTAGGGGCATGGCAGTTATTTAAATTAAACCCACACCCCTTCGGTTTCTACACGGCATCGTACCGGAACGCTAAATCGCTTGGCGGCACGTCTTTGCCGGAAGGGTGGTAACTAGCCACGGCCGAAGCCTCCCACCAGGCCAGACCAGGGAAAATTCAGAAATAATAAATTCCTAAATTGACCCTGCCGGGAATCGAACCCGGGACCTCCGCACGTTAAGGCAACAGTGCTACACACTGCGCCACGGAGGTCGTCAAAACCTAGCCTATATGCTATTTCAGACTATAATCTACCTCTGTGCCAAATTTCAGCCAGATCCGTTCTGCCGTTGGCGCGTGATTGACTATTGAGTAACAAACATCCATCCATACATCCATACATCCAAACTTTCGCATTTATAATATTTATATATTTGATTGACGATTGATTACTGCGATCGATAACAGAACCCTTCAAAATTAGGGTTCCGTAACAAGAACACGCAAATATTGACAAGCGAGCTAATCTGTTAAGTGGCCATACTTCTCCTAGCGGTAGATTTATGTTAGGATGTATGGATTATGGAAGCGACAAAGTCAGTATTCAAAGCGTAATTACTGTTTAAAATATGTAACTTCTTATTGTTTGTTTATTGTAGTTAGAATTTAATTCAATAATAGAGATGATGACAACTCAATCAAATTAGCAACTGTTTATCAAACTTAACGCGCTTCTAGTATGGAAGTTTGTAGGATCTATTTATAGGTAGTCATCAAATTTCAAGTTTTTAAAAATGGTTAAATCTTGGTTTTACCATTAAAATCTAACTTAAAACTAACCGAGGCCGAATTTTAAGGTCTTTTGGAAGACCCTCTATTTAATATTTACTAAGAAATGATTTATTTTTGACATAGGCATCATCCCTAGGTATATATATAACTTGCTGAAATGAATTCGAGAATGAAAATAGAATACTGATACAAAAGTTTTATTTATTTTCTTTGTCATTCTTAGTATTAAAATAGACTCGTTTTTCTAAAAATATAACGTTAAAAGATAAGACTGGACGAGCCCCCCGATTGAGTAAGGAAATCTTTTAATCGTTTGGTGTCTATTCCAGTATGAGTATAACAGCGCCCCTTGAAGCAAACATTTTCGATATTTGTCCGGATTTGTTCAATGCCAATCGTCATGGACGGGGTGAGGGCTTACAATGATGGACGAGTGTTGAACCACCATCTATACTAATATTATAAAGAGGTAAAGTTTGTGAGGTTGTAGGAGGTAATCTCTAGATCTACTGAACCGATTTTGAAAATTCTAGTACCAATTTAGAAAGTCACATTATTTGTGAGTGTCATAGGCTATAATTTGTGTCACCGTAAGATTGTTAAAACCGTTAGATTGTAATCTAACTAGCGATATTGTAAACTATCGACAGATTAAAATTTAACGCATTATTTTTCGGTAGATTGTAATCTGTTAGGTATATTAACCTGATAAAACCTATACCTAACTAGGTACTTGGTTAATTATGTCAAACCCTAACCTACAAGAAAGAGACAAGAAAACGTAATTAATACAATGAATATTTCAAAAATTGACACTCAGAACATTGAATGGTTCACAATCTGTCGACAGTTTACAATATCGCTAATTAGATTACAATCTAACGGTTTTACAATCTTACGGTGACATATGCATCGCGTCTCGCGCACAAAGGCACTAAGGGTTACGTAGGTACCATCACAATAAATTATAATTATTTAGCTAAAGTAACTAAAAAATAGAAATCTTATTACCTACCATACTAGTATTATAAATGCGAAAGTGTGTCTGTTACACTCCTACTACCTACGCTGTGTCTACTACGCTTTTACGGCCAATCTGTTCAACCGATTTTTATGAAATTTGGTACAGGGTTGGTTATTCATTCCGAACCAGTGGTAGACTCGACTATTCAAAAGCACTTGTAAAAAGTCTACTTGAATAAAAAATATTTGATTTTATTTATATCCCGGGGAAGGACATAGGCTGAGAGTTCCCGCGGGAATCAAAAAACTTAATCCACGCAGACGAAGTCGCGGGCATCATTTGAAGCTGTGGTAGGCATTAGTTGGTCAGAATACTTATTTACTAGCTGTGTTCATGTTCATTTATTATTTATTAACAATATGTATTATATATTTTAAATCGATAATTTTTGAGAAAAAAAATAATGTTCCCAACAACTTAGGCAGTGGGACAGTCATATGGTAGTGAGAAATTTGGGGTTTAAAATTTTTTTTGAGACCTATCTCACCTTTTCTATCTTCTTTTTCTTGATGGATAATATAGAGGACACTGTCTAGTGTCTACCAAAAAAAATACATAAGCCTGAGTAAGTTTTAACATACGTTCTCCAGCTTGGGACACGCTTTTTACCACAATTCGGAGAAGCATCCATTGACGTATTCATTTGGGTAAGCACTAAGCGGTGCTTTTATGCCTCTATGGAGTGCACGCCATAAGAGTAGGTATAGTTGTACCAACTCACTACATTAGAACTGCGAACCCCAAATGAAGTCGCGGCAATAAAAATATTATTCATAACATGACATAACTCAAAGCTCCCCCTGGCGGCACATTAATGAATTGAAACAAATTCCTGCCCCCTCCGCTGTTAGTTATGTCTCCATGTTTTTGTTTACGACTTCTCTAGTTCGTTGGATAGAAGCAGGCGAAGTCCATCATAATGAAGGAACTAGAAGTTTTTATAAATGAGAAAGTTTGGATGGATGTATGGTTGTGTGGATGTATGGACTATGGATGGATGTTTGTTACTCAATCACGCCCAAACGGCTGAACGGATTTGGATGAAATTTGGTACAGAGATAGATTATAGTCTGGAATAACACATAGGCTACTTTTTATCCCGGAAAATTAAGGACTTAAGGAGTTCTCGCGGGAACCAAAAAATCTCAATCCACACGGACGTAGTCGCGGGCATCAGGTATAGTTCACTATAATCCGCGACATTAGGTATAGTTGACTCGACAATGTTTGATTGTAATTTACAATCGAACATTGTCGAGTCAACAGTCACCTCATGAAGATGTTCCGGTGTCGGAGTGAAACGTACGTTGAGAATAGTTTTGGGGGATTTATGTGGTGTGGTGAATATCGCGGGCTATAAGTGCAGGATACACATATATATGTGGTAAAGCACATAGAATTAGCTATTGCGAATTAAACTTCTAGTTCCTTCATTATTTAGTTTGTACTTAACTCTACGTTGGTTTATCTCTCTCTGCGTATTCCTCATTGCTGAGAGGCGTGACTCGTGACCCCTTTCTATTAATCACATAATGACTGGGGACATTTCTTAAGATAGTAAAGTGGTGTTTTCCTAGGTCCTTCCGCATACGACTCGATTATCTCAACTGTTAGGTTTCTAATTATTATCAGATGTTAGTGATAATAACCGGGACCGACGGCTTAACGTGCTCTCCGAGGCACGGAGGGAACGACAAGGCCAAATTAAGACTAGACCAAATTACGTCACCCTTTCAGTTACCGACTTGGGTCATCGTTGCTTATCAACCGCAATCGTCTGATAAGCCTTGTCGCAACTAGGCAACTCGTCTCTACCACTTTGGTTTATATAGTGCCAGCTTTTTCGTCTGTGGAACATGGACTCTGGCACAAATTTTAGCCATATAATATTACAGAATTCTGATGCCCGCGACTTCGTCCGCGTGGTTTAAGTTTCTTTTTATTCCCACGGTAACTCCTTTTAATTTTCCGGCATAAAAAGTAGCCTATGTCACTCTCTAGGTCCTCAACTATACCCATGCCAAAAATCACGTCGATCCGTTGCTCCGTTCGGAGCATTCTGATAAGCGAGCAAACAATAAACGTTTGTTCTCTTGAGTGGTGAGTGTTTACACGCTCCAGAGATGTTGACTCTCTTATCATTTCCAATTCGACAACGGAATTGCGAGTTGCGACTGCGAAGACAGAGAAGTCAAATTAAACTACATACTTATAATCTGCATTTTTTCATTAAATTATAAGTTTAGGTTAAAGGTTAGGCTAGATCGTAGTTAAATGAGTATCTCGCTGGTACTCAATAATAGAAAAAAAAAATTTTTTCATAACCCGGGAACATCATACTAATATTATAAACGCGAACGTGTGTTTATATGTTGGTTTGTCCATCAACCAAGCCGTAACAGAACAACGGATCGACGTGATTTTTAACCGACTTCCAAAACAGGAGGAGGTTCTCAATTCGGCGCGTATTTTTAATTTTTAATGTATGTTACCGCATATCTTCGTGGTTTCTAAGCCGATTTAAAAAATGTTTTTTTCAGTCGTTAGAGGAAGCTCTCGAGGTGGTCCCATAAAAAATTCTGACTCCAAATCCTCAACCCTGACACTAAAAAGTTAAAAATAAAAATTCTTTCCAAAAAACCGACTTCCAACGCCACTGTGAAGTAAAAAAATATTGTTTATTTCTACCCACTACGTTGAAGTCGGGCGGGTATAACAAGGATAAGCAAAGTTGACGCATCGGCATCAGGCTCGCCCGCCTTGAACATAGTGGGTAGAAATAATAGTTATAATTGTTATACAAGAGTGAAATAGTACATTGTTACCCTAGGGATGAAAGTAACTTATTTAGTCCCGAGACGGGGTTTGGCGCCCGAGCGTAGCGAGGGGGCCTATAGTTCGAGGGACTAAATAAGTCTTTATCCCGAGGTAAACACTGTGCTTTTCATTACGAATATAAGGAAAGTCAAAATAAAAATAGAAATTAGCTAAAGAAAATTGAGTGAACTTTATTTTACATAAATCAACAACTTTGGTGAGATATTTATTTAAAGTTTATGTTAAAATTAGAACAATTAGTAATAGTTTGTGAAAGGTTTTTGCCGTCTTTTCAAACTTTGGTAAAACCTACTATGATAGACAAGGACACACTGGGATTTTTTGGGGGCCCTACTCAATGAAATAAATCTATGGGTAGAAATTTCGTGCGAGGAGGACACCACTTGTAATTTGATACTTTTTTTTTTATTTTTTTTTATTTTTTTTAAATATATATGGAAAAGAATCTTTGTATCGTGTCTTAATACTCTGAAATGACTAACCATAGACAAAACCACGAATTTAGAACAAAGATACGGGTAATATTTTATGTTTTACAAAGATTCTATTTTTAAAAACGGGATCATTTTTTTATTTTTTTTTGCTATTTTTCTGTGTTAACCATAAAGAAGAGCGATTACCTTTTAAACTTTAATCTATAGCTATAGTTCATAACGATTTGAATGACATACTTTGTTTACATAGCTTTAGTACGTAATAAGAGATATGTTTATTTATATTGCGCCGGGCGGCCGGCGGCTCGCGAAATTCGACACCTGTTAAAATGGCTCGCAGGGGCGCGCGAATTTAATATTTAATATACGCAGAGGAGGGGTTATAAATGTGACAACTAGTTTTTTTTAATTATTTGACAGCTGTCAGTTGAAAACGATTCTCCCTAGGGCTGAAAAGTATTACTTTCAACCCGCTTCTCAGGCAACTTCAGACCTACTTTCCGTGTATGAGTAATGAAAAGTTGTTTTTTAACTGCGTGCTCAATTTTGATGACCGAGCAAGCGAAGGATTCTAAAATTGACTCACGAGCGCATGAGTGATTGAAAAATTAGATAATTCCTGCGCGTCAGCGAGGGAATCAAAAGAGCACGAGGTGAAAAATCTTTTCACTCGAGTGCAATACGTAACTTTTCATCCCACCTCAGCGAGGAAATGACTAAATGCAAAAAGACAATGGTGCACGCAAAGCAAATTAAAAAAGTACACCAAGAAGGTTACGAGTGTGAGTTTTTAACATATTAAAACGGTTGTATGGTAATTCGGCACCATAGAGGTAGAAGTAAATAGGTTTTAATGATGTTTTGAATTCACAAACTTCATAGACGAGTGATATTTAGATACTATTTACAATCCGCGCGGGTATCTTTAAATCAAGAGTGAATAGGTAGGCATCTTCTAGGCAAGCGCGTCCCATCTTAGGCCACATCATCACTTTCCATCAGGTGTGATCGTGGTCAAGCGTAAGCCTGTAATTAATAAAAATAAAAAAAAACGTGCACACGATGTTCTAAATTCAATTTACTTTATCCCCAAGAGGATAATAACGGCTTTTGAATTCAGATATCGAAGAGTAATAAAATTATTTTTAAATGAAAAAAAACCGCCTTATTTTTTGCTTTTTAGTTTTTGAAGGCGGTTTTTTTTATATTTAAAAATAATTTTATTGTTTGCTTTTAAGTGCTGTACATATAAAAAAAAAAAAAAAAATAGGTTCTCGAAAGGTAGACAGACCTGTACCTAATAACTATCTGGGTTCGTGTCCTTATAAAATTTAAGTTCCTTTGATTTCCCCAGGATTCCATCATCAGACCTAATGACCATGGGACCACCTGGAAAGTATACCCTTTCAAAAAAAAAAGAATTTTCCAAATCGGTCCAGGCGTCTTCGAGTAATCGGGGAACATCTGTCTTCGAAGATCTTCACCAAATTTATATGAGACCACCTTTGAAGTATACCCTTTCAAACAAAAAAAGAATTTTCAAAATCGGTCCAGGCGTCTTCGAGTAATCGGGGAACATAAAAAAAAAAAAAGATTCCGACGAATTGAGAACCTCCTCCTTTTTTGAAGTCGGTTAAAAATACTCTTTCCGAGAGTGGGATGAAAAAATTATTTTTTACTTTACAGTGGCGTTGGAAGTCGGTTTTTTGGAAAGAATTTTACGCATGAATATACCTAATTGAGGACCTACGGAGAGACAGGCTACTTTTTATCCCAGAAAAATAAGGAGTTCTCGTGGGAATTAAAATAAATTATTTCACGCGGAAGAAGTCGCGGGCATCAGCCAATTTTTCCATAACCCGGGAACACATCCGATAAAGCCAAAAAAACACCAATAAATAATATCACGACACGAATAAAACATCGATGTCATTGCAATTTAATTGTATCGATAGATAAAGCTCGCAAATCGATTTACAACGCATATAGCTATAAATCTTCAACCGAGGGTGGTCTGTCTGTCTATCAGACAGTTATCTGCGAGTTTTGTACTAAAGTTGTGAAATACGCGAACTAGGGGAGGGGCGGGACGGATGAATCACTGATATATATATCATTTTTATTTTCTTATGTTTTGGTTGCTTTTCTTGCTAGCTCATTCTCGGTAGGAATGTTCCGAACCAGTGGTAGATTCACTCGACGATTCAAAAGCAATTGTAAAATTTTATTTGAAATATATGTCGGAGAGTGTGCTCAAGAACTGTCTGGTCTTGTTCCCCCTTCACCTTTCTGTACTATCAGGCAAGGCATCATCAAGGTCTGCGTCCGTACACAGTTCGATTATAGACGTAAAGCGATTTGCTTCCTGGTTTCTAATTCGAACCGCTAGGATACTTAGGCCGTTCCGGCTTCCGTTTTTCCATCCGCTTATAATATTGGTATCTTCAATCAAGAGTGAATAAGCATCTTCTAGGCAAGCGCGCTCCACCTTAGACTGCATCACTACTTCCAGCAAGTCTGACTGCAGCCAAGCGCTAGTCTATAAATAAAAAATAATAGGTATATTGTGTTTGAGTTGTAAACTTAGAACGAAAATTGTCGTCATCCCAGTACCTGACCACATGGAGTTCTTTCTAAATAATAGTGTTTACGGGTCTGTTAAGAAGGCTCAGGGTCACTCAGCGGGCGATGGAGACGCCTATGCTTGGAGTATCCTACGTAATAAAATCAGAAATGAGAAATAAAATAAAATGATTGCTCTAATTCACGTAGGACAACTTGTGCCACTTATGATAAGTCAAGACTCTACCACCGGTTCGGAAAACTGATACTGAGAAGAAACTCTCCAGCAGCCTGATTCTGTAACTCAGTGGCTATCAAAGAGTGAAAGCCACTGACATATATTATTTATCCATTGAAGGTTTGCTATGAAATAAAAATTAAGTTTTCATAGCAAACCTTCAATGGATAAAGAATATATGTCAGTGGCTTTCACTCTTTGATAGCCACTGAGTTACAGAATCAGGCTGCAGGCCCTCAACTAAACCCATGCAAAATTATTTGCTATATTGCAGTGTATTTCAAAGGACAAACCAATGACTAGAGACACTATTAAGTAGGTAGGTAGGTACTTAACCTATAGCAGAAGAATAAGTAGTTTGACTATTCCCCCCTAAATCCTATTTTCGTAAAAACCATTATTTTAATGAGAACGCGCGAAAACAACACATTTTTATGGCGTAGTAACAATAAAAACCATTACCCAATTAAGATCCTTTGTAAAAACCTCCGCCATGACAGTTCCCTTGAAAATAATTAAAATATTCGCGGTTATTATTTTATTTCGAAACCAACGATCTATGTTCTAATAGAGTTGCAAAAATATATAGCAATGAAATCTCCAAAGTTTTTGAATCATAAACTTCCGTTAATGTGAACGAATTCAATATCGTTTTTATTTGTAATGTTACAATGTACATGCAAAGATTTAGGATTGTTATGATAAAACCAATCTTAAATCCATAGATTTAGTATCGGGCTCGCGCGTTCGTAAAGACCAATGTCTATGCTAAAATCTTAAAAATTATCCTATGCTAATGATCTATGCTTAAATCTTTAAAATGTTCATATTTTTCCATTTTAAATCAATTTTCATCTTAAGTCTCTTCATTTGACGTAATTTTTAAAATTGTGATATTTTCAAATTATGAAATGTGTCATTGAGTTAATTCGTTCAATCATTCGTTATTAAAACTTTATTTCAGAATAGGATAGGATTTTTATTGAAAGAATCGTCAAGAGAACCTACCACGTCAAAGGAACCTACCAGTACGTTCAATCAATCAATCAATCAATCAATATTTATATATTATTCAAATTAGATACTCTGTACTCTCATATTGACGTCCAATAACTTATAAACGTATCAGCTGGTATCTTGAAACTAAAGCTACGAGGGTTCCAAACGCGCCCTGCTCTAACAAACACAAGAACAAAACAAAACACAGAGCCCACAATAAACTGAGCCGGGTTCTTTTTGTTTAAATAAAAAAAATAGTCATTAAAAATTGAAAACGTCAAGCAGTCTATGTTCAAAAGTGTGGATAAAAAAAGTGTGTCTGTTCAATTCACACACGGCAGAAGTGAAAAAGTAGCCTACGAGAGAATGAGATAAATATAACTTGTATTCTATCTCATTCTCTCGCAGGCTAATTTGCTATTATGAATATGTTTGTCTCTTTTTATTGTCGCTTTTTCGTTTAATCGAAGTTTCAAATCACAACGATTAACAGTTAATAATATTACAATAGTTAATTATAGTGATATAATAGTTAATATATCAATCAGTATATATATCAAAAGTGTGGATAACATAAACGAGACCGAATACCCATTACATTAACAAGAGTCAACCCTCCACCCCAGTTATGGCTAAAACACCCCTCAGGGAGGAATAACATTTGTTATTTTAACCATTAACAATATTTTAATTGTCACCACCGGAATGGGGCGCTGTAGACCGAGACATTGAGGATAAAGGATATTGTTTTAACGGAGTGCCGAACGTGACTTGCCTTATGCCGTCATTATTGTCTGTCTTTTTGTCTTCCTGTCGTTTATGAGTTCCATGGTGAGATCTCCATTATTTGGAGGATGACTATGATATTCATTCATTGATATTGTATATATATTTATTTTTTTGGCGCCGTCTAAGCAGAAGATCAGCGCTGTATCCTAACAGGTAAAGCACATGCTGAGTGAAGACCATTTTGGGGCTCAAGTATCATGTCGAGATTCTTTATTAAGTCCGTTATTTCTTGTACATGTATCCCTGAATAAAGACTTATTTCCTATATAAATTAATTATAATATTTTGTTATATTATATGAACTTTAAATATAAAGCAAGAAATTTTCAGCGCCCTGTGGCCAAGTTCCAACTTCACTATACTTCCACCAGACTTTTTCTCGGAAAGATCAGTAAGTAATAAGGATGAATGAGTCTTTATCGGATAGCCCAACAGCTTTATCAATAATATATATATATTTTGCATTTGCTTTCATTCTTTCGTTCATTCATCTTAGGACATCGTTAAGTAGAGTTTTTTTAATCATAAATAGATAACTGAAATGTTGAATTCTACATGATAAAAGTTCACAGTTTATTAAACAAACTCACTGCATCCGAAAAAGAATAGCCTAATGTTCGCACGGAAACTTGCCAACAGAGAGGAATCAATCACTCAGATCTACAATAAAGGCATGACTTGCGCCGCGCGAGCGTCGAGTAAATATTAATATACACATATAAATATAATATATAAAGTAGACAATAAAAGTTTACGAGATCTGAGCACAATGGGTCGTGTCGCAGACAAATTGATGCGACGTTAGGGTGGCTATGGCAGTTGAGATTTTTTCTTTTGAGAAGCAAATACAACAAATATAAAATTTCTTTATTAACTTAACTTAAAAATTACATACGGATATACGAGTAGGTTACATTTTTTAATATTATTTACTTACAAATAACTTTAACGCTTATTTGCCCCTTTTTATTGTTGCCTCTGAGTGTGAACCCCACGCTAGGAAACTTGTATCGTGGGATACCTAGGTACAATAAAATGATTATAATTATAAAACACGAAAGTCATGTGGCATATGACTTTAGGCCATAGGCCCAAGTTGTCCTACGAGAAATAAAGAAATCATTTAACATTTATCAATGATGATGAAGTCTCAAAAATACTAAAATGGTGGTCACACAAACATTTCTCGTGCACGTCACGCCGGAAGCGCGCACCGGATGCTGGGTGATCTGCGCAGAGATATTTTTTGCCGAAATGCACTTTTGTTGTGTTCAATCTATGTACCTACAGAATAAACAGTTATACGTATGTAAGATATATATATATATATATATATTTTCGTAAGAATGGATGGGCGCATTTCCTAAAGTTTTCTGGGGTCCACGGGGAATTTTATACGAATCGGTAAGTATTTTATACTAGCTGATGCCTACAACTTTGTCCACGTGAATGTAGGTTATTTAAATTACCGTGGGAACTCTTTGATTTAACGGAATAAATAGTACCTTAGCTTTTCACTCTCCAGTCTCGACAAACTAGAACGATAAATTCACGTTAATCCGTTGATTTTTTTAAATTCATACAGTCGATATGGGAGCGAAGTCACAGGCATTCACAAATTTTTAGACAAAAATCCCCAATGGTTTAAAAAAAAATATATATTTTATACAAATAATTACTCTCAAATCACACTTTTCAACCTCCATTACACAGGGAAAGATGTGGCTGAAATTCTTTATGGAAAGAAGAATCCCCAAATAAATTATATTAAAAAACTCCCTTCTTTGGGGAGATAAGAAACTAAAGTACTTGTAAACCCTAGAAATCTGAAAATATACCAATCACATTTGCAGACATATCTTCGATAAAATCTTGGCATCTCTCAAAATAGAGAGAGGGGCCATAAATCAGTCCCTCCCCCTCCATTAGGGGCGTCGGCTCATTGACCAGCATTTACATACGAGTTACCGAGTATCGCGCATGAGATATATCGGACAAACTCTTGTAAGATGCCTCTTTGCAAATCTTTCAAGTCAAGTACTATTTGTAAAAAATATATATTATATCTATTTTTTTATTATTAAAATAGAAACCTTAACATTAGGCATTAAAGTTGAATTTCGTATTGAGTATATTTGTATGTTCGCGAGCATGTAGCTGTTCACGAGCATGTCGGAGCAACGCGCCTATAGAAGTTTTCTCTTTAAAAAATAGCTGATATTTTTTTATTCCACTACAAATTAGCCCTTGACTGCGATCTCATCTGATGATGCAGTCTAAGATGGTAGGGGTCGGTATCTACACGATGCTAAAACGCGGAACGCTAAATCGCTTGGCTTAAACGTCTTTGCCAGTTCAGACCAGAGAAAATTAAGAAATAATACATTCCCAAATTGACCCTGCCGGGAATCGAACCCGGGACCTCCCACGTTGGGGATATGGGTGGGTGGTTTCCCTATACAATCGTATTAGTCTGTTTTATCCGTGAATTATTACAATAGAGAAAATATTTTTGCACTATGTTTTGCTTTTTTCAATAAATTAATAGGTAATTTTAAGAACAAGGAACCTTCAAAAATGGCCCAGTTTTCGCACCATCATCCGACATCCCGCAAACAAATTTGATAAATATAATCAAAAAAATAAAAACATACCGACATAGTCTGAGTCTTTTTTAAATTAATCTTGAAAAAAAAATTAAAATCGGATCAGTTTTGGAGGAGGAAACCGAAAAATACAATGAGTAAGATTACAGGTATCTGTCCAAGCTGCAGCTGTCCCTATCGGGTGTTATGGAATTACATTCAAGGAGCAGTGCGACGCGACGGCAGTATAATAATTGATGTAATAAGATTGGCAAAATAATACGTTGACGCCATATCCTCTTAAGGCGACAGCGCTCAACGAATTCTTGAGAAGAAGCTTAATACAAGATTCAAATTCATCAACATCATAAGTAGGGGTTTCAAATTTGCGTGACGAAGACGGGGGCAAAAGCTAGTCAAAAAATAAAATCAGAATATACTTTTCAGAATATTCCGTATAGCCATAAAATTTGTAACAAATCTCTATCAGACACGAGTAGTGTAACGAAAAACTTTTTTATTTCATCCCCAGTTTTCCGGGATTAATGGAGGGGGACGAAAAACCAGTGAAGCGTGAGTCGCTAAGTGCGGGGGGATTTAACTCGTATTTATATCTAGTTTTATTAGATTTGCGCTAAACGCCAGATGGCTTAATGGCGGTTTGACGAGACTATCCGATTTAACTTTTGCTTTTTAGAGCGATTTGCTTAATTAGAAATACAGTTAAATCTTAATTTAAGCTAGGGATCTGTAAATAATTTATTTATCATGGTCATAGAACATGACAGTGAAAACACTTGGTGTTCATTAAAAAAAATACTTTCATTAATTCATTCATTCGTTCAGTTGTGATGCATCTAACCTTACCTACCCTTATTAAAAAATGATTTAAGAGGCCGGTTCGCGCCGCTCGCAACTTCTATTCGAACCGCAAATATAAATTTGCCGGTATATTGCTATCTCTATTTCACTGATGACACATGATCGCGTTCAAGCGAGATAGCAATATGAGCTTACAGAATTTGTTATACATTTAGTCTTGTTCCGTGAATACCAAAAATGATGAATGAAATCTTATCGTGCTTTTTACTTCGTTTTGTTATTCTGTAACTTGACAATATAGGCTATGCTGCTGACCAATTAATACGTAAGATATCGTTGGTTTTAATATGAAACAAATAAGAGGGAAACATGTCCATCTTGTCGTAAAAATATGCAAAACGCAATTCATTTACATTTCATTTTAGGAAAGTATTTTGAAAACATATAAATCCAGGGGACTAGATAAATACAATTTGAATCCAAATAAACTCTCATTTTGGTGGAAATGTTCTCGAATTATTAATTATTTTGGTATTACGTTTGTATGGGCAATTCATTCTCCGCTGGCACCTTAAATTCGTAAAACTTTGGATGTTATGCAGTTATTTAGAACCTGTGTTTAGAACTAGATAATGCCCGCTACTTCATCCGCGTGGATTAAGTTTTTTTAAATTTTTCCGGGATAAAAGAATTTGTAATTTTTCCGCCTATGTCCTTCCCCGCGGTGTAAACTATCCCTGTACCAAATTTTATCGAAATCGGTTGAACGTACGGGCCGTGAAAGCGTAGCAGACAGACATACACTTTCGCACATAATATAATGATGCCTCGCCTAGCTATTAAGTGATGATGCAGTCTAAGATGGTAGTGGGCTAACCTGTTAGGGGCATGGCAGTTATATTGAAACCATACCCCTTTTCGGTTTCTACACGGCATCGTACCGGAACGCTAAATCGCTTGGATGCATGTCTTTGCCGGTAGGGTGGTAACTAGCCACGGCCGAAGCCTCCCACCAGGCCAGACCAGGGAAAATTCAGAAATTATAAATTCCCAAATTGACCCTGCCGGGGATCGAACCCGGGACCTCTGCACGTTAAGACTATAACAGCGCTACATACTGCGCCACGGAGGTCATCAAAAGGTTCCTTCTATGAAAGAAATCACTATATAACAAAGTACTCCTGCCGCGTCTGTCTGTCTGTCTGAACGCGATAAACTCAAAAACTACCGATCCGATTTTCATACGGTTTTCAGTTTTCACCAATGGACATGGATCGTACTAGTAATGTCCTCCCGACCGAATTTCGGCCACGGCGGCCTATCTCCAGCATTTGCGAGTTAGATATTATAGTGCACAAGTGTGTGCGCATTCTTAAGTGTATAATACTCTCTGTTCCTTTACTCTCATAGCCCGATGGGACGCAAAATACGACACGACCGAAGAGAGGTCAGGCGCAGGACCGACGGCTTAAAACGTACTCTCCGAGGGACAGTGGTGAAACTAACTCCAATTCCTAACTCCAGGTTAGTGCTGAGAATTTCTTGTCAAAAAAACCCAATACTTGTTATGGTCCGACCCGGGACTCGAACCCGGGACCTCGTTGGCCGCAGTCGAACTTGTTAACCATTACACCAACGAGGCATTCAAACTTGTTGACTGTTGTATTATCCAGTATAGGATCTGCAGTCAATTCGCCTGATCCCATTATGATAGGGCTCGGATATCTGATAGGCCATAAACTTTAATTGGGTCCGCGATTACTGTCTGTGCGGTCAAGGGGGCAGGCCGTTGACCCCGCTTTTATTGCTTATTGACTAATTAGCTATTGCAATTGTTTGGTTCTTAAAAATAAAAATTTGTCCTTCAGAATATAAAAATATATAAAGGGAAAAGGTGACTGACTGACTGACTGACTGATCTATCAACGCACAATTCAAACCACTGGGCGGATCGGGCTGAACTTTGGCATTGACGTAGACATACGTTAGGAATGGATTTTTGAAAATTCAATCCCCAAGGTGATAAAGTTGGGGTATGAAAATTGAACTTAACATGAGCGAAGCTGCGGGCAAAAACTAGTAAAATTTAAAGGAATAAAGAGTAGCCTACCTAATGATAAGTGATGGTAGCGGGCTAATCTGTAAGGAGTGCGGCAGTAATCGGTTTCTACGCGGCATTGTACCGGAACGCTAAAACGCTTGGCGGCACGTCTTTTACCGGAATGGTGGTAGCTGGTAACTATAGCCACGGCCGAAGCCTCCCACAAGGCCAGACCAGAGAAAATTCAGAAATTATTATAAATACTTTATTCAATTGGCGTACATACAGTTAATCCTTAATAACATCATCATATATTAATTAAATAAATAAAATTAAAACTATGAAATACTACATTATAATCTAAACTAAAAACTAAACATTTAACGTTTTTTAAACATTTATATGTTGGTCGAGGTAACTGCCAGCCCTCCGGTCACCTGTGGACTCTGTGATAAGTACGAGAAGATAAATCCTCAAAGAAGGATCTAGCATCTTCGCCCAACGACCTCAGGGTTTCAACACCAAAAGGCACAAAAATGAAATTATTTTTTATTATAATTCCCAAATTAACCATGCCGGGGATTAAACCCGGGAAACGGAAGTCGTCAGGGGAAGTAGTAGGTATATATACAGTTTGCGCGCGAGTTAAACGCAGGGCAAATGTGTGGTGACACATACTGTCTTTGTACTGGGTTTTACCTAGGTATAATGTTAAAATAAGTTTAAAGCGAGACGCCTCAGCAAGGGGAGTGAAGCGCGCAACCAATCCGCGGAGACGGCAACAGGTGGGCGAGCGGCCATCTTGACACTACCCCTGCCACTTAGGGGATGAAACACCCCCTAGTTAGTACTTGAACCCAAACATAGGTATACATGCAGGCAGGTAAGTGTATTGAAACAGGTATTACGAAAAATATGAAAAACTAGGTGATGCCCGCGTCTTCGTCCGCGTGGAAAAAGTTTTTCTCAATTTTCCGTGATAAAAAATTAGCCTATATATGTTACTCTCCGGTCTTTAACTATACCTACCCATACAAATTGCGTCGAGCCGCTGCTTTGCTGCGGCGTGATTGAAGGACAAACCAACAATTAACAAACAAACACACTTTCGCATTTATAGATAATATTAGTAAATAATGATAGTAGGTAACTAAGTATGAACTATGACTAGATGATCCCTCGACTTCGTTAACGTTGATTCCCGCGGGAATTCCTAGGATAAAATGTAGGTGTGTTAATTCAGACTATTGGGCTAAGCTACCTTTTTTTAAATATCAGAATTGCGCCATGCGTAGTGCTTAGTGCAAAGCAATGATGAGGTGTAGGTCGGAACTTGGAACGCGCTTGCGCCTAGAAGATGCCTATTCAAGGTATGCCTTGAAGGTATTCAAGTTAGATGTGGCAGAAAATATATTGATATATGAGTGATAAAATAAAAATAGTCTGAGGAACTGAGGAAGACAAAATAAAAATACATTAAAAATAAGAAAAAAAGAAACTTTGTTAGGTACATTTTGGTGAAAAATCTTCACAAAATAATATACTTACTTACTTAATTGTATTAATTTTACACAATTAAACAATATTAGCACTTTAACATTTTAACGATATAAAAACGTGTTTCCCCCTTTTTATGATAATATCATAGTATTTAGGCTCAGAAGGGCTGGACCCAGGGCTGTAAAGCCAGTTAATAAAAAAAATTATATTAATAATGTACCACGAAAAAGGTAGCAAAGGTATTCAGCGCTGTCTGTCAGAACTTTTTGACCGAGCGAAGCGAAGGTCTCTGAGTCTACTTGGGTGAATTGGCACTTGTCCGTCCGTCCGTCCGTCTATCAGAGCATTATAACTTCTGAATTACTGAACGCAATTACTTCAGCTTTAAATATAATAATATGTAAACCAATGGCCTCCCGCCGAATATGGCTTAAAAAATAATAAAAATCTTTATTTCAGGGGGGCTCTCATAGAAGCGAATGCGAAGTAAAATATTTTTTATAAAGTTACATAGGGTTGCGGTATATCATTATAAAGATAATTAGGAATAGAGTCCAAAAATTTTTTTTTTAATTATTCCCCCAAAATTAACGAAATGGGGGGCTTTCAAAGTGGTGATTTTCTAACGTCCAAAGATGACCTCAGAACTCGAAATTTTCTGAAAGGATGAGCCTGAAACTTGATCAATTATTTCAATTATATCCTGTACTTAAACAACAAATACTAAAATTAGATAAATATTGTAAGGAAACGGAATTATTTAATTTTTAATGAGCTTCAGTATTTTTAACAGAACTTCACATTTATGTCAATAGATGGCGCCGCGAGGTCTTAGTTCGGGGCGAACCACTAGTTATAAGTCTGTGTTTAACAAAATCAGTCACATTGATCAATGAAATCCATACAAAACTATGAGTATGGTTTTGTCCTGTCTCTTAGTAAGCGTGAATCAATGCCAAAAACTACAAACACAAGTACAAAAAATGCATCACAAATGTGGCTAATAAACTGTAGTACACAATCTCTAAACAAGTTAAAATAACACAGAAGTCAACGAACATTACAATACGCCACAGTAATGATCGCACTACACAGTATCCAGTAATGCGGCGCGTTCACACGGGCCGCGTTGCACCAGCTGCCGGTACACACGCACGCGTGGAACCGCGCGTACAGCGACACGCCGCGCGACAGCGGCGTCAGCGTCGCCACTGGGCTGATGATGCAGCCGTCTTCTATGTTCTGCAGACATACCACACTGTTACACGAAGTGACATTGCAAATCTTTATAGACCAAGGCGCGTTTTAAAAAAAATATACTTACTAGCTGCTGATTTCAGCAGCTTACTACGGTCTTACCCACAACGCCTTCTCCAGTTTGGCCATTCTCTTGCTCGCGAAGTGAAGCCCCATTGTGGGTGCCATGCGGTTGCGGCAAGAGCGTTGGGTGTAGACTCCGCTCAGGTCTATCCAACGCACGGAACAGCCGCCGGTCCAACGCCCGATGATCACGCGCGGTTGGCTTGGCTTCGTACGGTATCCTTGTCTGCAAGAAATAGGTACATCTACGTTATTAAACGCATGCGGTGATAAAAATAATAATGTCATTCCGACTTAATTTCGGCAATTTAACGGTCTGAACGGAGGCCTATCTCCAGAGAGATTAGCTATCTGCGCGGGATATATTATAGTGTACAAGTGTGTGCGCAAACACAGGTGGAATCTGTGATCCTTTACT
The DNA here is from genome assembly GCA_923060345.2 of Erebia aethiops. Classification (NCBI taxonomy): domain Eukaryota; kingdom Metazoa; phylum Arthropoda; class Insecta; order Lepidoptera; family Nymphalidae; genus Erebia; species Erebia aethiops. The sequence goes on along the minus strand of OV281087.1, from coordinate 429,834 downwards.
CTCTTAGCCCGAAGGGACGGGAAATTCAACACGACCTGAGAGAGATCAGGCGCAGGGCCGACGGCTCAACGAGCTCTCCGAGGCACGGGTGTGAAACACCACCAATTTCCTAACTCCGCGCTAGTACTGAGAATTTCTTGTTAGAAAACCCCAATACATAATTATGGTCCGACCCGGGAATCGCACCCGGGACTTCGGACCCCGTGCATCGGAGAGCACGGTATAAGCCGTCGGTCCCGGTTATTATCTATCACTAACATGATAATAATCGTCAAAACCCGCCAACCTGCATTGGAGCAGCGTGGTGGGTCTAAAGAGCTCTAATCAACTCTCTCCTATGAGAGTGGAGGCCTGTGCCCAGCAGTGGGACGTTAATAGGCTGTAGTAGTTATCATTTATTTATCCGGATCACGTTACTCACACGTTGGCATACTTGCAGTATTTGCGGAAGCGCGATATCTTCCCCTTGGCGCTGGTGTCGACTGGCACCAGGGGCAGGAAGTCGCCCGCGAACGCGTCCGCGCAGTGAGCGTGCTCCGGGATGCCGGGGATGTCCAGGCCACAGACGAAACACTGACCAAGGGAGTTGGGGTGATGACAACTCAAATCAGCAACTCTTTATCCAACTTAAAAACGCACTTCTAGTATGGGAGTTTGCATGAAATACCAACTGGTGATTCGTCCGCGTGTATATGTCACCGTAAGATTGTAAAAACCGTTAGATTATAATATAACGTTTTTTATCTCGATAGATTATAAACTTTCGACAGATTGTGAACCGTAACATACTGCTTACAATTTAACGCGTCATTTTTCGGTAAATTGTAATATATTAGGTATTAACCCGATAGAACCTAATACCTGAATATTCATGTCAAACCCTAACCTAACCTACAGTTCGCGCGCGAGTTGAATGCAGAGTAAATGTATGGTGACACTTACATTTACTCTGCATTCAACTCGCGCGAGAACTGTATAAGAAAGAGACAAGAAAACGTAAAAACAATAAATATTTCATAAATTAATACTCAGAACATTGAACGGTTCACAATCTTTCGACAGTTTATAATCTAGCAGGATGGAAACCGTTAGATTATAATCTAACGGATTTTACAATCTTACGGTGACATATTTAAAAGTTATTTAATTTCGGCAGGAACTCTTTAATTATTCGGGATAAAAAGTAGCCTATGTTCCCCGGGAAACAGACAGACACTCTTTCACATTTATAATAATTCGCATTTATAGTATCATACTAATATTATAAATGCGAAAGTCAGTTTGTTTGTTGGTTTGTCCTTCAATCACGCTGCAACGGAGCGTGATTGAAGATTGCGTGATTGTGACGAAGTCGTGGTGTGGTTTATGTTTTTTTTGATTCCTGCGGGAACCCTTTAATTTTCCGGGATAAAAAGTAGGCTATGTCACTCTCCAGGTCCTCAACTATAGTCATGCCAAAAATCACGTCGATCCGTTGCTCCGTTGTGGCGTGTTTGAAGGACAAACCAACAAACCAATAAACCAGCAAACAAACTCACTTTCGCAGCTTTAATATTAAGTATGATGTCTGTACGTCTGTCTGTCAATCTGCTACACATTCACGGCCCATCTGTTCAACCGATTTTGATGAAATTAGGTATAAAGGTATGTTACATCCCGGGGAAGGACATAGGACACATTTTTACAATTGGATTGATTATTTATTTACAATTGAATGGTGTAAAGTGAGTATTTATTTATTTATTAGCTGATGCCTACGACTTCGTCCGCGTGGAACAAGTTTTTAAATTCCCACGGGAACTCCTCAATTTTCCGGGATAGAAAGTAGCCTATGTCACTCTCCAGGTCCTCAACTATACCCATGCAAAAAATCACGTTTTTCTCCGTTGCAGCGTGATTGAAGGACAAACCAACAAACTAATAAACCAATAAACAAAGACACTTTCGCATTTATAATATTAGTAATTAGTAATACAAAAAATAACGTATAAGCTGAATAAAACAGACCTTGGCTACGATAGCGCCGGTGTAGTTCGCGTCGTACTCGTCAGTAACAGTCGCCGTCTGTGTGGTGGCGGGCTCGCTCGGCGAGGTGCACGTGGGTATGCTCATCTTAGCGATCGACTCGTTCAGCCTCTGCGTGAGATTCGACTCGAAGCCCTTCGCCAGGTCTGATATGATCGCTAGCAGCTTCTCTATGTCGATCTGGGGTGTCCTAGCTGTCGTGGCGGATAAAATTCATCATCATCATTCAAACTCGTACGAAGCGCTTTGCTTCGTCTTTCCTAATTCGAACCGCTAGGATATAGAACGCCAGTCCGACTTCCGTTCTCCCCTCCTCTCTTAATATATACCTTCAAATCAAGAGTGAATAGGCATCTTGTAGGCAAGCTCAGGCTGCATCACCACTTGCAAGCAAGTCTGAAATTACAGCCAAGCGCTAGCCTATTTTTAAAAAAAAATCTTCAACCCATTCAATTCAATTAAATATATTTTAGTTATTCAAATTAGGTACTCTGTACTCTTGTTGACGTCTAAAACATGATGGTGATAAATGATAATCAATTACGGTATCTTAAAACTAAAGCTACGACGGTTCCAAACGCGCCCTAGTCTGAGAAGAGCCCACAACAAACTCAGCCGGGATTTTTTAAATTATCACCATGAACCATCTCACAAGCATCGTTTTAATAGAACTACAATTACAATTACTAATATTGCCGGCTCACTGTAGAGCACGGGTTTTGTTCTCGCAGTGTCAAGTGTTTGGTCATAGTCCATCATACTGGCCAAGTGTGGATTGGCCGACTTCACACACCTTAAAAATTATGAAGAGCCCGGTCCGCGTGGACTATACAAATTTGATATACTTTTATTTTACCTTTGGAATCGAATTTTATCCTTTCTTAGTGTAGTCATAATAGCTATCTGCATGCCAAATTTCAGCCCGATTCGTCTAGTGGTTTGAGCTGCGCGAGATCAGTCACTCAGTCACCTTTGACCTTTGAGAGAGATCTCGTGCATGGGGATGTTACACCATCAAAATTAGAATGTTAGGGTGTGATAAACTAACCTGTAGAAGTTGTAACATTAGTACTGTTGTTTGATCCTCTAAGAAACTGCTCTCCTTCTCTTAATGTCTTAATCGAGTGTAATCTATCTAAATTGCTCTTAATTTTGTACGCTATTTTAGAAGACCTTGCACGCCAATCCTCTTGATTATATTCTTCACTTGCCAGATTTAAAATTGAGGTTAAATTATATTCTTCACTAGAGAAATTTGTTAGTTCTTCAGATTGGGTTGACGTTTCATCAATGATAAATGAAGGTGTGATAGAACTGACGTTCAGTTCAATGGAAGGTCGGTAATCTATTGTTGGAGTGGTTGAATGTGAGTTGAAGGGGTTTTCAGCTGCCATTCCTAATAAAAGCTTTTTTAGTGCTCCTGAAATAAAAACAAGATTTTAAAGCCTCTACTAACGCCACGATCGGTATGGCCGATCGGTAGAGCAGACAGTAGAGTTACTAATCGGCATGTTAATATGCAAGTTGGGTGGTTGGGCCTACGACCAGCCATACACTGACTGCTCGAGCAGTCAGCCAGCGATCAACATACACGGAACGCTCTTGCAGTCATAGTCAACAGCTTGAAGCTACCATTGATAACTGCTGCCAACCACCCGAAGCAGTCGCAACTGCCCGAGCGGTTCCATGCATGTGTGGTAGAAGACTGTAGTTCACTATGCAGTCGTGTATCGCCGGCCTACAAGTTTCGCCCCGACTCACAATTACTTACTAGATCGACATAAGCATGACCCTACCGATCGGAACGTCATCATTCACGCTGACCAAGTGTATTTTATTTATTTAAGTTGATGAAACAGAGGTGAGAGGATATGTGGCTGAATATTTAAAATATCCGTGTCCGAAAGAGAAGTGTGGGAAAAAATATAATGATTATATGTATAGATGTGCCACATTACCTTTCACATCAGCAAATTCCTCAGGGCTTAGGGTGGCTTTAGTATTAGCGACCTCTTCATCTTCGCCTCGAGATTTGTGATCTACCTCCGGCCCGTCTTCCTCATCTCGGATGCGGTTGTCATTGTCTTCTTCATCATCTTGATCTCGCCGGATTCTGCTGCTTTTGGCTTCTTCGTCTTCTTTGGTGATGGTTGATATCATAGCTGGTTCGTCCGCTGTATGTCACATGTGGAAAAATTATTAGGTTTTCCATTTCTAGGGTTCCAATCCATACTTCCATACTAATATTACAAATGTGAAAGTGTGTCTGTCTGTCTGTCTCTCTGTCTGCTACGTTTTCACGGCTCATCTGTCCAATCGATTTTGATGGGTACAGGGATAAGTTGTATCCCGGGGAAGGACATAGGCTAGGTACTTTTACATGGTCATCGGACACGAAGAATTTTAAAAATGTTGTCTCCCAAAAACTGATCCACGCCTCTGGTGAGCAAAGCTGGTGGCGCTTATGTAGCCCAACGCCTTAGCCTCGTCATTCAACGAGGTAATAGCGCCAGTGTTTTGGGCACCATGCCCATTAATTTTGTATACATAATTAGTTTTTTAATTTAGTTTTTAATTTATTTCCTAGTTTTAATTAAAATATTTAAAAAACCTTTAACCCGGAAAATTAAAGAGTTCCCGCGGGAATCAAAAATCCTTAATCCAGGCGAAGCCGTGGGCATCATCTAGTTTTGTATAAAGGCATGTTAACATTTTGATTGTTTTAGAATAAAAAGGCCGAAAATGTAAATGTATTGTGTGAAATCTCGCTGAATAACTAATAATTAGACTAAATCATTTTAAAATCATTTTAGAAAAAATATCTACCTAAGTAGACCTTGCTTATTATTTAGACAATAAATATCGCCATTTTTTTACGCCTAGCCAGATTACGAAACTCTATAATATAATGCGTGTTCTATATTATAAACCACTTGTTATTAACAAGTATTTTCTCATCTGTACTGATGAAGCAAATAAAAGTCTCCCTTTATCAATCTCTTATAATCAAGGAACAAGAAGCTAAATTCGCTATATAATATGTAAAGCTGAAGTAATTGCGTTCAGTAATTCAGAAGTTATAATGCTCTGACAGACGGACGGACGGACGGACGGACGGACGGACAAGTGCCAATTCACCCAAGTAGCTCAATTCAACTCCAAATTCCAAAACAGACAATTGTATGTGGCACATAGCGTAGCTTGCGAAATGCACAACATGACATTTGTGTTTTGGTGGATTATAGCGAATTAAGCTACTTGTTCCTTGATTATCATGCCTTTCAGGAAAGTAACGCCTGCTTCTGTCCAATATTCAATCTACTACATGTAGTTTAATAATATTACACGTTAGTTCTCTTTGTGTGTTCTATCGTCTCTACAATGGGGAGTGCTCTGAGGAGTTATTCAATCTAATACCACCTTCCGTGTGCTCCAGTCGCACCCTACGTCGCAGAAACAAATTTCATCCTCACCACCTGGATGCCTGGTCCTCATCCACCACCCGTTATTCCAGGTCTTTTCTGCCACGTACCCGCAAATTGTGGAACCAGCTTCCATCTTCTGTGTTCCCTCATGATTATAATATGGGGCTCTTCAAAGGACGGATAAACAAATATCTTAAAAGTCAGCAACGCATTGGCGGTCCCTCTGGTGCTGCAAATGTTCATGGACGGCGGTAATCACTTACCATCAGGTGACCCGTCTGCTCGTTTGCTCGCTATACATATTTAAAAAAAATACACTTTTCTACTCATCCATTTGATGTTAAGCTGTTCGTCAAACACAGTAACCTTCCAAAACTAACCGTCCACAACATCATAGTTGGCATAGTCCTCTTCATCATCCTCCTCATTGGCGTCTTCGTAGTCTTCATAACCCTCAACCTTCGACCCTGATGCCAGCAGGAATAAGATTACACTTGCTGTAAGCACCAGCATTTGGGGAATATTGCCACAATTATGGGAGCAGACGAGAATTTTGTGAAAGAGGGACAACTCCCCTACTTGTACCTTTATAAGGATCAGAATCAGACCCTGACAATTTTCGTTACAGAGCCAGTATCTAAAGTATATTGTATAACCATTTAGGATATGTAATACTTAAGCGATATACGGTAATTTAGCGATGTAGAGCGATGATATTCGTAAAATTGGTTGCACTGGTTGGATGTGTTAGATTGAAAACTGAAAAGATTGGTAGTTTTAGAATGCCTTTTTAATAGTACTGTATACCTTTACTGATGATGATTTAGGTTGCAATTTAGGGGGAATAATTTAAGCTTAATTCAGGACAAGGGATGACCCATTAGACTTCAATTTAGAGACATTAATAGTGAAAAGGTCCACGTGTTCCTCGACCCTGAACCCTGGCAATTCTAAACAGCATTGGTCTTCGACTCTTGGACATCAGGGAACAGGGGAGAAATAGTACTTGGTGAATTATATCACATTATCATATTTAATAATATGCCACCACTCGGATCGGATACCACTTTGGAATCAAGGCATTAAAACTGTATCAATTTAAACGTATCTATATAAAATAAAATAAGATAAAACTGTAAAATTTTGGCTATAACATGACAAAAATTAGATTACAAATGTTGGCTTTGCATTGACAATCAATGTTTTTTGACAGTTTTAGTAGAATGAAAGAGGTTGCCTGTAAATAAGTCCTCGGGGTCTTCTTTCTCCAATGATGTAGAATTTTACTTTCAATTTTAGATGTCTAGCTCTTTATTGATCCAGCAATCCGAATTTTTCAATGAAATTTACTAATATTATAAATGCGAAAGTTTGGATGGATGTATGGATGTTTGTTACTCAATCACGCCCCAACGGCTGAACGGATCTGGCTGAAATTTGGCACAGAGATAGATTATAGTCTGGAATAGCACATAGGTTTATCCCGGAAAATTAAAGAGAACCGAAAAACTCAATCCATGCGAAGTCGCGGCCATTAGCTAGTATTATATGATGAGAACGAGAAGTTGGATAGAATTTAGTTTTCTCTCTCTGCGTCGTATTCCTCATTGCTGAGGGTCGTGACCCCTTTCCATTAATCAAATAATGGTAGGAGTTTTCTTGGGATAATAAAGCGTTGGGTTCCGACGACCTTCCGCATATTACTCGACCGACACGAGTATTTAAACTTTGTAACGATTATTATCAGATGGTGATAATAACCGGGACCGACGGCTTCACGTGCTTTCCGAGGCACGGAGGAAACGAAAAGGCCAAATTTGTTTGGTCACCCATCCAGACTCCAGTTACCGAATTGGGTCAACGTTGCCTAACAATCGCAATGGATATGCGTTGTCACAACTAGGCCACTTGTCACTAATATATATATATGTATATGTCACCTTAAAATTGTAAAAAGCGTTCAATGTTCTGAGTGTCCATTTTTGAAATATTCATTATATTTTTTTCTTGTCTCTTTATTGTAGGTTAGGTTAGGGTTCGACATAAATAATCAGGTTAGGTTCTATCGGGTTAATATACCTAACAGATTACAATCTATCGAAAAATAAAGCGTTAAATTGTAATCTTTCGATAGTTTACAATCTCGCTAGTTAGATTATAATGTAACGGTTTTTACAATCTTACGGTAACATAATATACCTAACAGAGTAAAAATAAGCTTAATTCGCTTTATAATTTGTATGCAACGTGCAGCATAATAAGGCAGCATGCGATAATAAATATGCAATAAACATGCAGGAAAAGCAAGCCACACCACACGAATCTTTCAACTCAGAAAATCTGGCCAAACACGGGAATCTTAACCTCGCCACGGGAACTTAGGACCTCGCCATCCGCAGTCCAACATGCTTTCAACTACACCAACGAAGCAATATAAAAGTCTAATAATTTAAGTACATAGTAAACCCTTGTTTTTGCCATGTTGTAGGGACAAACATAAATCCATCTAAAAAGTTACATAAGTCTCGAGATAAGGGCAGTTTTGTACGCTTAGCACAATAAACACATATTTGCGGATTTAAGCGGAACCCGGATCACAGTAAAAGTTGGGGATATAACCGTAAATTAGCAATAATAGGGCCAAGCGTTACGCGGAAGCTGAATAGGAAAATGCCTTCGCCTCGAGACGACGACAACATGGCGCCGGACTGTCGGGCGCCAAAATTTTCCCGCGCCCGCCTTTCTAACGTCACATCGCGTTTACTACATCCATACAAATTTCTACTTTATCAATGGTAAAATAAAATTCAAAATCTTTTGACGTAATTTTCGTTAGTTTCAGTATCGACTTTTCATCAAATCAACGCCGTCAACGCGTTTTCGGCTACTGAAACACGCTTGCAAAGGATTTTGTACCCTAAACTTGTTTCATCTAAGTATAAATTTGTTTGAAATTATTTATTAAATCTTATTGACTGATATTTTTCGTTGGCGAAGTACTGTCTGGGTGGCGCCAAGGACCCACTTTATTCACTTTTATTAGAATTGGAGCTTTATATCTAGGTAATAAAGAATACTTTTGATTGTAAACGTATATTTTTGTGTAGCACATAAAAGAATCAAGCTGAAACTTCGAAGAGGCTTTGAAATACATAACTTTATGTATTCCCAGTAGTTACATAATTTAGCTAAGGGTGGAGGAGACCCTTGCAAATTGTTATTTTCATTTTCAAAGTCGTCTAAAAGTTTGACATTGAGTAATTGCTGTAAAGTTAAAGGCAAATGTAATTAGGTAGTTTTTCATCTTATTAATTTAGTAGTACGAGCTGATGCCCGCGACTTCGACCGCGTGGATGGAGACTTTTTTGGTTCCCGCGGGAACTCTATAATTTTCCGGGATAAAAAGTAGCCTATGTGTTATTCCAGACTATAATCTATCTCTGTGCCAAATTTCAGTCAATTGGCAGTCAAGAGCTTAAACTTGTAGCGTAAAAAAACAAGTCGCAGGATTTACGTAGTTTTTTAACCGACTTCAAAAAAAGTAGGTTATCAATTCGACACGCTTATGTAATGTAATATTATTGGAATTGCAATATATAATAACTATTAGGATCGGATTGTGATTTGTGATCATTCTTTTTTATTGGCTTACATTTACTCTAAGTTAGGAAATAGTGCAAGTTTCATCAGAATCGGTTCAGTAGTATTCAAGATATATACTGTTAGGTGTGTGGTGAAATCGTTTTAACTTTCAATCTTCTAGATTATCACTTGTTAGATATTTTAATTAAACTAAGTGGTACAAGTGTTTTATTTTGGCTATAAGTTACGAAGTGTCGGTTTATGAGTATAGGGTGGCTGGATGATGGATAGGGGCAAACATGGGGCTAAGGATTATGGAGATCGCATAAATGTATCAATAAAGCTAATAGAGGATCTCCTTGGCGCAGTGGTGAGCGCTGCAGTGCTCTTATTATAAGCGGGAGGTCCCGGGTTTGAATTCAAATTCATAATTCATATGCTTTCAAATCAAATCAAATCAAATATTCAATTTAGGTACACTGTAGGTACACATTTTGACGTGGATTACTTACTTATAAAACATGATGGTCATAATAACGGTATATCTTAAAACTAAAGCTACGAGGTTTCCAAACGCGCTCTGGTCTGAGAAGAGCCCACAACAAACTCAGCCGGGGTTTTTTTTATCATCACCATCTCACAAATCATCTTAATTAAGGAACTATCAGAGCCATTATAGAGCATCTTTTATTCAAATAAAGTTTCACATCAAGTGAATCTACCACTGGTTCGGAATGTCATTCGTACCGAAATGAGTCGGCAAAAACTCAGCGGTTGCTCTCATCTATCCACGGCTGGGTCAATTTGAGAATTTATAATTGAACTAGACGATTCACGCTTGGATTGAGGTTTTTTTGTTCCTCTTTAATTTTTCGGGATAAAAAGTAGCCTTTGTGTTATTCCAGACCTTTATGTTATTTTGTGTTTTAACAAAAGAGATTTCAATCTAGACTGATCAGCTGTTATGGCGTGATTGAGTAACAAACATCTATCCATCCAAACTTTCGCTTTTATAATAAGTATTATTCAGATTTTCTCTGGTTTGGTCTGGTGGCCGGCGGGAGGCTTCGGTCGTGGCTATAGTTACCACACTACTTCTAGCCCGCTAACATCTTAGACTGCACCATAACTTATCAGTTACCATCAGGTGAGATTGCAGTCAAGGGCTAACTACTACCTAGCGGTTAAAAAAATATGTAAATCGAAAAACAATATATTATTGTGAAAAGTTCAAATTTAATTAGTCAAAAGACATACAAACACCTACAGTAAGCTACCTATGCTTTGTCTAATTTAGGATGTTGACAGATGAGCGGTGTACAATATGTACCTATAGCAATAGTGAAGGACAGACTGAAGCAGTACCGTATTTCGTTAAACTGTGGGTACCACATAGTACTATCATACTATGCAATTGCAAACCATACATATATTTATTAATTTATTGTCTATTTAATTCTTTAATGTCATTGATGCAAACGGTATAGCTGCCAAAATTATCAAATTAGACAAACCATAATACAGCTTACATAATATTTTATATAATTTTACTGAATACATATATTAATACAATCATAGTTTTCTAACCCCAGCATCTTAACCCCAGCATCTATTGCTCGCTACTAAAACGGATAATACTCGGCGTCGCTGAAGTATTTGACATCTACCACCCTATAGTTGTTGTGGTAACTCGCAAGATGGCGGCGGTCGAACTCGTCCAGCCGGAAGTCGAAGATGTCCAGGTTCTCAGCGATGCGGGACTCTGTCACCGACTTGGGGATCGGCGTCACACCCAGCTCGAACTGAACAGGAAGAAGCACAAATTATAAACTAGTGGTTCGCCCCGAACTGAGACCTCGCGGCGCCATCTATTGACATAAATGTGAAATTTCTGTTAAAAATACTGAAGCTCATTAAAAATTAAACAAGTTCGTTTCCTTACAATATTTATCTAATTTTAGTATTTGTTGTTCAACTAATTATCTTTAAAATGATATCATCAAAAAAATCAAAATCAAAATCAAATATTTTTTATTCAAATAAACTTTTACAAGTACTTTTGAATCGTCAAGTGAATCTACCACTGGTTCGGAATGCCATTCCTACCGAGAAGAACCAGCAAGAAACTCGGTGGTTGCTCTTTTTAAATAATTCATTTACAATTACTATATCAATGTGTACACAAGTAACCGCTGTCCCCAGCATTGCTGGAGCGATCAAATCCATGCTCCTCTATCATTTACATAATCAATACATAATCTTCAACAGTATAATAAGCTTTTTTTTAGGAGCATACTTTTAATGGATTTCTTAAATTTGTTTATTCAATTCATGTCAAAGACGGGCAGACAGAAAGTAGCCCCATTCCCGCCGGTGGCACCCGTTCACGAGCATGACGCATGATCCAGCCATTGCTTCGCTCGACCATATTTGAGGGAACGTAACAACCCGCACCACACGACACCACCACAGAAATGTTTAAAGATATACCGCAACCCTACTCGTATGTAACGCTATAAAAAATATTTTACTTCGCATTCGCTTCTATGAGAACCCCCCTGAAATAAAGATTTTTATATATTTTTAAGCCATGTAAAAGAAAAACCTCAATCCACGGGGGAATAGGGGTATGGGTTTAATATAACTGCCATACCCCTATAACAGGTTAGCCCGCTACCATCTTAGACTGCATCATCACTGGTGAGATAGCAGTCAAGGGCTAACTTGTAGTTGATAAAAAGAAATTGGCAGTCATAGGGACTGCCGATAGAAGTAAAAGCGAAAATTTAATTATTTTTTTTTATTTAAAAAAAATCAATCAAATATAAACCTTAAATCTAAGTAGGTAATAAAGTTCAATTACGAATGTACTATATTTATACTAAAGACCTTTTGTCTTAAGAAGAACCCCCTACCAAAAAGTGCTCAACGCGGCTAAAGAAGGTTTCACTTCAATAAACATACAGGAGCAGGCAGTGTCACTCACCAGATACCTGAGCACACATTGCGGCACAGTCTTGTTGTATTTGGCGGCGATGGCTGTCAGCTGAGGGTCGTCCACCCTCGGGGCAGGAGCGTCCGCCTTAGCGCGGCCGGGGAACAGAGAGCCGAACGGTGTGTAGCCCACTACTGCGATGCCGTGGTCGTGGCAGAACTCGCGCAGTTCCGGTTGCTGGAGGTTGAGGTTTGTCTACGAAAGAAATAGTTTTTTTTAATATATAGGCTAGCGCTTGGCTGCAATCAGACTTGCTTGCAAGTGGTGATGCAGCCTAAGGTGGAGCGCGCTTGCCTAGAAGATGCTTATTCACTCTTGATTTGAAGGTACCTATATTAAACGAGGAGGGGAAAACGGAAGCCGGAAGAGCATTCCATATTATAGCGGCTCGAATTAGAAACGAGAAAGCAAATCGCTTCGTGCGAGCCCGCGGAATTTCGACTGTGTAAGAATGCAGACCTTGTCCATGCCTTGCGGTTCTATGATAAATAGGTGACGGAGGAACTAGATCGAATAAGTAGTTCTTGAGCACACTCTCCGAAATATATCCTGTGGAATACCGACAGACAGGCAACTTTGCGCCGATGTTCGGAGCTTTGCAGCTTCTATAGTTTAGATTAGTATTAGATAGAAGATTTAATAGATAGGATAGAAGCAGGCGCTTCTCGTACTTTACGTAAGTTCATGATAATGAAGGAACGAGAAGCTAATTTGCTACGTAGACAAATCTATGTGGTAAAGCGTATATATTGCACTTGCAGCTTGTGATATTCAGCGCCCAGTGAGCCAGCAATTCGCACCGGCACAACACCACACCACACAAATCTTCCAAATTACTCTCAACGTACGTTTCACTCCGACACCAGAGCATCCTCAGGAGATGCTAGATCCTTTGCGCAAGACCCAGCTCTTCTGTCACCAGATGAGGCAATTAACCGCGGTGAAATATCTCGCAAAAAATGTTTGCCACTAAGAGTCCACGGCAAACGGAGCAAATATATAATATAACTCTCTACGAGAGAGGCATGCTTTCGCCTACAAATAATACATACTTTAGGAAGAAACGACTCCGTGTTGAGCGCTGTTATCTTAACGTGTGGAGGACCTGGGTTCAATCCCCGGCAGGGTCAATATGGGAATTTATAATTTCTGAATCTTCCCTGGTCTGGCCTGGTGGGAGGCTTCGGCCGTGGCTAGTTACCATACTACCGGCAAAGACGTGCCGCCAAGCGATTTAGCGTTCCAGTACAATGCCGTGTAGAAACCAAATAGGGGTTTAAATATGACTGACATGCCCCTAACAGGTTAGCCCGCTACCATCTTAGACTGCATCATCACTTACCATCAGGTGAGATCGCAGTCAACAGCTAACATGTACCGGATTTCAAAAATAAAAACAAAAAGTGTATAATCTGTACCTCCACTTGCAAGACAGCAGGTTTGACGTCACTGTTCGCCCACAGCCTCTCCATCTGCGCCACGTTGAAGTTGCACACCCCTATAGACTTGGCCAGCCCCAGCTGTTTCACTTGTGTCATACCGCGCCAGGTCTCTAGGTAGTCTATGTCCACGCTGGGCTTGGGGAATTTGGTCTGAAATACAAACAAACAACAAGGATAAACGTTTTTAGGGTTCTGTACCTCCAAAGGAAAAAAAAATTAAGCTAAGAAGCCTTAGAAGCCTGTCTTTCTGCCAATACCTACCCTTTTTCTCGGAATTCAAGGGGTATCAAGTTGAAATTAATATCAAATACTAAATAAAATTTGAAACTCGCCAATAAATGTACACCTACCTATAGGGTACTTCCTGTTGACCTAGAATCATGAAATTTGGCAAGAAGCAAGGTCTGACAGCACAAGTACAGGAAAAAAATTGGCAGTCATAGGGACTGCCCATAGGAGTGAAAACGAATATTTACATTTCTTTTAAATAATTTCTTTTTCTAGTAAAAAAAACAAATTAAGGCATTAAAGTTTAATTACGAATGTACTATATTTTACTTAAGACCTTTTGTCTTAAGAAGAGTGGTGTCGGTTTCGCGTGTTCCACTTTTTTACCCCCTACCAAAAATGCTCAACGCGGCTAAAGAAGTTTTCACTTCAAAAATAAGAAAATCGTCATAAAGGATAGTTTGGAATACCTTTGTGGCAACAGGCCAGTGGATGAGGTACAGGTCAACGTAGGTCAGGTTCAGTTTCTGAAGAGACTCCTGCAGAGCGGGGACCACTGAGTCGCATGCGTGATTGTCGTTCCACAGCTGGAATTGACACACAAATATTTAAATATTGGATAGAAGTAGGCTCCATGATAATGAAGGAACTTAATCCGCAACAGTAGGCAAATCTGTTAAATACTGTTTTCCACCAATTACAATCCGGGTATATTTAAATCAAGACTGAATAGGCATCTTCTAGGCAAGCGCGTCCCATCTTAGGCCGCATTATCACTTCCCATCAGGTGTGATTGTCGTCAAGCGTAAGCCTATAATGAAAAAAAATAAAATAATATATGATAGTGTGTATCTCTGCCTCCTACCCTACTGCCTCGTTGGTCTAGCGGTTAGCATAGTCGACTGCGGATCACGAGGTCCTGGGTTCGATTCCCGGTCGGGCATAAAAATTGTTAGGTATTGGGTTTTTCAATTATGAAATTCTCAGTGCCAGCCCGGAGTTGGAAGTTGGCGGTGTGTCACCCCCGTGCCTCGGAGAGCACGTTAAGCCGTCGGTCCCGGTTATTATCAACACGATAATAGTTGTTAAAGCCCGCCAACCCGCATTGGAGCAGCGTGGTGGGTGTAAGTTCTAATTCCCTCTCTCCTATGAGAGTGGAGGCCTGTGCCCAGCAGTGGGACGTCAATAGGCTGTAGTGATGATGATGATGATGATGATGATGAGGCAAGCGCGCTCCAACATAGACCTCATCATCGCTTTGTATGAAGCACGATTGTCGTCGAGCGCAAAATATATATATATATATATATATATATAAAATTTAAAAAAACTTCGCTTCATCACCTTAGTGGTGATGAACAGGTCTTCTCTCTTCACCACGCCTTCCGCAATCTTGTTGTTTACCGCTTTTCCCACCTGAAATGAAAAAAAAATGTATTTTAATAATCGACATCAAAAAAGCACGGCAGAAGTGAAATTTCAGAAAAGTAGCCTGCGAGAGATATCTTAAATTCTATCTCATTCTCTCGCAGGGCGCAGGCTAAATCCTGTTTGTCTCTTTTTGACCTCGTCAGTTGCAGCCGAACAAGCTAACCACTAGACCAACGGGGCAGTTGGAATAAAATTAACGTAAGTACCTGGTCCTCATCCTCATAAATGGTCGCGGTGTCGATATGTCTGTAGCCCGCGTCGATGGCTGCTTCCACGGCCTTCAGCACCGAGTCGTCCGTCACCGGCACTGGCAACTGCGATAAACAATCAGTCACCATCAACACCGGACTTTACAATTGCACATCGTCGAGTCAACATCTCCTGAGGAGTGAGGACGCGCCGGTGTCGGAGTTAATGTAAAAGCGGGATACACACTGTACCACATAGATTTACCTATTGTCGCGGATTATATAGTGAATTAAACTTCTATAGTTCCTTAATATTTTGATAAAGTTTGTTGTGATCTTCATGTACTTACTTGGTTACTGTCAAGTCCCAGCCAGGTCCCGAAGCCATATCCTGGCATTTGGTTTCCATCGTTCAGCCGGGTCAGCGGTGCTTTGCAGGCCGGGATATTCTACAAAACAAATTAGTAAGTATTTATGTTAGTTTGTAATTGCCTCTTCTGGTGACAGAAGGGCTGGCTCATTTTTTGCGCAAATGATCAGCGTGGCTGTCCAGCGCGAAAATGCAGCCAGCATTCTTTCCACCATTGCACGCGGGCGTGATTTATATAGTAACTAGCTGATGCCCGCGACTTCGTCCGCATGGATTGAGGTTTTTTGAACACTTTAATTTTCCGGGAAAAAAGTAGCTTAAGTCACTCTCCAGAAAACATAAGTGATTAAAGGACACACTAAGAAACAAACACACTTTCGCATTTATAATATTAGTATTAAGTATGATGCATTCCAATTCCCATTACTATAAAAGTAGGTACTTATTTACCATTAAGATTATTGTATAAGCCTATTGTAATAATTTATGTAAATTGAGGAGCGATCAAAAAGTTTCCGGTAAGTAATGTTTTAGAAACCACAACTACAATAACAAGCAAATATTTTATTTTTCAACATTATCTCTACCTACTTCAATAAATTTGAATTATCGCTTCTCAAGTTATCGCAATCCGGCAAAAAAATACTTGGTCCTGACTCCTGAGTCTCAAAAAACACATCTTACGTCACGACCTCGCCATTTTACTCGAATTTGGACCCTCGGATGTGGTCCTTTGAGTGACGAATGGCCTAGTTGTGACAACGCATTAAGCAACGTTGACCCAAGTCCCTACGAGGGTTCCAAACGCGCCAAGGTCTGAGAAGAGCCCACAACAAACTCAGCCGTGTTTTTTTATTATCACCATCTCACAAACATCGTATATTTAATAGAACTATAATTAACCTAGATTACGAGTAATTAGCCACTGTAACAATTCATTCCCATGCTTTTTACCCTCGACGAAACGGAGACGGTATATGTGTTTGCCCTAAGAGGTTGTGTGTTTGTTTGTTTGTTTGTTTGTTTGTGCACTTTTTTGTTACCGTTTACCTGGAAAACTACTGGACCGATTGAGATGCGGTTTTTTGCATTAGATATGTATAGCTTGTGAGAAGGTTCTTAGATATATTTTAGGACCATAGACAACCAAGCTGAGCTGTAGTCTATGATTTTAATTTTTCAATATGTTACCATTTTTCTCAAAAAGTACTGGGCCGATTGAGATGCGGTTTTTTGCATTAGATATGTATAGCTTATGGGAAGGTTCTTAGATATATTTTAGGACCATAGACTACCAAGCTGAGCTGTAGTCTATGATTTTAATTTTTCAATATGTTATTATTTTTCTCAAAAAATACTGGGCCGATTGAGATGAGGTTTTTTACATTAGATATGTATAGCTTGTGAGAAGGTTCTTAGATATATTTTAGGACTATAGACAATCGTGCAATCGTGATTTAGTAAGTGGTCATAGGAACTCCTTAAGTTCTCATTGTAAACCCGCACAGACCACTCTAAACCCGTCGTGTTTAGACTCTTTTGATTTGTCTTGACTAGCACTTTGTACATAGATGCTGCTCAGGGTTTCATGATGGAGCCAGGAGGTGGTCATGGGATCTCCTTAAGTGATCAAATTTTTTTAACAATTTTTATCAGAATATTAAAATTTAACACTATTTGACACCTCTACTTACTACTAAGCACAAGTTTTATCTCGGAATGAGAATGGTTTGGCCATAGTCCACCACGCTGGTCAAAAAAACTACTGAGCCGGCAAATATGCAGTTTTGTGTTTTAGATATTATTTTATATATACTTTTGCTAAGTTCTAATTGTTGTTTCAATGGAGCTATGCAGTTCGTCGTGGGTTCTTTAAAATTTTTAATTTTATTACTTGTTCATCATTTAAATAATCCTTTACATTGTAGGTAATAGAAGGATCATTTTGTTATTGCTTTGTTTACATGTGCATTTTTTGCCGCCTTCTGTGTTAAAACCTGTCGGCCATTGTAATTAGTCATGTTTTCTAAATAATTCCGTCATGACCTGCTATTTACGAGCACTATACATTTTTTGCAACGTACAGACTTTCCCACTTTTTTTAAACGTTGGATTTTTCGGAAATAAAATATGTAAGTCGGAGTTCATCCTTGTACAGCAATAGAGGCATATTTCGAGAATTTATTTATATTTATTATTATTTTATTTTATTCCATTACCAGTTAGCCCTTGCCTTCGATGTCACCTGATTGTAAGTAATGATATGCTGTCTTAAATGGTAGCGGGTTAACGTGTTAGGTGCGTGGCAGTTATATTAAACCCATACCCCTAATCAGTTTCTACAAGGCATCGTACCGGAACGCTAAATCTCTTGGCGGCACGTCTTTGCCCATACGATGGTAACTAGCCACGGCCGAAGCCTCCCACCAGGCTAGACCAGGGAAAAATCAGAAATTAAATTAAATAAATTCCCAAATTGACCCTGCCAGGGGTCGAACCGGGGACCTCCGCATGTTAAGACAACAGCGCTCAACACCCTGACAGAGAGGTCGTCATCTTGATGAAACAGAACCCACTATTTAATTTCTTAAAACGCACACAACCTCGAAAAGTTGGAGGTGAGCATTGATGTACAATTTTAGTAGGTGAGCGGGGATCGAACCCGCGACCCCTTACAGGAGTTTAGGTGACTTAGCCACCAGACTATCACTGCTTAAATTATGTTTTACATCCACCAAAATATTTATGATTTTTTTAGGGTTCCGGCTTAAAATCAGCGCTGTATGTGTTTGTGCTTGCACTAGACATGCAGCATTATGCTGAGCCTGGACCATTTTTCGGGTTGTGCCACACGTAATGCAGTTCATTCCTGCGCCTCATTCCTGTAGTATAGATAATATAATATCTTCTCTAGATCGTGAGGTGCAGTGGTGATCTACCTCTTTAGGTATCCTATTTATGTGTGGCACAATTGTGGAAATAAATTTTTTCTTTCTTTCTTTCTTTCTTCTTTATGATGGTTTTTATAAATATTGGATAGAAGCACAAGCAGGCGTTACTTAGCGGAAGTCCATGATAAGGAAAGAACTAGAAGTTAAATTCTATAAGTGCGGGATACCCAATGTATTATGTACCACATAGATTTAATACCTATAATCGCGGATTATAGCGAATTTAACTTCTAGTTCCTTCATTTTAAAAATCTGTTTTTTTACGTAAATACCTCAGTGTTCAAATTGCATCTATAAACTAGCTGACCCGGCGAACTTCGTACCGCCTTAGTATGCAAAATTAAATGTATATTTTTCAATATTTCTGAGAGATTTTCTTAATATTTTTTTTCCGTAAGAACCTTCTCCTAATAATAACAAATACAACAAAAAAAGAATTAGTGAAATCGGTCCAGCCATTCACGCGTGATGCCGTGACCAAGGAAAACGGGTTTCATTTTTATATATAGATATAGATATAGATATAAAGATTTAAATCGAATCGAATCACATCAAAGAGTGATTATAATCTTAATGTCCTAAATTATAAATCCCCGTTTTTACATTACCAAGCACCTAGTAGTAGCCTTGTAAATAGTGTTTTTTGTGCATAGATCCACCAAAGAATTGATGTATTCTCTAATTATGATTAGTCACACGTAGGATGTCTGTTAATGACTTCTGTTAAAGGTAAGTTTGATTGGAAAAACTTTATATTTATATAGAGTCTATTGTGTTTTTTAACCATGATCAATATATTTTTTGTGCATGTTAGAGTAAACGAAAAATTAGCCGGCAACGACATATCTCTCTCTCGTCGCAAGATCTCGTTGTGCACATGATAACCCTGCTGGAGAGTGACATAGGCTACTTTTTATCCCGGAACAAAAAATGAAAAAAATGAAAAATTAAAATGAAAATGAAAATGTTTATTTTTCAAAAACAACTTGTCAATTTTTCCTTATATACAATGTTACCCACACTAGGTAATCCTGTATCGTGGGTACCTATGTCGCATTAACAAAGAAAGATTTACAGAAGCTAATTTTTTAAGAGCACATTAAAAAAGAAACTTTTAAACGATCAAAAACAACAAACTTCAACTAGTTCCAAGTTAGTTAGCTTGGTGGTTTGAAGCTGCTATATGTACTCAACTACTCACAGAATATGCCTATTATATTTTATTATACTTATTGATCTATTTTTTATTACTATCTTTAAATCGCTATCTCTAATATTTAGTTTTACACTCACTGCGCAAATAACATATCTTATTTTATTCTATTTTATCACACTCATCCCGTTACTGCAGACGGCTGCGAAGACACTCGTTTGGGTTCCGGCAGAATACCAGCGCTCAGGTTTTGTTTTCAAAACCTGCAGCATCAATGCTGAGTCGGGACCTTTCAAATCAAATCAAATCAAATATTCTTTATTCAAATAAACTTTTACAAGTACTTTTGAATCGTCAAGTGAATCTACCACTGGTTCGGAATGCCATTCCTACCGAGAAGAACCAGCAAGAAACTCGGTGGTTGCTTTTTTTAAATAATTCATTTACAATTACTATATCAATGTGTACATAAGTAACCGCTGTCCCCAGCATTGCTGGAGCGATCAAATCCATGCTCCTCTATCATTTACATAATCTTCAACAGTATAATAAGCTTTTTTCAGGAGCATACTTTTAATGGATTTCTTAAATTTGTTTTTTCAATTCATGTCAAAGACGGGCAGACAGAAAGTAGCCCCGTTCCCGCCGGTGGCACCCGTTCACGAGCATGACGCATGATCCAGCCATTGCTTCGCTCGACCATATTTGAGGGAACGTAACAACCCGCACCACACGACACCACCACAGAAATGTTTAAAGAGAGCGTGACATACTCAGTCTACCCGTATCAAAGCATCGAATTGAATACTAATATTCAAACACTAATTTATAATAAGTAACCGCTGTCCCCAGCATTGCTGGAGCGATCAAATCCATGCTCCTCTATCATTTACATAATCTTCAACAGTATAATAAGCCTTTTTCAGGAGCGTAATTTTAATGGACTTCTTAAACTTGTGTAAAGGCAAGTTTAAGATAGGTTGTGGAATTTTGTTATAAAATAGAATGCCCATTCCCACAAACGACCTTCGGACCTTCTTGAGGCGGAGCGATGGAGTCACGAGCTTATGGCGGCCTCTAGTTTGCCTATCATGCAGATCGCATATTTTTTTGTAATTATGAATGTGCTGTTTTACGAAGATTAAATTACTATAAATATATTGCGAGGCTACTGTGAGGATACCTATTTCCTTAAATTTCTCTCTAAGGGATTCGCGCGGTTTTAAATTATAAATTGCACGTATTGCCCTTTTTTGTAATACAAAAATTTTTTGAATATCTGCTGCTTTACCCCATAGTAAAATTCCGTAAGACATAATACTATGAAAGTAAGCAAAATATACAATTTTTGCAGTTTCAACGTCAGTAAACTGTCGAATCTTTCTGACAGCGTAAGCAGCAGAGCTGAGTTTGCCAGCCAGAGTTGATATATGAGTGCCCCATTGAAGCTTTGAATCTAAGGTCACCCCCAGGAACACAGTGGTCTCTTCTATTTTTAAAATATCATTATTTACAGTTAAATTTATGTTTCCTGCGGACTTGGTATTCGGCAATGCGAATTCAATGCACTTAGTTTTCTTTGCGTTTAAAAGTAAATTGTTTACAGTAAACCAGTTAGTGACTTGAGAAATTGCATTATTTACGTCTTCATAATTGTCCTTGTTTCTATCGACTTTAAAAATCAAGGACGTGTCGTCAGCAAATAGCACAATATCGCAAGTATTTTGGACGTAGTATGGTAAATCATTTATATAGACCAAGAACATGAAGGGACCCAGAATAGAGCCTTGAGGAACACCCATAAGTGAGGCTGATCCGGACGACTTCACATCGTTGACACATACCGTTTGAATGCGGTCACTGAGATAAGATGCTTTTCATCTTGTGCCATGTGGGTGGAAAAGCAATATCTTAATTTTAAAGTTTGATTATATGTATGAGGCACAAGATGAATAAATGATTTTTCTTTCTAATTGTCGCTCGGTATTTTAACATAGAGATTTTTGTTGCATTTTTTTAAAAATAACAATTTCTAATTAACAGTAAATAATAATGAATACCCTTACCTTAATTTAAATGTAAGAAAAGTTTTTCCGTTGCGTCGTAATTCAATGAAGCGAGCTATAGTACGGGCATCAGCTAGTTTTTTTTTAAAAATTCCAATGCCCTTGGCTGCGATCTCATCTGATGGTAAGTGATAATGTAGTCTAAGATGGTAGCGGACTAAACTGTTAAGGGTATGGAAGTTATATTATACCCGTACCCCTAGTCGGTTTCTACACGGCATCGTACCGGAACGCTAAATCGCTTGGCGGTACGTCTTTTTATTAGTAACTAGTGGGGAGATGTTTTCCTGCCCTAACTTCCTAGTAATTTTTCCATATTTTCTCACCGTTTAAACCTTTCCTGGACTACGACAAACATTTCAAAACCAAAATCAGCTAAATCGGCCCAGCCGTTAGATTGAGTGATTGAGTTTTAGCGAGACAAACGAACAGCAATAATTGTATAATATATATATATATATATATAGATTATTAATATTATACTAGTAGTATTATTTTAATAAAAGTATTGAAATTAAAAAAAATACTCACATGACCAGCTACACTGGTTGTGAGTAGCACAAAACTGGTAAACAACCACATTTTTAATAACATAATTATTACAGTTTTTACCGGTTTGTTGCACATAGAGTCAATACAACCCTGAGACTAGACTGACGGCGATCTTCGCAGGCAAATCATTATATGCGGTGTGAAGACAAGCATTACCATATAAGGATTGAACCATGGAATTCAAAATACACATGGAAGTGCTAATCTCACTTTTTGACCGAGCGAAGCGAAGGTCTCTGAGTCTACTTGGGTGAATTGGCACTTGTCCGTCCGTCCGTCCGTCCGTCCGTCTGTCAAAGCATTATAACTTCTGAATTACTGAACGCAATTACTTCAGCTTTAAATATAATATGTAAACCAATGGCCTCCCGCCGAATATGGCTTAAAAAATAATAAAAATCTTTATTTCAGGGGGGCTCTCATAGAAGCGAATGCGAAGTAAAATATTTTTTATCTACTCCAGCATCGAAAAGTTCCAATTTCGAATTTGACAACTATATCGAATTGAACCCTCTTTCGTGTTTGCTTCTCATAACGATACAGTTCGTTGTATGGGAGCTGTATCGTTATGAGTCGTAGCTGTATCGATATGGTTATCTTCATAAATAGGATACCTATAGCTTAGCGGCTCTGGGTTCTGGCACTTTCCCAACCAGTCAGTTTTTAACAGAACTTCACATTTATGTCAATAGATGGCGCCGCGAGGTCTCAGTTCGGGGCGAACCACTAGTTATTATAAATGCGAAAGTTTAGATGGATGTATGGATGGATGGATGTTTGCTACTCAATCACGCCCCAACGGCTGAACGGATCTGGCTGAAATTTGGCACCGAGATAGATTATAGTCTGGAATAGCACATAGGCTACTTTTTATCCCGAAAAATTAAAGAGTTCCCGCGGGAACCAAAAAACCTCAAACCACGCAAACGAAGTCGCGGGCATTCGCTAATAATCCATAAACTAGCTGATGCCTGCGACTTCGTCCGCGTGGAATAAGACTTAATTCCCACGGAAACTCCTTAATTTTTCGGGATAAAAGTAGCCTATGTCACTCTCCAGCAGGCTTAGCATGCATACAACGAGATATCTCGCGACGAGAAAGAGATATGATGTCGTTGCCGGCTAATATTTCGTTTACCGTAACATGCACAAAATCCAGTATACCTAATACGAGAAAAAAATAGTCGGCATGTAATTGTTCGTAGAGAATAATTCTTACCAGAGATTACAAATAAGTATTACTTTTATCACTACTTTTGAGTTTTGAAGTAACGAGACAAGACATATTATCCCTAGTACAGGTTCTCAAAAACAGCTACCTACCCACGCAAAAAATCACGTCGATCGGTTGCTTTGTTGCGGTGCGTTGCGTTGACCCAAGTCGGTAACCGGATGGGTGACCGAATCTGAACTTTCAAATATGGCGTTTTCGTGTCCTCCGTAACTCGGAGAGCACGTTAAGCCGTCGTATTATCACTGACTTCTGACAATAATCATTTAAATAAAAAACCCATATTATGACTAATTTTAATCCCAGAAAATTAAAGAGTTCCCGCGAGAATGAAAAAAACATAATTCACGCTGAAGAGGTCGAGGGCATCATCTAGTCGAATAAATAAATAAATATTGATTGAGACCAGTACAAAGATAGGTGGACGATATTTGAGCAGGTGGTACACGGTCCCGAATCCCGATGCACCTGGTCATTTTAGTTTCGTCCGTGCCTCGGAGAGCACGTTTAGCCATCGGTCCCGACTCCCGGTTATTTTCATTAAAACTGATAATAATCGTTACAAAATCCGAAGAGTTTAATACTCGTCGAGTCGTATGCGGATGGACGTACCTAGGACCTACCGCATTATTATCCCCAGTAAACTCCTACCATTATGTGATGCGATGCCTAGCATAATTAATCACTTTGAGAGACGTAATTATATATAAAAATATAAAATAATTATTTAAACAACCAACACTTACCAATTTATTACTTATTAAACTAAAATAACTTAGAATTATATTTATTACGTTTTTATCATTCTAGTGCTCTGCTGCACTTTTAAAACTTTAAAATGATACATCACTCATGATTCACGAGTAGGTACCTATTCACTATAATTAATGTAGGTATGTCAACAAGATTGAAATATATTCATTCTCAACCTACCCACATTTAGTTTGTTTGTTACGACTGCCTGAAAAAACGACGAGCATATTATTGTATGTGAGTTTGTATAATATATTCCACCATAACTTCTATACGCCTGAACCGATATTGATAAATGAGGTATCGTTAGAATCCCTAGCTTATTCCGGGTGACATAGACTAGTAAAATTTCAAAAAAAATGATGGGGTGACCATGGTCCCGCATTAAACACTAAAGTTGAAAAAAATATTCGAAAATAAGATTAACTATATATACTTAATCATCATTTAGACTAGAAAATGATGAGTAGATTCCAAAAATATATAATACTATAATTCAATATCCAGCGATTCACAAAAAAATATCATTTAATAAAGACGTGAATAAGATTCCAAAGGTAATTAACGACTGTGGTACCGTTACGTATAGTAGTCGAGTAGCAGTAGTGGTAGCCGTACTTCCTCCATTCGAGGGGGATTTTTGCATTTGGACTATTAGGCAAACCTGAATGACGTTAGAATTAGAATCCGTACATCATCCCGAGTGACACTGGCTATAATTTTTTAGAAAAAAAAAAACAATCTGGCAGGGCAGTCTTATTTTTTAATTATGTTCACTTGTTTATGACTGAATGTGCTAGTAATTAAACTATCCTTGTTTTATTCTCTTCCATTTTCCTCTGTTTCCCTCCGCGTGGATGGTCTCGCAGATCGGTGTTTCGACTGCTTCCTTAATTGGTTTGACCAACGTCTCGGACTACGACCTGGTAAGATCTTACCAGTGACCATAAGTTACTAGATTATCCATACTTCCATACTAATATTATAAATGCGAAAGTGTGTCAGGTCTGTCTGTCTGCTACGCTTTCACGGCCCAACCGTTCAACCGATTTTGATGAAATTTGGTATAGAGATAGTTTGTATCAAGGGACTTTTATCCCTGTTCCCGCGGGAACCAAAAAACCTCAATTCACGCGGACAAAATCGTGGGCATCAGCTAGTTACACATAAAAATATAAAATAATTCTTTAAACAACTAACACTTACCAATAAATTAATCTTAAAACACAAAATAACTTGGAAATATATTTATTATGTTTTTATCATTTTATTGCTCTGCTGCACATATACTCCACAGTAGGTAAATCTATGTGGTACAGTGTGTATACCGCACTTATAGCCCGCGATATTCACCACAACACATAAATCCCCCAAAACTATTCTCAACGTACGTTTCACTCCAACACCGGAGCATCTTCAGGAGATGTTGACTTGACAATGCACGATTGTATAGCAATAGTAGTTTGGAATATTTCTGTGGTGTGGTGCGGGATACACAGTGTATGTACCACATAGATTTACCTATTGTCAAGGATTATTATAGATAATTAAACTTCTAGTTCCTTCAGATTTGTATTTGACATAATTTACTGTATTAGACATAATTTTATTTCATGTAATCTTATTTTTATGTTATAACTAGCGGACGCCCGCGACTTCGTACGCGTGGATCGAGGTTTTGCGGTTCCCGCGGGAACTCTTTAATTTTCCGGGATAAAAAGTAGCCTATGTGTTATTCCAGACTATAATCTACCTCTGTGCCAAATTTCATCCAGATCCGTTCAGCCGTTGGGGCGTGATTGAGTAACAAACATCCATCCATACATCCAGACATCCATACATCCAAACTTTCGCATTTATAATATTAGTAAGAAGTAAGATAAGATTTTAATTACAATATTATGTAACACTTATTCAAATTTTAATAAGTAGGTACTAAATATATGCAAGAAAAATTAAAATCTAAAGTAAAAAAAAGAAACTAAAAATTTAACATTAAAAATATCATCTATTCCACTGCAATAAGGCAATGTACCCAGAACGCTGGCTGCGTTACCTCGCTGAATAGCCAAACTTATAATATGCTCTTGGCTCTTTCTGCATTAGTGGCCGCCGCCCCCGCCGTCATGGAGGTCGCCTGTAAGTAGGACAACGCCAGCGTATCCACGCATGTGGCATCCCAAACAAGCGACCTTCCTAGCTTCCACGGAACCAGAGTCATCCCGTCAGGTCTCTTGACTCTTACCATCACTGCGCGCCAAGCCATTTGGCTCTAATACTGCAGGCACTTTAGCGGTGGCAAGAGACCTACGGATGATGTCGTTCAGGGAAGCATGACGCGATAGACGACCGGCACTTTTAATGCAAGAAAGCCCGTGATGACTATACGCGTCCACTCACACTGTCACACACTCCAACAATGCTGGGGACAGCGGTTACTTATGTACACATTGATATAGTAATTGTAAATGAATTATTTAAAAAGAGCAACCACCGAGTTTCTTGCTGGTTCTTCTCGGTAGGAATGGCATTCCGAACCAGTGGTAGATTCACTTGACGATTCAAAAGTACTTGTAAAAGTTTATTTGAATAAAAAGATATTTGATTGATTGATTGAGTGGCATAGATGTGGCTGTAACAATTAAGATAAGGTAACTTATTGTAATGTACTTAATTACTGTAATTTTATTAATGTATGTACTTGCTTCGCCCTAACAGGGCTAAATATGCAAAATAAATGAATATGAATATGAATTTTTTTTTCGATACAGTTGCTTGAAAAATGTACTTACAGAAGCAGTAAACAGGGCTGGTAAGTTAAATTTACTGCCCTCGTACTATTTCATTTGCAGTTTTTTTTTAGTTTTTGTAAGTCGGAGAGTAAATATAATTGAAGATGGAATGGACAATATTGTGAAAAAAATTCAACAATCTTATCATAAGGTTGGCAACACTGAAATCAATTAAACCATGAAAACCTATCGAACGGAACTAAGGATGCGCTGGTTTTGGTTATATTTTTACCCTCGACGAAACGGACGTATATGTGTTTGCCCTAAGAGGTTGTGTGTTTGTTTGTATGTTTGTTTGTGCACTTTTTTGTTGCCGTTTTCCTGGAAAACTACTGGACCGATTAATATGCGGTTTTTTGCATTAGATATGTATAGCTTGTGAGAAGGTTCTTAGGATATATTTTAGGACCACAGACAACCAAGCTGAGCTGTAGTCTATGATTTTAATTTTTCAATATGTTACCATTTTTCTCAAAAAGTACTGGGCAGATTGAGATGCGGTTTTTTGCATTAGATATGGATAGCTTGTGAGAAGGTTCTTAGATATATTTAGGACCATAGACAACCAAGCTGAGCTGTAGTCTATGATTTTAATTTTTTCAATATATTACCATTTTTCTCAAAAAGTACTGGGCCGATTGAAATGCGGTTTTTTGCATTAGATATGTATAGCATGTTAGAAGATTTTTAGATATATTTTAAGACCATAGACAACCAAGCTGAGCTGTAGTCTATGATTTTAATTTTTCAATATGTTACCATTTTTCTCAAAAAGTACCTACTGGGCCGATTGAGATGCGGTTTTATGCATCAGATATGTATATTTTGTGAGAAGGTTCTTGGATACATTTTAGGACCATAGACAATCAAGCTGAGCTAGTGATTTGGTAAGTGGTCATAGGAACTCCTTAAGTTCTTATCATAAACCCGTCGTATTTGGACTCTTTTGATTTGTCTTGACTAGCACTTTGTACCTAGTTGCTGCCCAGGGTCTCATGATGGAGCCAGGAGGTGGTCATAGGAACTCCTTAAGTTCTTATCGTAAACCCGTCGTGTTTGGACTCTTTTGATTTGTCTTGACTAGCACTTTGTACCTAGATGCTACTCAGGGTCTCATGATGGAGCCAGGAGGTGGTCATGGGAACTCCTTAAGTGATCACATTTTTTTTTTTTTTAAATTTTCAGAATATTAAAATTTAACACTATTTGACACCTCTGCTCATTATTAAGCACAATTTTTATCTCGGAATGAGAAGGGTTTGGCCATAGTCCACCACGCTGGTCATAAGAACTACTGAGCCGGCATATATGCAGTTTTGTGTTTTAGATATTATTTTATATATACCTATATATAAAATGTTTGTGATATTATTTTATTTATACTTTTGCTAAGTTCTAATTGTTGTTTCAATGGAGCTCTGCAGTTCGTCGTGGGTTTTTTAAATTTTTAAATTTTATTACTTGTGTCGCATCTATTACGTTACGAGGGACAGGGGGACTCCCCAGTCCCCACCGTACAACGTTACATAATATTTTAGTTTTATTATTATTTATAATGCAATTATTTCTAATATTTTAGTTTTATTATTATTTATAATGACATTATTTCTAACTAGCCCGCGACTTCGTCCGCGTTGATCGTTCGGATTGAGGTTTTTTGGTTTCCGCGGGAACTCCTTAATTTTCCGGGCCTAGCCATTTTTAGCCTATGTGTTATTTAAGACTATAATCTATCTCTGTGCTAAATTTCATCCAGATCCGTTCAGCCCTTCTGGCGTGATTGATTAAACATCCATTCGAGTCTTTTTTGGTACCCGCGGGAATTCTATAATTTTCCGGGATATAAATTATAAAGTAGCCTATGTGCTATTCCAGACTATAATCTAGGACGTATCTCTGTGCCAAATTTCAGTCAGAACCGTTCAGTAGTGTTTGCGTGAAAGAGTAACAAACATCCGTATATCCTTACATAAAAATTTTCGCGTTTAGATAATGCCCGCGACTTCGTCCGCGTTGGTTAAGATTTTTCGATTCTCGCGGGAACTACTTAATAAAAGGATAAAAAGTAGCTTATGTCCTTCCCCTGGATAAAACCTATCCCTGTACCAAATTTCATCCAAATCGGTTGAACAGATGGACCGTGAAAGCGTAGCAGATAGACAGATGGATAGACAGACATAAAAACATTCTGGAACTTTACACTTTATGGAAGGATTTAATTATATTTTTAAAAATTATTTTGATTTGTACCTAAGTATCGCTCTACCTGCATGAAACTTAAAATACATTAAGTACGTAGGTTTGACCTTGTCGTCAATTTTACTAAACAAAATTAATCTAGGAAAATTACAAGAAAAAGCGTTTAGTTTTTGTATATTTTAAATATTTTTATATTTTTGTATAGTTTTTGTAAATATAATTACTTACTTAATATTATATATTAATATTACTTATATTATAAAGAAGTAAAATTTGTGAGTATGTGAGGTTGTAGAAGATAATCTCTGGATCTACTGAACCGATTTTGAATTACATTCTGGTACCAATAGAAAGCCACATTGTTTGACAGAGTCAATATATTAACCCGAAAATTTATGAAGTTCCCGTGGGAATTTAAAAAATTAAGTAATTGAGAAAGTTATCGATAGTTTAATAACCTCAACATAACATAATCAAAGCAGATGCTGTTCAACACAGCCTTTAAATTTATTTAATGGCAAATCCAGAAACTATTTTGGTACCATGTTTTATAGGTAAGCGTTATCTATTCCGTGGGTAAGCGTAGTGCTAGTGGTAGTGCGTACACTCGACCCCACAAAGGATTTCTGCACCTTGCGCACACGATATGACGCTATATTTCTAGTAGGTACCTACATCGATTGTGAGTATCGACGTCAAAATATTTGAACAACACAATAATGAAAAAAGAAGTAAAGTACTTCTTACTTCATTATGTAAATTAAGGTAGATAATCGATATTATTATCAGGATTCAAGACCTAACGTAAACCTGTTATCTGCTGGCCAAAGGTCGACTAATGACCCGTTCACATTATTCCAGTCACTTGATCAGTGCAATACATAACTATAACGTATCATTACTAACTAGATGATACCCGCGACTTCGTGTGCGACTAATTAATTTAAATTAAGTTTCTATAAATTCCCGCGGGAACTCCGGTTAAAAACATAGGCCGTTAGAAAACAGGCCATCAACGCATAGCAGACATACACGGACACACTTTTGCATTTAAAATATTAAATATTATGAATTAGCCCATAAGCTAGATTGTTCATCGTAGTAGAAAATAAAGCTACGATTTTCTTTAATTATTGCAAGCGATTTTGATGAAATTTGGTATTGAGGTTGGTTATATCCCGGGAAAGGACATAGGCTACTTTTATTCTGGAAATCCCGCGGAAATCCCGGAGTTCCCGCGAAAATCAAAACTTAATCCACACAGACTAAATCACGGGCATCATCTAGTAATTACATAATATATATAGCGAGCAAACGAACAGGCGAGTCACCTGATGTTAAGTGATTACCGCCGCCCATGAACATTTAAATTTGCACTGATAGCTAGTAGCCTATGTCCTTCCACGGGCTACAAACTATCCCTGTACCAAATTTCATCAAAATCGGTTGAACGGATGGGCCGTGAAAGCATAGCAGACATACAAACAAACAGACACACTTTCGCATTTATAATAATGGATATTAGATATGATATATATCTATATATATATATTTATGGATTTGGTTGGGTTTTTCAATAATCCCATGGGAACATTTTGATTTTCCAAGATAAACAGTATAGTAGTCCCTGAAATGCAACTTATCTAAGTACCTTCCATAACAAATCTTATCAAAATCGGTTAACCGGATCGGTTGGCCATAAAAAGGAAACAGACATAATTACATAGATAGTCAATTCTAATACTAAATGTAAGTTCTAGATGTAAATGAATCGTTTTTTTTATTATTCCACTAAAAGTTAGCATTTGACCTATAGACTAATTTGTACTAGAATGTTAAAATTTACTACTAAGCTAATGTAAATTGGCCATAGCATTGAATACCAAGCCAAGTCAAGTTTATATTCGCTGGCAAGTGGCAATACGCCAGTACATAAGTTACTCTACAGCGAACATGGCGTCCGAGTTTATATCGCTTTTATTCGTGTTTTTCATATATTCCACGGTATGTTTTTTAATTTAAACTTTAAAAATAATATTTTTATTTTTTTGGATGGTTGTTATGTTATACCTTGTCCCACAAACTTATCTGGCCAAAACTCATTTTTATGCCTGTTAAACTTACCTATAGGCCTGAACTTTAAAATGTGATTTTCTTTGGATTTTATCAATCTACTTATCTAACTTATAACATAACTGTAGGTAACTGGTCGATTCCTTTACATTACATAGGTATATTTTGAACATTTTTTACTAGACGAAAGCTTGCGTGCGAGGACGGGGCGCCACTTATATAGTTATCATCTTATATTACTAATATTATAAACGCGAAAGTTTATAAGTATATGGATGTTTGGATGTTTGTAACTCTTTCACGCCAGAACGGCTGAACGGATCAGGGCGAAATTTGGCACAGTGATAGATCATATTCTGGAATAACACATAGGCTACTTTTTATCCCGGAAAATTAAAGAGTTCCCGCGGGAACCAAAAAACCTCAACCCACGCGGACGAAGTCGCGGGCATCAGCTAAGTAGTAATATAATTAATGCGAAAGTGTATGTGTTTGTAGGTTCGTCCTTCAATTTCGCCTCAACAGAGCAAGGGGTCGAGGTGATTTTTTGCATGGTACAGTTGAGGACCTTTCTAACCCGGAAAAATTAGGAGTTCCCAAGTGAATTCAAAATAGCTATCCCACGCGGACGAAGTCGCGGGCATCGGTTAGTTGAAATGTAAAATCAAACACCGGTTACGTACCTATAAATTAATGATGTGCCGGATATCCGTATCCGTATCCGCGGATATCCGAGGAAAAAGAAACATCCGTGTCCGTATCCGCATCCGTTACTTTTTTGCGGATCTTCTACCT
This sequence comes from Erebia aethiops, assembly GCA_923060345.2. Lineage (NCBI taxonomy): Eukaryota > Metazoa > Arthropoda > Insecta > Lepidoptera > Nymphalidae > Erebia > Erebia aethiops. Next base: position 397,583 of record OV281087.1, on the reverse strand, counting down.
TATTAATTTTCAATACATAGATGAAATTCTAGAGGTGATTAGGTAAAAATGAAAAACTATTAAATTCCATTCAGATTATTTTTTATTTCTTAAAATCAAATACCTATTTGACACCTTTATATTGCAATTTTATGGTAGTGAGTTTCAAGGTCACGTGCACCGACACCGATTGAGTAAAAAAGTTAAAATCCGCTGATCTACACCAATTATCCGTATCCGGATCCGTATCCGCGGATATACATTTTCAACGATCCGCCACATCAGTCATCAGTCATCAGTCATCACTGTAGGTATAAATATGCAATCTCGAGGCACGATTTTATTGCTATTATCAAGTTCTAAAACTTTTTTTATTTGGGCCATAAAACTGGTTACAATCGTACAGTCTTGAAGTTTTAAAATTAGTTGAAATGCATTAGACTCCACCTCCTAGATATGACTATAACATGCGTGACTTAAACTAATAACAAAAAACAAAATACTTTTTAATAAAACTCGCAATATTAATTCCAGCATAATATGTAATATACTACATACTAGATGTAAACTATTATGTTAACTAGTTAATAATGAAAGGAGCTAGAAGTTAAATTCGCTATAATCCGCGACAATATGTAAATCTATGTGGTACAGCGTGTGTCCCGCACTTATAGCCCGCGATATTCACCACAACACACAAATCTCCCAAACTACCCTCAACGTACGTTTCACGCCGACACCCATCTTCAGGAGATGTTGACTCGACAATGCACGATTACGATCCTTCGCATGAAGATGCTCCGGTATCGGAGTGAAACGTTTTTTACGACATACCTTGACGTCCCTTAATAAGGATTATAATCCTGAAACAAGAGCGTCAATAGGATTAAAATAATACTGCTCTAAGCGATGATAGGAAGGCTCTGGTCTGGCTTCGGCCGTGGCTAGTTTCCTCCTTAAGTGCAAAGGTGCGCTACTAACAGATTAGCTCGCTACCATCTTAGACTGCATCATCACTTACTATCAGGTGAGATCGCAGTAATAATTATCTTGTACTGCTAAAGTACTTAAGTAATTAAAAATTTTGAAAAATAAGTAATAAAAATTATCCCGGGTTCGAGTCCCGGGTCGGGCCATTTTCGGACTAGAAAATTCTCACATTGTACTATTACCTATTCTGTGGTACTAGGCCGGAGTTAGGAAGTTGGCGGTGTTTCACCTCCGTGCCTCGGCTGTCCCGGTTATTATCACTAACATGATAATAGTCGTTCAAAGTCGCCGCGCTGCTCCAATGCCAACCCGCATTGGAGCAGCGCGGTGGGTATAAGCTCTAATTCTCTCTCTCCTATGAGAGTGGAGGCCTGTGCCCAGCAGTGGGACGTTAATGGGCTGTAGTGGGTGGTAGTGGTAATTAAATTGGCAGGACAATAGGTGGGCCAGGCTCCATACAATATATGTATTATACAATACATTAAAAAAAATTCAAACCTTTGTGCAGTTGTAGTCGTCACTTACGTAAAGATAATTGTTTGCTTATTTGCCTCTGAGAGTCTAGTTGAATTAAACAGCCGATAAAAAATTCATGAAAAAAGCTTTTAAAAATAGTAGCCGAGGTTATCGATGTAATCATAATGTTAGGTCATGTTTGATAAACGAAAATTGAGAAGAACTAAATGATGACATAATATCATAAGAGATAGCTACACTTTTTGTAACTATCGCCAGAAAGGCTGATTCAATATTAGGTGGGTGTAGGGCTCTCCACTAATGTCAAATGTGAAAGTCGGCCCTCATACGGATGGGCATTTCGCTAGATATGGCCGCTCAAAGACGGTTTATGGTTACCAAAAATTAACCCTAACTAGAAAGGCTGATTCTTCTTTGATTAAAAATTATGAAGGCGTAAGAATCAACGTGACGCTGACGACATAATAATTGTTACCTAATTTTTTTTACAGTATGTATGTTCATAACGTCTTTGAGAGGTGATATCTAATGAAAGGCCCGATGAATAGCGTCAGTATATAAACCTATGAAGATGATATTCCTAGGGGCGCAATTTGAATGCCTTATGCCTACTTTGTCGTATTAGTTTACAAATTGCGAAAATCCAAATTAAATTTTAATTTCGCGGGCAGACCCTTGTCTTCCACCTTAAGCCGTCGGTCCCGTTTAATATCATTAACATAACATCTTATAATAATCGTTAGTAACCTGTTGAAATATTACTTTTAGTTGAGTCGTACCTATGCGGAAGGACCTGGGAACTCACCCCATTATCATCCCAAGAAATCACTATGTGATTAATGGAAAGAGGTCATGACCCTCAGCAATGAGGAGACGCAAAGAGAGAGGGAGATTCGTCTTAGTTCGGGGCGAAGTTTAAGCTTTAAATGTTCGTGTTTTCGTTTCCAGAATGCAGCAGTACAAGTCCCGAAGCTGAAACTGAACGATGGGGGTGAGATTCCCGCCATTGCGATCGGGACGTGGCTTGGCAACAACACCCTGGTGAGTGTCTCAATCAATAGGTAGATAAATCCAACCAACCTCCCATTCGTCCCAAAGTCATCCTAAGCCGAGGACCGAGCCTCACACGAGACACCCTTAGGTAGGAACTACCTACGCAGCCTATTCAATCTGAAATTAGATACGTTAATAAATTGTCTCACAAGTCACAACACGAATTAACAGGCACAAAACACAAAAAATAGATCACCAACCAACACTTTAAAATAACAGGATACGTACATTTCGTATCGATCAGGGCCATATTGCAAACGCTTATGAATTTAGTTTGGATTTAGCTACGTGACGTCATTCTAAATCCAATATGGCGGACTCCTAAAGATGGCAGAGTAGTTATTGTTTATGCATGATATGAGTATCAAAAATCAATTAAAAGGGTTTGCTGAGAAGAATACGAAACATAAAAAGACGTCACACTAAATTCAAAATTGCGGATTATAAAACGCTTGTTTTAAATTATTTTTTTAAAGATTTAGACTCATTCTTTTTAAGTGCATATTATTATTGTCTACAAGTACTTTATAAATATAAGGCAAAGGGCGCAGCGCAATTTTTTGTACAATCAAATAGAACCGGAGCAAACCGAAAACCAGCGCTGAGCATTGTTATCAATGCTCAGTAATGCTGAGTTTGCTTCCCATTGTATATTGTTAGATTTTATATATTTTTTTTTCTTTTAGGATTTAGTTGATAAGTGTTTAAATGTGTAAATTCTAGCAATAAGATACAATAAAGCTTTTATTTATTTATTTATTTATTTATTTATAAAGAGGTAAAGTTTGTGAGTTTGTGACCGCGTTGTAGGGAGTAATCTCTGGATCTACTGAACCGATTTTGAAAATTCTGGTACCAATAGAAAGACACATTATTTGTGAGTGTCATAGGCTATATGTATATTAACCCGAAAAATTGTGGAGTTCCCGTGGGAATTTAAAAAACTTATTTAACGCGGACGAAGTCGCGGGCATCTGCTAGTTTTAAATATTTTAATTAGTCAATGTTTTTTTCATGGCGTAATCGAGCCTTCGATGTCTGGCCCGAACTGGAACGGCGTGGAATTGGCCGTCGAGTGGGCGCTCGAGGCCGGGTATAGGCACATAGACACTGCCTGGATCTACAAGACAGAGGAACAGGTGGGGAAAGGCGTCAGGGCTTCCGGAGTGCCAAGGGAAGATATTTTCGTTACTACCAAGGTGAGATCATACTGTTGAAAATTATTTTTAACCGACTTCAAAAAAAGGAGCTTATCAATTCGACACGTATGTATGCATTGGAACTGCAAAATATTCACAATTCACATAATATATAGTTTGTTGTGGGTTCTTCTCAGACTAGGGCGCGGTTGGAACCCTCGTAGCTTTAGTTTTAAGATACCGTAATTGATTATCACCACAATTTTTCATAAGTACCTAACTGGACGTCAATTAGTGTACCTACATTGTAATTTGTACCTACCTAAATTGAATAAATTTATTATGACTTGTTATGACTTATGTCTACTGCAGCTGTGGAACGACCAGCACGCCCGCGACAGCGTGGTGCCGGCCCTGAGGGACTCCCTGAGGAACCTTCAGCTCGACTACGTGGACCTGTACCTCATACACTGGCCTTGTGGACAGTTCGTGAGTACATGTATCTACTTGTGCTAGGAAATAGGACATCACTGCCCAGGCCGGAAATAAAGCATATGGGTATTTGACAACTAGTCAAATCAGCAACTCCTTCTTCGTTGCCTGGTGTCTAATTCGAACCGCTAGGATAATGGAAAGCCTTTCTGGCTTCCGTTTTTCCATTCCCTTATAATATTGGTATCTTCCTAACCTAACCTAACCTAACCTAACCTAACCTAACCTAACCTAACTGGACGTCAATTAGTGTACCTACATTGTAATTTGTACCTACCTAAATTGAATAAATTTATTATGACTTGTTATGACTTATGTCTACTGCAGCTGTGGAACGACCAGCACGCCCGCGACAGCGTGGTGCCGGCCCTGAGGGACTCCCTGAGGAACCTTCAGCTCGACTACGTGGACCTGTACCTCATACACTGGCCTTGTGGACAGTTCGTGAGTACATGTATCTACTTGTGCTAGGAAATAGGACATCACTGCCCAGGCCGGAAATAAAGCATATGGGTATTTGACAACTAGTCAAATCAGCAACTCCTTCTTCGTTGCCTGGTGTCTAATTCGAACCGCTAGGATAATGGAAAGCCTTTCTGGCTTCCGTTTTTCCATTCCCTTATAATATTGGTATCTTCAAAAGAGTTCTAATTAGACATCTTCTAGGCAAGCGCGCTCCACTTTAGGCTGCATCACTACTTCCAGCAAGTCTGATTGCAGCCAAGCGGTAGTCTGTAAACTAAAAAAAACTTTTTTTCAAAAATCCTAACTCGTGCTTAATGTGGGATTTTGTATGAAATACTGCACTGTGACGTCATCAAAAGTGCGACGCACTTTATTACTTCAATCGATAATTTAAAATGGTCTCCGAACATGAAACTAACAGGGGACGTGGATATTAGGTACGACTTCTGGGAGATTCTCTATTTGATAATCACTAAAAAACTATTTCATTATGAAATTAAATATCACTTGCTTCAAACGGTGAAGGAAAACGCCATGAGGAAATCGCATTTCAACGCACTTTTTTCTTTAATCTATAGTTTAAAATGCAAACTTAAACTAACCAAGGATCTGGTAGATTCTCTATTTATTAATCAGTAAGAAAGAATATATTTTTGACATAGGCAGTATCCATCCATCCATCAGCCTGCATTCGTCCACATAGGCCTCATCCACCCACTTCCCACTACCATTTGAAGGTCGTCGGTCCAGGGCTGGAGGTCGTCCCATACTGCATTTACCGGTAGGTACGCGGTCTCCACTTCAGCGCGTCTGCCCCAACGGCCATCGCCGACAGACATGGCCTGCCCACTGCCACTTCAGCTTACTAATTCTTTGGGCTAAGTATGTCAGTTACCTTAGGCAGTATATCCCTATTTTTAAGAAAAGAGCAACTGCTGAGTTTTTTGCCGGCTCTTCTCAGTAGAATCATCTTTCTGAACCGGTGGTAGAGTCTTAACGTTTCATAAGTGACACAAGTTGTCCAACGTGAAATAAATAAATCATTTATCATTGATCATTGTATTTGCAGGCCAACCTGTCGTACGACACGACAGACTACTTGGAGACGTGGCGCGGGATGATGGAAGCGAAGCAGCTCGGGCTGACCAAGTCCATAGGTCTGTCCAACTTCAACCAGCAGCAGATCCAGCGCATCATCGACAACGGGCTGGAGAAACCTTCCGTCTTGCAAGTTGAGGTAAATAAAGTGCGAGTCGGACTCGCGCACGAAGGGTTCCGTCCACCACACAATGTAAATTCTTTTAGTAAATAATAAGATGTCATAACAACACTTATAGTCCGACAGACTTATCTGACCCGGTGACAGCGTCGCTGGTAGGTACATGTGAAACAAAACACTAAACAGGCATAAAAATTGCATTTTGGCCATCGGTTTGTGGATTTTATTTAGCAGTGAAATAACTGGCTTACGGTATGGCGCTAAACGGGTAGCGCCTGACAAACAATTAAACACCCTATGAGTACAGAACCCTAATTAACGAATTGCGGATTTTTTTTCGGATTTTTTTATAGTGGTTTTCCGTTTTAAAGCTCCAAGGGACAGTGGACCTGTATATTAATTTCCACTTGATACCTCCACGCATTCCCGAGAAAGGTAGTTGACAGACCTCCAGATCCTTTTTCCTCTTGAGGGACGGAACCCTTAGACGAATTCGCGGGCATCAGCTAGTCTAAACATATAAAATGAAAAGGTGACTGATTGATCTATCAACGCACAGCTCAAACCACTGGACGGAATGTTCTGAAATACATACAGACAGCATTTATGACGTAGGCATCCGCTAAGAATGGATTTTTGACAATACAACCTCTATAAAGGTTATTTTACCTTATATTTGTATAAAATTTTGGGTATTGTATAAAATATTGGGTATTGAAAATTGTATGAAAATCTAACTCGTAAGCGAAAAAAGCAAATGAATAAAATAAAGAGTGTGTGTGTGCAATTCACACACGGCAGAAGTAAAACTTCAGAAAAGTAGCCTACGAGAGAATGAGATAAATATAACTTGTACTCTATCACATTCTCGCGCAGGCTAAATCCTATTTATGCATATGTTTGTCTCTTTTTGGTGTCGCTTTTTCGTTTCGTTGAATTTTCAAATCACAACGATTCTAAAGAAGTTTCACTTCAATAAAACACAATTTTGACCCACATTCCTCTTAAAATTTCCAGTTGAACCTGAATCTCCAACAACCGGAACTGCTATCGTACTGCAAGTCACAGGACATCGTGGTAGCTGGTTACACGCCCTTCGGTTCCCTGTTCCCGTTCAAAGCCAAACCGGACGCGCCCCCGCCCCGCGCTGACGACCCCCAGCTGCTAGCCATGGCGAGCAAGTACAACAAGACCGTGACGCAAATAACGCTGAGATATCTGGTGAGTGCTCTCAGCTATACCTTAGTATTTCACACCTCTAGATGAACGAACCCACTAGATGAGATGGTTTGAATCGTCGTCGTCTCAACCATAGACTTCCACTGCTGGATGATCTAACCTAACAGTCTTGTGCCTTACCTTGCCTTTGTCGTATTCCACACCCTCTCGTTTGTACTAGATGCAGGTCTGAATCGTGTCAACCCATAGATGTTCACTGCTGAAGGAAGCATCTCCACATTTATAAGTCTTGTGCCTTAAATTACCTTACCTTAGTCATATTACACAACCCTCCCGAGAATTTTTTCTGAATCGTCGTCGTCGCAACCCAGTAGTTTGTATCCGGGGAAGGACATAGGCTACCTTTTATCCCGGAAAAGTCAAGAGTTCCCGCGGGAATCAAAAAACCTTAGTCCACGCGGACAAAGTCGCGGGCATCATCTAGTATATGTATAATATACAGTCTGTAGTGTAAGTTATTATACCTACTATCCTGTGGGCGCTAAACGCCAAGTCGATTGCTTCCACACAACTTTGTCACATTGTAAGATAAAAAAAAAACGTGTAAAAAATACTCCAGCTATAAATTGGTGTTTCTTCGATCCGCAGGTGGAGCTAGGAGTGGTGCCACTGCCAAAATCCATCACCAAGGACCGTATACAGCAAAACGTGGACATATTCGACTTCCAGCTGGAGGATCAAGACAAGCAGCTGCTTAGGAGCTTCGACAAGGGCTACAGAACCATACCGCAACTCAAGTGGCTGAACCATCCGTATTATCCGTTCCATCCCACCCAGAAAAACTGATTTTTCTGCCCAAATTGTGTAAAAAAAGTCGTAATTCTAAACGTTTGTCAAATTTATAATAATTATTTTTATTATAATAATTGTTTTATTATTCGAATCTCATATTTTTGTAGTCTGATTTTATAATATGCTAGCTGATGCCTGCGACATTGTCCGCGTGGGTTAAGGATTTTCGGTTCCCGTGGGAACTCTTTAATTTTCCGGGATAAAAATGGTGTGTTCCTCTGTGTTATTCCAGACTATAATCTATCTCTGTGCCGAATTTAATCCAGATCCGTTAAGCCGTTCTGGCGTGATTGAGTAACAAAAATCTATCCATACGCCTTCCTAAGGCTAAGGGCGCCTGCTGTAAGACTCGGACCTCGGCTTAGGATGACGTTTGCAGGACGAAAGGGAGGTCGGTTGAACTAGATTAGTCCACACGCCCCCGAGGCCGTGGGTTAAGACCACGTCCGGGTGACGTAAGATATCGGGGTCCTCGTCTTCGCCGGCGAAGACGCTGTATTAGGCTGGTGTTTGAGTGTGGCCCTATGTAGGGAGCATTGTCGGTAGTGATTTGGTCATCGGGATCGTTAAGGACGTGTTTGGAACCTCTTTTGTCTGGTGGGTCATTTCGGTCAGGGATGTAAGATGCAGTCTGAACTGCAAGAGGGTTAGGATGTCTTACTGCCTCTTCAAAAAAATTTTTTTGGAGAGCTGCTTGAAGTATTGAGCTATAAGTGGGGAGTTCGAGATCTCTATGGAGGTCTACGTTGCGAACGAACCACAGGCAACCCGTGGCCATACGCATTTTGGAGGACTTGGAGACTGTTTAATCGGGAATGAGGGAGGTGTGCGAATAATATGTATGCGTAGGACATAATGGGGTGGATGCACGTTTTATAGAGCGTGACTTTGTGGCGCAGGGACATTTTGCTTTGCAAAATTGCATGCAGCAAATCATGGGATAAAGACGGAATAAAACACAGCTAGCCTTGTTACGGACTCGGCGTATGTGGGCATTAAAGCTGAGTTTACTATCAAAGGTTACACCTAAGTATTTGGCATTTTTTGCCAGGGGATGGAGCGACCGTATAAAGTGATTTCAGGGAGGTCTAACTTCTTCCTACGAGCGGAAAGACAGAAGAGCATAGCGGCGCTCTTTTCGGGGTTGACTTCGATTCTCCAACGGCGGAACCAGTCGCCTAGGCTACTAACTGCCGTTTGAAGGCGGGATCTAATAAAGGTGCGGTTTGGCGAAGAGCTATATAGGGCGGTATCGTCCGCATACTGGGCCACGCTGACATGAGGGGACGCGGGGATGTCGCTGGTAAACAGCGAGTAAAGAAGGGGGGAAAGTACTGAGCCCTGTGGGACTCCAGCATGGATCGGTCTGTGTGCCTTTCAATTGTCAAAACATTCCTATTTATGCAAATTACTCCAATATGGCGTATCCGAGCAATATAATCAACTTTTTGAACTTCCATATTTTTTTATCCACGACTGCAAAGCTTTATGTGACTCTATTATTATTTAAATAGAAGATCTGTACTATTTAATGACATAGATTTCATCTCTGACATTCTGGGTCAGACTTCCATACAATTTTTGACCATGTCGTTTCATTGAAATAGTTCATATAGTCAATAACTCAATAACCGTTAAATTATTAAGTTAAGCAAACAATTAAATCGTAAATAGCAAATAAGCAATTAAGCAGTTATTGAAAGTGACTATTGAAAAAAAGTATAACGAAAAAGTCTGCTTATCATTTTAAGCCGTTAAGCCCACCTCTAATCACAACACAATAATTTGACAGATCAACAGATGAATAATTCTTCTTCTTTTCTTGTTCTTTTCTTGGTTTTTGGGTTTTTGGCACTGACCAGAAAAGAGGTTTTTGGCTACTTAAAGTTGACTAGTGGAAATAATAAAACGTTAGTTTTCAGACATGAAAAAATATATTTCAGTTACCATGCGTATTGACAGTGTCATTCTACCTTCAAAAGAAAAAACATCACACCAAAGACACATATCAGCCTAGAAAAAAGAGGTTTTATATCGCTACTTCAACACCTTCTCTCGATGTGTAGACCTAGCTGTACTTGTAAGCTGATAAGCCTCGGCCTAGCCAGTGGCTTTGTGAAGAGATCTGCCAGCTGCTTCTCAGTGCTGATCCTATTCACCTTCAGATCTCCAGCAGTCACCAGTTCTCGCACAAAGAAGTGGCGTATTCGAATGTGCTTTGTTCTTCTATGGAACTCAGGATTCTCAGCTAATCTCACAGCCGCTTCGTTATCCACATAGAGAACAGGTGAAGCCGCCATCTTCGTCATGCCTTGCATAAGACGAGCTAGCCAAATGCCTTCTTTCGCTGCCTCACTAGCTGCGACAATCTCGGCTTCTGTAGTGGAAATAGCCACACTGGATTGTCTCTGGCTCAACCATGACACGGCGCCTCCAGCATAAATGCATACAACTCCAGTAGTTGATCTCCCCGTTGTCAGATCTCCGCCGTGATCTGCATCACTATAACATTCCAGAATACCTTTCTTGTAATCCTTCTTATACAGAATTCCCAAATCTGGAGTGTACTGTAGATATCTTAGTATGCGCTTTAACCGAACACAATCCGTGTGAGTCGGGTTTTCCAAGCTTCTGGATACTACACTGACAGGATATGCTATGTCAGGCCTTGTGCACACCATCAGATAAGCAAGTGCACCTACTACTTGTCTATAATTCTTCAGAAAGTAGTCATCAACCTTCTCTGTTTCCTTTGGTACAGGGTCCTTTACGATAGGAGTGCTTACTGGTTTACAGTTTTCCATACCAAATCTCTTCAAGATTTTTTTTTACATAAGAAGTCTGGTGGATTCTAATATCACCGCCTTCTCTGACTTCAACCTCTATACCCAAGTAATACGATACAGGTTTATTAATCATTTCAAACTTCTCTTTCAATTCCTTAATGAATTCATCAATCAGTCCTTCATTTGAACTGGCTATAAGACCGTCGTCGACATATAGAGCAACTTATAACTTCCCATTAGATCTCTCTCTCTTAAACAGGCAGGGGTCAGCTTCACTGACTTCAAAGCCAATTTCCTTGAAATAGTTTATGATCGTCGTGTTCCAACATCGTGGAGCCTGTTTTAATCCATACAAGCTTTTCTTAAGCAAGCATACTCGTCCGCTACCATCATCATATCCTTCTGGTTGCCGCATGAATATCTCTTCCTCAGTCAACGAACCGTATAAAAAGGCTGTACAGATGTCAAACTGACGTAGTGCCATCCCTTTATTAGCTGCTAAACTCAGCACCGCTCTAATAGTTGCCATCTTAGCTACGGGGCTAAAGGTCTGATCATAGTCTTCCCCTTTCTTCTGTCTAAAACCTTTTACGACAAGACTTGCCTTAAATTTATCTACTGAACCATCTGGGTATAACTTCACTTTATAGATCCATTTACAAGGTATTGCTTTCCGATTCTTAGGCAATTCCTCAAGAACCCACGTTCCATTTGCTTTTAAGGATCCAATCTCGCAATCCATAGCTTTGCGCCAAAGGTCTTTATCTGGGCAATCTATTGCTTCCTTGTAAGTTTCTGGTTCGTAGTAACAATCATCGCTGGTATTGACATGAGAAACGTAATCATTGAATTTTGATGGTTGCTGCAGGAGTGATCGATCTCTGAGCTGCATACCTTGCCTGCCCAATTCAATAGATTCGTCTTCCGACTCCTCTACACGCGCATCTTCAAATTCTTCTTCATCACCGCTAGTAACAGGACCCTCAATAACTTCCGTGTCCTCCGAGAGTTCAACTTCGTTATTTGTCTCAATAGGTCTTCCCCTGTATTCTTCAGCTGTAACTGGTTTCGGTATCTCATTTTCATGTTGTTCCTTCCTTACATATATTGGAACTTCTATATTAGCTGTCTCTGTTACTTTTGAATGTTCAGTATCCCCAGGTTCTTCACTTCCTAAATTAGTCTCCAGTGGTCTCTCATCAAATGTGACATCTCTGGATCTAACTATAGTGTCCGACTCTCTGTGCCAGAGTCTATAACCGTCATCATTGTCATAGCCAACCAAGTAACACTTCTTTGCTTTCTTCTGCATCTTCTTCCTTTTTTGTTTCGGAATATGCGCGTAGCAAGTCGAACCAATGATCCTCAAATGTTTGATTTGCGGCTTTTTCCCAAACCACAACTCGTACGGAGACTTGTGTTCCACAGTAGTTGGTCCTGTTCTATTCAGAATATACATCGCTGTATTTACCAACTCTGCCCACAGTTTTTGAGGAAGCTCTTCATGAGCGTGCATCATTGCTCTGGCCATTTCGACAATCGTACGGTTTTCTCTTTCACTGCACCCGTTCTGTTCTGGAGTATAGGGCATAACTAACCGTTGATGTATTCCGTACTTCTGTAATTCTTCTTTGACCTCCACATTATCGAACTCCCCTCCATTGTCACTTAGAAACTCCTTAATCGTGTGTCCAACTGCCTTTGCTTCAGCTAACATTAGTCGCAACTTTGCAGGGACTTCTGACTTCTGTTTCATACAATAGACATATCGATAGCGAGTGTATTCATCTTTAAAGAGTACAAAGTATCTGGACTTCGAGCCTGAAAGTGGGAACGGACCACAAACGTCCGAATGTATGCGTTCTCCTGGACTACTTGCTTTTTCTCTAACACCAAACTTTTTTCTATGTGTTTTCCCGAAAATACATCCTTCGCATAGCGTCCCATCATTCTTAGTTTTTACATTCAACTCTTGCTCTATTACATCCTTCACATGACGTTTATCCTGGTGACCCATACGTTCGTGGTAAAGCTGCAGCGTGTCAACAGTATTTACAACAACGCTTCTATTTGGTTGTATCGCCTTGCAGTTTAACTGGAATAGTCCACCATATCTCCGTCTATCTCCAGTAACGGTTACTGTCTTATTTACTTTCAATGAGCAGGTAATCATACGTGACTGAAACACGCTCTTCGGATTCATGTCCTGCGCTGCTAGTACCGAAAACAGGTTTGTAGTAATCTGAGGAACATACCAAACATTTCTCAAATGAAACCTTACCTCATTCTTGGTTTTCATCAAAATGCTTCCTTTACCCAAGGCATTAACTTGCTTTCCATTAGCTGTTGTCACTGTACATGATTCCGTAAAACGTTCAAATTCCTCAAACAGGTCGCCTCGCATTGTAACATGGTGTGTGGCTCCGTTGTCAACATACCAATCATTTTTCATTTCATTTCATTTATTCATTTATTCCAAAAGATTACAGTACAATTACCAATTTTAAGTAAGTACATAACATTCCTAAAAGTAGCATTATAATATATACAAGATTATAGTCCTCAGTAAGTAGTAGGTATCACATATAAAAATGGATTGAGCCAGCAGCTTCCCTAGGATCTTGCGATTCTGTATTAAAGCTGCCGGATCAGTTCTCTGCGCGGCTGAAGGTTCAGCTACTAATTTTATTTATGTCTTCACATTTGGACTATTAAATTTTCCAAAAATAAATTAATGACATTGGAAGAATTTTGAAATGGGTTTGTGAGTAATGCCTAAATTTTGATAACATCTAAGAGGCTATATTTAGTTTTCCATAGTATATTTAAACAATAGAAATATAATTATTAATTTAAAATCCTATTATTTTCTTATATATTAAGTTAAATTCATTAGTGTTTTAGTATTTATAAAGGTATTTTAATTGGTGTGTGTGTGTGTGTCTGTGTGTGTGTGTGTGTGTGTGTGTGTGTGTGTGTGTGTGTGTGTGTGTCTGTGTGTGTGTGTGTGTGTGTGTGTGTGTGTGAGTATGCTTTTATGAAAGGTGGGTGCTTGTAAGTAAAAAAATAATAAAGGGCACAAATACAGAAAATTATAAATTATTTTTATAGAATCATTAATTCATTTTGTAATTTTAAGTAGTTTTTCAGTAGTTTCATAGTCAAGAGTCTGAAGCCAAGTCTTAATCTTTGATTTACAGTTATAATTTGACAAAGAATGAATTTTAATTTCTTTGCTAGCAATATCATAAAGATACTGTCCCAGAAAACATTGGTGTTTCTGCGCAAAACTTGTCCTTAGGCTTGTAACACCACAAATTTTATCTTGTCTTCGCTTTTGGAGATAGTTATCTTTAAATTTATTTTTAGAATGTTGCAGCATTATAGTTTTGTAGATAAACAACTGCCTAACCGTCAAGACCTGACATTTTTGGTATAGGTCACGAGTTGGATGGTCGAAAGGCCTACAGGTAGCAACTTTTAGTACCAGTCGCTGAGCTCGTTCCAGTGGAAGCATGTGTGATGCACATGCTCCTCCCCATGCCGTGATACAGTATGATATAATTGATTCGCAGAGGGCAGTATAAACATTTTTAAGGGTTTTCGAATCCACTATGTGTCTGATATTTTTAAAAATGGCTGACAATTTGCGTACACGTTGGGTGATAGCATTTATATGTGGTTTGAATGATAGATTCTCATCTATAATTATTCCTAAATACTTTATTGTTTTAGCTCTTTCTAAAGGGGTACAACAACACTGTATACCGTCTGAAATCAGACACGGGGCTGTGTGGGCGATTACTTGAAAATGATCATTTTCAATTTTTGAGTCTTTACGTATTGAAAAAGTGATGTATTTTGTTTTCACTGAGTTTAATGTCAATGTATTCGCGATCAGCCATTGAGTAACTCTATTTATACCAGTTTGAGCGGCTTCAAATACCTTTTTCCAACTATTCGCTTTGAAAACAATGACTGTATCATCAGCAAAAGTGATTAGTTTCCCGTTCTCTAATTCCATATTGCATAAGTCGTTAATAAACGTCAAAAACAGTGTCGGGCCAAGAATGCTACCCTGAGGGACTCCGAAATCAAGATTTGTATCATTACTCATTATATTACCTATTTTCACGCATTGTTTCCTATTAGCCAGATAGTCACGGAAAAGTTCCAGTTGATTTCCACGGATGCCAAGTCGTTCTAATTTAAGCAACAGTAAGTTCCCAGAAACCGTGTCAAATGCCTTAGCCAAGTCTAGAAAGATGGCTATAACCTTATTCTTTTTATCCAAGGCTCTGACAATATAGTCTGTTAGTTCACCGACTGCATCTGTAGTTGACCTTCCCTGTCGGAAACCAAATTGATTGTTGGATAGAAGTTTTCTTGATTCAAGATACTCGACTAATTTATTGTTTATAATCCGTTCCAAAATTTTAGACATTGTAGGAAGAATTGATATTGGACGATAATTATTCAGTTCAAGTTTGTCTCCATTTTTATGAATCGGTATTACGATTGCCTTTTTAAATATGTTTGGAAACCTGCCACTGTTTAAACTTAGATTGCAGATGTATGTTATCGGGGAAATTAAAATACTTTTATTCATTTTAACTAGATTGGCTGGAATATTGTCCCAGCCAACTGCGCTGTCAGTTTTTAGGCGATCAATCTGGTTTCCAACTTCAGTTTGGTCGGTATCCAAAAGAGCAAAAGAATTGACACATGACGGCAAACTATAGTCGGATGGAGGATTTATAGGTATACTATGTGTATTTTTATCAGCTAGCAATTTTCCAACAGCAGCAAAATGCTCATTAATCTTATTAACTGACACGACTTCTGAATTCGATAATTTTAATAGTTCAGTTGAAGTTGAATGCTTGGGTTTGTATTGTGTTAAATTATTTACAAATTTCCAAATTTTTTTGGTATTCAATCCTGTTTTTATAAATTCAGTTTTTTCATATTCTCTTTTAACTTTTTTGATTAGTGTGTTGCAAAAATTCCTGTACCTTTTATAAATTAATTTTAATATTTCGTTATCAGGGTCTTTTTTAAGTTTTCTGTGCAATTTATCCCTATTTCGGATGCTACGAAGCAAACCATTAGTCATCCAAGGTTTTATCATAGCTTTTCGTTTGGAAATAGTCTTAACATAGGAGTTTTGATCTATCACTTTGCTAATTGAATTAACTAAAAATTCAGCTGCTATATTACAGTCTCTCATTTGGTAAATAGGAGAAAAATCTATTGAGGATATGTCGCGGGATAGGCTATCATAGTTTAATTTTCGGATAAGTTTTTGCTTAATTTCGGGTTTCAGATTTGAGTCTAATAAAAGTAGAATTGAATCATGGTCTGTAATTGAATTTTGAATAATAAGTGAACTAGCATTTGCGTTGGCTTTTAAAAATACATGGTCTAAACATGATTCATTCCTCGTTGGGTACGTAAAAGCTGGAAGAAGGCCATGCAAGGCAAGTATTTAAGTAATTGTTAGAGTTCACGTCAGAATTATTATCAGCAATGTTTATATTTATATCTCCAACGATCACAATATTAGTAATATGGCTTAAGGTTGACATTAACGAGTCCAAACTGCTCAAAAAGTTGTCCGCGTTTTTATTAAATGGAGGTCTGTATATGGAAATAATTGCGGTGTCAGATCGAATTTTTATCACGAGACAATTTGCATCCGTTAATGTCGGTTCAAACACTGAACATTGTAATATGTTGCACTTAACATAAACAACCACACCATCATTTTGGTTCATATTCCTTAATGTGTAAAAACTAGTATAATCATCGATTTTGGGCGGAGACACAAGGGTTGAAAGCCAGCATTCAGTCAAGATTAAAATATCTGGTTCCACTTTTATTCGGGATAAAAGAATGCTTAAGTTTGTTATATTTTTGTTAATACTGCGAATATTTTGTACAAAAACTTTAAGGTTATTTTCCCTGGTTAGTAGTAAAGATGGACAATCTTCGGGAGAACAGACGTAATATTGGGCTGAAACGTCATCAATATCACTCAATAATTCGCTTATATGATCACCTATTATAATATTTAATAATGAGGGTATCTATTGAAAAAATTACAATTACCAAGTTCCTGCGGTAAGCAATGTACAGCCCTATGTCAGTACAATAAGAGTTAGTCTTCGCTGCGCCCATCGTTTCCTCACTAACGTTCCAAGACCCAAGCGATAGGTTAACTGCACGAATAGAACAAGTCGTAAATTGACCATTCGCGAATTTAGTGTGCACCAATGCCACTATGTTTTGAAAATTGTTTTGTAAATTAATAAGACGCATAAGGGAGATTTTTTTGTAGTAAAAGAGTATTAAGTGTATTAGGTAATGTGTGTGTGTGAGTGTGCAACAATAATTTCTAAAATAGTATAATATTATATTACTTTTTATCCGAGCTAGTCACAATGCATTTTGGTTTTTTATTTCCTGGAGTTGTTCCTCATTGCGAACTTGAATTAGCTGTGAGCCCTCTTCCTTCCTTAGGTAAATTCTTCCATTAACTGTCCAGCAAAATTTAAAGATTTTATTCTTATTTAGTTCTCGCGTTAGGTAAAACAGCCTTTTCATTTTTGGCGTTAGGAGTTCAGAAACATAAATTGGTTTATGCGGCCCGGATAGCCCAAGCTGACTTGTGGATATACTTCCATACTTCCTTAGGATTTGTGAACCTTATTACTTTGTCGAGAGTTTCGTCTAACAAATTGTTCGTAATCAATAAGAGAGCTGTACTTTCCAACTTGTAGTACTCGGCTAAGTTCCTTCGATATGTAGCCATCGCCGCTTCAAAAACTGTACCTTCCATAGTATCACTCTTTGCAGGCTTCTCTGGTTTACTTATATTTCCCTGAACAATATCCATGAGACCGTCCATGCCACGTAACATCGCCAACATGCGGTACTTCCATGATACGCAATTTTCGTCGTCAAGTTTCGAAATTTTAATTTTTGATAGCTCCATTATTTACAACAATAATTATTTTTGTGCTGGGCAGCATAACCACTTAAAGTTGACTAGTGGAAATAATAACACGTTAGTTTGCAGACATGAAAAAATATATTTCAGTTACCATGCGTATTGACGGTATCATCTGAGTATCATTCTATTTTCAAAAGAAAAAACATCACACCAAAGACACATATCAGCCTAGAAGAAAGAGGTTTCATATCGCTACGTCAACATCGTCGGTATTCATTGCTCCAATCCACTAATCCCAAACTATTAAATTCAACAGTTATGAAACAACAACCTATTATTATTATTATTACAATTGAACAAATAATTAGAATTGCGCCAGATAAAAACGATTCGTCGTGCAAGCGGTGCGCCGGCGGCAAAAAGTTGGTTTTCCCGCCGCGCTACCACCAATGCGACGCCCGTCTGAGTGACAACTTATTAAAAAAACATCACTCTTGTCCGACGCATACTATTTCTATGGTCCGACGTCTGTTAATTGTCTATGGTATCAGGGAATGTCGTGTTCATGTCATGATTACGTTCCATAAAATTGTTCCTCCCGAGTTCCTCCCAGAGACAAGTTAATGGTTCCTCCATAGTAATCTAAGTCCATAGTCCATTTGCGCCTTCTAAGTTCTTTTTCTGGTCGGTGATTTCAGATTTGCGGTCCGTCATAATATATTTTTGAATCATTGAATCCTTGAATCCTATTTTAAGCTTATAAGCAACAAGGAACTTATTTACTTGATCCAAGTTACTTGTCTCTGATTGAATCTGCAATTGAATGACGAATGTGATATTGCGTGATTGCGACAATTTTTAGCCGGTAGGGTACTCAAGTAATAAGAAGTTATATTACCCATCCAATAATCTCTTATCTTTGGTTGGTAAACTGTCAGCAGAGTTCTTTCCGAACCGGTGGTAAATTATTGAAATAAAATTATTTTTATTAAGCCAATTTTGTTTTATTTTACCACTAACTCTATTAAATATAAAAACCGGTAACTAGCGGAAATCGCTAATAACTAAAATCGGTACGCATCGATAAAATATTCCTGTCACATACCTATTTTCTAAATTATCGATTCGAACCCAGAGCCTCTAGTTTTCTTCAGCAGAAAAAACTTGTTACTACATCCGTTTCCGATCTCCCACTACTCGAATTTGTTCTATATATACATAGTGTTAGAAAGAGGTCACGTCGGGGAGATGGATTGTATTGCAAGAGAAAGCGGGACACAAGATAAATTAACAATGGCCTTAATTATATATATTCCTTGCCTCCCCCAACGTCTGTGGTTCATTTTAGTAAGCTATCTTTAATCTATGGACTGGAGCGTCTTCTTTTTTTTCTGGTCGGTGGGCTAAACCGCTAAACCGCCTAGGGTAATATTGTTCTATGGGGCTAAAACGTAGTGGATATCAGGATATATTCCACAGAGTACATTGAATATAGGGGTAATATATTCTCTTTGGGTAGGGCTGCTGATTGTGAATGAAATGAGAAATCAGAATGAAATAGATACTTACTGTAATGTTCAAGCATGAAGCATCATTTTGTACAAACTTTCACACAAACAAACAAGTAATTTATTTCTCGTGTTTCTCGCCCATGGCTCGCCTAGCCTCGCCTTATTAAGTACATTAAAATAGACCATCAGACCTAAGCATGGGTATTTAAGTTGATTGTTAAGCGGTGGTCGAACAAGGATCTCGCATGGCGCGGTAGTCTAACATTGCCTGTCTAAGGACTTCTGTGAAACAAATAGGTTCAACATGTCTGATCTAAACCGGAAGCCAACAGATGTTAAGCGACAGGCAGAAGTAGACGCACACAGAACTGCTGACAATGTCGAAATAAAACATGAGAAACCAGACGAGTCTACGCTTGTTGTGGACTGTGGAGCGCTGGTGAAACAGGAACCTTTAGACGGCGACTGCACAGAGACCTGCCATAATGTCTACGATTCACTGTTTGATGTGATCAAGCATGAGATACGCAGCGAGAGTCCAGAAATTGACCATCAGAGAGACTGTAATGTTGATACTCCGGCTACAATAACAGACCTCAGTAAAGCATACAGTAAAGTGAGTTGGTTGTATCTCTCTGTATGACCAGTGATCAGCATAGGCAGGTGTCATTTGGACACATAGGCTACTTTTTATCCTGGAAAACTAAGGAGTTCCTGTGGGAACCAAAACCCTTAATCCACATGGACGTAGTCGTGGGCATCAGCTAGTAGGACATACAGATGTCCCTTATGATATATAGTCTTGTTTTGAATCTTCCAGCAGGATGGAAAGTTCTACTGAGGAGACCTGGCAAGAAACTCGGTAGTTTGTCACAAAGCAAAATGTTACATTAGTAAGGTATACTGTTAGTTATTATACTACTAGCTAATGCCCACGACTTAATTTGTGTGGATTGAGGTTTTTCGGTTCCCGAACTCTTTTTAATTTTCCGAACAAAAAGTAGCCTGTGTTTTCGAGACTATATTCTATCTCTGTGCCAAATTTCATCCAGATCCGTTCAGTGATTGAGTAGGTAACAAACATCCATACATCCATCCAAACTTTCGCATTTTTAGTATTAGTAAGATCCTGTGGAACGGTGGATGCAAAGTGGATTACTTCCATACAACTTTGTGACTAAGTTTGTCAATTCTATAATAGCCTTGACCGATGATTTAATAAGTGTATTTCAAGTTTATTTTTGTTTAAATTTTTAGGTCTAGCAAATCAAACTATTTTCAAATTGTATTAGTAAAGCTTAAGCTAAATATTCAACCCCTCAAAGAATTCAAATGCAAAGAATTTCTGATATGATGCAGATAAAATAGTGCTGTAGACCATGGTCTAGAGTGGGTTGCATGTTTGACTGCGGTCAACGAGGTCCCGGGCCCGAGTCCAGGCCATAACAAGTATTGGATTGGTTTTTTTATAGAAATTCTCAGTTAGTACTAGCCTGGAGTTAGGAAGAGGTGTTTCACCCCCTGCCAACCTGCATTGGAGCAGCGTGGTGGGTCTAAGCTCTAATTCCCTCTCTCCTATGACAGTGGAGGCCTGTGCCCAGCAGTGAGATGTTAATAGGCTGTAGTGGTGGTGGTGGTTTCACCCCCGTGCCGTAATGCCGTCAGTCCTATGCCGCCATGACGGATTTTCCATCCCATTGGGCTATGAGAGTAAAGGAACAGAGAGTGCACCTGTGTACTTGTTCACTATAATATGGATGGCTAATCTGGAGTTAGGCCGTCGTACCCAAAATTTGGTCGGGAGGACCTTAATATTGTTTTCATTTTGGTTTCAGTCGGAGCCTCCTCAATCTGCAGGGAGTTTGCCCCCAGACTTTGCTCTCACATTGGGTGAGTGAGGAGCATATTAACTATTATCAAGACTCACTGAATAGTGTGTTAATTGTGGAATAGAACTAGCTGATGCCCCCGACTTCCTCTGTGTGAAATAAGTTTTTTACTACCTAATTTTCTGGTACAAAATGTAGCCTTTGTCACTCTCCAGGTCCTCAACAATATCCACGCAAAAAATCACGACGATCTGTTGCTCTGTTGCAGCGTGATTGAAGGACAAACCCACTTTTGCATTTATAATATTAGTATGAGTATTGCTTACCACATGAAATAATTAAAAAATCAAAACTATATAAACTACCTAGTGGTGGCCTGGTGGGAGGCTTCGGCCGTGGCTAGTTACCACCCTACCGGCAAAGACGTGCCGCCAAGCAATTTAGCGTTCCGGTACGATGCTGTGTAGAAACCGAATAGGGTTATGGGTTTAATATATCTGCCATACCCCTAACAGGTTAGCCCGCTACCATCTTAGACTGCGTCATCACTTACCATCAGGTGAGATTGCAATCAAGGGTCAACTTGTAATGGCGTAAAAAATAAAACTACAAAACTGATCAAAGTTCTCAAGTCGAAGTTCCACTCGTGAGTTTGTTATTATTTTTGTACACACATTGATTGTGACTGACGACGAAGGATTCAAAAACTTCTTCGGCGAGTGGGCTGTGTATGACTACAATCTGGCCTGGTGAGAGTAATGATGCAGTCTAAGATCTAATCTAATAAAAGAGGCTAATCTGTTAAGGTTTTGGCAATTATATTCAATTAATACCCCTAATCGGTTTCAATGCAGCATTTCAATTGCTTGGCGTCGTGCCGTGGTTACTAGCCACGGCCGAAGCCTCCCACCAGACGAATACCGAATTGTGGAAGCTAATTAAATAATTATATCAGGATAGGTACTACTTGGGTGTGCTCTTTGTGGCACTGAATGTTACACAGTCATTTCTTGTATCATTAGTGTGAGGAGCATAATTTTTAGGGTTCCTTATAGTTTGACCATGTTCGTCCGTTCGTCTGTCTGTCTCAGAGGCTTTTTAATAATACTAGAAAGCTGGAATTTGGCATGAGTTTATTGGATACACATAATATAAACAGGGCCGACAAATTAATTCTTTTTAGGGTTCCCTCCCTACATGTAAAGTGGGGATAATTGTTTTTTCTCATCTATCCCATGGTATGGGGTGTCGTTGAAAAGGTTGTTCAAGAAATGGTGCGCGTGGGAAAACAATTATTTGATTCAGGGAACTGTTTGCAACATACTAAGCTACTCGTAAGTGCTGATTTTTGCTAAGCGGTTTTTTAAATTTATTTATTCATATAAAACAAAAAGTTACAAACAGTCTAGACCATAAACAATATTATAAATCATAATTACATTTTCATTATGTTATGTGGTTGTTTATGGCTATGTGAAAAAAATCATGGCAGTAGTATATTGACCATCGTTATATAGTATATATAACGAAGCTAAACTTAAAAGGAATACTATCATAGCTAAGTAGGCTTCAAAAGTAAACGAGTAAAAGTAAAAGGTAACCAGCTTATAAATCGTTCGCATATTATACCGGGCAACTGCGTTACCCTACAGAGCGCGTGGCTCGACACGCATTTGCCCCGTTTTATTTGCGTTATGATTTGCGTCATTTCTGCTGCCATTATGTTCATTTAAAAATTTGAAACCGCCACCTGACCCAAAAAATATTGCTCCTCTCGGCCTTACCCTCATAAAGTTATTAAATAAAAAATAAATGGCGTAGATGTGTGATAAATGGTTTAATTACTGAAATGTAAACAAGTAAACAGGTAACCAACTGACACTGGCAATGCCTGAGCGTGCAAGCCAATAACAATAATTTTATACATTTCAGACACATCTTCGAGAAAGGAACACACGACGATGGAAGACTTAAAGATGGATGAAGCCTCTTCAGTAAAACAAAACGACTTGAAACCAGGAACACAACAAACATTAAATAAAGATAAACACACCGATAACCGCGAGATGAACAGAGAAGATGGTGCGCGGGGCGGTAGTGTAGCGAGACGCGGGCACACTCACACTGGTGAGACACTCTGCTCTTGCCACCATTGCTTGTATAAAACTGGCTGCAAACGTTACTTAGTGATACACATGAAAACTCACACTGGGGAGAAACATCATTCTTGTGAGTACTGTGACTATAAATGTTCACACGCAAGTAAACTAAAACGTCACATGAGAACTCACACTGGTGAGAAACCTCATTATTGTGAGCGTTGTGACTATACATGTTCGCAAGTAAGGCATCTCAAAAGTCACAAGAGAATTCACACTGGTGAGAAACCTCATTCTTGTGAGTACTGTGACTACAAATGTTCGCGAGTAAGTACACTAAAACGTCACATGAGAACTCACACTGGTGAAAAACCTCATTCTTGTGAGTACTGTGACTACAAATGTTCGCGAGTAAGTACACTAAAACGTCACATGAGAACTCACACTGGTGAAAAACCTCATTCTTGTAAGTACTGTAGCTCAATAAGCTCGAGCGTCTCCAGAATCTGTTCATAAGATTTATCTTCGGGCTTCGTAAGTATGACCATGTGTCAGAATACAGAGCCCGTTTGAAGTGGCTACCAATAAGACTCCGCCGTAATCTACACCTGCTTTCTCTTCTCTACTCCATTCTCTTCAATCCACAAACTCCTTCCTACTTAAAGCAGCGCTTTTCCTACCTTGGCTCGAACATTGAGCGCCAACATCTGCGGTCGTGCAAGGATAACCGCTTGCATATTCCCACCCATCATACGCGGTATTATGGCGACTCCTTTACGTGCAAGTCTGTAATACTGTGGAATAGTCTGCCTTCTGAAATCCGCCATTCCAAATCGCTCTCAATTTTCAAAAGTCGCTTGTATAATCATTATTTATCTCTTTGTAATTATTAGTGTATATTTTAATTTATTAATGAGTATATATTATAGATATATATTTATTTATATAGGTATACTTGTATATGTAGGTATATATATTTATTGGTCTATTTATGTACTGTATCTTGTATGCATTACTTATTATTATTATTTTTTTTTATTTTTTTTTAAATACAGCACCATCCCGCGCTCCAGTTTATTTATCCTTTCACCAAAGGTTGTCTGTAAGAGATTGCTCTAGCAATAAGACCGCCTTTGCACATTTCTATGTAGTCTTACTAGTTTTAAGCTGTATACTGTATACTTTGTGTGCAATAAAGATATCTAAATAATAGTACTGTGACTACAAATGTTCGCGAGTAAGTTCACTGAAATGTCATATGAGAATTCACACTGGTGAGAAACCTCATTCTTGTGAGTACTGTGACTACAAATGTTCCGAAGTAAGTACACTAAAACGTCACATGAGAACTCACACTGGTGAAAAACCTCATTCTTGTGAGTATTGTGACTATAAATGTTCATATTTAAGTCATCTAAAAAGTCACGTGAGAACTCACACTGGTGAGAGACCTTATTCTTGTGAGCATTGTGACTATACATGTTCGCAAGTAAGTCATCTCAAAAGTCACATGAGAACTCACACTGGTGAAAAACCTCATTCTTGTAAGTACTGTGACTACAAATGTTCGCGAGTAAGTTCCCTGAAATGCCACATGAGAACTCACACTGGTGAAAAACCTCATTCTTGTAAGTACTGTGACTATAAATGTTCAGATGTAAGAAATCTAAAAAGTCACATGAGATTTCACACTGGTGAAAAACCTCATTCTTGTAAGTACTGTAACTATAAATGTTCGCTAGCAAGTGATCTTAAAATTCACATGAGAACTCACACTGGTGGTCACAACATAAGTGAAATTGGTTTTCTGTTAGGATTGTAACCATAAATGTGCTAGAAAAAATCCTCTAAAAATTCATTTGCTGACGCACGCTAGTGAAACCTAACATAATATGAAAGTGTTGTGAGTTGTGACTATTAAAGGTTGGCAGCAAGTGATTTACACACTCACACGAGGGCTCACACCGGTGAGAGACCAGTGCGGTGTAACAGGCACAAGGCTGCTAGCACGACACCGTTTTGTATTACAGACAGTATGTGGTTACTTTTCAGTTTTCGGCCAGTAGTTTGATAAAATTAAGTTTTGTATGTCAGTGCGTGACAAAAGCCATAGATACTAATATTTAAAATGCGCATTGTGTCTGTCTGTTTGCTATGATTTCATCTAGTTTTAATACTATCACAAACTATTACAAAATATAATAGGGCAATGGGGCCAATGTTTTTTTTACAAACGAATAGCTGGGTATAGCTGCTTTAAGCATTTTGTCAATGCTTTTACACCTGCCCAGCTGTGGATAAGGTTTACCAAGCGAAGTTATTATGCGCTTAGGATACAGTACAACAACGCTTTCCGCATCCTAATGACGCAGCCACGTTTCTGCAGTGCTAAAGCCATGTTTGCTACTGCGAGAGGTCCTGACTTCTCTGCCATTCTCAGATCAAGGACGGCTTATTTCTGGGAAAGACTTAGACACAGTACCAACTCTATCTTGCGTGCTGTAATTGAGGATTTAAGCAATCCTTTTGCGAAATATTGGTCTGGCCTGCATCGGTGCGAGAACAACGCTTTCATTTAGATTTTAACATAGTAGATTTTAGTTATCTGGTTTATTGACATATTTTTAAATTTACTACCCTATTTTTATTTATATTTGTGAATTATTTTATTTATTTTTAGTCATTATAAGTAATTACTACTTAAAATTTTGCTTTTATATTAATAATGTACTTTTTTTTTAAATGTCATACTGTTTCTCTGTTTTGTTAACTACCTATGTGTTTGTAAAATTGCCTGAAATAAAGAATAAGTATTAATTATTTTATTTAATTTAAGAAACAGATTCATTATTAAACTTAATTTAGAAAAAAAACGTACTGATGAACAAAATAATGATGAGCTAGTTGGTTTTTGCCAACTTATCTTTAAAACCTAACTTATAGCTCAGGCTACTTGTGCAAGCTATGTATGGGAACCCTAAAATAAAAAATGTAAAGCTGATTTTTGGCACAAGTGTTCAAGTGTTTTAATAAAGTAAAAAATAATAAAATTAATTTAAGATATAATTTCAAGTAATAAGTGCTATTAAAATGAACTAAAAACTATTTTGTACGTAATTTCACTATGTTTCTTACTACTTTAATCAGTTTTTCCTAACTCTGTTATTAAAAACGTACACGGTATTTGCATATTATTTCCTTTATCTTACACAATAGGTAGGCATATCTCCAAAACTATTACTCTTATCAAAATAAACAAAATACCATTTTATAGCTAATTTCATAATAAAATCCTTTCACATATAAAAGCCTTTCATTTTGCTTCAGACAACATTTTCGTAGCTCTATCTGTTTTTTTGGAAATTACAAGAAACTACATTACAAAAAACTACATTACAAAAAGCCATACATGCAAAATATGTTCTTTTCATGCACAAAGGGTTAACATATCTCCGAAACTATTAGTCTTATCGAAATAAACTAAATATTATTTTGTAGATAATTTAATGAAGATAATTTTCGCTATATAATTTTTTTTCTAGCACTAATATTTTTTGAGAAAATTACAAAAAGCTGCGGTCGGGGAGACATTTGACGGCGTAGGGGGGGAAGCCCGCGGCCTAGAGGGGGGAATTTTTAAGAGGTACTTCTCAGACCCTAAGGAACACTTGTGCCATAAATCATGTTTATTAGTCCCGTACTATTATACTTCGGGAGAGAGAGAGAGATGAAATATGTCTTTATCAGAAAATAACTCATTATACTGGTTGCAATATATAATATATATGTATTAGAAGCATACTACATGGGGGTTAGAGTTGCTCGCGTCCGTAGGTTTTACCGAAATTAGGTTTAACTCCTCATTACCCTACACGTGACCCCTGGGTGGTGCTAAATGAGCAACATTTTCATAGGTGGTAGGCTCCGGCCGAGGCTTGTAAGACCACCATGTGAGCAAGACCTCTCCGCCAAATGGCGTATCTTGTGTCATGACTCATGTCGTAGGGTGCGCCGTGTTCCGGAGTGATGTTCACAAGAGTCATTTATGGGGGAGATGGGTCTGTACAGTTGTGCTGCATTCAGCGACAGGTTCTGACCGGAGTTGTAGCGACGTCGGGCGGCTCGATTTGGAGAGCAGCGGGATCCGAAGCACGGTGCACCGCTGGCCGACCGCAGGTAGTTGGGGGCCCAATTAGTAGGCCAGCCACCTATGAAAGGCTGCCCCGCCACCTCGCGAAAAATCCTGGGATGGCTTCCATCGCGCCGGTTGGCGACTGGAGAGAGGACCCGATGGCGATTCCCAGGGGGGTTCGGGCGTCCCCGCGGTCTCCAAGTTGAGTCCCCTTTTTGCGTCACTGTAGCGAAGGTCACGGTGTCAAGAATGCAGCATCTCGTACAACTACCATCTTCCCATTCCTATTCACTCTCCAATATTCCAATGAAGCACAAAAGAAAGAAAAGCAGGTTTAAACAGCGGCTGCACATCCTCTCTTTTACAGTGCACCTCTCAAACATTCGAGGTTTGCACTCCAATCTCAATGCAGTCCACCACCATCTTGAGACGGCAAAGCCGCATCTGCTCTTCCTTACGGAAACGCAAATTCAGTCACCAGCGGATGCAGCGTACCTGCAATACCCTGGTTACTCGCTTGAGCACAAATTTAAACCTCGCGCGGGGGTATGCCTGTACGCTCGTGATAACATCTGCTGTCAGCGTCTCCGTAATTTGGAGGTACCAAAATTCTCCGTTTTGTGGTGCTTGGTAGACACGGGCCTAGAGCAAACTATTTATGCGTGCGTTTATCGATCGCATAGCGGTGACCAGGAGACGACTCAGTTGTTCGGATATCTCGGCAAAACAGCTGACACCGTCCAGCATCGTTATCCGGCCGCGCAACTGGTTTTTCTGGGGGACTTTAACGCCCACCACCAGGAGTGGCTGTTCCCATACCAGAAAACTGATCACGCTGGAAGAGAGGCGCGCAATTTTGCACTATCGCTAGATCTCTCTCAGCTGGTTCAGGAGGCCACTCGGATACCGGATATCGATGGACACACACCCAATTGTTTGGACCTTCTGCTGACAACCGATCCAGACAGGTTTATGGTATCAGTCTCTGCCCCATTGGGCACATCTGACCACTGTCTGGTGAAATCTGTATCCAATTATCACCCACCGGCCTATGATTCCTCTGTTAAAAGGCGGGTGTGGAGATACAGGTCAGCAGATTGGGATGAGATGCGGCACTTTTTTGCGTCTTATCCGTGGCGGCAGCTTTGTTTCTCTACCAACGATCCGTCGAGCTGTGAGAGTGCTATATCAGAAGTGATACGCCGGGCAATGGAATATTTCATTCCATTCTCTGACATATCGCCTGATAGCAAGACCCCCCCTTGGTACAATGCTGAATGTGCAATTGCAGAGGCCCGCAAGCAGTCTGCGTTTGTAACTTGGGCGGATGCACGCGCTCTCAAAGCTCCGGACGTCAAATTAAAGAAAAGAGATTACAATGTTGCCACCAAGTCCTACAAGAGGGTTCTAGAGCGAGCACGTTTCGGTCGCACTAATCGCATTGGACGTAAGCTCGCCACTTACCTACCCCAGTGGTAGCAAAGCTTTCTGGTCCCTTGCGAAGTCGGTCGAAAATAATTTTTGCCGTTCTTCACTACCGCCTCTGCAGAAACCTGATGGGTCCTTGGCCGTGACTGCAACAGATAAAGCGAATCTTCTCGCGTCTCTGTTTGCAGAAAACTCACATCTTAATGCTGGAAGTAAAACTCCGCCCACTCTTCCACCATGCGACTCCGTTATGTCCGAGATTCGCATTCGCCAGCATGAGGTCCTTAAAACTCTTCGGAACCTCGATGTGAGTAAGGCTAGTGGCCCTGACGGTATACCTGCAGTAGTCCTGCGGAATTGTGCTCCTGAGTTGTCTCCTGTGCTAACACGCTTGTTTCGCCTCTCTTTTGAAACTGCTCAAGTCCCCAAGTCGTGGAAAGTTGCTAATGTGCAACCAGTACCTAAAAAGGGGAGCCGCGCTGACCCGGCCAATTATAGACCCATAGCCATCACGTCCATCCTTTGCAAAAGCATGGAACGTGTACTCAATGGCAAGCTCCTAGCATACCTAGAAGATAACGATCTTCTGTCAGACCATCAGTACGGCTTTCGGAAAAATCCGTCTACAGGAGATCTTCTGGTGTATGCCACGCATACATGGGGAGAAGCCATTGAGAAACACGGCGAGGCGCTCGCCGTTTCCTTGGACATCTCAAAGGCTTTTGACCGGGTCTGGCACGGCAGTCTTCTCAGTAAGCTCCCGGCATACGGGATACCCACTGGTTTTTGTAGCTGGATATCTGACTTTCTGAGTGACAGGTCATTTCGGGTGGTCGTTGACGGCTGCTCTTCTGACCTAATGGCTATTAATGCCGGTGTCCCTCAGGGGTCTGTTCTTTCCGCAACACTCTTCCTGCTGCACATCAACGATCTTCTCAAACCCGGCATATTTGGGTACGCTGATGACAGCACTGTTGCGGAAAGATACATGTCCAGCTCTCGAGCCAGTGCTTCTGAGACACTTGAGCAAAGAGAGGCCATGGTGGATCGCGTTAACTTGACTCTTAAGGAGGTGTCCGATTGGGGTGACGCCAATCTAGTCCAGTTTAACGCCACCAAAACACAAGCGTGTTTATTCACCGCTAAGAGGAGCCCTTTCACCTTGGCTCCTACTTTCCAGGGTATATCCGTACCGATAAGTGATCACATTGAGCTCTTGGGAATCGACATCTCTCCCAACCTCAATTTCGGGAAATGTATCGAGTCAAAGGCCAAAACAGCTGCCAAAAAACTTGGCATCCTGAACAAGGTGAAGCGATACTTCACGCCAAAACAGCGCCTCGTTCTCTATCAGGCACAAGTCAGATCTGGCATGGAGTATTGCTGCCACCTTTGGGATGGATCCGCCAAGTATCAACTCGATACATTAGACTCGATAGATCGCCGGGCCCGAAGGATAATTGGTGATCAATCACTTACGCAGGCGAAATTGCTGAGTCTACAACACCGACGCAATGTCGCCTGCTTATCGGTTTTTTATCGGATATACCATGGAGAGTGTGCTCAGGAACTTCACAACCTTGTTCTTCCTTCCCCGTTCTACCACAGAACAGCGAGAAACCGTCTGCGTTGGCATCCTTATGTGGTTGATGTCCAATCTGCCCGCACGAAACGTTTTTGCTCGACGTTTCTGATCCGAACCGCTAGGGTGTGGAACACCCTCCCAGCGCACGTGTTTCCTGCCACATATAACTTAGGTACCTTCAAGGCAAGAGTGAATAGGCATCTTCTAGGCAAGCGCGTTCCAACTTAGACCTCATCATTGCTTTGCACTAAGCATGATTGTCGTCAAGCGCAAGCCTATTTCTCAATAAAAAAAAAAAAAAAAAAAAATACTTTGTCTTGCTTGGTGCAATGCGAAACAGTTTTGGATGTCGACAGTTACACACCATCTCTAAACTAAACTAAAATGACTGCTGTATTTATATTGCTATCCCTTTCATAATACTCTCTGCGGAAAGAGGCAGCACTACGTATATAGCTGTCATTTTAGTTTAGAAATCGGCCCCAGTTTCAAGGAGTCTCGCCGCGTAAAGCGCATCGCCACCAGACAGAGTGGAGTGGAACCGAGGCGGACAGGCGGTGGGAGATGTGGTTGACGTCCAATCTACGTTTCTGATACGAACCGCTAAGGTGTGGAATGCCTTTACGGCGCACATTCCTCCTGCCTCGTATAACTTACCTTCAAGGCACGAGGGTATAAGCTCCTTCTTGGCAATCGCGTTCCAACCTCTACCTCATCATTACTCTGCACTCAGCATGATTGTCCTCAAGCGTTAGCCTGTTTTGCTAACTGATATTGATATAATTATTAACTGGAGAATGCCTGCATTCACCAATGCAGTGCACCAGTACCTACTAGCTACGCCGCTTGACACGACCCCTGGGGCCATACTGCCGACGCAGCCATATTGTTGACTTTCTTGTTTTAGAATAGGCATGATGACAGTAACCAAGAATCAATGAAATTATGAATTTATCTAATGAAATAGGATTCATGGATTATAAAAAACGTATTTATTTTTCTATTTCGAGTGAGATTGCTATTTATTTTGATAAACTAAAAATATAAAATACAGCAATACGCCACATTGGTTAAAACAACACCGAGAAGCGAATGACGTCACAATGGTTTTTTGCGAGCTTTGACAATCACACTATTGCTTACTGCACACTGCACAGAGTACATTGGTAAAAATAATAGTGACGTCACAAACGACGCCATGACACCGGGGAGCGTTTTGGCGTGAATTTTAAAATTTAAATTTCAAATGCCAATATTATCTACCAAATCTTATTTTTCTGCTGAAATAAGATATTTTTTCAAAATAGTAGATACTTCCGAACATAATCTGACCATTTCACCACTCAGTCATCATGCCTATTATAATCCTTATTATAGGAAGGTCAAAGTATGTGACATCAAACTGTAATTTTGAGTTATATATGGCCCCTGAATGGATTGGCGGCGGTAAGGGAGCAGACATTTATAATTTTAAGCATAGGTACTTTACCTACCTTGTAACATATTATTTTGAATAATATTTAATAAATTCAATCTCGTGTAAAACTAGGGCGAAAAGATTTTGCCGTTCACGGGTAGAAAGCGTCTCAAACTCAAAACATATTTATTCAAAATAGGTACCTACCTACAAAGTATACCTTCTGAACGTCATGTTTACAAGGAAATAAGAATAAGACTTGATGGTGATAGTTAACTACGGTATCTAAATAGTGAAAGCTGAGCGTGAAATGGCAGGAAATTTAAAACAAAGACTCTTTTCCATATTTATTTAAAAAAAAAGTATCAAATTACAGGTCGTGTCCTGCTCGCACGAAACTTCTACCCATAGATTTATGTCATTGAGTAGGGCCTCCAAAAAATTCCTACTGTGTCCTTGTCTATCCTATTAGTTAATACCAATGTTAGAGAGGAATCGAGACAGTATTCTATTTTGTGGAAACTAAAATGTCTGCAACCACAGATCACGCTTTGCCGCCATACCACCTGTAACCGGAATACGGTTACTCGCCCTCTCTAATTCGTAAACGCCAGTAACCATAAAACGGTTACTTGCCGCCCTAAAGGATGGACTCCGCGTCGCGGGCGATAGGGTCGTCGCTGCGCGCGGAGTTTACACACACACACCTTAAATCATAGGCATTTTTAACTCCTGCTTGTTCCGTGGCGCCAGCGTCGCGTCGGTTCAATGTTATTATGAGCGTATTGACTATGGATAGAATTCGTGACAGCGCCATCTTCGTGATAATTACAGAATTAATACAGATGCGGGTGGTGATTTACTATAGATGGCGTTTTTATGAATTTATATTACAGTTGTTTTTTTAATTATTTTATTATGTAATTTACTATAATTTTCGAGTATAAGTTTCATTCAGCTGGGGTAAGCAGTGCTTATATGCATCTATGAACTGCACGCCACTGGTTCCTTCTATGGCGTAGACGTCAGCTATGAAACGGTTTTGAGAAAATTTATCCCTAAGGGGTTGAAATGAGGTTTGGAATTTTGTATGAAAGTCCTTTGTTATTGAAGTTAAAGACATGAAAATTGGCATTTAAGTTAATAGTTCAAAATAATAAAAATCTGTATAAGTAAGCAGTTTTACGAAAATCCAACCCAAAGGGGGTGAAATGGGAGTTGGAAGGTAGCATGAATGTTCTAAGTTTTGGACGTTAGAGTCTTGAAAATCGGGAATAAGGTTATTAGTTTTAAATAATAATAACCTGTATAAGCCATGTTACGAAAACCCACCCCACCCCACAAAGGGTGAAATGGGGGTTGAAGATTTGTATGAATTCATAATCTCATAGGAAATCAGAAATTGTACGCAGACGAAGTCGCGGGCGACCGCTAGTAATATTGTTAATGCAAAAGTGTGTTTGATAGTTGTTTTCAATTACGCCACAACAAAGCAACAAGTTGACTTTATTTTAAATGGGTATAAGTCGAGGACCTGGAGAGTGACATAAGCTACTTTTTGTCTCTTATCTCCAAAACATCAAAAAAATCCCCTTAAAATCTAAATCCACATGTACGAAGTCATCTAATTAGTGCTATAAAGTTGAAAAATGTAGAAATGTAGAAAACGCATATGCAAAATAGAGGCAGGTTAAAAATTTGAAAAAAAAAACCTTCCAACCTTAAACCATGTGGCTGAAGTCGCGGGCATCAGCTAATAGATGATAAATGGCAACTACAACATAGATGCTGACTGGTAAATGGTAATTACTGACCGAACTGACACAGGAAATGCCTAAGCGTGGAAGCAAATAACATAATTATTTTATACATTTCAGACACATCTTTGACAAAAGAACACACGCCGACGGGAGACTTAAAGATGGATGAAGCCTCTTCAGTAAAACAAAACGACTTAAAACCAAGAAGACAACACACATTAAACAAAGATAAACACACTGATAACCGCGAGATGAACAGAGAAGGCGGTACGCGGGGCGGTACTGTAACGAGGCGCGGGGCCACTCACACTGGTGAGACACCCTTCTTTTGCCACCATTGCTTGTATAAAACTGGATACAAACATTACTTAGTGATACACATGAGGACTCACACTGGTGAAAAACCTCATTCTTGTGAGTACTGTGGATATAAATGTTCGCGAGTAAGTACACTAAAACGTCACATGAGAATTCACACTGGTGAAAAACCTCATTCTTGTGAGTACTGTGACTATAAATGTTCTCGAGCATATCATCTTAAAAGTCACATGATAACTCACACTGGTGAGAAAGCTCATTCTTGTGAGTACTGTAACTATAAATGTTCGCGAGTAAATGATCTTAAAATTCACATAAGAACTCACACTGGGGAGAAACCTTACATATGCAAGTACTGTGACTACAGATGTTCGGCAGCATTTCAGCTAAAACGTCACATGATAGCTCACACGGGTGAAAAACCTCATTCTTGTGAGTACTGTGACTATAAATGTTCGCGAGTAAGTACACTAAAACGTCACATGAGAATTCACACTGGTGAAAAACCTCATTCTTGTGAGTACTGTGCTTATAAATGTTCGCGAACAAATCATCTCAAAATTCACATGAGAACTCACACTGGTGAGAAACCTTATTCTTGTAAATACTGTGACTATACATGTTCGATTGCAAGTAATTTAAAAAGGCATATGAGAACTCACACTGATTAGAAACGCTTTTTTCTGTAATCATTGTGATTATAAATTTTCACACTCATGTTGTCTAAAACAACACATGAAGACACGACATAAGTGAAACTGGTTTTCTGTAAGGATTGTAACCATAAATGTGCATGACAATTCCTCGAAAAACTCATTTGCTGACGCACGCTAGTGAAACCTAACTTATGAAAGCGTTGTGAGTTGTGACTATAAATGATTGGCAGCAAGTAATGACACACACACACACATGAGGACTCACACCGGTGAGAGACCAGTGCGGTGTAACACGTGAGGCACAAGGCTGCTTGCACGAGACCGTTTTGTATTACACACATTACGCGGTTACTTTTTTGGTCAGAAGTAAAATTAAGTTTTCAATACAGTTGTCAAACATGGCGCACTTTCAGAGGCAGTAGTTATGATTCGAAAATTGAATCTTTCGCATAGGCATCTTACTTTTACAAGCTCGACACTTACTTTTGCAGTTTAGTTTTAAATTTTCCAAGTCAATTAAAAAAGTTAGTAAAAAAAAGTTAAAGTAAAAAAAAGCAAGGAGTTTTCATACATAGAATATAATCGGATAGGCTTTTTACGAGGAAAAATGAATGAATCCGTACGTTTTAGCATTGAATTTCCAAAATTCTTTTAAATGGTTGTTGATTAGGTATATTGAATTACCAGTTTTAATTTAATTATTTTCAACATTTGACAAAAATCGAATAGGATGTATACGCGTAGGTACGAACCTGTAGCCTAGTTTCGTTGAAAAAAAAAATGTCCAGGTGTAAATACGCGCCATTTCTGAATTTTTTTATTTTTTATTTGATAAATTGATTATATTTTTGTTAATATGAGTTCTAGTACTAATGATGAAATGGAATGAACTCTACTTACCAGATATTTTATCTGAGGCGAAAACTGCGCAAGATGGAATTTTGCCCCCAAAATCTCTAGAAAGATATATAAATCTTGGGAAGAGCTGTCGCCGCCCGCGCCTCCGTCACAGCAACTAAAATTCAGTGAAATTACATGTTTCGAGAAAAATACCACTGAAAAAACTACTGAGTCTATACGATTTGAGCGATCTTCAACCCGTGCACAGCAGCAAATTTCACTGAATTTTAGTAATTGCTCAAGATTTACTCTCAATTTTCAGAATTAATTACTATGTACGTATGTGTTGAAATAAACTTGTAATTCTTTGATTTGTATATTACTATTTCCCACAACTGTATTGAAAAACGTCGTGTGATACACGGGTGTGAAGGTTATTGCAAACTCGTGACATTAAAAACCCTCACCTTCGGCTCGGGCTTATTAATGACAGCTCGTTTGCAATAACCTACTTTCCACCCTTGTATCACAATATAGGTACTATTGTGCAGGACAAAATCACTACATAGTAAGCGTAAAGCGCGCGCGACGTCATAACAAACAGTCACAGTATTAGAGCTCCATAATAGTGTAAACATAGATTTAAAGGTCGCGCGCGCTTCACCGCGCGAATCTTTAAATCTATGAGTGTAAACAAATAAATGTGCTAGGTGATTTTACAACCTTTTCATGTTGTGCAATCCTTCGAGGGAATAATTACCTCCCAGAAAATCATATTAAAATCAGTGCAAGAAACTATGTAAATATTTTAAAGTGCTTGTTGTGTTATGTATATCACAAAGTGGGTAAATCATTAAATCTTATCGTCAACTGACACTCCGAACATTAAACAAGACTTGATTAAGTTTGTTATTTTCAACCAGGCAATTAGTTGATTCGATCATAGACATAGGATTTTTTCGCTACGCTCAATTCGATAGCTTGTAATGCTGCCGCCAGCGCAACGATGTTGCGTGACTCAGATTAAACACCTCTCAACACTTGACTCTCGACACTTGTCAAGTTGTCATCCAGTCGGCAGTCGGTGAGTGACGAGTGTCAGTGTCCAGTGAGAGCTCAGTAGTGGTGGGCGTTGCGACGACGAACCGTTTCTAAAGACCGTTTTCTGTTCTGCAACGTTGAAACCGTTTTTACGTCCTGGGTAAAACAGTCTTCGTTGCACAAACCAGTCTTCGACACACGTCGTCGCGAACGTAGTCGTCCTCGTTCCACGTTTTTTCACAAAACAGTTCTTACAATCAAAAGTGAACTTTATGCCAATGACATACAGTCGAGAATGAATTGATTCAACGACACACGTCGTCGCGAACGTAGTCGTCCTCGTTCCACGTTCGTTGTAAAAACAGTTCTTACAATCAAAAGTGAGCTCTATGCCCATGACATACAGTCGAGAATGAATTGATTTAACCACACACGTTGTTGCAACTGGTTTGAAGATGGTTTTTAAGCCGTCTTCAAAACTAGTTGCAACGACAACCGTTTTCTGCAACCGTTTTCGTCGCCAGGAAAACGGTTGCGTTTCGTCCGTCAAAAATACGATAACGACCCACCACTAGCTCACGCACCTCAGATTAAAAACCTAATTAACTCTCTGTTCACCGACACGCCGTCTGAGTCCGCGACCAGTATTTTACTGGTAGTGGTACCTATTTTAAAGATTTTGCAAAAATAGGAGGGCCAGCCAGAGAGGAGGTCTGCAATCTGTTATCCAGAGACAAGTAACATATAGTGCTGTTATCTGAGGCTGCACATCAGCACATGCAGAAATAACGGCGAATCGCCAAATTGCTTGAAAATTGAAAGAGTAATATGCAACTTGCAGCAGTGAACTTGAACCTGACTTGAACATTTCACAAAACTAGGTAGCAGTTCCATCAAAATGCCGCCCGATTCCTACAAAGTAGAGATAATCCACTATTTAAACCCACATCTAATGTGGATAGAAGTGCGCGACCCATCAGTTTTAAAAGAAGAATTTCTCTTTGAACAAATCGGTATTTACAGCGTATTACCTTCGGAAAAAACATTGGATGTTCTGACAAAACATTTGGCTTTGAAAAGCCAGGAATGCGAGGAATGGCTGCCAGCCGCCTCCGTTGCTATGAGAGATTTGTTGGACGAGGCCGATGAAGTTTGGTTTGCGCCAGTATACACAGGCAGAAGGTAAAAATAATGATTGTTAAATGTTAATCTTAATAATACTAGATGATGCCCGCGACTTCGTCCGCGTAGATTAAGGTTTTGATTCCTGGAGGAACTCTTTAATTTTACTGGTTCAAATTAACCTGAAATGTTAAGTCAAGATAAATGCTATCTCCATTTCAGCCAAATTGGTTCAGTCTTTGTTGTGTGAAGGAATAACAGACATCCTAACTTTCAAATTCATTTTTATAAGTTTTTTTTTAATTTGGTAAGTGATGTGCAGAAGCTGGCTGTTACCAGTAAAAATGCTTACTGCATGGCAGTCCGCATTTTTAACCACTTGCCCAACTCAATAAAAAGTTTCCCTTTTACAAGGTTTAAGAAAGCCTTATTTGACTTGCTCTTAGATAAGCTATATTACAAAACTGACGATTACTTAACTGAAAAGTTTAACTGAATTTCCGTAATTCTGGTATTTATTATTGTCTGACATTTAATTTATTGTAATTTCTTAATTTTAACTTATTAATTTGGCTTATTTTAGGTGTTATTTTATTTGTGACATATGTAACGTATTATGAATAATGTTGTAATGTAATTGTTATAATGAATCTGAATATTTGTATACTTTCATCGGGGTTTAATTGTCAAATAATAATTTCTTTTTTAGATTAAGCATAAAAAATATAATTTTGCACGCCAAACCTGGCAGGATATGTGGACTCTATACTTTATTAACATCTATGTCAAAATGTTGCATGTACCATATTCTGGCAAAATGTTTTAAGGGTATGGCAGTTATATTAAACCCATACCTCTAGTTGGTTCTACACAGCATAGTACCAGAACTAATGTTTGACCAGATCGGAGAAAGCTATACTGATTTTTGCTTCTGCCACGTTAGTTCCGCGTCGGAACTCGTATTCAAAAATCACTCGAATTTTCGAAGTATCCATCTTACTTGTTTAAGCTGAATAAAAAAACATCTGAAAGTCGATAATCGAATGTTGTACATTTTTTAAAAGAAGAACTATATAGGTACCCTGTGAAAAAAGTTTCACTCAAACATCTCAAACCATGAAGTTTCTATGTCAATAATTGACATAGAAACTTCATGGTTTTATTGTAATAGCTACTTCGAATTATTCGAAGTACCTATTACAATAAAACTGCAATTTCATACTTTAACCCCTATTATAATATATAAACTTTCATCTTGAATCACTCTATCTATTACAAAAACCGCATCAAAACCAATTGCGTAGTTTTAAAGATCTAAGCATACATAGGGACAGAAAGCGGCAAGCGACTTTGTTTTATACTATGTAGTGATAAAACATAGCTGCCAAACTGCAACTATCAAAATCTTATTACAGGGCACATTGCCTCATTTCTTTGGTATTAAGTAATTTAATTTAGTATTAGGTTTATGCATCAGTACTATTACTTTTTAATTCCTGCAGGTACCCCTTAATTTTCCGGGATAATCAATCAATATTTATTTATTCAACTTCCAATTACTTATAAAACATGATGGTTCCAAGTAGTTACTGTATCTTAAAAGTAAAGCTACGAGAGCTATGATAAAAAGTAGCTTATGTCCTTTCCCGGGATACAACCTATCTCTGGGCCAAATTTAATCAAAATGGGTTAAAAAGATCAGCCGTTTAAGTATAGCTGACAGACACATTTTTGCATTTCTAATATTAGTATATAGTATAGATTTTTATTTTTTCACAGAACAACCATATTTGATGACAACATACATAAATATGGTGAAATAATATTGAAAACACGGAATGGTAAATTAAAAAAGCTTTCAAAACACCTGATTAAATCCGGCTTTGCTCACAGCAATGTTTGTGAATTCCACGAGAAACTAAGTTGCGGAAAACTGAAAACCAAACTGGACACAATTAAAACTCAAGAAGTAATCAAAGAATTGGAAAAATATTGCTTGAAAAAAGATAGATCCAAGAATGATTTGAAAAAATCTGTCCAAAAGCAGACATCTGTGTTTCAAATGTGTCAAGACTTTGAAATGTCTCTAACGCAGTCGAATCTAGAGAAACATAACAATAAGATCATAAAGCAGACACTAATAAATAAATACAAAGATTTTGAGTTGTGCAAAGACACAGATGATGAGCCTCTGGGAAGAGCTTGCTCTAAAATTAAACCAAAAACAGTGGAATCAAATAAAGAGGGGCTAAAATCAAAGTATTTAATCAAACAACTATCCATTGCTAAGAAAATTTCGAATTCACCTAAAACTGAAGATTTAAACCAGAGCTACAATAGTGTTATAAATTTTTTGAATAAAGAGAGTGTTGATTCCGAATCTGAATGTGAGAAAAGTACTGAGAATAAATTTGAAAAAAATGATTGGTCAAATGATGATGGAGTAATTGAAAATTTACTGGAACATGCTAAAAATCTTGATGAACAACATCTTAAAGACCATTCCAATGCAGAACACAACCTAAATAATAATAAAAATGTTATGATTAATATAACATCAGATGAAACTGATAGTAGTGGTAATCAATTGAAAGAAAAACGAGATGTAGAAACGATTTTAAATATCAAGTCAAATCTGGTAAACAACTGGAAGAAAAAGCAAGCAGATATAGATATGAAGAAGAAAAAGTTGATTCCCATAAGACATGTAAGTTACAATTATAATGTTATTAGATGATGCCCGCCATTTTTCCGCGTGTATTAAGTTTTTTTTTGTACTACAAAATGACATTAGTGCTTCGAAAAGAACCGTTATAGTGTGCGAGTTGGACGATGAAGTGGTGTTGTTAGAAAAAGCTTTGAAACGATCTAGACACATAGTTTTTTCATGCAACAATAATATGACTGTTCACAATTTGTATAATTTGAGTATTTCGTGGGCAGATTATAACGAACCATTGATAGGGCCCATTCTTATCTGCTGTGACAGTAATGCCAATGCCACCTTTATTCTCCATGTTTTGCAAAAGGTTCTCCGTTTTAAACGACAATTACCTGTCCATTTTTAAAACAAACAATGAGAATGTCAAAATAAAAATTCTTATAGAAGAAAACAATGTGCAACAGCTGCCGAAAATTTTAAAATAAAACGTTCTACTGGCAATGTCCCAAGCGTTTTGAATGAAATTTCGTCTGATGTATTGAAACAAAAAGATGTTATTAAAGCTGAAAACTTCTATCCACTATGAGACAGTCCGCTAACTGTGGGATACTGCCCGGATATCTACAATGGCCAGGAAAGACACACGATTTTGAAAGACTACAACGCTCCTAAAGACTGGCTGATAATTTAATGTTTATTATTGTAATGCGGGCGTTATTTTGCCATGCTCTTGTACAAAAATCGTTAATAGAATGAAATAAAACCATTTATACAAAGATACGTCTTTTATTTACATTACAATTTGCAACACACCACTTCATAATATACAATTAAAAAAATCGGTCAAGTGCGAGTCACACTCGCGTACAAAGGGTTCCGTAGCACCACACAATATAAATAATTTTATAGTACATAACAAGAAAGATGTCGTAACAACACGTACCTAATCAGCTGTGAAATAACTCGCTTACATACAGACACAGGTGGGTCCATGCAATTATGAACCTAAAGATGGTAAACATTGTTGACCGCGACTGTAATGTAAGTCTTGTACAGTGTACACTCTTCGAATGCCATTTTTTGCCAATATAACGTTCAATTATGCAAAAAAAAAAATTGTGTGCAATTCACGCACGGCAGAGGTGAAACTTCAGAAAAGTACCTAAAACTCACAAAATTTCTCACTCGAGTAAGATACAGCAATCGGTGTACATTAAATAATTAAACTTTTAAATAATTAATTTCTCAGTCATTCAAGTCAAAAAACCACTGATTTATTAGTTTTAATCTATATTTTACTTCCGTTGTGTTAAATATGATATTCACAATATCATGAAACTTCTCCATTAATTAATTAAAAAATTAAGCTATGCAGAATATTGTTACCAAGTTACAAACATATAGGTATATATGCTCAACAGATCACTTTTTTGAACTTTTGACTTTTGAAAAGTCAAAGTCAAAATATGTTTATTCAAAATTGGTACTTATGTACACAGCACACTCTATGAACATCAAGTATACAAAGTATAAGACGTGATGGTGATAATTAACGACGGTATCTTAAGACTAAAGCTACGTGTGTTCCAAACGCGCCGGTCTCAGAATTGTGTGTAGCGTGGAGTGTAATATAGGATATACTAACTACATAAATACATATCAATCAATATTTATTTATTCAATTTAGATACACTGTACACTTATTGACGTCCGAAACATATAAACCATGATTTTGATAATCAGTTACAGTATCTCAAAACTAAAGCTACGAGGGTTCCAAACGCGCCCTTGTCTCATAAGAGCCCACAACAAAATCAGCCGGGTTTTTTTATTATTTTCAGCATCTCACAAACATCGTATATTTAATAGAATATTAACAATTTTAATAATTAGCCGCTGGAACAATTCATTCCCATGCTTTTTTTATCATTTAACTGGTATAATAATTAATATCGTGTTGAAACTAGAGCTACTAGGGTCCACGCCATGTTAATAACCGGCAAAACTCAGCTCCTGTATATCCTGAGTGGTTACCGAGATTAGGACAGCTGTACAGACAGACAAGCGCGCCGAGACTTGCTTTTATGTATTGAGGTAAGTTTTAATACACGAAAATTTCCTGGAAAAAGGCTGGCCTAAATAGAAAAAACTGTTTAAAAATCGGTTCAGTGGTTCTTAAGATTAGGGAGGTCGAACAGACAGAAATTTACCGAAATCGGTTCAGTAGTTTTTGAGATTAGGGAGGTCATACGGACAGAGAGAAGTTTGCCAAAATCTGTTCAGTAGTTTTTGAGATTAGAGCGATCACACGGACTGAGATGATTGCTAAAATCGGTTCAGTAGTTTTTGAGATTAGGGAGATCATACGGACAGAGAGAAGTATGCCAAAATCTGTTCAGTAGTTTTTGAGATTAGAGCGATCACACGGACAGAGATGATTGCTAAAATCGGTTCAGTAGTTTTTGAGATTAGGGAGATCATACGGACAGAGAGAAGTGTTGGAGGTTGATACTTCTTACTGGCTGTTATTCGTAATCTGTCACATAGTGACTTGTGGTGTTTTTGATTGTCATGATTCAAAAATAATATATAATAAAAATGTCTGGTGAAAAACGGTGTTTATAATACTCTATTAAGATATCAGGCCTAGGCACTGCGGGCACTCTGCTAGGCTCTTTCCATCAGGTTACGGGCCCAGAGCCCAGATAATTGCTGATATCGTAAATTGTAAAATTGGGAAATACGCACTTTCGATGATGACGGATGACCAGAGTTCGTCAGGTTCCATTTTTGGAATAAGGAAGCTTGGGGGTGCAGATGGCTTCGAGGTTTGGAAGTTCCAAGTCCAAAACTACCTGGAATGTAAAAACTGGTGGGTGGCTGTAGAAGCCAAGGAAGTCACTGCAGAACTCAAAGATGCTGATCGACAGGCGCGTACTACCATGTGTCTACTGTTGGAGCCTTCATGTTTTTCGAATGTCTACAATTCGAGGACCGCGCATGAGGTATGGCACAAGCTGTGTGGTGCATACGAAGATAAAGGCTGGGGTAGACGTATATCACTGCAGCGTCAATTATGGTCATGTGAGTTGGAAAACTTTCCAAGTATGGAGAAATATATCTCAAAGGTACTATCCATAACACAACAATTGGCTGCAATAGACGCGAAAGTCTCAGACGACTGGATCATTTCTATTTTGCTTGCCGGATTAACATCAGACTACAACCCGATGATAATGGCAGTGGATAATAGTGGAAAGGATATTAGCTTAGAGCAGATTAAAACTAAACTGCTGCAGGAGGCTAATAGACAAGCTGAAACAGCTGGAGCTGGAGAGCAAGCCCTTGCCTCTAAACAGGAAAAGGCACCCAAAAACAATGCTCGTAAACCAGTGCGCAAGTGCTTCAAATGCCACAAAGAAGGACACAAGGCAGCTGAGTGTAAGAAGCTGAATGCCGGTATCGTTGGTGTGTGCATGAGTACGACGGATACCAAGGTCAAAAGCGATTGGTATGTAGATAGTGGATGCTCGACCCATATGACTTACGATGCGGAAAAGTTATGTAACTATCAGAAAGTTAAGGGTAACTTGACAATTAAAGTGGCCAATGGAGATGAAATACCAGTTGAAGGTAGAGGAAATGCTATGCCAAAAGTTAGCGAAAGTACAGATTTCACATTGAAAAATGTTCTACATGTTCCTCGTTTATCTTTGAACTTGATATCAGTGAGCGATCTTGTTAATAATGATTTCGTGGTTAATTTTGACAAAGGAGGTTGCACTATCAGGAATAAAACCAAACAAATAGTTGCGACGTGCAATGAAGTTGACGGAATTTTCAAGTTGAATGAAAACGTAAACTATGTCAACGCTACATTGTCAAATGAACCTCTGTCAAACTTATGGCATAGAAGATTGGCGCATTTAGGACAAAATAACATGCTGATATTGAGAGATTTGGTAACTGGTATAAAATTCGACAGTAAACAAAGCATTGAGCCATGCATTCCATGCATAAAAGGTAAGACATGTAAAAGCCCGTTCAAAAACAAAGGCACACGAGCAGAACAGATTCTTGAGTTAGTACACACGGATATCTGCGGTCCAATGGAAGAGCCATCGTTTGTTGGTTCTGTATACATGTTGCTGTTTATCGACGATTACACGCGCAAGACGCACGTTTATTTCTTAAGAAATAAGAGTCAGACTTTCGACAAATTTCGTGAGTATAAGGCGGAAGTAGAAAAAGAGACTGGTAAGTTGATAAAATGCCTCAGATCTGACAATGGTACTGAATTTTGTAACCATGCGTTCGACAGATTGTTCAAGTCAGCTGGTATAAAGCACCAAAGGACGGTTCCGTTTACACCCGAGCAAAATGGCGTAGCTGAGAGGGCGAACAGATCAATCATTGAAAAAGCAAGGACGTTGCTTTGTGAGGCGAATCTAAGCAAGAAGTTTTGGGCTGAGGCAGTACATACCGTGGTATATTTAAAGAATCGAAGCCCTACAAAGGCGGTCACGAATAAAGTACCTGAAGAACTTTGGTCTGGTAAGAAAGTAAACTTGAGTCATTTAAAAGTTTTCGGATGTTTGGCGTTTGCATTGAAACCGAAGCAGAAAAGGCAAAAGCTTGACATGAAGACTGAAGGTTTGATTTTTGTTGGCTACTGTGAGCTTACGAAAGGTTACCGACTGATGAATCTACAGACTGGCAAGATAACTATTGCTAGAGATGTTAAGTTCTTGGAAAACGTGTTTCCTGGTGATGGTACGAATGTGACGAAGAACGCAGTTGTTCCTTTGTCCATAGAGGAGGAACGAACTGAATCTGCGATATTGGATGTAGCTCCTGATGTTCACTCGAACAG
Source organism: Erebia aethiops (assembly GCA_923060345.2). Taxonomy (NCBI): domain Eukaryota; kingdom Metazoa; phylum Arthropoda; class Insecta; order Lepidoptera; family Nymphalidae; genus Erebia; species Erebia aethiops. The sequence continues at coordinate 352,724 of OV281087.1, read as the reverse complement.
TGATGATGATTTTCAGGATGCAAATACAGAAAGTACCGAATATGCTACGAATTTAGAAATGAGTACTGAGCCGAGTGCTGAGACGAGTATCGAGCCAAGATACAACCTGCGTGCACGAAAGCCGGTCGACTATTCAAGTACGTGCATCAACGCTCTCGCGGCAATTAACGGCGATCCGAGGACTGTAGAGCAGGCGCTAGCTAGGCCTGATCGTGAGCTATGGCAGAAGGCCATGGACGATGAGCTGCAATCGTTGAAGGAGAACCAGACGTGGACGCTAGTCGACTTACCACGTGACAAGAAGCCGATACAATGCAAATGGGTCTTTAAGATTAAGCGAGATAGCGATGGTAAGGTCTCAAAGTATAAAGCTAGGCTGGTAGCGAAGGGATTTACTCAGGTACGTGGTGTAGACTATAACGAAACTTATTCTCCGGTGGTTAGGAGCTCGACTTTGCGACTTTTATTCTCATTAGCTGTAGAATATGATTGGGACATAGATCAGTGGGACGTAACGACTGCTTTCCTCTATGGTAAACTAAAGGAAAATATTTATATGATGCAACCTGTAGGTGCTGTCGCCAAGGGTCAGGAGACAAAGGTCTGTAAGTTAAATAGGTCGTTATATGGTCTAAAGCAAGCGTCGAATGCTTGGTTTCATGAACTTGACCGAGAGATGCTTAGCTTAGGTTTCAAGCAATCGAAGATAGAGCCCTGCTTGTACCAAAAGTTGTTAGGGGATAAAGATAGGATAGTTGTAGTTATTTATGTTGATGATATTTTCATTTTTTGTAGTTCTTTACACAAAAATGAAAAGGAAAAGTTGAAGACAGGGTTATTAAAAAAGTTCAAGGTCAAGGATCTAGGTAGAGCTAGACATGTTTTAGGCATGAGACTTAGGAGGGATGAAAACACCATTTACCTTGATCAGGAACAGTATGTTATTAACGTGTTGAAGGAATTTGAAATGACGGATTGTAAACCAGTCATTACCCCCATGGAAGCTGGTCTTAGACTGGAAAAGGCTTCTGATGCCGGTTGTAGGTTGCCATATCAGAATCTGGTAGGATGTCTGAACTATTTAGCCCAAAATTGTAGGCCAGATATCGCGCATGCCGTTAGCGTTCTATCACAGTTTAATTCGTGTTACGATGAAATTCATTTTAAGTGTGCTAAACGTGTGCTAAGATATTTAAAAGGGACGTCTGATTTTGTGCTTACTTTCCGAAAGTCAGGTAGATTAAATCTTATTGGCTACGTGGATGCGGATTGGGGTGGGTCATATGATAGGAAATCCTTTACGGGTCTAATGTTTATGTTAGGCGATAGTTTAATAACGTGGGAGAGTCGCAAGCAAAGGTGTGTTGCTCTGTCTTCTACCGAGGCAGAATACATAGGTCTTAGCCAAGCTTCAAAGGAAGCGATTTATTTAAGGAGTTTGTTAAAGAGTTTAGTAAATGATAGTTGCGACAAACCTGTAGTCATTTATAATGACAATCAGTCTGCACATCACATTGCGAGAAACAAGATGAACCATAATAGGACGAAACATATAGATATTAGGTATCACTTTGTTCGCGAAGCGATATTCAATGAGGCGGTAGAGGTACAGTATGTGTCTTCACAAGAAATGCTGGCAGATATGTTGACAAAGTCTCTGTCAGGCCCCAAGATAAAGTTAGCTTTAGCGAGATTACCCATTAAGAGGGCGGGTAGTGAAAGTGAAAGTGGTATAACTTAAGTTTTTGATATGTTGTATTTGTATTGTACAAATATGTTTAGGTTTTTATAATGGTGTAATCTCTGTTTTGTTTATTTTTCATGGTTTTATGTAAGGTGTAGATATGGGAACAGTCGAGTACAATGTATTTGTGTACACTCGTGTACAAAGGTGCATACACACTTGTGCATGTTTTGGTACTTGTGACCTGGTGTGATTTAAGTGTGGATGTACACTTGTTAGTCTTAAGGGTGCGTACACATGTGGCAGATTAAGGGTGCGTGTTGGAGGTTGATACTTCTTACTGGCTGTTATTCGTAATCTGTCACATAGTGACTTGTGGTGTTTTTGATTGTCATGATTCAAAAATAATATATAATAAAAATGTCTGGTGAAAAACGGTGTTTATAATACTCTATTAAGATATCAGGCCTAGGCACTGCGGGCACTCTGCTAGGCTCTTTCCATCAAGAAGTTTGCCAAAATCTGTTCAGTAGTTTTTGAGATTAGAGCGATCACACGGACAGAGATGATTGCTAAAATCGGTTCAGTAGTTTTTGAGATTAGGGAGATCATACGGACAGAGAGAAGTTTGCCAAAATCTGTTCAGTAGTTTTTGAGATTAGAGCGATCATACGGACAGAGATGTTTGCTAAAATCGGTTCAGTAGTTTTGGATATCAGAGACGAGAATCGTTTCAGGAGCATGAAAAAAAAGCCAAACGCACCAGAGAATCGATTAATCGGTTCAGTAGAACAGAATAATGTGGCGATAGTCTATTATATAGCCGAGACCTGAGCCATTTAGAAATGGCGCCCGAAAGTGGCAGCAAACGTACAGGCATAATTATGTGCAAACATGACACAAGGAACGCTTTCTACGACGTCTGTGGTCTTATAAGTGGGAGGTCCCGGGTTCAATCCACGGCAGAATTTTATCTGATCTGGCCTGCTCAGAGGCTTCGGCTGTGGCTAGTTATCACTCTATGGGCATAAACCGCCAAGCGATTTAGCGTTTGCGATGCCGTGTACCCCTAACAGGTTAGCCCGCTACCATCTTAGACTGCATCATAACTTACCATCAGATGAGATCGCAATCAGCAAACTTGAGGTGGATAAAAAAATTGGCAGTCATAGGGACTGCCAATAGAAGTGAAAACGAATATTTAAAATAATTTAAATGAATATTTATATGAATTTTTATAATAATAACACAGCACTTTTAAAATAATTAAAATATAAACCTTAAAACTAAGGCATTAAAGTTTAATTACGAATGTACTATATTATTTATACTTAAGACCTTTTGACTTAAGAAGAATGGTGTCGCGAGGTGTGAGTCACGGTTACACATCACTTTATTATTATATTATTATTATACTATATATAGCTCAATTACCACTCACTCACTGACTCATTGACATAATTGTTCTCCTAGAAAGAGACAGAAAACGATATAATGATGTACGGGAGATGTGTTCGGGTGCGGGAGTCGAGTAGGGAAAAATTATGACATTTCGGAAAAACAAGATGGCGGCCGACGTGATTCTTGCAACTCTTGTTTTCCAACCGATTTCGTTACAACTCGCAACGATTGAAGAAACTAGGAAACGATCAATAGAAAGAGTGGAAAAAATTGGAAAAACAAGATGGCGGCCGAGCTGTTGTGTTTTGAAATTTTTGATTTTTCGACCCCGAAACGCGGCGCCACAGATCCGAAACGGCGTGGTCGAGCGTAATATTTTTTTCTCTTTTCGCCTACAACTATCCTGTATTTTTACAGAACGGGAGTGGTTTTTAAAAATTCAAGATGGCGGCTGTCGCGGCGGCCGTTTGGTCTGAGGTACGAAAAAACGCAATTTTAAAATTCAATTTTCTCACAGTTGGCAACGTCGGAGCGTTTCGACTTCTATGGGGCGATTGTGTGTACCGATTCGAAGAATGGATTGGGGAAAAAAATTTACCCCGTTTCTAGAGAAATTTTCATGATTTACCCCAAAAATTAAAAAATCGAAATACGTATTTTTTGCAAAGTTCGAGTACGAGTGACCACGTGTGCCACTTGTACGTATGACATTTGGGTGTTTTCGTCGCCGAGGTCTGGCAACACTGGAATTTATCAGAGTAAAAGTGATTTTCGACATGGTCTTTTTTCAGGAGCAATCATTTCGGCTGGGTGCGAGCGAGATGAAAAATTGAAACGTCATCAGGAGCGGTATATCCTGTACTTTAGGGGAAAATTATGAAACTGTGTAATATGTTTCTGTGAAACGAGGTGGCGGCCATTTTGTATTCTTTTTGTGTTTTTGAAAATTTCGATCACGATTTTGACGCAGTTGGCAACATTCGGGAAAGTTGACATGTATGGATCGATTGTGTAGCTCGACCGGCAGTATCGAGATATCTAAACAGTGTTGCCACATTTGGGGTAGTTTTCGAGATTTTCCCCAAAAATGTCCTCCTGTAAAATTTTGTATGAAAATTTTTTTTTTCACTGTTGGCTTCGTTTAGAAGTCAGAAAATGAAGACAGCTGATGATTGAGGATTTCGGAGACGGGTAAAGGGCACGGCCAAGGTATTGAAGATAGGTGGGGGGTCCTCGAACTAATGTCACTCGGAACCTCATCCAATAGACAAAGAGCAAAAAAAAAATTCAAAATGGCGGATTTAAGATGGCTGCCATACAAATTTGTTTGGTGTCTATCTCAGAAAGTATAAAAGATGGAAGAGTGGTTTCTTGGCAAAAGATGATCAGGACCTGAAGGTCTACTTGATGAACAGGAAAAAATTCAAGATGGCGGAATTTATTTTTCCATAGAAAATATATGGCCAATATTGAAGAATACTACAAGACTGTGTAAAACTATGCAAGATTTTGATACGGTTCCGTTTTACCCACGACGGGGCTCCCTGCGATTACAAAACAGGAAACTGGTACTAAAATTTTAAAAAATCAGCGCCATTTTGAAATTCTTTGTTAATTGACCGATTTTGATCAAAATCGATATTTAAGACTCCCTGGAGTTACAAAACAGGAAACTGATACCAAAGTTTTAAAAAATCAGCGCCATTTTGAAATTCTTTGTTAATGGACCGATTTCATTCAAAATCGATATTCAGGGCTCCCTCTGATCACAAAACAGGAAACTGATGCCAAAGTTTAAAAAAATCAACGCCATTTTATAATAATTTTGCTATAATCATAATAAATGTCTGTACTACTTTTAAGTCAAACCACAACCCGTGAGCTGCTTTAGCAGCTCGCGCACAGGGCGAAACACTAGTTTAAATATAAACCTTAAAACAAAGGCTTATAGATTAATTACGAATGTACTGTATTATTTATACTTAAGATCTTTTGTCTTAAGAAGAATGGTGTCGCGCTATACCAAAAAGTGCTCAACGCGCCTAAAGAAGTTTTCACTTCAAAAAGGTTATATCACAACTAACTGTGGTAAGATACAATGCATTTCCCCAAGCAAAGGGGTACGTTGCAGGCTTCACAGTAAGTGTACTGCCGCTTGTGACATACTACACAGGTACGACGAAGCCGATGCGTCCTAGTTGAGTGTGAGACTAAATCATACTGTTTCGGAAAGTGTTCTAACGCTGTCGGAGACAGATAAACTTTGCGCGTAAGTTTTAGAACGATTGTGTTGTCTTTGTGATGTCTCTCAAGCACCTGAGAGACTAAAGCCTTTCTAAAGGTTCGATGTCTGCGTATATGAGGATGTATACTCGGTACAGAGCAATCGCGATGCAGTATGTACGCGTTCAGAACGCTCACATTAAGGAGGCGTCGGAATAACTTCTTGTACCAAACCCGCGAGCGTTTCCGCTCGATCGGATACCCGCTCAGGATCTGATCTTTCTTATCTACACCCCCCATACACATGTTATAGTCGTGAACAACGTTTGGCTTTGTTCTCTTGCGCGTCGTAGTGACGTTGCCGTGGTATGTAGATATCATCGCAACCCGATTCGTATCTCGCCACAACAAGATATCTACATCCCCACTGGTGCAACCCGTAACCTCGCCTAACTCCATATCTTTAGCTGTTATGCTTCTGATTTGTGGCGGTACAAATCGCCGGCTGGTCCTCAGTGTGCCCGCACAATCGAAGCCTAAAGACTTTAGAATACGTGCGAGAGTTGGACTGTTATAGAAATTGTCCATCCACACAGTATAACCCTTGTCTTCGAGCCCCTTTAGGAGTTCGAGGACAAGACTCACTGTGTATTCGGACCTAGGTGTTACTTCCACCCCCGTATCTCTTTCTCGCCCCGTATAAACTTTAAACCTCCATAAGTAACCAGTGCGAGAGTCGCAGAGTTCGTAAGCTTTTACGCCCACCCCTGCGGCTTTGGTCTTTATGAACTGTCTGAAGGCGAGCCAACCCTTCCACTGAGTGAGCGACTCGTCAACCACAATATTCCTCCCTAATTTATATAAAGCCTGAAACCTGTCATTCAAATGCTGAATGACAGGCTGTATTTTGAATATCCTAGCCTTCGATTGGGACATCGTCAGTATTCCGGTTCTGTTGTCAACGAAATGTAGACAGGAGCTTAGGAGCAAAAAACGGTTATAGGACATATATTGGGAGAACCCTGGGGTGGCTGTGACGTCATCGTTGGTCCAGTATTCTTTGGCATTGTTTTTGACGCACGCACCAGTCGCCAAAAGCAGAGCGAAATATACGTATAATTCGTCGACGTCTGTGTCTGTCCATCGAGTTAAACGGCTACAAGGACCGAGGGTGCCATCTCGGATCTTCTGCTCTGTGGTTTGTTGGGCATATCTGTTTGTCTCTAGGGCTATTGTTTTCATGAACTCAGGAGTCCATATAGCTGTGAACGCTTCGTATGGAGTGGGGAAAACCTCTGTGGGACCTATTTCACCCGCCCGGAATGTTTCCCTCCTCTCAGCCGGAACTAGAGAAGGGAAATTCACCCAGTCGTAGTGAAATAGGTCCCTCGGCATATAATCTCGTGGCGATACTGTTGGTTCCGCTGTTTGATCGCGACGATCGCTATCATCGTCATCGTCATCGTAACTATCAAAGTACACGCGATCCACTCTCGGTACGAACACCGGAATTATTGGTTCATCATCATCGTCGTCGCTGGCGCTGTCGTCATCACTTCCTATAATAAGAAAACTTAGATTAAACGCAAAACCACTGGAAATAATATATTTGAATTTAATGCCAACCATAAAAAGAGCAACTGCTGAGTTTCTTGCCGGCTTTTATCAGTAGAATCAGCTTTGCCTTGAGCCTTGACGTATAGTTTTTGAAAACTTCTTTAGGCGAGTTGAGCACTTTTTGGTAGGGGGTAAAATGTGGAAACGCGCGACACAGTTCTTCATAAGACAAAAGGTCTTAAGGATATAGTACATTCGTAATTAAACTTTAATGCCTTAGTTTTGAGGTTTATATTTGGTATTTAATGCCAGTTTTGCTCTGAATTAGGCGCCACTCACGATGGTGGTTAAGTGGTGTTTTTTTAGGTAAACTTCTTTCGAATCGTTGTGATTTGAAAGTTAAATGAAACGAAAAAAGCGAAATTAATAAGAGACAAACATATTCATAATAGGACTTAGCCTGCGAGAGAATGAGATAGATAGTATACAAATTATATTTATCTTATCATTCTCTCGTAGACTACTTTTCTGAAGTTTCACTTCTGCCGTGTGTGTGGAGTGCTGTACTTATTGGTGATAAAATGATAAATATTATAATAGTTTTAACTGAACTACACACACACACACTTATTTTCTACAAAATATGGTTTAAATAGTAGATTGTTACACAAGGGACGTAAGTAAGCTATTACAGAACAAGATCCAATTTGGCGCCAGTGCGAGCGCAGCTCGCATAGGGCGCTAATGGATCGCGTGCACCCGAGATATTTAGTCACACGAGCGAGCGCAGCGAGCGAGGGTGAATATAGTTCGAGGGTGTAATAGCTACTTGCAACCGAGGTAAGCATTCTACTTTATATCATTCTTGCGAGGTAAATAGAACATTGGTAATGCAAAATGAAATTTTAATTAGAATAATTAGCAAGAGAAAAAATAGAAAAAAATGGTTACTTATTATAATTAATTATAGTAATATTGCTGCAATTATGAAAATGCTGTGATACTGGTTGACTAGGCAAGTGCACTGTTTGAATTAAGTTTTTTTTTTTTACGGCTCTGAGTTACAAGGAGATTTGCATAGTTTGAAATGTATGGAAATTAAATGCCGCCATGTTCAGTGTTTTTTTTTCAGTAAAAAGTTTTCTTACCATTTTATAAGAAAAGAGATTGTTTACCAAGGAGTTTTGCATAGCTTGAACTGTAATGTGAACATTACAATTCAAGCATAGTGCGACGTAATGTTGCCTTGAATTGCAAACACCAACTTACAAGGAGACTTTCCACCATAGTAATCCCTAGTTACTGAGCAAGTATGATATAAAAATATATTATATATTTAATAGTTATTATTTTTGACGTATAGTAAGTGACATGAGTAAGTTCCACGTGAAATAAATAAATAATTAATTTACCATAGTTGACGTGGTCATCTGTTCCGCACTCAGTTTCCTTCCGCTTTAAGCTCGTACCAGATCTTAAATAAGATATATTTATTTATAAAGAGTAAACAAAGTAGATATCATATAATGCATACTAATATTATAAATGTGAAGTGTGTCTGTCTGTCTTCTACGCTTTTAGCCCATCTTTTCAACCGATTTCGATGACTTTTGGTACAGACATAGGTTGTAAAACGAGGAAGGACTTACTATCTCGGAAACTTAAAGAGTTCCCGCGGGAATACTTGAAAAAATATAATCTAGTCTAAAAATATACAAAAGGAAAGGTGACCGACTGACTGACTAATCTATTAACGCACAGCTCAACCCACTGGACGGATCGGGCTGAAATTTGGCATACAGATAGCTTTTATGACCTAGGCATCCGCTAAGACAGGATTTTTGAAAATTCAACCCCTAAGGGGTAAAATAGGGCTTTGAAACACTTACGCGCTAGCAGACGGTAACGACGACGCGACGGCTCCGAGACCGCATCTATCTCTGTGCCAAATTTCATCCAGATCCGTTCAGACGTTGTGACGTGATTGAGTAACAAACATCCATCCAAACTTTCGGATTTACAATATCAGTATAGAAGTACATATATAAGTATAGATACAAAATCATGCTTGTAAAAGCCATGATGAGGTTTTTTTCTCAGTTTATACCTGTATGTATAAAATCACTGAGTGAATTTTAGGTCTTTTGGAAGACCCTCTATTTAATAATCAGTTATAAATAATTTATTTTTGATATAGACATCATCCCTATTGAGGAGTTCCTGTGGGTATGGAATAATAGAACTTACGTGTCAACATTGATTGCGTTACCCTCCCCCCCCTGAGTCGGCGCATTATCCTCTATCGTTAAACTGAAAAAGAAAACAATGTATATGGAATAAGGTTCACTATCCTTTGATGCAATATTAGTTTGTGATATAAGAGCGGTAAGTAGGTTTTTACATACGAGTTGAGTCATGTCATTTTTTGACGATGCCGTCTAAGATGGTAGCGGGCTAACCTGTTAGGGGTATGGCAGTTATATTAAACCCATACCCCTAGTCCGTTTCTACACGACATCGTACCGCAACGCTAAATCGCTTGGCGGTACGTCTTTGCCGGTAGGGTGGTCACTAGCTACGGCCGAATCCTCCCACCAGACCAGACCAGAGACAATTCAGAAATACCGGGAATCGAACCCGGGACCTCCCACGTTAAGACAACAGCGCTCAACACTGCGCCAGGGAGGTCGTCAAAAACCTTATGTATATACAGTTCGCGCGCGAGTTGAATGTATGGTGACACATACATTTACTCTGCATTCAACTCGCGCGCGAACTATAGAAACCTTAACGCCCGTGTATCACACAATATTGTTCAATTCATTTCTGAGAAAACTTGAAATTAAAGCTCGAGTAAGTAGGTACTAGGTACTCAATAAAAATGGTTTCTCACGCCCGTACGTTTTGGCGTTTTGGCGACTATTAATAGTGCGATTTCTTTCTCACATCTTAAATGTCTAATTGTTGATTGATATTGATTTAAATTGTTATAAATCACTTAAACCACTCATATAAGATAGATAGATGAATACTTTAATGCACACATGAAAGAATACAATGTAAAGTTAATTAAGAACTACAAAGGTAGGTATGCAAAGTCGGTATTATTGCTTACTCATATTATTCAATTATTTATAAGAAAAATTCAATGAAACTTTTATAAATAGTGCGCACTCAACTTTAAAAGTGTGAAATCTATAGAGCGAACTTTGACTTTGTTAGACTTAAGACATGGTTAAAACGAGACAGATTTATGTTACTCACATAAGCCCATCTCGTTTTAACTCTGAGTAAAGTGACTTGGCTCAGACTTTAAGTCAAAGTACGCTTTATAAATCTCACACTAAGAATAAAACTATTCAACATAACAGCACACTAAGCAGCATAATACCGCGAGGTCTCAGTTCGGGGCGAACCACTAGTATAACTTTAGTTAAACTAAGTATCAAATTGTAGAGGTAAACTTTTTTTTTGTTTTTTTTTAACACAAATTGTATAAATAGTCGATGCGAAATCCTCTTAATTTTTTTAAAATTGATAATAAACAATTAAAAATTGATAAAATTTCAAAAAGAACCACGTGATTAGGAACGCGCCACGATCGGTCGCCATGTTTGTGACGTCATAATGTTAAAGAAATTTCACGATAGTACAGTGTCAGTGTATAAAATAAGCATATCTTACTAATATTATAAATGCGAAAGTTTGGATGTATGGATGTCGGTATGGATGTATGGATGGATGTTTGTTACGGCTAGTATTTTATACTAGCTGACGCCCGCGACTTCGTTCGCGTGGATCGAGGTTTTGTGGTTCCCGCGGGAACTCTTTAATTTTCTGGATAAAAAGTAGCCTATGTGTTATTCCAGACTATAATCAATCTCTGTGCCAAATTTCATCCAGATCCGTTCAGCCGTTGCAGTTGGGGCGTGATTGAGTAACAAACATCCATCCATACATCCAAACTTTCGCATTTATAATATTAGTAAGAATCCTCCTTTTTAAATCCCATAAAAATGTAGATGATAAGTACGCTTTTAAAAAATGTGCATAAAATTAACTGTTTTATATGTATTTAGAAAGACCATTTAATATATTTAGTTTTTGGTACAATAAAAGAAATCGGAATGGAATGAGTAGTTCTAATGATTCTATTATTGCAGGATTAATCTTTGTGTTCAGATAATATTATGGCTTTTTGTTGATATCATGTACTCTCGAAATTCCCGTACTAATATTATAAATGCGAAAGTGTGTCTGTCTGTCTGTATGTCTGCTACGCTTTCATGGTCCAACTAGTCAACCAATTTTGACTGACTGAACGCTAAATCGCTTGGCAACACGTCTTTGCCGGTAGAGTGGTAACTAGCCACGGCCGAAGCCTCCCAAAAGGCCAGACCAGGGAAAGTTCAGAAATTGAAAGGTTGGCTAAATCTTGGTAGCCCCTTGGTTCCATGAGAGCTGTGGTACTCCATGTATGTACACTTAGTTGTATTTTTTTGGCTAAATAACAGATTATTTATTTATTTAAAAATTATAAATTCGATCCTGCCGGGGATGGAACTCGGGACCTCTGCACGTTAAGACAACAGAGCTCAACAATGCGCCAGGGAGGTTGTCAAATTGCTGGCATCTAGTAAAAAAATAATAATATGCATATCAAAGCAGCATGCTTACTCATCAACGATTGTTTCAGTGCGTAGATTCCCACGGCCACAGCTGCGCCCAGCGTCCACCGCGTTCGACACCGAAGCGCCGCGCCCCCCGCGCGCGCGCACTCCCCTGCCTCGCGTTCTTTTGACATGTGATCTATCAATATAAGTAATAAGTTATTATTATTATCATGGTTTTTCTTGTACAAATATGCAGATAGGTGGGTAACATCTACAGTATGCCGCCGCCTTGGTCACCCCTGCACACCTGTCATAAGATCAGAGCTGTTAGAGATCACTCTCTGGTGTCACCACTGCTTCTTTCCAGTCTGAAGGGAGTTTTCCTGTTGTAAAAGAAAGATTCATAAGTAGAGTTGCTTGATTAATTATGGCACCGCATGTTTGGAGCATAATAGCAGGAATATTATCAGGACCACTATCTGTTGATTCATCGAAAGTTTAGATTGCCTTCAGAACCTTATCCGGTGTAAACACAATATTTTCTAATGACGTCTGTATTCTCCGAATGTTCACTTCTGGTAAAACCCCAGGTGGCTCACGTACATATGCATTCTCAAATTGATTTGCAAATATTTCAGCCACCTCTACTGGCTTTGTGACTATTTCATTAGTGTGTGGATTTACAAGCACTGATGGTATGTCAACCCTTGTCGATACTTGTCTTCTGACATCAGCAATATTTGATTCTATTTTGACGTGTTAAGGTGGATGACAAGGGTCTGCCCGCAAAATTCAAATTTAATTTGGTTTTTCACAATTTGTAAACTAATACGACAAAGTAGGCTTATGGCATTCAAATTGCGAGCGTAGGAATATCATCTTCACAGGTTTATATAAAAATCTTTACTTGAAAGTGCCCAGTTTAAGAAATTAGTCAAAATAATGACTAATTTGTGAGTAACTCACGTCAAACTCATTATTTTGACTAATTTCTTAAACTGGGCACTTTCAAAGATTTTTATATAAACCTGTGAAGATGATATTCCTAGGCTCGCAATTTGAATGCCATAAGCCTACTTTGTCGTATTAGTTTACAAATTGTGAAAAACCAAATTAAATTTGAATTTCGCGGGCAGACCCTTGTCATCCACCTTAACTTTACTATTCTATTAATTTTTGAACGATATTTTTTATATGATTTTCCTTCTTACGAATTTCTTCCCAGTAAGAGCACTGTAACAGAGCTCGCAGTGTATATCGGAACATACCCTTATTTGCTTATAGTCCTTGGAGTTTGCTAAGAAAACAAAAGAGGACTGGCATGCTTACTTGTCAAATGCCGGTTCTTGCTGGACCCACTCAGGCGCAGTTTCACATTCAGAGATGCAGTCTGATGTTACAGCTAGAGGGTCTATTTCACCAACACTGGTTAACGCATGGTAGAACACATCAAACTGCGAATCATAGACATTATGGCTGGTCTTCGAGCTGTTTAATGATTCCAGTTTCACCATTGCCTCACTTTCCACAGTCAACATAGACTCGTCTGATTCTTCATTTTTTATTTCAACACTGTTACCAGCTCTGGAAGCGTCCATTTTTGCCTGACGGTCGACTTCTGTTGGCTTCTGGTTTGAATCGGACAATTTCTTAGTTTCACTGAAGTCCGCGACAAAATGCTTTGAGCAAAACGCGATGCGCGATCCTTGTTGCACTGGTTTCGAAGACAGACCGCGAAAACTACAAGTTACACTATTTATCTTCTCTCTTTGTTTACAAACAAATTATCAAACACTGAATAATATTATTACCAGAATAGGTAAAAGATAAATCTGAAGCTCAGATTAAGGTTTTTAATCTGAGATCTGAAGCTCAGATCTGAAGGGTGGAAAGAACCGGTGGAAACATTGATGTAGAATTTTTTTAGTACCTATACTATTCTACTCATTCTCATTCTATTTCAATTTTCAATGGGTGGAAAGAACACACGCAAAACACCATAGATACCACCATAGATACTACTCTCTAGTCTCTACTTCTAGCTAGATGATTAGGTAGATCCATGGAGGTAACAAATACATAGTATTTGTCATGTATTTGTTACCTCCATGGGTAGATCCACCGACCCATAGACATAGGATTTTTTCGCTGTACATTCTAAGTCTATGCACCGACCAGAAAAAAAAGATTAGATCTAGACTAAAGACTTCTAGAGACCTCTCTACCGAGAGCTTGTCTGATGTCTCTGTCAATTTTTTTTGAAAATAAACTTACCTTTAAAGTGACCTGTGCCGGCGGCCATAGAATAAAACTGACAGCTAGAGAATAACGATCGCAATCACCTCTGATTGGTTAATACTCTTCCACTTAATGGTCAAAATCCATTGACGCAGCAAGAATACCATAAATTCAGCCAATCACAACCATTAATACTGTAACAAGTCAATGATTGATGCAGGTTTTACACAATTGACTGGTTGGGAAAGTGCCAGAACCCAGAGCCGCTAAGCTATAGGTATCCTATTTATGAAGATAACCATATCGATACAGCTACGACTCATAACGATACAGCTCCCATACAACGAACTGTATCGTTATGAGAAGCAAACACGAAAGAGGGTTCAATTCGATATAGTTGTCAAATTCGAAATTGGAACTTTTCGATGCTGGAGTAGATAAAAAACGTTTTGACATTGATGCAGTAACTATCGATTTTAAAAATAATTGCTGCAGGGCGACCGCATATCCTTTGCATCTCAGATTATTAAAGGTTTTTATTTAATCTGAGTTTTGCATCAATCGTTGATGCATCGCAATCACCTCTGAATCGTTAACACTCTTCCACTATTGGACGAAATCCATTGACGCAGCAAGAATACCATAATTTATATGCTTTGTTCAAATCGTACAGCTAATGCTTAAGACTACCCTCATTATAAATTTAAGAGAAATTGAGTTGATATTTGGTTTAGAATTGTATGTTTGTTGTAAATTATAGTAAATATTAAATTAATTATAGTAAATTATAGTAATAGTATTAATAATTATAGTAAACTGAATCCTGTGCGCTCAACATGCTACATCTTGTTCTTATTGAGTAATGTTAGCCTGTAAGTCTCAAATAAGTGAATTTTAAAATTATTACTGAGACAATCAAACATTTTTAAAAATCTAAACATTCAATGAGGGTTTGTTCAATATAAGCGAAGTCGCGGACAGAAGCTAGTTATTATTCTTATAATCCAGATGCTGCGGGGTTAATGTCCACATTATCATGGAGGACGATTAATTTGTCGATTATGAGTGGGTAAGTATCTAAGGCGAAATACTGGTTCCATGGTTCGGTATAAATAATAATTTATTACTTGTTATCAAAAGAAAAGAAAGATATAATAAGAGCGAATCTTAAGCTGCAAGCACATTTCACTGCGTTGTGGCGTTAAAAGGTGGTTAAATAAAGTCTAGGCTATGGGGCGGTTCGTTGTATGGAGAACCCCGCATTAAGTCGTTGAAACTTGGCAGGGTTGTACTTAGTATGGTATGAACCAAAACTTATACAAAAATATCCAACAAAAAATCCATTAGATATCCAGAAGTTAGATATTTATACCTACAACTTAATATTTATGATTGAATTTTTTATTGATTTCTTTTTAAAATAATACTAAGTAGTATATTTATACTCAAAACCGAAATATCAAACGAAATAATCAAGCAGAACATCGATATTTAACCGATTTTATTATCAAACCTAAACTGCGTTTACGCGATAGTGTACCTTAATACTTTAACAATTAGGTATAGCATAAAAAACCTTACTTCCTTTCTGATTTTTTATTGGATATTTATTACCCTCGACGAAACGGAGACTGTATATGTGTTTGCCCTAAGAGGTTGTGTGTTTGTATGTTTGTTTGTTTGTTTGTGTACTTTTTTGTTACCGTTTTCTGGAAAACTACTGGACCGATTAATATGCGGTTTTTTGCATTAGATATGTATAGCTTGTGAGAAGGTTCTTAGATATATTTTAGGACCATAGACAACCAAGCTGAGCTGTAGTCTATGATTTTAATTTTTAAATATGTTACCATTTTTCTCAAAAAGTACTGGGCCGATTAAGATGCGGTTTTTTGCATTAGATATGTATAGCTTGTGAGAAGGTACATATATTTTAGGACCATAGACAACCATGCTGAGCTGTAGTCTATGATTTTAATTGTTCAATATGTTACCATTTTTCTCAAAAAGTACTGGGCCGATTGAAATACGGTTTTTTGCATTGGATATGTATAGCTTTTGAGAAGGTTCTTAGATATATATTAGGACCATAGACAATCAATCTGAGCTGTAGTCTATGATTTAATTTTTTCAATATGTTACTATTTTTCTCAAAAAGTACTGGGCCGATTGAGATGAGGTTTTTTGCATTAGATATGTATAGCTTGTGAGAAGGTTCCAGGTTTTAGGACCATAGACAATCAAGTTGAGCTACAATCGTGATTTGGTAAGTGGTCATAGGAACTCCTTAAGTTCTCATCGTAAACCCGTCGTGTTTAGACTCTATTGATTTGTCTTGACTAGCATTTTGTACCTAGATACTGCCCAGGGTTTCGTGATGGAGCCAGGAGGTGGTCATAGGAACTCACCCGTCGTGTTTGGACTCTTTTGATTTGTCTTGACTAGCGCTTTGTACCTAGATACTGCCCAGGGTCTCATGATGGAGCCAGGAGGTGGTCATGGGAACTCCTTAAGTTCTCATCGTTAACCCTCCGTATTTGGACTCTTGATTTGTCTTGACAAGCACTTTAAACCTAGATGTTGCCCAGGGTCTCGTGATGGAGCCAGGAAGTGGTCACAGGAACTCCTTAAGTGATCACATTTTTTTTAACAATTTTTAGCAGAATATTAAAATTTAACACTATTTGACACCTCTACTCATTACTAAGCACAAGTTTTATCTCGGAATGAGAAGGGTTTGGTCATAGTCCACCACGCTGGTCAAAAAAACTACTGAGCCGGCAAATATGCAGTTTTGTGTTTTAGATATTATTTTATAGTTTGCTAAGTTCTAATTGTTGTTTCAATGGAGCTCTGCAATTCGTCGTGGGTTTTTTTAAATTTTAAATTTTATTACTTGTAATCGGTACATACGTTTAACTCATGATAGATTAGCATACTGTAAAGTTTCGTGGCCTGACGAATTATTGTTGCCTAGACTCTGTGCCTGACCTGTGATTTACCAACCGATCGAGCTAAAATCCGACACGACCAGAGAGAGATCAGGCGCAGGACCTTTACGTGCTCTCCGAGGCAAGGGGTGAAACACTGCCCACTTCCTAACTCCGGGCTAGTACTAAGAATTTATTGTCAGAAAAACTAAACACTTAATTATGGCCCGACCCGGGGGCCGGGACTCGAACTTGACTTCGTCAGCCGCAGTCGAACATGCTAACCACTAGACTAACGAGACAGTGAACTATAATAATATCACGTAGATTGCCCCTCTGTGGTGACTGATCGCGTTGACCAAAATTCAACCTACACATCGATGTGTTTGCACCTTATATTACGAGTATATCTGTCACCATAAAATTGTAAAAACCGTTAGATTGTAATCTGTTTCTATCTCGCGAGATTGTAATCTGTTTCTATCTCGCGAGATTGTAAACTGTTGAAAGATTGTGAACCGTTCAATGTTCTGAGCATTAATTTTTGAAATATTTATTGTATTTACGTTTTAATGCAGAGTAAATATATTTTACTCTGCATTCAACTCGCGCGCGAACTATATGTTAGCGTAGAGTTTGACATAAATATTCAGGTAGGCACTTAGGTTAGGTTAGGTTAGGTTGGGTTAATAGATTACAATTTACCGAAAAATAATGCGTTAAATCGTAAGCAGTACTCACGGCAGTACTTATGTTACGGTTCACAATCTGTCGACAGTTTATAATCTATCGAGATAAAAACCGATTACAATCTAACGGTTTTTTCAATTTTACGGTGACATATCAACAGCCGTGGCCATATTTAAGCAATCGTCTCCAATAGCCGGCGTCAGTTCCACACCGGACCCTAGGGATGGGCAAATGAAAAAAAAATATCGATATATATCGTATCGATATTTTTCAAATGTATCGATATATATCGACAAAAAAATATCGATATATCGATATATCGATATTTTCTGCCCAATAAGCGATCATCTTTAAACATTGTCAAAATTGAAAATATTCGAGATTTGAAAGTAAATACACATCTGGCTGTCTGTTTTGATCGGTTTTATTATTCAGAATAAGTACCTACATAAATTACGTACATTACGTAGTAGTAGTAGTACGTAATATTAACAATTAATCGTGATGACGATTTCTTGGCTTTAGAAGCCAAGAAAAATTCATCATCATCAACACAGTAAAAATTACATTATTCAAACCAATAATTGTCTGATATCGACATCAGGAGCACTCTTTGTTTGATGTGCTCCCCTGTTAATCTGCTCCTATCATTCGGCACAGCCAAATTTACCACTGAAGCTACCCTTTCAGATTGTGTTTGAAGCAAACTAAACCCATAGACACAGAGCATAGCTACTGCTTTTCGAATTTTTCGATTCGATTCGAGATCGGATTGGTCGAATGTGACGGCAGACAGCATAGCTATAAAAAATATATCGATTTTGATACGAATTTTGATATCCGAAAATAAATATCGAAAGTTCGATATATCGCGGAAAAAATATCGTTGATTTATATCGATTATTTTCTGAAAAAATATCGATATTTTGATATATCGATTTTTTTTGCGCAAGCCTACCGGACCCGACGCAATCGGGTCAGAAGGGTATCTGCCACGATGTGGTCTTTTATTTTCATCAACTCGGCGTTGTTTTTCGCAGCTGTGTCCAGTAATGTAAGTTAATTATTGTCTCTTTAATTCCACCACAAGTTAGCCTTTGACTGCTATCTCAACTGCTGGATAGTTAGATGCAGTCTAAGATGGTAGTGGGCTAACCGGATAAGAGTATGTAAAAATACGTTAAAAAATATTATGGATTAACAAAAACTACCTGGACCCTGGGCAGCATCTAGGTTTAAAGTGCTTGTCAAGAAAAATCAAGAGTCCAAACACGACGAGCTTACGATGAGAACTTAAGTAGTTCCTATGACCGCCTACCAAATCACGACTGCAATAGGTACCTACAGCTTGGTGGACTATGGCCCTAAATCATATCTAAGAACCTTCTCAGAAGCTAAACATCTAAAACAAAAAACCGCACCTAAATGAGCACAGTAGTTTCTTAGAAAAAAGGTAACATAATTAAACAAAATATCACGATTTCAGCGCAACGCGGTGGACTTTGACCTTAATATATATCTTAGATATCTAAGAACCTTCTCACAAGCTATAGGTACATATCTAATGCAAAAAACCGCATCTCAATCGGCCCAGTACTTTTTCAGAAAAATAGTAACATATTCAAAAATAAAAATCACGATTGCAGCTCAGCTTGGTGGACTATGGTCCTAAAACATATTTAAGAACCTTGTCAGCAGTTATGCTTATCTAATGCAAAAAACCGCATGTTAATCGGTCAAGTAGTTGTCCAGGAAAATGGTAACAAAAAAAAGTGCATGAACAAACAAACGCAGAACCTCAAGGTCTGGCGGCTCTGGGATCTTGGACCATAATAGGCATTATAAAGAGGTAAAGTTTGTGAGTTTGTGACCTTGTAGGCGGTATTCTCTGGAACTACGGAACCGATTTGGAAAATTCTGGTACCAATAGAAAACCACATTATTTGTGAGTATCATAGACTATATGTGGGAATTTAAAAAACTTATTTCACGCGCACGAAGTCGCGGGCAAAATATACGTACCCGCTACTTCGAGTGATGGTACTAGGTATATTATGAAACATTGGTGTAAGTGCCAACAACAAACTGGAACTCAGACCGACCGCGACAGACAAAAAATACTTCATATTTGTATGTTGTTTAATAAACAGGTACAACGGCATTTCGGGCAAGACACGGACACAATTTCTGGCCGTGACCTTGTATATTATGTATATGCATCATCGTAATTCAATGATATGCATATTGTAAATCGTGTCCAATATTATAGGTACTTAAATTATAGTATAAAATAAAGTCGCTTCCCGCTGTCTGTCCCTATGTATGCTTAGATCTTTAAAACTACGCAACGGATTTTGATGCGGTTTTCTTAAATAGATAGAGTGATTCAAGCACTAGCTGATGCCCGCGAATACGTCCGCGTGGATTCAGGTTTTTGGGTTCCCGCGGGAACTCCTTAATTTTCCGGGATAAAAATCCTATGTGTGCTATTCCAGACTATAATGACTGAGCGAAGCGAAGGTCTCTGAGTCTACTTGAGTGAATTTGCACTTGTCCGTCCGTCCGTCCGTGCGTCTGTCAGAGCCTTATAACTTCTGAATTACTGAACGTAATTACTTCACATTTAAATATAATATGTAAACCGATGGCCTCCCGCCGAATATAGCTTAAAAAGTTATAAAAATCTTTATTTCAGGGGGGCTCTCATAGAAGCGAAGTAAAATATTTTTTATAGCGTTACATAGGGTTGTGGTATATCATTTTTTAAAGATAATTAGGAGTAGAGTCCAAAAATATTTTTTTTAAAAGCTTTTATTTAACTTGCAAATCTTGTAGGTAACTCAATTTTGAAGCATATTATATCTTCAACAGATTGAGCTTCAGGTTTAGTTTGGATGACAATGCATGGTGAGCTGTGTGACGTCATTCTAAATCCAACATGGCGGAACATCT
This sequence comes from Erebia aethiops, assembly GCA_923060345.2. NCBI lineage: Eukaryota > Metazoa > Arthropoda > Insecta > Lepidoptera > Nymphalidae > Erebia > Erebia aethiops. The sequence continues at coordinate 332,436 of OV281087.1, read as the reverse complement.
AAGATGGTGGACTAGTTATTTTTAATGCACTCCTTTATTAGTCCTATTGGTATCAAATGAAAGGGCTTGCTGAGAATAACTCGAAAAATAAAGTGACGTCACTCTAAATCCAATATGGCGAACTTCTAAAGATGGCGGACTAAGTTTTTATGCTTTCCTACAATATGGGTACCTACCAATCTGAAAGGACTTGCTGAGAATACGAATGCAAGATAAACTCCGTTGCTCCAATCCGTCTGTGGTGTACTGGGGTCTTACTGGGGTTTTTGGGGTCCTCGATTATGATATTGTGATCGAATCCCTGTAGCATCGGTTAAGTTTGAGTTATGTAATTTGGCGAGCTAAGCGTCAACAGCAAGACTGAGAAATCTGTTCAGCGATTACTAAAAAGTAAAATATAAATTAAAAGTAATTAAAACTTGTTTAAAAACAAGCTTTTATTAAAATGCGCTGAAAATAATAAAATAAACTTTTCCTTTAAAACTTTTACTATCCACTTATAACGTCATTACACTATTAAATATGATAATATAAAAGCTTGTCGTGAGATTTACCTGTGTAGATAAACAAGTAAATTAAATAACTTGATCTGATTGATTTTAACACGAATAAAATCTCGCGACAAACTTTTATAATATCATATAAACAAAACAAATAACTTCACAATGGTGAATTTGTTTGTTTTGTTTATTCGTTTGTGCTTACAAAATATAATAGACGTTAGCACCCTTTTTAGCACCATCTTAACGTGGAATAATAAAATAGTCTACTGATAGTACTGATGTCTATGAACGTAAAGATGAGCGCGCATCTAGACATGCCCATAGGAGTAGGAGTACAATTGAGTAGGAGTACCTACCCAAAAATTCAATCATCTCCAATAACTCTTTAGGTCTTTTGCGTCTAATGTTAAATGTTAACTGTTACAATATACAGTTAAAACCACAGATCACGGAATTCCGTGATCTGTGGTTAAAACTATCTTATGGATACCGCGAGGTCTCAGTTCGGGGCCTCTGTGCCAAATTTCATCCAGACCCGTTCAGTCGTTTTGGCTTGACTAAGTAACAAACTCAATAATTTGTATCCATACATACATAATATTAAACATTCACATCCAAACTTTAGCATTTATAATATTAGTATAGATAATTATAGATCAGTAACTAGGTGCCAATGCTATCCACTTGAAAAATTGCCTTGCCCAACCTTACTTACTTACCTTCGATGATTATGCGTTCGTTTCGTATTTCGAGTAATACTTAGAGGGTTGAGATTTCGAGTAACTAATGGAGGTTTTAAGGATTGAAGTAAAGGGAACAATTTTTTTTCGAGTCTTGGAGGTTTTCGACTTATCGAGGTTCTACTGTAGATGCAAACGACAAGGCTTGTTAGTTTCAAAGTCACCCTCAAACTTACATAAATATTATTTATTCATCTTGTGTAGACATGTTGAGAATAATCGAAGTAATAGTTAGTATAAAATTGAATAGTATTAAATCTTTGCAAAAAACTGGAAAATGTTAAATGGAAAATGTTAGAAACTACTAGATCTTTAATAAAAATATAGCAAGCACTATTAATAGTGAAAGATATTGAAGCCATTTGAGAAGACCAAAAGCCAATCTTAATGGTCATGATGGAAAGTGTATTGTCAGGACACAGTTTCAACTCTATCCTTGATCGACTAGCAGACAAATTGGAACAGATTCGGTTTTATCCAGCGTGAAATCATATAAAAAGTAAAAAAGAAGAAAATACGAAGTATCAAATAATACTTATATACTTATATTTAGTAGTTCAGATTGACATCCTGCCTCCCATTTGTTGGGTGGCAGGCCGCAGGGGGCTCGTTTTCCGGGCCTTTTGAGTTTAAAACTTTTCCGTTTCTTATTTTTAAGTTATTTTGAGTGTATTTTTTCATTAACATTTAATTTTTTATTGCTTTTTGTTATTTATTGCTGTTTTCTTGTCGCCAATTCAATGAGTGCTACAGTTGGTAGCCTTGGGAATAATTCATCACTGGAAAGCCAGCTACTCTGTAAGTACTGTTCTCAACCTAAGTATTTCAAAACTAAAGTAGGCCTTAACATACACATTGGGAAAATTCACAAAACTGATTCGGTAAACCAGCAGTCACAAATTACTCAAATTCAAAATTCTACACCAATTAATACCTCAAATATTTCATCAACTGAATTTTGGCAACATCTTAGCTTTTTGAAAAACAATGTACCTATTATTAAACGTATTCCTAGGGGTTCACGTTTAGTAGTAGCAAACACTTTAAAGAAAACGATCGATGCTGTAGTTACTCAAAATTCTACTCAAAGTTGGGAACAGTTTCTAACTTTTGCTTACAGAGTTTTAAATGTAGACAAAAGCGAGAGCTGCTCCCTTACTCAGAAAATAAAAAATAATTGCGGTAAATGTTATGACCAAAACTCAAGTTATAGCCATAATATATCAGAAGTAAATAATAAAATTAGCAAAAGATTTGATCCTGTAGTATATATTGAAAATAAAATTAGTGATGGCGATTATAAGGGTGCAGCTCGGCTTTTATTTTCTAGTGATGTGTTGGCCCCTGAAACAGAAGAGACCTTAGAGGTTCTTCGTTCAAAACATCCGCAGCCTATTTCTTCAGTTGTATCAGATCTTAATTTCGGAGACACAACTTCGCTTCTGTCTAAGGTGGAGGATGTTCGTGCAGCTGTATTGTCTTTCAGAAGTGGGTCTGCTGGCGGTATCGATGCTATGTCACCACAGCACTTTAAAGATTTAATTGAATTAAACGGTGAAACTGGTAAAGAACTTTTAAAATCAATCACAAATTTAGTCAACCTAATATTATTGGGCGTCGTACCTAAAGAAATAACACCTATTTTGTATGGCGCCAATCTTTGTGCTCTTACCAAAAAAGATGGTGGTGTACGACCGATTGCTGTGGGTTCCACTATAAGACGCATTGTTTCGAAAATCTGCTGTAGGAACATTGCACCATCTATGTCAGAATTTTTTCAACCTATACAGCTAGGCTTCGGATGTAAGGGTGGTTGTGAAGCTGCTGTTCACGCTGCTCGTACTTTTCTATTAAATTCGGGCGAGGAGGTGTTGCTGAAAGTTGATGTTAAAAATGCTTTTAACTCAATTGATCGTAACATCCTCCTCTCTGAAGTTAAAAACAAAATTCCAAAAATTTTCCCTTACCTTTGGCAATGTTACGCGGAACCTTCCAAATTATTGTATAAATCCAATTTTCTAAGCTCTGCTGTAGGCTGCCAACAGGGAGATCCACTGGGACCTGCCATTTTCAGTTTGGCTATTCACCCAATTATTTCGGAATTGAATTCTAAATTTAACATTTGGTATCTAGATGATGGAACTTTAGGAGGTGAAGCTTCATCTGTTTTAGATGATCTTGCGGTTTTAATTGAACAATTTAAATCTGTTGGTTTGGAATTGAATTTTGGCAAGTGTGAGCTCTATATTCCAAATTCAACGGAAGCCCAAAAAAGACACATAATTACTGAACAATTTAATCATTTGGCACCAGGAATCAAAATTCTAAGTGAAGACTCGCTTCGCCTTCTTGGAGCTCCCGTCTTAGTTGATTCTATTCCACTTTTTATCAATGACCAAATTACTAAATTTGATCAATGTTCGGAACGCCTCTTTCAAATTAATTCACACATGGCCCTTTTTATTATTAAATATTGTCTGTTTGTTCCAAAATTTACCTATTTTCTTCGATGCTCACCACTATGGAAATTCCTTCCCTTATTGAACGATTTGGATAAGAAAATTAAAAATACTCTATCCAAAATTCTAAATTGTCCTTTAGATGGCACGACATGGACACAAGCTTCTCTCCCAGTTCGATACGGTGGTTTAGGCATTCGTAAAATTAGTAGTGTATCATTACCAGCATTTCTATCTTCTGCTTATGGTACGTTCAAGCTCTTTGGCAATATTATAAACCATTCATTAGGTTCCATAGAGCCGTCGTATTTGGCAGAAGCTAGAATTGCTTTCAATGTGGCATGTCCTAGTAAGGAACCAGTATCTTTATTCTCTCAAAGACAATGGGACGACGCACTGTGTTCGGATGTTTTGCAGGAGCTTTTAAATTCTTCAACTACTGCAAGCGACCGTGCTCGCCTTCTTGCGGTGTCTACGAGGGAATCAAGTTACTGGCTTCAAGCTCTCCCCTCTAAGCATTTAGGCACTCTGTTGGACCACCTCACTCTGACGATTGCGGTTGGTCTTAGACTTGGCGCCAAGATACAACAGCCACATCTATGCCACTGTGGTGGGACAGTGGACACGTATGGTCATCACGGGCTTTCTTGCATTAAAAGTGCCGGTCGTCTATCGCGTCATGCTTCCCTGAACGACATCATCCGTAGGTCTCTTGCCACCGCTAAAGTGCCTGCAGTATTAGAGCCAAATGGCTTGGCACGCAGTGATGGTAAGAGACCTGACGGGATGACTCTGGTTCCGTGGAAGCTAGGAAGGTCGCTTGTTTGGGATGCCACATGCGTGGATACGCTGGCGTTGTCCCACTTACAGGCGACCTCCATGGCGGCGGGGGCGGCGGCCTCTAATGCAGAAAGAGCCAAGAGGCGCAAATATGAAATTATAGAAAATAATTTTATTTTTGTGCCTTTTGGTGTTGAAACCATGGGGTCGTGGGGCGAAGATGCTAGATCCTTTTTTAAGGATCTATCTTCTCGTCTCACGGAGTCCACAGGTGACCGGAGGGCTGGCAGTTATCTCGGCCAACATATAAGTTTGGCTATTCAGCGAGGTAACGCAGCCAGCATTCTGGGCACATTGCCTTATTGCAGTGGAATAGATGATATTTTTAATGTTTAGTTTTTAGTTTCCTTTTTTTTTTTTTTTTACTTTAGATTTAATTTAGATTTTAATTTTTCATGTATATATGCAAAAAACTTAGTTTTGTGGTCCTTATTATATAATCAATGACCTTCTATACGTGTATAGAAGGTCATTGTATATTATAATAGATAACTTTTGGAGACAGCAAATGACTTAATTAGTTATTTGAACTAAATACTTAACTATTTATATATGTTTTGACGACCTCCCTGGGGCCCAGTCTTGAGCGCTGTTGCCTTAAAGTGGGTGGAAATTTTGGGAATTTATAATTTCTGAATTTTATCTGGTCTGGTCTGGTGGGAGGTTTCGGCCGTGGCTAGTTACCACCCTATCGGCAAAGACGTGCCGCCAAGCGATTTAGCATTCCGGTGCGATGCCGTGTAGAAACCAACTAAAGGGTGGTGTGGAAGGTGTAGGTTTAATATAACTGCCATACGCCCAACTGGTTAGCCCGCTACAATCTTAGACTGCATCATCACTTTCCATCAGGTGAGATCGCAGTCAAGGGCTAACTTGACTTGGTGCAAAAATAAACTTTCATTGTTTTAATCTTTTTCCTATCGTTTCCAGACTCTACCAGCCTGCAGAGTGCCCTCGGTGAGGCTGAGCGATGGGAACCAAATGCCGGCCATGGGCCTCGGAACTTGGCTCGGATTTGATAAAGATGAGGTGAGGAAACAAATACTTCTCTATTTACTTATTTTTTTAAATGAGACAGATTGATAACACTTTTTGCTTTTTACAATTTGTGTTTATTGATGGCTATAAATAATAGTAAAGGTCCTTGAATAGGGATGATGCCTATATCAAAAATAAATTATTTCTAACTGATTATTAGAGGGTCTTCCAAAACACCTAAAATTCACATCCTCGACCATTTTAAAATATAGATTAAAGAAATAAAGTGCGTTGAAATTTGATGACGTCAATCATTGTGATTTTCATAGTAGCCTATTCTTCCATACTAGAAGCGCGTTTTTAAGTTTGATAAAGAGTTGGTGATTTGATTGAGTTGTCATCATCCCTATTGGCAGTACCTACCTACTCTTCAAATTCACAAACGAACTACGTTTGCTATGTTTTCCAAAGGACCAACCACGCTACTGGTGTCCCAAAAGCTGGAGCTTGGATTCCTTCCCATGAACGATCATTTGGACGTTGTATATTTTTTTTACCTTGTTGTAACTGCCTCGTTGCTGTAGAGGTTAGCATTTTCGACTGCGGCCGATGAGGTCCCGGGTCAGGCCATAACAAGTATATTAGGTATTTCTGACAAGAAATTCTCAGTACTAGTCCGGAGTTAGGAAGTTGGCGGTGTTTCACCCCCGTGCCTCGGAGAGCACGTTGAGCCGTCGGTCCTGCGCCTGATCTCTCTTCGGTCGTGTCGGATTTTCCGCCCCATCGGGCTATGAGAGTAATGGAACACAGTGCACTTGTGTGTGCGCACACACTTGTGCACTATAATATCTCCCGCGCAGATGGCTAATCTCTCTGGAGATTGGCCGCCGTGGCCGAAATTCGGTCGGGAGGACATCGTCATCATTATTTGTATAAATATCTATTTAATAGATTATTTGTTTGTAGTAACTTAATTTTTTTGTGACCATTTTAATTATTGTAAATATTCATGTTGATAGTTATTATCTTCTATATTCAAATTGACATTGAAATTCAAGTAAAGGAAAGTAAAGTAAAATGTACTTTATTGTACACCATACAAAAAAATCAAATACAACAGATATAATAATCTAATAGACATGGTTCAACAGGCAAATGATTTTTATTCAAATAAACTTTTCCAAGTACTTCTGAATCGTCAAGTGAATCTACCACTGGTTCGGAATGCCATTCCTACCAAGAAGAACCAGCAAGAAACTCGGCGGTTGCTCTTTTGAAAAAAATAATTTACAATTTCATTAATTTGTAGAATACATAAGTAACAGCTGTCCTTAGCATTGCTGGAGCGAATCTAATCCAATACCAATTTTTTTGAATATGCTGCTTTACCCCATAGAAAGATTCAAGCAAAATACACAATTAAACAAGGATTGTCTTGAACTAGTAGTTTGTTGTAAACGCAAAATTGCCGTTTGCAGTTGCCAGTGCCCGTGACCGATGACTCAGTGCAGCAGGCCGTGGAGCTGGCGGTGGACGCGGGCTACCGACACTTCGACACCGCCAGCATCTACGACGACGAGGATCAGGTATAATTGAGTACCTAGACGGTAGACCTACCTACTAACATACTTATTAATATTATATTGTTAGCTAGATGATGCCCGCGACTTCGTCCGCGTGGATTAAGGTTTTTTATTTCCCGCGGGAACTCTTTAATTTTCCGGGATAAAAAGTAGCATTATGTCCTTCCCCTGGATATAAACTATCTTTGTACCAAATTTTATAGAAATCGGTTGAAGAAATAGTTTTTTTTATTCCCGCGGGAAGGGGAACTCTTGAATTTTCCGGGATAAAAAGTAGCTTATGTCCTTTCCCGGGATATAATCTATCCCTGGTTGGACTAGACTAGTGCATACGTGCCCGAGTCCCTGAGTTGAGACCTCGTCTGGGTGACGTAAGATAACGGGGTTCTCGTCTTCGCCGGCGAAGGTATTGATTGGTGTTTGAGGGCGGTCCTACCATACAGGAAGTATTATATATATCGCCAAGAAGGCTGGGTGTGAAAACGTTGCAGTTAGGATTGCATATATCATGGTACCTAATAGGTTAATAGGTTAAACCTATTAAACAAGTTAATTGCTTCCAGGTGGGAAGAGCAGTGAGCAAGAAGATCGCAGAGGGCGTGGTGAAGAGAGAAGACTTGTTCATCACCACCAAGGTGATGACTTAGTAGCCGACTCCCTTCATTATATCAATTACACAAGTAGCTTTTGCCCGCGGCTTAGTTCACGTTCAATTTTTAAACAAAGAAACCCTGATTTTACCCGCTTAGGGGTTAAATTTTCAAAAAATATTTTCTTAGCGGAGGCCTAATGCCCACGTCATGATCTGTACACCGCGGTTCCAGTCCGATCCGTCCATTGGTTTGAGCTGTGTGTTCATGGATTAGTCAGTCAGTCACCTTTGTTTTTTTACATATTAAGAAATCCCTGCCACGAATGATGCCTGAGTTCATTTCTAAGATGGATGAAAAAAGTTTGGAAGACAGGGCGCGTTTGGAACCCTCGTAGCTTTAGTGTGAAGATACCGTAACTAATTATCACCATCATGTTTTATAAGTAAGCAATTGACGCCAGTATCATGCGTACCTACACTTGTACACACACACCTACAAGTGTACCTAAATTGAATAATTGAATATTTGATTTGATGATAATTATATTATATGCGTGTAAGAGGAGTAGATAATGAGTAGATCCATTCCGTTGCTCCGTTGCGGCGTGATCGAAGGACAAACAAAGAAACAAACTTTCGCATTTATATTATTAGTATGAGGATTTACGTCGGTAATAATTTCAGCTATGGAACGACAAGCACGCCTACGAGTCAGTGGTCCCCGCGCTGCAGGAGTCGCTCCGCAGGCTCAACACTACATACGTGGACTTGTATCTTATCCACTACCCTATCGCCCTCAAGGTGAGTCCCACTGCATGCAGGACAGCCAACCACCAAATTTTCATTTTTTGTTTTACTAACGCCATCTTGTCTGAATAGCGACTCAGACTATTCTCTTTTTTTTTTCTCACCTCGAGCGTTTAACGATTAAACAAAGAGAGTTATAGACAAAAAGTAGATACGTGTAACTTGGCTTGGTACTGGATTGTATAAGGGGGCTGACAGTGACGCTCGATCAATTATATTTAAATGGTGGTTAACGTTGTCGTCCAGTACGTACTCGGCCTGCAGACCATAGACAAATTCCAAATTTACTCGGCGAGAGATTGAATGTAGGATCTCCCACTTATAAGAAAACATTGAATTCCATAATCTGCTTACACGAAAATTTTTTTGCTCGTCGTTTCTGATCCGAACCGCTAGGGTGTGGAACACCCTCCCAGCGCACGTGTTTCCTGCCACGTATCACTTAAGTACCTTCAAACAAAGAGTGAATAGCCAACCTAGACCTCATCATTGCTTTGCACCAAGCACGATTGTCGTCAAGCGGAAGCCTATCTCAGAATAAAATAAAATAAAAAAGTGTGTGTGCAATTCACACACGGCAGAAGTAAAATTTCAGAATAGGTATAGCCTACAAGAGAATGAGATAAACATAACCAAGTATTCTATCTCATTCTCTTGCAGGTTAAGAATATGTTTGTCTCTTTTTAATGTCACTTTTTAGTTTTGAATGGAATTTTCAAATCACAACGATTCTAAAGAAGTTTCACTTCAAAAATAACTTTGTAGAGCGGGGCTTTGAAGCCGTACGCGGATATAGACTACCTGGAGACGTGGCGCGGCATGGCGCGAGCCAAGCAGCTGGGGCTGGCCAAGTCCATAGGGGTGTGCAACTTCAACCTGGCGCAGCTCGAGAGGCTGTGGGCCAGCAGTGACGTCAAACCCGCTGTCATACAAATTGAGGTGAGGATTGAGCTACGGCCCTATTGGGATCAATTATCCTATTTGCCCTAAAATATGAAGATAAAGATACCTAGTTTTATTTGTTTAATATGTCTAAAATCAGTATAATATTTTATTTTTTAGTGATCATTAAAATAAAGGGTCTCCCAAAAGATATAATATTACCCCCTGTTATCTTTATATCTTTTTTAAATATTATCGATTTGAGTAAAAAAAGTGTTGTGTCGAATTTTGAATAATTACCGTATACTTAGGTACCCATTGGGTATTTGACAACTATACACATGGGCAACTCTTTATCAAACGTTAAAACTCGCGCTTAGTTTGGGAAATACTGACTCGTGACGTCTTCGACATTCGCACTTTTTAACACTCAAAATGGATTATTCTAAAACAAATAGAGGACGTGTGACTCTGTTGGAACTTGGAAGGTCTTCTATTTAATTAAACACTAAAAGATAAGTAATTCATTTTTGACATAGGCAGAAACATCCCTATACATATGGTTTTTGAGGCCGTTGTAAAACGTTGAACCTACAGCTATTTTCTTAAAGGCTTGTTGATCTTGGGAGTAGGAGTAGGTACGGAAACCGACAATAACTATATTAAAAAGGAAGTTCTGCGAGCTCTTTAGATCTGCCAGACTGGGTTATAATACATGAATATCTCAAATTTCGGCACTGACGGGTAAGTGAACCGTGGCCTAATGGTGGCCTAGCGGTCAAAGGCGTTCCGGGCGGGATTCCCAGAGAGGCGCAGATTCAAAATCCTGCCGGTTGCGCAATTTTTGATATGTACCTATTTAGGATCGACCAAACAGCCTATATGGTTATATGGTCGATGGTATTTAGTAACCCTGTATTCTTTTGCTCTTCCGCAGACAAACCTCAACCTCCAACAACCAGAACTGAGGGAATACTGCCACAACCACGATATTGCAGTGATGGGTTACACACCCTTCGGCTCTCTGTTCCCCGGCCGCGCTAAGGCGGACGCTCCTCCCCCGAGGGTGGACGACCCTCAGCTGACAGCCATCGCCGCCAAATACAACAAGACTGTGCCGCAATGTGTGCTCAGGTATCTGGTGAGTGACACTGCCTGCTCCTCTTATTTTCCGGGATAGAAAGTATCCTATGTGTTATTCCAGACTATATATATCTCTGGGCCAAATTTCATCCAGATCCGTTCAGCCGTTCTGGCGCGATTGAGTAACTTCATCCATCCAAACTTTCGCATTAATAATATTAGAAATGATGCCAAGGAAGGTTGTATCTTTGAACAAATTCAATACACAGTGTTAAGTTGGCGACATCTAGTTTAAGTTGGTTGTGTAAAATAACCTGACTTGTGTGTGTCCGATCACATACAGTTTTTTTTATTTTGTAAGTTTATCACGTCTTTGAGAGGCGATATCTCGTGAGCGGCCCGATGAATAGCGTCAGTTTTTATATTGTTTACATAAGTACTACGCATACTTTAACAAGAATCAGACTTCCTAGTTTTTGTTCATTTTTGGTAACCATAACGCGTCTTTGAGCGGCGATAAGTTATCAGTTATGACAGGCAGTTTTGCGATCAGTGGAGAGCCCCACACCCACTAAATACTGAATCAGCCTTCCTAGTGATAGTTACCGAAAGTACAGCTATATCTTATAATACATATTCCTTTGTTTATAATTTTGTGTTTTTCTGTTTTCAGTACGAGCTGGGTGTGACGCCGATCCCCAAAACGGTGACAGCGTCGCGCCTCGCTGAGAACCTGGACATCTTCGACTTCCGGCTCGACGAGTTCGACCGCCGCCAGCTGGCGAGTTACCACAACAACTACCGGACCATTCCTGTCACTTTCTTCAGGGATTCCCCTTATTATCCCTTTTAGAAGAACACCAACTGTAGACGAGATTTTAGCCTAGGAGAGTGGAGACGGGGCGATTTGTTGTATGGAGACCCCTGCAATCGATCCTCAGTCGTTGAAACTTGGCAGGGTTGTAGTATGAACCTAAACTTTACAAAAAGATCCAAAGAAAATCAATGCGGAAGCTAGGTATTTATACTTAAAACTTAATTTACTTGACTGAATAATTTTTCGATTTTATTTTCAATTTTTCTTTTACGCGGTAGTTTACCTTCCTGCTTTAACGACTGTGTGTAACATAAAATACCTTGCTTCCTTTCAAATTTTTTCTTCGATATTTATAAAATGCGTTCATTAACTCATGATACTTTATCACACTGTAAAGTTTCGTCGTCTGAGGAATGATTGCTCATTGCTGGCCTCCACTACATTTATTGCCTAGACTATCTTGTTTGTCAACGAAAGTTAGTTACGTTTTAAAGATACTTACCACAATATGTAACGAATAAATCTCATCTTCACATACTTACGCAGTTCAGTTTTATTGAATCCTTTAATCCCGAAAAGGCAGAAGCATATTTTACTTCGTCCGCGTGGATTAGGTAAAGTTTTGGATTCCCGCAGGATATATCTTGAAAATTTGGTATAACCCAATCCAGATGCAATGAGGACAATAAAATATGTTTATTTCTTTTCCTCATAAAGTCATAACATTAGTCACTAGAGAGACAGGTATAGAATGCTACAACTGACATCCTAGTAGATGGATATGATAGTGCGCACCAAAGTCAAAGATTGCATCCCGGGGAAGGACATAGGATACTTTTTATCCCGGCCAACTACTTGTCATATGACTTTTAAAACCTTATTCAATGTAACTGAGTAAATGAAACGTCCGAATTTGTGACAAATAATAAAATTTACTACGAGAAAAATATAAATATTTATTATCAATAATTATCATAATATTATTATGTACAAATCATCAGCAACCCACACATACAGCATACAGCATACAGTACAAACACATACCACTTTCAGCTCATACTACTTACGAACACATACATAATATAAGTAATATTGTATAACCCATTTTTCCTTAAAAAAAAGTCAAACTACTAGTTTTTCTTTAAAACGGGTAAAAGGCGCACTTAGCACGGCGATTGTTTTTTTATTTCACAAGTTAGCCCTTTATTGCGATCTAACTTGGTGATAAGTGATGATGCAGTGTAAGATGGTAGCGGGCTAATCTCCCCATCGTCATCATCTGCATGCGGGCAGGCCTTCACTACAGTCGTCAGAGGAGAGCCCTACACCTAATACTGAATCAACCTTCCTGGTGATAGTTACCAAAAGTGCAGAGCTATCTCTTAGTCTGTTGTGTGTGTTCTTACTCACAAAATTTATGATCTTTATGGTCGATATAAATGATTTTTATTTTTATTTATTTTATCTGAAAGGGGTAAAATAATCATGTTAAGCACATACCCCTAATCGGTGTCTACCACGGCATCGCACTTAGAGGCACGTCTTTGCCCGTAGTATGTTATACCACACTACGGGCAAAGACGTGCCTCCGTGCCGGCCACGGCCGAAGCCTTCCACCAGACCAGACCAGGGAAAATTCAGAAATTATAAATTCCCAAATTGAACCTGCCGGGGTTTGAACCCGGGCCCTCTCAGTTGCAAGGTCAGAGCCACTGTGCCAGTGAGATCGTCAAATAAATCGTCAATTAAAAACCTAACTCACGAACTCTTAAAGCGCCGGGCAAAGCACCCTACTTACGCGTTTCTAAGTGTTGTTTACTTTATTGTATTTTAAGGAAAACTAGACTTTATAGCTCGTTATGAGAGTAGAAAATGACAGAAATTGAAATAAATACTTACTAATCGTAAAACTATTTATCGTTGTGACAAATACGAAAATAAAGATGGCGAAAACAACTGTTGTATTTGGCAGCCATTTTCAGAAAGTGGATTTTGAACGATCGCCTCTCATAATAATAATAAATTTATTTGCTGATTGTAGGTAGGAAGTTCTTACAATAAAGACACACCACAAGAACACCACAGAAGAATCGAACCACAATCTACCAATTATATGGTGTGCAAATTATCATTATACTTAGTCAAATTCAATAATCATAAGTTAAGGCTAAATAAAAAAAATTGGCGGTCATAGGGACTGCCGATAGAAGTGAAAACGAATATTTAATTATTTATTCTAATTTAAAAAAAAAGGTTATAATAAAAATATTTCAAATATAAACCTTAAAACTAAGGCATTAAAGTTGAATCACGAATGTACTGCATTATTATATATTCAAGAACTTTTGTCTTAAGAATAATGGTGTCGATGACGCATATTCACATTTTTACCCCCTACCTTTTAAGTTTTCAACGCGCCTAAAGAAGTTTTCACTTCAAAAAAAACCCTTACGATTGTTTTAAATAATCAAGAGACAATGTTATGGAAAAGAATCTATCCTCGGTAAAATATGGTGGCGTCAAATCTGTGTTCTCTTCGGCGGCTATTTTTATCCTATGTGACCTCATCTGACAAGTGACAGTGACGAAAGAAAATATGGCCGCCTCTAATCAGCTGTTCTCTTCAGCGGCTATTTTCAGCGAAAACGATCTGGCTATGTATACTAGACTATGGAGGGTAGAGGTAAGGAGTAACATCTCTTGTGGGAGAAAAGTTGAAAAAGTGTCCAGTGGTTGCTGAAAATAACAGTTCAAAAAACTCCCACAGTTGCGCTGGTGTAGGCAAAGGGTATGGTATGAATGTAGCAATTGAAGACGAAGTGAAGTGTACCAAGTTAAAAATATTAATATTATTGTCGACTAAAGTAGTTAATTATTGAAAATTTCAACAACTTACGTTGTACAAAATAATGATGAATGTTTTCTTTCCTTGTTTATTTCTCAAACCTACTCTAATCATATTTGGCGCTTCATTTTAAATTTACCCTAATGCTAATGTGGCGCCCCCAATTTAATGCATTTTGACGGACACTTTTTATATACAGAGATGTAACACCGTACCTCTACCCTCCATATACTAGACTATGTTTAATAAAATATGGCGGCCACATAACAGCTGTTCTGGTTGGAATTAGATTTTCTACTCTCATGACTGAATAGTAACATTAGTAACAGGTATTAAATACATAAATGAGTATTCAATACGAAAATGCATTTTAACACAACCTAATTTTTTTAAACAACATTAAAAATTAATCCAACAATTTCGAAAAATAAACATAATATATAATAATTAAATGTATTTAATGATCTCACCCCAAAAATTAAACAAGATTAAATTTAATTGATAATTAAAGTGACATTTTTTTTTACAATAAAAAGTGAGACAAAAAATTAAATATAAAAGTCCCCTATTATTTTTTCTACGTTTTATTATAATATTTGTGTACAAACTTTAACAAAAAACTATGTGGACTTTGTGACGTTATTTTTCATTTGGCAAAATCCATACTAATATTATAAATGCGAAAGTGAGAAATGCTATCTGTCTGTCTACTACACACACGGCCCCAAACGTTCAACCGATTTTGATAAAATTTGGTACAGGGATAGGTTGTATCCCGGGGAAGGACATATTTTTTACCCGAGAAAACTAAAAATTTCCCGCGGGAATCAAAAAACTGAATCCACGCGGAAGAAGTTGCGGGCATCGTGTAGTTGATTATAAAGCTATCATAATATTACAGCATTGTTATCAACTATTATACTATTTTAATACTATGAACTTAATAAAAACATTATAAACAAAACCAAATTGATATACATTATATTACATCATTATTATATGTACTTGCATAAAACATATCTCGAGACAAAAATATAAAGTGTAGAAACCAATTCTAAATTTGCAAGTGTCTGTCTGTCACCTTTTGACCGAATTTCGTCTAAATCGGTTGAATTAGACGAGTTTTTTCACGATATACGTCGATGTAAGAAACATTCACGTAAGTGTCGATAGCAATTGTACAAAATTTCATCTCACAAATGAACGATCAGCGAATGCATTGGTTATTTACAAACACAGACAGACACACGTTAGAAAATTTGTCTTTTAATTTAATCTCAAAGTAAATCATGTAGTCAGTCAATTAAAATAATCTTACGATCGAAATTATAATCTATCTATCTAAAATATATCGATAGGTTACCTAGCAACGTATTGTGTATCGAAAATCTGATGGTAAGTGATGATGCAGTCTAAGATGGTAGCGGGCTAACCTGTTAGGGGCGTGGAAGTTATATTAAACCCTTAATCGGTTTCTACACGGTATCGTACCGGAAGGCAAAATAGCTTGGTATTAAGCTCAGACCAGAGAAAATTCAGAAATCATAAATTTCTAAATTGACCCCGCCGAAAATCGAACCCGGGACCTCCAACTTTAAGACAACCGAGCTCACCGCTGCGCCAGGGAGGGTTCCGTACTTATTCTACGATTCAAAAATTTTAGGGTCAATATTAGTTTTTTAACTGCCTAAGGACCCTCATAATGATTTTTAAATACCAATTTAAACTATTCTATTGTATTGTTTAAATAAAGTAAAAAATATATTTAAACCTAAAAGCTAACAGAGGACGTGGGATTCACGTCTTTTGGAAGACCTTCTATCTATGGTTTGTCAAATGAAGGACGATAATTTTGACAGATGAGAGGTGTATAGCAATAGTGAAGGATTAGAGTGAGACAGACTGAAACAATACTATGAAAACGGCAACTGACAAAATTATAACCTAAACCATAGACAAACCATAATAATCAATAGGAAAAAGTGAGTGTGTGCAATTCACACACGGCGAAGTGAAACTTCAGAAATGTAGCCTACGAGAGAATGATAAATATAACTTGTATTCTATCTCATTCTCTCGCAGGCTAAATCCTATTATGAATATGTTTGTCTCTTTTTGGTGCCGCTTTTTCGTTTCATCGAATTTTCAAATCACAACGATTCTACAGAAGCTTCACTTCAAAAAAATTACCTAAGAAAATTTTAAGATAAATTAAAGATAGATAGATATAATTTCGGCTATTTAGTAAACGGTGTTCGTAAGTAGTACCCGATCGCACGCACTAACAACACTTAGAAGAATTTCTTCGCTTGAGCTTCCTTCCTTTCTCTGAAACAGACAAAACATTCAAATTAATCACCAATTTTTAATATTACAAACTAGATGAAGAAAAAATTGATTTTTTTATTTCACGTAGGACAACTTGTGCCCCTTATGAAATGTCGTGACTCTACCACCGGTTCGGAACGGAGTTATACTGAGAAGAACAGGTAAGATACTCAGCAGTTGCACTTTTTAAAAATAAAATAAATCAGAACAGCAAACTACATAACTAGCAAAAAATAAAATTCTATTCCAAGATTTTCGATGTTTTCAAGATGGCGCCCTTCAGCCATAGAGAAGGCAGTAGGCGCGAAATGTGACAAATGTCATTTCTGGTAAATGACGTAGGTCACTGTCGTAATACCGTGTTAAACCCCTATTACACCGCACTTTTCACAAGGACCCTGACCCTGAATCAGTGTAGTGTAATAAGGTTTAGGGAGGAGGGTGTCCCTAATTTGGTCCTTATTGCTTTGTAATAAGCGACGCCAAAACTGTGAAAAGTGCAGTGTAATAGGGGTTTATGTTTTTTTTCTGAGGGTATGTTCCGATATACACTGCGAGCACTGTTCAGTAAGAACTGGGGAGAAATTAGTTCCGATATGGACTGACAGTATACTGCAGCAGTATCCTAGGGAAATATAATATGACGTTACAAATCGTCACCATTTATGTACTGTGAGCACTGGCGTTTTCGAGGTAAGGTGCTCTCAGTGTCAGTCAGTCTCAGTCTCAGTTTTAAACACTAACCAGTATATCTAACTATAAAGTAACGGCTTCAAATCCTGTCGGTTCCGAAATTTTTATTTATGTGTTTAAGTAAGTTTAGTAATAGAGGCGTTGATCAAATTGAAGTCCGCGCGGATTTGCACCTTATTACGTGGTAATAAGGGCCACTTGATAGCGCTGCGTACTTACTTGTACATCGAGTAGAGGAACATGAGGCCAAGATGGCTGGCCAGCAGCATCAGCAGCATCGTAGTGGACACACACGACACAGACGGACAGATCGGCTGCATCGCGGGCGGCGCCGCTGAGAACCTAACACACACAAATATGATTACAATAGAATAGAATTCGTTCGACCCCTTTCCATTAATGGTAGGTGATTTCTTGGGATAATAATGCGGTGGGCTCCCACGTCCTTCCGCATTTGAATAAAAAAACATTTGATTTTAATTTTGATCCGACTCGTCAGTCGAGTCGTACGCGGAAGGACGGGTGCACTAGGTATTTAAACTGTCAGCTTTTTGAAGTGAAAACTTCTTTAGGCGCGTTGAGCACTACACAAGCACACAAGACAAAAGGTCTTAACTATAAATATAGTACATTCGTAATTAAAATTTAATGACTTTGTTTTTAAGTTTATATTTTAATTATTTTAAAAGTGCTGTGTTGTTATTTTAAATATTTGTTTTCACTTCTATCGGCAGTCCCTATGACTGCCAATAATTTTTTAATAATGACGCAATTTCAGAGCAAAAAGGAGAAAAATCACTTTCAATCCACTGACTGAAGTTAAGATTGCAGTCAAGAGCGTACTATTGGTGGATATGATAAATTATTTAACTTTATTTTGTTCCAAAATCCATATTACATAGTTTCTTAAAATGGCCCTGGACCCCTAAACTAGGATAGCCCGTGTCTTGGCAGTCAGTCTCTTCCTAGTGCAATGTAAAATAATATTAGAAAAAGGGACTGAAGTAAGGTTAGTAGTAACTTACATAAACAATTAAGATTATCTAATAGCCAACAATGAATACTTAAACCCCTATTACACTGCACTTTCCACAGGGACCCTTAGGCCTTAATCTGTGTAGTGTAATAAAATTTAGGGAGAAAGCGTCCCTAAATTGGTCCTTATTGCTTTGTAATAAGAGACGCTAAAACTAGCGGCCACGCCCACCCTTTCCACAGGGCCCTGTGAAAAGAGCAGTGTAATAGGGGTTTTAATATATTTATATTATATAGCGTGTGTGCGTGTGTGTGTTTGTGTGTGTGAGTGTGTGTGAGAGAGAGTGTGTGTGTGTATACCTCTGCGCGACGCCGGCGACGCTCTGCTTGAGCTGGTTGAGGTTGTCCCGCATCTCGCCCACTATCTGCGGCGTGACGGCGCCCGCCGCCGCCGCCGCGCCGCCCTGCAGGATCGCGTCTGATTTGCGCGCCACCTCGATGATGAAGCCCCTGGGGAGATCACGACAAATGATGATAAATACTTTGTTTATTGCTCCAAAAAACATAAATATAGTACAGTACCCGGCAGTAAATATTGCAGACTCAGTGTCAAAACGTCACACACGAGTGACAGAGACGACGCTCTACGAAGCCGACGCAACCGACTATTTCTTTCTAAAGCTCGATGTGCAATATTTACTGCCGGGTACTGTACTCCCTAAAACGTCGAAATTACTTGGTTGGTCAACGTTAATACAATAGGCATGATAACTGATTTTGAAAAATGGTCAGATTTATGTTCGGAAGCCTCTACTATTTCGATAAAATATCTTATTTCAGCAGAAAAATAAGGTTTGGGCGATAAAATTGGCATTTGAAATTTAAATTTTAGAATTCACGCGAAAACGCTCCCCGGTGTCATGGCGTCGTTTGTGACGTCACTATTATTTTTGCCAATGTACTCTGTGCAGTGTGCAGTAAGCAATAGTGTGATTGTCAAAGCTCGAAAACAAACTATTGTGACGTCATTCGCTTCTTGGCGTTTTAACCAATATGGCGGATTGCTGTATTTTATAGTTTTATTTTATCAAAATAAATAGCAATCTCACTCGAAATAGAAAAATAAAAACGTTTTTTATAATCCATGAATCCTATTTCATTAGATAAATTCATAATTTCATAGATTGTTGGTTACAGTCATCATGCCTATTAAGGCATTAGTGTATAATTACACTGTATGGAATAAACTAATTAATAAGAACTGCAGCTGTGTAAGTTTTTTTTATTTTGTTGCTTTATCGTCTGCCCGCATTTAGTATTTACCTCGACTGTCGACATCATACGTACCGAAGATTCGAAGAAATCGTATTTTTGTTTATTGTGATTACCTTGCACGTCTTTACCTCGGCGGCTAGACTGTCGTCAGATTGTTATGAATTATCTATCTATATTGTACATTCTATACTTTAATAGTAAGTATTATTAAGTTTAATAGTAAAATAATATTGTCTTTTCTTCTCTCCATTTAACGACAACTCTCAGTGTCGCTAAATAGAGTTTACACAGCTGTACAAACTACTTTCATACGTTCGTGGTGCTATGGTTATGAATGAACTCGATCTTCAGCGCCATCTAGCGGCACAGTACAGTGCTGGCTACAGGAACAGGAATCCATACTAATATTGTACATGCGAAAGTGTGTCTGTCTGTCTGTCTGCTACGCTTTCACAGCCCATCTGTTCAACCGATAAAACATTACTTAACCACTTATTTACGCTCCAAATGATATTATGTACAAATAACTTCTGCATTTTACAAAGAAAATCTTATATCTATACCAATATTTTAGTTATTTCATCACGCCTGAACAGATCTGAAAGAAATTTGGCACAGAGATAAATTATTATCGGATTGAAGGACAAACCAAAAATAAACACATTAATTGGTAACACATAAATAACATTAATTGTATTGGTACGATGTTATATGTAATACACTCACTTGAGTTCTGCGATGGTGTTGATGACAATCTGATGGTTAGTGGTCATCACGTCCCAGTCTTGGCGAGTGATCGGTAGCGCGGGCATCTGCAATACAAATAACAAATGAAAATTATTCCATTTTTAGGGTTCCGTAACAAAATGGTAAATAGGTCTTAAATCATTAAAATCTTAAAAGCTTGCTTAAAGCCATATTGGATTTAGTGTGACGTCATTTTATTTTCTGAAAAATGAGATGAAATGTGCACATTTCATAGCCTGTAAATGAGTTCGAAAGTTAAACTTCCCGGCCTAGGCCAGTAAAGAATGTATGTATTTTCATTACATATCATAAGTTTGAATTTGGAATCTTTCTTCCTGAATATCTTGTAACTTGTTATAATGTTCTTTGGCCTAAATAGTTTAAATTTGGAACTCTACCGTATTACGCGTTCAGCACTCACAGCGCAAAAAAAAAAGTATAAATATAACTAATTTAACTTTTAATATTTCTTAAGTAGGTTGCTTTTTTATTTACTTTCTTTTAATTACATAATATAATATATTTAAAAAAATGTCACTTGTTTCATTTATTAGAAAAGCACTATACACACCTCGACCGGGAGAGCATTTCTGGTCTCGTATATAGCCGGCCTCGCGTCGGCCGTCTAACTAACACTCCAGAAAACGCGTACTTCCCGGTCTCGCGACGTGTAATGTACTATTACCGTAGTCTCAGTAAGCAATTTTAATTGATACCCATATCGTAAAGGTGCGCAACAAATAACTACTCCGCTATCTTTGAGAGTCCGCCATATTGGATTTAGAATGACGTCACTTAGATGCATAGTGATCAAAACTAATCGTGTCATGCAAAATTTCTGCTCAATTGGTTGGGGATAGCAGCTGATAACCGTTTTAGAATTAATTTACAAGATTTGACCTAAACAAACTAGAGTTGCTCAAAACTGCTATAAATCCATAGCGCGCTACACAGTAAATTAGTAAATTACAAATTTTTAGCATGCTTTTAAATACGCTATGTTATAACGCGCTTGTTATAAGAAAACATGAAGGGCTCAGCAGGCGCGATATGTTTTGCAGCACGCTAAATTCCATAGCACGCTAAATTTCGTAACACGTTCCTACAATTGCAACGAGGCGCCGCGCGCGATCGCGTGGTATTCATTACGCCGTAGCGTCATGGCGGCTCCTCACATAGCACGTTATGAACGCTATGGAACAATAGCGCGCTATGATATTGCGCTACGAGTTATATTAACCACCTCTAAAACAGAGCCACAAACATTGCCAGGTCATATAAAAGCTTGTAATACTATACCTGTACGGGCGGCTGTCCCGGCTGCGCGGGCTGTAGGCCCTGCGCCTGCGCATGGCTGTACACCGCCGATAGCAACGACAGAGAGTTCGATTGCTTGCCGATCACCTGAAATTAAATGAATTTATCTGAACATGTGTTACTGTTACGATATCAAAAGACAAGAATCCAAAAAAAATGTCTATGGTAAAATTTATTTACTCTAATCTATGTACGAAGCTAAAATATGTTACTTGTCTCTGTAACTTTCTGTGGTTTTAAATTTATTTGTAAATTTTTGTGCGATTTGAAACAATTAAAATACAAGTCAAAGTACTGAGTACATTCACAAACAGCATATTATTTCATTATCTATCATCCAACAGTTGAGATGGTTACATGTTTTTTTTTTGTGAGCTTTACATGGTTAAATTACAATGATGGTTACAGTATGAAAAGCCGCGGCACATTACGACGACATTTCGATGTAGTGAAATATTTAAATAACATTTAAATACATCAATCGAATTTGCAAAGTCGATTCTTCTCTCTTCTTTTCGAGTCGAATCGTCTTAAGATAAAGCGTACAGGTAAAATAAGTACAGCCATAAGACCACGGCATGTAGAAATAAATCCCTACAACAGACCTATACGTCCAGCTGTGAACTTTCACGGTTGGCGTCTTTAGGTATTAAAATAAGTAGGACCTCACCTCGTCGACCTTTTTGTGCAAGTCCCTCATAACGTCCTGTATCTGGCCGAGCCCCTGGAAGATTTGCCGAAGTTCCCGCTGACCGTCCGACTCGAACCAGTCGTCGAACTCGCCCTCCTTGTCGCGCACCTACACGCAGACAGAGACAGATATAGTGAACTCGTGTTTATGGGTGCAAGCGGGGCTTCGGGCCTCGAGGCCTGCCCTCACCACCCGGGTGGAGCAGAGTTACAACTTTGTACCCCGGTGAATATCTTTTAGCCTCGACTGGCTAGGGCCTGCCTTGAGGGCTACGGGATCCTACGCCGTGTTATCGACGTCTGGTTTTGGTGTACAATCTCTACTAACACTAATATTATAAGTGCGAAAGTTTGGATGGATGGATGTATGTAACTCAATCACGACAGAACGGTTGAACGGATCTAGCTGAAATTTGGCACAGATATAAATTTGGATTATAGTCTAGAACAGCACATAGGCTACTTTGTATCCCGGAAAAATAAAGAGTTCCCGCGGGAACCAAGAAACTTCAATACCGCGAACGTAGCCGCGGGCATCAGCTGTATAGATGAAAATGAAAATAGTTTGACATCAGAAGATTTAAACGAAACATAAAATTAACCTCTAAATACATGACTATTTCATAATTTGGTTCACTAAGCAAGCGAAATAAGGACAAACAGTAAAGTATAGTGACATAGTTGTATGATGAGCTGACCTCGTCAGGATGCTCCTTTCTGTAGTCCTCTTTCTGCTGCTCCAACTTCTTCTGGTACTCTTGATACTCCGCTGTCAGTTTTTGCTGATCTGAGCTGCTGATCTGCTGCCCGTCTGGAGAACAAACCACCGATTGCAATTGCATTAAAAATCCCGGGTGATTTTGTTAAAAATTACGAAGCGCCTTCATAATTTTTAATAGCAATCAACATGACGTCATAATAATTGCTAATATTTTTTTATAGTTTGTTAGTTTATAACGTCTTTGAGAGGTGATATCCAGTGAAAGGCCCGATAAGCAAGCGTTTTTAACAACGCAAGTGGGTTTTAATTACACACCAACGAGTTCTAAAGGACAACTAGCCTTTAGAACTCGTTGGTGTGTAATAAATAGCGTTTTTATCAACGCTCGCGTTTCTCTACTCGCTCGTACTCACCGCTGGTCTGCTGCGCGGTGTGCAGCGAGGTGGTGAGCAGATGTATGACGTCATGGTCGTCGGCCAGCCCGCCCGTGGCCGCGGACAGGCCGAAGTAGCCGCCGCGCGGGAGCGCCACGTTCTCAGCGCGGAAACACAGCTCATAGTCCGCCTCGTTGTTGGTCAAGCCTGGAAAACGTACATTCATACGACTACGATAACATAGCACTCCAGGTTACTGTTTCGATGTGCTGTAGTAGAGGTGGTTAATATAACAGGAAGCGCTATATCATAGCGCGCTATTGTTCCATAACGTGCATAACGTGCTACGTGCTACGGCTCCTCACGTAGCACGAAGGATTTAGTATCTGTAGTCTGAAGGAATTAGTATTGGAAGATCCCAAAGAATACTTCGATAGTTTGCGGTAACTAATGAACTCGACTAATTCGACAGGTTCAAACTTGTTTAGCCGGTCCGCCAGTGAGCACAAACGCGTGATGGGAGGTGCTACTCGCCCGATAAAAATAGAATAAAATGGATCGGCTCGACTTAATTTTTGGTGTTCAGACACGTTTAGCTACTAAATTACTCGCTACTAGACTAAAATACTAGCATGATGCGAACTAGGCATAACGCGCTGCTGTGAGTGAACGTCATCTTAGCGTGTTACGAAATTTAGCGCGCTACGAGACATATCGCGCCTGCCAGCCGCATACACGCTTGTTTAAAAACAAGCGCGTTATAACTACAAAAAATATAGTTTATAAGTTCGTAGCGTGCTACGAATATATAGCAGTTTTGAACACAGAACAACTCTGGTGTGTAGTCACGCCACTAGTGGATCAACAAATCCTTAATACACAAACGTAGCCTCTTCCTAGGGAAGCACCTAGTGGACCCCGAGGAGACAAAGAATACTCCGACCGAGAAGCTGCTGCTGTTCCTAGCAGCAAGTAGTATTGACCAGACACTTTAGATGGTGGCGATCACAATAGATCGGCAACGGTCAAAGTAATACCTGGCCTCTATACAGAGCCCTGCAAAGTGGCATCAACAAGAAGAAGAAATCCTTGAATTTATTTTTGTTTGACCCGTCTCAGTTCTCAGCAGGCAAACGTGCGCTGTGAGCCTTGGTGGCGCTTTAAATTTGAAAACTTTCAAACGTTTTGAATGTTGAAGGGGCACGCCGTGTTATAGTAGTGTGTTATCTGTGTCCGTGGAAGGTATTAACGATATAAAGAAGATTGCCAACTTATTTTCACACCACTTCAGGATCAGTCCGTTGCCTGCTCGTACTGCTCGTGTGCCTAACACACCATCTACAGCTGCAGAAGTTACTGACAATGTATGTTTTACGGCTGGTGACGTGGCTGTTGTAGTCCTTAAAATGAAAAGAGGTAAATCTCCAGGAATAGACGGCTTAAGTTTGGAACATGTTTTGTATGCGGGGGAGGCAGTATACGAGGCCTTACCCGCCTTGTATAATGCCTGCAAAAATTTTGGCTACCTGCCACCGCAACACATGAGTGGTACTTCCTATCCCAAACAATAAAAAAGGCGACCTTTCCAGTCTCAAGAACTATAGAACGAGATCCGCAGTACGTTGACCGAGCATTTAGACTGTCCATGTTTAAACACTGGCTTTCAGTGCACCCGGAGGCAAATAGAAAGTAAACCTGATACAAAAGTACCATTTAGGTACCTGCTCATATATTGACATAATATGTATGAATTATATTAAGTATTGCCATCGGCAATAATTATTATTTTATTTTATTTTATATTTTATTTGAAGTCATATAAGTTTGAATGGGAGTGTAACAGGTAGAGCCACACTCACCATTGTGGAAGTGCACGGTGAGCGTGTTGAGGTAGTACTCGATGCGCGCGCGCGTCGGGAACGGCTTGTTGCGGAAGTCGCGCAGGCAGCCCGACAGCAGCTGCTGGGAACCGTCGCTGGAACACGAAAGCGACAGATTATCCAATATCCAGGGTCAACTATGAGAGCGCGGCGTATGATACAGGTGGCGCCATCTCTCGACTCATCTATGGTTGTCGATGTACAAAGTACAGCATTTGAGCATGATAAGATGAGCCTTACCACCATGTGCCTTATTACATGAAAATAAGTTTAACCATCGCAATCACCTCTGATTGGCTAACATTAGCACTCTTTTGGTATTGACCAAAATCCGAAGCAAGAGAACTATAAAATTAGCCAATCACAACACTTGACACTGACACAATGATTTTAGCAAGTTTACAAAATAAGACTACAGAGTACAGTAGTGAACGGTCACATCGCACTGAGCGCCATACTCGAGAGCGCGTCGTAAGATACAAGTAGCGCCGTCTGTCGTCACTTCGAGAGAGATGTGCGATATATTGCTTCACTTGTTGTGATCACAACTCTCGGTGCAGCCATCGAGCACCGCCCAGACCGTTCCATCTGCCTAACTGCTGTTATTTATTTTTGTTTATTTATATTTATTCTTCGCATAGACTTATAAAAAGCGCTTACGACAGTCAGATCGGTATAGTACAATACAATATTATTAATACAAAGGAGACGGTTCAGATTTGTATGGAGCGTAGGCCAAGTCTTGTACAAGCAGAGAAATGAAAGAAAATAAAATACTAGACCAGTTTCTACGAATTCATCGTAATTTCAGTGGTAAATTTATTTAATATTTTCAACTTATGGAACACTAAACATGGGTGGGTAAACAATGGCGGATTCGAATTTTGACGTTTTCAAAAGAAAAACACGTTATTTTGACAGTGACTGTCAGAAATGACATTTGATACATTTCGCGCCTACTGCCTTCTCTATGGCTGAAGGTACTTCTGAATTATGTGTGAAGGAAGGTAGATCTTGGAAACGTATCGAAAACTTCAAATACATTTTTATTTTTTGCTCGTTATTTACTTTAAATTATTATATTTTTAATACAATCTAAGTATTTTCCTCTATTCATGGTAGAGTGTACCTACAAGAGTAGACCTAAAATGAACCTTTTGCTTTACATTGATATGTCATAAAAGTTACCCAAGTACCTAGTCATACAAAATTAAAATAATGTTATTTATAAATTACAATGTCGTCGCGTTAGACCAGTAATGACTAGTTACACTACTTTTACGAGTCAAACTCGAGAGCGCGTCGTATCCCACTAGTGTCGTCGCATCGAGAGAGATGTGCGACACATCGCCTCACCTCTTGTGGTCGAAGCTCTTGGTGCCGTCGTTGAGCACCGCCATGACGTAGGGGTTGTTGTGTTTGTTGTCGTTGTCGAACGAGTCGAAGATGATCCCCAGACCGATCCACCTGTCCGACGAGCCGAACACTTCGCCCGTGTAGTCGCCGCGAGCGGTCGTGTACCAAAACGCCTGCAAACAAACAATGACGGGGACTTTGAAATATCTTGCGTTACTTTTTGAAGTGAAACTTCTTTAGAAGAGTATAATATTGTTAGGTTACAGTAGTATAGTATATGATTGTTTGTTTGTGACACTATCACACTTCATACTAATAGACATCTTCTAGGCAAGCGCCCTCCACCTTAGGCTGCATCACTACTTCCAGCAAGTCTGACTGCAGCCAAGCGCTAGTCTGTATAAAAAAGTGTGTGTACAATTCACACACGGCAGAAGTGAAACTTCAGAAAAGTAGCCTACGAGAATGAGATAAATATAACTCGTATTCTATCCCATTCACTCGCAGACTAAATCCTATAATGAATATGTTTGTCTCTTTTGGTATCGCTTTTTCTTTCCATCGAATTTTCAAATCACAACGATTCTAATGAAGGAATTTTAAATTCACTACAAAAAAAGTTGGTAACAAAACTAACATTTGCACTTAAAGTAAGTTACTCATACGTGAATTTAACTTGGTGTAAGTGTATTCGTGGAGACTATAGTAGGTAGTAGTGAGTGTTCTGTGGAAGAAGAAGAAGCGCAGCCAACTCACCAGGCCGTCGGCCCCGATGCGGCCCCTGCCGGTGACCTTGAACATGACGTCCACCTCCCACCAGTCGAAGTCCACGGGGCTGCGCGACCAGATGGCGCCCTTCTGGCTGCGCAGCGACGGCGCCAGGCGCACGCTCTCGCCCGACGCGATCGCGTCTGCCGGGAGACCGCACGGTTATACGAATTACGAACTTACGAAGCGCCACTCGAATCCTTCAACGAGAAGCCCGCCGAGGCGGCGCTAGCGCTTATAGGCCTCTTACACTACGCTTTTGCAAGGGACCCTTGCAACTGAATTAGGCTGCTTTTAAGTTATAGATTATAGTATTATTCTATAAGGAAGTTATAGAATAATACTAATGTAATACAAAACCTACCTAGGTACATGTTGATAAGAATCGATAAAACAGTAACTAGTGCTATTCGATTTCCATTTTAACTAGTTAACCGTTTTCACTCACTGTTCAATCCATTAAAGCTAGTTTTTAGATAAGCTACTAGATGATGACCGCGACTTTGCCTGCGTGGTTTTAGCTACAGTAAACTTTTGACTGCAATCTCATAAATAAATAAGTTCATTGATTGGTAAGTAATTACTAAGCCTCAGCTGTCCGTCTGTCTATATGTCACGGGTTGTATCTTATGATCCGTAATTGCTAGACAGAATTGAAATTATAACAATGTTATTAAAAAAAAATTAGATAGATAGATAGATAGATAAATTCTTTATTGCTACACAAGACATAAAAATACATAGAAAAGAAAAGAAAACAAAACAAAGTGCGCAAGGGCGGTCTTATCACTAAAAGTGATCTCCTCCAGACAACCCATTAATTAAGGACCTTTAAGGTAGGAGCGGGATAGTGCAACAATATAGACAGCTATAATAATATACTACATAAACTTTACATACTAATAATACATAAATAATTTTATAAATACATATAAAAATAAATATATACCTATATAAACCTACATACACAATACTTAAATATTCTATAGCATACTAGCACTAGATAAGTAATGATCCTTTAAGCGATTCTTGAATATATTTATAGATTTCGATTGTCTAATGTCATTCGGTAGGACATTCCAAAGCTTAACCGTCTTTACTGTGAAGGAATTCCTGTACACCTCCGTATGGCTAGAAGGTATTCTCAATCTGTTGTCATCTTTAGACCGCAAATAAATAGACAAGTCGTTGCTGCCAAGAAAATTGAACCGCTCTTAAGTAAGGTGGCGTTTGAGGATAATATAATATGGAGTACAAGAGAGAAAGAGCATGTAAGTTTCTACGGGAACGAATTGGCAGCCACTTTAACTGAGCACGAAATTCAGATATATGATCATACTTGCGTAAGCCAAAGATAAATCGTATACAAACATTTTGCAGCCTTTCAAGTTCAAGTTTCATTAGGTGGGGCCCCGTGATTTTTGAGCGACTTTTTCTAAAGTATTTAAAAAGTATCTCTCTCTCTCTCTCTCTTATCTACCCATTGCCGTCTCGCTACAGAGCATGAGTCTCCTCTCGGAATAAGAATGGTTCGGTCATAATCCACCACGCTGGCCAAGTGCGACAGACCTCACACACGTTCTAGTACATTATGAAGATCTCCACAGCTGGTTTCCCCACGATATTTTCCTTCACCGTTTGAAGCAAGTGATATTTAATTTCTTGGAGGTTCCGGGATCAAATCCGCGTCCCCGTACGGAGGTCGGGTGTCTTAACCACTAGGCTAACACTGTACTAGTAGATATCCGCGACGTCCGCGCGGATGGTTTTTTTTATATTCCCGCAGGAACTCATTAATTTTCCGGGATAAAGAGCCTATGTCCTTTCCCGGGATACAATCTACCCCTGTACCAATCGTTTTGCACCACCCAGGGGACACGTGTAGGGTGGGCCTTGTCTGAGGAAAAGGTGGTACGAATCCTATAGTTCCCCGTAGTATGGACTATGGATATAGCGTTAAATTTTGTACGATGTTACGGAACCCCTCGTGTGCTAGTCCGAGTTGCACTTGGCCGGTCGTTAGTCGTTACCGGCCGGTGTACGAGTATGTATCTAGATTATCATAACTATTATCTCTACAGTCTACCTTACTAAACTAATCTTGTAGGCAATAAATTCATAACATAAATATAAGGTTTTTTATCTTGTAAATAATGTTGTGATAGTGTGTATTACCCTTCCTTGTTTACCCAAATCACAGATAAAATAACAGTTAATTTGTAAATAAATCATTTGGTCATTACACATACAGTTCATTACAACTCTAATTGTTACATCCATACATTATTATTATAAACTAGCTGAGCGACTTCGTCCGCGTGGATTAGGGATTTTTGGTTCCCGCAGGAACTCTTTAATTTTCCGGGATAAAAAGTAGCATATATAATATGTATTATTCCAGACTATAATCTATCTCTGTGCCAAATTTCGTCCACATTCATTCAAGTGTTCTGGCGTGATTGAGTCACAAACATCCATCCATCCATCCATCCATACATCCATCCATACAAACTTTCGGATTTATAATATTATATTAGTATTGAGTATATTAAAGAGTATAGAAGTATAGATAAGAAAGTGTGTCTGTCTGTCTGTTATACTATTACCTTTCCACATATAGCTGGAATAAAAAAAACTTAATCAATGTGGACGAAGTAACAGGCATCATCTAGTCTTTCTAATATTATAAATGCGAAAGTTTGGATGGATGTATGGATGTTTGTTCAATCACGCCCTTACGGCTGAACGGATCTGGCTGAAATTTGGCACAGAGATAGATTATAGTCTAGAATAGCACATAGGCTAGTTTTTATCCTGGAAACTAAAGAGCTCCTGCGGCAACCAAAACACTTCAAACCACACAGACGAAGTTGCAGACATTCTTTAGTGTTTTATAAGTTATTGGACATCAATAAGTGTACAGTGTCCCTGATTTGAATAAATAATTACTGATTGATTGATTTATTAAAAGTACATTATAAAATAAAGCATGAGGTATTTTGGGTGACTTTACAGTTTAATTACCACAATCTTGCAATGTTAACATATTTCTAATTATTTTTAAATGACACATTGCACCAAACTGCAATCTGCATACTACAACAATATTATAGTATACATTCTATCCAATATTAGTACTTATTCTGTAGCAATTAAGGTTTAATTTCCTTCGCAATCGGAAACAATAACAAGTGATAAAGTGCACGGAATGCATAATTAACTTGGTCACAGATATTTGAATGCAAAATTTAAAAGTTTTTGGTACATGCAATTTTACTTCTTACATACACAGAAATAAGGTTAACTTGATTGCATAAAAATTGTGACTTATTCGATTTGTTACACTTTTATTGAAAAGAAGTGAGAAGTGGATATAAGTTATGGAGTTCATAAAAAAAGATTAAATGCTGCAATAGAATATTGGTAAAGAAATCAACCTCCCATTCATAGGATTGGGGTTCAATTCCTCTCAAAGTATTTGGAGTTATTTTAAAACAAATACATATCCCTTACTTTAAAAGAAAACATTGTAAGAAAATCTGTACAGTTGATGCCTGTAAAATGTTCTCAAAGCTGTGTGAAGTCTACCAGCCAATCCACACTTGATAAGAGTGGTGGACATTCTCATTTTGAGTGGAGACACATGTGTCTCCTCATGCATTTGAGCATGCTCAATGGAGACATGTAGGCAATGCTGTTGGTGATGGAAAAGATTAAATTTTTCCAATTCTCCATTAATTATAATAATATGATAGTAGGGGATGTCTAGAGAATAATAGGGGATAGTAATGTGGTGGGATCCCAGGTCATTCCACATTTAGTACATTCAGGATCTAAAACAATACATCAATGTGGAAGTTTTCAAACATCATGGTCAGGGTCATGAACTATTATATATCTTTAAAGAAAATGAATTAATTCAATAGCTAATGCCCAAGACTTTTTCTACGTGGATTAAGGTTTTTGATTCCCACCAGAACTCTTTAATTTTTCGGCATTAAAAGAAGCCTATGTTCTTTCCTGGGATACAACATATCCCTGAACCAAGTTCATAAAAATGGACATCCATGTTTATGAACTTGGTAAAAGTGTAGCAGACAGACACTTTCGCATTTATAAAATTAGTATATTATATATATATATACTTAGTATATAGTAGTATATAGTATGGAAGTATGGTGTTGATACTATTCATTGGTAGATTTGCAAGGAAAGATTAGAATTATCTATTTAGTATGTAATATTAAGTTTAAGTTAAGGAATACTCATAGCATTGCTAAATTTTGGTGTGTAAAAATAATTTATATACTTATTATGAGGCTTTATAAATATATTAATTTGCTATTAAGTACTTTGAATAATGAATATTTAAAATTGAGTTTAAGTACCTACATTTATGTATACAGTATATCTAAAGTTTTAATATTGAACAGTAAAACAACATATTAAAAGAAATATATTTTCGTAATCACCGAATATTTTTAAGTCGGATACGGTGTTAAAACTGCCATCATCAATTCATTCATGAAATTTATCCAAAATTCAAAAACCTGTAAATATAATGCCATCGTGGAACCAAAATGATCCTATACGACATTCGCTTCTTGCTCTTTCGCACACGTTGTATTACCCATACCGCTGTCTCTTACACACTTGACAGTTTTCACTGACGTGTCTTCGCCAGAATCGAATACCGTAACAACAATCTATTTCTACTAAAAAAACACAATTTTTAACATAAAAACATCAAAATCTATCAAAATTACTACTTTATCTAGATACTACAAGTTTTATAATGAAGATTTTATATAGATTTATAGACGAAAATCGTACTTACTTCCACCGTATTCCCAGAACGGAACAGAGCCATCTTTTTGAGCTAAATAAGGCGGTTTGAACGAATATTTGTACTCAAAACGTTTATGAACTGTCTGTGAATAAGATCTCACTAAAAGGCATAGCACTGAGCACAATAATAAATTTAAACTCGTTGAAGACATGATCGAGAGTCAATACCTCACGACGGCACCAAACGAAATGTCAAATTCATATGTCAATGACATCAATTGTCATTTGTCAAATTGAATTTAATTAGGGTATGTTCCATTATACACTGCAAGCCTTGCAACTTGCAAGCCGTTATGGACTGACAGTATACTGCCGCTGTATCCTAGGGAGGGTTTATTATTATGTATGATGTCATAATCGTCGCCATTTTTGTATTGTGAGCACTGGCGTTTTCGCTTTTTTTTCTGGTCGGTGGTTTTCGCTGCAAGGTGCTCTCAGTGCTGACTGCGTTCCGTTTTAAACAGCAACCAGTATGGCTAACTATAAACTATAAAGGAACGGCTTCGCAGTATATTAAATTGACGTCACACCTTACAGAAATCATAGGAACTGAAATCCTGCTGTTTCGTTTCATGATTTTTTTCTGACAGTAATTTCAAGCACGAGCACATAGAGATGACAATGGATGTAGGAATCTATAAATGGATCCCATACTAAAATAAAAAAGTCGCACCATAAGGGTTCCATTTTACCATTTTGGTACGGAACCCTAAAAATGAAACCTTATACCTAGCTTAGTAGTGTAAATTAAAATTTCCCTCATGCTGAATGCTGGTCAAACTGCACGTGACGTTCCGTAAGCTTAAATTAAGTCAAGCACTTAATTTTCTTGGTTGCTGAAAATCTTCCTTCTTACTCCCAAGGTGGGATGTACCTATCAATATTAATTAAGATCCAATCTACAATGCCAAACTCGAAGAAACTACAAAGAAAATTCAAAATCAAATTAATCTGAGGAGATGACGACCAGAGACAAATTAAAAAATAGTAAATAACCTTATTTTTTATTTATTCTCTATCATATTGTAGTTAGTTGCTTATTGCACTCTGTCTTCTCAATTTCTCCATCAATGTCTCAGATCAATTTAGTTCCTTGCTTTGGTTCCTACTTCCTAGGTTATCTATGTTAGTATGTACTACTCTATGTTGGTTCTATGTATTTTATTATGGCACCAACAACCGTCAAAAGTAAAATGAAAACTGAGAATGAAAAAGTCAAAACCAAAGGTCAAAACACGCACCATAGGTAAATATGTACAACCTGAAAACACGCACCGAATTGAGAACCTTCTCCTTTTTTATTTAAGGAAGTCGGTTAAAAATCGGCAACAATCGGCCATCTACTCACTGCCATCAATCGGCATCTCTCGGTAGAGAGTAAATCAAAACCCAATGAATAAGGATTTTTTCTATAGTCGTCAAAACCACACGAGTAGTCGAGTAGTGTCAAAGTGGTGTCTAGGAGTAATAAGTGTTCTGTGCGGTGGTGTCAAAACTCATGTCAAAACAAAGGTGCCGGCCTCTGGTGCCGGCAATCTTTTTTTTCATGCTCACATGTTACTTGTCTCTGGTGCCGGCATTCAGCCAATGATTAGTTTCCACTTTCCGTATTCATTGCAATCAGCTCTCTGGTTAACTTGTCTCTGATCAGCGAATTGCGAAAATCAAAATGTTTATTTTTATTAGTGATTATATTCTCTTTGTTTATGTAGGTAGCTTGCTTTCGTAGGTTTTTAGTTTCTGTATGAAAAAGACAAGTGTTCTATCTATTATTTAGAGTGAAATAAGTTCAAACAATGTCCGCGTGCGATTCTAAAACCGAGCTTGTAGCAATATACCGTTTGGAGTTCTACAAGAAGCAGAAAAATTGGAAACTTAGCACCACGCGGCATAAAAAATGCCCTGAGAAACAACACAAGAAACATGTAGAAAAGAACGAAAAGAAGTAAGTTCTTGTGATTTCTGCAAGTATCCCTAAGTTTTTCCCGAACTTGATTGGTAATTTATCTCATACCAAGGCTTGCGATGAAAGAAGATAAAGGTAGCTTTACCTGCCTAGAGATTCTCATACCTGTGTGTGTTTTAATAAGCCTCAAGGAAATAGAGATGACTAGCTGATGCCCGCGATTTCGTCCGCGTTAATTGAGGTTTTTCGGTTCCCGCACGAACTCATTAATTTTCCGGCACCTGTACCAAATTTCACAAAAATCGGTTAAACGTATGAGCCATGAAAGTGTAGCAGAGTGACAAACACACTTTCGCATTAATAATATTAGTATGTATATGATATTTATTTACTATGGTGATTTGGAAATTTTTAGGCCTAATCTGAACACCACATACATTTGTGTGGAAAGGGGGAAAGAGGTTTCAGATCAACTAAATGTTGCTTTTGTGGAGGCCGAATCAGGTAACATTTTATTACTACCCCCATATCTTAACAAATAAATTAGTAAATAGAATTTTATTTCAAATTACTTAAAGTTTAAATCTGTCAGTCCCACAACTGAGTATGAGTCATCTCTCAAAATGAGAAAGGTATTGCCAAAAGTCCACCAAGCTTAAAATACCTTTGAAAATATTATGGTAAATGCTGGGTCACGTTGGTTTCCACACAATGTTTTCCTTCACTGTTATAACAAGAGGTATTCAATCAATTGCTCTAAATAGTTAGAATGCATGAGGATCAAATTTCCAACCACCCAGATACAGAGGCTAACAACTAAACCAATATACTCGTCCGATCATTTATTTAACTTTTGACACAACTTCATAGAAGTTCCATAATTATTGACAGGCAATCATGAACAAAAATGTATTACTTGATGGACACTGTTTTTTTTTTCACAATAGTGATACAACTTTCTTTAGCTCTGATATTTCGTATATACTTCGTATACTTTTAATGATTACCAGTATAACTTTCCTTTTCAAAATAGTCACGAAGCGGCATCACAAGCTCTCTTGATTTGCCTGTAAGCACTATATGTACATATATCATATCATTGGCAATGGATGTTGTCTATGATCAACCTTATTGATGTTGGCAAATTATAAATACATTTACTTACATAAGTGATTTATTTTAATACATACATACAATATAGTCACTTAAACACCTGGGTATGCTTATAAAACATCATGGTGTTGAGCAAAAATCAAATACAAATGTGTGAAATCAATAAAAAAATCTTCAAAAATAAAGTTGATTCCATCCAAAATCGGACTGGTGACACATTAGGACATTGTTAACTTTAGCTGGCAAAAGTTAAATAAATGATTGGACAGGGAATAGGCAATTTTTCCCAAGAATTTTTCATGAATAATAATTATTGATAAAGATAAGAAAAAGAAAAGTAAAATGTAGTAGACAGATTAATTACTTATCATTTTGATACTTTACTTTTATTTTTAAAATAAACATCTCTGCTCTCTTTTTCAGAAAACATTCAGACACAACCAAATTTATCAAAAAATTTCCAACTGTCACAAGAATGGCTGGAGCCTGTCAACATTTGGCCTCCGGAGATTGACGGCAAAAACAATAATTGTGCACCAAATACTAATCAATATACTAGCGGGGAGTTTTTGAAACATGTTGAAAATTGCCCAACTTGTGATGACTCTGGGGGGACAACACCGGGACGGAAAAATGCCATGGAAAGGTAAAACTATAGGTTTCTTACCGCTACAGCCCATTAATGTCCCACTGCTGGGTACCGGGCTCCACTCTCATAAGAGAGTGGGACTTGAAGCTCAGACCCACGGATGCGGATTGGCAGGCTTTAATGACTAATCATGTTAGTGATAAATGATAATAACTAGTGGTTCGCCCCGAACTGAGACCTCGCGGCGCCATCTATTGACATCATTGTGAAGTTCTGTTAAAAATACTAAAGCTGATTAAAAATTAAATAATTTCTTTTCCTTATCATATTTATCTAATTTTAGTATTTGTTGTTCAAGTACAGGATATAATTGAAATAATTGATCAAGTTTCAGGCTCAACCTTTCAGAAAATTTTGAGTTCTGAGGTCAACTTTGTATGTTGGCCATGGCCACTTTGAAAGCCCCCCATTTCGTCAATTTAAGGGGAAAAATTAAAACAAAAATATTTTTGGACTCTATTCCTAATTATCTTTAAAATGATATACCACATCCCTATGTAACGCTATAAAAAATATTTTACTTCGCATTCGCTTCTATGAGAGCCTTCTATGAAATAAAGATTTTTATAACTTTTTAAGCCATATTCGGCGGGAGGCCGTCGGTTTACATATTATATTTAAATTTGAAGTAATTACGTTCTGTAATTCAGAAGGTATAAGGCTCTGACGGACGGACGGACAAGTGCAAATTCACTCAAGTAGACTCAGAGACCTTCGCTTCACTCGGTCAGTAAATACTCTTTATTTATAGCAACTAGGGCTCAATAATAACCGGGACCAACGGTTTACGGTGCTCTCCGAGGCACGGGGGTGAAACACCGCCAACATCCTAACCCCTGGGCTAGTACTGCGAATTTCTAGTCAGAAAAACTCAATACTTAAAAGGTTGGCCCGACCTGGGAATCAAAACCGAGACCTCGTCGGCCGCAGTCGGACATGCTAACCACTAGACCAAAGAGGCAGTCTTATAGGCTTCTTAACTACATTATAATTACTAACCATTGCATAATAGCGAATACTTTTACTGATGTTGCTAAAGGCGAATGTACGAACTAGATTTAAGTAGCCAATTACTCTCGTTACGTAGTACTCACACTCAGTATCTTGCTAGTTTCACTTAGTTTCTTGCTAGTTCTTCTCAGTAGGTATAGCATTCTATACTAGTGGCTTATTCATTTGACAATTCAAAAGACGAAGGCCAATGCGAATTTGAGCTATGGCAGCCAATCTCCAGAGAATTCAGTCTGGAGGACATTATTATTATTATACACCATACAGTAATGCAAGTTATCCATAAATGACCAATTTTTTATTTTTAAGAGTGGAGGAACTCCTCAAGCTCCAAGGCTATGAGGAGGGGCAAAACAATCTGAATATGATGAAGGAGACAGACTGGAGAGACCCCGAGGGCTATGGCTGCACCGGCTGTGATGAGGAGTGGCCCATGCGGTCCGCTTTACTGCTCAGCGCAGGGCATGTGGCAACGGAGATTTGGGGGGCAGGTCAGTACTAGTTAGTGATGTGCCGGATATCCGAGGGAGAAGAAAGATCTGTATCTGAAATCTGAATCTGTTACTTTTTGACCGATCTTTTACTTTATTAATTTTCAATACATAGATGAAATCCATACTAATATTACAAATGCGAAAGTTTGTCTGTCTGTCTGTCTGCTACGCTTTCACGGCCCATCTGTTCAACCAGTTTTGATGAAATAGGATAGGTTGTATCCCAGGGAAGGACATAGGCTACTTTTTATCCCGAAAAAATAGAGTTCCCTCGGGAATCAAAAAACATTTTGGCGGGCATCATCTAGTTCTATATATATGTCACCGCAAGATTGTGAAAACCGTCAGATTGCAATCTAACGCTTTTTATCTCGATAGATGTCTCGATTTTATGTCGACAGATCGTGAACCGTTCAATGTTCTGAGTGTCTATTTTCGAAATATTCATTGTAATTACGCTTTCTTGTCTTTTAGGTTAGTTTAGGGTTCGACGTAAATAATCAGTCTAGGACCACGGTTTAAGCTGTGTATTGATATATAAATCAGTCAGTCAGATCTTTGAATTATATAATATAATAGATTGACATGAAAAAAGTGTGTAAAGTGTGATGATGATTGTTATAGAAGCGGAAGCCTCAGTTGCGTTAGATGGTGAGTGTCCAGACGACCCGGTGTACTTTGGACCCTGGATCCAGCCCAGCATCAGACCTGGACCGCCGCCAGGGCTTGAACACGCTGTGAGAAACTTCATATTTTATTTGGATTCAGAAATAAATAGATTTAGTCGTAAGATCATTTGTATGGCTTTTGAAAACTTTTTAAATAAAGGTCTTAAGTTTTACACTTCTCTGCATGAAAAACTCAATATATTTCTTTCTTATAGTTCCGTGTTTTCAGCAGGGAGTAGTTGACCGATAAATATTCTGCCGACCGCGCGTCGCGTATGTTAGAGTAGCCGATTTGAATAATTGTATCTTTGTATGAAAAGTATTATTTTGTTTGAATATGCGTGGATGAGTTCTTTTTATTCCTGCGGGAACTTGTTTTTCCGGGTAAAAAGTAGCCTATGTCCTTCCCTGGAATACAACCTATCTCTATACGAAATTTAATCAAAATCGGTTGTATAGGTGGGCCGTGAAAGCGTAGCAAACAGACAGACAAACTTGTGATATTAATTTGAACTAATAATTATAATTGATTGTATCAATTATAATTATTATGTTGTTTTGACCAACCGGTCAGGAAAGCAGTTCTACTGAGAGAGGCAGCAAGAGAGTGTAAATGAAGTTTGTCCTCAGATGGAGGGTAGTTGGGACATGTCTGTGGACAGCTTCGGAGAGTTCTCTCGCGGCGCGGATGCTGCGCCCCACTCCTCCGAGATTGATCTCACGTTGCCGCCGCGTGAGTTATCACTTTTTTTTAAACCTTATTTATTACTAGCTTTTGTCCGCAGCTTCGCTCACGATAAGTTTGAATTGGCATTTTTAGGCATGCTCCACTACTTCCAGCAAGTCTGATTGCAGCCAAGCGCTAGTCTATTTAAAAAAAGTTCGTATTCCATACTAACTTCAATCGTTATTAGTAGCTAATGCCCGCGACTTCGTCTGCGTGGTTTGAGGTTTTTTGGTTCCCGCAGGAACTCTTTAATTTTCCGAGATAAAAAGCCTATGTGCTATTCCAGACTATAATGTATCTCTGTGCCAAATTTCATCCAGATCCGTTCAGCCGTTGGGGCGTGATCGAGTAACAAACATCCATCCATATCTACATCCATACATCCATACCATACATACAAAGTTTCGCATTTATAATATTTATGTGATGAGGGGTACCAGGTTAGCCCACTGGCCACTACCATCTTAGTGTGAGATCTATAGAGCGAACTTTGACTTTTGACAACGAGATAAAGAGCTATGTTTTTACGGAGTTTTGACATTTTGAGAAGTGACATTATCACATAACCTACAAAACTTTAAAACGAAATATCTTTTTTTTCTAGGTTATAATTTAAAACCGCGCGAATCCCTTAGAGAGAAATTTAAGGAAATAGGTATTCTTACAGTAGCCTCGCAATATAATTATAGTAATTTAATCTTCGTAAAACAGCACATTCATAATTACAAAAAAATATGCGATCTGCATGATAGGCAAACTAGAGGCCGCCATAAGCTCGTGACTCCATCGCTCCGCCTCAAGAAGGTCCGAAGGTCGTTTGTGGGAATGAGCATTCTATTTTATAACAAAATTCCACAACCTATCTTAAACTTGCCTTTACACAAGTTTAAGAAGTCCATTAAAATGATGCTCCTGAAAAAGGCTTATTATACTGTTGAAGATTACGTAAATGACAGAGGAGCATGGATTTGACTCGCTCCAGCAATGCTAAGGACAGCTGTTACTTATGTATTTTACAAATTAATGAAATTGTAAATTATTATTTTTTTCAAAAGAGCAACCGCCGAGTTTCTTGCTGGTTCTTCTCGGTAGGAATGGCATTCCGAACCAGTGGTAGATTCACTTGACGATTCAAAAGTACTTGTAAAAGTTTATTTGAATAAAAATCATTTTGTATTTGTATTTGTTCATTAAAAAAAAATTCTTGCATCTGAGAGCTTCGTATTCGACGCTTAATGAAATATATACTACGCGTACATAATTATTTTCTCTCAATACTATTGATGTTTGGAAGTTCGCCATTGCTCTTTGTGTTACTCACATTTATAAGTCGATCTCGTTTTAAAGTCTGAGCCAAGTCAAACTACTCTCTATAGATCTCCGCCTTAGAACCTGCCACCGGTTCCGAAATTGATTCTACTGAGAAGAGCCGGCAAGAAACTCAGCAGCTGCTCTTTTCATACACAGTAAATTGTTACACTTTATACAAAAATCGCTAGCGAACCTTTTGAATAAAAAATAATTGACAGTCATAGGGACTACCGGTAGTAGTGAAAAAAATTTAATTAAACAAAAAAAACTTAAAATAACTAAGGCATTAAAGTTTAATTACGTTTGTACTATATTGATATATTTAAGACCCTCTGTCTTAAGAAGAACGGTGTCGATCACGCGTAATCCACAAGTTTACCCCCTACCAAAAAGTGGTCAACGCGCCTAAAGAAGTTTTCACTTCAATAAATGTTGTTCGTCCAGCGGTGGACATAGCGGACGTGAGCTGCGCGCGTCTGTCGCGTCTGTCGTCGCGCCAGCTGCTGCGCGCCGCCGAGCTGCACTCGCGCGTGCTGCGCAACCTGCTCGTGGAGAGCGAGCGGAGACAGGTGACATGCGATACGAGACACGAGAGTACACAGCGTTAGGGATACACTATACCTTGTCCAATCGTTTATTTACATATATTGGTATTCTAACAGTAGCCTCGCAATATATTTTTCGTTAAACAGCACATCTGTAATTACAAAAAAATATGCGATACATACGACGGGCAAACTGAAGGCCCCAATAGGTTCGTGACTCCATCGCTCCGCCTCAAAAAAGTCACAAGGTCGTTCGTGGGAATGAGCATTCTATTTTATAACAAAATTCCACAACCTATTTTAAACTTGCCTTTACACAAAAAGAAATCCATTAAAAGTATGCTCCTGAAATAAGCTTATTATACTGTTGAAGATTATGTAAATAATAAAAGGGCATGGATTTGATTCGTTCCAACAACGCTTAGGACAGCGGTTACATAGGTACATATTGATATAATAATTGTAAATGTTTTTTTTCAAAAGAGCAACCACCGAGTTTCTTGCTGGTTCTTCTCGGTAGGAATGGCATTCCGAACCAGTGGTAGATTCACTTGACGATTCAAAAGCACTTTTAATAGGTTTACTGGAATAAAAAACATAAAAAACGAATGTGCTTTAGACCACACCACTGAAGTAAAACTTAGTAACTGGCTATGAGAGAATGAAAATGCGTGTTTGCACCTCTCTCTCTTGCCCCTACAGTAATATACGAAACGTAACTCTCTGTCTTCACTGACTTCTCTCAACTTCCGTTCGCCTCGCCCGATCACACTTTTCGTAACGCTCTCGTCACGCATTCACCAGCTTACTTCCCAAGTCGAGCGTGCGTAAAGAAGTTTTACTTCAAAAATTACATTTTGTTCCCAGCGCCTGCGCGAGTGCGCGCGAGACGCGTGCGGCGGGGAAGAGCCCACGCGCGACCCCGGCCCCGCGCTGCCCCCGCCCCCGAGCCCCGGCCGGGACAGGGGCAGGGGCAGGGGCAGGCTGCCCCGGCCCGAGCTGTGGGGGTAGGGGCGCCACACGCCGCCTGTGCCAGTACCGCACCGAATGCCCGTTGCATCAGGCGAGCGACAAACGCGGCAACGCGACAGTCGAACAGTAGCTTGACCCATCACGTGGCCTGCGTTGTCGCGTGGATGCGTCTGTCATATTCTATGGCGTCGTGTCGCGTCGCGTCGCTTGCTCACCCGTTGTCCTAGGTGAGCGACGGCAGCGACGCGACGCGACACGACGCCATAGAATATGCCAGACGTTGTCGCGTATACACACGTCTGTTTTGTGCGGCCCGCTTCCGTCGCTCATCTAGGACAACGGGTCAGTCGCTATTCCTCACTTGAGGAACTCCTCACTAATACATTTGTATTTAAATCTATACTGAGGAGTTCCGTACGTAACGATTAAGCGATTCTGAGTGCGGCAATAAGCCCCAGTTTCGACTTGCGATTCATTGGCGTCATAGTAAAATGAACCTTGACTGTATTCACATAGAGCTCAATTTAGTTTCACAGCCAGGGCTCCAAACGGAGACGTTTCGAAATCAAAATCGGTTGTACTGAATTTGCGAAACAAGGGTTTTTCAGTCCATTTTAATTTGACGCCAATGTTTCCTACACTCGAATACCAATCGATATTACAATATTAAAAGTGGGTCCAACTGTACTGGTTGATATATTTTTGTACCACAGATCTCTTTAATGTTAGAAACGTACTCACAACAGTCAACACCACACGCCACGCTTGTTATTGAAGCAATTCTGCTTTATGAACTTATGGAACACCTGAACTTTCTTAATATTATGGTATTTTTATAATATGTTTTTTTGATCGAATATATTATGTTAAAGAAAAGTTATAACATAAAAGGTTTCATTCGACCGATGTGTGGCGCGCGTTGTTGCAAGTATGTTTGCGCTTTAACCCAAAAATAGTACTTATACATATACTTTGTTATTTTTTGAAAGCTTTACTTACGTGATACAAAATATTGTGTATTTTCATGTTATAAAAGTATGGTCAGATATTTTGTCAATGTTTCACTGAATGGTATGTTCGCATCGATATATATGTAGGTACTAGACGGGCCCTTTCATAGAAAAAAGTTGGGCGTCCGACTCGTAGAGCGCGCTCCACACCTGTACAGCCCTGTCCTTGTCCCCGCCATAGCGCTGTCCCGCTTTTCAGACTAGATGGCGTTAGTAAATTAGGTCCACATTCTTTGTTTGACACTTGACAGGGCCCGTCTATGTAAATTGAGGCCGTTGTTGTACGCGTTTAAACTAAGAATAGGACGCGGGTAATGACATGTATTTGTCGACTTTGCTCCTTTGGTGAGCCAAAGTTTGTGTAAATAACAGCTCGCTGTAAATGATAAGGCCGCCTTTGCATACAAAACTTTGATAAATGCTTTTTTAGTAATCTATAACCTGTTTTTGTTAGCAATATAGTATTGAATAAATAAAACTATACATATATATATGTGTATAAAAGCGAAATACCAAATATAGCATACAAACTTGGAATTTGAAAGGTAGGTTCCTTCTATCAGCTAAGAAACGGAGAAAATTTGAAGGAAATCACCACCATACACCACGCTGGCCAATCCGCACTTGGCCAGCGTGGTGGACTATAGCCAAACCCTTCTCATTCTGCGAGGAAACTCGTGCTCGGCTTTGGCCCAGTGGTGGTTTGATGATGTAACAACATGGTGGAAATTCTATCCTATTGTTAGTTTGAACATAATAAAATCCGTTTGTTTTTTTCTTAAAATTAAAACTTGACCCTGAAGTAAAAAGTATTAAAAAGATAGTTCCTTAAGATTTTATAATTTTTGTAGTTGTATTGAAGTTAAATTTTAGTAACGCAAAAAATATAAGAGTACAAAGTGCTATAAATAGTCAAATACTATATATTTTGTTTAGTTGATTTTTGATTGTGATACATATGATGGAAAAATGTTAAAAGTGTTTTAAAATTATTATTTATTACCTAAGAGAGACCTCGATCTTGTCAAAAAGACTGTTAATTAATACTTGGTAAGCTAATTTTGTTAATATACCTATTTAAAAACCAAATTTGAGTTTTTGTTCTATTTCTATAAATATTATTAATGCGAAAGTGTGTGTGTTTGTTTGTTTTTCCTTCAATCACGGCGCAACAGAGCAACGGATCGACGTGATTTTGTGCATAGGCATAGTTGAGAGCCTGGAGAGTGGAAGTCTAAGGAGTTTCCGTGGGAGTTAAAAAAACTTATTCCTTGCAGATGAAGTCGCAGGCATCAGCTAGTGTATAAACCAAAACCATTGTCAGCTTTGTGTTTAAAATTGAATTGAATTTTTAGAAAATATAAAAGATTGTGTATTTGTTTATTGACGAAGTTTTAATTAAGTTGATATTTGACTCATTCGAT
The DNA here is from genome assembly GCA_923060345.2 of Erebia aethiops. NCBI lineage: Eukaryota > Metazoa > Arthropoda > Insecta > Lepidoptera > Nymphalidae > Erebia > Erebia aethiops. The sequence goes on along the minus strand of OV281087.1, from coordinate 288,505 downwards.
GTAATTCACTCGGTCAGTTTGTTGGCGGGGATACGCCATATTGGTATAATTTGCATAAATACGAGTATTTTGACTTGGTTGGGCTAGTTTCCTGCCAGCAGACTCAGTGATTATTGAATACTTTTGTGTTTAGATCGCAATTTGTTTTAGAGCTTAGCAGTAGCAACTGCAGCCTGATCAAATGATTAATTTATTGTTGTTGTGATGCTTTGGCCAAGTTTTTATAATTAACTGTTTACATTAAATCTCTCGTGAAACCGCTACACGTTTAACCATTTATTCGTGCACGTTTTAAAGAGAGTACAAACATATTTTTAAAGTAATTTTAATTATTCACCCACTTCTGGAATTATGCTTACACCATTGAGAGTTGAGACCATACCAACCCTGCTGTTGGTAAGAAACTCCTTATCAAAGCAGGGATCCCTAAGGAAGTCTCTGCTGAAAGGTTATCCCGTAGATTGTAGGAATATCATTGAAGCGACAGGATACCAAGTTGCAAACCGATCAGGAGCCCCGAGCCATACTGCCGACGCATATAGCAATATTAAACTCAAAATGACAGTTCGATGTCACGTACCCCGACGTTCATAAAGGCTATAATTCTAAAACCCGAAAGTCTACAATAATGAAACAATATGGCCTTAAGCCAGTGGAAGTTGTTCAATACGGGTTATCAACTAGAATAGTTCTTCGAAGTAAAAAATCTTTTAACATGAATCAAAGCTAAGAACACTCGAAAAAACTAAATCAAATTGGTAAGTTATGAGTTTAATACATAGATTTAGGATTGGTCTTTAGACCAATGCTAAATCTATGGTTTAATATACCTGAATCCAGCCCGCTACCATTATAGACTGCACCATCCCGGTGAGATCGCAGACAAGGGATTAGTTGAAGTAAAACTTACGTTAGGTACTTTAAGTATTTATTAAAAACTAAGCCGAATACCGGCAATGTTCTGACATTGCTGCATTGCATCTGACCCCCACTTTTTTGGATGCAACATTCGTCATATCTATTTTTTTCCTGTACAATCTTATGTAGCTTATGTTACCCGGACCAAAACAACGAATGGATTGACACCTCATCTATCGAAATCAGCTCAGTAAGGCGTTACGGAGGAACACACATATTACATAGAGTGCAAAAATCATAACCCTTGCTTTGTCGTAGTCGGCTAATAAAGAAGCGCTATAATTATTATAGAAATAAAACACATTCCTCAGTCTTAATATTTTATTGAAAGTGTTCGAAAAGCCTGATATGTGATTGTGAAATACAACAATAAGTACGAGTAGGTATGTAAGTGCACCGGGAATTGTTTACGGTGGATTTTATAAAGATAATTAATTATATACACACATCGAAAAACAAAAACTTATTTACAAATATACTTACCTACTGCCCCCTGACCAAAAAAATGGCTCTATTTTAAAATGTTGGTCACTTATTTTATAGTCATTCATTGATTTATTGGTCATCGGTGTGATATGTGGTCAGACAACTTTGTTACATTGTTGTCGCATTTTTTTATTTGTGGTCAACTATTTTTTAATTATTTTTTCGTCACATTTTTGATTCGTGGTTAATTCATTTCTGTTTTAAATTGGTAAACTAATTGGTCGACTTTTCAGCTCATTGGTCACAATACTGATTTTGGATTAATAAATTATTAATTGTCAGCTGTATTATTCTTAAAATGGACAAATTTAGTTAAGGGGCAGTGGCTATCTAAACTAGAAACATTCAAAACCTTAATTGTAACCTACATCTTAAGTAAATTGAGCACCTTTAGGACGTCATTATAATACTATTTTATTTGAAATCGGTTAAAGTCTTGATTTATCGAGTACTCGGTCCAACAGGCAGCAGCGAGCCACGTCCCTTTTAAAATTCAAATAAACCTATATATACAATAATTATATTACTATTTTTTTTATTAAAAATTGTCTACACTGTACACGTCTGTTTATTCCAACGAATTCTTCTTTAGTGTAGGCCGATTCTTTAGTGTAGGCCGAATCTTTATTGTAGGCCGGTTCGCCGACTGGTGTGTATACACACACCAAAGGATATTGACTAAACCGTTGGCAAGTGTGTGGCCGAAAACGTTAGGCCAACTAGTATCGGAGACTTTAGAGTGAACTTGCTAAGTGCTAACTCACTATACATGTTATTCCTACAAGTCGATCTTCCACCAATTTTGATGTAAGCGCATATCTAAGGTAGGTATAATGAGGACGGCATAGTTTCTAAGTAAAGCTCGCGTAATACTCTGATGTGCGACTCGCTCGCTATACAAAAACTTACATTTATTCATTTTATTATTTATTTATTTATTATAGTAGATATATTTTTTACAATAATCTCACTTTCAAAACAGTTTTTCCAAAAAGTTTCGTCAATTTTATTATAATAGCCTGTCCAGTGGAAGCTGAGAACATAATGACCAAAAAGGACATGGTTATGCGGTGTAGGGCTGAACTATACCAAATAAATTTTTTTTATTATAATTTTTTTTCTAATTAAAAAAATATCTCTTCATATATTATAAACGCGAAAGTTTGTGAGTATGGATGTATGTTACTCTTTCACGCCAGAACGACTGAACGGATCTGGATGAAATTTGGCACAGGGATAGATTATAGTCTGGAATAACATATAGGCTACTTTTTATCCCGGAAAATTAAAGAGTTAAATTAAACCGCGGGAACCAAAACCTCAATCCACGCGGACGAAGTCGCGGGCATCAGCTAGTTTAAAATTAACCTTAAAACTAAGGCATTAAAGTTTAATTACGAATGTACTATATATATACTTAAGACTTTTTTGTCTTAAGAAGAACGGTGTCGGTCACGCGTGAAAACTTCTTTAGGCGCGTTGAGTACTTTTTGGTAGGGGGTCAAATTGTGGAAACGCGTGCGACCGACACCTCGCGTTGTTACGAAGACAAATGGTCTTAAATATAAATATACTACATTCGTAATTAAACTTTAATGCTTTAGTTTTAATGTTTATATTTTAATTATTTTAAAAGTGCTGAGTAACCGTGACACACACCTCGCGTTGTTATTTTAAATATTCGTATTCACGTCTATCGGCAGTTCCTATAACTGCCAATTTTTTATTGTTATATCTTTGTATTTTTATCTATTCAGACCTGAAATGAAAAAAATTGGTCGCATCTCCGAATGTACTAGCTAACAATATTTTTAATAATCGCTCAATTTCCACTAGGCAGACTGTAATAATCCAATAATTTTAATTATATTATGTTCCTTACGAGAAAAACATTTTGAACACCCCGGAAAACCTGTAATTTATTATAAATACCAGTATTTTTTACATTAATCTATTTTTCAATAAGCAAGACAATTTTTACAAAATTTTTTATCGTTATTTTGAAACAATATAGGTAATCCCCTTATTATTGACAAAATAAGATTAAAAAATTTAACCAAAGAAGTGTGAATTAATCGCATGTCTTTTTTAGAATATAAATCGTAAATCGTGATTTTTTTAAGTACTAGTATTCAAATTAACAACACGGCGGCCGATCCGCCATTTTGGGTTTCAAATTCGCTTTGCACAGTCAAACTTTAAATTGGACAAAACAGTACTTCAAAAATTTACGTGACACTTAGGACGGTATAGTTTTATTTGTTTAAATATTAAATCCTAATCAAAAACACATAATTACAGTTTAATCATGCGAAGCGATTTTGAAGCAAAGGAAAAACAAAATGGCGGATCGTCAGTGAGCTACTTCAAAATCTAATTTAGTTAAATGTAATTTAGTCATCTCCACTTTCTGACGATGACGACTCATCGGGAACGATCCTACTCCTCCCCCTGCCCGTCAGCAGGTCGTCCTTATCTCTCTCTTCTATATTGCTAAACTCTTTTCTACTCTGCTCTGTGTTCCTAAACTCCCTTTCACTCTGTCTATGCAACTCATTTTCTTTGTCACTCTCTTGTCTGTATTCAGTCTCTTTTTCGTCAAAATCTGCGTCTCTATCAGTTTTGTGTTTGTGTGTATTAGTGTTTTCTGTGTCTGGTTGTGTCCGATCGTCTGTGTATTGGGTATTATCTGTGTGGTGTTTGTGTGTTTTTGTGTTTTCTGTGTCTGGTTGTGTCAGATCGTCTGTGTATTGTGTATTATCTGTGTGGTGTTTGTGTGTTTTTGTGTCCTCTGTGTCTGGTTGTGTCCGATCGTCTGTGTAGTGTGTCTGTGATTGTGTATTGTCTGTGTGGTGTTTGTGTGGTTGTGCGTCATCTCTGTGTCGTGTGTGTGATTGCGTGTGTGTCTGTGTGTTTGTGTCGTCGGTTTCGACGCTGGTCTGTTTGTGTTTGGCCGTGTTCGCCGGGATGACTAACTCGCCGAGCAGGTTGCTAGAAATAGAGAAAAGTATGATTACGAGAATAAGAATAATCAACCACCACCAAGAATATCGACTGCATTTTCATACTGAAAAGCCAGGCTGATTCTTTGTGCGAAAAAATGAGCCAGCCATTCTGTTAAATGCACTGGCGAACACTATTGTCTTATAAGTGGGAGGTTCCGGGTTCGATCTCCGGTAGGATCAATATGAAAATTTATAGGCTTAAATCTCTCTTAGATTTTTTCAGATCTGGGCTGGAGGAAGTCTTCTGTCATGGCTAGTTACAGGCCAAGTAATTTAGCGTTCCGGTACGATGCCATGTAGAAACTAGAAACCGATTAGGGGTATGGGTTTTGATTACAGTGTAACTATTATTTCATTTCAGTACATAGCCCCGATGGTACGGCAATCCGACACGATCGGAGAGAGATCATGCACCGATGGCACTCGTGCGAAGCTTGGTCGGGTCATCTAGTTAAGGATGTAGTTGACTCACGCGACATCGTCCGCGGTGCGTTGTCTCCAGCGGAAGAACTCATCGCCCAGGTTGAAGGTGAGGTTGCTTCTCATCACCACCTTCACCGGCGCCGGCGCTTCATCACCAGACCGGTGATCCGACAAAGAGTTGTCTGGATCCTGGGGGCAATACTGTGTTATTGCACGCGTGACTTAATTGACCGTTATTGCACGCGTGATTTAATTGGCCGTTATTGCACCAAGTGACTCATGGATTTACGCTGATATCTTTAGATAGTACTTTTAATTTTCTCAGTCTAAAACAATGTAAAAACAACACCGTATACCTCGGACATAACTTTGTGTCATTGGTTTGTTCATCATCCATCAACATGGACTATTTAATTAACGGAGCCAAAAGTCGAAATAATTTACGTTCAGAAGGTGAGGCAGGCCGAACGCGCTATAAGATATTATTACTACTAATTAAACATAATTATTATGCAAAAATTTTTGACGTGAAACTTCTTTAGAAACATTGTGATTTGAAAATTCGATGACACGAAATAGCGGCACTAAGAAGTGACAAACATATTCATAATAGGATTTAGCATGCGAGAGAATGAGATAGAACACAATTTATATTTATCTCATTCTCTCGTAGGCTACTTCTCTGAAGTTTCACTTCTGCCGCGTGTGAATTGCACGCACACACACACGCACACTTTTATTGTAAAACTTGTGACTAATTAAAATAAATCAAACATTGCACGCTGTATAAACTATCTAAGTCACGGATAATATAACGTAGTTTAAAATCACATGAGCAATAGCACAAATATTACAGTGTCTTCACCAAGCTCGAATCTATTATTGCACGATGTGCAATAACGTACTAGTTAAGTCACGTTATCAATTATGCAACTGACCTGTGGCTGCGTGAACACAGGTACAGCGCTGTAGTCGCGCGGCGCGCGCGTACGCGAGCGGCCCAACGCGTACGCGCGCGTGTTGTTGCGACGGAAACGGGACTCCACTGGAAACACACAAAACTGTATAGAAAAACGTTTTTTTAAAACCAAAATACCGTTTTTCGTCGGTAAATCTAATGGCAACGCAAAAGGAACTTTATATCCGGCAGATAAAGTTTATTTTTAGTTACTACAAGATGATGCCCGCGACTTCGTTCGCGTGGATGATGGATGTCCTTCTCCGGGATACAAATTATCGCTGTACCAAACTTCATCAAAATCGGCCGAAAGAATGGGCCGCGAAAGCGTAGCAGACAGACACACTTTCGCATTTATAATCATACTAATACTATAAATGCGAAAGTGTGTTGGTTGGTTTGTCCTTCAATCATGCCACAACGGAGCACCATTCGAAGTGATTTTTGGCATGGCCGTAGTTGAGGACCTGGAGAGTGGCATAGGCTTTTTATACCGGAAATTTTGTTTACTCGTCGTTTCGTATAGAAGACAAAAAATATTCGGAGGAAAATACGGAGAGAGCTGATGATTGAGGATTTCGAAGACGTATGAAGAGCACAGCCGGGGTATTGAAGATAGGTGGGGGGTGCTCAAACCAACAAATGTCACTCGAAACCTCATCCGATTGGAGGTAAGTTGGAAAAACTCCAAAATGGCGGATTCAAGATGGCCGCCACACAAATTTCGTCCGTGTCTGTCTCGGAGAGTATAAAAGATAGAAGAGTGGTTTCTCGGCAAAAGATGATCAGGACCTGAAGGTCTTCTCGATAAACAGGAAAAAAATCAAGATGGCGGAATATATTTTTCCAATGGCGAATGTTGACTGGGACGGACTTATTATCCACTCTTTTGCATCCACGCGCCAAACTAGTTAGTATATTATATGAATGGTTGTTTCGGGCGGCTCACCGACGGGCCACGCCTCCTCGCTGAGCAGAGCCGCGTCCTCCAGAGAGGAACCCTTTCCCGCTCCCACAGGATCCTGCCACTCGTTCGCGCCCGCCGCCACCCTGCCAAATTAACAAGTTAACAGTTGCTATGCATGTTATTGTATTTTATGAGATTTCTGATGATAAGAATAAGTATTTATTATTATTAGACACCTTGTGCACGCCCATACACGGCAGATTGGAATATATCTCCTACTAATATTAATAATGTAACACCAATGCACCAACGCAATATATGCAAATCAATTATTTGATTGATTCATAAACTGATAAACAATTGCTATTGCTTCAAAATCTCTTTTCTTTTCCTGCGTACCTTTCTTAATCTGCTGAACGATTGGGTTTTAACAACAAGTTCGACGCACTTTTACATCAATCGATAGTTTAAATGGTTATTCAACATAAAACTAACAGGGGGCGTGGATATTACGACTTCTGGGTCCTTGGCAAAAACATATATAACACTCAAGAAACATAATATATATATAAACTAACAATTATTATGAAACACAAACCAACACAACTAACTCTTACTTCAAACACACACACACACACGCACACACACATACATAAATTAATAGCGCTACTCTAATAATTATAATAGTTAACATAATTATAGCATAGCATAATAATTAACTCTGTAAAAATAATTTACAACTGATAGGGAAAACAAAGGGTTAATAATAACAATACTCACTGGTGTCGCGGCCCCCGCGGCCGCACGCGCTCGCGTCTCTTCGCCGGCCTCTGTCGACACAAACACACGCGGTTCCCTTTATAATGTAGACAAGGAATGATGCGGGATATTCCCACAGGAGCGAAGCGAAGCGGGCGAAACCATACCCGACCCAAAACATCATATTACCAATACTATAAAAGTTTATGGAGATTTTAATTATCAATGCGCACGCGCATCGTGCAAGGTTTTACTTTACAATACATTTTGTCGGTAAAAACAGTAAAAAATTTAAAATATGAATTTTGAAATTTATTGAATCGAACGATATCTAACCAATATTATTTGGCAATCAGCCAGTGAAGTTATATTGTAAATAACAATTGTATAGTACAATGTTCGGTCATATCACCTGTGTCGCGCTAGCGCTAGGCTTCACCTCCACAAACTCTTCGATGATGATCTTCTTCTCCGCCGGCTCCTCGGTCGCTTCTGTTCTGTCTATCGCGTCGATCGCGTTGCTTTTGTCTATTCTATCTATTCTGTCGATCGCGTTGCTCTTGTCTATTCTATCTATTCTGTCTATCGCGTTGCTCTTGTCTATTCTATCTATTCTGTCTATCGCGTTGGCGTTGGACAGAAAGTTGAGAGGTTCGATCAGGTGGCTGGTCTTTTTCTGTTTGCGTTTCTTTTGAGGTTTAGACTGTGACAGATAATTCAAAATTAAATTATACCAATACTAGATGAGGCTTGCGACCCACGTGGATCAAGATTTTTGATTCCCGGGAATCCCTTAATTTTTCGGTATGTAAATTAGCCAATGTGTTAAAAAAAAAATCAAAATCAAAATCAAATATTTTTTATTCAAATAAACTTTTACAAGTACTTTTGAATCGTCAAGTGAATCTACCACTGGTTCGGAATGCCATTCCTACCGAGAAGAACCAGCAAGAAACTCGGTGGTTGCTCTTTTTAAATAATTCATTTACAATTACTATATCAATGTGTACATAAGTAACCGCTGTCCCCAGCATTGCTGGAGCGATCAAATCCATGCTCCTCTATCATTTACATAATCTTCAACAGTATAATAAGCTTTTTTCAGGAGCATACTTTTAATGGATTTCTTAAATTTGTTTATTCAATTCATGTCAAAGACGGGCAGACAGAAAGTAGCCCCATTCCCGCCGGTGGCACCCGTTCACGAGCATGACGCATGATCCAGCCATTGCTTCGCTCGACCATATTTGAGGGAACGTAACAACCCGCACCACACGACACCACCACAGAAATGTTTAAAGAGAGCGTGACATACCCAGTCTACCCGTATCAAAGCATCGAATTGAATACTAATATTCAAACACTAATTTATAATCAGTAACCGCTGTCCCCAGCATTGCTGGAGCGATCAAATCCATGCTCCTCTATCATTTACATAATCTTCAACAGTATAATAAGCTCTTTTCAGGAGCATACTTTTAATGGATTTCTTAATCCAGACCAGAATCCAGTTATTCCAGACTATAATTGATCTCTATGCCAAATTTCATCCAGATGCGTTCAGCCGGTCTGGTGTGATTGAGTAACAAACATCCATCATCAAACTTCCAACCCCCATTCCACACCTTCGGAGTGACGTCATAGAACCTACCTTCCAAATTTAAAGTTTGTATGCTTTATACTATAGTTTCTGAGATATCGTGATTAGCGAGTGAGTGAGTGGTATTTCGCTTTTATATAAATAACTAGGTAATGCCCGCGATTTCGTCTGCGTAGTATAAGATTCTCGTGGGAAATAGTTCCCACGAGAATCTTATATAATAGGAGATAGCTGCACTTTTGGTAACTATCCCTAGAAAGGTTGATTCAGTAACAGACGGGTGCTACGCTCTCCACTGATGACGATAGTGAAAGTCTTCCCGCATGCGGATGGGCCTTTCACTAGATATGTTGAAGTCAAATCTAATGTTTTTTATTCAAATAAACTTTTACAAGTACTTTTGAATCGTCAAGTGAATCTACCACTGGTTCGGAATGCCATTCCTACCGAGAAGAACCAGCAAGAAACTATGGCCGCACAAAGACGTGTTATTGTTACCAAAAATGAACCATAATTAGAAAAGCTGATTCTTGTACAGTATTAAAGTATGCACAGTACCTATGTAAACAGTATAAAAACTGACGCTATTCATCTGACGCATCACCTCTCAAAGACGTTATAAACTTACAAACTAGAAATAATTATTATGTCGTCACGTTGATTGCTATTAAAAATTATGATGGTGCCTCCATATATTCGTATTGATAGATTATAGTGTATACTAGTATGTCAGCAGTAGGAGCATACCTCTAGCGGCTCGAGTCGCGGCGCGCGCGCAGGCGGCGCTGCCAGCTCCGACACGCGGTTGTGCTCGAACACGCGCCCGTTGTTTATCACCTGGCCGTTGATGGTGACCGAGTGAAAGATTAAAATTAATACGGCTATATTATCACTAAACGGCTCACTAAAATTACAATCTTGCCTAAATATTAGACCAATGAGTAATTTAACTTTAAACTAAACTTTTAAATTATCTTAGACACTAAGAAGTAGCCCATTGACGCATATTAGTCTTTCTTTATTCTAAAGTGAAAAGACGAAGTGAAAGTGAACTTAATTATTACCTATCATTTATTGTCAAAGTGAAAGCGAACAACATTGATCACCTGTCGATTATTACCAAAAACTGAAATTAAGCCTAATTATTGAAACTTAAGTAAATAATGAATCATTTAAACTATTACAGAAACTAAAAATTAAAATGTAAATAAATGTCAACAAAAAAATGTAGTGAAGTGTTCAGCACAAGATGTAAAAATAAATACTATGTAAGGAAAAATAAAAGCTATTTTACTTCATAATATGATTTTATAATTATGCGAAACTTTTGAATAAGTGGACAAATGAATGAAACAGTAAGTGAACGAGGGAATGAACGACATACCTTGATATCCTTAACATTTAGCAGTGGCAACAATAAACATTAACATCCAAATGCTCCTCAGTATTGTTAATACGAGTAGTTCGGATCAGGTTGAGGATAAACCTCACAAACTGATTCAATGAATGAGCGAGTGAATACTGAATGAATGATTGAGTGAATATTAAGTAAATGACTCATTAGATTTTGCGTGATTATTTAATAGATGGGAAGTAATTGAATTGAAATCTGCTCGCTCGAACCGTTTTTGCTCAAAGTTTCTGATACGTACCAACAAGGTCTGGAACACGTGTTTCCTGCCACGTATAACTTAGATACCTTCAAGGCAAGAGTGAATAGGCATCTTCTAGGCAAGCGCGCTCCAACCTAGACATCATCATTGCTTTGCACTTAGTATGATTGTTGTCAAGCGCAAGCTTATTTCGCAATAAAAAAAATTAGTCATGAATAAGTGAACAAGTTATTGAACGAGTGAAAACGTGAGTGCACGAGTGAACGTGTGAACGACATACCTTGATATTATCCTTATCATTGAGCACTGTGACCAGGTCCCTCACGAAGCTGTTAATGGGGAACAGCTGTTTGTGGCGATAATAAACATAAACCCAGGGTTGTTAACAGTTCGTATCTTATTCAGGATGAACCGCAAAAATTGAGTCTTTTTGATTGATTGATTAAAATGAATGAGTGAGTGAATATTAAGTGAATGACTCATTCGATTTTGAGTGATTATTTAAAGGATGGGAAGTAATTGAATTGAAATTGAGTCATGAATAAGTAAGTGAGTGAGTGAATGTACGAGTGAAACATGAGTACCTACCTTGATATCCTTATCGTTGAGCACTGTAACCAGGTCCCGCACGAAGCTGTTATTAGGGAACAGCTGTTTGTGGCGGCAGTACACGTCAGCTTCCAGATGCTCCTCCGTGTTGTTGACAGTTCGTATCAGCTTGAGGATGAACTTGTTTTTCTTGCTCTTGTGCTTGTGTTTCTTGCTTTTCTTGCTCTTGTGGTGGTGGCGGCGAGTCTTATTTCTTTCCTCCTCTGGGTACGAGAGCAGTGAGCGCGAAATTCGACTGGTTGACACAAAAAATTTCAACCTTTAGGGTTTAGACGCTCCGCTCCATTCAGACAATAATCGGCGACCGATTTTATTGTCAGCAAAAAATTAAATTTACAGCTGCAATATTGAAAAGCACGTCATACAAAAAGTTGGTAAAAAATGAACTGATGGGTTCGGACGTTCAGTCGGTCACAAAATCGGTGATAAAAGCCAGCGAAATTGTCGGTCCGATTATAGGTCCTACAAAATATCGGACGTTCGCAAAAACCTGAGAAATTCCTTTATTGTCTAAATGGAAAACACCACTGATATGATGCGACTATGTCGGTATATGTCTGTCATGCGCATGTCATATATTAATTAAGAAAGTCACGAGCATCATTTAGACAGGCTTTTCAGGGATCATCCATAAAGTACGTCACACGTAAAGGGGAGGGAGGGGGTCGACACAGTGAGACATTGTGTGACAAGGGGTAGGAGGGGTCCTAAGTTTCGTGACGTCACATTTCAAAATCTTATACATCTAAGTGTTAAAATGCCAAATAAAAATATTTCCAACTGTATCTGTAAGGTTGTAATCCATTGATACGAGTATAATTAATAATTTATTGTTTCGTTAATTTTTTCAATTGTTTGATTTAAATAAAACTAATTTCGGCAGTGCTGTTTTAAGTTAATAATTTCTAGATGTAAAATGGCAAGATATGTGACGTCACACTAGAGATGGGGGGTCGTCTCACAAATGTGACCAACGGTGAAAAGGACGGGGGAGGGGCAAAAAATCACTATATTAGTTTGACATACTTTATGGATAACCCATAAGAGGCATCAATAATAAATGAAGCGATATAACAGTACAGCAACATGTTACAGTAGTACAGTGTCGCTCACCGGTTTCCGCGCAGCTTCTGTAGTCTCAGCTCCTGCTCGCTCGGCTCGATGGCGTCTGACAACAATGCAAACATTATATTTTCACTACACTTTTTTGGAGTTTACCTCCTTTAGAATCGATTTGCATAAGCCCGGTGTATGAAAATTTATGGGGAGTAAAATCAAATTTCTCCGTTACGATATTGACTTTATGTTTCCAGGACTACGTAATGTATAATTTGATGAATATAAATTATATAGTTAATATAAATAATAATATAAATGTATCAATTAAAGAAAAATTGTGTCTTTTGCGAGATATTTCACCTCAATTAATTGCGTCATCTGGTGACAGAAGGGCTGGCTCATTTTTTGCGCAAACGATCAAAGGATTCAGCGCGGAAAATGCAGCCAGCATTCCATGCGGGCTGCATTTATATAGTAATAGTCTAGTAGTAATAGTAAAGAGTTAACTCACTCTTCATGCCAAAATCGTTCAACTCGCTGTAGTCGATTTTCCACAGCTGTCGCGGCGTCGCGCGGCACTTTGCGACTGTCGCGTCGCTGCCAGCCGCCGCGGTCACACTCAGACACAATCCGCTCTCCACGTGCTGCAGTTGCTGTGTGGGCAGGTAGCGCCACTTCTGACAATACACGCTTATATTACTGAGGCAGAGCAGCTGATATCCAAACAATTTTTCATATTACATATAGAAAAAAACCGGTCAAGTGTGAATCAGACGCACGCATAAACCACCTTACAATATAAATTATTTTAGTAATTTACAAGAAAGGTGTCATAGCTACGCGTAATTAGCTGTGAAATAACTGGCTTACATATGGCGCTAAACTGGTAGCGGAACCTTAATAAACGATTTTCGGATTCGGATTTTTCCTATACTTGTGCTGTGAGACCTTGCTTCTTGACAAATTTGAAAAAATGATTCTAGGTCAGGTCAGCGGGAAATACCGTATAGGTTTAGATTTATTGACGAGTGTCAAAATATGGTTGACAGACCGACAACGAAGTGATCCTAAGGGTTCCTTTTTTCCTCTTGAAGTACGGGACCTTATAAACATCAATTCTTCCAATTGTTTAGTGCTAGTGACTAGTGTAATATGAGCAACGAACCTGTCCGCGTTGCTTCCCGTGGCAAGTGACCATCAGCACGCGTCTGCTCACATCCCCCCCCACCTCGCCCGCGCCCGCGCCGTCCCTGACACAGACAACAACTATTACTAAAATTGACACTTCGATAACTCTTAAACGCTCGGCTTGGGGGCATTATATTTTAAACGCATATTATTCAAGAATTTGGGTGTAAGAAGACGTCACAATAAAAAAAAATTGGCAGTTATAGGGACTGAATAACGAATATTTAAAAAATTTTTTTAAAGTTTTTTTATTTTTTATTATAATTTTATTTTATTTATTTTATTTATTTGTTTACATCAGGCAACTAGGCCCATAGAAATATATACATAATATAACATATAACACAATAATACATAATTATGAAACAGTAGGGATTTTGGATCTGGCTTCCCTGAAGCGACGGTAAACTATGCCCTCAGGCCAAAAGTCTGAGCTGAGGAATACGTCTTAATAATATATTAAAAAAAATATAAACCTTAAAACTAAGGCATTAAAGTTTAATTACGAATGCAGTATATTTGTATTTAAGACCTTTTGTCTTCGTAACAACGCGAGCATGTCGGTCACGCGAATCTACAAGTTTAACCTGTAGCAACGAGTGCTCAACGCAGCTAAAGAAGTTTTCACTTTAAAAAAAGTTTTTCGCCGGTTCATCTCAGTGGAACTGCTTTCGGAACCGGTGCGGTGGCAGTATCACGACACGTCACACGTCACACGTCACACGTCACACGTCACACGCGGCGCAAGCCACGTCCCCAGGACGTTAGGAAGCAACAGCCACACTGACGACCTCCGTGGCGCACTGTGGAGCGCTGTTGCCTTAACGCGCGGAGGTCCCAGGGTCGATCCCCGGCCGGGTCAATTTGGGAATTTATAATTTCTGAATTTTCCCTGGTCTGGCCCGGTGGGAGGCTTCGGCCGTGGCTAGTTACCACCCTAAGGCAAAGACGTGCCGCCAAACGATTTAGCGTTCCGGTACGATGCCGCGTAGAAACCGAAGGGGTATGGGTTTAATATAACCGCTATGCCCCTAACAGGTTAGCCCGCAACCATTTTAGACTGCATCCACACTTACCATCAGGTGAGATCGCAGTCAAGGGCTAGTTTGTAGTTGATAAAAAAAAACCTGTACCGTCTGTACTGCACCTCGGCGCACTTCTCCTCGTCGCGCAGCTCCCCGCGCAGCGACAGCGCCAGGTACTGCGTGGCCTCGAGCCGCGCGTGGCAGCCGTACACGCCCAGCGGGGAGGCTTCGCCCTCGCGCTGCAGCGTGTCCAGGCACAGCCCCGATGCGGGGTTCATGAACCTGCCCACACGGACCATCCCGTATACAAACCGCGATAAGCTCACGACTCCTTCGCTCCGCCTCGAGAAACTCCGAAGGTCGTTATGAGCGTACTATTTTACGATCCATACTATACTATACTCGCTCTATATGCTTACTAGCTAATGCCCGCGATTTCGTCAGCGTACATTGAGGTTTGTTGGTTCGCGGGAACTCTGATAAAAATCGTAATTCATGTTTTAGAATTATAATCCATAATACTTTAGAGACGTCAAGGTGCTTGACATAAAACTGTCATTTTGCAATAATACTGCTATTATACTGGTAGTAACCCCCAGATAAGTCAAGACAAGCACAGCTCTGGAAGTGATGCCCGCGACTTCGTCCGCGTGGTTTAAGTATTTTTAACCGACTTCAAAAAAAGGAGGAGGTTCTCAATTCGACTGTATGTTTTTTTTTTGTATGTTTGTTACGCGATTTCTCCGCCAATTATGAACCGATTTTGATAATTCTTTTTTTGTTTGGTAGGTCATACTTCAGAGGTGGTCCCATTTTAATTTGGTGAAGATCTGATGAATATCTCCGGAGATGGAGAACGGAACTTCTCAATGGATAAGAGTAAATTGCTCACGATCAGTGTGATAGTTTTGTAAACAGTATGTTTTAACCATGCATAGCATAATATATCTTTTTTTTTTAGGGTTCCGTACCAAAATGGTAAAAATGGAACCCTTATGGTGCGACTTTCTCCATCCGTCTGTCACAGTCGATTATTTCAGTAACTATTAAAGCTATTCACATGAAATTTGGAATAGTTGTATATACTCGTAATAGTGGCCCAATATCATGGAAATCAAAAAAATTGAAAATTATTTTTAGTTTAATTAAAAAAGTGGGGAAAATCAGGGGTTTGAAATTTCAAAGTAGGATAACTATACCAAGTGGGGTATCATATGAAAGGACTTTGTACTTGACTTGTCTAAGTCAGACAAGTCGACGAGTAACGATTAAACGACGTTATTCTTAATAACGCTAAGTTTTTACTAGCGTTCTGGTTACAACCTGTATTTTAAAACAGTGGGGCCACTAAAAATGTATACAAGAGTTAATGTAGTTCTATAATAACATTTTTTGGAGTCGGTGCCAATGTGGAGTCACGTCAACAATAATGAAGAGTAGGTAGACGGTTCATGCGGCTAATTGGTACCGACTCCTAAAAATGTTATTATAGAACTACATTAACTCTTGTATACATAATAAATTAAATTATTTTTTACTTTTTAGTGTTTGTGGTTTTTGAAGTCGGTTTTTATTTTATTTTTTGAAAATTTTTTGATTCCCGCGGGCACTCAATTTTTCAGGATAGAATGTAGTCTATTTCACTCTCCAGGTCCTCAACTATACCCATGCCAAAAATTACGTCGATCCGTTGCTCCGTTATTGAACAAACAAACACGCTTTCGCATTTATAATATTAGTATGGTAATAATTATGATGTGTTGTTATGGGTTAAAATGTGCCTGAAATAAAGGAATGTTTATGAAGCGGCGCGCTCACCGGCCGAAGCCGTGCACGTCGCGCACGGGCACGAACTTCTCCGTGTACACGTTGTCGAGGTACCACTGGAAGCTCTTGCAGTGGAGCTTCTCGCGCAGCACGCGCCGGTGGGTCACGTCCCCTATCTTGGGGCTTTTCTGTAACCGACCGTAGGGGTATTGTGACTCTTGAACATACAAGATTAGTTGCCGAATGCCAGATGACTTGTGTATGGGCTAAATCTGCTTCTTTCTGGACCCACAAATTGGTGGGCGTAAAATACCATCACTTTTTGCCCTAGGGCATGACTTGTTCGTCTGAAATTGACTAGTTTCGGGTGCCTCAACAGGCATTGAAACTCGCCCTTTCAATACAGGTTATACGAAAACATTATATTACATTAAGTAAGTTTATTTAACAAAATTCAAACTCGTGGCTGCATCGTTGGTCTAGTGATTCGCATGTTTGACTGTGGCCGACGAGATCCCGGGTTCGAGTCCCGGGTCGAGCATTAATTAAGTATTGGGTTTTTCTGACTAGAAATTCTCAGTACTTATAGCCCGGAGTTGGAAGTTGGCGGTGTTTCACCTCCGTGCGGGTTGGCGCCGCATTGGAGCAGCGTGGTGAGTCTAAGTTCTAATTCCCTCTCTCCTATGAGAGTGGAGGCCTGTGCCCAGCAGTGGGACGTTGGTGCGCTGTGGTCATGACATGTTGTAAAGTAAGAGCCGCTCACCCTGAGGTCGGGCCGGTGCAGGTAGAACAGCTCCGCGTATTCGTCCATCCACACCTCCGCCATGCGAGCCGTGTTTATACCTAACAGTTACATTTAGGAGTGTCATTTGAAATCGTTATTTATATCAGAATTTATACAAATAAAAGCGAAATACCACGCATTCACTCACTGACCGACTGACTGACTAACGTCGATATATATCAGGAACTATAAAGCATACAGACTTTGGAACCCTAAGAAAAGAACATTAAAGAATTTTCATGCACTCCACCTCATACGTGTTGTACATATTCTTCGTTTACGCGCTTTCCCACTGCCACGGGTCACTGGTAGAGATCTTTTATAGAGATAAGATCTATATTAGATATATCTTTAATAGAGCTTCATTATCCACTATATTTCTGTTTTTTTACGTATTAAGTATATAACTTTTTGGTACAAAAAAATTGGCAGTCATAGGGGACCGATGGAAGTGGAAACGAATATTTAAAAACAAAAATTTATAAAAAAATAAAAAAATTATAATAATAATATTTCAAATATAAACCTTAAAACTAAGGAATTACAGTTTAATTACGAATTTACTATATATATTATATTTAAGACCTTCGTTTTAAAAAGAACGGTGTCGATCTCGCGTATTCACATTTTTACCCTCTACCAAAAAGTGGTCAACGCGGCTAAAGAAGTTTTCACTTCAAAAAGAATAGGTGTTTACCGTGCGTGTCGGAGTTAGCGGGCAGCCCGTACGGATGGAAGCTGCGGAACACGTGCCCCACGCGAGAGCAAGGGATCGTCTCTAACGTGCCGCCGCCTGGGGGAGAGACAAATAAATAAATTAATTAATTGTTTATTTCTATGCTAGAACACTCCCTCTGCCTTCAAAAATTTCATTGTTCAACTTTTCCATTATACTATATATAGCTCAATTACCACTCACTGACTCACTGACTCATTGACATAATTGTTCTCCTAGAAAGAGACAGAAAACGATACAATGATGTATGGGAGATGTGTTCGGGTGCGGGAGTCGAGTAGGGAAAAATTATGACATTTCGGAAAAACAAGATGGCGGCCGACGTGATTCTTGCAGCTCTTTTGTTTTCCAACCGATTTTGTTAAAATTCGCACCGATTGAAGAAATTAGGAAACGATCAATAGAAAGAGTGGAAAAACTTGGAAAAACAAGATGGCGGCCGAGCTGTAGTGTTTTGAAATTTTTGATTTTTCGACCCCGAACCGCGGCGCCACAGATCCGAAACGGCGTGGTCGAGCATAATATTTTTTTCTCTTTTCGCCTACAACTATCCTGTATTTTGATAGAACGGAAGTGGTTTTTAAAAATTCAAGATGGCGGCTGTCGCGGCGGCCGTTCCGTCTGAGGTACGCAAAAACGCAATTTTTAAATTCAATTTTCTCACAGTTGGCAACGTCGGAGCGTTTCGATTTCTAGGGGGTGATTGTGTGTACAGACTCGAACTATGGATTGGGGAAAAAAAATTACCCCATTTCTCGGGAAATTTTCAAGATTTACCCCAAAAATAAGAAAATCGAAATACGCATTTTTTGCAAAATTCGAGTACGAGCCTCCACGTGTCCTACTTGTACGAATGACATTTGGGTGTTTTCGTCGCCGAGGTCTGGCAACACTGGGATTTATCAAAGTAAAAGTGATTTTCGACATGGTCTTTTTTCAGGAGCAATCATTTCGGTTGGGTGCGAGCGAGATGAAAAATTGAAACGTCATCAGGAGCGGTATATCCTGTAGTTTACGGGAAAATTATGAAACTATGTAAAATGCTTCTGTGACACGAGGTGGCGGCCATTTTGTATTCTTTTTGTGTTTTTGAAAATTTCGATCACGATTTTGAGGCAGTTGGCAACATTTGGGAAAGATGACATGTAGGGATCGACTGTGTAACTCGACCGGCAGTATCAAGATATCTAAACAGTGTTGCCACATTTGGGGTAGTTTTCGAGATTTTCCCCAAAAATGTCCTCCTGTAAAATTTTGTATGAAAAATTTTTTTTTCATTGATGGCTTCGTATAGAAGTCAGAAAATATAACTTTAAAAAAAATATGGAGACACCTGATGATTGAGGATTTCGGAGACGGGTAAAGGGCACGGCCAAGGTATTGAAGATAGGTGGAGGGTCCTCGAACTAATGTCACTCGGAACCTCATCCAATAGACAAAGAGCAAAAAAAAAATTCAAAATGGCGGATTTAAGATGGCTGCCATACAAATTTGTTTGGTGTCTATCTCAGAAAGCATAAAAGATGGAAGAGTGGTTTCTTGACAAAAGATGATCAGGACCTGAAGGTCTACTTGATGAACTGGAAAAAAATTCAAGATGGCGGAATTTATTTTTCCATAGAAAATATATGGCCAATATTGAAGAATACTACTACGACTGTGTAGAACTATGCAAGATTTTGATACGATTCCGTTTTACCCACGACGGGGCTCCCTGCGATTACAAAGCAGGAAAGTGGTACTAAAATTTTAAAAAATCAGCGCCATTTTGAAATTCTTTGTTAATTGACCGATTTCGATCAAAATCGATATTTAAGACTCCCTGGAGTTACAAAACAGGAAACTGAAACCAAAGTATTAAAAAATCAGCGCCATTTTGAAATTCTTTGTTTATGGACCGATTTCGTTCAAAATCGATATTCAGGGCTCCCTCTGATCACAAAACAGGAAACTCATACCAAAGTTTTAAAAAATCAACGCCATTTTTAATAATTTTGCTATAATCATAATAAATGTCTGTACTACTTGTAAGTCAAACCACAACCCGTGAGCTGCTTTAGCAGCTCGCGCACAGGGCGAAACACTAGTTATACTATATATAGCTCAATTACCACTGACTCACTGACTCACTCATTGACATAATTGTTCTCCTAGAAAGAGACAGAAAACGATACAATGATGTAAGGGAGATGTGTTCGGGTGCGGGAGTCGAGTAGGGAAAAATTATGACATTTCGGAAAAACAAGATGGCGGCCGACGTGATTCTTGCAGCTCTTTTGTTTTCCAACCGATTTCATTGCAACTCGCAACGATTGAAGAAACTAGGAAATGATCAATAGAAAGAGTGGAAAAAATTGGAAAAACAAGATGGCTGCCGAGCTGTAGTGTTTTGAAATTTTTGATTTTTCGACCCCGAACCGCGGCGCTACAGATCCGAAACGGCGAGGTCGAGCATAATATTTTTTTCTCTATTCGCCTACAACTATCCTGTATTTTGACAGAACGGGAGTGGTTTTCACAAATTCAAGATGGCGGCTGTCGCGGCGGCCGTTCGGTCTGAGGTACGAAAAAACGCAATTTTAAAATTCATTTTTCTCCCAGTTGGCAACGTCGGAGCGTTTCCACTTCTAAGGGGCGATTGTGTGTACCGACTCGAAGAATGGATTGGGGAAAAAAAATTACCCCATTTCTAGGGAAATTTTACAGATTTACCCCAAATATTAAAAAATCGAAATACGTATTTTTTGCAAAGTTCGAGTACGAGCGACCACGTGTCCCACTTGTGCGAATGACGTTTGGGTATTTTCGTTGCGGAGGTCTGGCAACACTGGAATTTATCAAAGTAAAAGTGATTTTCGACAGGGTCTTTTATCAGAAGCAATCATTTCGGCTGGGTGCGAGCGAGATGAAAAATTGAAACGTCTTCAGGAGCGTTATATCCTGTAGTTTACGGGAAAATTATGAAACTGTGTAAAATAATTCTGTGAAATGAGGTAGCGGCCATTTTGTATTATTATTGTGTTTTTGAAAATTTCGATCACGATTTTGAGGCAGTTGGCAACATTTGGGAAAGTTGACATGTATGGATCGATTGTGTAGCTCGACCGGCAGTATCGAGATATCTAAAGAGTGTTGCCACATTTGGGGTAGTTTTCGAGATTTTCCCCAAAAATGTCCTCCTGTAAAATTTTGTATGAAAATATTTTTTTTCACTGATGGCTTCGTGCAGAAGTCAGGAAATATAACTTTAACAAAAATATGGAGACAGCTGATGATTGAGGATTTCGGAGACGGGTAAAGGGCACGGCCAAGGTATTGAAGATAGGTGGGGGGTCCTCGAACTAATGTCACTCGGAACCTCATCCAATTGGCGATGAGTTTAAAAAAAACTCGAAAATGGTGGATTCAAGATGGCCGCCATACAAATTTCGTCAGTGTCTATCTCAGAGAATATAAGAGATGGAACTGTAGTTTCTTAGCAAGAGATGATCAGGACGAGGAGGTCTATTTAGTGAAATGAAAAAAAATTCAAGATGGCGGAATATTTTTTTTCGTACCAAATTATATGGCGATTAGGAACTTTATAAGGACTGGGTACTTCTAACGAATATTTGGGAGAAAAATGTGAAGCGAGTTGATGATTGAGGATATCGGAGACGGGTGAAGAGCACGGCCAGGATATTGTAGAAAGAGGGGGTGTGTTCGACCATATGCATGAAAAAAACAAACATAAAACTACCAACATACCCGCATAATTGTTCTACTAAAAAAAGGCAGAAAACGATACAATGATGTATGGGAGATGTATTCGGGCGCGGGATGGGAGTAGGGAAAAATTATGACCTTTTGGAAAAACAAGATGGCGGCCGACGTGATTCTTGCAACTCTTTTGTTTTCCAACCGATTTCGTTACAACTCGTAGTGATTAAAGGAATTAGTAAGCGAACAATACAAAATGTAGAAAAAATTGTAAAAACAAGATGGCGGCCGAGCTGTAGTATTTTCAAATTTTTGATTTTTCTACCCCGAACCGCAGCGCTACAGATCCGAAACGGGGTAGTTCATGTACTGGTAATACGTTCGGGTGCGGGATGGGATTAGGGAAAAATTATGACATTTCGGAAAAACAAGATGGCGGCTGACGTGCTTTTTGTAACTTTTTTATTTTCCAACCGATTTCGTTACAACTCGCAATGATTGAAGAAATTAGTAAACGATCACTACAAAAAAGTAGAAAAAATTGGAAAAACAAGATGGCGGCCGAGCTGTAGTGTTTTGAAATTTTTGATTTTTCGACCCCGAACCGCGGCGCCACAGATCCGAAACGGCGTGGTCGAGCGTAATATTTTTTTCTCTTTTCGCCTACAACTATCCTGTATTTTGACAGAATGGGAGTGGTTTTTAAAAATTCAAGATGGCGACTGTCGCGGCGGCCGTTCGGTCTGAGGTACGAAAAAACGCAATTTTAAAATTCAATTTTCTTACAGGTGGCAACGTCGGAGCGTTTCGACTTGTACGGGGCGATTGTGTGTACAGACTCGAGGTATGGATTGGGGAAAAAAAATTACCCCATTTCTCGGGAAATTTTCAAGATTTACCCCAAAAATAAAAAAAATCGAAATACGTATTTTTTGCAAAGTTCGAGTATGAGCAACCACGTGTCCTACTGGTACAAATGACGTTTGGGTATTTTCATCGCCGCGGTCTGGCAACACTGGAATTTATCAAAGTAAAAGTGATTTTCGACATGGTCTTTTTTCAGGAGCAATCATTTCGGCTGGGTGCGAGCGAGATGAAAAATTGAAACGTCATCAGGAGCGGTATATCCTGTAGTTTACGGGAAAATTATGAAACTATGTAAAATGCTTCTGTGAAACGAGGTGGCGGCCATTTTGTATTCATTTTGTGTTTTTGAAAATTTCGATCACGATTTTGAGGCAGTTGGCAACATTTGGGAAAGTTGACATGTATGGATCGACTGTATAACTCGACCGGCAGTATCGAGATATCTAAACAGTGTTGCCACATTTGGGGTAGTTTTCGAGATTTTCCCCAAAAATGTCCTCCTGTAAAATTTTGTACGAAAAATTTTTTTTTCACTGATGGCTTCGTATAGAAGTCAGAAAATATAACTTGAAAAAAAATATGGAGACAGCTGATGATTGAGGATTTCGGAGACGGGTACAGGGCACGGCCAAGGTATTGAAGATAGGTGGGGGGTCCTCGAACTAATGTCACTCGGAACCTCATCCAATAGACAAAGAGCAAAAAAAAAATTCAAAATGGCGGATTAAAGATGGCTGCCATACACATTTATTTGGTGTCTATCTCAGAAAGTATAAAAGATGGAAGAGTGGTTTCTTGGAAAAATATGATCAGGACCTGAAGGTCTACTTGATGAACAGGAAAAAAATTCAAGATGGCGGAATTTATTTTTCCATAGAAAATATATGGCCAATATTGAAGAATACTACAAAACTGTTTAAAACTATGCAAGATTTTGATACGGTTCCGTTTTACCCACGACGGGGATTACAAAACAGGAAACTGAAATTTAAAAAAATCAGCGCCATTTTGAAATTCTTTGTTAATGGACCGATTTCGTTCAAAATCGATATTCAGGGCTCCCTCTGATCACAAAACAGGAAACTGATACCAAAGTTTAAAAAATCAACGCCATTTTTAATAATTTTGCTATAATCATAATAATTGTCTGTACTACTTGTAAGTCAAACCACAACCCGTGAGCTGCTTTAGCAGCTCGCGCACAGGGCGAAACACTAGTTCTTACTTATATAATTGCTGATTGGAGTATGTAATGTAAAGATATTATTTATTTATTATTTATCTATATATATTATATACTTAATATATACTAGTGGTTCGCCCCGAACTGAGACCTCGCGGCGCCATCTATTGACATAAATGTGAAGTTCTGTTAAAAATACTGAAGCTCATTAAAAATTAAATAATTCCGTTTCCTTACAATATTTATCTAATTTTGATATTTGTTGTTTAAGTACAGGATATAATTCAAATAATTGATCAAGTTTCAGGCTTAGCCTTTCAGAGAATTTAGAGTTCTGAGGTCAACTTTGGAAGTTATAAAATCTCCACTTTGAAAGCCTCCCATTTCGTCAATTTTGGGGGAAAAATTAAAACAAAAATATTTTTGGACTCTATTCTTAATTATCTTTAAAATGATATATCGCAACCCTATGTAACTTTATAAAAAATATTTTACTTCGCATTCGCTTCTATGAGAGCCCCCCTGAAATAAAGATTTTTATAACTTTTTAAGCCATATTCGGCGGGAGGCCATTGGTTTACATATTATATTCAAAGCTGAAGTAATTACGTTCAGTAATTCAGAAGCTATAATGCTCTGACGGACGGACGGACGGACGGACAAGTGCCAATTCACTCAAGTAGACTCAGAGACCTTCGCTTCGCTCGGTCAAAAATACTAAGTCCTGACGGACTTATATATCAACGCACAGCCTAAACCGCTGAAGTTACGAGTAGATAGTTGAAATTTTGACAGTAGGTTCCTTTTGTGACGTAGGCGCTCACTTAGAAAGGATTTTTCAAAATTTCACCCCTAAGGGGGCTGAAATGGGGGTTGAAATTTTATATGAAAGTCCTTCATTTCTCAAGTAATAGCCATGAAACTTATATATAATATATAGGTATATGTGCTGCGGGTTAAAAATGAAGAAATACGTGTTTCACAGTTTTTGAAAATTCGACCCCCAAAGAGGTGAAATAGGGTATGAAAGTTGGTATAAAAGTCCTTCATTTCTCAAGATATTTCTTAAGTTATATCAACGAAGCTTGGTATTTTGGTTCTCGTTAAATATTAAAGAAGTTCCTACGTATGTCACAGTTTTAAAAAATTCCACCCCCAAAGGGGTAAAATAGGGATAGAAAATTTAAAAAAAAGTCCTTCATTTCTCAAGTAATAGCCATGAAACTTGGTATATGTGCTGCGGGTTAAAAATGAAGAAATACGTGTTTCACAGTATTTGAAAATTCGACTCCCACATGGGGTAAAATAGGGTACGAAAGTCCTTCATTTCTCAAGATATTTCCCAAGTTATATCAACGAAACTTAGTATTTTGGCTTTCAATAAAAAATAAAGAAGGACGTGTGTCACAGATTTTCAAGTTATAATTTGGTATTTGAAATTTCAGTTTGAAATGAAGAAATACGTGATTCACAGTTTTTGAACAATTTATCCCCAAAGACGTTAATTAGAGAGCGTGTCCTTTAATCACGCCGCACGCCGCAACAGAGCAACGGATCAACTTGATTTTTTGCATGAGTCTATAGTCGAGGACCTGGAGAGTGACATAGGCTACTTTTTATACCGGAAAATTAAGGAGTATCTGTGGGGAAAAAAATCTTAAACCACGCGGACGAAGTCGCGGACAATATTTCATACCTGTGTCAGGATGTTCCGCTCTTCTATATCATTCAGAGTTACATGAAAAATCTTTCCAAAAAACCACTGTAAAGTAAAAAATAATTTTGATTTCTACCCACTATGTTGAAGCCGGGCGAGCCTGATGCGTCAACCTTGCTTATCTTTGTTATACTCGCCCGACTACAACATAGTGTGTAGAAATCAAAATTATTTTTTACAGTGGCGTTGGAAGTCGGTTTTTTGGAAAGAATTTTTATTTTTAACTTTTTAGTGTCAGGGTTGAGGATTTGGAGACAGAATTTTTTATGGGACCACTTCGAGAGCTTCCACTAACGACTGAAAAAAAATTCAAATCGGTTCAGAAACCACGGAGATATGCACTGACATATTTAAAAAAAAGCGCCGAATTTGAGTACCTCCTCCTTTTTTGATAGTCGGTTAAAAATTCTATTAAATACATTTTTATGACTAACAAAAATTATTAACATTCATAGCATAACAATTTAAAAAAAGATAGTTTGTGTGTGTGTGTGTGTGTAGTGTGTGTGTGTGTAGTGTGTGTGTGTGTGTGTATGGTATGTATGTGTGTGTGTATGTGTATGTTTGGTTGCGTATGTGCATAGTGTTTTCTTTTTTTTCTTTAATATTTCAATAATCTTTAAGTAAAATTGATAACTTTTTCAAAAGTACTTCCTATCTTCATATGTTTTAGATTTAAACCATGCAGTCTTTTCTTTATGTCACACAGTTTAGTGGGGTAGATATCTTATTGTAAAGGTTTACACTTAGTAAATTCAACGCATTCAAACTAAGAATAGCAAGGAAGTGAACAGGCCCCCCGCCATCGTGGGCGACCTTCAGCATAGGGGGCTCGTGTGTGTCGCCAACAATGCCGCTACTCACACTGCCACACGCGGAAGGACATCTCGAGGTTCTCTCCGCCCCAGCCCGCCATCTGCTCGTCGTACGCGCCGATCTCCCAGTAGTAGGCGCGGCTGATTGCGAACAGGCCCCCCGCCATCGTGGGCGACCTTTAGCATAGGGGGCTCATGTAGATACAGATCAACTACGATAACATGGCGCGCACCTCCAGATTACTATTTCAATGTGTGTAGTCACGCCGCTAGTCGAGCAACAAATCCTTGGATTCATTTTTGCGTGACGGCCACGTGACACACACGTGCGTGGCACTTTGCAAACACTTTCACGAATACTTTTAAACATTTTGAATCTTGGAGGGGTGCGCCATGTTATCATAGTTAATATCTACAACAATGTAATTTTCATAAAACAATTCAATTATTAAATACTCATGATGACAAAAAAACTGCACAAGAAATCGAAATAGGCTCGCGACTCCTTCGCTCCGCCTCAAGAAATATAAGTCCAAGGGTTGTTCGTGGGAATGAGCTATAATATACTTCTAAACTGTATCTGAACTATTTCTACACCTACATTGAATATTTTTGTTAAATTTTAATTGAAAACAATCGGGTATAAAAGATACCGTTAAAGCGAATCAGACAGACAGCACCCGTCGTGTTGTATCCCGAAAAATAATATGGTTCCTTTGGCATAGAGGATGAAAGTTTTTGATGGCCAAATACCTGACCTGTACCAAATATCATCAAAGTCAGTCGGACAGACTATGAGAGCGTAGCAAACAGACATGCACACACGTTCACATTTGTAATATTAGCATAGATAGATATATATTAGGGGTCATCCAAAAAGTACGTCACACGTTAAGGGGGGGAGGGGGTCGACGAAGTGTGTCATTGTGTGACAAGGGGTGGGAGAGGTCCTAAGTTTCATGACGCTACATTTCAAAATCTTATACACCTAAATGCCAAATTTGACCTATTAAAGAAAAACTTAAAAATATTTCCAAGTTTTGTAAATTTTATCAAATGTATGATTTGATTTTGATTTTTAGGTGTCTCACAAATGTGACAAGGACTTAGGAGGGGTCAAAAAATCAAGAAATTAGTGTGACATTTTTGTAATATATGAAAATGAAAATGTTTATTTTCCAAAAACAACTTATGAAAATTTTTCCTTATATCCAATGGTACCCACACTAGGTAATCCTGTATCGTGGGTACTTATGTCGCATTAACAAAGAATGATTTACAGAAGCTAATTGTCGCTCAGTATTTTTAAATAGAGATTTTTGTTGCATTTAAAAAAAATACCATTTCTAATTAACAGTAAATAATAATGAATGAATAATAATGAATGCCCTTAAGTATATAGGCTATCGCTTGGCTGCGATCAGACTTGCTCGCAAGTGGTGACGCAACCTCAGGTGGAGCGCGCTTCATGGATGGCCCCTCAGTGTGTATCACCACTCACCAGGTGGGGGCGATGTCTGCGCCGCGCCGCCGCTTCTCCCGCTCGGGCACGTCGATCCACGTGAAGTGGCCCGTGAACGTGAAGCCGCCTACCTGTGCGGCGGCACCGCCGTTAGCAATATTGATGAATCATCAGCCGACATCAGCTGAGTACTGGCTCTCAAGTACCGCTCTTAAAATAATCACTTAAAGTTCAGTTAAAAATACTATTACAAACGTTTTTAGCGAATATATTAAGTTTTTCTTTAATTCGTAGAGCAAAAGTTTTCCAGAAGTCGTCCTTAAGAGGTTATTACGTAGTGTTTTTAATTTAATATTAGTAATAAGTATAAAATTAGTAATAGTAAATCAGCATCTTAAGACCGATACTTGATAACGTGCTCCCATCTGATGTCACTTTATGAATACGGGCATTCACATTCAAATAACAGCATTTCGATATATTCTAGCTTTGTTTCATGTAAGCAAACCGGTGAAGCTTAAGTTAGCTATTGAGCATAAGTCATTTGACTTGAGTACATCCACTTGGAATGGATTGGACGCCATTGGACACTCACGGCATCATTCCAAATACCTACCTCCGATAGATTCTCCTTCGCACTTTGTCATGGCGCCAAATGACTGCGTGGTGATGCAGGCTCCGACGGTGGCGGGCTGACCTGGTGTGTAGTGGCGTGCAGATCATATAGGCACAAAAGCACTGCTTACCATCTTATTTTACATTGTGACCAGCCAGTAAATAGGTTCTTAAGGAGGCCCTACCCTGGCGTCAAATCCTGTGCACGCCATTGCTGTTAGGGCAGGTATATTGACCCTATACCCCTAATCGGTACTATAAGTATTAACTTGTTTTAAATACAAAGAACAACTGCTGAGTTTCTTGCCGGATCTTCTGAAAAGAATCTATTTTCCGAACCGGTGGTAGAGTCAAAACATGACGTAATATAAGAGACACCTGTATGTCCTACGTATTTAAATAAATTGAATTGAATTAAATTTAATTACACTTTTCAAATAATTGAAATAACTATACATGCTAGATATAAACATGTAAAAGTGTTTTATGCAAACAAACTAAACTACTTTCTACAACCAAAACTTATATTATGTACACGATATTATTCAAATAACCAGTCACCAAATTATAATTTACTAAAGCTTTACCAGTAATGCAGTTAGTACAATTTAAACCAACCAACCAAGAATAGATTAGTGCATCAAGAATATACCAAACGTTAAATGAGAAATTAATGACAGTTAAGTAGTATAGTATAAACAAAATAAAATGTGTTTTCTGTCGCCTGATTTCCTACACTTTTCGATCGATTCGAAAGCAAGCTTTTAAAATGTCTGTGTGTGCACCACACAGGTACACACTCTATTCCCTTACTCCCATAGCCCGATGGGGCGGAAAATCCAACACGACTGGAGAGAGATCAGGCGCAGGACCGATGGCTTTACGTGCTCTCCGAGGCACGGGGGTCAAACACCATCGTCGATGGAATCGAATCCATGGCCTCGTCTTCCGCAGTCGAACTTGCGAACCACTAGAGCATCGAGGCAGTCACCGAGTTTGCATTAGTGATGTTTAGGCACGCATATTAAATGTATGTTACACGTAACAATACAATGCGAAACAAAACATTCTTTCACCCATTGTACTCCCGGCAATCTATTGTGATTCACAACACCTGTATTCCGGATTCCCACACTCGCTAATACTACACGATGTTGTAAATACAATTACTTATTAGAGCAATAACCTTACGAATCCGTTGCCAGTAGGTAATGGCTAAGTATCTCAATCCGTATTTTAGTTTCGTTTTACTTTTGGACTTTTCCTTTAGTTAATGATTGTATCTTCCTCAATTTTGCGATACGAAGTATTTAGTTAGTAGTAGGTAGTTATAGGTTTAATTTTTTTATTTAATTTATTATTATTTAGTTTAATTAAAATCTACATTCGAAATTAAATCATTAAAGTTTAATTTCGAATGTAGAATGTTCCTGAGCATGTCGGTCACGGTCACGCGAATCTACATTTGTACCCCCCACCAAAAAGAGCTCAACGCGCCTAAAGAAGCTTCACTTCAAAAAGTCATTACATAATGAAAACTTATACCTTAATTAACCTTAACTTATAACTTTGAAACGTAATAAATACATTGCTAAGGCGCTTCAGACCTTACTGCCCGCAGTTTTACAAAGAATCCAATTTGAAAACTGGTAAACATTTTCAGACAGTGACCGTTACTACCTATGTACTCGTAAGTAAGCAGAATGGTTAGTATCTAACTCAGAGCGCTTAATTGATTATTGTATTAACCAAGCGTTGTCTCAGCCATCGTATCGTACCCGGCTCCACCTAACCTGAAACTGTTGTGCGGCGTCGAGCCGGAACGTGGTCTGATCGATCACGTCGATGAGCGGCGTGACGACTGCGTCGCGCTTGTGCGCTAAGCGCTGCAGCAGCGGCCTCAGCCAATCAGCGGCCGGCTCGCAGTGCGCGTCCAGGAACACCAGCACGGCGCCGCGAGCGAGGCGAGCGCCGGCGATGCGCGCCATTATCAGACCCTGCCTGTTACATCCCGCTACTTTTATACATGCCCATTCGGTACTTTAGACCCTGCTACGCTTGCAAGGGTTATCAAAAAAATTGATATTTTTTTGACTAATTTTATAACTTGTGGATATAACGGACGCTTCCGTACGTGTAGTTTAAAATATATGCGAAAATTACTTTGCTAATTTCATGTCTTTTACAGACTGGGGTAAGATATTGTCTCGCAAATACCTAACTAATTTCTAAATTTTGATTAAATATGACAGAGGTACATTTCGATTTTACTAATTTAACCTGGAATTTGAAACAAAAAACAGAAATTTTAAGAAAAACCACAACAGAAATGAAACGAAAAACATAAAACATAGAAAAAGTACAAGAAAGCATAAGTTACCAATAAAAGAAGACACAATGTAACAAAAACAGAAAGTAAAAATAAAAAACAACATAGACATAAACGAGAATCACAAAATACCATAGAACGGAATAGAAACAGTAAAACAAAGCAAAAACGACCAGAAGTAGCAGATACAGTGAAACAAATCATAGAAACTTAAAAAACAGAAATAAAATGAAAATCACAAACGGTAGAAAACTGAATAAAAGTTGTAAATCAGAACAAAAGTAACCAGTAAAAGTAAAAGCATAGAAACAAAAAACAGAAAATAAAAGAAAAATCAACAAAGAAATCAAAACGACAAGCATAAACCGTAGAAAACGAAATAAAAGCAGTATAGCAAAGAAAACAAAATCAACGGAAAGAAAACAACGGGCTCAAAAAGCCTGAAACCAAATCATGCAACAGAAACAAAGTGCACGTGACCACGTGACAGCGCGACTGTGTATGCGTGTGACCAATAACAAACAAGCGATTGTTTCGGGGGGCATTGCGGTTAATTCTGTTTTACACAATACAAACTAATTTAGGCCTGGTTTCAGTCTACCCTTTCGCGTTGGGAGCATTATGAAAGTGTGCGGGAGCAGGTGATATGGCTCCACCGTAACAACAGGATGATCATACTGCGAGCGTATGTTGATTGACCATCGATCATTGGAAGTTGTGTATATAGCGTAATTCAGAGAAAACTTCGTCATCAGGCTTCTTCGTGTTCTTCGTGCGCTACCAATAGTGTCATCTATTGGCTTATGTGCGGACTGCGAAGACCGCCACAAAAGCCGTCTTACATTTTAGTTTAGCGATTCTGCAAAACAAAATTTGCCACAATGTAGCCACAAACCGATTTTTTTGAAGTTTGGGCGCGCCTTGACCTTGGAGTAACTAGCTTAGATTTTTTAAACGCTACTTGCGGTAAAAAAATCTAAAAACGTAAAAAATGTCCGAAAACAGAACAGCTGTTTTCAGTTTTTCAGGGTTACCAAGATCGCTTGCCTAGAGAAGACTTAAAACGCTATATTAGAAGCTTATGTTTAAAGTAAACCGAAATCTTAATTGTAAGAAAATCTTAATCTTTTGGGAGCATAACACGCAAACCAGCAAGCATCTTAACTTGAGGCGTTCATAGATGCTTGCTTATTGAAAATCATCTCGATTCTTAGCAGTTGTAATTCGTTTGACAAACTAAACTACGATTTTCTTACAATCGCACTACTGATCATGATCGAGTTTTCAAGGGGTAAAGGAGAGCGATTCGTAGGCAAATATTTCATAGGCGTGAATTCAGATTGTATACCCGAGTCAGTGCAACAGAACATAAAAATGAAACAAAATACTATCTGTGCAACAATACATACTTAACAGTGAAAAAAAACATAAAACACAACCATAATCGACCTTTAAACTGTGCTCCGTGCAACAACACACTAGTGAGAGAAATAATTTTGAATCACACGCGCAAGTTTAGGAACCTGGAACGTGACGGGGTCTGGGACGCTATAGTAGAAGTTGGAGGCCTCAATGACGTCGATGATGGGCACGACGACAGCGTGCGGCGCGTCTTTGACCCGCTGCAGCAGAGGCCTCAGCCAATCGCGTTGCGCCTCGCAGTGCGCGTCGAGGAACACCAGCACGTCCGCTGCCGCGTAGCGCGCGCCCGCCAGCCGCGCGCGCGTCAGCCCCGCGCTGTCACGGGTTACAACATCATCACTGCCATCCATAGCCACAATAAACGCGGCTCTGTGGCGAATACAACCTCTTTACTCTTTAGGTTTGTGTAAAGAAGAAAGCTGTCAGCGGGAATCGTTTTTGGAACGCGATTTAAATAGAACTCGCGGTGTGCAGGGTTCCGAATTCCATCCAGTTACAAGCTACAGCAGTCCATACTTTTTTATAACAGTAATAAAGTATATTTATAATTTACGCAAATGGATGCAAATCATCTATAGCTCTTCCATAAACTATGTAGTTTAAATATTATAACTTGGTCTGTAGCCAGAAAAATATAAGTAACGAATAAAGTAAACAGACTATAGTAACAGTTAAGCTTAGATTAATCTTAATAACTCATTTGCTTTGAAACGACGCGGTGAAAACAATGACTTGATGACGTAAATCGCGAAAGAGATGAATGGAACTACGTTAATCGACACAGTTATAATGGAGTTCAATAAGATGCACATGATATAGATCCGATACAAATAACAATTAATACATCGACGATAGAAATTGTTAATACGAAATATCCTCGAGAGTACCAACTACAACATTCCCCCCCAAGAGAGCCTCAAACCGCCATTCAAGGCCCAAAACTAGGTACATCTACTACAAAAACCATTAAACAAACAACAGATCTACAACTAAATCCCACAATTACAAAATCACCTCAAACTTGACTTTATCGCCGACGTAGAACTCTAAATCCCCTTGTTCTATCAGATCTATAATGGGTGTCAGTACAGCCGTCCGCTTGTCCTTGATCCGCTGCAAAAGGGGCCGCAGCCAGTCAATGTTAGCCTCGCACTGCGAGTCCAGGAAGACCATGACGTCGCCGCTCGCGATGCGGCTGCCTTCGAAGCGGGAGCGGGTCACGCCTACCCTGCGCAAGCAACCCGATGATGGAACGTACTACCCTGACTGGCCACCCGTACAAAGGGCGTTTGGGTCCATTTTACTTTGACACCAAGTTCGCATACAGTCGACATCGCGTCGGTGTGATCGAAAACTTGTTTAACGGGAGTTCATCGAGACAAATGAATTATTTCTCAACTTTGCCTAATTATAGAGGAATATTTTAAAAATGATTATCCAGGAAAGTGTCTCACCGGTCAGGCAGGCGCAGTATCCGGATCAGGTCTGGCGGCAGCCGCGTGCGCACGTAGTGGCTCAGCTTGCCCTTCAGCTCGGGCAGAGTGGAATTGTCGTCCACCAGGATTATCTCCTTCAGGTACACGAACGGCGACGCGGGCTCTTGGCCCGGGTAGCCTGACGTGAACACGTTTTGTGAGTTAAAATACTTTGAGCAGTGTTTTTAACAATATTTTATTACTAGCTAATGCCCGCGACTACGTCCGCGTGGATTGAGGTTTTTTGGTTCCCGCGGGAACTCCTTAGTTTTCCGAGATTAAAAGTAGCCTATATGTTATTCCAGACTATAATCTACCTAGTGATTGAGTAAGAAACATCCATACATCCATACATCTTGTATTGTTACTTATTGTAACCTTTTTTTTTAAGAAAAGAGCAGCTGCTGAGTTTCTTGCCGGCTCTTCTCAGTAGAACAGTTTTCCGAACCGGTGGTAGAGTCTTGACGTATCATAAGTGTCACACGTTGTCCTACATGAAATAAATAAATCATTTATCATCCATACATCCATCCATCCAAACTTTCGCATTTATAATATTAGTAAGATAAGATTGGTACAAAAACCATAGATTCCGATTCTTTATTTCCTTTAATATGTGTACATATAAGATTGTACCAAAAACTGTGTTTCCCACCAATTATAAACTGGGTAACTTCAAATCAAGAGTGAATAGGCATCTTATAGGCAAGCGCGTCCCAACAAAGTCCGCAATCCGCATCATCACTTCCCATCACGTGTGATTGTGGACAAACATAAGTGTATAATGAATTAAAAAAATAAAGTTAGGCAGTGTTTTTTTTATTCTACTACAAGTTGGCCCAAGGCACTAACTGCGAGCTCACCTGGGTCCTGAATGGTAAGTGATGATGGAATTATGATGGTAGAGTGCTAGCCTGGATGGGGTAATAATAATATCATAGAAATACGGGGCAATGGCCTTTTCACCCTTTTGCGTAATCTTTATACTTACTTTGTGTATTGTCTATACTTCATGCTAATATTATTATAAATGCGAAAGGGTATTTGTTTGTTGGTTTATTGGTTTGTCGGTTTGTCCTTCAATCACGCCGCAAAGGAGCTTCCTTATCGACGTAATTTTTGCATGGGTATAGTTGAGGACCTGGAGAGTGACATAGGCTACTTTTTAAAGCCTCAATCCACGCGGATGACGTGGCGGGGAACCGCTAGTTTTGTATATGTAAAAAAGTATGTGCAAAAGAGTTTTTCATTGGTTACCCAGTGTCATAGTCCGCCCGGTCTCCCTGTCCACATAGTTCGCGTGGCGGTACCACGGCTGGCTCCTCCGCGCGCTGTTGATGACGCTCCATACGGTCCTCACCACCACAGAGTACGGCTCGTTGTGGAAGATGAGGATCACCGACGCGGAGGGCAGCTCCGCGTCGTAGACCACTCGCTGGCATGCGGGGTTGCGTTGATCTGTGCAGAGGTGCAAGCTATCATAAATCACTTGTGGCAAAATTGTGGGTAATAACAACTATATTTATGTATGTAGTTGTTGGAAACAAAACATTAGATCGATTATTTGTCATCTATTTATAGTTTCATTCACCCTATTTATTAAGTACTAAACTAAGAATGAGATCTCTCTTACCTCCAAACTGCCACAATGGGGCTGATTCTATAGTGCACAATCTCTAAACCAAACTCCTTTTTGACGACCTCCATGGCGCAGTGTTGAGCGCGGTTGTCTTAATGTGCGGAAGTCCCGGGTTCGAACCCAAGCAGGGTCAATTTAGGAATTTACAATTTCTGAATTTTCCCTGTTCTGGCATGGTGGGTACCACCCTACGGGCAAAGACGTGCCGCCAAGCGATTTAGCGTTCCGATATGATGCCGTGTACAAACTGAATAGAGGTATGGGTTTAATATAACTGCCATGTCCCTAACAGGTTAGCCCGCTACCATTTTAGATTGCATCATCACTTACCATCAGGTGAGATCGCAGTCAAGGACTAACTTGCAGTGGATAATAAAAAATTCATGCAGTCTTATGAAAGTCTGGTTTCTCACTTAATCAATATTTGAAAAATTTTATGATGAAAATCTGTATGTAAAAAGTATGGTTTAATATTCCATTGCAATAATTAATCAATCAAAATTAATAAAGTAATTTCATGGTATGGTATTGGCTAATCAAGCAGGCTTTTACTCAGTCAATATTTACTTCCTGTCACAATTATACTTGTGTTTATTCTCCGTCCAACCATTTATTTTACTTTTGGCAGCTTGAGTCTATAATGTTCTAATGCTTACTGATTCAATTTTTGATAACAATCAGTCTATAAGAAGTTTATTGTTTTTAACCGACTTCAAAAAAAGGAGGAGGTTCTCAATTAGTCGGAATCTTTTTTTTTAATTTTTTATGTATGTTCCCCGATCACTCGAAGACGCCTGGACCGATTTTGAAAATTCTTTTTTTGTTTGAAAGGGTACACTTCAAAGGTGGTCCCATATAAATTTGGTGAAGATCTTCGAAGACAGATGTTCCCCGAGATCTTCGAAGACAGATGTTCCCCATAGTCATTAGGTCTGATGATGGAATCCTGGGGAAATCAAAGGAACTTAAATTTTATAAGGACACAAACCCAGATAGTTATTAGGTACAGGTCTGTCTACCTTTCGAGAACCTATTTTTCTTTTTTTTTATATATTTACAGCACTAAAAAGCAAACAATAAAATTATTTTTAAATAAACCCTTGGGTATGTTATAAAAAGAAACCGCCTTCAAAAACTAAAAAGCAAGTTTTTGAAGGCGGTTTTTTTTTATAACATACCCAAGGGTTTAAATGACTAAGTATATTAATGTTTGCATTAATATAAATCATATATATGTAAAACAGTACGGTAAATGTAGCATGAATCAGGCAGTTCATAGAAACCATTCATCGCCAAAGATGTGTGGTGCTCAAGAGACCTTGCATTGCAGCTTTGCCACTTTTGAAAAGACAATTCATACTAGTAATTACTAGATAAAACTATAAATATAAACTAATGTCCTGCTCTAATGCACAAACGAAGTATCCATCTGGGCCAACACATTATTGACCTAAAGGACGCTTCCCGTATTCCAGTCATGAAAACGCTGCTATTCCTGGCGGAAACAAGTATTGGCGAGGAAATTTGAAATAGAGGTGATCACAATAGATCGGAGACGGTCACAGTGATACAGGTCGCACGGAACTGGCCTCAACAAGAAGAAGAAGAAGAAGAATTACTAGATGAGTATACAAGTTACGAATTATAGGATAAAAGGGAATGTCGCTTCACTATTGTTAAAAAAACTGCATCTATGAAGTACTTATTGCCTTTTTTGTCAATGGTTGCCTTCATAGGCGTGCTTATGTCAAAAGTAAAATAAATGGTTGGATAGATAAGTGTGTGTTTGTTGGATAAATGATAAGTAGTGGGTACTTTAACATCATTTTTGAAGAATGCAACATTGTAATGAGTTTCAATCCCATTAAAAAAGAAAAATCCCATGTATAATGTATTTGAACTTGTAAATACGACACAATGCACTGTTGTACAGTGTATAACAGTAATACATAACGGATTACCTTTTAAAGTTCGATTGTACGCTATCCGATCGCTCAGATACACGTTTATGGCTAGTTTCTTCTCAGACTCTTCGCCGAGCCGCTTCGCTTCACCGGTCAAATGTGCAGCGACACCTCCTTCTCCCAAACCTGGTATAATCCTGGCTTCATCCTCCAGAATCTCCCTTTCATAAGCATCTTCCAGGTCAGAACTTTGGGCGCGCGCTGAACGCTTCCCGCCGCGCCATTGCTCGAACAATCCTAAAATTGTCACGACTAATATCACAAAGAAACCTACTTTTGCCGCATGAAAGCATTTTCGCACCGGCAATTTCATTTTTTTTAGTAAAAATGTATCTGAGCGGCGTACGCTCTCCACGGCTATTCGTTTGACACTGACGTCTGACATTTGGAGTTGACGTTTCGTGCATTGTTGTTGTTTACGTTATTTGTTTTCTAAACAGGAAAGGCGAAAGTAAACATGTCGTTCAGCCTAACTGCTAGTTTGTAGTTTTTAAATGTTCTTGTTTGCACGTTTTACTGATATACCGATAATCTTAAAATAAACAGTCAGTTTCCGCAGTTCCGAGATGATTCAAGGATTTTTTTATTCAGTCTGAACTGGCAGTGTGCCCATAACCCATTCACAAAGATAATCCTGTGAGATAATCTAACAACTAACTATGCCCTTTTATTTTCCGATGCGAACCACACAATATAAAATAATTTAAATTTCTTATTCACCACCACAGTTCCACGGTTGGGCACAAGCCTATCGTACTCTCATAGGAGAAAGGAAATTAGAGCTTAGACCCACCACGCTGCTCCAATGAGGGTTGGCGAAATACTTACATACTGTTGATTGACAAACCAATCGCAGGAGGTTAAATTATGATTAAAAAAGAATATTATAAACATCAAGTCACCCACTGTTTGGTCCCACTAGTGGGTTCATTAGGGTCTCCCCACATCTATCTACGCGGAACTGGCGTGAGGTCAGAAAAAGCTTTATGTATATATTTATTTAGACCTGAGTTATTTCTACCTGATGTTGCCTGATGCCAATGTCTCTATTGGGGTATTTTCTAAAAAAGAAGGGGAAATAAAACGTCAATTAAAAGTTTAAATTCGTATATTACCTATATTAAGTATAAAATATTAACTTATATTCCACAAAATAGAAAACGGAACGCCCAAAATATACAGTAATCTCATATTTTACAAACAGTCATCAATAAATCATTCAACGTAATA
Organism: Erebia aethiops; assembly: GCA_923060345.2. Lineage (NCBI taxonomy): Eukaryota > Metazoa > Arthropoda > Insecta > Lepidoptera > Nymphalidae > Erebia > Erebia aethiops. The sequence continues at coordinate 250,251 of OV281087.1, read as the reverse complement.
GTAGACCTACCTAATACATCGATATACATATTTATATCATTACTTAAATTAACTATATTTCAAATCACGATGATGCCCGCGATAACTTCTGCATAGATTTAACTTTTTTTAAACTAGCTGATGCCCGCGACTTGGTCCGCGTGGGATAAGATTTTATATCTCTCGTGGGAACTCCTTAATTTTCCGGGACAAAAAGAACTCCACTCCCCAGGTTCTCAACTATACCCACGCAAAAATACCACGTCAATCAGTTGCTCTGTTGCGACGTGATAGAAGGACAAACCAATACACTTTCGCATTTATAATAGTATGATGCTGTGGGCTTTGCTTTTCAAAAATACAAAATCCTGCAATAGACAGACGGACACACTTTGACGTCACAATAAAAAAGTAAATATATATAACACAATATTGAGCAGATCAGTTATTGCTGTCACTGCTAGCGTTCTTCGTGATTTCCTTAAACAGCGCGTCCAAGGAGCCCATCTGCGTTTTGGACAGTTTCGCCCCTTTCATGTCCAGCACCTTGTGGAACTCTGCGAGTGTACTCTCAGGCAGAAGCTGGAGGAATTGCGACACAAAACCTTCCACATTACTGTCCAGAGGCGCCATCACTAACTTCAGTATCATCTCCGCTTTAGTCATCAGTTTGATCACAACTTTCGTATAAGTGGTCGGCGCTTGCCTCTTAACGTCCGACCCGATTGAGGGTAGTTCTAACAAAGCCGTCTTCAACATGTGCGTATCCAACAACAACTGCTCAGAACCGACAGTGGAAATCGGTTTACACTTGTATATGTTCTGGATGAATTTGGGGATGAAAGAGTTCGCGAAACGGATGCAAAACTGGGTGAAATACTTCCGGGATGACGCCAAATTGTCCCTTAAATTAGGTACTGTGTTTTTTAGGTGCATTATAATTTGTGTGACATAGGAGCTCTGGTCGCCAACGTTGTCGAAATGCAGCCAGGATATCTTGGTCATGGCTTGGAGCGCCGGTTCGCACGCCAACTCCAGATCCTGGACGAGCAGTTGGATGCAGTTGCTGATCATCTTGTGGAACAGATCCTGCTCCGGCGTCAGGTCGATCTTGTCTGACAGTGTCGGCGCGATCTTCTCTTTGAGCTTCTGCTCGAGGTGTATGGTCGTTTCGAGACAGTACTCCGATGTTGTTATCACGCTGGTTATTTTGGAGATCTCCTGTTTTGTGTACCTGAAAGTAAAAACATGATAAAATATAAAAATTGAGGGAACCGGGGAATTATTACCGCCGCAAGAAAATCCCTGCGATTATGTGATTACTGGAATGGGGTCACGACCCTCAGCAATGCGGAATACGACGCCGAGAGAGAAATATAAAAATAGCACATGCGTAAAATACAATATTTTAGCATAAATATTATTCGTGTTATCTCTGAGATAATGAGGACGAGTAATATTGAATTTACAACAACAAAGTATAGGAATAATGTTCTACCTCCGATCGTTTGCTACCACTAAGTGCTGGAATAATGTGCCACCTTCATGTTTTTTTTAAATCCAAATAGTTCAACAAGAATTCAGTAATAATTCATGGAAAAAAGCAATTGCAGAGAAAAAGAGAGTGAGTAAGTGAGCGAGTCAGGACTTTTTTAATTGTATGAGACAGTAATGTTTCTCTAAAACTATTGCAACTTGGGTTTGTGAGGTTAAAGACGTTTTACTAAAAACAGGGTTGAGTTTGTTGTGTCTCAGACCAGGGCGCGTTTGGAACCCTCGTATTAGTTTTAGTTTTAAGATATTGTGGTTAACACCATCACGTCTTATACTTTGTAAACTTGACGTTCAGAAGGTGTACTGTATAGCTGGTACCAATACACGGTACACAAACTTATCTGACCCGGTGACAGCGTCGCTTCTAGATATGCAAAATAAAATAAAAACCAAAACTTAACAGGCATAAAAATTAGTTCCAATTTTGCCCACGCCCAAATGTACTGAATGCGACGTAATTGAGGATGTATACCATGTCTTGGTCGAATGTGTCCGAAACGATTTGGATAGATTTACTTTTAAGACTAGGTTGAATATTGATTTCAGGGATTTGTCTGTATGTAACAGTGTCCTGGCTTACCCCTTATCAGAGGAGGCCAGGGCGCTGTACGAGATGTATAAAAACATATGTTAAGCGTAGACAGTGAAGTAATTATTTTGTTCCTATGAGGGTGTCATGTTAATATTGAACAAACCCTCTTTAATAAAAAAAGATTAAAAAAAAAAAAATATTTTGCCCACCGGGTCAGATAAGTTTATCGGACTACACTATGACACTATGAGTTTGAAATAAATTAGTGTAGAAACCGAGTAGGGGTATGGGTTTAATATATATGGCACAATCCCAACAGGTCAGTCCGCTACCATCTCAGACTGCATCATCAGTTACCAGCAGGTGAGATCGCAGCGGAGGGCTAACCTGTGCGCGTTGGCGTCGTCCCTGAGCAGCGTGTGCAGGTTGGCGACGAGCGAGGCGGAGGGAGCACCGGCGGCGGCGCGCGGCAGAGCGCTCTGCAGCACCGCCGCGTACTCGCGCAGGTGCTTCCCGAACACGCCGCACAGCTCTGCGCCACCACGCATTACGTTACACACTCAATATACTTATTCAATTACTAGCTGATGCCCGCGACTTCGTCCGCGTGTCGTTCCAACTAATTTTTCCATATTTTCTCACCGTTTAAACCTTCCCTTTACTACGACAAACATTTCCAAATCAAAAACAACTAAACCGGCAAAGCCGTTCTCGAGTTTTAGCGAGACGAACGAACAGCAACTGATTTTTATATATATAGATGATGTCACAAACAAACAAACATTTATCTCACCATATTACTAGCGACTTCGTCCGCTTTGATTGAAGTTTCTTGGTTCCGCGGGAACACTTTAATTTTTCAAGATAAAAAGTGGCATGTGTCACTCTTCAGGTCCTCGATTATAATATACCCAAAAATCACGACGATCCGTTGCGGCGTGATTGTAAACCAACAAACAAACACTTTCGCATTTATAATATTAGTATGATAAGTAATTATAGATTATATTGTTTGTTATTAGATAAATTATATTGTTGTAGTACTGGTACCTTTTGTAACGTAGTAGGTTACTTTTAAACTTAATTTTTAATTATTATTTAATTAAATCATCCTTTGAACGTCTTTCGATTAGTTTAAACTAAATTCAAAATTATTTTATAACTCAACGCGCGACATACGCACGACCTTGGATGCGAACAGCCGATGCGAGCGCGGTCTCCCTTTCCCCGCGTCCCGCGGCTAGGCCGGTTTCTTTCCTAAGGAATTCATGCGCTCGCACAGGGCCCCACGTTGGGCGCCAATGTAACGTTTCTTATAAATAGTGATGAGAGAGTGCTAAAAAAAATACATAGGTTACAAAATGTTTACTTTAACTCTCACGACTCAACAGCAGTAGAGCGAGCCCCACTCACCGAGCATGGGCTCCCCCGTGGACAGAGTGGCGCACTGCGCGAGGCACTTCTTGTAGAACAGGAACAGATCCGCGCAGCTCGACATCACTGCGCCCGCGCCGCTAGCTACGACTCAACAGCAGTAGAGCGAGCCCCACTCACCGAGCATGGGCTCCCCCGTGGACAGAGTGGCGCACTGCGCGAGGCACTTCTTGTAGAACAGGAACAGATCCGCGCAGCTCGACATCACTGCGCCCGCGCCGCTAGCTACGACTCAACAGCAGTAGAGCGAGCCCCACTCACCGAGCATGGGCTCCCCCGTGGACAGAGTGGCGCACTGCGCGAGGCACTTCTTGTAGAACAGGAACAGATCCGCGCAGCTCGACATCACTGCGCCCGCGCCGCTAGCTACGACTCAACAGCAGTAGAGCGAGCCCCACTCACCGAGCATGGGCTCCCCCGTGGACAGAGTGGCGCACTGCGCGAGGCACTTCTTGTAGAACAGGAACAGATCCGCGCAGCTCGACATCACTGCGCCCGCGCCGCTAGCTACGACTCAACAGCAGTAGAGCGAGCCCCACTCACCGAGCATGGGCTCCCCCGTGGACAGAGTGGCGCACTGCGCGAGGCACTTCTTGTAGAACAGGAACAGATCCGCGCAGCTCGACATCACTGCGCCCGCGCCGCTAGCTACGACTCAACAGCAGTAGAGCGAGCCCCACTCACCGAGCATGGGCTCCCCCGTGGACAGAGTGGCGCACTGCGCGAGGCACTTCTTGTAGAACAGGAACAGATCCGCGCAGCTCGACATCACTGCGCCCGCGCCGCTAGCTACGACTCAACAGCAGTAGAGCGAGCCCCACTCACCGAGCATGGGCTCCCCCGTGGACAGAGTGGCGCACTGCGCGAGGCACTTCTTGTAGAACAGGAACAGATCCGCGCAGCTCGACATCACTGCGCCCGCGCCGCTAGCTACGACTCAACAGCAGTAGAGCGAGCCCCACTCACCGAGCATGGGCTCCCCCGTGGACAGAGTGGCGCACTGCGCGAGGCACTTCTTGTAGAACAGGAACAGATCCGCGCAGCTCGACATCACTGCGCCCGCGCCGCTAGCTACGACTCAACAGCAGTAGAGCGAGCCCCACTCACCGAGCATGGGCTCCCCCGTGGACAGAGTGGCGCACTGCGCGAGGCACTTCTTGTAGAACAGGAACAGATCCGCGCAGCTCGACATCACTGCGCCCGCGCCGCTAGCTACGACTCAACAGCAGTAGAGCGAGCCCCACTCACCGAGCATGGGCTCCCCCGTGGACAGAGTGGCGCACTGCGCGAGGCACTTCTTGTAGAACAGGAACAGATCCGCGCAGCTCGACATCACTGCGCCCGCGCCGCTAGCTACGACTCAACAGCAGTAGAGCGAGCCCCACTCACCGAGCATGGGCTCCCCCGTGGACAGAGTGGCGCACTGCGCGAGGCACTTCTTGTAGAACAGGAACAGATCCGCGCAGCTCGACATCACTGCGCCCGCGCCGCTAGCTACGACTCAACAGCAGTAGAGCGAGCCCCACTCACCGAGCATGGGCTCCCCCGTGGACAGAGTGGCGCACTGCGCGAGGCACTTCTTGTAGAACAGGAACAGATCCGCGCAGCTCGACATCACTGCGCCCGCGCCGCTAGCTACGACTCAACAGCAGTAGAGCGAGCCCCACTCACCGAGCATGGGCTCCCCCGTGGACAGAGTGGCGCACTGCGCGAGGCACTTCTTGTAGAACAGGAACAGATCCGCGCAGCTCGACATCACTGCGCCCGCGCCGCTAGCTACGACTCAACAGCAGTAGAGCGAGCCCCACTCACCGAGCATGGGCTCCCCCGTGGACAGAGTGGCGCACTGCGCGAGGCACTTCTTGTAGAACAGGAACAGATCCGCGCAGCTCGACATCACTGCGCCCGCGCCGCTAGCTACGACTCAACAGCAGTAGAGCGAGCCCCACTCACCGAGCATGGGCTCCCCCGTGGACAGAGTGGCGCACTGCGCGAGGCACTTCTTGTAGAACAGGAACAGATCCGCGCAGCTCGACATCACTGCGCCCGCGCCGCTAGCTACGACTCAACAGCAGTAGAGCGAGCCCCACTCACCGAGCATGGGCTCCCCCGTGGACAGAGTGGCGCACTGCGCGAGGCACTTCTTGTAGAACAGGAACAGATCCGCGCAGCTCGACATCACTGCGCCCGCGCCGCTAGCTACGACTCAACAGCAGTAGAGCGAGCCCCACTCACCGAGCATGGGCTCCCCCGTGGACAGAGTGGCGCACTGCGCGAGGCACTTCTTGTAGAACAGGAACAGATCCGCGCAGCTCGACATCACTGCGCCCGCGCCGCTAGCTACGACTCAACAGCAGTAGAGCGAGCCCCACTCACCGAGCATGGGCTCCCCCGTGGACAGAGTGGCGCACTGCGCGAGGCACTTCTTGTAGAACAGGAACAGATCCGCGCAGCTCGACATCACTGCGCCCGCGCCGCTAGCTACGACTCAACAGCAGTAGAGCGAGCCCCACTCACCGAGCATGGGCTCCCCCGTGGACAGAGTGGCGCACTGCGCGAGGCACTTCTTGTAGAACAGGAACAGATCCGCGCAGCTCGACATCACTGCGCCCGCGCCGCTAGCTACGACTCAACAGCAGTAGAGCGAGCCCCACTCACCGAGCATGGGCTCCCCCGTGGACAGAGTGGCGCACTGCGCGAGGCACTTCTTGTAGAACAGGAACAGATCCGCGCAGCTCGACATCACTGCGCCCGCGCCGCTAGCTACGACTCAACAGCAGTAGAGCGAGCCCCACTCACCGAGCATGGGCTCCCCCGTGGACAGAGTGGCGCACTGCGCGAGGCACTTCTTGTAGAACAGGAACAGATCCGCGCAGCTCGACATCACTGCGCCCGCGCCGCTAGCTACGACTCAACAGCAGTAGAGCGAGCCCCACTCACCGAGCATGGGCTCCCCCGTGGACAGAGTGGCGCACTGCGCGAGGCACTTCTTGTAGAACAGGAACAGATCCGCGCAGCTCGACATCACTGCGCCCGCGCCGCTAGCTACGACTCAACAGCAGTAGAGCGAGCCCCACTCACCGAGCATGGGCTCCCCCGTGGACAGAGTGGCGCACTGCGCGAGGCACTTCTTGTAGAACAGGAACAGATCCGCGCAGCTCGACATCACTGCGCCCGCGCCGCTAGCTACGACTCAACAGCAGTAGAGCGAGCCCCACTCACCGAGCATGGGCTCCCCCGTGGACAGAGTGGCGCACTGCGCGAGGCACTTCTTGTAGAACAGGAACAGATCCGCGCAGCTCGACATCACTGCGCCCGCGCCGCTAGCTACGACTCAACAGCAGTAGAGCGAGCCCCACTCACCGAGCATGGGCTCCCCCGTGGACAGAGTGGCGCACTGCGCGAGGCACTTCTTGTAGAACAGGAACAGATCCGCGCAGCTCGACATCACTGCGCCCGCGCCGCTAGCTACGACTCAACAGCAGTAGAGCGAGCCCCACTCACCGAGCATGGGCTCCCCCGTGGACAGAGTGGCGCACTGCGCGAGGCACTTCTTGTAGAACAGGAACAGATCCGCGCAGCTCGACATCACTGCGCCCGCGCCGCTAGCTACGACTCAACAGCAGTAGAGCGAGCCCCACTCACCGAGCATGGGCTCCCCCGTGGACAGAGTGGCGCACTGCGCGAGGCACTTCTTGTAGAACAGGAACAGATCCGCGCAGCTCGACATCACTGCGCCCGCGCCGCTAGCTACGACTCAACAGCAGTAGAGCGAGCCCCACTCACCGAGCATGGGCTCCCCCGTGGACAGAGTGGCGCACTGCGCGAGGCACTTCTTGTAGAACAGGAACAGATCCGCGCAGCTCGACATCACTGCGCCCGCGCCGCTAGCTACGACTCAACAGCAGTAGAGCGAGCCCCACTCACCGAGCATGGGCTCCCCCGTGGACAGAGTGGCGCACTGCGCGAGGCACTTCTTGTAGAACAGGAACAGATCCGCGCAGCTCGACATCACTGCGCCCGCGCCGCTAGTTACGACTCAACAGCAGTAGAGCGAGCCCCACTCACCGAGCATGGGCTCCCCCGTGGACAGAGTGGCGCACTGCGCGAGGCACTTCTTGTAGAACAGGAACAGATCCGCGCAGCTCGACATCACTGCGCCCGCGCCGCTAGCTACGACTCAACAGCAGTAGAGCGAGCCCCACTCACCGAGCATGGGCTCCCCCGTGGACAGAGTGGCGCACTGCGCGAGGCACTTCTTGTAGAACAGGAACAGATCCGCGCAGCTCGACATCACTGCGCCCGCGCCGCTAGCTACGACTCAACAGCAGTAGAGCGAGCCCCACTCACCGAGCATGGGCTCCCCCGTGGACAGAGTGGCGCACTGCGCGAGGCACTTCTTGTAGAACAGGAACAGATCCGCGCAGCTCGACATCACTGCGCCCGCGCCGCTAGCTACGACTCAACAGCAGTAGAGCGAGCCCCACTCACCGAGCATGGGCTCCCCCGTGGACAGAGTGGCGCACTGCGCGAGGCACTTCTTGTAGAACAGGAACAGATCCGCGCAGCTCGACATCACTGCGCCCGCGCCGCTAGCTACGACTCAACAGCAGTAGAGCGAGCCCCACTCACCGAGCATGGGCTCCCCCGTGGACAGAGTGGCGCACTGCGCGAGGCACTTCTTGTAGAACAGGAACAGATCCGCGCAGCTCGACATCACTGCGCCCGCGCCGCTAGCTACGACTCAACAGCAGTAGAGCGAGCCCCACTCACCGAGCATGGGCTCCCCCGTGGACAGAGTGGCGCACTGCGCGAGGCACTTCTTGTAGAACAGGAACAGATCCGCGCAGCTCGACATCACTGCGCCCGCGCCGCTAGCTACGACTCAACAGCAGTAGAGCGAGCCCCACTCACCGAGCATGGGCTCCCCCGTGGACAGAGTGGCGCACTGCGCGAGGCACTTCTTGTAGAACAGGAACAGATCCGCGCAGCTCGACATCACTGCGCCCGCGCCGCTAGCTACGACTCAACAGCAGTAGAGCGAGCCCCACTCACCGAGCATGGGCTCCCCCGTGGACAGAGTGGCGCACTGCGCGAGGCACTTCTTGTAGAACAGGAACAGATCCGCGCAGCTCGACATCACTGCGCCCGCGCCGCTAGCTACGACTCAACAGCAGTAGAGCGAGCCCCACTCACCGAGCATGGGCTCCCCCGTGGACAGAGTGGCGCACTGCGCGAGGCACTTCTTGTAGAACAGGAACAGATCCGCGCAGCTCGACATCACTGCGCCCGCGCCGCTAGCTACGACTCAACAGCAGTAGAGCGAGCCCCACTCACCGAGCATGGGCTCCCCCGTGGACAGAGTGGCGCACTGCGCGAGGCACTTCTTGTAGAACAGGAACAGATCCGCGCAGCTCGACATCACTGCGCCCGCGCCGCTAGCTACGACTCAACAGCAGTAGAGCGAGCCCCACTCACCGAGCATGGGCTCCCCCGTGGACAGAGTGGCGCACTGCGCGAGGCACTTCTTGTAGAACAGGAACAGATCCGCGCAGCTCGACATCACTGCGCCCGCGCCGCTAGCTACGACTCAACAGCAGTAGAGCGAGCCCCACTCACCGAGCATGGGCTCCCCCGTGGACAGAGTGGCGCACTGCGCGAGGCACTTCTTGTAGAACAGGAACAGATCCGCGCAGCTCGACATCACTGCGCCCGCGCCGCTGCCCACACCCCCCGCCCCAGACACGTCCGCCGACCGCGCGTCCTGCACGCGGGGAGGGGGACACGTCACTTAATAAATACATTTAAAAAACTATTTTCTCCTACTTGCTAGAAAATTATTTCATTATTTTGAAAACTTTGGCTCTTTTCAGGCCTCTGACATTGAAGTTGGGGGTCGAATTTTCAAAAATCCTTTCTTAGCGGATGCCTACGTCATAATAGTTATCTGTATGCCAAAGGATATGACCAGTTTCTGCCCTCCGATTCGGAACGATGTGCAGGATCTTCGTTTTTACAGTAAGGTTTAAAAATTAAAACCAAAATTATTATGGACTAGCTCATGCCCGCGACTTCGTCTGCATGGTTCAAGTTTTTTATTCCCGCGGGAACTCCTCAATTTTCCGGGATAAAAAGTAGCCCATGTCACTCTCCAGGTCCTCAACTATTCCCATGCCAAAAATTACGTCGATCCGTTGCTCCGTTGCGGCGTGATTGAAGGACAAACCAAACAACCAATAAACCAACAAACAAACACACTTTCGCATTTATAATATTAGTATGATTTATTATTCCGAATAAGGTCAAAGTTACAATGTCTAAAAAACAATACGTTTATTGTTTAAATCTGGAGCATCCGCTTTCCTCTTTTAGGCACTACTCCATTTTGACGTTCCGTTCTATCCATGCCTAATAATAATCTGGTAACCCTATATAAATACCATTTACCTCTGTCACTATATAATGAGTGATTTATTTTTTAATAGTAATGAAAAGGAAAGGTATGTTTTGTTTAAATAGTGGAATTGATCGAGGAAAACATTTTAAAATAACCACTGCGTTTAAAGGAACGCCTTTTGATATTGCATCTGTCTGCCATCTGTGGTCGAATAGTTGAACTCCGAACCAAAACGTCTAGCACCATCTAGTGTTGGAAAGCAGCAGTACAATGTAAAGTGATTTATTAAAAGAATTACATAATTCTTGCAAATATAGTTTTATCCTTATTCCTGCCCAAATATAATGCAAAGCTTAACTTTTTCCTCAATAACATAGTCGAATAGTTTAAAATAATTGTTTAGACTCGCTAACCACGTGTAGCGCCATCTAGTATGGGAAAGCAGCAGTGAAACTTTTCTTTATTTTTTTTCAGTTTCTGAGCATTCAGACTCCTGAAACGGTTTTAACTAAAAAAATATAAAATTTAACAATTGCAATAATAAAAAAAATCTTTGCTGCACATTGATTTTTGACACCTAGGCAAGCTCCCATAGTTCCACTGGTCAAGTTCTTTCAGCCCGATCCGTCCAGTGATTTGAGCTGTGTGTTGATAGATCAGTTAGCCAGTCACCTTTTCCCTTTATATATTTGAAAGAAAAGATATTAGCAAAAAATAACCTGTATGAACCTGTCCATGAGCGCGCGCAGGTTGGTGTCCAGACTGGTGATGTACAGCGACAGATGCGGCTCGAAGCACGCGCCGATCACCCCGACCCAGGGGGAGCCCTTGCTGGGGGACCGAGACTCCGGCCCCTAACGTACACAGTAACACCCCAGCGTTAGTCTACGAATGTGATGTTCAGAAATTGTGTTGAGAACTAATTGAAAAAATAAAATAAATACGTATTTGCCATAAAAGTTGCAGTTTAAAGAGAAGATTCATTTTGGGCGTACTCTTGTACACTTTTTCATGAATAGAGGAAAATACATAGATTTTACTAAAAATAAAATAAATTAGAATAACAAACTAAATAACTTGCAAAAATAAAAACATATTTCAAGTATTTCTATATGTTTCCAAGATGGCGCCCTTCAGCCATAGAGAAGGCAGTAGGCGCGAAATGTGTCAAATGTCATTTCTGACAAGTGACGTGCGTGATAATATTCTTTCAATCCGCAACAGTGAAGATCAATAACCTCATAATATTTGACACTTGTTGGTGTGAAAATTGTATAAGATGAATAGAAATGGCTGTACCTCGTTATCGTCGTCGTCGAACGCCAGCTTGGTGGACTCTTCGGCCGCGCCCTCCGCTCCCAGCTCGGTGCCTGCAACGATTACTTCAATGTGTAACATGCAATATTGTACTATGAAATTGGTATTTGTCTCAGAATTTGTAAAAATAACCACCTTAATATCTGGGGAAATGATACTTCGGACTTTTATTTTGGATTACGTGTTTTAAAAACACGATGGGTGAAAATTTTCTTGATAGTATTTTTTGTAAAATACATGTTTTGCACACATTTATTGATATGATATTTATCTTAGGAAGAGCACACTATTTCTGTTGGGTTTTTGTTTTGTCAAGAAACCTAGAAGTATTTTTACAGTCATTGTTTAAATTTTTTTATTTAAACATTATTAAAATTGGTTTGTTTAATTAACTTGTAATTAGTTAAGAACATTTCGCTATCGCTCTGTATTTCTCACTCACGAGAAATCCATAATTCGACATCCCGCTCGATGCTCCTGTTCTCAGTTGTGCAGTTTGTGTTACTGTACACTCTTAAAATGTTGTTTCGAGTCAGAGTCACACACGGAGGGTTCCGTACCAACGTACAAGATTTAAAAGTATGCACTTTTTGAATACTTTCGTTACAGAGCGATAAGATATCGTTATAGGTTGATAAGAGAGAGAGAGATATGTTCAAGAGTGAGCACTCACCAACAAAACGCTTGTGCAGCAACAGCTCGAAGTTGTAAGTCTTCTGTATCGCGTAGAGCAGCAACTTAACATCGAGCTCGTTGCGGCGCGCCTGCATTATGTCTGCGAGCGCCGCGCGCGTCATCTACACCACAACAACTCAATGTACTTAGTCTAAACTCTTAGTCTTAAATAATTTTAAAATAATATTGGCAGTCACGGTAAAAATTATTAAAATATAAACCTTAAAAGTAAGGTATTAAAGTTTAATTACGAATGTAGTATATTTATATTTAAGACCTATTGTCTTCGTAACATCGCGAGCACAGGGCAGCGAGGTGACGAGAATCCACAAGTTTACCCTCTACCAAAAAGTGCTCAACGCGGCTAAAGAAGTTTTCACTTCAATTAGCGTATGTGTGCAATTCACACACGGCAGGAGTGAAACATCAGATAAGTAGCACTACGAGAGAGTGAGATAAATAAATATACCCTTTTGAGCACAATGGAGCAGTAGCGCGACTCAATAACGTGCAGCGCCATCTATTGATCTTGAACATGTAACTTGTATTCTATCTCATTCTTTCGCAGGCTAAATCCTATTATGATTGTCTCTTTTTAGTGTCGCTTTTTCGTTTCATCGAATTTTCAAATCACAACGATTCTAAAGAAGTTTCAGTTCGGAAACATTTTTAAGAACAAGTTCTTATCGTCCGCCATATTGAATTCAATGTGACGTCACATTATTCCGCCGAATCCTTTTAATTGATACCTATCCATATAATGGGGGTGTATAAAAAATAACCAGTCTTTGGGAATCCGCCATATTGGATTTAAAATGACGTCATTTAGCTAACCAGACATTCTCATCCAATTCACCCTTGTATGCCCATCTTTTCAACCGATTTTGATGAAATTCTTTACAGAAGTAGGTTGCATCCCGGGGACTAGCGCCTGGCTGCAATCAGACTTGCTGTCTGATTTCAGCCGAGAGCTAGTCTATAATTTAAAAAAAAAATTGCTATTCCCTTCAGAGTACTGTATGCGGAAAGGGGCAGCAACAGATTCAGAGATTGTCAGTAGACATTCACCTTACAGAAGCGATACGCCAGTCTCTCGCTGAGCCTCCACTGTGGCGGGAAGATAACAGCCAACGAGTCCTCGAAGCGCAGCAGATGCTTCTTGAGCCACGCGTAGCGGCGCTCCACGAACGAGAGCCACGCGCACTCCTGCTCACTAGAGAACAGGTGCTCGTACTCCTGCGCACATCGTCATACAGTTATACTAATATTATAAATGCGAAAGTGGGCTTGTTTGTTAGTTTGTCCTTCGATTATGCTGCAACAGAGCAACAGATTGACGTGATTTTTTACATGGGTATAGTTGAGGACCTGGAGAACGATATTGGCTACTTTTTATTTAGGAGTCCCCTGGGTATCAACAGACAGACAGACAATGGGGCTGATTCTGTAATGAACCATCTCTAAACTAAACTAAAACTATAGCATTACAAATATTGCTAACCCTTTCATAATACTTCCAAGGGAAAGGGACAGAACTAGACTTAAAGCTGCCATTTTAGTTTAGTTTAGAGATTGTGTTATACAGAATCAGCCCCAATATCACTAATTAAATGATAAAAAAGCGTGGCAATGGATTGTTCCAGCGGCTAATTTACAGATCTAACTTAAATGTTTTTGTGATACATGACGTTTGGAACTCTCCTAGCAATAATTTTAAGACATCGTCATTAATTATCTCCATCAAATCTTGTACTCGGTAAGCTTGACATTCAGAAGGTGTACTGTGTAGGTACTAATTTTGAATAAATATACTTTTGAGTTGTTGTGTTACCTGCAGCTGCGTGCTGATGAACCATTTGATAAGGTCCTGTTTCACCCGGGGCTCCAGCGCGTCCACCACGCCGCACGCCTCCGACAGAGTACGGTGTGAGACGCCGCTCTTGCCGCTGCCTTAAGCGACATACAACATACAAGCGATATACAACCGTATTATAGTTTCATTGTTATTTAGGTAGTGTACGTTAGTAACGTTTGAAGTATCGTGAGTGATATTCATGTAAACTATAAATCTATCTCTCTCTGCGTCGTATTCCTCATTACTGAGGATCTTGACCCCATTCCATTAATCACATAATGACAGGGGTTTTCTTGTGATAATAATGCAGTGGGTTCTCAGGTCCTTTCGCATACGACTTGACTAAGAGTACTTAAACTCTTAAGTTTTTGTAACAATTACTATCAGATGTTAGTGATAATAACCGGGACCGATGGCTTAACATACTTTCCGAAGTGAAATGAAAAGTCTGCAGGAAAAACAATTTGAACCGATAGTGGGTTGCAGTGAGTGAGTCTATGTCGTATGTAGTAGTTGTGTTTGTGTGTCTGTGTGTGGCACGCACCAGTGAGTGCGTCCTTGAAGTCGGCCAGTATCTGCGTGGCGAGGGTCGCCCGGATGCTGTGCACTTCGTCTCGCAGCGCATTCAGCTCGCGGATGTCGCGGTACAGCTCCAGCTGCTCCAGGACCTGGAGACGAACAGATATATTTACCAAGAGTTCCAGCTCTTATACTTAGATAGCTATAGATGCTGTACACACTTAACACAATTACAGATGGCGCTATTAGGTCTACAAGTGGCCGCTCCTCCGGCCAGCATGTGGAGATGGTTCAGCCTCTGCATCACTCACCTCCATGATGGCCTGCAGCGGCAGCACCAGCTCCTTGTACTGTCTCCTCTGAGCCGAGCTGCGCAGCGAGGCCGCCACTCCGGCCAGCATGTGGAGATGGTTCAGCCTCTGCATCACTCACCTCCATGATGGCCTGCAGCGGCAGCACCAGCTCCTTGTACTGTCTCCTCTGAGCCGAGCTGCGCAGCGAGGCCGCCACTCCGGCCAGCATGTGGAGATGGTTCAGCCTCTGCATCACTCACCTCCATGATGGCCTGCAGCGGCAGCACCACCTCCTTGTACTGTCTCCTCTGAGCCGAGCTGCGCAGCGAGGCCGCCACTCCGGCCAGCATGTGGAGATGGTTCAGCCTCTGCATCACTCACCTCCATGATGGCCTGCAGCGGCAGCACCAGCTCCTTGTACTGCCTCCTCTGAGCCGAGCTGCGCAGCGAGGCCGCCACTCCGGCCAGCATGTGGAGATGGTTCAGCCTCTGCATCACTCACCTCCATGATGGCCTGCAGCGGCAGCACCAGCTCCTTGTACTGCCTCCTCTGAGCCGAGCTGCGCAGCGAGGCCGCCACTCCGGCCAGCATGTGGAGATGGTTCAGCCTCTGCATCACTCACCTCCATGATGGCCTGCAGCGGCAGCACCAGCTCCTTGTACTGCCTCCTCTGAGCCGAGCTGCGCAGCGAGGCCGCCACTCCGGCCAGCATGTGGAGATGGTTCAGCCTCTGCATCACTCACCTCCATGATGGCCTGCAGCGGCAGCACCAGCTCCTTGTACTGCCTCCTCTGAGCCGAGCTGCGCAGCGAGGCCGCCACTCCGGCCAGCATGTGGAGATGGTTCAGCCTCTGCATCACTCACCTCCATGATGGCCTGCAGCGGCAGCACCAGCTCCTTGTACTGCCTCCTCTGAGCCGAGCTGCGCAGCGAGGCCGCTCCTCCGGCCAGCATGTGGAGATGGTTCAGGGCTGTGATGGCGGCTGTGAGATTCCACTTAGCACAGTCCAGCTGCTTGATCTCCGAAGTGATCTCACGGACCATGCTCTCACTACGTTCCGCTTTCTTGTTTATATCTGCAACCTGGAATTATTTAAGTTATGACTAAAAAACTGGTCAAGTGCAAGTAAGACTTATGCACAAACGATTCTGCACAAATATACAAGAAAGATGTCATAACAACACATAATCAACTGTGAAATGTTAATAACTAGCTTACATACCACTTACTAGTACCAAACCCTAATTTACGACCTTCGGATTTTTCCCAATACTTGTGCTGAGACCTAGGTTCTTGCCAAATTTCATGATTTTTCATCAACGGGAAGTACCCTTTAGGTTTTGATTTATTTGTGCGTGTCAAATTATGATGCATAAATGGCCATATCTTTTGATTGTATTGACATAGAACGTTGATTTTTTTTAAAGCTCCAAGGGACCGTAGACCTAAGTACAGATTAGTATAGAGGGGATGAGGCTACAGGAGTCTGCCAGCCTCGCCCCTCACCTGCAGCGCCAGCTCGGCGATGCAGCGCTGCGCGTCCAGAAGCGCCCGGTGGCCGGCCACGCGCTGCTCGTGCTGCGCGCGCACCAGCCGCCTGATGTCGTGCTGCACACTCGCGAGCCGGTACTCGCACCGCGCCGCCGCGGACTCCACGCCCGACAGAGACTGCTCCGTCGGGAACACGCGGTTGATGTACGCCACTGCGTCAAACTGGGAAGTAATACCACACAGCACAGTGAGTAAACTATCGGCTAATATATTCATTGTTTTAACGTTAGCCACCGCACTTTGATAGCCTACTCATCTATCTTGAACTTTGAAGAAGAAAACTCCTGTTTAGAAAGTTTTCCATATGGAAATATCTATACATATATCTATAAACTTACTTCTTCATTGTCGAACTGCTCAGTTCCACCCATCAGTTCTTCGATACGGCTCAACACAGAGCCTGGCAAGTTGAGCTGGACCTCGGGCCCACTGTCCTTGTCCTCCAGAACATCATTAGAATCCATTTTTACTCATAAATTATAATTTATATTAGTTTTTGACCGAGCGAAGCGAAGGTCTCTGAGTCTACTTGGGTGAATTGGCACTTGTCTGTCCGTCCGTCTGTCTGTCAGAACATTATAACTTCTGAATTACTGAACGCAATTACTTCAGCTTTAAATATAATATGTAAACCAATGGCCTCCCGCCGAATATGGATTAAAAAATAATAAAAATCTTTATTTCAGGGGGGCTCTCATAGAAGCGAATGCGAAGTAAAATATTTTTTATAAAGTTACATAGGGTTGCGGTATATCATTTTAAAGATAATTAGAAATAGAGTCCAAAAATATATTTTTTTTAATTTTTCCCCCAAAATTGACGAAATGGGGGGCTTTCAAAGTGATGATTCTCTAACGTACAAAGATGACCTCAGAACTCTAAATTTTCTGAAAGGATGAGCCTGAAACTTGATCAATTATTTCAATTATATCCTGTACTTGAACAACAAATACTAAAATTAGATAAGTATTGTAAGGAAACGGAATTATTTAATTTTTAATGAGCTTCAGTATTTTTAACAGAACTTCACATTTATGTCAATAGATGGCGCCGCGAGGTCTTAGTTCGGGGCGAACCACTAGTTTAGACACATTTTCGACCACAAGCACACCACAAGTCCACAACACGTCCACAACATCGCAAACTGGCAAACTACCCTTATGTCAAAGAGAACCACTACAATGTTACTTGTTGTCTCTGCAAACAACGTTCAACGTAATCTCAATTATAATTATTTAAAAAGCACTCTATGCAGTATTAACACCTTGTGACGTTAGTAAGCAGTTTGTTAAAAACAACCTGTGGTACCCGAACATAGTTTGAGGATGTTTAAATTAGCTTCCGACTGAGGCTTCCGAGCTAAACAACGACTTTTCATATCGAGTATAACTTATCTTGTGAGGAATGAGGATATTAAAAAAATACTGCCCAAGTACGGTATTATGCTGTGGTCAATTAATTTGACATATTTCGTGTGACAGTTGACACTTATGTCATGGGTTTGTTCGGATACCTCTTTTCTTTTCATCGTTGGTCAACCCACGGAACAAGGAATCTGTTCGTGTGGATCAACCACATGATTCAGCTTTATTGTTCTAATTTCATTTCAGAAATATAAATTTAATATCCATCTAGAACCACGATCAATCTATCTAATCACTATCACGATAAACTTACTTGTTGTAATAAGTTTAATTTTTAAAAGTGATAAATAAATGACATTAAAGCAATGACATTATCTTTTCATCTTTTCAATTATCCGATCGTATTTTCTAACCAACAAAATCTGTCTTGTCGATGTCTTGTCGTTGTCTAAAGTCTTGTCAAACTGAAAGTGTCAAACCATTGTTTAATGTTTTCGATTCCAAAAGGCAAAAATTTGTCAGTTTTTTCACACGCTTGCGGAGTGTGGTTGTTTTAGATGCGAATAAGCTACGATGAGCGGCCGCGACCTCTCTCCGATATAACGCCAGTGATTGTAAAGTTTTTATTGTTCTACTAGGTAGTGCAGTGCAGTGTGAATTGTGATTATCTTGGCAATCATCAGTTCGTGATCACAACATGGCTCGATTAACGGAGGAGATGGTGATCGCTAGATCGAAGCAATCGGATTTGTCTGCGATAAAGAAACTCAACTGCTGGTAAGTAGCTTTTAAACCTACACGGAAGAATGACTCAGGGTATTGCATGGTGGAGCAAGCAACAAGGGCCTTAGACGTTAAGATTAGTTCCGTATGACCTGTAATGCGTTAACCGTAGTTTTTATTACCCTGCAGTCTAGTTCCACGGCCCATATTATTCTGTGGCGTGGGAAATTGATCTTTTCCATCAATGATCGACACTGAACTTATGCGAACTTTGTTTTGTGGTGTGGAAACTGTGATTGTGCAAATAACTGGTATTTTGCGCGGTTCACGTTGAGCAAGTTCCGTTCAGGCTTACCTAACGTAATTCATTGTTTGTTAACTTCTTGGCTATTTTTATAAGAAAGTTGTTTACTTTTTTTTGTTGTTGCCAGTAAGTACTTACTGCGCTGCGTTTTATACTGAGTATTAGATGTCGTAAGTCTTAACGTACTCTGCAAGGCAAGGAGGCATCAGAATTAACAATTTGGGGCCACTAAAGTCAGTCATATATCCAGGTACCTGGGTTAATGTTGCTTAACTGGTGCAATGAACTAACTAATTTAATCTGTCACAAATAGGCACTACATCCCCTCCATTTTAAAATTCCACTACAAGGGTGCACTTTACTACAAACTAACCTGAATGGTAAGTGAAGTTGCAGTCTAAGATGGTAGGGGGCCTATTAGAGGTGTACTCAATGAATCAAACACAATTTGGCATAATTGTTTGTGGGTAGGGTGGTGGAGGTAATCTCAGCTCAAGCCTTCCACCAGATCAAAACTGGAACTTCCTACTTTTAAGACCACAGCACAGCATTGAGCTATAGAGGTCATCAAATAATCTTTTTTTTTACTCTCTATAAATATTCTTATAATTAATTTAAAAGTTAATCTAAAATCTAAATATTATACAAACTATACAATAAAATTTAAATCAAATCCTTATATACCTACTAACAAAAATAAAAATAAAACCCTAATCAAAAAGACCACCCCTGGATGCCCCTGGGCCAAAGGTACCCATCAAACTTGCAGCATTGCCATGCTAAATGGCGAGGGATAATTTTTGAACCAGGGTAGGAATCAGAACGTGGGTCACAGCCCCTTTCCCTCAAATGACAGCCGATCTAAATGAACTAAACAAATAGGTATTTTATAAAATCACCTTTGAGATAATAAACTTGATTCTTAAATGGTATACATCTTATTTAACTATAGCTTTGACTTTGTATAGTAATTTTATAGCTCATTTCATGGTGTTTGGGCAAACACAATGGGTGACAAACAAGTTAATAACCACCATTAATTATACTGACTGACTAACAGAAAAAGCAACAGCTGTTAAAAGATGTGTGACTCAATGGTTCTAAACTCTCATTGTTATTTTTGGAAGTTAGTAATTTACAAATTGAAATTTTAACAATTAATAGTCATTTAAAATACATTTTTACAAAAATGCTACAAAAAGCCATTAACCAAATTAAGAAGAAGAACAAGCTGAAATTCTCTCTAGTTGACTACTTATATTTAGGACACAATAAACAAATAAGTAAATAAATAAAATCTTTATTTGTTCCAAAATATGTTTCTTAAATAACCCTACACCCCCAAACTAGACTAGCCCAGCGCACGTGTTTCCTGCCAAGTATAACTTAGGTACCTTTAAGGCAAGAGTGAATAGGCATCTTCTAGGCAAGCGCGTTCCAACCTAGACATCATCATTGCTTTGCACTAAGCAATTGTCGTCAAGCGCAAGCCTATCTCACAATAAAAAAAGAAAGACTGTATTAAGTACAAGTAAGTACTTACTAAACGAGTAAATTTCAAAAAATCCAACTTTACTCCTTATCTAAATTATAACTAAAGAGAACCTCTGTCCAAAATTTCAGCTCTATCAAAGAATTTTGGCTGTGCATTGATCTGTCAGTCAAGAGATTTCTCTTTGGTTATTATGTTTTAGCAAAGTGTACAGATGTGTATGCCAAATGTCAGAACATTTACTATCAAATGAGTCACATTGCCTTTGCAGTAGTCATGGGGACTGATACAATAGGACATTATAAACCTTGGGGCTGCTATAACTGCTCAATGGTTGTGATACCCTGCCCACACTGCATGTCGAAATGTAACCGAATGCTACATATCCGTGCAAGGCTCAAATTACACTACATTTGCACTGTAGTTTAGTAAAATACTATAGTGCTAATAACTAGAAAATAGATTCACTCATAAGGATTTTAAGTTTTTTATCTGATGGTACCTGATGATGCAGTCTAAGATGGTAGGGGGCATATTATGGTAGATATATTAAACAGATACCCAAACCATACCATAGGTTTTCTAAACTTTCATTTTCCAGGATAAAAAGTAGCCCATGTATTCACAATTTTTGTAGATATTATGGACTAGATTATGCCTGCGACATTGTCCACGTGAATTAAGATTTTTTATTCCCACGGGAACTCTTTAATTTTCCGGGCTAAAAAGTCCAAGCCTATGTCCTTCCCCAAGATACAACTTTCCTCAAATTTCATCAAAATTGGTTAAACAGGTGAGCCATGAAAGAGTAGCAGACAAACAGACACACTTTCACATTTTGAATATTAAGTAGTACAGATTTGTATGGATTAATGTTTGTCTGTCTGTTCATTATAACAGTGTGAACCTACCTGGGGACAGTAATTTAGCAAAAATATAAATTAATTACTTAAAGCAAAGAAAACTACAGGCTCTGTCTATTTTTTAGCTAGAAATGTACCTATTTTTTTGTTGTGTCACGTTTTTTCAAAGTTAACTGATAAAGCTCACCTTGCTTGGTGTTTGCTGTCTGCTGATTTAGCAATAGTTGCATATTTCCACCAGTACATAATCATTAGCTATTATTGCGTAACTAGTTAGATAACATGATATTATAATAGACAATATTGTGATATCAGCAGGAAACCTCAAGTTTTTTGCTTTCAAAAATATTGGTAATGTAGAGTATACTGCATGACTTAAATATAAATGTAATAGATGCACTCTCTGTTCCCCCATTCTCATTACTTGATGTTTACTTTTGAGAACATGCATGTTCTCTGAGACATGCGGGTGAAATCCCTCCAATGTCTTAACTCTGGGCTGCTTCTGATAATTTCTTGTTAGTTTCACAGAATAGCTAACATGTATAGTATAAAGGATGACGACGTCTGACCTGTTGATAGTGTCACAATGTAAACATTGTCAGCTGTGTTAGTGTTAGTGCATCACTGTTTATATTATTTACTTTACAATACATTTGCTCCTTAACTTGTTTTCAATTCACCGCTATTAAAACTATAAAGACGACTAGCTGATGCCCGCAACTTTTTCCGCGTGGTATTTTTAAATTCCCACGGGAATTCTTTAATTTCCGGGGATTAAGAGTCTATGTCACTCTCCAGGTCTCGATTCTCACGTCGATTCGTTGCTCTGATGCGACGTGATTGAAGGACAAACCAACAAACAAATACACTTTCGCGTTTAGTTGGACGACGGCCTCCCACAAGGATCTATATTCTCTAAATAACACTGTTCTGTGTCGCTTGAGATCATCCGTACCCAGTAGTAGGGTAGGGTACCTCCAACGATACCGCTGCCAAAAAGCTTGATAAACACGGTCTTACTGTAAAACAAAATTTGTTCCTGCCGGGAACTGAACCCGGGACGTCCAATTATACAGCCCCACAGCGTTCACCACTGCGCCAGATCGCTTTTTGATATGTAAACAACCTTTCCACCATAAGCATTAAGTCGGTGTCTAGTACTTACGTCTAGCTTTCTCATTGCGCAAGTTTTGAGGCAATCGTGCGAAATATGGATGTTTACCTACCTAGGTAGGTACGTACTCAATCGTGAATTTATCGGCGTTTTTATTTCACTTGACATGTTCGGCGCGGATATCCAAACACAGGTGTATCGTTAGAAAGCCACTCAAGCTAAAATGGTATAATATATGATTGCGTAAGTAATTATAATCAAATTATTCGTAATTGACTACTTGCGTAACCGATCTGCGGAATGGTGAATCTGAGATGAAGTGAAAGATTGTCTCATCTCCGCAGATTTGCAGTTTTTGAAGTAGAAAATCGAAATAATGAATCCATACTAATATAAATTGCGTCTGTATGTATGCTACGCTTTCACGGCCTATCTGTTCAAACTATTTTGACAAAAAGTATACAGAGAGTTGCATCCCGGGGCAGGACATAAGCTACATTTTATTCCGGAAATCCGCCCTTGGACAGTGTGGCGTAACTCCTACGAGTAAGTGTGTGTGGTACACCGAGTACTAAACCTGTAAGTAGGTGTGCATGGTCTGTGGTGTGGTAGGACTCTGGCCTAAGCTCCTCTCCTCTAACGTGTATTTAAAGTAATAAGACGTACCTATATTTTATTTAATCGTATGGCGTTTGGTACATAATTAGCGTTTTTATAAAAATAACGCTTATTTCGCCTGCAAGTTTGTCGCTCGTTTAGCACAGCCCAGGGGACACGTGCAGGGAGATAGAAGGTAGCTCCTGCGGACGTGAGCGACAGGGCATACCCCCATAAGACGTATAGCACCCCGCTTACGCATTTCCGTAAGGCCCTGTCCTAGTGAGCGACAGACGTGGCAAGTGGCAAGTGGCAAGTGGCAACGCGGCTCGATACGACGCAATGCAACAGTATCAAACGGTAGCTGATATGACCCTTCTCCATAACCTTTGTCACTTTCTATTATATTGAGGGACGAGTGAGTGGCCTAGTTGTGGCAACGCATATCAGTCGATTGCGATAGCTAAGCAACGTTAACCCAAGTCGGTAACTGGATGGGTGACTGAATTTGGAGTTTCTTTCCTTTTAATTTCCTCCGTGTCTCGGAGAGTACATAAAGCCGTCGGTCCCGATTATTATCACTAACATCTAATAATAATCAATAATATATGTAACCTAAACAATTACCCTTAGTCGAGTCGTATCCGGAGGAAGGTGGGAACTGGGAACCCACCGCATTATTATCCCAAGAAAACTCCTACCATTATGTGATTAGGGTCATCTCAGTAATGAGGAATACGACGCAGAGAGAGAGAGAGATAACCTTTGGCGTTTACTATGGAAGCGTATCGCGCGGTGTCACTTTCGTCGCTCGCCCAGCCTGCCTCAGGACAACGCTGTTACCAGTTAGATAAAATAGATAGTAAGCAATGACGTGACTATGATTTGAGTTCTTTATCTAATTAGTATGTACGCCGTGTGTGTCACCGGTGCCCAGTCACGATCACATTGATGTAAGGTTTGCGTCGGAGCCGTCAGCCGTGGAATATTTACGAATGCGTGGGCGAACGTGGAATATCCATATTGGTGCTGTAGGGCGTCCATGAGACCTTTTTTTAATTTTTAGCCACTACCACCATCACTACAGCCATTATCCCACTGCTGGGCACAGGCCTTCACTCTCATAGGACAGAGGGAATTAGAGCGTAGACCCACCACGCTGTTCCAATGCGGGTTGGCGGGCTTTGAATATAACCTATCGATACTAAAACCCGCAGGCAAATATAAAGTATATCCAATCAAATCGCTTCGTACGCGTCTTTGCGAGTTGCGGGACGACAACTAGTAACTACTTACAAGGGATGGGGGAGGGATCACATCAAAAAGTTCTTGGGCGCGTACCCGATGTTATGTATTGCTTTTTAAAAAGAGCAAGTGCTGAGTTTTTTGTCGGCTCTTCTCAATAGAATCTCTTTTTGAACCGGTGCACGGTGGTAGAATCAAAACATGAGAGACACCTGTATTATTAATAAGTTAATTAGGTATATCCTGTAACACATCGGTTGGCAGACCTGTTCGAAGCTACTTACGATAATTAAAATGGTAACTATAAAAGTTAATACTAGCGGAGGAGGTATATTTTACATCTTGTGGAAGACTGAAATGCTATTTTTTGCGGAAGGACCTGGGAACCTACCGCATTGATATCCCAAGAAAACCCCTGCCATTGTGTGTTATGAATGGAAGGGGATCACGAGTCACGACCCTCAGTAATGGGAAATACGACCAGAGAGAAAAAGGAAGACCTATTGAAGTAAATAATTTATTTTATACAGATAGGTACATGATCCGTATTGTATAGTGAACGCCGTGGGCCCGTGGGCGCGCCATGGGCCAGGGGCCATGGCGCGGCGTTGCTATGTGGTGACGGTGAGTGATTACTGTTGTGATCGTGCGGTGTTGAGTGTTGAGACGGCTGACGAGTGACGCCATCGCCTCCGTCGCCTCAGCCGTCAGCCCGCCCCACGACTCACGAGCCGCACCCACGCAGCCCACGCTGCCCACGCTGCGTGGACCGTGACCTCTGAGCCATACCTGCACATATTACAGCCTCGTACTCGTATATACAGATAGTTACATTACTCAATCAGTTAATCCGTACTTTGCTTTTTTATTCCACTGTATTATGTAGCCCTTGACTGCGATCTTGCCTGATGATAAATGATGATGCAGTCTAAGACGGTAGCGGGCTAACCTGTTAGTGGTATGGCAATAATATTAAACCCATACCCCTAGTCGGTTTCTATACGGCATCGTACCGGAACGCTAATTCCCTTGGCGGTACGTCTTTGCCGGTAGGGTGGTAACTAGCCACAGCCGAAGCATCCCACCAGACCAGACCAGAGAAAATTCAGAAATTATAAATTTCCAAAGTGACCCTGCCGGGAATCGAACAGACGGCAGCGCTAAACTCTCCGCCTGGAAGGTCGTCAAACATCATTCTGCCAGCTACATACATACTATAGGTTCTAAAATGTACACACCATACAATTTACAATAACAGGTAAAAGGTCGCGACATCTCTAGCGACATTTGTCCCCTGGTGAATGCGAGGCTTTATAGGTACCTAGTTTATGTTTATCCTTACGGTTTGATAAGTAATAAATAATGAGCATGTATCGATTTATCCGAGCACACGTGACCGCGTATGGCGTATTGAGCTATTGACCTCGCACGTGGCACAGTGGCGGTATGAGGCGGTCGGCTGTGGTGTGGAGTCCAGGATGTTGTAGTTATGTTGGCGTTGCTTCACCAAATACGTTCAAGGCGCCGATTATCCGAGCACACGTGACCGCGTATGGCGTATTGAGCTATTGACCTTGCATGTGGCACAGTGGCGGTATGAGGCGGTCGGCTGTGGTGTGGAGTCCAGGATGTTGTAGTTATGTTGGCGTTGCTTCACCAAATACGTTCAAGGCGCCGATTATCCGAGCACACGTGACCGCGTATGGCGTATTGAGCTATTGACCTTGCATGTGGCACAGTGGCGGTATGAGGCGGTCGGCTGTGGTGTGGAGTCCAGGATGTTGTAGTTATGTTGGCGTTGCTTCACCAAATACGTTCAAGGCGCCATTTATCCGAGCACACGTGACCGCGTATGGCGTATTGAGCTATTGACCTTGCATGTGGCACAGTGGCGGTATGAGGCGGTCGGCTGTGGTGTGGAGTCCAGGATGTTGTAGTTATGTTGGCGTTGCTTCACCAAATACGTTCAAGGCGCCATTTATCCGAGCACACGTGACCGCGTATGGCGTATTGAGCTATTGACCTTGCATGTGGCACAGTGGCGGTATGAGGCGGTCGGCTGTGGTGTGGAGTCCAGGATGTTGTAGTTATGTTGGCGTTGCTTCACCAAATACGTTCAAGGCGCCATTTATCCGAGCACACGTGACCGCGTATGGCGTATTGAGCTATTGACCTCGCACGTGGCACAGTGGCGGTATGAGGCGGTCGGCTGTGGTGTGGAGTCCAGGATGTTGTAGTTATGTTGGCGTTGCTTCACCAAATACGTTCAAGGCGCCATTTATCCGAGCACACGTGACCGCGTATGGCGTATTGAGCTATTGACCTCGCACGTGGCACAGTGGCGGTATGAGGCGGTCGGCTGTGGTGTGGAGTCCAGGATGTTGTAGTTATGTTGGCGTTGCTTCACCAAATACGTTCAAGGCGCCATTTATCCGAGCACACGTGACCGCGTATGGCGTATTGAGCTATTGACCTCGCACGTGGCACAGTGGCGGTATGAGGCGGTCGGCTGTGGTGTGGAGTCCAGGATGTTGTAGTTATGTTGGCGTTGCTTCACCAAATACGTTCAAGGCGCCATTTATCCGAGCACACGTGACCGCGTATGGCGTATTGAGCTATTGACCTCGCACGTGGCACAGTGGCGGTATGAGGCGGTCGGCTGTGGTGTGGAGTCCAGGATGTTGTAGTTATGTTGGCGTTGCTTCACCAAATACGTTCAAGGCGCCGATTATAAAGCAGCCGGACGCAGCCTGAGAATTAATATTATATTAAATGTGAACGTGTGTCTGTCTGTCTGTCTGTCTGTCTGTCTGTCTGTCTGTCTGTCTGCTGCGCTTTGACGGTTCATCTTTGCAACCGATTTTGATACTTGTGCAGGGAAGGATATAGGCGTTTTAAAAATAGTAAAAATCTCAGGGGAACTCTTTGATTTTCCTGGATAAAAGGAGCTAATATATAGCCTATGTCACTCGCCAGGTCCTCAACTTGCGGCCAGATTGAAGGACAAGGTGACAAAATTAAACAGACTATTGTAACTTTAGCGTCTATTGATATGTATACATACGGTGGGTATAAAGTCTTATTCCTCATAACGGAGGGTCGTGACCCCTTTCCATTAATAAAATAATGGTAGGAGTTTTGTTGGGATAATAATGCGGTGGGTTCCCTTCCCACGTCCTTCCGCATACGACTCTACTCAGAGTATTTAAACTCTTCATAATAACCGGGACCGACGGCTTAACGTGCTCTCCGAGACACGGAGGTGAAACACCGCCAACTTCCTAACTCCGGGCTAGTACCTACTGAGAATTTCTAGCCAGAAAAACTGTTGGATCAACGTTGCTTAACAATCGCGATGGACTGATATGCGTTGTGAGTTGTGAGTTGTGACAGGCGACAGCACAGCTCGGCCATTCGTACCTCGCCCTCAGGAACCCTCACAGCTTTGCTTTTAAATTCAGATTCATTTATTTGCATTTAACATGAACAATACAATAATTGACATGTCACCCCATTATAGGGCATATGCAGTTTGAGAGTTTTAAGATATCGTAACTGATTATCACCATCATGTTTTATATGTTATTGGATATCAATAGACAATAAGTGTACAGTGTACCTAATTTGAATAAATTAATATTGATTGATTGAGTACCTTAAAGGCACGAGTAAATAGACATCTTGTAGGCGAGCGCGCTCCAACCTAGACCTCACTAATATGATTGTCGCGAAGCGCAAGTCTATTTCGCAACTAAAAAAACTTGTATTAGATTTACAAATAAGACCTCACGAATCAGTTAGCCTCTAGTTGTAAAAGGTCGCTTACCTGTATCGTATACTTTGTACTTAAATAGATTCTTCGCACACTGGGGTGCGGCGTGCCGGGCTCCACCACAGCGCAAACATGGCGCGACTTTCCCCCCCGGTGCTGACACACCCTCGCGTTACTAGAGATCTATGAGCTTCTTCGACGACCTCCCTGGCGCAGTATTGAGCGCTGCTGTCTTAACGTGGGAGGTCCAGTGTTCGATCCCCGGCAGAGTCAATCTGGGAATTCATAATTTCTGAATATTCTCTGGTCTGGCCTGGTGGGAGGCGTCGACCGTGCCGTCAAACACGTGCCGCCAAGCGATTTAGCCTTCCGGTACGATGCCGCGTAGAAACCGGTTAGGGGCATGGGTTTAATATAACTGCTGTACCTCTAACAGGTTAGCCCGCTACCATCTTAGACTGCATCATCACTTACTATCAGGTGTGATCGCAGTAGAGGGCTAACTGTAGGTGATAAAAAAAGCTGGCTACTTTTATTTCACAAGCTTTGATTGAAGATCCCCATATGAACTCTCAAGGTGCTTTAATGACGGTCTCGCTACAGAATGCGAAACTTTGGACGACCCCCCACTAGGACGGACGAAAAAAAATGCCACATAACCTGGCTTTTATTCCAAGAAGAAGAAGCAAGGTATCTTATGAAGATTTCCCCCTCGTGAAAAAAAAGCTGGACGGTTGA
Source organism: Erebia aethiops (assembly GCA_923060345.2). Lineage (NCBI taxonomy): Eukaryota > Metazoa > Arthropoda > Insecta > Lepidoptera > Nymphalidae > Erebia > Erebia aethiops. Next base: position 221,928 of record OV281087.1, on the reverse strand, counting down.
TCTCAAGCGTGTAGCTGGAAGCCGCTGGAAGCGAGCGGCACGAGACTGCGCTCCATGCAGGAGACAGCAGTCCAGCAGTTGACGGTTATAAACATTGACACGACGACAATATGGCCTACTAGCTGGTAACCGCGACTTAGTCCGCGTCGATTGAGGTTTTTTGATTACCGCGGGAACTCCTTAATTTTCCGGGATAAAAAGTAGCCTATGTGCTAACTAAACTATAATCTATATCTCCAAATTTCGTGCAGATCCATTCAGCCGTTCTGGCGTCATTGAGTAACAAACATCCATCAATCCATCCGTGCTTTCGTCTAACGTGAAACGTCCCCTCTCTCGTAGCTAATGCTGAGATTTTACAAATGGGCTTTGGTAGTAAAAGGTCGATTACCTGTAATGTAATAGAGAGGGTGCGGTGTGCAGGGTTCCCACCACAGCACAGGCGTCACGCGACGGTGCCCGCCGGCGCTGACACACCCTCCAGTTAACTGCCAGGGGCCAGGGGTCGATACACTACGAGATGGCTAGGTACTTATCAGCTCCGTCAAGTATCGAAACAATATCCATACTTAATATTATAAATGCGAAAGTCAGTTTGTTTGTTGGTTTGTTGGTTTGTTGGTTTGTTGGTTTGTTGGTTTGTTGGTTTGTCCTTCAATCACGCTTCAACGGCGCAACGGATCGACGTGATTTTTTGCATGGGTATATTTGAGGACCTGGAGAGTGACATAGGCTACTTTTTATCCCGGAAAAACAAACAGTTCCTGTAGAATAGGATGCTCTTTTTCTCGCATTTTTCTTCAATTAGGCGGCAACGGCACACCGGATAGAAGTGATTTTTTACATGGGTATAATTGAAGAACTGGAGAGTGACATAGGCTACTTTTTATCCCGGAAAAACAAACAGTTCCTGTGGAATAGGATGCTCTTTTTCTCGCATTTTTCTTCAATTAGGCGGCAACGGCACACCGGATAGAAGTGATTTTTTACATGGGTATAATTGAGGAACTGGAGTGACATAGGCTACTTTTTATCCCGGAAAAACTAACAGCTCCTGTGGGATAGTATGCTCTTATTCTCGCATTTGTTCATCAATTAGGCGGCAACGGCACACCGGATCGACGTGATTTTTTACATGGGTATAATTGAGGAACTCGAGAGTGAAACTGGCTACTTTTTATCCCGGAAAAACTAACAGCTCCTGTGGGATAGTATGCTCTTTTTCTCGCATTTTTTCTTCAATTAGGCGGCGACGGCACACCGGATCGACATGATTTTTTACATGAGAATAATTGAGGAACTGGAGAGTGACATAGGCTGCTTTTTATCCCGGAAAAATAACAGCTCCTGTGCGATAGTATTCTCTTTTTCTCGCATTTGTTCTTCAATTAGGCGGCAACGGCACACCGGATCGACATGATTTTTTACATGGGTATAATTGAGGAACTGGAGACTGACATCCATACTTCCATATCCATACTAATATTATAAATGCGAAAGTCAGTTTGTTTGTTGGTTTGTTGGTTTGTCCTTCAATCATGCTTCAACGGCGCAACGGATCGACGTGATTTTTTGCATGGGTATATTTGAGGACCTGGAGAGTGACATAGGCTACTTTTTATCCCGGAAAAACGAACAGTTCCTATGGAATAGGATGTTTTTTTTTCGCATTTTTCTTCAATTAGGCGGCAACGGCACACCGGATCGACGTGATTATTTATATGGGTATAATTAAGGAACTGGAGAGTGACATCGGCTACTTTTTATCCCGGAAAAACTAACAGCTCCTGTGGGATAGTATGCCCTTTTTCTCGCATCTGTTCTACAGTTAGGCGGCAACGGCTCACCGGATCGATGTGATTTTTTACATGTGTATACTTGAGGAACTGGAGGGTAACATAGGCTACTTTTTATCCCGGAAAAACTAACAGCTCCTGTGGGATAGAATGCTCTTTTTCTCGCATTTCTTCTTCAATTAGGCGGCAACGGCGCAACGAATCGACGTCATTTTTTACATGGGTATATATGAAGACGCATAGGTTACATGCTGCTGCAACTATGCGACATCGTTTGTATAATCAGGAATCTGTATAACGTGTAACCTATAGCATTGTGTTTTCTTTCGTAGATATCCATACTTCCATACTAATATTATAAATGCGAAAGTCAGTTTGTTTGTTGGTTTGTTGGTTTGTTGGTTTGTTGGTTTGTTGGTTTGTCCTTCAATCACGCTTCAACGGCGCAACGGATCGACGTGATTTTTTGCATGGGTATATTTGAGGACCTGGAGAGTGACATAGGCTACTTTTTATCCCGGAAAAACAAACAGTTCCTGTGGAATAGGATGCTCTTTTTCTCGCATTTTTCTTCAATTAGGCGGCAACGGCACACCGGATAGAAGTGATTTTTTACATGGGTATAATTGAAGAACTGGAGAGTGACATAGGCTACTTTTTATCCCGGAAAAACAAACAGTTCCTGTGGAATAGGATGCTCTTTTTCTCGCATTTTTCTTCAATTAGGCGGCAACGGCACACCGGATAGAAGTGATTTTTTACATGGGTATAATTGAGGAACTGGAGTGACATAGGCTACTTTTTATCCCGGAAAAACTAACAGCTCCTGTGGGATAGTATGCTCTTATTCTCGCATTTGTTCATCAATTAGGCGGCAACGGCACACCGGATCGACGTGATTTTTTACATGGGTATAATTGAGGAACTCGAGAGTGAAACTGGCTACTTTTTATCCCGGAAAAACTAACAGCTCCTGTGGGATAGTATGCTCTTTTTCTCGCATTTTTTCTTCAATTAGGCGGCGACGGCACACCGGATCGACATGATTTTTTACATGAGAATAATTGAGGAACTGGAGAGTGACATAGGCTGCTTTTTATCCCGGAAAAATAACAGCTCCTGTGCGATAGTATTCTCTTTTTCTCGCATTTGTTCTTCAATTAGGCGGCAACGGCACACCGGATCGACATGATTTTTTACATGGGTATAATTGAGGAACTGGAGACTGACATCCATACTTCCATATCCATACTAATATTATAAATGCGAAAGTCAGTTTGTTTGTTGGTTTGTTGGTTTGTCCTTCAATCACGCTTCAACGGCGCAACGGATCGACGTGATTTTTTGCATGGGTATATTTGAGGACCTGGAGAGTGACATAGGCTACTTTTTATCCCGGAAAAACGAACAGTTCCTATGGAATAGGATGTTTTTTTTTTCGCATTTTTCTTCAATTAGGCGGCAACGGCACACCGGATCGACGAGATTATTGACATGGATATAATTGAGAAACTGGAGAGTGGCATAGGCTACTTTTAATCTCGGAAAAATAAACACTTCCTGTGGGATAGGATACTCTTTTTCTGGCATTTTTCTTCAATTAGGCGGCAACGGCACACCGGATCGACGTGATTATTTATATGGGTATAATTAAGGAACTGGAGAGTGACATCGGCTACTTTTTATCCCGGAAAAACTAACAGCTCCTGTGGGATAGTATGCCCTTTTTCTCGCATCTGTTCTACAGTTAGGCGGCAACGGCTCACCGGATCGATGTGATTTTTTACATGGGTATACTTGAGGAACTGGAGGGTAACATAGGCTACTTTTTATCCCGGAAAAACTAACAGCTCCTGTGGGATAGAATGCTCTTTTTCTCGCATTTCTTCTTCAATTAGGCGGCAACGGCGCAACGAATCGACGTCATTTTTTACATGGGTATATATGAAGACGCATAGGTTACATGCTGCTGCAACTATGCGACATCGTTTGTATAATCAGGAATCTGTATAACGTGTAACCTATAGCATTGTGTTTTCTTTCGTAGATATCGTGAATATTTTTTTTCATTTTTCGTGCATGAAAAACCTTGCTCTTGCCTTTCGATGAAATACGTCGATACTAAACGTCTCAGTATTCTTCTCCATGGCATCCTCTTGCATGCTTAATTTAAATACAGTTTTCTAACAAAAACTCATTTATTGTTCCCTTGAGCCACGCGAGCGAAGCCGCGGGTAATAGCTAGTTGGAAAATAAATACCTAATGTCCTTCCGACCGAATTTCGGCCATAGCACCCAATCTCCTAGAGAATTTAGCCATCTGCGCGGGAACTATTATAGTGCACGTGTGTGTTCGTAAACACAGGTGCACTTTCTGTTTCTCTACTTTCATCAGCCCGATAGGACGGAAAATTCGACACGACCGGGGCGATATCGGGTGCAGGACCGAGGGCTTTACGCGCTCTCTGAGGCACGGGGGTGAAACACCGCCAACTTTCTAACTCCGGGAATCCTATCGAGAATTTCTTATCAGAAAAGCCCAATACTTAATTATGGCCCGACCCGAGATTCGAATCCGGGACCTCGTCAGTCCAACGGTCAGACCAACGAGGCAGCTAATATTGAAAAAACAAGATGAGTAGAACTAGTTAGTTTAGTAGGTTTGGAGAACACGTAGACGTATATTATTGTCTGTAACCTACTGGTCTTAGGTGTTCCCTAAAATTAAGGCATCGTTAGTGAAAGCGGGCGCAAGTATCTCAGGTATGAAGTGACCTGTGGTAGTAGACACCTGAAACATTTGTTTTTGAAACGTGACGTGTTCGACGTTTGCTGTTCCATGGTCCAGTTCAATGGTTGTTTAACCAACTAACTGAATTAGCAGCTACAGCCTGTACCTACTCGCGTGCTGCAGCGAGCTATATTAATACGAGTAGCGGTTGTCGGCGGTAATGTATGAGTCGCGGTTCATTGCTCCGCCTGAAACCGAGAGTGGATGCCAACACCTCTAGCGCGAGGTAGGAGCACCACGAACTCTTTACTGGTTTTCGTATTTAATTTTTTTTCCAAGTTATCGCTAGCGCTTGACTGCAAACAGATCGCTAGCAGGTTATGATGCAGCCTAAGGTGAAGCGTGCTTGTCTAAAGTTAATTAAAATTTTTAGAACTAGTTCAAAGTGTAAAGTAATATGAAGAACCCTTTTGAGGTCAAGGCCTCCTCCAGAGAAACCCATTTCGCCCTATCTTTAGCTATGGTCATCCAGTTCGGTCCCGCTACTTTTTGATGTCATCATCCCAACGATAATGCGACCTGCCTCTACTCGTACCACGTGTACCTTTTGGGCCGGGCCAACTCGTTACTGTGATTGTCCATCGTTCGTCAGTGAGTCTAGCAACATGGCCAGCCCACTTCCATTTAGATTTTAGTGTGTAGGAAAGGGCATCTATAACTTTTGTCTGCTCTCTGATGACGGAATGGCGGATTTTATGTAGGCGTTTGATTTTCAAGATGCTTCTTTCTATCGCCCTTTGGCAAGACGTTATCATTCTCTTCGCCTTTTCTTTGGCAGCCATACGTTAGCGTAGGTAATACGTTAATATTCATAATTTTTCTTTTGATTTTCTAGACTAGATACTATAGTTACTGTAATATAATCATTTTGCCGTAATACCAATTATAGGGGCCCAGATTTTCTCATGTCTTTTGTCTTTCGTCATCTCACAGCTACGTGGTATAGCAAATTGCAATTAGAAAGAAATAATGAAATCTTTATTCGGGGATACAAGTACAAGAATGAACAGACTTTATAATTGCCTGAGCCTAACAACAGACCTAAGCTATTAACAGATCTCATAATTGCCTAAGAAATTACCTAAGCTGATGTGATAATAATCTCATACAATTAACTAAAATGCACAGCTCTGCAGCAGTTTTCGTGTTCGTGGCTACACTAGCAAATGAAATGAAAGGATTTGAAATGATGAAATGGAATGATTTATTTATTTCACAGGACAACACGTGTGTCACGTCTTATGATAAGTCAATACTCTACCACCGGTTCAGAAAGCCGTTCTGCGGAGAAGAGCCGGCATTGAATCGATATAACTATCGAGTATCGACTCATACTAAGGGTTGGATGTCACTGCCAATTTCTATCCAGGCGCCTATTCGTCTCGCGCTTGGAATTTGGAATCGCGTAGTATTATCGAGATGTGATAAGATAAATAGAAACTCATTTGGCAATAGCATTTATTGTAAGATTGATCGTAAGCGGTTTGGTTTAGAAGTCCGGCTTCCTATTCGGGGATGGTCGAGCGAGCCTCTTGCTTGATTTAACTAATAAAGGTATCTTTGGCGTAACTAGTCAAACGTTTTTCACAGCAGAAGCTTCTTGTGTCATCAACGTGTCAATCAAGTTAGAAACTGTTGTGGTTTGTTTAGTTTTTCCTCCACCGCATTTCAATACCCATTAGCTTCACATCGTTTTTATTAAAGGAGTAACTGGCGAGTTTCTTGCCGGTTCTCCGCAGTAGAATCTCCTTTTCCAGCCGCTCTGGTAGAGTCTTGCCATATCATAAGTGGGATAGCCTGGTGGGTGGTGGTGGATAGGCTTTTCGGCCGTGGCTAGTTACCACCCTACCGGCAAAGACGTGTCGCCAAGTGATTGAGCGTTCGTTCAAGTTGTATTTGACTGAAATGCTATGATATTAATGTTAGGTAAGTACCAGTTATTACAAAATCTAGAAGTAATGTGTTGGTGCAGGCGAACGCGTTGACATTTGCGTCTCTATAAATACTAACTCTTGAGTGGGAGGAACTATAGTACATAGTTAGCATGTTAAACCCGGTTCGAGTCAGGTCGAAATTGGGTCTACATTCATTACCGCCTGTCTATAAGCTAGAACTCGTGTCGTTACACTGTGAGTGTGGTCTGTGACTCGTGAGAGCCGAACATGGGCATGCGCTATTACCATGCATCGCAACCGCACGCCAGCCGTGGCCTCATACAGATAATCACTTGTGTATCTACCTCCTATTGTTTGCCTCCTATATTGTAACCTTATGGGATGCTGTGTTTATCAGATAGTACATGATGCCCGCAACTTCGCGTGGATTTAGGTTTTTGAAATATCCCACGGGAACTCATTGATTTTTCGGAATTAGATGAAAATAAATGATTTATTTATTTCATGTAGGACAGCTTGTGTCAGTTATGATAAGTCGCATCTACCACCGGTTCGGAAAGATGTACCGAGAAGAGCCGGCGCGAAACTCAGCACTTGCTCTTTTCATAAACAGAAAAATGTTACACAATAATCTGTCCTTCCCCAGGGTGCAAGTCATGTCACTCTCCACGTCCTAATCTATACCCATGCAAAAATCACGTCGATCCGTTGCCCTGTTGCGGCGTGATTGAAGAACAGACCAACAAACACTTTCGCATTAATAATATTAGTATGATTATGGCATGGACGCAATTTGCTGAACACTTACTCGTACTTAGTGACGCAGTTCCAGTGGTTCGCATTGATATCTGTCGCGGAATGTTGTACCTTGTGTATATATTATAATGGTGTTTTATTTACCTACATGGAGTAGTTTACTTAATACGGCGTCAATAGGAAATTGGAATTAATGACTAAACACCTAGACCATATTAGTAGAAATCCTTGTTTGCTGGATATGTTTCATTTATTACACGACTGTCCAAAAAAAGAGTGGAATGTTTTCACTGTTCATGTATGTATGTGAGTTTCTTTATTCCACCATAACTTCTAAATGCCTAAACAGATTTGGATATATGATGGGGCATCGTTAGAATCGTTACATCCTCCGGAGTGACACTGGCTGAATATTTTTTTTGAAAAATATCTTATTGGCAGAGCAGTCATGTTTTTAATTCTGTTCATCCGTCCCGATGTTTGTGAACAGTTCTCCCAGTGGGGCTAGTAACCGTACAACGAGTAAAATTATGTCTATCCGTTATCTCCATTTGTCTACAGAAGTTAATACGGTTACACATATTATAACTTATCTCGTTAAGTCAAAAGTAGAGATAAAAGTATTATGTATTATTTCTTATCTCTATATTTTTCTCTACGAACTCTTACATGCTGACTATTTGTTTCTCGTAATATACAGTTTACCGGATTTTGTACACGTTAGGGTAAACGAAATATTAGCCGGCAACGACAACAACTATCTGTCTCATCGCGAGATATCTCGTTGTGTGCATGCTAAGCCTGCCGGTGTGACATAAGTCACGCGTGCCGCATGCGAATGATGGGTGATCGCGCGTGCTCAGACTGATGTTACATATATGATGAGTACACTCGTAGCGGCGACCACGACCACCTTGACCTTGTCGTGTTGCAAACGGAAGCCGGAAGGGCATCCCCATTCCCCATAGGATTAGCACGCAGCACTTTGTTAACTAGCAAACACCCGCGAGTTTACTACCGCTGGAATTGCGGAATTAGACCTCATTCCTAATCAATGCATAGCTTTCAAGATACAAGAGCCAGGCCTCCATTCTCATAGGAGAGAGGGAATTAGAGCTTACACCCACCACGCTGCTCCAATGCGGGTTGGCGGGCTTCAATGACTATTATCATCTCAGTGATAATAACCGTAGGAGGAGGAATAAAATGTAGCAGTATTATGATACCTCTCACTTCTATGGTAAGAAATAATAGTACATTATGGTACTAGTGTGTAATGTTGGTGATTACCACTGAGGCACTGAGTTTTTATTTTATTTTATCTACTAAATAAAATAATTTTTAGTATTATTATTATTCACAAGTGTGTTATAGTTTTTTTTAATTTTATCTACTAAATAAAATAATTTTTTAGTATTATTTTCTTCACAAGTGTGTTGAAAAACATCGTATGATACACGTGTGTATTGATGATTACCGTCCTCGGCTATCTTAAGACCCTCACCTAACGGCTCGGGTCTCATAATGGCGCCTCAGTGGTAATCACTAATCACCAACATTACACACTAGTACCATAATGTACTATTAGTAGATAAAATAAAATAAAAACTCTATAACTCACTTGTGAATAATAGTAATGAAAAAGTCACAGTTCTATTTATAGGTGTTATTATGTGCCTAATGGCGATGAAATTAGAGCCACTTAATGAGCAAGTGTGTTGAAAAATATATTTTTTCAAATAATTAACTTTGGTTTTTTTACTCAAAAACTTAGTACAAATCTCAGTAGAATCACCTTTCCGAGCCGGTGGTAGATTCTCGCGACTTATCATAAGTGGCACAAGTTGTGCTGCGTGAAGTAAATCATTTCATTTTCATAAACTTACAAACGCTTTTGAGTCTCCAAACAATTTTTATATTGTTTAATTTTTGTATTATAAACTGCATAGCTGATGCCCGCGATTTCGACTGAGGTTTTTGTTTCCCCCGAGAACTTTTTAATTTTCCGGGATAATGTGGTCTGTATTTTATTCAAGACTGTAATCTATCTCTGTGTCAATTTTCATCCACATCCGTTCTGCCGTTCTGGCGTTATTAAATAGGTAACAAACATCCATCCAAACTTTCGTATTTATAATATTAGTATAGATATAGAAGAGCAAGCTAATTCCCTCAAATGCCCTTCTAACTTTCATGAGGCAGAGCGAAGGAGTCGCGAGTGTTGTCGCATCACGCATGTAAACCGTACAAAAGCCTGTAGTGTGTATTTTGACGGCGAGTCCTCGTTGTTTGTTGCAGGGGCGCCGAGCTCGGCGACGTCAGCCTGCTGCGGCGGATGCCCAACGTGGAGGTGCTAGCCTTCAGGTAGGTAGCCTACACTACACTACTGACACTAACTGTCAATATATTTATTCAAAGTTGCTACTTACAAGATACACAGTACACTAAATGAACGTCAAGTATACAAAGTATAAGACGTCCACTACAGCACATTAACGTCCCATTGCTGGGCACAGGCCTCCACTCTCATAGAAGAGAGGGAATTAGAGCTTACACCCACCACGCTGCTTCAGTGCGGGTTGGTGGGATTTGACGACTATTATCATGTTAGTGATAATACCCGGTACCGACGGCTCTCAGAGGCGCGGGGGTGAAACACCGCCAATACTTCCTAACTCCGGGCTAGTACTGAGAATTTCTAGTCAGAAAAACTCAATACTTAACTATGGCCCGACCCGGGACTCGAACCCGGGACCTCGTCGGCCGCAGTCGAACATGCTAACTAGTAGACCAACGAGGCATATAAGACGTGATGGTGATAATTAACGACGGCATCTTAAGACTAAAGCTACGAGGGTTCCAAACACGCCCTGATCTGAGAGGAGACGACCTTTCTGGCGCTGTTGTGAGCGCTATTATCTTTGAAGTGGGAAGTCACCGTTCGATCCGCGGCAGGGTCAGTTTGGGAATTTATAATTTCCGAATTTTCTCTGGTTTGGTTTCGGTCATGGCTTGTTACCACCCCACCGGTAAGCAAGTGACGGACGACAAGCGATCTGGCGTACCTTTAATCGATTGGCCCGCTACCGTCTCAGACTGCATCACCACTTAGGTACCACCAAGTAAGATTGCTGTCAAGCTTGTTACGGTATAAAACAAGGGATTCGAACATTATATCTAAAATACTTGTACTCGTGTGATAGTGGGCCGTTGAAACCTTAACGAGTAACGACTGTGCTATCGTCGCTTAGATACATTAAACTATAACAGTAGAAATAGTAAAACAAACAGACAAACAGCGCGTGTAGCCGTTAAGCGATGTAATTGCGCACGCGTGCGGTAAGCCGCGCCGAATGAGGGGAATGCGGGTCGGCGACCGAAACATACTCGTACCTACCTGTAAGTATCGTGATTCGTGAACAATAAAAACGTTTATTTTACTCAATCATAATAGCACACACAAACACTGACAGTAACTAGACAGGTCCTCGACCCCCAAGGGCTAGACGCGCAAAGTCTAGACGCTAGACCCTACCCCTACCGCCTGTGCCTACCGCCGAGCCCCGCCGCCGCCGTCTCAAAGGGAAGTAGGTAATATCACTCAGATGCCATTGCCCATTACACGCGAGATTAGATCTGCGACGACACAGGATGTTCCTCTTTTGAGAGTTTGCAGTCTAGGTATATAAAACTGCCTCAAATGACTACTTCGTTTGGTCTAGTGGTCCCGGGTTCAAGTCCCGGGTCGAGCCATAGCAAGTATGGGTTTTTCTGACAAGAAGTTCTCAGTACTAGCCCGGAGTTAGGAAGTTGGTGGTGCTTCACCCCCGGGCCTCGGAGAGCACGTAAAGCCGTCGGTCCTGCATCTGATCTCTCTCCGATCGTATCGGATATTCCGTCCCATCGGGCTATGAGAGTAAATGTGCAGAGAGTGCACCTGTGTTTGCGCGCACACTCGTGCACTATAATATCTCCTGCGCCGGCGATGGCTAATCTCTCAGGAGATAAGCCGCCGTGGTAGAAATTCTGTCGGGAGGGCCCTGTGTAGCGTAAAAGGGGGTTTTTAAAAGCAGTGTATCCATCAAACGGTGACATAATGTATGCTTATACAAATAATGTGCTGTTTTCAAGATCTTTGAGCAGCCATTGACGCATCTCAAAAACCAATTAAAAAATCTCTGCATTGAAATTTATTTTAAACATACCTCTTAATTTACGCTTTAAAGCAATTTTTCTCCTTATTGAAACCAATAATTAGCTCTAGAAATATGAGATAAATTCATATTTCTAACATTGTCGGATTCATTTGTATTGAAAAGTAAATATTAATTTTTTTACAAATTATTTCATGCATTTTTTGCGACATGCGCTTGCTCGATTTCACCCCCGCGCGCCTGTGTTTTTCATCTCGTGAGCTCACAGCGCCTTAAAATGGGTATCTTTTAAACAACACAACCTACTGCAAATTAGTAGCTGATCTTTCAATATCTACATATTATACACACTGAGGCTACTTTTTATTTACCCCAGAAAAAAGACAGATCAAACGGAATTTTTAAACCCTAAATTCGTCACAAAAGTGAGGTTGTCTTAAATTTAAATAGCTACAAGCTAAGTGCACTAATGCGCCTTGACCCTAATAGTCATAGTCATAGTCATAGTCATAGTCATAGTCATTTATTTATTAAATATAGGTACACTGTAGGTACACTTATTTTCGTCTAAAAATCACATATTTATTATCACCATCTCACAAATATTCTTACTAAGGAACTATCAGAGACATTAGAGCAAATTATTGCCAGGCTTCCTTGTCGTTTAAGTAGTCCTTTACATGGTAATAAGATTTTTCAATGAGTTTACGTTTTACATTAACTTTGAACTTATTCAGAGACATCTTCAACATGTCTTCTGGGAGCTTATTGTAGAAGCGGACACTGTTTCCAACAAATGAATTGCTAGTTTTACTAAGCCTAGAAACAGGCATTACAAGTTTATTTTTATGTCTAGTATTGACATTATGACAATCACTTTTCTTCTTGAATTTATCAATGTGCTTATGCACGTGTACTAAATTTTCAAATATATATTGGTTGTGCACTGTCATAATAAAAGCGATAAATAAACTTTCATCCGCGTAGAGCAGTGAAAGTCGACTAATGTTGTGATGTAATTTTGCTAATCATTGCCTTCCCCCTGAACTGCTGAATATAGAATAGAATAAAGGCATTTTTGACTCAAATAATATTTTTGCCAAAGGTAGGAACCTATTGGAATTTAGGTGTGGATGGATAAGATAAAAACAACTTGTTGGCTTAATTAAATCAAAAGGAAAAATAAAATGTATATTTGCCAAATTAAATATATACTAGGAAGAGTATACGTCCGTCTCCTAGCACACTCGGAACACAAAAGCAAAAGAGAAGGGAGACGCTGGTCTTTTATCTACTTTTATATTTGAACATACCCTCAGGCATATTATGATTTAATTTTTGCAATTAGTAACAGAAACCAACACGCACCCTCAAAAATTAATCTCTAATATGTATACAAATCAACAAAACAGATTAACTATACGGAACATATTTTCTTCCTTGTATTCTCTGGGAGTTACATAATAATGGTCCAACATTTGTTGCACAGGATTAGGGAAAACCCAGAAAACCCTAATCAGACCATTTCATTTAATTCAATAAATGTACAATAAATTATTAATTAATTAAATAAATTATCACATGAATCAGAAAAATTACATAAAACAGAAAATTATATAACATGAATTAATTTCATTCTAATCCCATTTTTGTTCTTATTGCCTGAAAAGAAGGCTTTGGTAATGGCTTCGTCAGAGCATACGCCAGTTGCTGACCTGTGGGAATGTAATTTAATTTGATTACATTTTGTTCAATTTGCTCCCTGGAAAAATGATATTTAATATCGATGTGTTTAGTACGCTTATGATTTGTTGGATTATTTGCGATACTTATACAGCCATTATTATCCTCATAAATTATAATTGGGTTTACAATATTCATGTTTATACTAGCTGCTAATGATCTGAGCCATAAAGCTTCCTTAACAGCTTCAAATAATGCCATGTATTCGGCTTCAGTAGATGATGCCGCTACCGACATTTGTTTCTTTGTACTCCAGGTTATAGTACATTGCTCGAAGAGCTTAAATAAATACCCGGTTGTACTCTTCCTATCTTTAATATCATTACCACCCCAATCTGAATCTACATAGCCACATAGAATGTTATTATAGTCACACCTTTTGTATGTCAACTTTAGATCAGTTGTACCCTTTAAATATCTTAGTACTCGCTTAAGACACTGCCAGAGTTCCTTATTATTTTTATTTGTATACCTACTCAGTATATTGACACTTGTACTTAAGTCTGGACGAGTACAGAGCATGACATACATTAGGCATCCTATAACATTTCGGCATGGCGCATTATATTTCTCGTCAGAGTTTAATGCTTCATAATTCAGTTTACTTTCTAGTGGTGTATGTACAGGTTTACATTCCTGCATATTAAATTTACTCAGAATAGTTTTTATGTATGAACTTTGATCTAATGTAATTTTGTCATCAAACCTAGTAATTTTAATACCAAGAAACAGTTTTATTTCTTTTAAATCAGTCATTTCAAATTTACTCATTAAATAATTTTTAAAATTATTCATTGTTTCGATATCAGCGCACGCAATCACCAAATCATCTACATACAATACTACATATATATATGTCCCCATTGTTTAACATATAAATACATCTATACTGCATACATATATAGCTGTATACTGTATATTTTGTGTGCAATAAAGATATCTAAATAAATAAATAAATAAATCTATCAACCGATGAATTTTGAAAACCTTCCTTTTTTAATGCTGCTTCCAACAGTTCAAACCAACATCGTGCAGCCTGTTTAAGCCCATATATTGATTTATTTAATCTACAAACGTAATCATTTTCATTTAATACGCCCTCAGGAACTGTCATAAAAATTTCTTCCTTTAGTTCCCCATTCAAAAAAGCAGTTTTAACGTCCATATGATGAACTAATAAATTAAATTGATTTGCAAAACTAATTATAAATCTAAAACTAGCTATTCTTGCAACGGGTGCAAAGGTTTCATTATAGTCAGTTAAATATTCTTGACTAAAACCTCTTGCAACAAGTCGGGCTTTATATTTCAAAGGTTTTCCAAATTCATCATATTTGATAGTGAAAATCCATTTACAATCAACAATATTTTTACCCTTTGGCCTAGGTACTAAAGTCCATGCTTTATTTTTCAATAGAGAATTTAATTCATTTTTAACTGCGCTTTCCCACTGAGATCTATCATCTCGAGTTTTTATCTCTTCATATGAAGATGGTAGATTGTTTAAAATTGCATGTGCACATATTAAACAATCCTCATTTTCCTCAGAGTACGAAATAGGCGGAAGATGTTTTAACCTATCACTTCTCCTAAGTTTATTATTATTAGCTGTGTTTTCAGTATCTCTTAGTGAAGAAGAGTTTTCAGAACTACCTACTGCCTGCTTAGAATTATTTGTATTTTCATGGATTAATTTGCGAATTTTATAAGGACACATGTGTTCATCAGATTTTGATTTATCTGATATAAGACTGTCAGAGTTTCGAGACTGAATTGATTTTGAAAAATTATTGTTATCAATTTTATTTTGAGAATTTTCGACATTCCCTTCAGTTCTAAGCACAGGCCTAGACTGTAGAAAATTAGTCTCGTCAACTATGACGTCTCTAACTACCACATGTTTTTCGCATTCTGGGTTCCAAACTTTGTAACCGTTTGGTTCATAACCCAACAAAATACCTTTCCATGATTTATCATCAAATTTCGTTTTACTGGTTTTATGATGAACATAAACCGTTGAGCCAAAAACTTTTAAATATTTAATTTTAGGTTTCCTATCATGCCACATTTCGAATGGAGTTTTTGAACAGTTTAAAGCTTTTGTCGGGGTTATATTTATCAAATAAACAGCAGTCAAAACCGCATCACCCCAAAAAACTCTATTTAATTGTGCTCCGTTTATCATAGAACGAGCTTTTTCGGTAATTGTTCTGACCATCCGTTCAGAAACACCATTCAATTGCGGAGTTCTAGGAACTGTCAAATGATAAGTTATACCTTTTTCAACACAATAAGTTTTCATTTCGGTAGATAAGTACTCTCCACCGTTATCACAATATAGATTGACTAATTTTAAATTAAATTTAGCCTCGCTCTTTGCAACGAAATCTTTAAAAGCAGTAAATACGTCTGATTTATATGTTAATAAATATGTAACACAGTAATGAGTGTATTGATCAACAAAAAGTACGAAGTAATTCCTGTTGTCAATAGTTGTAGGAGTGATAGGTCCGCTCACACATGATAATAACTCTATAACAATTAAATTGTTTTTTAACATACCTTGCATAATGGTTGTATTACCCTTACGTATATCCGCTCCCTTTTGATCGAAAATGACCGTCAATCCAGCACGCTGCATCCTCGATACCGACAGTAGATTGTATGGAACCTCAGGGCAGAAAAGCACTTCTTCAAGTACTCCTGGGATCCTTCTGTTACTGGTAACCTGTAGCGTTCCCTTTTTAGTTGCTGAAATAAATGCACCATTTTTAGCAATGGAAATTTTTAAAGGTGGCTGCAAATCAACATAATTAATAAAAAGATCATCTCTGTTTATGATGTGATCCGAAGCTCCTGAATCCAGCAAAAATGTAATTTTATTTCCATGGTCATGGTTGTCATGGATTTGACCCATCATAAATGCGAAACCAGAATAATCGCTTGATGTTGAGGGTTGATTGATTTCAACTGTCTGGACAGTTCTTGTTCTATCCGTTGAATTTTGCTGCTGCATCCTTTTGTAGTAGTAACAATCATTTTTAACGTGATTTCTGCGTCCACAATGATTACATTTAACAAATGCCTTCTTAGTTTTATTTTCCTTTTGGTAAAATTTATTTTTATGTTGTGAATTTTCAAATTTTCGTTTTCTGTTGCCCGGTTTATTCATCTTTTCAACATGTAAAACTTTGGCACTTGTGTCACTCAATTCGTTTTTTAATTTTACTTCATGGTCCAATAATCTGGTTTTAACAAAAGCCAATGTTAAATTGTCGTCAACCAAAGTTTCGATTGCAGTTATGACTCCGTCGTAAGTTGAGGGTAGGGTTAACAATAAATGAGCAACTTTATCAGTTTCGTCTAATTTTGCCCCAGCCGCTTGTAATTCTGCGATCAATTCGTCAAAAACGGCAAAATGTTTTATTAGGATGACGTCACTTTGTAATTTTAATGTTAATAACCTTTTGCGTAACGCTAATTGAGTCGCAATACTTTTCCGTTCGTACAGTGCATCCAAGCTTTTTAAAATATCTCGAGCCGAGCTATCTTCTTTCGCAAAACCGAGGTAGGAATCTGATAAATATTCGACGATAATATTTTTTGCTACCTGATTATTTTTTTCCCAATCACTGTCTCGAATTATGGTGTCGTCGTCGATAACTTTTATAACGTCCAATTCACTCAACAACGCTCGTATTCTGAACTTCCACACACTGTATTTTTCACCATCAAACGGTTTAATATTGCGCTTAGTCTTCAAATGATCCATCGCATTGAATTACGTAACGACACTATTTTACACTTAATTTAGCAATAAACTGCGTACACTGGGCACATAACCTATTGAAATTTAGGTGTGGATGGATAAGATAAAAACAACTTGTTGGCTTAATTAAATCAAAAGGAAAAATAAAATGTATATTTGCCAAATTAAATATATACTAGGAAGAGTATACGTCCGTCTCCTAGCACACTCGGAACACAAAAGCAAAAGAGAAGGGAGACGCTGGTCTTTTATCTACTTTTATATTTGAACATACCCTCAGGCATATTATGATTTAATTTTTGCAATTAGTAACAGAAACCAACAGAACCATCATCATTCTAACTCATTGCCAGCTCACGAAAGCTCAGTGGAGTAAACTGTAGAGTTTCCACTCAGAATGAGTAGGCTTTGGGCACACACAGTCCATCGAGCTAACAAATAGGATCATATAGTTCAATTAGTGCATACCTACCAAGTAAGTGGAAGTAGGTACCTAGTGTGAAGTGTGAAGTGTCGCGCCTGAAACCGTTCGGAAGATGTTAGGAATAATTACTTAGTCATAGTGATATTGCACGGGAGTTGTTGTTGTTGATGTGAATCCATACTTATATTATAAATGAGAATTTGTCTGTCTGCTACGCTTTCATGGCCATCTGTTCTACCGATTTTGACGAAGTTTTGTACAGGGATAAGTATTATCCGACGAATGCATCATCTACTCTTTTTTATATATATTGTATATAAGTATATATATATATTTATATGTATATGTATTGGTATCTATTTATATAATTATTTTATGTGTATAATATATATGTATATATATATGTTGTGTAGGTATACTTGTATTATTGTATATTGATTGTATATGATATTTTACATTGGCTAGGATTAGTTTATTAGTTTAGTTTAGTGTTACGTATCTCGCGTGATAGGGAGGGCGTGCGTAGGTACACGTCAGTCAAACAAGCCAGCCGGTTGCACACTGCTTTAATGCAAAACGATCGGCGAGTCGCAGCTCGCACCGCGCAAGTAACTACATCTATATAACATCCCTTCCCCTTAGGCTAAGAAACACGATTAAACCTACATCTTATTATCTAACTATATCGAAGTGTCACTGTCGTGATGCGGATCCGATAACGGTGTCGAGAAAATCGGACTTATTGCCCGTCGCCTGTGCGCGACGTTGCCAGCGCGCGGCGGTGACGCTCGGCGATCTACCGGCGCGGGCGTCTCTTCTTGCCCGGGCTCCCGTGCCGATTCTCCTTCCCTTTCTGATTGTGGGATAGTATCGCAGTGGACTGTAGCAGGTGGTGATACGTCCGGTATCACGTCCGGGTCCCAGGTTTGGTCGTCGCTTGCCGCCGAAGATTTTCGTGGTCTAATCTGATCGATATGTCTGGTGATTTCGCTGTCCAAACTTGGCACATATACCACATACATAACATGTCCGATTTTCTTTTTAATAATTCCTTCTATCCAATAGAATTTTTTAGTATCCCTGTTTTTAGTTACCCATACGTTATCATTTTCCTTAAACTCCGTACGTTGCACTCCTTTGTAATGTTTAGCCTGTGAGTACTGTTTACGTTCGACAGTATGAGTGAGGTCCGTGGACGAGGGTGAAGGCGTGACGGGGTTTAATAAGTCCAGTCTCGAGCGTAACGCGCGCCCGTATACCAATTCCGCAGGCGACTGATCAGTGGTGCTATGTTTTGAATTCCGGTAATCGAATAAAAATTTAGTAATCCTTTCGTGAAGAGACCTTTTATTAAATCCGTCTAAAATAATACCCTTTAGCCCCTTTTTTACAATTTTTACAAAGCTCTCAGCTTGGCCATTGCTGGCTGGGTGATATACTGGGGATAAAACATGTTCAATACCGTTACGTTTACAAAAATCATTAAATTCTATCGAAGTGAAAGAAGAAAAGTTGTCACTCACCAGCGTATGCGGAACCCCAAAACGTGACATCATATCGTACAATTTATTTATAACTGCCTTCGAATTGTACGACGAAGACATGTCGTAACATTCTACCCATTTACTATATGCATCTACAATGATTAAAAACATATGATTATGAAACGGGCCCAAGAAATCCACATGAATTCGGTGAAATGGGTGCGGCGGCAGCGGCCAAGGCGCGAGCGGGGCGTGCGGCGGCGCGGGGCGCAGCGCGCAGCAGACGCCGCACGTCGCCGCCAGCGCCTCCAGCGCTGCGTCCACGCCCGGGAACCACAGCCGCTTACGAGCCTCCGCCTTCATTTTCACTACCCCGAAATGTGAACTATGTAGTTCCTTACAAATAGTGTTTTGTAGGTTTGGGGGAATAACGACTTTGTGTCCACGCATTAGAATACCATTTTCGTACGACAACTGTGACCGACAATTAAAGAAGGATTTTAAATTTACGTCAGTTATTTTCCTAGGCCAGCCGTTCATTACGTATTGTATAACTATAGCTAGGTGAGGGTCGCGCGCCGTTTCGCGCCGTAGGTCATTTAGTGTCACCGGCAGGTCGCCGTCCACTACGAAGTTGACGTAGGTCGCGCGATCTTCGCACTCCGCGAGTTCTTCGCCAGTTTCCGCGAGCCCCCCCTCCTTGCTTGCCCTAGATAAATAATCCGCGCTGTTTCGCTTGCTATCTATTGTGACGTAGCTGGTTTGGCGAGAAAAGAAACACAGCAAGTCAACACAAGGAATTTATTTAAGAAAGAATCAGAGGGTCGTGGGACGAGAGGCCCGTCAATAATTTTGCTTTCTAGACCTGTAGTGGGCGAGTACTGTCCTGGAATGCCGCGGAGTGTCGGTCCAGCTGGTAGTGGGACGCGCGGCGAGTTCTTCAGCCAGGTAGTGTGCGGTGGGAGATTTTACACGCCGGGAGTCGGTCGTCTACGCTCGGAGGCTTTGACCCGCAGAAGTGGCGCGGCCAGAGAGCTCGGGCGTGGAAGAGGGCCACGGACTGGACGGGACTCGCAGAAGTGGCGAGTCACGTTGCTCCGAGCGAGGTCGAGGCGCAGACCGACGAGATAATCCCCAGGAAGAAAACCCTGGAATGCACATTCCAGCGTGTGAGCAACTGTTCCCTTCTATCCATCTGGTTGTGACACGTATCAGCAAGCAAGCGGAAAAGTACTGCGTAAAATGGTGGTGCTAAGTAGGTATGTCACAATCAGACGGAGTTACAGAGAAGGAGATAGTGAAGCTAAGTTAAACAAAATATTTTA
The DNA here is from genome assembly GCA_923060345.2 of Erebia aethiops. Taxonomy (NCBI): domain Eukaryota; kingdom Metazoa; phylum Arthropoda; class Insecta; order Lepidoptera; family Nymphalidae; genus Erebia; species Erebia aethiops. The sequence continues at coordinate 201,791 of OV281087.1, read as the reverse complement.
AAACAAAGAAAAGATAATATTAAAGTGCAGAGGGCAGTGAGAAGCTAATAATAATAATTAATAATTTACAAGTTAAAATATTATTTTAAGAAAATCAAAAGACTAATTAGAAAATCAGTTATTAAGGATATATAGTGCGAATTATAGTACATACAATTGGGCAATTCAACCTTCATCGAGCTAAGAAAGGTCGTACAAGGACGTGTGGAAAAAACCAGAATGTAATGTGCGTAAAAAAGTACTATCCTACAGCGAAATGTTCAGCACTTACCCGTGAACGGGGTTTAAAAGGTTTGCTGAGGTCTTCAGACGAATACTAGCCTTTGGATTTTAGGTGACGAAATCAATTTCGGGAGAACGGCCAGCGTGTAGTCGCTCCGGAACGAATTTTTTGAATGGGCTCGCGGACCGCGGTGTAGTAACAGCGACTCCCGCGGCACGCGGCGGAGGCGCCCTCTTCACCTGAAGCGGCAGCCACGCAAAACAAACCGGTCCGAAGCGACGCGCGCTGCCCGCTGTAGATCGCGTCTATAATATGCCTATAACTAGCTATATTTACCTATTAGCTAACAGTTATAATAATTATTTAGGTCTCTGTAACTGCTAAAACATGTAACGCCTTTTACAACGTTACATATCCCCCTCGCCTGGCGAAGAATTTTATCCCTACAGGATAAAATTCGTTAAGACTTTAAATACGCTAGTACTTACACTTCCATAATCACCATTCACACTCTTACATACATCACGCAATTAATATAAGCAACAGTAATTTGATCTTTAAAATTACTGACGCATCCTTACACAATGAGTTAGAGATTGTACAGAACCTATAACTCTCGTACGAACTTAGCCACAAGATGTCAGAATTACACGAGGAATAGCGAGTTACTAAGATATATTGTGTAATGTGAGTTATGTTGATATATAATAAGTTATTTATACATATATAGTGATATGAATTTATGTTGAACTAATAATATTTAAATATATTATAATATGTGAATTTAAGTTAAACTTTATAGTGAGAAGATACAGGTTTAAGGTCTTTTATATGCCAAGTACCTAAATTATTTCCTGTCATATTTTCTAAAATATAAACGAGTGGCGAACGTTTTTCTATAACGCGACACTTAATATATTTAGGAGCTAATTTTTTGCTAAAAAACTTATCTTTATCAGATAAAACATAAGTTTTCTTAAAGACAATGTCTCCTACTTCAAATTCGAAGGGCTTTCTACGTAAATTGTAGTTCAACGTATTTTTTGCATGAGCATGATACAATGTTTTTTGAACTTCATTAAATATATTAGCAAGATGACCTAAATTTTCGCAGTAGATATCTCTAGGTATAAAAACAAATTCATCACCTACATCAGAGTTTAGGTAATGGGAACCACAAGTGACAAGTTCCCTTCCATGAACTAGGAAATTCGGAGTATACCCAGTAGCCTCGTTCACAGAACTATTCATAGCGAATTGAATTTTCGGTAGTTTTGAGTCCCATGATCTGTGATCGTTTTCTATAAATGTGGCTATGCTAGTAATGACAGTTTTATTATACCGCTCCACTGTATTAACTTGCGGCGTGTACTTGGGTGTGAAATAAACGTTAGGTATTTTGTACTTTTTAAAGAACGTATCCAGATCCTTGCTACAAAAATAAGTTCCGTTATCCAGAATAATATACTGAGAAATTCCGTGGACAAGAAACACGTGATCCTCTAGCACTCGAATTACAGATTCCGTGTTAGCGCGTCTTAGGGGAAATAGCATGGTATATTTCGAAAAACAACAGACTACTACTAAAAGATAGCTATGCTGCTTTCGACTAGTTGGCAAAGGACCTACGAAATCTATAGAGATCATTTGAAAAGGGCGTGAGACTTCCTTTGGTCTACCCATCTGTCCCATAGTACCGTGAGTAGGGGTTTTATAGGATAGGCAGGTATCGCAGTTAGAAATGAAGTTCACTACATCAGCGTGCATACCGGGCCAGTAATAACGTAGCGTTAAGCGCTTGTAAGTTTTGAAGACGCCGAAATGACCAGCAGTAGGCTCTGAATGATACTCGGTAAGAATTCGATCGCGATTTTCCTTAGGTACCACTTCCTTCCATTCGAACTCTTTCAGTAAGGCGCATTTAGATTGCATAAAGCGGTAAAGTCGATTATTCCTAACAATGTAATTTGGAAATGAAGTTGGTGAGTTCTGACAACCATGGTAAATATTTAAGTACCATTGATCAGAACTACTACTTACACCAGATGAAATATCATTCGAGTCTAAGGCTGCCACTGGACATGCGCGAGAAAGAGCGTCGGGAATAATGTTATCAGCACCACGACGATGTTTAATTTCAAAATTAAAGCAAGATAAGCGAATGCCCCAGCGAGCTAGACGCCCAGTAGGATTATTAAGATTAAGGAACCACTTGAGTGCGGAGTGATCAGTGTAAACCGTGAATTTGAGACCATTGTCGATATAGCATCGCCAATGTTCCAGAGCTACTAAGACTGCAAGTGCTTCTCTTTCTGTGATACTGTAGTTCCGTTCCGGAGCCGTCAGTGCTCTACTCATATATGCTATTGGATGTTCAATGCCGTTAATAGTTTGAGTTAATAACGCACCTATTCCGCAATCGCTAGCATCAGTATGAACTTCGAATGGTAGGCTGTAGTCAGGGCAAGCTAAAATAGGAGCAGAAATTAAGCATTCCTTAAGTTTATTAAAAGATTCATCAGCTTCCTTAGACCAGATAAAAGGTTTAGCTTTTTTACCTGTAGACGTTAATCGGTTCAGTGGTCCTGCGATAGTACTGAAGTTAGGTACAAATCTTCGATACCAGGAAGCTGTACCTAGGAATCTTTTAACTTCCTTTTTATTAGTGGGAGTTGGAAAATTAAGGATCGCGTCGACTTTCCCAGGATCAACGTGTAACCCTTGAGCGTTCACAACATAGCCTAAATATTTAAGTTCATTTCTAAAGAAAACTGATTTTGATAAATTTATAGTTAAGTTAGCCATTTGCAATTTTTTATAGACTTTCATTAGTAGCGAGATGTGAGTATTAAAATCAGGTGAAACAATTATTATATCGTCTACGAAAACAAATACGGAGTTTTCGAACTCGGGACCGTAAAACAAAAGATCGACTAAACGTTGCTGAGTGGCAGGAGCGTTTGTTAACCCGAAAGGCATGGTAACAAAACGGAAGGTACCCCGACCAGGAACATAGAATGCAGTTTTGTCCCGATCTTCAGTTGCAATAGGTATTTGCCAGAATGCTTTGGATAGGTCGATACTTGACAAATATTTCGCATTTTTAAGGTTGTCTAGTATTTCTGATACGTAGGGTAATTTATAAGCGTCTTTTCTAGTAACAGAGTTAAGTTTACGGCTATCGAGACAAAACCTAAGCTTACCGTCTTTTTTAGGGGTCAGGAGGACTGGTGAGGACCAGGGGCTCTCGCAAGATTCGACAACACCTAACTTTAGCATTTCGTCCAATTCTTGACATAGAATACGTTGCTTATCTGGTGACATTCTATAGTATCGTTGTCTGATGGGCGGGGAGTCTCCTGTATCAATATGATGAGTGATGATATTAGTAACACCTAGACCTTTGTTTTCTGAAGAAATGTCTTCATATTGTTTTATAATATTATCCGCTAACTGTTTTTCAGAGTCAGACAAGTTGCTATAGCTTTGAATGAAAGATTGATGTGAAGCATCAGCTTTAAGGTTATTATCAACATTGCTACTAGTAGTAATAACACTGCTGACATATTTAGGACAAAGTTGGAATTTCCGCCAAAAATCAACACCTAAAATTATATCTGGTGTAACTTCAGGTATAATGAAAGCCTTCAAAATGTGAAATTGATTCTCAAATTCAACAGGGAGGTTAATGTAACCAAGACTTTGTAAACGTTGACCACCGGCCGCAATAACAGAAATACAGTCTTCGTTAATTAGAGGCAGACCGAGATTGCCAAGTTTATCATGTATACCATTACCTAGAATTGTAACACTAGAGCCAGAGTCTAAGAGACCTAAAAAACTATGACCACAAACTTGAATTGATGCGTGAGGTCTATTGTCACTGTTATAGTTTTTATCGAGAATTGTGTGGATTCTATAGGATTTAAAATATAAATTTATAATATTAAGCCAATTTTTCCAATCCTTATAATTAAATTTACTTTCCGCACAATTCTCAGATTCTAGTTTTTTGGATCAGGACTTCTATTTGTAGCGCAGTCTGGACAATCAGGGAATTTTACATTTTTTCGTCTGCAGCCAAAACAGAAAATTTCACTGCGATCAGCGGTACACCCTCTAGTGCTATGGCTATCGGTACGGCATCGAATACAGTAACGAGATCGCTTATTACTTACAGGGGTACTGACTGCATGAACGTAATTGCTATCTGAATTTGTGTTTTTATTACTAATATGTTGAGGTTGGTTGTAGTCAGAAGTAGTATTTTTAAGTTTATAATTGTAATTAAATTTCCGAGAGAAGTTAAATTTTTGTTTACTGCACGAGCTACCCGCATAAGCTAAATCTGGTGCTAAAGTATCGGAAGTTGCTTTTGGCGGTTCCTTGAAATGTGAGAGGCGAGACTGAATGTCTTCGTAGTTGCGACACAAGTTTCGTAACTCAACAATGGACTTTACTCCCGAAACTGACGATAAAGTACTGGCATAGCAAGGTCTGATATTATGGAGGAGTATTTCTAGTTTTTCTTCGTCCGTGGGTTCTTTATTTAATCTAGCAAATAAGCCGGACATAATTGACAGGTATATAACTATATTTTCATCTTCACCTTGGGTACGGGCTCTTATTTCTGCAGACAATTTGTAATCGTAATCCGGTTCACTAAAATCCTTTTTTAATAAGATGACAAGTTCCTCCCAAGAGTGCACGGAATCCTTAATACTTCGGTACCAATGAATAGCATCACCAGTAAATATTTCGGTGGCATTCTTAAGTATTTTTTCGGACTTTATATTTTTTGCTTGACAAAATTCATTAGCACGTTGTATAAAAGTCCTTACACAAGACTTGCCGTCAAATTTTAATTTGGAAAACAAATTAAGGTTGTTTCCCTCGCAAGTAACGTTGACATTAAGTGGCGTTGTAGGTGTTGCAGAATTCGAAGAACTACTACTCGCAATGGCTAAGGGATCTGTAGCATTGTCTAAAAGCGTGCTAAGTTTCACTGCATAAGTTTTATATAAGGAGACACATTCATCATAGTCTTGTTTTATTTTATCAGAGCATGGAATACGGTTAAGCCGATGATATAAATGGTTCAATAAGTTTTGAGTTCGTAATAGAGCACTTCTGTCAGAAGTAGACGAAAGTGTTTGGTTTACCTTCTCAAGAGCATCAACTGCGCCTTCAAGGTCTACGGAGGGATCAAAGGGACTAGTTAATATATCCTCCGAAGGATATATCGGACCGCATTTAGATATTTGTTTGCGCAAATCTTGGACAGTGGTAGCTGGTGTTTCACCTCTGATAGCCACTTCATATTCGAGTTCTCCTTTTTGTAAGGACATAAATTTGACTTCGTACGCCATAGTATTTAAAATAAATAACGGATTAAAAAATACGCAAGGTAAGTAAAAAAACACGCAAGGTAAGTGCTGAACAATCCAAGCAAAAAAACAACTAAATTCTCCGTCTGTTACAATTAAAATTAACTAAATTAACGCTTTGGTTGTTTTTTCTTAAAAGCATGAAGTATTAAAATTAAATGATTGAATGATTGATGAATGATTGATTGATTGATGAAATAAGTCAAAGTAGAAAAATAAAATAAAATCAGCAAAATAAAAACAATAATTGCAACTAATGTGTACAGACGTGTATAAGAAATTTTTTTTTTTTTTTTACGGTACTAAATAAGACACCGATAAAACACACAATTAAAAGAAAACAATAAAACAATTAATAATTCCAAAAAAATAAAATTGGCCTAAAAGTGGCCTAGGTAAGATGGACCTTAAGTGGAATACTGCCCCTTAATAAAAATTAACAACAGGTTTCGTCTAACACCTTAGTTGCTGGCAACCAAAATTAAAAAATAAAACGTTTCACAAAACAAAAAAACAAAACACACACACCAAATGTACCACTACAAGCCTAAGAAGCAAAATAATGACCATGAATACCAAGTTGAGGCGCCAGTGTGACGTAGCTGGTTTGGCGAGAAAAGAAACACAGCAAGTCAACACAAGGAATTTATTTAAGAAAGAATCAGAGGGTCGTGGGACGAGAGGCCCGTCAATAATTTTGCTTTCTAGACCTGTAGTGGGCGAGTACTGTCCTGGAATGCCGCGGAGTGTCGGTCCAGCTGGTAGTGGGACGCGCGGCGAGTTCTTCAGCCAGGTAGTGTGCGGTGGGAGATTTTACACGCCGGGAGTCGGTCGTCTACGCTCGGAGGCTTTGACCCGCAGAAGTGGCGCGGCCAGAGAGCTCGGGCGTGGAAGAGGGCCACGGACTGGACGGGACTCGCAGAAGTGGCGAGTCACGTTGCTCCGAGCGAGGTCGAGGCGCAGACCGACGAGATAATCCCCAGGAAGAAAACCCTGGAATGCACATTCCAGCGTGTGAGCAACTGTTCCCTTCTATCCATCTGGTTGTGACACGTATCAGCAAGCAAGCGGAAAAGTACTGCGTAAAATGGTGGTGCTAAGTAGGTATGTCACAATCAGACGGAGTTACAGAGAAGGAGATAGTGAAGCTAAGTTAAACAAAATATTTTAAAACAAAGAAAAGATAATATTAAAGTGCAGAGGGCAGTGAGAAGCTAATAATAATAATTAATAATTTACAAGTTAAAATATTATTTTAAGAAAATCAAAAGACTAATTAGAAAATCAGTTATTAAGGATATATAGTGCGAATTATAGTACATACAATTGGGCAATTCAACCTTCATCGAGCTAAGAAAGGTCGTACAAGGACGTGTGGAAAAAACCAGAATGTAATGTGCGTAAAAAAGTACTATCCTACAGCGAAATGTTCAGCACTTACCCGTGAACGGGGTTTAAAAGGTTTGCTGAGGTCTTCAGACGAATACTAGCCTTTGGATTTTAGGTGACGAAATCAATTTCGGGAGAACGGCCAGCGTGTAGTCGCTCCGGAACGAATTTTTTGAATGGGCTCGCGGACCGCGGTGTAGTAACAGCGACTCCCGCGGCACGCGGCGGAGGCGCCCTCTTCACCTGAAGCGGCAGCCACGCAAAACAAACCGGTCCGAAGCGACGCGCGCTGCCCGCTGTAGATCGCGTCTATAATATGCCTATAACTAGCTATATTTACCTATTAGCTAACAGTTATAATAATTATTTAGGTCTCTGTAACTGCTAAAACATGTAACGCCTTTTACAACGTTACATATCCCCCTCGCCTGGCGAAGAATTTTATCCCTACAGGATAAAATTCGTTAAGACTTTAAATACGCTAGTACTTACACTTCCATAATCACCATTCACACTCTTACATACATCACGCAATTAATATAAGCAACAGTAATTTGATCTTTAAAATTACTGACGCATCCTTACACAATGAGTTAGAGATTGTACAGAACCTATAACTCTCGTACGAACTTAGCCACAAGATGTCAGAATTACACGAGGAATAGCGAGTTACTAAGATATATTGTGTAATGTGAGTTATGTTGATATATAATAAGTTATTTATACATATATAGTGATATGAATTTATGTTGAACTAATAATATTTAAATATATTATAATATGTGAATTTAAGTTAAACTTTATAGTGAGAAGATACAGGTTTAAGGTCTTTTATATGCCAAGTACCTAAATTATTTCCTGTCATATTTTCTAAAATATAAACGAGTGGCGAACGTTTTTCTATAACGCGACACTTAATATATTTAGGAGCTAATTTTTTGCTAAAAAACTTATCTTTATCAGATAAAACATAAGTTTTCTTAAAGACAATGTCTCCTACTTCAAATTCGAAGGGCTTTCTACGTAAATTGTAGTTCAACGTATTTTTTGCATGAGCATGATACAATGTTTTTTGAACTTCATTAAATATATTAGCAAGATGACCTAAATTTTCGCAGTAGATATCTCTAGGTATAAAAACAAATTCATCACCTACATCAGAGTTTAGGTAATGGGAACCACAAGTGACAAGTTCCCTTCCATGAACTAGGAAATTCGGAGTATACCCAGTAGCCTCGTTCACAGAACTATTCATAGCGAATTGAATTTTCGGTAGTTTTGAGTCCCATGATCTGTGATCGTTTTCTATAAATGTGGCTATGCTAGTAATGACAGTTTTATTATACCGCTCCACTGTATTAACTTGCGGCGTGTACTTGGGTGTGAAATAAACGTTAGGTATTTTGTACTTTTTAAAGAACGTATCCAGATCCTTGCTACAAAAATAAGTTCCGTTATCCAGAATAATATACTGAGAAATTCCGTGGACAAGAAACACGTGATCCTCTAGCACTCGAATTACAGATTCCGTGTTAGCGCGTCTTAGGGGAAATAGCATGGTATATTTCGAAAAACAACAGACTACTACTAAAAGATAGCTATGCTGCTTTCGACTAGTTGGCAAAGGACCTACGAAATCTATAGAGATCATTTGAAAAGGGCGTGAGACTTCCTTTGGTCTACCCATCTGTCCCATAGTACCGTGAGTAGGGGTTTTATAGGATAGGCAGGTATCGCAGTTAGAAATGAAGTTCACTACATCAGCGTGCATACCGGGCCAGTAATAACGTAGCGTTAAGCGCTTGTAAGTTTTGAAGACGCCGAAATGACCAGCAGTAGGCTCTGAATGATACTCGGTAAGAATTCGATCGCGATTTTCCTTAGGTACCACTTCCTTCCATTCGAACTCTTTCAGTAAGGCGCATTTAGATTGCATAAAGCGGTAAAGTCGATTATTCCTAACAATGTAATTTGGAAATGAAGTTGGTGAGTTCTGACAACCATGGTAAATATTTAAGTACCATTGATCAGAACTACTACTTACACCAGATGAAATATCATTCGAGTCTAAGGCTGCCACTGGACATGCGCGAGAAAGAGCGTCGGGAATAATGTTATCAGCACCACGACGATGTTTAATTTCAAAATTAAAGCAAGATAAGCGAATGCCCCAGCGAGCTAGACGCCCAGTAGGATTATTAAGATTAAGGAACCACTTGAGTGCGGAGTGATCAGTGTAAACCGTGAATTTGAGACCATTGTCGATATAGCATCGCCAATGTTCCAGAGCTACTAAGACTGCAAGTGCTTCTCTTTCTGTGATACTGTAGTTCCGTTCCGGAGCCGTCAGTGCTCTACTCATATATGCTATTGGATGTTCAATGCCGTTAATAGTTTGAGTTAATAACGCACCTATTCCGCAATCGCTAGCATCAGTATGAACTTCGAATGGTAGGCTGTAGTCAGGGCAAGCTAAAATAGGAGCAGAAATTAAGCATTCCTTAAGTTTATTAAAAGATTCATCAGCTTCCTTAGACCAGATAAAAGGTTTAGCTTTTTTACCTGTAGACGTTAATCGGTTCAGTGGTCCTGCGATAGTACTGAAGTTAGGTACAAATCTTCGATACCAGGAAGCTGTACCTAGGAATCTTTTAACTTCCTTTTTATTAGTGGGAGTTGGAAAATTAAGGATCGCGTCGACTTTCCCAGGATCAACGTGTAACCCTTGAGCGTTCACAACATAGCCTAAATATTTAAGTTCATTTCTAAAGAAAACTGATTTTGATAAATTTATAGTTAAGTTAGCCATTTGCAATTTTTTATAGACTTTCATTAGTAGCGAGATGTGAGTATTAAAATCAGGTGAAACAATTATTATATCGTCTACGAAAACAAATACGGAGTTTTCGAACTCGGGACCGTAAAACAAAAGATCGACTAAACGTTGCTGAGTGGCAGGAGCGTTTGTTAACCCGAAAGGCATGGTAACAAAACGGAAGGTACCCCGACCAGGAACATAGAATGCAGTTTTGTCCCGATCTTCAGTTGCAATAGGTATTTGCCAGAATGCTTTGGATAGGTCGATACTTGACAAATATTTCGCATTTTTAAGGTTGTCTAGTATTTCTGATACGTAGGGTAATTTATAAGCGTCTTTTCTAGTAACAGAGTTAAGTTTACGGCTATCGAGACAAAACCTAAGCTTACCGTCTTTTTTAGGGGTCAGGAGGACTGGTGAGGACCAGGGGCTCTCGCAAGATTCGACAACACCTAACTTTAGCATTTCGTCCAATTCTTGACATAGAATACGTTGCTTATCTGGTGACATTCTATAGTATCGTTGTCTGATGGGCGGGGAGTCTCCTGTATCAATATGATGAGTGATGATATTAGTAACACCTAGACCTTTGTTTTCTGAAGAAATGTCTTCATATTGTTTTATAATATTATCCGCTAACTGTTTTTCAGAGTCAGACAAGTTGCTATAGCTTTGAATGAAAGATTGATGTGAAGCATCAGCTTTAAGGTTATTATCAACATTGCTACTAGTAGTAATAACACTGCTGACATATTTAGGACAAAGTTGGAATTTCCGCCAAAAATCAACACCTAAAATTATATCTGGTGTAACTTCAGGTATAATGAAAGCCTTCAAAATGTGAAATTGATTCTCAAATTCAACAGGGAGGTTAATGTAACCAAGACTTTGTAAACGTTGACCACCGGCCGCAATAACAGAAATACAGTCTTCGTTAATTAGAGGCAGACCGAGATTGCCAAGTTTATCATGTATACCATTACCTAGAATTGTAACACTAGAGCCAGAGTCTAAGAGACCTAAAAAACTATGACCACAAACTTGAATTGATGCGTGAGGTCTATTGTCACTGTTATAGTTTTTATCGAGAATTGTGTGGATTCTATAGGATTTAAAATATAAATTTATAATATTAAGCCAATTTTTCCAATCCTTATCATTAAATTTACTTTCCGCACAATTCTCAGATTCTAGTTTTTTGGATCAGGACTTCTATTTGTAGCGCAGTCTGGACAATCAGGGAATTTTACATTTTTTCGTCTGCAGCCAAAACAGAAAATTTCACTGCGATCAGCGGTACACCCTCTAGTGCTATGGCTATCGGTACGGCATCGAATACAGTAACGAGATCGCTTATTACTTACAGGGGTACTGACTGCATGAACGTAATTGCTATCTGAATTTGTGTTTTTATTACTAATATGTTGAGGTTGGTTGTAGTCAGAAGTAGTATTTTTAAGTTTATAATTGTAATTAAATTTCCGAGAGAAGTTAAATTTTTGTTTACTGCACGAGCTACCCGCATAAGCTAAATCTGGTGCTAAAGTATCGGAAGTTGCTTTTGGCGGTTCCTTGAAATGTGAGAGGCGAGACTGAATGTCTTCGTAGTTGCGACACAAGTTTCGTAACTCAACAATGGACTTTACTCCCGAAACTGACGATAAAGTACTGGCATAGCAAGGTCTGATATTATGGAGGAGTATTTCTAGTTTTTCTTCGTCCGTGGGTTCTTTATTTAATCTAGCAAATAAGCCGGACATAATTGACAGGTATATAACTATATTTTCATCTTCACCTTGGGTACGGGCTCTTATTTCTGCAGACAATTTGTAATCGTAATCCGGTTCACTAAAATCCTTTTTTAATAAGATGACAAGTTCCTCCCAAGAGTGCACGGAATCCTTAATACTTCGGTACCAATGAATAGCATCACCAGTAAATATTTCGGTGGCATTCTTAAGTATTTTTTCGGACTTTATATTTTTTGCTTGACAAAATTCATTAGCACGTTGTATAAAAGTCCTTACACAAGACTTGCCGTCAAATTTTAATTTGGAAAACAAATTAAGGTTGTTTCCCTCGCAAGTAACGTTGACATTAAGTGGCGTTGTAGGTGTTGCAGAATTCGAAGAACTACTACTCGCAATGGCTAAGGGATCTGTAGCATTGTCTAAAAGCGTGCTAAGTTTCACTGCATAAGTTTTATATAAGGAGACACATTCATCATAGTCTTGTTTTATTTTATCAGAGCATGGAATACGGTTAAGCCGATGATATAAATGGTTCAATAAGTTTTGAGTTCGTAATAGAGCACTTCTGTCAGAAGTAGACGAAAGTGTTTGGTTTACCTTCTCAAGAGCATCAACTGCGCCTTCAAGGTCTACGGAGGGATCAAAGGGACTAGTTAATATATCCTCCGAAGGATATATCGGACCGCATTTAGATATTTGTTTGCGCAAATCTTGGACAGTGGTAGCTGGTGTTTCACCTCTGATAGCCACTTCATATTCGAGTTCTCCTTTTTGTAAGGACATAAATTTGACTTCGTACGCCATAGTATTTAAAATAAATAACGGATTAAAAAATACGCAAGGTAAGTAAAAAAACACGCAAGGTAAGTGCTGAACAATCCAAGCAAAAAAACAACTAAATTCTCCGTCTGTTACAATTAAAATTAACTAAATTAACGCTTTGGTTGTTTTTTCTTAAAAGCATGAAGTATTAAAATTAAATGATTGAATGATTGATGAATGATTGATTGATTGATGAAATAAGTCAAAGTAGAAAAATAAAATAAAATCAGCAAAATAAAAACAATAATTGCAACTAATGTGTACAGACGTGTATAAGAAATTTTTTTTTTTTTTTTACGGTACTAAATAAGACACCGATAAAACACACAATTAAAAGAAAACAATAAAACAATTAATAATTCCAAAAAAATAAAATTGGCCTAAAAGTGGCCTAGGTAAGATGGACCTTAAGTGGAATACTGCCCCTTAATAAAAATTAACAACAGGTTTCGTCTAACACCTTAGTTGCTGGCAACCAAAATTAAAAAATAAAACGTTTCACAAAACAAAAAAACAAAACACACACACCAAATGTACCACTACAAGCCTAAGAAGCAAAATAATGACCATGAATACCAAGTTGAGGCGCCAGTGTGACGTAGCTGGTTTGGCGAGAAAAGAAACACAGCAAGTCAACACAAGGAATTTATTTAAGAAAGAATCAGAGGGTCGTGGGACGAGAGGCCCGTCAATAATTTTGCTTTCTAGACCTGTAGTGGGCGAGTACTGTCCTGGAATGCCGCGGAGTGTCGGTCCAGCTGGTAGTGGGACGCGCGGCGAGTTCTTCAGCCAGGTAGTGTGCGGTGGGAGATTTTACACGCCGGGAGTCGGTCGTCTACGCTCGGAGGCTTTGACCCGCAGAAGTGGCGCGGCCAGAGAGCTCGGGCGTGGAAGAGGGCCACGGACTGGACGGGACTCGCAGAAGTGGCGAGTCACGTTGCTCCGAGCGAGGTCGAGGCGCAGACCGACGAGATAATCCCCAGGAAGAAAACCCTGGAATGCACATTCCAGCGTGTGAGCAACTGTTCCCTTCTATCCATCTGGTTGTGACACGTATCAGCAAGCAAGCGGAAAAGTACTGCGTAAAATGGTGGTGCTAAGTAGGTATGTCACAATCAGACGGAGTTACAGAGAAGGAGATAGTGAAGCTAAGTTAAACAAAATATTTTAAAACAAAGAAAAGATAATATTAAAGTGCAGAGGGCAGTGAGAAGCTAATAATAATAATTAATAATTTACAAGTTAAAATATTATTTTAAGAAAATCAAAAGACTAATTAGAAAATCAGTTATTAAGGATATATAGTGCGAATTATAGTACATACAATTGGGCAATTCAACCTTCATCGAGCTAAGAAAGGTCGTACAAGGACGTGTGGAAAAAACCAGAATGTAATGTGCGTAAAAAAGTACTATCCTACAGCGAAATGTTCAGCACTTACCCGTGAACGGGGTTTAAAAGGTTTGCTGAGGTCTTCAGACGAATACTAGCCTTTGGATTTTAGGTGACGAAATCAATTTCGGGAGAACGGCCAGCGTGTAGTCGCTCCGGAACGAATTTTTTGAATGGGCTCGCGGACCGCGGTGTAGTAACAGCGACTCCCGCGGCACGCGGCGGAGGCGCCCTCTTCACCTGAAGCGGCAGCCACGCAAAACAAACCGGTCCGAAGCGACGCGCGCTGCCCGCTGTAGATCGCGTCTATAATATGCCTATAACTAGCTATATTTACCTATTAGCTAACAGTTATAATAATTATTTAGGTCTCTGTAACTGCTAAAACATGTAACGCCTTTTACAACGTTACATATCCCCCTCGCCTGGCGAAGAATTTTATCCCTACAGGATAAAATTCGTTAAGACTTTAAATACGCTAGTACTTACACTTCCATAATCACCATTCACACTCTTACATACATCACGCAATTAATATAAGCAACAGTAATTTGATCTTTAAAATTACTGACGCATCCTTACACAATGAGTTAGAGATTGTACAGAACCTATAACTCTCGTACGAACTTAGCCACAAGATGTCAGAATTACACGAGGAATAGCGAGTTACTAAGATATATTGTGTAATGTGAGTTATGTTGATATATAATAAGTTATTTATACATATATAGTGATATGAATTTATGTTGAACTAATAATATTTAAATATATTATAATATGTGAATTTAAGTTAAACTTTATAGTGAGAAGATACAGGTTTAAGGTCTTTTATATGCCAAGTACCTAAATTATTTCCTGTCATATTTTCTAAAATATAAACGAGTGGCGAACGTTTTTCTATAACGCGACACTTAATATATTTAGGAGCTAATTTTTTGCTAAAAAACTTATCTTTATCAGATAAAACATAAGTTTTCTTAAAGACAATGTCTCCTACTTCAAATTCGAAGGGCTTTCTACGTAAATTGTAGTTCAACGTATTTTTTGCATGAGCATGATACAATGTTTTTTGAACTTCATTAAATATATTAGCAAGATGACCTAAATTTTCGCAGTAGATATCTCTAGGTATAAAAACAAATTCATCACCTACATCAGAGTTTAGGTAATGGGAACCACAAGTGACAAGTTCCCTTCCATGAACTAGGAAATTCGGAGTATACCCAGTAGCCTCGTTCACAGAACTATTCATAGCGAATTGAATTTTCGGTAGTTTTGAGTCCCATGATCTGTGATCGTTTTCTATAAATGTGGCTATGCTAGTAATGACAGTTTTATTATACCGCTCCACTGTATTAACTTGCGGCGTGTACTTGGGTGTGAAATAAACGTTAGGTATTTTGTACTTTTTAAAGAACGTATCCAGATCCTTGCTACAAAAATAAGTTCCGTTATCCAGAATAATATACTGAGAAATTCCGTGGACAAGAAACACGTGATCCTCTAGCACTCGAATTACAGATTCCGTGTTAGCGCGTCTTAGGGGAAATAGCATGGTATATTTCGAAAAACAACAGACTACTACTAAAAGATAGCTATGCTGCTTTCGACTAGTTGGCAAAGGACCTACGAAATCTATAGAGATCATTTGAAAAGGGCGTGAGACTTCCTTTGGTCTACCCATCTGTCCCATAGTACCGTGAGTAGGGGTTTTATAGGATAGGCAGGTATCGCAGTTAGAAATGAAGTTCACTACATCAGCGTGCATACCGGGCCAGTAATAACGTAGCGTTAAGCGCTTGTAAGTTTTGAAGACGCCGAAATGACCAGCAGTAGGCTCTGAATGATACTCGGTAAGAATTCGATCGCGATTTTCCTTAGGTACCACTTCCTTCCATTCGAACTCTTTCAGTAAGGCGCATTTAGATTGCATAAAGCGGTAAAGTCGATTATTCCTAACAATGTAATTTGGAAATGAAGTTGGTGAGTTCTGACAACCATGGTAAATATTTAAGTACCATTGATCAGAACTACTACTTACACCAGATGAAATATCATTCGAGTCTAAGGCTGCCACTGGACATGCGCGAGAAAGAGCGTCGGGAATAATGTTATCAGCACCACGACGATGTTTAATTTCAAAATTAAAGCAAGATAAGCGAATGCCCCAGCGAGCTAGACGCCCAGTAGGATTATTAAGATTAAGGAACCACTTGAGTGCGGAGTGATCAGTGTAAACCGTGAATTTGAGACCATTGTCGATATAGCATCGCCAATGTTCCAGAGCTACTAAGACTGCAAGTGCTTCTCTTTCTGTGATACTGTAGTTCCGTTCCGGAGCCGTCAGTGCTCTACTCATATATGCTATTGGATGTTCAATGCCGTTAATAGTTTGAGTTAATAACGCACCTATTCCGCAATCGCTAGCATCAGTATGAACTTCGAATGGTAGGCTGTAGTCAGGGCAAGCTAAAATAGGAGCAGAAATTAAGCATTCCTTAAGTTTATTAAAAGATTCATCAGCTTCCTTAGACCAGATAAAAGGTTTAGCTTTTTTACCTGTAGACGTTAATCGGTTCAGTGGTCCTGCGATAGTACTGAAGTTAGGTACAAATCTTCGATACCAGGAAGCTGTACCTAGGAATCTTTTAACTTCCTTTTTATTAGTGGGAGTTGGAAAATTAAGGATCGCGTCGACTTTCCCAGGATCAACGTGTAACCCTTGAGCGTTCACAACATAGCCTAAATATTTAAGTTCATTTCTAAAGAAAACTGATTTTGATAAATTTATAGTTAAGTTAGCCATTTGCAATTTTTTATAGACTTTCATTAGTAGCGAGATGTGAGTATTAAAATCAGGTGAAACAATTATTATATCGTCTACGAAAACAAATACGGAGTTTTCGAACTCGGGACCGTAAAACAAAAGATCGACTAAACGTTGCTGAGTGGCAGGAGCGTTTGTTAACCCGAAAGGCATGGTAACAAAACGGAAGGTACCCCGACCAGGAACATAGAATGCAGTTTTGTCCCGATCTTCAGTTGCAATAGGTATTTGCCAGAATGCTTTGGATAGGTCGATACTTGACAAATATTTCGCATTTTTAAGGTTGTCTAGTATTTCTGATACGTAGGGTAATTTATAAGCGTCTTTTCTAGTAACAGAGTTAAGTTTACGGCTATCGAGACAAAACCTAAGCTTACCGTCTTTTTTAGGGGTCAGGAGGACTGGTGAGGACCAGGGGCTCTCGCAAGATTCGACAACACCTAACTTTAGCATTTCGTCCAATTCTTGACATAGAATACGTTGCTTATCTGGTGACATTCTATAGTATCGTTGTCTGATGGGCGGGGAGTCTCCTGTATCAATATGATGAGTGATGATATTAGTAACACCTAGACCTTTGTTTTCTGAAGAAATGTCTTCATATTGTTTTATAATATTATCCGCTAACTGTTTTTCAGAGTCAGACAAGTTGCTATAGCTTTGAATGAAAGATTGATGTGAAGCATCAGCTTTAAGGTTATTATCAACATTGCTACTAGTAGTAATAACACTGCTGACATATTTAGGACAAAGTTGGAATTTCCGCCAAAAATCAACACCTAAAATTATATCTGGTGTAACTTCAGGTATAATGAAAGCCTTCAAAATGTGAAATTGATTCTCAAATTCAACAGGGAGGTTAATGTAACCAAGACTTTGTAAACGTTGACCACCGGCCGCAATAACAGAAATACAGTCTTCGTTAATTAGAGGCAGACCGAGATTGCCAAGTTTATCATGTATACCATTACCTAGAATTGTAACACTAGAGCCAGAGTCTAAGAGACCTAAAAAACTATGACCACAAACTTGAATTGATGCGTGAGGTCTATTGTCACTGTTATAGTTTTTATCGAGAATTGTGTGGATTCTATAGGATTTAAAATATAAATTTATAATATTAAGCCAATTTTTCCAATCCTTATCATTAAATTTACTTTCCGCACAATTCTCAGATTCTAGTTTTTTGGATCAGGACTTCTATTTGTAGCGCAGTCTGGACAATCAGGGAATTTTACATTTTTTCGTCTGCAGCCAAAACAGAAAATTTCACTGCGATCAGCGGTACACCCTCTAGTGCTATGGCTATCGGTACGGCATCGAATACAGTAACGAGATCGCTTATTACTTACAGGGGTACTGACTGCATGAACGTAATTGCTATCTGAATTTGTGTTTTTATTACTAATATGTTGAGGTTGGTTGTAGTCAGAAGTAGTATTTTTAAGTTTATAATTGTAATTAAATTTCCGAGAGAAGTTAAATTTTTGTTTACTGCACGAGCTACCCGCATAAGCTAAATCTGGTGCTAAAGTATCGGAAGTTGCTTTTGGCGGTTCCTTGAAATGTGAGAGGCGAGACTGAATGTCTTCGTAGTTGCGACACAAGTTTCGTAACTCAACAATGGACTTTACTCCCGAAACTGACGATAAAGTACTGGCATAGCAAGGTCTGATATTATGGAGGAGTATTTCTAGTTTTTCTTCGTCCGTGGGTTCTTTATTTAATCTAGCAAATAAGCCGGACATAATTGACAGGTATATAACTATATTTTCATCTTCACCTTGGGTACGGGCTCTTATTTCTGCAGACAATTTGTAATCGTAATCCGGTTCACTAAAATCCTTTTTTAATAAGATGACAAGTTCCTCCCAAGAGTGCACGGAATCCTTAATACTTCGGTACCAATGAATAGCATCACCAGTAAATATTTCGGTGGCATTCTTAAGTATTTTTTCGGACTTTATATTTTTTGCTTGACAAAATTCATTAGCACGTTGTATAAAAGTCCTTACACAAGACTTGCCGTCAAATTTTAATTTGGAAAACAAATTAAGGTTGTTTCCCTCGCAAGTAACGTTGACATTAAGTGGCGTTGTAGGTGTTGCAGAATTCGAAGAACTACTACTCGCAATGGCTAAGGGATCTGTAGCATTGTCTAAAAGCGTGCTAAGTTTCACTGCATAAGTTTTATATAAGGAGACACATTCATCATAGTCTTGTTTTATTTTATCAGAGCATGGAATACGGTTAAGCCGATGATATAAATGGTTCAATAAGTTTTGAGTTCGTAATAGAGCACTTCTGTCAGAAGTAGACGAAAGTGTTTGGTTTACCTTCTCAAGAGCATCAACTGCGCCTTCAAGGTCTACGGAGGGATCAAAGGGACTAGTTAATATATCCTCCGAAGGATATATCGGACCGCATTTAGATATTTGTTTGCGCAAATCTTGGACAGTGGTAGCTGGTGTTTCACCTCTGATAGCCACTTCATATTCGAGTTCTCCTTTTTGTAAGGACATAAATTTGACTTCGTACGCCATAGTATTTAAAATAAATAACGGATTAAAAAATACGCAAGGTAAGTAAAAAAACACGCAAGGTAAGTGCTGAACAATCCAAGCAAAAAAACAACTAAATTCTCCGTCTGTTACAATTAAAATTAACTAAATTAACGCTTTGGTTGTTTTTTCTTAAAAGCATGAAGTATTAAAATTAAATGATTGAATGATTGATGAATGATTGATTGATTGATGAAATAAGTCAAAGTAGAAAAATAAAATAAAATCAGCAAAATAAAAACAATAATTGCAACTAATGTGTACAGACGTGTATAAGAAATTTTTTTTTTTTTTTTACGGTACTAAATAAGACACCGATAAAACACACAATTAAAAGAAAACAATAAAACAATTAATAATTCCAAAAAAATAAAATTGGCCTAAAAGTGGCCTAGGTAAGATGGACCTTAAGTGGAATACTGCCCCTTAATAAAAATTAACAACAGGTTTCGTCTAACACCTTAGTTGCTGGCAACCAAAATTAAAAAATAAAACGTTTCACAAAACAAAAAAACAAAACACACACACCAAATGTACCACTACAAGCCTAAGAAGCAAAATAATGACCATGAATACCAAGTTGAGGCGCCAGTGTGACGTAGCTGGTTTGGCGAGAAAAGAAACACAGCAAGTCAACACAAGGAATTTATTTAAGAAAGAATCAGAGGGTCGTGGGACGAGAGGCCCGTCAATAATTTTGCTTTCTAGACCTGTAGTGGGCGAGTACTGTCCTGGAATGCCGCGGAGTGTCGGTCCAGCTGGTAGTGGGACGCGCGGCGAGTTCTTCAGCCAGGTAGTGTGCGGTGGGAGATTTTACACGCCGGGAGTCGGTCGTCTACGCTCGGAGGCTTTGACCCGCAGAAGTGGCGCGGCCAGAGAGCTCGGGCGTGGAAGAGGGCCACGGACTGGACGGGACTCGCAGAAGTGGCGAGTCACGTTGCTCCGAGCGAGGTCGAGGCGCAGACCGACGAGATAATCCCCAGGAAGAAAACCCTGGAATGCACATTCCAGCGTGTGAGCAACTGTTCCCTTCTATCCATCTGGTTGTGACACGTATCAGCAAGCAAGCGGAAAAGTACTGCGTAAAATGGTGGTGCTAAGTAGGTATGTCACAATCAGACGGAGTTACAGAGAAGGAGATAGTGAAGCTAAGTTAAACAAAATATTTTAAAACAAAGAAAAGATAATATTAAAGTGCAGAGGGCAGTGAGAAGCTAATAATAATAATTAATAATTTACAAGTTAAAATATTATTTTAAGAAAATCAAAAGACTAATTAGAAAATCAGTTATTAAGGATATATAGTGCGAATTATAGTACATACAATTGGGCAATTCAACCTTCATCGAGCTAAGAAAGGTCGTACAAGGACGTGTGGAAAAAACCAGAATGTAATGTGCGTAAAAAAGTACTATCCTACAGCGAAATGTTCAGCACTTACCCGTGAACGGGGTTTAAAAGGTTTGCTGAGGTCTTCAGACGAATACTAGCCTTTGGATTTTAGGTGACGAAATCAATTTCGGGAGAACGGCCAGCGTGTAGTCGCTCCGGAACGAATTTTTTGAATGGGCTCGCGGACCGCGGTGTAGTAACAGCGACTCCCGCGGCACGCGGCGGAGGCGCCCTCTTCACCTGAAGCGGCAGCCACGCAAAACAAACCGGTCCGAAGCGACGCGCGCTGCCCGCTGTAGATCGCGTCTATAATATGCCTATAACTAGCTATATTTACCTATTAGCTAACAGTTATAATAATTATTTAGGTCTCTGTAACTGCTAAAACATGTAACGCCTTTTACAACGTTACACTATATATTCTATAGTATAATTGTACGCAGTTAGGAATATGGCGTACCTTTGCAGGCGGTTTGCGGACACTTCAGGGACGCCTTTGTGTGGCCCGAATATTGCCAGCAAGGGTTTATGATCCGTTCGTAATGTAAAGGGCTCGGACCGACCATACAAGTACTGATGGAACCGCCTTATGCCGAAAATGATAGCCGTAGCTTCTTTTTGAATTTGAGCGTAATTTTTTTCCGCCGAGTTCAACGTGCGAGAAGCGTACGATATCGGTCTTTCTAACCCGTCACTGCCGACTTGTGACAGTACGGCACCTAACCCGGTCGGCGACGCATCTACAGTCAATATTAGCTTGGCACTAGGGTTAAAATGTGCTAGTGTCTTATCAGACGCTAAAATATTTTTTATCCGAATAAATGCGTCATCATGAATGCCAGTCCATTCCCACTTGGTATTTTTATTTAACAGATTATATAATGGACTTAATACGGATGACGCATCGGGTACAAAGTTCCTATAATAATTAGTAAGACCCAGAAACGACTGTAGTTGTGACACGTTTGTAGGCTTAGGGGCTTGTAATATAGCCTTTACCTTATCGAGCGACTTCCTGATTCCGTATCTGTCTATGACGTGGCCTAAGTATGAAATCTCATCTCTAAAGAATTCACATTTACTCATCTGTACCGTTAAGCCCGCGTCATCTAAGCGTTTTAACACCGTATACAGCCTATGTTTATGCTGGTCTTTATTCGCTCCCGTGATGAGAATGTCGTCCAATAGAAATATGATTCCATCTATACCCGAGAGCAGGCATTCCATCGCCCGCTGGAAAACGGCCGGCGCGCTCGACAACCCAAAAACTAAACGGGTAAAATTGAAGAGACCGCGATGAGTGTTGATGCATGTTAGACTTTGCGAATCTTCATCTAAAATAAATTGATTGTATGCCATTGATAAATCTATTTTACTAAATTGTACGCCCCCATGTAATTTAGCTAACAAGTCATTTACTGTCGGCAACGGAT
Organism: Erebia aethiops; assembly: GCA_923060345.2. NCBI lineage: Eukaryota > Metazoa > Arthropoda > Insecta > Lepidoptera > Nymphalidae > Erebia > Erebia aethiops. The sequence goes on along the minus strand of OV281087.1, from coordinate 179,796 downwards.
ATTGGTCTATAACCAACTGTTTATTTATTGTAACTGAATAGTCGGCACATAATCGAATGCTGCCGTTTTTCTTCAAAACAGGTACCACCGGCGATGCATACTCAGAGTGTTCGACAGGTTTCAAAATGCCTAAAGATAATAACCGATCCAGTTCCCTGTCTATTTTATCCTTTAACGCGTAAGGTACTGGTCTTGCTTTAATAAAAATCGGCTTAGCATCCGGTTTTAGGTGTAAGCTTATTTTATACTTGTTAAACGATCCAAGATTGTCAGAGAACACATTAGGAAACTGATTAGTGAGTTGCTTGACAATATTAGACTCGCACCCGGCCTGCACTTCCGTGCATAACGCATGTACGGCCGCGCCCCTGGCGGGTGCTAGTTCAAGGTCAAACTCGCGAATAAAATCCCGGCCTAGCAATGGCGGTCCACTTGCGCACGCTACATAAACATTCAATACTTGCGTACGACCATTATATGATATGGGCAATAATACAACCCCGATTATTTTAATATTTTCACCCGTATAACTAAATAACTTTTTTGTGGTGACTGTCAATGGTAGTTGTTTAAAATGAGACTTGTAGGTATTTTCTGAAATGACGCTTACCGCAGAACCACTATCGATTTCGAATTCCAAAGCCAGACCACTGATCATGACGCGCTCCGTCATCGGTTTTCCTTTTACGCATCGTATATTATAAAAAGACTCACCGTCGTCTCCGTCGTCCACAGTACCTTCATCCACGTATTTTACTTTCCCCTCGTTAGGGCACATCTTGCGTAAGTGACCTCTATTATTACACTTTTTACATTTGTAGGTTTTGAATCGACACTGATTAGACTTATGGTTGGTGAACCCACACACACTGCACTTTTCCTTCTTGGTAACGTTAAACACGGTGTCAGGACTCCCTGCGCCGACGCTGCTCGCGCCCGGCGCTTCCTGTGACGAGGCCTGTCGCGCACACCGCACGCTCTCGGCCAGATCGATGGCCTTAGCGAGGGTCAGCTCCCGCTGGTTTTGCGCAAACAACTTGTCCCGTTCACGTCCTGCTACCATGCCCATAATAAATTTATCCAACAAGGCTTCCTCCAAGTTCTTGAATTCACAGTGAGCTGCTAATCCTCTTATCCTGGCTGCCCATTGAGTGTGACTTTCTCCTGGTCGCTGTGTTGCGGCGTAAAATGTCGACTTTTCCGCAAACCCGAGCCTTTTTGGTGTGAAGTGATCGTCGAGTAGTTTCACTAACTCTTCATATCCTAATTCTTCCACCTTCTTGGGTAACGCCAGGTCACTCGCTAACTTGAATGATGACTCACATAACGATGTTAACAAAATGGCCCTCCTCTTAGTTGTTGCTTTGTCCGTTATTGAGTTTATGTCGTTGGCAATAAACCATTGATTTAAACGCGACTTGTAGCTGTCCCATTCTTGTGAAAGATGGTCAAAAGTCGAAAGGACCCCATAAGTCGCTCCCGTAGACATTTCCACCAATTTCAAATACCCTCGTCGTCGCCACTGTTACGTATCTCGCGTGATAGGGAGGGCGTGCGTAGGTACACGTCAGTCAAACAAGCCAGCCGGTTGCACACTGCTTTAATGCAAAACGATCGGCGAGTCGCAGCTCGCACCGCGCAAGTAACTACATCTATATAACATTTAGTTTCCTTTTAAATAACGTGCACCCTGAAGCTTTCTCACTGGGTTAATCCGTTGTGTGCATGGTTGCCTGGTAGAGATCGCTTTAAAGCGATAAGGCCGCCATTTGTACCATAGCTTAGTTTTATTGTAATTGTTTATAAGTATGTGTTTCGTGGTGTACAATAAAGAATTTTTCATTCATTCATTCATCTAGCAAACAATGTAGTCTAGCGCGAATTGGTAGACTTCAGACGCCTTTGAGCACTAAATAGTCAGCGTTAAAGTCAGTGATATTTAAATTTCTTCAAACGTCCATTTTCCGAAAAGTTGGTTATCTATGTGCATGTTAGTCTTAGGTAAATAGGAAAGCATTAACACTGTTACAGGAATTAGTTACAATTAAAAATATTTCGTCTTAAACTTTATTGTATACTTGACGTGTAGGTACTGTGTAGGCGTCAATTTTGAACAAATATATTTTGACTATGAAAAAATTTTAAAAGAAGGAGTGTAGGTGTTGAGCACAAAAAAAATGTACTAACTCCGAAAAATTAAAGGCCAGGGATCGAACCTTCGTCCACTCGAGAGGAGACCGGGGGTCTTTAAACCTAAGTTGGTATGTTGTTATCACAGCTGAGTTCAACACTTTTTAATTAAAACTAAACTAGTTAAACACCTCTAATCAAAGCGTTGCGTTTGCCCAATCAACGCGCGGCACCAGCGTTGTTGCCCAATCAGACGTGTCCACCGTTGCGTCATTCCAAATTTAAACACTATTATTAATTTTAAACTAGCTAATGCCCGCGACTTCGTCCGCGTGGAATGAAGTTTTTTTGGTTCCCGCTTTTATTTTCCGGGATAAAAAGTAGCCTATGTGTTATTCTATTCTATAACTTATCTGTGTGCTAAATTTCATCCAGATCCGTTCAGCCGTTCTGGCGTGATTGAGTAACAAACATCCATCCATCCGTCCATCTAAACTTTCGCATTTATAATATTGTTAGTTGTTACGTATTTATTAGTATGGATTTCCTAAAACGATTTTTGATAGTTAATTCAAAATTCAGCCGTAATGTGTTATTTTAAGATGCATGTTTATTTGTATTAGAAATAGCCGTAAAACAGAAAGTGCAGAGTAGCTATTATACTTATAATTGCCGGATTAGCGGCCAGTTAACAGTTCCGGGGGACGGGTTCCGGGGGAAGCTGTATATGTACCTACTACCTATAGTTGTATTTATTTTCTTGTCTATAATAATTGTTGCTTTACGACCTTCGATTGTACAGGTTGAAACATACGCTGTATAGAATTGTGTAACACACGCTCTTTGTGGTTTTCTCTCTGCGCTGTATTCCACATTTCTGAGGGTCTTGACCTCTTTCTATTAATCATGTATCTTCTTGGAATACTAATGCGGTATATTCCCGAGTCCTTTCGCAGGCGGGTTATTCCACTTTTTCCTATTGAAGATGACCCATCAATGGGGAAAAGTGGAAAAAAAAAATTCACAAATTTTCATTGACTTCGCCTAGAGCTCCTAATAGGGAATTGTGGAAAAAGAAGTTCACAAATCTCCATCTCAACATTCAGGTTTGCAATTATTATATTTACTTAAATATCAGATATTAGTGATAACTGTCCGGGATCGACGACGCGTAGAACTTGCCGAGCTGGTCGTCAGCTGGTTATGTTCCAATACACAGAATTCTAGCGAGCACTTAAGACCCCTTGTTCAGCTCTATGTTGTCTTTTTACCTGACGACGTCAAAGCCATAATAAAGGGCTATGATTTCATTTTGTCTATGTACATACTCGTACTTGAACATGTCAAACTATTTCGCTATTATGATGGGTGACACAGGCTACATTTTGTACGAATAAAATCGATTTGACGGATATGTTACACCCAAAAAAGTTTCTGATTTCTTTTTCCGCAGTTGGGTTACAGTTTTTCAATTCTCTCTGCTTGTTTATGTACTGAAACGCCCTCGTTTGACCCGCAGCATCAACAAGATCCGCACCCTGGTGGACTTCGCGGGGTGCCGGCGCCTGCGCGAGCTGTACGTGCGCAAGAACGAGATCCGCGACCTGGCCGAGATCCGGCACCTGAGGCGGCTGCCCGACCTCACCAGCCTCTGGCTCGACGAGAACCCCTGCACGCTGCACCCCGAGTGAGTGACTGAGCTGTACGTGCGCAAGAACGAGATCCGCGACCTGGCCGAGATCCGGCACCTGAGGCGGCTGCCCGACCTCACCAGCCTCTGGCTCGACGAGAACCCCTGCACGCTGCACCCCGAGTGAGTGACTGAGCTGTACGTGCGCAAGAACGAGATCCGCGACCTGGCCGAGATCCGGCACCTGAGGCGGCTGCCCGACCTCACCAGCCTCTGGCTCGACGAGAACCCCTGCACGCTGCACCCCGAGTGAGTGACTGAGCTGTACGTGCGCAAGAACGAGATCCGCGACCTGGCCGAGATCCGGCACCTGAGGCGGCTGCCCGACCTCACCAGCCTCTGGCTCGACGAGAACCCCTGCACGCTGCACCCCGAGTGAGTGACTGAGCTGTACGTGCGCAAGAACGAGATCCGCGACCTGGCCGAGATCCGGCACCTGAGGCGGCTGCCCGACCTCACCAGCCTCTGGCTCGACGAGAACCCCTGCACGCTGCACCCCGAGTGAGTGACTGCTTTGTGCTTGGACTGTCCGCACAACGAGGAACAGGAAGCTTAAGCAGGAAGCTAATTCTCATGGCGAGATTATAGCGAATTAAACTTCTTGTCCCTTGATTATCGGATGTGTTGGTGTTAACGCCGTTCCTCCTCAGTCAAATACGCAGTTTCCAGTATTTCTTCTATAGAAAACGATTGCTTCTATTTTTTCCGGAGCGATCTCTAGTTTATTTTGGCGCATCCACAGATCCACGGCATGCAACGTCTCGTTGGTTTTAACTATCATCTCGTGTGAGTCGTTTGCAGTTACTGAGATAGCTAAGTCATCCGCGTAGCACACCAGTTTAACGCCGACTGGAACTTCGATGTCCGTACACGTAACGTAACACCTGCTTCTATCCAATATTCGGAAAGTCGGTGCAAAGCTTTGCTATTTGCACGGTGCAGTTCTGAGGCGAAGCTGACGCTGTTCAGAGCGTGCTGTCAATGCTTTTACACGTGCCAGCTTTGGTTCAGCTGCACCACAAGCGCACGTAGCAGCATCAGACTGCAGTATAATAACGTATATAATAACGTATGTCTTTCGGCATTCTACAGAATATATTTGGCAGAGAGTGCCCAAGAATAATATCAGTAAGTCCTAACATTTTGTTTCTTATAATATTCTCACGGTAAACTTTTCAAAATTTCAGATACCGGATGACTGTGCTGAAAAACCTGCCGAATCTCGAGAAACTGGACAATGTCGTCGTGCATCCAGAAGAAGTGAGTGATTCTGAACTTTAATGTTGACATCTTATAGAGCGCACTTTGACTTGCTCAGGCTTTACTCAGTGTGCGATCTATAGAGCGAACTTTGACTTTGCGCAGACTTAGACATGGTTCAAACGAGACAGATTTATGTTACTCACATAAGTCCTTTTTAACTCTAAGTAAAGTCTGAGCCAAGTCAAAGTACGCTCTTTAGATCTCAGCATGAGAGTTAAAACGGGATTGACTTAAATGTGCGTATCATAAATCTGTCCCATTTTAAGTCGGTCTTAAGTTAGAATGCTCTATAGATCTCACACTGAGATACTTGAAATCCCACTATCATTTACAATCCTTATTAGCTCATCCCCGTGGATTGACACTTCCCATAGGAAATCTTTCATCAATCGGGGTAAAAAGGTGACATATTATGTCCGTGTCCAGTATCTCAACTATCGAAAGATAACAGAAAACGGATCATCATCAACTAAACCAATCGCCGGCCAGTACTGCTGGTCTCCTCTCAGAATCAGAAACGTTTTGGCCAAAATTCACCACGCTAGCCAAGTGGGAATTGACAAACGACTTTGAGAACTATCAGGCATGCATATTTTAAAACCGCACAACCTAAAGAAACCTTGAAGCAAATATGGAGCCATGGCATGGATGTTTAGATATTATTAAGTCTTGAGTTGAAGGTTTTGGTCTGGTGGAAGACTTCGGCAAAGACATACCGCCAAGCGATATAGCGTTCCGGTAGAAACCGATTAGGGGTATGAGTTTTATATGACTGCCACACCCCTAAACAGGTTGCCCGCTACCATCTTAGACTGCACCATCAGGTGATATTGCTGTCAAGGACTAACTTGTAGTGAATTAAAAAAATAAGTATGGATTTATTATTGTAGGTACAGGAAGCCATACGGAAAGGAGTCCACATACCAGATTCAGATGACGAAGGCTATCCACAGCAAGTGAGTATCTCGGTATCTCGGTTTTGAGTGAAGCTTTTGATTTGAACATTTGTGTGGTGTGGTGTTGTGTTGTGTCGGTGCGAATTGCTGGCTCACTGGGCGCTGAACATCGCAAGCTGTACGTCGTACCACGTAGATTTCTTTATTTTTTTTTCGTGATAGGCTTGCGCTTGACGACAATCATGAGGTCAAAGGTGCAAAGCAATGATGAGGTCTAGGTTGGATTGCGCTTGCCTAGAAGATGCCTATTCACTCTTGCTTTGAAGGTACCCAAATTATACGTGGCAGGGAACACGGGAACACGTGCGCTGGGCGGGTGTTCCAGCCCTTGGCGGTTCGGATCAGACACGTCGAGCAAAAACGCTTTGCCAACGCTCACGATCAGTGGCGTGTAGTTCTTAGAGGCATAAAAGCACTGCTTACCCAAATGAAAATACCATCATAACAGTCAGTAAATAGGTATTCTGAGTAGCCAATGCCTACCATAGCTTCAACCCCTGTGCACGCGCGCGCCGCCGCTGACGCCACACCAGACATAGATTTGTCTGCCGGCGGATTGTAGCGAATTGAACTTCTAGTTCCGTCATTATCATGGACTTCCGCAAAGTGTAGTCTGCTTGTATTCAATCTATGTTATGTTATGTTACGTCATGTCATGTCATGTGAGTGTTGTGTCGGTCAGGAGTCGTTCGGGCGCAGACAGCGCTCGTGCGAGTCGAGCCCCGAGCGCGACGAGCCGCCGCGCGCGCGCGCCCCCCACCCCGCACCGCACCCGCACCGACGCGACCAGGTGAGGGGGACTGTTGTTTATGAAGTGAAAACTTCTTTAGCCGCGTTGACTTTTTGCTAGGGGGTAAACTTGTGGATTCGCGACACCGACACCGACATGCTCGCGTCGTTACGAAGACAAAGGGTCTTAAATATAAATATACTACATTTGTAATTAAACTTTAATGCCTTAGTTTTGAGGTTTTAATTATTTTAATTTTTTTCTTAATATTTTTAATTTAAAAAATGTAATTTAAAAAAATATGTCCCTATGACTGCCATTTTTTTTTCTAAATTTACGGGCTAGCGCCTCTAGCTATTCACTCTTGATTTGAAGGTACCTGTATCATAAGTGGGAGGAAAACGGAAACCGGAAGTGCATTCTATATCCTAGAGGTTCGAATTAGGAACGAGGAAACAAATCGCTTCGTACGAGTCCAACTCGAGCTCAAATAAAAAACTAAATAAATAATAATTTATTCATGAGAATGTAGGTGATATAAAGTTGAATTGATATGATTACAGTTTGAGAGCTTTATACATTCTACCAATTTATGGTGTATGAATATTTGGTATAAATAATTAAAGTTGTATTACATAAAAAAGAAAATTAGTGAATTAAACTAATAAAAGGTCATACAAAATTACAATTAAAAACTAAATTAAATTTATATATTAATTAAATTTATTCAAATAAACTTTTACAAGTGCTTTTGAATTGTCAAATGATTCCACCGCTAGTTCGGAATACCATTCCGCAGGAGCCAGCAAGAAACTCGGTGGTTGGTCTTTTGAAAAACTAATTTACATAATTTAAATATCAATGTGTACATACTTACATAAGTAATAGCAGTCCTTAGCATTGCTGGAGCGAGTCAAATCCATGCTCTTTTATCATTTACATAATCTTCAACAACCTGACCTTCAAGGAACAGGGATACCATCGCTCGTAACCTGATGTCTGTATATTAAGTTGATTTGGACTACGACAATGGGAATTCTTAGTTTAACATGGGACCCTAGAGATATGACAAAAAATTAAACCCCCTTTCCTAAAGTCCGAATGATTTGTCTATTGTGTCTTAGACTTATATTCTATTAACAAATATTGCGTGTGATTAATATGATAAATGTTTTTGAAATATACTAACTAATTATTATATATTATAGAGCTCGTTGGTAAATATCTTCTATTTTATGTGTGTGTTAATAAAACAAACAAAGGCCTTCAATGACAGTGTGCGGTCCGTTCTGCCGCGCCGATCGGAATGGAGAAGTTTCTATTTTTTTTGTTAATTTATTGTGAAAATTAAGACAATATAAAACAAAAATATGAAAAAATCATTAAAATGTACGAGTAAAGGTTACGCGCGCGATGTCAATGTCCGCGCGCGTATGCGTGCACAGTGCGGGACACACCGGCGTCGATCTTCGCGTGATAGAGTGACAAGTGCAACGTATCCGGTATCGTAGCCAGTGGGAAGCCTCTTGCGATCCGGCTGGAACTGCGTTGTGTCCGGACTCCGGATCGAGGGAACGGAACGGATCACTGTCAGCGAAGGCCTCGATGAGTGCGCGGGCGATGTGTCGCATGTGTTTGTGTGTTTGTGCTGACGCCAGTGGGCCGGCAGCGACAGCTCCGCGGAGCCCGAGCCGCAGCCGGAGCCCGAGCGCGAGCCGCAGCAGGTACGTGGCGCTCCGACACTAGTATCACGATAGGGATGATGACAACACAGACAATCGAATCACCAACTCTTTATCAAACTTAAAAACGCACTTCTAGTATGGAAGTTGTATGAAATTCACAGTTGTGACCTCTTCAAATTTCAACGCACTTTTTTCGTTAAACTACCTATATTTTAAAATGGTTATCAAACTTAAAACTAACCGAGGATGGGAATTTTAGATATTTTGAAAGACCCTCTATTTAATATTCAGATATAAATAATTTATTTTTGATATAGACATCATCCCTATTGGTATATAGACTAGAGATAGCTGCACTTTTGGTAACTATCGCCAGAAAAGCTGATTCAGTAGTGTAGTGTTCAGTAGGTGGGCGTATGGCTCTCCGCTGATGATGATAGTGAAAGTCTGCCAAAAATTCAACTATCTCCAATAACTCTTTAGCTCTTTTGCGTCTAATATTAAAAGTTAACTATTACAATATACAGTTAAAACTATCTTATGAATACCGCGAGGTCTCAGTTTACACTATCACTAGTTTACAGTATGTATGTTCATAACGTCTTTGAGAGGTGATATCTAGTGAAAGGACCGATGAACAACGTCAGTTTTAACACTGTTTATATAGGAACGGCGCATACTTTAATCAGCTTTTCTAATTATGGTTCATTTTTGGTAACCATCCAACCAACACGTCTTTCATCGGCCATATCTAGGAATTTCACTAGCGTCATCAGTGGAGAGCACCCACCTGTCATCAGTGGAGAGCACCCACCTATTACTGAATCAGCTTTTCTAGTGATAATTACCAAAAGTGCAGCTATCTCTTATAATAACAGAGCTTGTTTGCGGGATAGGGACTGGTAACTGGAGTAACAGACGTTGCTAGACGTGTTGCGAAATTGAAGTGGCAATGGGCGGGCCGCAGTTTTAGATCTATCGAGCGAACTTAAACTTTGCTTAGACTTGAGACATGGTTAAAACGAGACAGATTTATGTTACTCACATAAGTCCATCTCGTTTTAACTCTGAGCTAAGTCAAAGTACGCTCTATAGATCACAGCTTATGTTTGAACAACAGATAGACATTGGGGTCCCAAAGTGCTGGAGCGACGACCTGGAAAGCGCAAGGTTGGCAGACCCCACACCCGGTGGACGGAAGACATCATAGAATCAATTTAATTTAAAAATATTGCATGGATGTGTTTATTATTACGTTTTTTTAAAATGCTTGCACTAATAGAAATACTGTCTAAACTTTGTTCCCATATACCTACAGGGCGGATAAAACTAACGGGACATGCATGAAAATTATATTAAATATTGAAGATACTTGTATCAAATTAAAGGAAATATTCTTATATTTTTAAAATAGTCTTCTTTAATTTTAAGATACTTACAATGTTTGTTGTTTGTTCAATAAAATAGTGACTGCCTTTTAAGTTGGTTTGATTCCCCGGTCAAGTAAGCTTTACCGTTATAATTAATGTCATCTGAAAGAAATCTCTTCAAGAAAGTTGTCCTTGTGTACTTGTACTTTCAATGTTTTAGTTTTTAAGTTTGGTAAATAATAAATAAATGTTTGAATGCGGTTATCCTAATTTCCATATCTCGTGTCCCGTTAGTTTTTTCCATTTTGTATATACATGGTACATATTTTAGCGCAATTTGTTGTATAATGGGTTTGGTTATAATGGTCAGTGTGCGGTGTCTGGGGCGCGGCGCTCGCCCGACGCAGACGACCGATACGAGCGGTTCGAGCACTCCGCGCCCGCCGCCGCCATGACCACCTCGCACTATGAGGTGAGCGATTATGTGCAATATGGTATTTATGTTATCTTTATTAGTATTTTTCTTAAATTTATGAAAAATATTTTAAAAAATTACCAAGACACGATTCCCGCAGCCATTTTTACTTTATTGAAGCGAAAACTTCTTTAGCCGCGTTGAGCACTTTTTGGTAGGTTTTCTATTTAATAATCACTAAAAAATATAATTTGTTTAAACAGTAGTCAAATACCCAATATATTATCCAGATCAACGGATCTGAGGTGAGTAACAAACATCCATTCAAACTGTCCCATTTATTTTATTAGTATAGATATTGATAATGATGTTGCATTGTTGCAGGCGCGCGCGCCTCGCTCGCCGGACGCTTCGATGCGACACTCCGTGTCCGCGCACAGCGTCAAAGTGAGTGCACCGAATACATAGATCCATTTACAATACATTTTTTTATTTTATTTATTTAATGCCTTTAAAAAATCTAAAATTTCACCACAATTTTGCAGACAGAAACACTAGACTAAAACACAGGCTGGAGTTTGTAAATTGCAGCCCAAATAGACCGTAGTCTGCGTCCAAGACTGACAAAATGATTTTTTGAGAGTTTACTTGCTCTTACTTTACCGCTATTGAAACTTTAAAGTGAAGTATTGAAAAATCTTTTTGTAATGTATACTTGTATAGTTATATAATAGTGAAAATGTGTTGCTTGTGTGTCTGTGTGCAGGAGTACTCGTACGGTGTGAATGGCGAGTGGCGTCACGGGCTGCCCTCCCCCCACTCCCCCCACCGCGAGCACGGCAGCGAGCGCGGGGACAGGTGAGTGGGGACAATGGGGACTCCTCGGTGCGCGAGGTAGACTCGCATCAAACAAGTGTAATAAGAATAGGATAGCAATTCATTTTACGCCTCTATAATATTTATTAGCAATCGACGTGACTAATAATTGCTAATAATTATTTTAAGAATCATATTGACCACCTTAAAAGTAAAATTTCACCTCTAATAGGAGCCCTACGTCGAATATCATCTTGCATACCACAAAAAGTACCTACGTCCTATTATATACAACGCTCTAATCAAACCCCATATTGAGTACCTTGTCGAAATTTGGGGAACAGCGGCAATAACACATATACAGAAACTACAAATTACTCAGAATAAACTAATTAAAGCTCTATATAAATATGATTATTTAACGCCCTCTAATAAATTATATACAGATACGAAAATTCTAAATATAAGACAGCTATATACACTTAAAATATGTATCCTCACCAGAAAAATCATAACAAATATTATACATTTTGCCTGGTGGGAGGCTTCGGCCGTGGCTAGTTACCACCCTACTGGCAAAAACATACCCAAATACGCTTTCAAAGAAGAACATACACACACTATCTTAGAAAACGTAATATAAACTGTCACTACCTAAAATTAGAACCAACTACGGAAAACGAAATATTTTGTTCGAAGGAGCGACATTATACAATAACTTACCAGAATCCATACTAAACGCCAAAAGGTTTCCTATTTTTAAAAAACAACTTATTGAACATTTACGAAAATCCGTTCAGCTTATGTTAACGTAACCTCGCCCCTACATAACCAGTTTTTGTAAGCAGAACATCTTGTACTAAAGTTTTTCTGACTACCTTCTTGAACTACCTGTAACTTTAACATTTAATTATTACTTGTGACTTATTGAGTAATAATAAACGTCTTTAAATCGAAGTTTATCACGTCTTTGAAATGTGCTATCTAGGGAAAGGCCCGATGAATAACGTCAGTTTTTACATAGATACTGTGCATACTTTAATACTGTACAAGAATCAGCCTTCATGGCTATGGTTCATTTTTGGTAACCATAACACGTCTTTGAGCGGCTATATCTAGTGAAATGCCTATCCGCATGCCGGCAGACCTTCACTATCGTCATCAGTGGAGAGACCTAAACCCACCTAATACTAAATCAGCCTTCCTGACGATAGTTGCCAAAAGTGCTGCTATCTCTTAGTCTATTAGGTCGTTGTTTGTATGGCGTCAAACACGAAACTAGCGACGGCTGAGCGGCGGCGACAGCGGGGCGATGTGGTTCGAGAGCTAGCGACGAATTTCGGGAAGGCCCTTTAGGCAAACTGAAATTGTACAAAAATGGCGAATCCAGTCCTGCCAGTCTGGTAGAGCGTTTGCGGTTATTTTCTTCAACTTCAAAAATACTTTAAGTATTAAAACTCCCAAAAAATATACTTTTGGCAATCTGAAATTTTAATCACGTATTAATTAAGTAATTTTAATAATACCAGCAAATCGCCAAAAATAAATTTTGCGGTTTTATACATGAATAAAGTTTTCAAATGAGTACGACAAAATTGCGGCGAAATTCGTCGCCAGCTCTCCGACTAATCGCATCGCCCCGCCGCCGCTCATCTCGTGGCCGCACACTGAGTAATGTGATGTCGTCACCTGTTCAGAGGCGAGTCGTACTCGGCGCGCGAGTGGGAGCGGGACAGGGAGCGGGAGCGGGAGCGCGAGCGGGACAGAGAATACCCCTCGGCGGTGATGGGCGAGCACAGAGGGTTCACGAGGCGGCCGGTCGCGAGGGTGAGTGCTGTTCGTGTATACATTTGCGTTCTCGCGCAACCGAGTTACTAAACTAACATACATACATACATCCATCCAAACTTTAGCATTTATAATTTTAGTATACAAGTATATACGAGTGTTCTGTGTCCCCGCAGAATTCGAACCTGCTATCTGCGGTGCTGTGTCTGGTCAAAGAGTTGGACTACCCCAGCCTCGAGGTCGCCGAGATGGCGGTCAGGTGAATATTGTACATGTGCTGCGAGCTGTTTACTGCACTCGCGACACCGTTGTATTAACTTCATCTAAATATAATTTGTAAAAGGAGAAGGTGAGTGAGTGATCTATCAAGTTGTATCAAGTTGTATGAACGCACAACTCAGACCACCGGACGGGTCGGGCTGAACGAGCAATGGCGAAATTCATTGACTAAATCTTGATTGTACAGAAGTAAGATCGAAGAAGCGTTTTCGTATTTTTTACATTTTATCAAGTATTCACTTTAATTAATTGAAGCTAGGTAAAAAAATAAAATATTTATGGAATATTTTTTGATTATTTAGTTCGGTTTCTCAGTTTAGTGTTACCATTATACCATTATATGTATAATCTACCTAGTAGCTAGAATACATCTAAATTAGCAGATTATTTCGTATCGTTTTAAAAATTGTAATTATTTCGTCTGATTAATGTTTGCATAAAAAATTACACAAATAAAAAAATGGTATTGCTCTTTCTTTTAGTGTATTTTATATTATTTAAGTGATCTTCTTGCATACATTATTTAATCATTTCATCAATCAGGTATTATGTGTTCCGTTTGACGTCCGAAGTCCATTATGAAGAGTACATCGCCTTTTCCACGCTTTTCCGCTAGATGTCGCTGATTTTCCGTCACGTGACCCGCGCCAAAACGCCCCCAACGGCATTTCTGTGAACTAACCAACAAAACCAAAGCAAGCCGCCATGTTCCGCCATTGTTGCGTCGTTTTTCAACAACGCAAGACCGTTAGAATTAATTTAAAACTTTTGAGATAGAAGTAGAAAGTTTTATAATTTGAGTAGATTATTTTACTTATTAAATAGATTTTCCGTTACGAATTAATTAAATTTGTGCAAAATGGATGAGAATCCCGTGCCATTAGAGGCCGACAAAGTAGTTCGGTCCGAAAATTCGTCGTCGTCGAGTAGGAGTGAAGATTCGTCATCAGAAGAAGCGCCGCTGCCACCGAAAAGGCGGCGCAGCCGCTCGGGGCACCGCAGGCGCTCACTTTCTGACTCGGGCGAGTTGGAACGGAGGTTTGAATTCTCAACAATTGGTGAGTCAATAATAATATTTTTGAATTTTGATATTTTGAGTTCGACTACTAGGCCTCACGTTTCTCCTACTGAGGCAACTACTAGCGTGTTACAAGATCCCTTTTTACAGCTCCCAGGAAAAAATTAATGCTATTTCCGAATTGATTGTATCAATAAAAGAACCGTCCGTTCCAAAGGCTAACCCGGATCGTGTTTGATTCCTCGGAAAGCAGCTATTTGGCAGCGATTCAAACTATAAGAGTATTTCACATGACATTCTGCAGATTATATGTGGAAAACGTGCGGAAATAGTAGAATTACGGCGTAAGCGCCTTGTTAATGAATTATAACCTGTTGGGTGTCCTAAAATAAATAAATATAAAAAAAAAAAAAAAAAAATTAAGCAACTTTTAGAGAGTTTAAAAGGAAAGTACATTCGTGAGGATTTAGATAAAATACCCGCATCTTCAGAATATATTTTCAGTCCACCCGATTTGTCACAATATTTACAAAAAATTGGGAGGTATTTGATAACCTACAAAAGCAAAGCGTCCCAATGCCTTCGCATTCACAGGTACGTCCAAAATCCTCATTACCATCCACATCACGGGAAAATACTTTTCGCTCTCGACAAAGGCAAAGCCAAGCAGGGTAAGGATAGGAAGGGAAATTTGGACTCCTCTGATAGAAAGAAAAAGGGGGGGCAAAAGGGAAACAGTTTCAAAAGTAGAAATTCGAGAAAATGACTCGAAAAAGTTTTCGGGCGGTTGTCTCAAACATTATCGAGACAAGTGGGTGCGTTTCAATCCACCCAAGACTATTTTAAAACTTAGATATATCGGACGCCCGATTTCCTTTCAATCATACCCCTACTTTGGTTCTGCCAACGATGGATGTTCTGACGGAGTATCAAACTCCAACCTCCCACAGCATGACCGCAAAAATTTTAGAGATGATCCAAAATCAGGTATTAGAACCAGCCCCGCTAACTGCGTCATTCATTTCCCAACTTTTCATAATACCCAAAAACAATGGAAAGGACAGAGTTATTTTCAATTTAAAGGCTCTGAACCGATACATGATACCGAAACATTTTCGTCTTTTTAATCACCATCGAATGCTAAGGTTTCTACAAGCGGGCGACTGGATGGTCAAGCTCGACCTGAGTCAGGCTTACTATCATATCCCAATAAGGACGACGTTATTTGCGTGTCAGTTACAAAGGTCGGTTGCTGCAAATGACAGGCCTACCATTCGGTCTGGCGGCCGCACCGAGAATGTTCGCCTCTGTGACAAATTGGACTGCCCAAGTATTACGCGACAAAGGCCTTCGCCTAGTGGTGTACTTGGACGATTTTCTCATAGTCCATCAATCCAAGAAAATTCTGAAAGCTCACGTCCTACTGGCTGTCAAATTCTTAACAGACCCAGGTTGGTGTCTCAATTTCGAGAAATCGATCACAAAACCGACGAGATCGGTCGAGTACTTGGGAGTAAATTGGGACACACACCACAACATCAAGTCCCTACCCCCAGACAAGATAACAAAAGTTCGTCAGAGTCTCATGTCTCTTCTAGCAACCGGCAGTTGGACCCTCAAGCAGGCGCAAAGCCTCTTAGGGTTTCTCAACTTCGCTTCTAGCAACCGGCAGTTGGACCCTCAAGCAGGCGCAAAGCCTCTTAGGGTTTCTCAACTTCGCAACCTTCATCACCCACCGGGGAAGGTTGCATTGCCGAACCATTCAACGACACAGCAATTGTCTGCGCAAATATCCTCGCAGACCCCAACGCTTTCCGGCAGAGGTGCGTGTCGAACTGGAATGGTGGCTAGAAAATCTGATGCGGACGACTCCAATTCACCCAGAGAGGAATCCCACGAATTACGTCATCACGGATGCATCAGATATACAATGGGGAGCTCTTGTGAACAACAGCAGATTAACAGGCTCGTGGAGCCGACGACAGCAAATTCCATTGCAACTTGAAAGAAACGCACGCTGTGATTGCTGCTATTTCAACCGAGGCCTCAGAACTCAAGAATTGAACAGTGGTCTTACAGAGCGACAACCAGACTTCTAGAATTGACAAAGGAGCTTTACACTCTGACGGACAGCCTCAATATTGTACTCCTCCCTCACCACCTCCCGGGAGTGTACAATACCGAAGCAGACAACCTCTCGCGCAATCGCGCAGGCTCGGAGTGGCACCTACTAGCAGGAGCAACTGTAAACATTTTCAATCTATGGGGAATTCCAGACATAGATGTGTTCGCGTCTCAAAGGGCTCACGTAGTTTACAGTTATGATACTCTAGACTTATCCGACTCGAACGCCTGCTTTCACGACGCGTTCAGCAGGTGTTGGATACACGACCTAGCGTGGATCTTCCCTCCGCCCGCACTACTTCCACGCGTCCTGCAACACCTCAACTGAGCAGTAGGCAGGTACATAATAATAGCAGCCAAGCGGAAGAAGCCTTTTTGGCGCCCAGACCAGACCAGAAAAGCCGTGCTATTATCGCGTCCAGTCAAGACACGAGACCTGGACAAAATACTCATCGACACGGCGACGGAGCGACCACCAGCTCATATCAAGTGCCTGAATTTAGAAGCTTGGCTCATTTTGGGTGGGACACGTTGACGGAATGCTGGTCACATTAAGAGAAGGAGCTTCTGTTATCGTGCTGGAGAGCATCTACACTTAAAACCTATGCCCCCATTTGGAGAAAATGGTCGGAATGGTGTTTATTAAATAACATTGACTTTCGACGTCCCTTACCAAATAATGTAGCTAGATATTTAGCAAGACTGTTGTTATCAGAGAATTTAGCTTACCGTACCATTCTTGTACATAAGTCAGCGATAGCTTCTATTTGCGAGACAATTTCTAATGTTAATATTTCATCAAATAATTTAGTCAAACATATCCTAAAAGCCGTATCTTTAGCTAGACCAATGTCCCCCAAGCTTCCTATATGGGATGCAAGGATAGTCATTAAGTACTTACGGGAATCAAACCCAAACATAAATAATTTGTATGAAGTATATAGGCGTACTGCCACAATTCTTTTATTGTCATCTAGCCGTCGTGTTCATGACCTTACACTTTTACATTGTGATCCTAAACATTTTATAGTTGGAGGTAGTTTTATAACTTTGCATCCTGTTTTTGGTTCCAAAACAGATTCGGCTACGTTTCAGCAATCAAGCTGGAAATTTACGGCTTCTCCTAATGACAATACTAATCCACTGTTTTGGCTCAGAACTTTATTAGCTGTAACAAAAAATGTTAGAGGTTCTATGGCCAATTTATTTATTACCACTCGAGAACCATACAGGCCAGCTAGCCCAACTATTATTGGTGGTTGGGTTAAGAAGCTTTTATCAGAAGCTGGCATTGAGGCTACACCCGGCAGCTTTAGATCCGCGGTGTCCTCCTTAAATTGGGTTGAAAACTATCCCATAAATGATATTCTGTCTAAAGCAAATTGGCGGCATGAGAATACATTACAAAATACTATCATAAAGAAATAGATGGAAATTGTAACGCAAATAGTGCGGTATCAACAAAATCTCTTTCTCAATATTTTTCGGTATCGAGTTAAATTTTATGATTAATTGTCTGATTTTTAATTACAATTAATTATTCATCGTAGTCAATGATAATATTTATGTGATTATTACTGTTTTAACTGGTAATTTTACTATACTTAGTACTAGTTGTTGTGAAATCGTAACAGATTTATTTTGAATTTAATATGTTTCTCATATTTAAATGTCTATATATTATCTACTATTGGTAATTAACATGTAGTAAAAATGCATCACATTGTTGCGTTTTTTCTTTTACGCAAGCCACCAGGAGATAACAAACAGGTCTCTTCATAATGGACTTCGGACGTCAAACGGAACACATAATATTAAAATTTTACCTTCAAATAAAATTTCTATTATGTTTCCTAAGACGTCCGAAGTCCAGATAATGTCTTCCTGGTGCTACCATTCTATAAACACGTCATCATTATGAATCGAACAATGGCGGAACATGGCGGCTTGCTTTGGTTTTTGTTGGTTAGTTCACAGAAATGCCGTTGGGGGCGTTTTGGCGCGGGTCACGTGACGGAAAATCAGCGACATCTAGCGGAAAAGCGTGGAAAAGGCGATGTACTCTTCATAATGGACTTCGGACGTCTTAGGAAACATAATAGAAATTTTATTTGAAGGTAAAATTTTAATATTATAATTTTTATAAAAACCTTTTTTTTAAAATATTGAAAACTTCTTTAGCCACGTTGAATTCGCGTCACCGACACCGACATGCTCGCGTTGTTCCGAAGATAAAAAGTCTTAAATATACTACATTCGTAATTAAACTTTAATGCCTTAGACTATGACTGCAAATCTTTTTTTGCTAACGGGGGAAATGTTCCAGAGGCCTAAAACTAGTGCCGTCTCTCTCCGCAGCAAGTTGTAAAGGTTACAAGTATAAGTATATAGCTTAGCTCAGAAGATTCAGATGTCGCGTAATGCAGAATTGGGCACAGAGGTACCGTTAATCATGATTTTATTCATATTCATTTATTTTGCATTCCAATACAATTCGTATAGTAATTCAATAGAATAGTTCTTATATTTTTTTATATGGGTTTTACCTGCAATAAAATGATTTTATTACTATTTTATGAGAGAGTAGTAGGGATTGGTCTCTAGGAGCTCGACTTCCTCGACAAGAGGGTCCCATTTTGAAGAGCGTGAGCCGAGATGGCAGCGAATCTCCGTTCGTTTTATTATTATTATTATCACAATATTGTATTGGAACTCCGGTGGGGCACAGCA
Source organism: Erebia aethiops (assembly GCA_923060345.2). Taxonomy (NCBI): domain Eukaryota; kingdom Metazoa; phylum Arthropoda; class Insecta; order Lepidoptera; family Nymphalidae; genus Erebia; species Erebia aethiops. The sequence continues at coordinate 160,802 of OV281087.1, read as the reverse complement.
AAAATCTGTGGTAATGGAGAGACAGCTGACTTATTTATCTTAAAAAAATTTTTTTAATACAAATTAAAAAGATTTTTTATATACACTTTATCAATTAGATTTTTTTTAAAAGAATTGACAAACGCCGTTTTACTCTCCAAGGATTTGATGTGGTCTGGGATTTTGTTATAACTTTGTACACACTTTGGGTTACGGCCGGTACTGTGGGTGTGGATACTGTGTACTCAGGTTGGAACTGGGAATCATCATATTATTTTTCCGCGTGGGTCTTAGTTGGTAACGTCGCGGCAGGTCCTCTAGTTTTTTTTTAAATGAACAGTTTTAAAAATATTTTTTGTATCGAATTGCAGATGTCGAATGGACGAGCTCGCTAACACGCACTGACAGCAAGCCGACGCCGAACAGAGCGCGGCACAGTGACATACACACAGACGATTATGTGACTTATACGCATCCGCATACAGTGCATTTTACCGCGGCGACAAACATTGTTCGGCAGTCAAAATCAAAGGAAAATATGACTTAATATTATGAACATAGAGTACATTTTACCACAAATACTAATACTCTTCGACGTAATAAAACCGAATCGTAAACTGCACAACCTGAAAAGCGATTCAAACAAACGATTATGTGACTCATGCAGTTCGCAATACAGTGCATTTTACCACACCGAGTGATGTGTAACAAGTTGGTAGACTAAATCGAAGGAAAATATGACTTAGTACATTGCGATAGAATACACCACTCAAGGATCATCGTACTGATATTATATAACAAAACCATTTTAGCCTTTTAATAAAAAATACTGATGCTTTTATTTTTACTTCAATGTGCATATTTATTTGTAATAAAAATGTAGTGATTTATACAAATAAATAATATTACTCTAAAACGTAATACGAATATTTAGAATCATATCGCAGTAATATCTTAATATCTATAAAGTATATTAGCATTTGGAGTTGAACGTTTTACGCCTTAATTCGACAAGGTTGTAAACGTAAAAATCTGTGTTTGTAATGGAATCACGAACAATATTAGACCGTACGTGATTAGAAATAAAGTGGTATTTCCTTTGAATCAAAAATTGCCATTGACATTAAACGATTTCAAATCTTAAAGATATCAATTTATAGACGTTATTGCATTGGTGTAGAGTTTTCGAACTAAAGTGTTAGTGCGTGAATATAATATCGTTGCGTCCTTTTCACACAAAGCATATTATTGATGATGTATGAAGGAGATAGCATTATGTGATTATTGAATTGTTCGTATATGATTGATTAATTGGTGCGTTTGAACAAATGTTTGACGTTTGTGTTTCAAAGTATGGAATGTTAAAATAGTTCCACAAAATTATCTGACCCTGTGTCTGCGTCGCTTGCATATATATTATATTATATTAAAAATAATATAAACATAAAACCTAAGCAGGCATACAAATTAGTTCCAATTGTATCCACTAGGACAGATAAGTTTGTGTCCTATCCTCATACCGCATCCAAACTAACAATAGGACGGGCAATGACCTTTAACTGACAATTTTTATTTGAAAATTACTTTTTGTAAGTAAAATAATATTTTACACTTGATGAAGGCCGCGATTCCGTCCGCGTCGATTAACGTTTTAGAATAATACTCGTACCTTGAGCAGACTCTGATTTTTCGAAATGAATTGTATACCTAATGTCGCATTTATAATATGGAGTATGGATATAATATAACAATATTTGTAGATTATATAATTTACTCTTATTACTACAAAATGTTGCTATTTCCAAATACATAAAAGGTGACTGACTGACATCAACGCACAGTTCAAACTATTGGACGGATCGGTCATTTAACTATTATGATGTAGACGTCCGTTAAGAAAGGATTTAAACAATTCAACCCCTAAAGGGAGAAAATGGGGTTTGAAATTTGTGTGAAAATCGAGCTGAACGCGAACGAAGCTGCGGGCATTAGCTAGTCAAAAAAGATGTCACAATGGCGTAAAGTCCGTCCTATTATTAGTTTGTACGTTTGTTGTAATAGTGGCCGTATTGTTGCAATAGTGGCCGTATTGTTGTAATAGTGGCCGTATTGTTGTAATAGTGGCCGTATTGTTGTAATAGTGGCCGTATTGTTGCAATAGTGGCCGTATTGTTGTAATAGTGGCCGTATTGTTGCAATGGTGGCCGTATTGTTGTAATAGTGGCCGTATTGTTGCAATAGTGGCCGTATTGTTGTAATAGTGGCCGTATGGTTGTAATAGTGGCCGTATTGTTGTAATAGTGGCCGTATGGTTGTAATAGTGGCCGTATTCAATAACCGCTATAAGCAATTATTATACATTCAAAATAGTTTATTATATATTTTTTATTTAGTTTGTAAAATGTTAAGAATGGCTTGCAATATATTAAAAACTGAGGCTTTAATATCGGCTTGCATTAATTAATTAGAAGCTTTAATTAAATTAGTTTTTAGTTCAATCGACAAGTTCATTTATGCGAGACAACCTGTAATAGCATTTGGCAAATATTTGTTCAAATGATGTATGATTGGTACCAGGTATTACCAACGTGGATAGAGATCGAGCATCGAAACACTAGCTTTAAAGTAAAATGGACCTAATGTTCATATACTAAGACTCAAGTTTGTGTATACGGTCAGCGCTCCATGCGTAAACGATTACGATATTATAGTCGGTTTTATTGAATACTCGACTTAAAATCAATGAGGATTAAGTCCATTTTACTGTGATGTTGTGTTTCGATGTTGAATTATATCTTTGATTTGGTGACATGAATCTCGTACTAATCATATTGATCAACCAACATGTGATATGGCAGTGTTGGTCAGTTACTGTTGAGCCTAGATGTTGTAGTGAAGCATCGAATGTAATGACGTCAAAGTAAAATCGACCTTTAGGACTACTTTCACTTAAGGCTCCAAATCGTTCATAAATCGACAGGTGAAATAAAAATCGGTAGTACTGAATTTGCGACTTCAAAACAAGTGCATTAAGTTTCATTTTACTTTGACGTCACAGCTTTTCGATATGTCACACCTGTCAAGGTATCAGGTACTATTACTATTAAATGATAAATTGTTGATTTATGTAATTATTAATTTGAAGCAATGAATTAGTTATGTTTTTGTATAATTTAGTAAAATAATTCTTATTGTTTTATATAGATTAAGCATGTATTACAAATAATTGCAATTAAATTGGTTATATGCAATTTTAAAACCCATCTTAGCTGTACATAGCCATGTATTTTCAATGTTTTATCCTTGATATGGTAACTTTATGAAAATCAATTGAATTTGTTCAGACTGGACGACGCTTTTTTTTTGGACATCATTATGAGGGAAGCTTTATATACAATACTTTGAAGTGTTATAACAAAATTAAAATTATGTAACAATAATTGTATAACTTCGAAGCTTTTATATCTATATAAACAATACAAATAACGGCTGGACCGATTCTGATAGAATTTTGCGTTGGAGTGGGTCCCGGGATGGTTTATATTCACAATTGAACCCGGTAGATGGGGGTTCTAGGTTCAGGGCAGGACATCGCCTGCTAGTTTAATATAAACATCACATTTTATGATTTCATATACTTATCATCAAAATATGTATAACTCAAAACTATTGAACCGAGACGATCCTATACGTGGGTATAATACTATTGTAAAATGTTAGCGAGCGAGAACTCATCTTAGTTCCGTTTTAAATATGCTTTAATAATAGGAATAGTAATTTATTATATGTAAATTTGTGCATAAACCAATTATATACCTTATATATATCCAGATAAATATAAAAATTGCTCGTTTCGAGGTTGGTATGATGTGCAATATTGTTGCACTAGGAATACAAAATGATTGTATTGACCTGCACATTAGTAGCAGCTGAAATTATATTATAATATATTTAGCCCAAAATGTACATTTTAATATATAAATACATGTAATAACAACAAAACTAATTAAAATAGGATAAATGAACGAACAAATTATTAAATTTTAGTCTGCCTAATGAAAGTTGGGAGGAATTAACGTGTTTCCAAACTGGCAACACTAAAGCAAATATAATTTTTGCAACGTCGCCGGGTATGGACAGTTTATTCAATATTAATTATATGTTATTGCCCAATAAAGCGCCGGTTAGACTCCCGACTACGGGGTCGCGGGTTCGATAGCCGGGCACGCACCTCCAACTTTTCAATGTTGCAATGAATAAATCAATGAAATGAAATGAAATATTCTTTATTGTACAATTTACTTATAACCATGCTAAAAATCACGTCGATCCGTTGCGGCGTGAAAGACAAACCAACAAACAAACAAACACAATTTCGCATTTATAACATTAGTATGATTGTAATGGTTGTGTCAGCGTGTTTGCGTCGGCCCTAACACTAACACTGGACCTCCGCAATATTGTAAATAAATTTTAATACATGTTGTATTAATTAATAAATAATACAATTAACAATTAACTTGCCCACACCGCTACTGTTGTTTCATTTCTTACTCGTCTATTATTGCAATAGACACGCGATGACGCGAGGGCCCACTAGGCGCTATAGGCGGGTGCTCTGAACGGTTGCACGTGGGAATGCTACAGTCCATTGGCTGTCCCGGGCTGGGCACGGGCTGGGCACAAGCTGGGCACGGGCTGGGCACGGGCTGGGCACAAGCTGGGCACGGGCTGGGCTCAAGCTGGGCACAGGCCTCCACTCTCATACCAAAAGACAAAAGGTAAAGGTCAGTAGATAATATAGATTATAGTAGGTACATTCGTAATTAAACTTTAATGCCTTGAATTTTTTTTAATTATTATTATTATTTTTTACCAACTACGACAAAGCAAGAGTTATGATTTTTGCACTCTATGTAATATGTGTGTTCCTCCGTATTGCCTTACTGAGCTGATTTCGATAAATGAGGTGTCAATCCATTCGTTGTTTTGGTCCGGGTAACATAAGCTACATAAGATTGTACAGGAAAAAAAATTATAACATATATATCATTATATTATGACTTATATCTATTTATTTAAATAAACATTTTGATTTTCGCTGATTGCCGGCACATATACTAACTCTATGGCCGGCACCTTTGTTTTGATTTGCCTAGAGATGTGTCAACTCGACTTACTAACTCGAGTTGTACTAAATTCGAGTTAATTATGGTCAGGTTGTCCTGCGGGAGTAAAAAAACTTAGATCTTGCGGACGAACTCGCGGGCATCAGCGCCATCAGCTACTGTGTAATACAGGGCCTTCGCTAGCCCTATATGCAATGTATGTGGCCTTTGCACTTAGAAAATTTTATTATTGTATGGGGGTGTTAGTTCCACAACTCGCTAAAGGATGGCGCTCATGGCGGTTATCTTGTATTGAAAGTATTAGTCCGGGAGGCAGCGACCGAAATTTTGCACCCATTCCTACAAAGCTAATTTTTCTGTCAAGCAATGTTTATACCGTGTAAATAATGAAAGTGAAAGTCTGCCAAGCTTTTAGTGTTGCAAACATTAATAACAATTTTTGAAACCTGTAAATAAATAATAGGTAAATGTATTATACCTACAAGACTGAAACTTCTTACAGTGAACAAGGATACCTAAATATACAGGATAATGATAGTCTGCCGCCTCGGAAGCGATGCCATCTAAGGTCTACCACCCACGTAATGTGTTGAAAAATTAACTTTTTGGACTGATTTCTACAAGGCTGATTTTTTTTCCTTAAATAGTTAGGTTTATACAAGAACAAAAAAAGACAGTCTGCCAAGAATCCAATGTTGCTAAAGCCTTGGTAGACGCGATGGAATGCACTATCTCCCGAGCGCAGCTACTGCGCCGATCCGCTATAAGTCACTCTGAATAATTGGACATACCTTTTTGTCTACGATAATTATTAATAACATTGAATAATAGAACTCAATTTATTTAAACTATAAAAAGTTTTTACAAAATAAATGGTAATGTATGAAAATATTAGATAACCCGGTGTACTTCGTATCACCTATGACAAAATATATGGGAAAATGAAATTGTTGTTTTTACTATCTTTCTCGCAATTTTTCCATATTTTCTCACCGTTTAAACTTTCCCTGGACTACGACAAACATTTCAAAACCAAAATCAGCTAAATCGGCCCAGCTGTTGTCGAGTTTTAGAGAAACACACGAACTGCAATTGATTTTTATATATACGAGATTTTTTTAGTGTTTGTGGTTATTGAAGTTTTATTTATTTTATAATTTTTTATATTTTACAATTTTTAGTGGTCACGGCTACTAGATGATGCCCGCAACTTCGTCCGCGTGGAATAAGTTTTCGATTCCCGCGGAAACTCTCAAATTTTCCGGGATGAAAAGTGGCCTAAGTCCTTCCCCGGGATACACCTATCCCTTTCCTAAATTTCATTAAAATCGGTTGAACAGATACATTTTTTGATTACCGCGGGAACCTTTGATTTTTCAGGGATAAAAAAGTAGCATGTCTTTCCTCGGGATACAACCTATCTTTGTACCAAATTTAATCAAAATCGGTTGCACAGATGGGCCGTGAAAGCGTAGCAGAGAGGCAGACAGACACACTTTCGCATTTATTATATTAGTATGGATGGCTGGTTAAAAACCTACTGTTTACTAAGCTATTACACTGATCGCGAGCAATTTACTCTTATCCATTGAGGAGTTCCGTTCACCATGTCTGAAGATATTCATCAGATCTTCACCAAATTTATATGGTCCACCTCTGAAGTATGATCTATCAAACAAAAAAGAATCATCAAAATTGATTCATAATTGGCGGAGTAATCGTGTTACAAACATACAAAAACATACAGCCGAATTGATAACCTCCTTCTTTTTTTGAAGTCGGTTAAAAATAGTTATCCCGGTATAAATTCAAACAAAAAAATCAAATTAAGATTTAAATTAGAAATTTTATTCGTTCATTGGCATTACATTTCCATCAAGTTCTTGCGCTACAACTTATGCCACGTCTACCGAAGCTTTAGCCACCTTCTATCGAAAGTAGACGACGATAATTCAATAATAATTATCGTAAACCGCTTGTAGACGAAAGACCAGCTTTGTAGATTTTAATTTAATGCCGGTATGTCCAATTATTCAGAGCGACTTATAGCAGTAGCTGCGCTCGGGAGATAGCGCATTCCATCGCGTCTACCAAGGCTTTAGCAACATTGGATTCTCGGCAGACTGTCTTTTTTTGTTCTTGTATAAACCTAACTATTCGAGAAAAAAAAATCAGCCTTGTAGAAATAAGTCCAAAAAGTTAATTTTTCAACACATTACGTGAGTGGAAGACCTTAGATGGCAACGCTTCCAATCCGGCAGACTATCATTATCCTGTATATTTAGGTATCCTTGTTCACTGTAAGAAGTTTCAGTCTTGTAGGTATTAGTACATTGTTACCCTAGGGATGAAAGTAACTTATTTAGTCCCGAGACGGGGTTTGGCGCCCGAGCGTAGCGAGGGGGCCTATAGTTCGAGGGACTAAATAAGTCTTTATCCCGAGGTAAACACTGTGCTTTTCATTACGAATATAAGGAAAGTCAAAATAAAAATAGAAATTAGCTAAAAGTTAGTAAAAGGTTTTCCACTACTGCTTGAGCCTCTTCTCTCACAAAATCAGGCGTTAAATCCATATCTGAATCAGATGAACTCATTGTGTCAATAAAAATCACTGTTAAACAGAAGCCTAAACAAAACTCTACAACTCGAAAAACAAATGAAGATCGGATTGCCGCTTGCCACTTTCCCGCCTTTTTTTTTCTTTGGCCTAGCCGGCGGGCTATGCATTTAGCTTTTTAATAGTCAAGTATTGAGTATGATTGTCTATGAATGTCTATGAATCAGTTGTCTTTACTTTATGAATAAAGTCTATCTTTCTTCTTGTCTATGGATGCACTCGGGTGTCGTGTTTCATTTGAACTCCAATAAAAATGTGACAACTAGTTTTTTTTAATTATTTGACAGCTGTCAGTTGAAAACGATTCTCCCTAGGGCTGAAAAGTATTACTTTCAACCCGCTTCTCAGGCAACTTCAGACCTACTTTCCGTGTATGAGTAATGAAAAATACATTTACGTATTATTTATTTACAGGTTTCAAAAATTGTTGTAAATATTTGCAACAACATCGGCGCGGCAGACTGCCATTCTGTTTACGTACGGTCTCAAAATAACAAAATAGCAAAGAATCAGCTTTGTAGGAATAATCGCACCAATAATGTCGCTGCCTCCCGGACCATATGTATACGTGTGATGTGGGCGCTGAACATTTTTGACCGAGCGAAGTGAGTTGAAGTCGGGCGAGTATATGGAGATAGGCAAAGTTGACGTGTCAGGCTCTCCCGACTTTAACATAGTGTGTAGAAATCAAAATTATTTTTTACTTTACAGTGACTTTGGAAGTCGGTTTTTTGGAAAGAATTTTTATTCATTTTTTGGAGCTATTTTGGAAATGCTTCAGAAGAGGTGCCCGTTGGAAATATTAAAAATTTCCTTTTTTTATCAACAATTTATTTAGGTTAAAAATTAACAAGCTTGACAAAAGTATTCAATAATCGCTGAGTGTGCCGGCAGGAGACTAACGTTCAATCGTCAAAATATTCGTATTTATGCAAATTATTTCAATGGCGTATCCCCGCCAACAAACTGACCGAGTGAAATACATCGAATGAGTCAAATATCGGTTTAATTAAACCTTCATCAATAAATAAATTAACAAACTTTCTAAAAATTTTACTTTAATTTAAAAACAAAGCTGACATATACAAGAAAAGAAAGAAAAACTATACCCTTTTTCGTTGTCGCAGTCGGATAAATAACCGTTAATAACTGCATTTTATCTAGTGCACTGTAATATTTCCCGCGCAGATGACTAATCTCTCTGGAGATAGGCCACCGTGGCCGAACTTCGGTCGGGAGGACATGGAGGCTCTTTCGCTCGAGGCCTCGTAAACTCCTCCACTGGAGTCTGGTATATGAACCACAAATACCCAGGATGTGTTTCATACAGCTCGTAACTCCCTACACCGGTCGGGTCGACTTCGGTCAAATCAAATTGTCTTCCTTTGCGAGAGCAACTCACAACTGTCTCTGGTGTAAGTTCCTCAGACGGAGAGTGAGTCCAGATGTCTGTTTGTATCACAATCAGCTCCGGGATACACGGAGCTCATCACTACTGATCCCGGTCGTGTCTGCTCCCGGAGTCTCCCCGGACGCCTGACGTCATTGTTCACTATCGGCCGCACGACGCCTGGGAAATTTGAATAAATACAGTTATCACTGACATCTGCAGTCCCACAAACTTAACTGACCTAGTATATAATACCGGCAAAGTCGTGCCGCCAAGCGATTTAACGTTCCGGTACGATGCCGTGTAGAAACCGAATAGGGGTATGGGTTAAATATAACTGCCATGCCCCTAACAGGTTAGCCCGCTACCATCTTAGACTGCATCATCACTTACCATCAGGTGAGATCGCAGTCAAGGGCTAACTTGTAGTGGAATAAAAAAAAATTGCAGTCATAGCCGATAGAAGTGAAAACAATTTTTTTTAAATAATTAAAACATAAACCTTAATACTAAGGCATTAAAGTTTAATTTCGAATGTACTATATTTATAGTTCGCGAGCATGTCGCATGTCGGTCACACGAATCCACATTTTTACCCCCTAATCAAATCAAATCAAATCAAATCAAATCTTCTTTATTCAAATAAACTTTTACAAGTACTTTTGAATCGTCAAGTGAATCTACCACTGGTTCGGAATGCCATTCCTACCGAGAAGAACCAGCAAGAAACTCGGTGGTTGCTTTTTTTAAATAATTCATTTACAATTATTATATCAATGTGTACATAAGTAACCGCTGTCCCCAGCATTGCTGGAGCGATCAAATCCATGCTCCTCTATCATTTACATAATCTTCAACAGTATAATAAGCTTTTTTCAGGAGCATACTTTTAAACCAACAAATACTGCAACAAATAACAATACTAACTAGAATAAGACAAACACTAACACAACTAACACTTATTTCATCTAAAAAGTAGTTATATACAATTGTAAATATCATGAGATTAGTAATAAAAAGGCTTATTATTATTATTACTTTTAATGGATTTCTTCAATTTGTTTATTCAATTCATGTCAAATTCAATTCCTACCAAAAAGTGCTCAGCGCGGCTCAAGAAGTTTTCACTTCAAATACTGGGTGATGCCTGAACCTTCATCCGCGTGGCTCGAGGTTTTATTGGGTTCATTTTAAACTCTTTAATTTTCCGGGATAATAAGTAGCGCATATGATATTGGAGACTGTAATATCTCTGTGCCAAATTTCACCCGTTCCCGACCCGTTCGACCTTCTAGCGTGATCGAGAAGCAAACATACAAACATACATCCATCCCAACTTTCGCATTTATAATATCAGTGTAGATGAAATGGGCTCACGTGATGGCAGACTCCCTTCCACTATTCAAAAGCACTTGCTAAAAGTGAATAAATAGTAATTTATCTATCGTACCTCTAACAGGTTAGCCCGCTACCATCTTAGGCTGCATCATCACTCGCCATCAGGTGAGTCTTCAGTTCAGGGCTACCTTATAGTGGAATAAAAACAAAAAAATACTTACAAGTAGTTATAGTGTTCCTCTCTCAGGTCGTTCCCGCGACGGACCTCTGCCACTAGCTCCTACAAACAAACAAACAGACAAACAGACAGACGGACAGACAGACACATGACAGCAGATGATTCAGAAACTTTAATCAATGTCATTTCTACCAATCTTCCAGTTAAAAGTGTTAGCGTGATACCGATTGCTTCCTTGAGTAACCATGCCTTCCTTGATTGCGTACTAAATGTTAGGAAAGGAAAAGTCCCGTCCAAATCTATTGTGTATAGGCCACTAAAGAACATCTGCTTACACAAATTCAACGAAGATCTTTGCGCGATTCCATGGGATAATAATTCTACCTCAGGGTGTGTTAACCATATGGTGTCGTTTTTTAATAAGCATGTGACGGAACTGTTTGACAAACATGCTCCTAAAACTACCAAGGTTGTTAAAGAGCGTCTCACTCCGTGGATAACCTGTAATGTAAAGTTAATGATGAAATTAAGAGACAACGCGCATACTCAGTGGCGTAATGATAAGTCTGATTCAAACAAAATTTATTACAAACAGTACAAGCTCTTAGTAATTGAGGCTATTCAGAGAGTGAGAAGCGTGCGTATTTTGAACATGACATCAATAGTAAAATTAAATACCCTAAAGTGCTGTGGCAAAATTTGAAGCATACTGTCCTCCCGAAAAAATCAGATCAATTACCAGCGCACTTTACAGACGCTGAGGCAATAAATACACATTTCCTTAACGTTCCCGGTTCAAGCCAGGTTTCTTTTTCATATTTAACCTATTTCGAGTTCAATAAACTTTATAACAGTAACTTCTCTCTCGGAGCTATTACTGATGCTGAGATATTAAAAACACTCAGACGGTTGCATTCTAATGCCGAGGGGACAGATAAAATTACCCTAGACATGCTTTTGATGACGCTTCCTCAAAGCCTGGCCACTATAAGGGGCATCATTAACACCTCTATAACAACTTCTATTTTCCCAAGTGACTGGAAGGTTGCTTTGGTACGCCCGATTCCGAAAATTCCTGAACCCGTCACGCCTAAGGATCTTAGACCAATAAGCATTTTGCCGTGTTGTTCTAAAATATTAGAGAAAATTGTATTCTCGCAGGTGTCGACATACCTTGAGAAGAACTCGATTTTGCCGGATTTACAGTCGGGGTTTAGGACAGGACGTAGCACCGTGACGGCCCTTTTAGATGTCACTGATAATGTTCTTGTGGCACAAGATTCTGGATTGTGTACCTTGTTGGTTCTCCTTGATTTTTCTAGAGCATTTGACAGCATTAATATTGCATTGTTATTGTCAAAGTTGTCCTATTATGGATTCGGTATTGATGCTGTTAAATGGTTCGATAGTTATTTATCTGGCAGAACTCAGTTTGTAGAAGTGGTACATGAGAACGGAAGAAAATTCAGCTCAGCTACTGCTGTAGTGTCCAGAGGTGTTCCACAGGGTTCAGTGTTAGGACCGCTGCTCTTTATACTATATGCCGCTGATGTGGTTCAGCAAATTAAAAACTGCAAGTACCATCTATATGCAGATGATTTGCAGTTGTACTATTCTTTTAAGCCTCAGGAGTTCCAAACTGCAGTTGGTCAAGTTAATGATGATCTAAATCGTATTGCCGAGTGGTCAGATCGCAATTCTCTTGTTCTGAATCCTACTAAATCTAAATATATTTTATTTGGAACTCCAAATCAAATAGGTAAAGTCAACTTGCAGGGTCAAGCTGTTAGTATAAGAGGTAATGACCTAGAGCGAGTGTTCCTGGCGCGTAATTTGGGTCTACTCATGGACTCAAACCTAAGATTTGAAGACCATATTGCGGAACGGGTACGTAATTGCTTTTATCGACTGAAGATACTTTACAAAGTTCGTAAGTATCTCTCTCAAGAACTTCGTATTCAGTTGGTGGAGGCTTTAGTGCTTTCTAAGCTGAATTATGCAGACGTTGTATATGGGCCACGGCTGCTATGTAGAACTAAGCGCCTTATTCAGCGCGTACAGAACGCTTGTGCTCGTTTTTGCTTTTCCATTCCCCCGCGAAGTCACGTCACCCCCTATTTGAATAATCATAGTTTATTAAAAATGAGATCACGGAGGAAGCTGCATCTCGCTGGGTTGCTTTTCGGAGTGATTAAACTAGGCAAGCCTTTTTACCTAGCCCATAAACTTAAGTGGGCGGGTGATGGAGAGGCAGACCGTCTTCGTAGCTGTCGTAATCAGCTCCGTATTCCACTCCATCGCACGGCCGCTTTTAGAGGCTCTTTTACTTACTCTGCCACAAAATGCTGGAATAATATCCCTCCTCCAATAAGGAATTTAAAGAGCAAATTTTCATTTAAATTTAAAATGAAAAAATTCCTTCTGGAAAAACAAGTAGAATTTGAAGATCATGTGGCAGAGTACTCTTTTTTGTAGCTTTTTAATATGTAATATTTAATAAATTTTTTATAATTAATAATATGTATTACGTTTAGTTATTTATTTATACTTACTTATTTATTAATATTATATATATAGTTAATAGAAAAAGATATAATAAAAACTTATAGACTAAACGTTAATCTAAAATCCTTATATACCTACTAACAAAAATATAACCCTAATCAAAAAGACCACCCCTGGTTGCCCCTGGGCCAAAGGTACCCATCAATATAGATATAATCATTATTATAATAATAGAGGATATAGTAGTGTAGTACTCATTCAATATAGTAGTTTAAGTTTATTGGATAGGAATTAGAATAATAGTACGTAGTATTAATGATCCTTTGTAGTTTGTAGACATATAAGTACTTCAATTTACTATTAAACAATAGTTTTTAAGTGTCGAACTGGCTTGCAGCTACGTTATTTTTTTCCGTGGTGTCACCTGAATAAGGGTTCCGGCTGAAAATCAGCGCTGTATGTGTTTGTGCTTGCACTAGACATGCAGCATTATGCTGAGCCTGGACCATTTTTCGGGTTGTGCCACACGTAATGCAGTTCATTCCTGCGCCTCATTCCTGTAATATAGATAATATAATATCTTCTCTAGATTGTGAGGTGCAGTGGTGATCTACCTCTTTAGGTATCCTATTTATGTGTGGCACAATTGTGGAAATAAATGTTTTTTCTTTTCTTTCTTCTTTCTTTCTTTCAGTTGCGGTCAACAGGCTGAGGCACATTCCCAACCAGTGGTAGAGTCACTTGATGATTCAAAAGCACATGTAAAAGTTAATTTGAATTTTTTTTATCCACTACAAGCTAGCCCTTGACTGCGATCTCACCTGATGGAAAGTGATGATGCAGTCTAAGATGGTAGCGAGCTAACCTTAGGGGCATGGCAGTTATATTAAACCCATACACCTTCGGTTCCTACACGGCATCGTACCGCAACGCTTAATCACTTGGCGGCACGTCTTTGCCGGTAGGGTGGTAACTAGCCGCGGCCGAAGCCTCCCACCAGGCCAGACCAGGGAAAAATCAGAAATTATAAATTCCCAAATTGACCCTGCCGGGGATCGAACCCGGGACCTCCGCACGTTAAGGCAACAGCGCTACACACTGCGCCACGGAGGTCGTCAAAGGTAAAAAAAGGTAGGTATTTAAAAGGTTTCAATTGAATACAGATCATTAGTGTCCATTGTCGGCTAACTACCCAGTCTCCCCTCGGGGTGAGGAGGTTTTGGTCTTACTCCACCACACTGGCCGAGTTTGAATCGGCAGACTTCACACACCTTTGAGAACATTGTGAAGAACATTCGTACGTGCAGGTTCCCTCACCATGTTTTATTTCACCATTTGAAGTCCAATCCCAAGATGCAACCTATCTACATACCAAATTTCATCAAAATCAATTGAAGAGATGGACCATTAAAGTGAACAAGACAGACAGACAGACACACTTTCCAATTTATAACATTAATGCGGATTATTTACAAATGTACCTAATCCATTATATCGGATAGAAGCAGGTGTTACCTTGTGGATGTCCATTATAATGAAGTAACTAGAAGTTCAATTCGCACAACACCGTGACCACACTACACATAATATCTTATAAATTATTGTCAACGTACATTTCACTCCGAGTTCCGACACCAGAGCAATCCAATCTATTATTATTATCGATATATATGTAGATACTAGACGGGCCCTTTCATAGAAAACAATCAGGCGTCCAACCTTTAGAGCGCGCTCCTAACCCGTATAGCCCTGTCCTCGTCCCCGCCATAGCGCTGTCCCTCTCTTCAGATTAGATGGCGTTATTGAAATAAGTCCACATTGTTTGTTTGTCAGGGCCGAGTTCGTTGATTATTATAAATTATAATATAACGCAACATGCGTAGTCACATTGGCCCCGTGTCGTGTCGGGGAGACAGAGAGACAGAGAGCGCTGGAGCCGGCGAGACAGAGAGCGCTGGAGCCGGCGAGACAGAGAGCGCTGGAGCCGGCGAGACAGAGAGCGCTGGAGCCGGCGAGACAGAGAGCGCTGGAGCCGGCGAGACAGAGAGCGCTGGAGCCGGCGAGACAGAGAGCGCTGGAGCCGGCGAGACAGAGAGCGCTGGAGCCGGCGAGACAGAGAGCGCTGGAGCCGGCGAGACAGAGAGCGCTGGAGCCGGCGAGAATGCAACGCGGAAATGCAGCCAGCATTCTCGCCACCGTTCCACGCGGGCATGATTTATATAGTAATTAGGTTAGCCTAGCTAGCATTGAGTTATATTGTATTATTTTCAGTTATAAATAAAATGAATGTTTATTTGGAAATATATATAATATAACGTGGGATTAGTGTACGAGGCTGATGTTTACCTTAATCAGAGCGTTCATTTCCAGCTGCGCGTTTATAAACCTGTCGGGGGGCAGAGTCCTGCGCGCTCGGCGCAGCGCGGGGCGCCGGGCCTGGCTCGGAGCGCGGCTGCTGCAGGGCTCCGGACTGAACTGAACGAAAGGGGAAAACGAGGTGTTTAATATATTGCACAGGTTGAAGTAAAAATTCTAACGATACCGCATACATCCAAATCTGTTCAGGCTTTTAGAGGTCATTGAGCAATAGGTCTTAAATTATTAAGTTAAAAATATTTTTTAAGCCAACTTTTACCGTCCGCCATATTAAATTTAGTGTGACGTCATCTTATTTTTCGTATTGTTCCTCCTCTTAATCCCCTAAGAAAATCCTCTTAATTGTTACCCATATCACTTCTTGTACTTTTTTTTAAATATTTAGCTGTGCTTTATCAATGATTAGTACACTAAAGTGCAGGTGACTCACCCCAATCGGCGACTCGTCGGGGCCGCAACACGCTATCTCCTCTTTGATCCCAGTCGCACTGGGCACAGTCATCTCGGTCATCTCGAGCATTGTCGCAGCATCCCGGGCGGCATTGTTCGCTTCTCTGACGGCTCGGTGCTCGTCGCGGGCCTTCCGCCTTTGGTCGCGCCAACACTTCAAACAATAAAGTTCTATGTACATTTATTTATTGTTCAATTGAAACTTCTAAAAGAGCTTACGAAAGTCAGCCCCCCGATTGTGTAAGGAAATCGTAACTCGTTTGTCAAACTAATTTAGAAAGAAGAAAGAAAGATTACAATGTCATATAAATTTGTAAGATTCAAGATTCATTTATTGCAAATTTGGGATTTCATAAAGTTTTCGTAAGTTACCCAAGTATCCATACAGAAATTTAATAATGTTATTTATTTTTAGCAATATAAAAATGTGGTAACTTCATAATAAAAATGTCATATATATGTATATTACTAGCAGAATTTTCAGTGGATGTATAGGTAAGTCATAATAGCTATATGTCTGAGCTGTGGCATTGTGGCTGTGCCCACTGCCCTGGTTGATAGATCAGTCGCTCAGTAAGTCACCTTTTCCTTTTTTAAACTTAGATTATTGAATACTGATTAATTAATGTAATATCCCAAATCAATGCCAAATGCCAATCCACATTTTGCCGCGGTCATAGACATAGGATTTTTTCGCTACGCTCAATAGACTGACAAAGCGTGGGAGCGAGAGGTATTTAGTTAATAAACACTGCCGCGAGCGAAAAAGAGATAGCGAAACAAAAGGCCAGTATGTCATTGTTTACGCGAGTAAGAGGCCATAGCGTCCCGGCCTTTTCCAGTCGAGGTGAATTTTGTGTATTTAATTAATAATCTTACGATTAAAACTTAAAATCTTTGTTCTGCCACCATGGTGTCTTGTTCAGTGAATGAATGTGACGTTACAAGACGTAATAACCCGCATAAATACACGTTTCACAGGTAATTACTGAATATTTTTCTGAATTATTCATAATCATTATTTCGTCACTTGTTGTTTGAAAATGAGGCAAAATAACTATTCAAAGCTTAGATAATAGGTTTCCCTTAAGACTTTTCATCAAATTACATTGCTAAATAAAGAATTTTTGGATATTTTGTGTAAAACTTAAAAAATGTTTGGTTATACGATAGGGATTGACAGTGATGACGTCATAAGTATCGATAGTCGATAATCGTGTCTGCCGGTAGGTTTGACGTGATTGCTCATAAGCTTAGGTGTGTAGAGTACAATATTAAACACTACTTTCCTGTAAAAGAAAAGAACGAAATAAATATTTTCCTTAATTGTTGTTTTATTTGGCGTGTCTTAGATTTCATATGTACATAAAATATATATACAGGGTATACTGTACATACTGGTAATTCAGTATTTAAGTGCTTATCGGGGAGGTCATTAGCTATGACTTGAGCGCCATATTTATTATTATTTATTTTTATTAACTTGTCACTTATACATTATAATCAGAGTATTATTGTAATTAATCAAATTAAAACTACTTGCACCCTTTAAAAAAATAGCGACGGTAAATTAACAGTTTTTATGAAAAATCTCAAAAACTGCTCTATTTCTCAAAAAAATTATAGTGTATATTTTCAGGCAGAATTTTTAAAAAATATCTCTATTTTAAAAGCTTTCTTTCGAAATATCAAAAAAAAACTTTTATGGGACTAAAATATCTATATGTATCTACTAATATTTGCAATGTTATGTTCTAGGTTTCCAACCAATTCTTTGCTACGTAACAAATGGTTACGGATTATAAATAGGGGCTCCTGGTTTAGATAGATATTAGTCTGAATAATAAATAATTGAATGAATTAATGAGAAAACTAATGTATGAATGGACATTCTTTTTTTCTTAATTATTTGTATGTATTAAAAGGATTATTAAAAGAGTTAAGTGTGAAGACTGTGTAGGTACATAGTTTATTATCGGACCCAACAGCTCTATGTAATAATTCGTTAATTATTAAGAGAGACTATTCGAAAACACACAATAAGTATTTGATATATCCAGCTAATGATGTTGCATTGTGTTGTAGCGCTGAAAAACTTTTTAGAGAAAACATGGTCATCTCATCAATAAATAAATAATTTGTACCCAGCTGTAGCTTTGTTGCTATTTGTATATTTGATTTTTCTAAATTAAAAGATAGTTATATTTTACTTCGTTAAACTAACTCATTAGAGTCCTATGATTTCACCAGTAGGACTATCGATAATACTATGCTAGAGTCAAGACAACACTATTTCACGCACACATTTACATTTCATTTTTTGTAACACCGTAATCTGTCACTGTTGGTCTTGTACATTCTAAGTCTATGGCCGCGGTGGTAGACTACCTACGAGTCTACGACCACACTTTTCTCATTCTGAGAGAAATTTTTGCTCTAATTTGTAGGTCTATTTGTACCCACTTCAAAAATATTCATCCATCACTTTCGCATTTATAAGTATTGCATAATAATAATGCCGATACCCGTGACTTCGTCGGTGAGGGCTCGGTTCGGCTTCTATTTACAATCGGATCTGAACTGACCTCTAGCGCGACGCAAGTCTCTGGTGGCGCCATCTAGTTCGATGAGACACAACTACTCGTCACTAACTAGCTTAGCTTCCTGTACAATAGCCAGTGGCGCCATCGGACGAACTTACTATTTTCCACTGGTACACCGACCGGTTCTGACCGAGCTTGTCCAGGGCTCTCTTCAATTTAGCCCACTCGGCGTCAGCTTTAGATGCGCTGAAAGGTGTCTTATAATCCCCGGTGGCCAGCTCCGGGTGCTTTGCCATGTATTGGCACAAATATTGAATTTGCGCCTTGCTGCTTCTCAATATTCTGAAACAGTGCCCAGTTATTGTTATTTTATGTTTGACTCCAAATAAAGTATACTGTATTATCCATATAATCAAATTCATTTACATATGCTTTCAAACTTAGCTAAGTCAACATTACAATATATGTACTCGTAGTATGTTATTGAGAAAGGGCAACATCGGTTTATCTGCACCATAAGGAACAGATAATCTTCTCACTCGTACACGTCACTGTAACATTGCAAAAACCGTTAGATTGTAATCTAACTAGCGAAATTGTTAACTGTCGACATACTGTGAACCGTTCAATGTTCTGAGTGCCAATTTTTGAAATATTCATTGTATTTACGTTTTCTTGTCTCTTTCTTGTAGGATAAGTAGGTTAGGATTCGACATAAACAATCAGGTAGTGTCCTGTGTCTGTGGCACTTAGGTTCTATTGGATTAATATACAGTAAGTAACAGATTACAATCTACCGAAAAATAATGCATTAAATTTTAATCTGTCGACAGTTTACAATTTCGCTAGTTAGACGCTATCTAACGGTTTTTGCATTTGAGATACATATTGTATAGCATATGTAATATGAAACAAGTAAGGTAAATGAGAAATTAGTAGACACAGACAATGTGCTCATTCTGTTGTAGACAATCTTTTAACTATACTAAAATGACAGCATTAAAAATATTGCTCACCCTTTCATAATACTCCCTGCAAAAAGGGACAGAACTAGATTTAAAACTGTCACTTCAGTTTGATTTAGAGATTGTGTTATACAGAATTGGCCACAATAGTCGCTCTTGGCTTGCTACTTAGCATGCACGCAATAATATATCTTGATATATTATTGCGTGCATGCTAAGTACACATCCTCAACTATAACCGGCATCAACCAAGTCAACTCATAGTTTGGTTGGGGGTGATTGAAACACAAAACTAATGAACACACTTTCTCATATTTTATAATATTAGAATTTTTAATTTTTTATGGTCTAAAGGATACCTTAAAGGTATTTAATACTAAACAATCTCGATACACACCTTTTCTTCTGTGTACCAGCATGCTTCTGTGGTTGGTTCGTCTGCATGTCGACTGTTCTAAAAGCAGAAATAACTGATTCAGTTCACAAGTTTCGTTCAAGGAGTCACCATTATTCCACTACAAGTTACTTTATTTTAATTTTATTTTCATATGTACACAATAAAAATAATACACATTTAACACACAAATTATAACGTTACTAACGGTCGCCCGCGACTTCGTCCGCGTACAAGTTCTGATTTCGTATGAGATTATAAAATTTTCCCGCTGTAAAAAGTTTATCTAAAGAGGCCTTATAGCCTAAAATGCATATTTTTGTTATTAAAACTTATAACCGAAATGCTGAATTTTCATGTCTCTTTCTACAAAAACACAGGGCTTTCATACAAATTTTGAACCCCCATTTCACCCTTAGTGGGGTGGGTTTTCGTAGCATGGCTTATACAGGTTATTATTATTTAAAACTAATAACCTAAATCCCGATTTTCAAGACTAACTTCAAAAACTTAGAACCTTATTACCTTACAGATTTTTATTATTTTAAACTATTAGGTCTTTACCTATGAAATTGCCGTTTTGTAAGGGAGGAACATAAAGTCGATTTTTTTTAAATATAATATACTTATTTAATCAAAGTATATACCATTGCTATCTATGCACTTTTACCATCTCATAGGTAGTTCATTGATCCCTTTACTAAAAAAAACATTTGGACGGGAATCAATAAAATCTTTGAAAGCGCTTTGGACTGCCCCTTCGGAGTTGATTTTTTTTCCTGTACAAGAAGTTATCCAAATTTCGAAAAAAAATGGTAATCTGTTGGAGCAAGGTCTGGGAGTATGTTGGATTTCTTAGACATTCCAATTGAAGCTCCTCTAATTTGGTAGCCGTCTGTTGTGCAGTGTGTGGTCTAGGGTTGTCCTGAAGCGATTGACCAGCCTTGGTTGTTTAGAAGCTAGATTTTCCATCATGGTTTGCAGTTGCTGACAATAGACATCCGCCGTAATCGTCTGGCTAGATTTAAGAAAGCTGTAGTGAACGACACCGGCACTAGTCCACCAAACGCTCACAAGTAATTTTTTTTTAGTCAATTTTCGCTTGGGGCAGGATTTGGCTGGTTCGCCAGGGTTCAACCATTGCGATGAGCGTTTCCGATTATCGTACAGGATCCACTCTTCATCACAGGTAATAATTCGATTTAAAATCCCGTCATTGTTCTGCCGGTTGAGTAATGTAACGCAGCAGTCGACGCGCGTGTGTCGGTTTGCTGCACTCAAATCATGAGGTACCCACCTTTCAAGCTTTTTCACCTTCCCAATTTGCTTCAAGTGGATTAAAACAGTTTTATCACTAACACCGCAGCTTGCACGTGGTTTGCGATGGATCCGCTTCCACGATAACCTTATCAACTTTTTCATTATCAACTTTGGTCTCCGGTCGTCCATGGGGCTTGTTCTGCAGGTCGAAATTTCCAGAACGAACACGTTAGAACCAAAAACGCAATGTGTTTTCTTTTGCGGCAACGCCGCCATACACATCATTAATCCTTCGTTCCGTTTCTGCAGCACTGGTGCCACGATGGAACTCGTACTCGTAAATAACGCGATATTTATAGTTTTCCATTTTGTAAATTGAGTGACGCAAAGAAAAAACCAAAAGAGGAAAAAACAAATTAATTAGGGTTTTCAAAACACAAAAGCATGTGTAAATAGCTGTATAAATTTGAAATTGAAATTCCTAA
Organism: Erebia aethiops; assembly: GCA_923060345.2. Lineage (NCBI taxonomy): Eukaryota > Metazoa > Arthropoda > Insecta > Lepidoptera > Nymphalidae > Erebia > Erebia aethiops. Next base: position 139,193 of record OV281087.1, on the reverse strand, counting down.
CCAAAGAGGAGATATTATGTGAGATCAAAGTGGCTAGTACGACAAAACGGCAATTTTATGAATAGGAATAAGGTTAATAATATTATTAACATAAATGCCTAAGTTAAAGACTTCAAGGACTTTCATACAAACTTCCAAACCCCATTTCAACCCATTAGGGATGAATGTTCCCTAAACCATTTCTTAGCTGTCGTCTACACCATAGAAGGAACCTACCTTCCAAATTTCAAGTCTGTATGTTTTGTAGTTCCTGAGATGTCGTGATGGATAAGTGACCTTTCGCTTTTATATATGTCACCGTAAGATTGTAAAATCCGTTAGATTATAATCTAACGGTTTCTATCCCGCTAGATTATAAACTGTCGGAAGATTGTGAACCGTTCAATGTTCTGATTATTAATTTATGAAATATTTATTGTTTTTACGTTTTCTTGTCTCTTTCTTGTCCAGTTCGCGCGCGAGTAGAATGCAGAGTAAATGTAAGTGTCACCATACATTTACTCTGCATTCAACTCGCGCGCGAACTAGGTTAGGGTTTGACATCAATATTCACTTAGGTTCTATCGGGTTATTATACCTAATATATTACAATTTACCGAAAAATAATGTGTTAAATTGTAAGCAGTATGTTACGGTTCACAATCTGTCGACAGTATCTTTCGACAGTGTCTGTATCTATCGAGATAAAAAACGTTATATTATAATCTAACGGTTTTTACAATCTTACGGTGACATATACATGCGACTTGAAACATACTATATAACTATTTCCTAAATCCCTAGTTTTGAGGATTTCATGTAGTACATTACACCTACAGCATCAGGATTGAGGATTTTGAGTCAGAATTTTTTATGGGACCACCTCGCGAGCTTCCAGTGAAAAAAAATATTTTTCAAATCGGTTTAGAAACCACGGAGATATGCACCAACATACATTTTAAAAAAAAATACACACCGAATTGAGAACCTCCTCCTTTTCTGGAAGTCGGTTAAAAAGGTGACTGTCATTCACTGATACTTATTATAAGTGTACAAAAAAAATTTACATTGACAAAAATAATGCATGTAAACTATCAAGAAAATACTGAAAATAAGATTGCTATCTTGCCTGATGGTAATGGTAAATGGTAGCGGGCTAAGCCTGTTAGGCATAGCAGTTATATTAAACCAATGCCCCTAGTCAATTTCCACACAGCATGCCAGAATGCTAAATTGATTAAATGATAGCAGCAGGTGGTAACTAGCCACGGCCAAAGGCTCCACCAGACAATTCATTTTTTACCCACAATTCAAAATTCAAATGTTTTTATTCAAATAAACTTTTACAAGTGATTTTCAATTGTTGAGTGAATCTACCTCTGGTTCGGAATGCCACTGAAGAATGACTTTCCTATTTTTGCATAACTGGGGATTTAATGTCTACCCTAGTTAAAATCTTGGCTCAGCTTTAGTATACTCCCCGCGGAGTTGGACGTTCATATTTTTTTTACAGAAAGGCCTTGATGTGGTAAGCCTTGCACTAAAATATTTTACTCCGAATTCTAATACTTTTAGCGAATTTTTTTTTTGAAATTCGCAAATTTCACCACTTTTCACTATTTTTTACGACATTTGCCACAGATTTGCCATAGATTACCGACTCATTGACGTCTATTAGTTGACGTCTCAGTTGTCGTACTAAAGTTTCGTTTTACGTATTATAATCCGTTCCAAACATAAAAAGTAATACAAAATGATAATAATCGAGTAATAATCATATTCAAACCATAAAAACTGTCTATCATTGCATTTAACAGGTATATTAGTATATATTTTCTGTACATGGACGTTTTTTAAAATCATTCGAATAAAACATCAGAGTTTTATGTGTACCAATTACTGGAAAAACGGAACGCGTGCGTTGGCGCTAAAGTGTCCAAATGATATTATTGAATTCAAATTTACGAGTCATCGTTTTATGCGCTTTTCAGTTTCTAAAAAAACGTTTAGAGGTTATAGGTATAATTAACTAAAAAGGTGCTAATGTAGGTTATTATATGTATAATTAGGTACTTGAGTGTATGATACACAAAACCGAATCGGCACACCCGACTCCACGCAGTCTTGTCTGCCCTACCCCTAGTGTTTTTTTAAGCGCGAAGCCAGAAGCTCGCGTAGGAGGTCCTGAATTTTTGCAGCGAAATGAAGGTCGAGTAGGCGAAGCTTCATTCAGGGGCGACGAAGCGAGTCTTCTGGCGTAGCCCATTCCAATTATGAAATTAGACTTTCTCTCCCCCTCCAAGCTACTTTTACCCATTCTCCGTCATAACTATCAGAGTTAAGCAGGAATTTCGGTAAAACTAACCTCAAAATTTTAAAAATTAATATCTCGGAATCTAATAAAATTCGGAACGTCTTACTTGGAGGGGGGTATATCCCCTCCCCCCCTTTCCTTCCCCCTCCGTCGCGGGGAGTATACTAAAGCCCAACCAAAATCTTCAAAAGAAAAGGCAAGGACATCCAGTATGCTTACTCATCACTCGGCAGCGGCTGTGGTACCCCACTCTCAGGTGTAGCCAGAGTATCGTGACTGTCAATCTGATAATCCATTTCGGGACTCTCGCATAACTCATGCTTGATCATATCAATCTCCCAGACGTAGACATCATGGCTGGTCTCCGTGCAGTCTTGTTTCTGTGTAGCGCCATCAACAGCCAGCATAGACTCGTCAATATTATCAGCAGCTATTGCTGCCTGTCGGTCAACGTCTGTTGGCTCCTGGTTTGTATCAGACATGCTCTTGAACCTACAGTCCTCGTTTCACAGAAGTCCTCGGCCAGGAAATCTTGTGAACAAATAACCGCGCCACGCGAGATCCTTGTTTGCCGAGAGCAGCACAGGGCTGAGGGCAGGCCGCGAAGAAATAGTATGGGCGTCAAATAGTTAGTTAGTTTTGGCTAGCCGCTATCAAGCTACAATACGTTAAAACTCACAGTTACACACATAGGTACTTAAGTTCAGTTCACGATATTGGATTATGGTTAAAGTAATTAGTAAATACTAAATAATAAAGTCTATGATTCAAAGCGGACGAGAAAGAACTTGAATATTAGATAATAATAGCTAACACTTTTGAAACGTTTTGTTAGTTTCCAAATTCCAGGACAAACTATGAAATATTTAATATATGATAGCACAAAATTACCTCGAATTTACAAAGTATGAAACAGTGAAATCAACGATTTATTTTTTCTATCTGTTTTGGGTGTTTTTGGTTTTGTCAAATTGTCAGCAGGGCGACCGCGTAACTTCTGCATCAAAGTATCAATTGTTGTGATTGGCTGAATTTATGGTATTCTTGCGGCGTCAATGGATTTTGTCCAATAGTGGAAGAGTGTTAACCAATCATCTATCGTTTTGGCCAGAGACAAATAACATATAGAGGATAAGTTTTGGCGGCAAACCAGTGCTGCCACTGCCCACTCAAAGTTGAAAGTGCCCACTTTATTTTTCTATGACGACCCGTCATAGAAAAAGATACCTATTTACCAAGCTATTTACGCACCGAATTGAGAACCTCCTCCTTTTTTGGAAGTCGGTTAAAAATATCGTAGATCCAGATAATCCCTTTGAAAAATCTCAAAACTGTAGAGTTGACACGAGTCCTAGGCAGAATAGTCGACTCAGTGCTCGCCTGCATTAAATTCGAGCTTAGTGGCTTGGGATAGAGTAGGATGTATATTCTACTCTAGGGCTCAACCTAGGGGTTATGACTCGAGCAAGTACATTAGGTATCATAAAATATAATATATAGACTGATGAACATAACACTGTTCATTCCGCAGTCGGGAAAAAAGAGGACTTTATGCTAACTCGATTCCTAGAATGATCTAGGACTCGAGTTATTCGAGTGTTACCCTTCACCCATCACTAAAATTTGAAATTTCCTCAGATTAAAAACTATAATATGTAGAATATGAGTAGCCAAAATATTAAAACATATTTCTATAAAATTATTTTGCCTTTTTATTTAAACAACTTGAAGTTCACAAGTCCAGTAGTCATAGTAACCAAACAACAAAATGAACACAATCATCTTTTCATAAAAAACATTAATCTATGACACTCCCCCTCACGATGATCTTGGGGTCTATCCTCAGGTCTGAGTGACTCCTATCATCTTGAGCAGTTTTATTAACTTTGGTTGTGGTAAGGCCTTTGTTAAAAGATCTGCCTCCATGTTATCTGTGTCCTTGTAATGAATCGTTATCAGTTTCTTTTGGACACAGTCCCTTATAAAGTGTTCCCTTATGCTATGCTTGGACCTTTTTCCAGTCATCAAATTGTTGGCTAACTTCTGTGCAGCCAAATTATCGTTGTAGATTGGCACAGTTTGTTTAGCCACACCAATATCTTCTAAAAGTTGTTTTAGGTGTAGAGCTTCCTTTGCGGCTTCTGTCATTGCCATATATTCGGCTTCTGCAGTTGATAAAGCCACAACTCGTTGCTTCTTTGTAGCATAACTGATTAGACCACCTCCATACTTGAAGATATAACCCGTATATGAACGACATCTTTTTCTGTACATTTACTCAGTTCATCACCTTCGCTTGTTGGCTTCTTAATTTTATTAGAAACATAGTTCCACAGGCCAAGTTTTAACAAAAGAGCTTTTGCATGGATTCTCCATGTATCATAATTTTCTCTTTTTAATGGCTCTATGTGCACGTGATGGCTCATTTTCTCTTTTTTCTACGTATATTTAATGGCCCATAACCTATAATATGTAGAATATGAGTAGCCAAAATATTAAAACATATTTCTATAAAATTATTTTGCCTTTTTATTTAAACAACTTGAAGTTCACAAGTCCAGTAGTCATAGTAACCAAACAACAAAATGAACACAATCATCTTTTCATAAAAAACATTAATCTATGACAAAAACCTAATAATTAGGTTTTTATTTTTAACACAGACATAATTATTTTAATCTGAGGAAACCGTGTTTCCACCAGAGACAAGTGTCAAGTTGGTTTCCAGTTTCCACCAGAGACAAGTAACATTGGTTTCCACTATCCTTTGTCTTACTTGTCCCTGCCAGAGACAAGTTAACCTGGTCCCTGCTTTCCTTTTGCTTCTGACATTTGTGTGTTCGCGTGTTATTATAGGTTAGTTTTCAATTTTTAACATTTAAAAGTCGTGCTTCGTATAAATGTAGTGTGAATTTATACTAAAAAGTTTATTCAATTTCAGATAAACAAAATGCAAAACGACGCTGGTGAATTCGTTGACTTGTACTGCCCGAGGAAATGGTTAGTGTTTTGGCACTGGGTTACCTATATTTTTATGTTTTTACGTCCATAATTATCGTATATATATCATATTGATTACTTTTAAGTCCTTGGTTAACGGAAAATCTTGTAAACAGCAGGTAAGATGCAGGTAACATAATAAGAATTTCTTGTAAATTGTAACGTTGTAGGTTAGTACACGTTTTGAATGTTGAAAATAAAAACCGACTACAAAAACCACATACACTAAAAAGTAAAAAATAATTTAATTTATTATGTATACAAGAGTTAATGTAGTTCTATAATAACATTTTTAGGAGTCGGTACCAATTAGCCGCATGAACCGTCTACCTACTCTTCATTATTGTTGACGTGACTCCACATTGGCACCGACTCCAAAAAATGTTATTATAGAACTACATTAACTCTTGTATACATAATAAATTAAATTATTTTTTACTTTTTAGTGTTTGTGGTTTTTGAAGTCGGTTTTTTTTTTGAAAATTTTTTATTTCACAATTTTTAGTGGCCCCACTGTTTAAAAAAACAGGGTGTAACCAGAACGCTAGTAAAAGCTTAGCGTTATTAAGAATAACGTCGTTTAATCGTTACTCGTCGACTTGTCTAACTTAGACAAGTCAAGTACAAAGTCCTTTCATATGATACCCCACTTGGTATAGTTATCCTACATTGAAATTCAAACCCCTGATTTTCCCCACTTTTTTAATTAAACTAAAAATAATTTCCAATTTTTTTGATTTCCATGATATTGGGCCACTATTACGAGTATATACAACTATTCCAAATTTCATGTCAATAGCTTTAATAGTTACTGAAATAATCGACTGTGACAGACGGTCGTATAAAGTCGCACCATAAGGGTTCCATTTTTACCATTTTGGTACGGAACCCTAAAAAAAAGAGATATGCTATGCATGGTTAAAACATACTGTTTACAAAACTATCACACTGATCGCGACCAATTTACTCTTATCCATTGAGGAGTTCCGTTCTCCATCTCCGGAGATATTCATCAGATCTTCACCAAACTAAAATGGGACCACCTCTGAAGTATGACCTACCAAACAAAAAAAGAATTATCAAAATCGGTTCATAATTGGCGGAGAAATCGCGTAACAAACATACAAAAAAAAAACAAAAAAAAAAACATACAGTCGAATTGAGAACCTTCTCCTTTTTTTGAAGTTGGTTAACAGAGATATCATTGCTCACTCTATTAAAGTCTTCTACTGTCGTTACAGGTAAAAACAAACGGATATTATAACAAATATGTGCTGCTATAATCTCGTTTTGTTATCAAATCATCAGCTGATGTTCGCGATTCGTCCGCGTGGATTGTTTTTTGGTTCCTGCAGAAACTCTTAAATTATCCGGGATAAAAAGTAGCCTATGTGTTATTCCAGATTATAAACTATCTCTGTGCCAAAATTTATCCAGATCCATTGAGCTGTTCTGGCGTGATTGAGTAACAAACATCCATCTATCCAAACCTTTGCATCATTATAGATACGAGGGGAGTTCAATGTATTCTCGGTATATGGGTGATTAACTAATGCCAAGAGCAAATAATTACCTCATTAGTTAAAGATAAATATATAATTAAATGTAATTGTCATCATTAGTATTCAAGTTATCAATACGAGAAGACAACTACAATGACAGACGCCACAATGTCGACGAAAATCGAGCACCACGCAGTGATTAAATTCCTTACAAAACAAGGAAAGACTCAAAAAGTTATTCATGAAGAAATGGTGGCTGTTTATCAAGATTCTGCTCCTTCATTATCTACTATTCAGAAGTGGTCTAGTGAATTTAAACATGCCCTTTAAACAGCCGGAAAACTCATGGCCACAGTGTTTTGGGATTTTAAGGGAATTTTACTGATCGAATACACAAAACAGGGTCAAAGTGTTACTGCCGCAGCTTACGCAAACAGCCTACGCAATTTGAAGGACGCTTTAAAAGAAAAGAGACGTGGAAAATTGACCCCTGGTGTCTTGCTTCTTCACGACAATGCGCCGGTTCACACAGGGCGCGTTGCCAAGGCTACTGTGAGGGATTGCGGATTTAAAGTATGGAAATAAGTGTATCAAGGCTATGGGAGACTATATTGAAAAATATTTTTTATTTAGAATTTTCTGCCTATTATTTCACCCCGATACCGAGAATACATGGAACTCCCCTCGTATCTTTCATCCCACTGGGCAGTTTACTACCAGTCAGTCTGTTGTATGTGGACTGTGGAGTATAGAGTTATGGTGCTATAACCTCATTTAGTTATCAAAACATTAGTTGTGATGGTTTGTTTGTTTGCGTGCGCGCGGCAGCTCGGCCAGCAACCGTCTGATCCACGCCAAGGACCACGCGTCCGTGCAGCTGGTGATCGCGGACGTGGACCCGGCCACGGGCCGCGCGGCCGACAGCAGCCGCATGTACGTGGTGTGCGGGGCCATCCGCCGCATGGGCGAGTCCGACGACTGCATCGTGCGCCTCACCAAGAAGGACGGCATACTGGCCAAGTGAGACACTGCATATTCCTTACTTACTAGTGGGCCAACCTGATCGCAGCCTGACCTATTGGGTACGATCCATACTAATATTATAAATGGGAAAGTATGTCCGTCTGTCTGTCTGCTGCACTTTCACGACCCATCCTTTCAACCATTTTATGTGAAATTTGGTATAGAGGTAGATTGTATCCCGAGGAAAGGACATTCTATACTTAGAGCTTTCTATCCCTGAAAATTTAATCGAAAAAACTTAGTCCAGCAAATGAAGTCACAGGCATCATCTAGTTGTAGTAGCCGGTTCTGTTTATCACCCCTTAAAACTAAAATGACAGCTTTAAATCTAGTTTTGTCCCTTTCCACAGGGAGTATTATGAAAGGGTTAGCAATACTTTTAATAGTCATTTTTAGTTTAATTGTGTACAACATCAGCCCCAATGTTTTTATTAAGAACTAGCAGATGCCCGCAACTTCGTCAGCTTCAATGAAGTTTTTATTCCATTGGGAATTATTAATTTTACAGGATAAAAAGTAGCCTTTATCCTGCCCCGGGATGTACCCTATCTTTGTACCCGTGAAAATTGTCTGAAAAGACCAGCTGTTAAACGTCTTTAATATTAATAAGGATTGAGAAATAACCAATGTTTCCTTTGTTGCAGGAACTACTGATGTAGTCTTAAGAAGCGTTATGTTATAAGTAAAACAATAAAAAAATCATAAAAGTTACAATTCGTTTTATTTAATTACATTTCAAAGTATAAAAGATATAAAACTATACCTAACAAAGTTTTTTCAAAACTATTTTTACAATATTTTTTGACTGCTATATTTTTATGAGTACAGTTTGTTGCCCCAAGCTGTGCCTGTGGTAACATCTGAAATAAAACATGTTTATATTGTAATATTTTTGTCTTGACATTTAATTAGCTTCTTACTGTAATCTTGTATGTTTCATTTTTAACCTCCGTTGCAAAAAGAGGTTCTCAGTGTAACGTTTGCATCCATCTGTAGCATCATAGCTCAAACGGATAGATCCAATTTGATTTAGTTTTGTTTGAAAGGGGACTTGATCGAGAGTGTTCTTACTCCTGTAGTAAGCACCTAATCATTTTAACAAATCGGTTCAGCCATTTGAAGTTCATTAACTAGAGAAGCTGATCCTAGAAATTGGAAATTGGATCCTAGAAATTTCAATATGTGAGGGGTTATTTTAAATTTTAAAAATATTTCCGACAAACGGATCACCGATCATTTTCTGACTAGTTGATACTAGATGACGCCCGCGACTTCGTCCGCGTTGATTGATGTTTTTTTTCCGTGAAAACTTCAATTTTCCGGGATAAAAGTAGCCTATGCCCTAGCCCGCCAACCTGCATTGGAGCAGCAAATCAAATCAAATCAAATCAAATATTTTTTTATTCAAATAAACTTTTACAAGTACTTTTGAATCGTCAAGTGAATCTACCACTGGTTCGGAATGCCATTCCTACCGAGAAGAACCAGCAAGAAACTCGGTGGTTGCTCTTTTTAAATAATTCATTTACAATTACTATATCAATGTGTACATAAGTAACCGCTGTCCCCAGCATTGTTGGAGCGATCAAATCCATGCTCCTCTATCATTTACATAATCTTCAACAGTATAATAAGCTTTTTTCAGGAGCATACTTTTAATGGATTTCTTAAATTTGTTTATTCAATTCATGTCAAAGACGGGCAGACAGAAAGTAGCCCCATTCCCGCCGGTGGCACCCGTTCACGAGCATGACGCATGATCCAGCCATTGCTTCGCTCGACCATATTTGAGGGAACGTAACAACCCGCACCACACGACACCACCACAGAAATGTTTAAAGAGAGCGTGACATACTCAGTCTACCCGTATCAAAGCATCGAATTGAATACTAATATTCAAACACTAATTTATAATAAGTAACCGCTGTCCCCAGCATTGCTGGAGCGATCAAATCCATGCTCCTCTATCATTTACATAATCTTCAACAGTATAATAAGCTTTTTTCAGGAGCATACTTTTAATGGATTTCTTAAATTTATTTATTGGCAAGTCCAAAATAGGTTGTGGAACTTTGTTATAGAAAATAATGCCCATTCCCACGAATGACCTTCTGACTTTTTTGAGGCGGAGCGATGGAGTCACGAGCTTATTACGGCCTCTAGTTGGCCTATCGTGCAGATCGCATTTTTTTTTATAATTATGGATGTGCTGTTTTACAAAAATTATATTACTGTAAATATATTGCGAGGCTACTGTTAGAATACCAATTTCTTTAAATTTCTCTCTAAGTGAATCACGCGGTTTTAAATTATAAATTGCTCGTATAGCCCTTTTTTGTAGTACAAAAATTTTTTGAATATCTGCCGCTTTACCCCACAGTAAGATTCCGTAAGACATAATGCTATGGAAATAAGCAAAATATACGATCCTGGCAGTTTCGATGTCAGTTAACTGTCGAATCTTTCTGACAGCGTAAGCAGCAGAACTAAGCTTGCCAGCAAGTGTTGATATATGGGTGCCCCATTGAAGCTTTGCGTCCAAGGTCACCCCCAGGAACACAGTAGTATCTTCTATTTTCAACATGTCATTATTTACCATTAGTTTTATATCACTTGTGGATCTGGCATTCGGCAATGCGAACTCGACACATTTAGTTTTTTTTGTGTTTAAAAGTAGATTGTTAACCGTAAACCAGTTCGTGACTTGAGAAATTGCAGTATTTACGTCGTCAAAGTTGTCCTTATGTCTATCGACTTTAAAAATCAAGGACGTATCATCAGCAAATAGTACAATATCGCAAGTGTTACGGACAAAATATGGCAAATCATTGATGTACACTAGGAACATGAAGGGACCCAAAATGGAGCCTTGAGGGACACCCATTTGTGAGGCTGATCCGGATGACTTCACATCGTTGACACATACTGTTTGAATGCGATTACTGAGGTAGGATGCAATGAGGCCAAGCGCAGTGTCTTTGACTCCATAGTAGCTCAACTTAACTAAAAGCGTCTCGTGCTCAACGCAATCAAATGCCTTAGACAAATCACAGAAAATACCAATAGCATTCTGTGATTTCTCCCACGCGTCGAATATATGTTTTAACAGCACGGCGCCCGCATCAATTGTCGATCGACCTTTAGTAAAACCATACTGCTCGGAGTGAAGAAGTTTATTTGAATTAAAGTGCTGAAGCAGTTGGTTGAGCATAATTTTTTCAAATATCTTGCTGAGTGTTGGTAAAATTGAAATTGGTCTGTAATTATTTGGATCGCTTTTGCTACCCGATTTGAAAAGTGGAATCAATTTACCACATTTCATAAGGTTTGGAAAGGATCCTGAATTTACAGACTCATTAAAAACTAGAGCAAGATATGGTGCAATAACATCAATAATATTGCCGATTATTTTTACGGATATACCCCATAGGTCTCCGGTTTTTTTAAGTTGCAAAGATTTAAATACTTTAATAATATCATATGGAGTCACATGTCTAAACTTAAACAGCACACTGCACTCGGTGACACTATCCTTGAGAAGTTTATGGGCTTCTGTTGGCGAGGAGTTAAGGAAACTAGTAGTGGTGACTGGAATATTTCGAAAAAAATTCTCAAATGTGTTTGCGATTTCTGTTTTGCAGTCAATAATACGGTTGTTAATTTTTAGCTCCAGTTTATTGTCGTCCACTTTATGTTTCCCAATTTCATCGGCGATTATTTCCCAAACTGCTTTAATTTTGTCATCTGAATTTATAATTTTTTGTTTTATATGAAGTGACTTTGCTTGTATGCAGACATTTCTAAATAATTTTGAATAATTTCTGACGTATTTAACAAATGTGGGGGTGTAATTATATTGCTTTTCGGCATACAAGCTAAACAACTTGTTTCTACTTTTATAAATGCCAACAGTAGCCCAGTCACTAAATTTTAGGTTCTTAAACAATTTTTTTTCTACTACTTTAAAGATGGAATTAAATTGAGAATTTAGCAAATCAAAGAAGGTGTTATAGAGTTCATCCTGTAAACAGCGTGGTGGATGTATTACATCCACCACGCTGTTTACAGAAGTTAAACTTCTAATTCCCTCTTCGAGTCTTATGAGAGTTGAGGTCAGTGCCCAGCAGTGGGACGTTAATGGGTTGTAGTGGACGTTAGTGGTGGTTGGATGTCCTTCTCCGGGATGTAACCTATCTCTGTACCAAATTTCATCAAAATCGGTTGAGTAGTTGGGCCGTCAAAGCGTAGCAGACAGACAGACACACTTTCACATTTATAATATTAGTATGGATTGTTGATCAGCCTCACTAATGGGTGTCCCTCAAGGCTCCATTTTGGGTCCCTTCATGTTCCTAGTGTACATCAATGATTTGCCATATTTTGTCCGTAACACTTGCGATATTGTACTATTTGCTGATGATACGTCCTTGATTTTTAAAGTCGATAGACATAAGGACAACTTTGACGACGTAAATACTGCAATTTCTCAAGTCACGAACTGGTTTACGGTTAACAATCTACTTTTAAATACAAAAAAAAACTAAATGTGTCGAGTTCGCATTGCCGAATGCCAGATCCACAAGTGATATAAAACTAATGGTAAATAATGACATGTTGAAAATAGAAGATACTACTGTGTTCCTGGGGGTGACCTTGGACGCAAAGCTTCAATGGGGCACCCATATATCAACACTTGCTGGCAAGCTTAGTTCTGCTGCTTACGCTGTCAGAAAGATTCGACAGTTTGTATTATGTTAGTTTTTTAATTAAGTACGCGTCTGTTGTGTTAAAGCGTTTATTGGTTACTGCCTTACATTATGTTTTACATATGCTTACATTCTACATGTATTTCACTTATACGTTCACATCATACTTCACCTCCGGGGGTGAAAGAGAAAAAAAAATGAACATGTTTTTTTTTTTTTTTTTATACTTATTACGCATTAAATTTCTTAGTTCTATTCTTATGAATAACATCAATCTTACCATTTCTATTTATCTTAACATTTACGCCTAAATCTTCTAAAACTTTAAAAGGACCTTCGAAAACACAATCTAATTTTCTAGCACATTCATTTTTAACTAAAATAAGATCATTTTCGTTATAACATACAGGATTACATGATTGATCATATTTGTCCTTTCTTTTTTTTTTACAAGCTATCAAATTATTTCTAGCATCTCTTAAAGCTACTTGCAATTTATATTTTAAATCTAAACAATAGTTATCAGAATTATAAAGAGGTTCTACATCGCGATCTATACTATTTGGTAAATGACATTGTTTACCGAATACAAGTTCGAATGGTGTGTATTCAGTCTGTGTGTTTACACAAGTATTATAACTGAAACACCAAAATGGTAACCAATGTGACCAAGAATAACACGAATTAGTACAATAAGTTCTCAGAAATGCACCTAAATGCTTATGAGCTATCTCAAGAGATCCAATCGATTGGTGGTGGTATGCAGTTGACGTTAACTTTTCTATCTCTAATAACTTACATACCTGCTCCATAACTCGTGAAAGAAACTCGCTACCTCTATCAGTACCTATAGTCTTTGGAAAACCGTAACGTAGAATAAAGTTAGTTACAAAAGCGTTAGCTACAGTTACCGCTTCTTTGTTAGGTAACGGATATGCTTCTATATATTTAGTTAATTCGCACTGAAGAGTTAGAATATAACAATTTCCATACTCATCTTTGTCTAGTGGTCCAACTAGGTCTAGGAATACTTTCTCGAACGCTGTCGACGCAGTTGTGGTTAAAGTCATAGGTTGTTTTGTATACTTACTTTGTTTCATTTTCTGACACATCTCGCATTTACCTATAAACTTTCGAATATCCATGTCTAAATTAGGCCAATAATATTTCCTTTTAATATTGTTCGCCATTCTAGTCATTCCAGCATGTCCACTTGTGGGTAATAAATGATAGTTATTTAAAATAAATTGTTTTTCTTTTTCATCATAAATTCTCTTAATTCCTTTCAAAACACATATTCGGGGACCGGTCCAATCCTTCAAAGATTTTATTTCAGTACATAAATCTTTTATAAATTCATTATTTTTATCATCTCTCACTATGCATAGTTCTTTTACCTTTATTTTTTTACATAACTCTTTTAGCTTAGTTGCAAATTCGGCTCGCGTAAAATGCAATTTAAAGCTAAGATTAACACATAACAACATTTTATTTGGTATATGAACAAAACATTCATGTTCTTCTAATTCTACCTTGTCTTTTTTTAACTTTTTTATAACATCTTCTTCTACTAATCTCATTTCAATAGAATCACTCGGTTGTTTTAATAATTCCACCACTCGTGGTTGATCAGGCCACTTGTCAGTGTCATTATTAACCGTAGTTTGCTCTTTCTTACTATCCTCTTCTATCCTTCTCTTTTGTGCTCTAGTTGTTACAGCCAAAATTTCTTCATTCCTACCTTTCAACTCATCCGATGTTATACATACTCTTGACAATGCGTCTGCGATTACATTGTCTTTACCTTTCACGTATACTATTTTAAAATCATACTCTTCAAGTATCAAACGGTATTTTATCAACCTACTAGACGGATCCGTTACGCCAAACAAATAGACTAACGGTCTGTGGTCTGTCATTATTGTAAAAGTTCTTCCGAATAAATAAGGTCTGAAATACTTGACTGCCCAAACTATTGCTGTTAATTCCTTTTGTATTATTGGGTAATTTTTTTCTGCCTTATTCAATGGTCTGCTTGCATAAGCAATTGGTTTCAAACTTTTATTACATAATACAGCTCCTACTGCTAAATCTGATGCGTCTGTTTGCAATATGAATTCATTTGTTTCGGAAAAATCTGGATATTGTAATATAGGAGGAGACATTAATGAAGTTTTTAAGAAATTAAATGCATTTTGACACTCTGAAGTCCAAATAAAAGGTACATCTTTCTTTAGTAAATGATTTAAAGGCATCGTTATTGTTGCAAATGATGGCACGAATTTTCTATAGTAGTTGCAGAAAGCAACAAACCGTCTTACCTCGTCTACATTCTTAGGGACTGGGAATTTTTCTAGAACTTTCGTTTTTTCAGGGTCAGGCGAAACGCCATCAGCCGAAACTAAATGACCAAGATATAAAATTTCTTTCTTTAGGAATTGACACTTAATTGGATTTAACTTTAGGTTTACTTTCCTTAATCTTTCAAATACATCTATTAGGTTTTAATTATGGACTGTTAATGACCTTCCAAAAATTATTAGATCATCTAAGTAGATGAAACACTTTTCAAAATTTAATCCTGACATTGCTATTGACATGACTCTACTGAAGGCACTACAAGAAGTTTTAAGACCCATAGGTAAGCGTTTTAATTGGTAATGTCCAGTACTAGTCGAAAATGCTGTGTACTTCCTACTTTCAGGTGTTAGTTTTACTTGGTAATATCCTTGTTGTAGATCTAAATGAGTAAAATAAATCGATCCGGATAAGGAATCCAAAATGTCAGTAATATTAGGCAACGGAAATTTATCATCTACTATATTCTCATTTAGTTTCCGAAAATCAATTACCAAACGCCATTTTTGTGAACCTTCAGCCTTTTTAGGAACTAATAGTATTGGACTCGACCATTCACTAGTAGATTCTTCAATGATATCGTCTTTAAGCATCTTTGTTATCTGCTTATTTACTTCTGACTTTAATGCTTGTGGTAATCTGTATGGCTTTGTATAAATAGGATTAATATTATCTTTTAGCGTTATAGATTGTTCACAAATATTAGTAGTTTCTAATTTATCACCGGGCAAAAAGAAAACGTCTGAGTATTTAGTACAAATCCTTCCAATAGACTCTTTTTCTTCTGTATTTAAATGTTGTAACTCTAATAAAGGTAATAAAGTATCAGCTCGGTTTGAACTACTATCATATTGAGTAAATTTAAAAATATTAAAATCACTTAACAATTCTACGTCCAATACAAAATTATCTAGTCTGACCTCTTCATCGCGAGTATTTAAAATCTTTATAGGAACTTTATTCATTTTAGGTCGTACAATGGTACCAGCTAAAAATACATCTTTCTCTAACTCTCTCGCGCTAACAAAACAATCCTCTTTCACTTCCGTACTCAAATAAACATAATGAATAGATTCACTTCGAGGGGGAATTAATAGTGAATTACTGTAATCAGGTTTGTCAAAAATTGGTAATACACAATATCTATCTTCCATTTTCAATGTTAGCAAATTTTTATTTAAATCAATGTTTGCTTTATATTTAGTCATAAAGTCTATACCTAATAATCTATCGAAGATGATAGGTAAGTTTTTGAAACTATAAAACTTATGTTGAAAAATTTCATCCCTGGAAACATATAAGTCTAGTACTACATAGCCAGTAGAGCAAATTTTACCTCCAATTCCATTAACAACCAAGTTATCGTAAGAAATTTCACATGACCTTGGAATTTCATTTTCTTTAATAACCGAAATGGATGCACCCGTGTCTATCATCAGTATAATCTTCTTACCATTAATGTAGAAATTAACAAACTTTGAATTGCCTCTACAAGCAAAAATTATATTATTGGGCACGAAAAAACTGATTGTTTTCTCTCTCATCGGTTATCTGCTGTACACTATTTGCTGTACGTGAGTTTGTTGGACTATTGTTGTTTTGTACCGCAAAAACATTTGAATCTCTGTTGAAAAAATTACCACGCCTGTTATTATATCTACGTTTATTATTGTATACAACATGCTGACCTCGGCCACGAGGGTTATAATGAGATGGTCTGGAGTAGCCTTGATATCTGTTCATTCTAGGGTTATAATTATTCCGAAAATTACTCCTGTTATTGCTGTAGTAATTTTGATAACCACCGCGGCTGCTGTTTTGTCCTTGAAATCTAGAAAATCGATTGTTGTACCTACCTCTTGTTGGTGTCATCTTCATTACCTCTGCTGGTCCAGAAGTTGACGACGAAGGAGTTGACTCGTCCTTGGCCGCCTGGATCGCATCCTGCAGAGAGGCGTAGTTGCGAGCGGCGATTACTGTGCTTAATTTTTCACTCCTAAGCCCATCTGTAAATCTTTTTACTACCATTTTCTCATTTATTGGCTTGAGGACCGCGCATGCAGTTGCGTTGCCGTCAGCCTGAGAAATATTTAATTCTGTTAAGAGTCTTTCTAATTCTGACCCATATTCATCAATAGACCTAAAACCTTGGTTCAAGGATTGAATTCGACCTTGAATAGCGGTGAAAGATTTTTTTTGTTAATAGTTTGTTCCTAAAATCTTTAATCATATCGCTAACTGACGAATAAGTATCAGCTACTCGTAGTTTAGCGTTTTCCGATAATCTCCCCTTAAGCACAAATTTAATTAATAACTGTTGACCTTCATCACTAAGCATATCTGCATACATTTCTACAGCATCAATTAATCGCTTAGTAGTGTTTTCCTTATTATCTAAAATAGGTATTAACCCACACGCAATTTTCATATCAAAATCCATTTTGACAGATTTTGTTCCTATATTAGGCAAAGTACACATTTGAGAAATTTCCGAAAATAAGGAACAAATTTTTTCATAAGTTTCAGTAATTAATTTGATTTCTTCCTGCTTTTTACTAAAACTTAAAGTAGAAAACCATTTTTTACCTTCACCTAATAATATCTCAGCCTCTTGTAATTTATTTGATGTAACTAAACCTTTATACCTACTTTGACCTTTTTTTACAAGATACTTTCTAATTTCCAATAATTCTTCATATGTTTTCACTAAATTTTCAGCCATAATACTATGAACAAAACATTATAATTATAATACGGTGTCATATTTCATTCACTTCATTTTAATTTATTCTAACTTGAGGCACAGTCGTACAACGTACCGATAAAATTTTGCTGAGTTGCGTCTGGGCCGAGCGGAATTCTACGAACTATCCGTACTACTCATATTCTAGGTACTTAATTTATGTACTAATATAATGTATATAACATAACATAACACCTTTTAACTAAAATATGTACTCACTAAAACACATTTAAAAAGGATATTCCTACTTGCGTATTCTAAGTAAAAACTAAATTTAAAAGATCATTGTCATGAAGTCTGTTAATCGCACATTATCTTGAACATAAAAACAACACTTTAAACACTCACTTTCACTTTTTAATAAATCTCGTCGCTTTTAAATAATTTCTCCATCTTCTCGAGGTTGGTCGCGCCTTCCGGACAGCCTATGACGTATTCTTCTCAGGAACTCCGTATTCACTCTTTCCTCTATCCATTTCTTATGTCTCTGCTTCAATTTTAGGTAGATTGTAACAATCAAAGCTACGAATGCCAGCACTAATAATGTAGTCAGGAGGATGTTATTAAATTTTAAATGGTACTCATGGTCACCCTCAACCGCCGTATTACTGCCTCCAGCTGAATTTTGCGCAATAATGACTTCCTTATCTTCAGTTTTTGAATATGATTTCCCCATTTCCAGCACTTATATTTCGGATTTATCGCCTCTGTTCGCAGCAGATCAACAAAATAAGAATAAAAAGAATTGCTGAACCGATTATGGTAAAGTCCATCAGCCAGGCTTTAAAGAAATTATCTATTTTTATTAAAACTTCCGGACTGGCTTCAGTCATTTTTAAAACTTATTATATCTTCAATTGAGGCATCGAGGCACACCGGAATTTGCACCGTCCGCATCTAACCGGCCGACATCCGACACCGCGGAACGCGCATGGCAAGGGTCGCCATGTATTATGTTAGTTTTTTAATTAAGTACGCGTCTGTTGTGTTAAAGCGTTTATTGGTTACTGCCTTACATTATGTTTTACATATGCTTACATTCTACATGTATTTCACTTATACGTTCACATCATACTTCAAGTTAACTGACATCGAAACTGCCAGGATCGTATATTTTGCTTATTTCCATAGCATTATGTCTTACGGAATCTTACTGTGGGGTAAAGCGGCATATATTCAAAAAAAATTTGTACTACAAAAAAGGGCAATACGAGCAATTTATAATTTAAAACCGCGTGATTCACTTAGAGAGAAATTTAAAGAAATTGGTATTCTAACAGTAGCCTCGCAATATATTTACAGTAATATAATTTTTGTAAAACAGCACATCCATAATTATAAAAAAAAATGCGATCTGCACGATAGGCCAACTAGAGGCCGTAATAAACTCGTGACTCCATCGCTCCGCCTCAAAAAAGTCCGAAGGTCATTCGTGGGAATGGGCTGTTTTCTATAACAAAGTTCCACAACCTATTTTGGACTTGCCTATAAACAAATTTAAGAAATCCATTAAAAGTATGCTCCTGAAAAAAGCTTATTATACTGTTGAAGATTATGTAAATGATAGAGGAGCATTGATTTGATCGCTCCAACAATGCTGCTCCTGCAACCTCATAACGCACCTGCCCGGGCGAGCGTCAGTCAGTCAGAGCGTCCGTCAGCGCCCGCCGCAGCCGGCGCGTCCGGCGGGCGGCGGGCGGCAGATGGTGCGCCGCTTGCAGGCGCGCGCCGCCGCCGCCAGCCACGCGCACAGCCACGCCAGCGCCCAGCACGCGCGGACCCACGGCAGCGCCTGCGCCCGACTCTCTAACTCAACCTCATAACGCACCTGCCCGGGCGAGCGTCAGTCAGTCAGAGCGTCCGTCAGCGCCCGCCGCAGCCGGCGCGTCCGGCGGGCGGCGGGCGGCAGATGGTGCGCCGCTTGCAGGCGCGCGCCGCCGCCGCCAGCCACGCGCACAGCCACGCCAGCGCCCAGCACGCGCGGACCCACGGCAGCGCCTGCGCCCGACTCTCTAACTCAACCTCATAACGCACCTGCCCGGGCGAGCGTCAGTCAGTCAGAGCGTCCGTCAGCGCCCGCCGCAGCCGGCGCGTCCGGCGGGCGGCGGGCGGCAGATGGTGCGCCGCTTGCAGGCGCGCGCCGCCGCCGCCAGCCACGCGCACAGCCACGCCAGCGCCCAGCACGCGCGGACCCACGGCAGCGCCTGCGCCCGACTCTCTAACTCAACCTCATAACGCACCTGCCCGGGCGAGCGTCAGTCAGTCAGAGCGTCCGTCAGCGCCCGCCGCAGCCGGCGCGTCCGGCGGGCGGCGGGCGGCAGATGGTGCGCCGCTTGCAGGCGCGCGCCGCCGCCGCCAGCCACGCGCACAGCCACGCCAGCGCCCAGCACGCGCGGACCCACGGCAGCGCCTGCGCCCGACTCTCTAACTCAACCTCATAACGCACCTGCCCGGGCGAGCGTCAGTCAGTCAGAGCGTCCGTCAGCGCCCGCCGCAGCCGGCGCGTCCGGCGGGCGGCGGGCGGCAGATGGTGCGCCGCTTGCAGGCGCGCGCCGCCGCCGCCAGCCACGCGCACAGCCACGCCAGCGCCCAGCACGCGCGGACCCACGGCAGCGCCTGCGCCCGACTCTCTAACTCAACCTCATAACGCACCTGCCCGGGCGAGCGTCAGTCAGTCAGAGCGTCCGTCAGCGCCCGCCGCAGCCGGCGCGTCCGGCGGGCGGCGGGCGGCAGATGGTGCGCCGCTTGCAGGCGCGCGCCGCCGCCGCCAGCCACGCGCACAGCCACGCCAGCGCCCAGCACGCGCGGACCCACGGCAGCGCCTGCGCCCGACTCTCTAACTCAACCTCATAACGCACCTGCCCGGGCGAGCGTCAGTCAGTCAGAGCGTCCGTCAGCGCCCGCCGCAGCCGGCGCGTCCGGCGGGCGGCGGGCGGCAGATGGTGCGCCGCTTGCAGGCGCGCGCCGCCGCCGCCAGCCACGCGCACAGCCACGCCAGCGCCCAGCACGCGCGGACCCACGGCAGCGCCTGCGCCCGACTCTCTAACTCAACCTCATAACGCAACGCACCTGCCCGGGCGAGCGTCAGTCAGTCAGAGCGTCCGTCAGCGCCCGCCGCAGCCGGCGCGTCCGGCGGGCGGCGGGCGGCAGATGGTGCGCCGCTTGCAGGCGCGCGCCGCCGCCGCCAGCCACGCGCACAGCCACGCCAGCGCCCAGCACGCGCGGACCCACGGCAGCGCCTGCGCCCGACTCTCTAACTCAACCTCATAACGCACCTGCCCGGGCGAGCGTCAGTCAGTCAGAGCGTCCGTCAGCGCCCGCCGCAGCCGGCGCGTCCGGCGGGCGGCGGGCGGCAGATGGTGCGCCGCTTGCAGGCGCGCGCCGCCGCCGCCAGCCACGCGCACAGCCACGCCAGCGCCCAGCACGCGCGGACCCACGGCAGCGCCTGCGCCCGACTCTCTAACTCAACCTCATAACGCAACGCACCTGCCCGGGCGAGCGTCAGTCAGTCAGAGCGTCCGTCAGCGCCCGCCGCAGCCGGCGCGTCCGGCGGGCGGCGGGCGGCAGATGGTGCGCCGCTTGCAGGCGCGCGCCGCCGCCGCCAGCCACGCGCACAGCCACGCCAGCGCCCAGCACGCGCGGACCCACGGCAGCGCCTGCGCCCGACTCTCTAACTCAACCTCATAACGCACCTGCCCGGGCGAGCGTCAGTCAGTCAGAGCGTCCGTCAGCGCCCGCCGCAGCCGGCGCGTCCGGCGGGCGGCGGGCGGCAGATGGTGCGCCGCTTGCAGGCGCGCGCCGCCGCCGCCAGCCACGCGCACAGCCACGCCAGCGCCCAGCACGCGCGGACCCACGGCAGCGCCTGCGCCCGACTCTCTAACTCAACCTCATAACGCACCTGCCCGGGCGAGCGTCAGTCAGTCAGAGCGTCCGTCAGCGCCCGCCGCAGCCGGCGCGTCCGGCGGGCGGCGGGCGGCAGATGGTGCGCCGCTTGCAGGCGCGCGCCGCCGCCGCCAGCCACGCGCACAGCCACGCCAGCGCCCAGCACGCGCGGACCCACGGCAGCGCCTGCGCCCGACTCTCTAACTCAACCTCATAACGCACCTGCCCGGGCGAGCGTCAGTCAGTCAGAGCGTCCGTCAGCGCCCGCCGCAGCCGGCGCGTCCGGCGGGCGGCGGGCGGCAGATGGTGCGCCGCTTGCAGGCGCGCGCCGCCGCCGCCAGCCACGCGCACAGCCACGCCAGCGCCCAGCACGCGCGGACCCACGGCAGCGCCTGCGCCCGACTCTCTAACTCAACCTCATAACGCACCTGCCCGGGCGAGCGTCAGTCAGTCAGAGCGTCCGTCAGCGCCCGCCGCAGCCGGCGCGTCCGGCGGGCGGCGGGCGGCAGATGGTGCGCCGCTTGCAGGCGCGCGCCGCCGCCGCCAGCCACGCGCACAGCCACGCCAGCGCCCAGCACGCGCGGACCCACGGCAGCGCCTGCGCCCGACTCTCTAACTCAACCTCATAACGCACCTGCCCGGGCGAGCGTCAGTCAGTCAGAGCGTCCGTCAGCGCCCGCCGCAGCCGGCGCGTCCGGCGGGCGGCGGGCGGCAGATGGTGCGCCGCTTGCAGGCGCGCGCCGCCGCCGCCAGCCACGCGCACAGCCACGCCAGCGCCCAGCACGCGCGGACCCACGGCAGCGCCTGCGCCCGACTCTCTAACTCAACCTCATAACGCAACGCACCTGCCCGGGCGAGCGTCAGTCAGTCAGAGCGTCCGTCAGCGCCCGCCGCAGCCGGCGCGTCCGGCGGGCGGCGGGCGGCAGATGGTGCGCCGCTTGCAGGCGCGCGCCGCCGCCGCCAGCCACGCGCACAGCCACGCCAGCGCCCAGCACGCGCGGACCCACGGCAGCGCCTGCGCCCGACTCTCTAACTCAACCTCATAACGCACCTGCCCGGGCGAGCGTCAGTCAGTCAGAGCGTCCGTCAGCGCCCGCCGCAGCCGGCGCGTCCGGCGGGCGGCGGGCGGCAGATGGTGCGCCGCTTGCAGGCGCGCGCCGCCGCCGCCAGCCACGCGCACAGCCACGCCAGCGCCCAGCACGCGCGGACCCACGGCAGCGCCTGCGCCCGACTCTCTAACTCAACCTCATAACGCACCTGCCCGGGCGAGCGTCAGTCAGTCAGAGCGTCCGTCAGCGCCCGCCGCAGCCGGCGCGTCCGGCGGGCGGCGGGCGGCAGATGGTGCGCCGCTTGCAGGCGCGCGCCGCCGCCGCCAGCCACGCGCACAGCCACGCCAGCGCCCAGCACGCGCGGACCCACGGCAGCGCCTGCGCCCGACTCTCTAACTCAACCTCATAACGCACCTGCCCGGGCGAGCGTCAGTCAGTCAGAGCGTCCGTCAGCGCCCGCCGCAGCCGGCGCGTCCGGCGGGCGGCGGGCGGCAGATGGTGCGCCGCTTGCAGGCGCGCGCCGCCGCCGCCAGCCACGCGCACAGCCACGCCAGCGCCCAGCACGCGCGGACCCACGGCAGCGCCTGCGCCCGACTCTCTAACTCAACCTCATAACGCAACGCACCTGCCCGGGCGAGCGTCAGTCAGTCAGAGCGTCCGTCAGCGCCCGCCGCAGCCGGCGCGTCCGGCGGGCGGCGGGCGGCAGATGGTGCGCCGCTTGCAGGCGCGCGCCGCCGCCGCCAGCCACGCGCACAGCCACGCCAGCGCCCAGCACGCGCGGACCCACGGCAGCGCCTGCGCCCGACTCTCTAACTCAACCTCATAACGCAACGCACCTGCCCGGGCGAGCGTCAGTCAGTCAGAGCGTCCGTCAGCGCCCGCCGCAGCCGGCGCGTCCGGCGGGCGGCGGGCGGCAGATGGTGCGCCGCTTGCAGGCGCGCGCCGCCGCCGCCAGCCACGCGCACAGCCACGCCAGCGCCCAGCACGCGCGGACCCACGGCAGCGCCTGCGCCCGACTCTCTAACTCAACCTCATAACGCACCTGCCCGGGCGAGCGTCAGTCAGTCAGAGCGTCCGTCAGCGCCCGCCGCAGCCGGCGCGTCCGGCGGGCGGCGGGCGGCAGATGGTGCGCCGCTTGCAGGCGCGCGCCGCCGCCGCCAGCCACGCGCACAGCCACGCCAGCGCCCAGCACGCGCGGACCCACGGCAGCGCCTGCGCCCGACTCTCTAACTCAACCTCATAACGCAACGCACCTGCCCGGGCGAGCGTCAGTCAGTCAGAGCGTCCGTCAGCGCCCGCCGCAGCCGGCGCGTCCGGCGGGCGGCGGGCGGCAGATGGTGCGCCGCTTGCAGGCGCGCGCCGCCGCCGCCAGCCACGCGCACAGCCACGCCAGCGCCCAGCACGCGCGGACCCACGGCAGCGCCTGCGCCCGACTCTCTAACTCAACCTCATAACGCAACGCACCTGCCCGGGCGAGCGTCAGTCAGTCAGAGCGTCCGTCAGCGCCCGCCGCAGCCGGCGCGTCCGGCGGGCGGCGGGCGGCAGATGGTGCGCCGCTTGCAGGCGCGCGCCGCCGCCGCCAGCCACGCGCACAGCCACGCCAGCGCCCAGCACGCGCGGACCCACGGCAGCGCCTGCGCCCGACTCTCTAACTCAACCTCATAACGCACCTGCCCGGGCGAGCGTCAGTCAGTCAGAGCGTCCGTCAGCGCCCGCCGCAGCCGGCGCGTCCGGCGGGCGGCGGGCGGCAGATGGTGCGCCGCTTGCAGGCGCGCGCCGCCGCCGCCAGCCACGCGCACAGCCACGCCAGCGCCCAGCACGCGCGGACCCACGGCAGCGCCTGCGCCCGACTCTCTAACTCAACCTCATAACGCACCTGCCCGGGCGAGCGTCAGTCAGTCAGAGCGTCCGTCAGCGCCCGCCGCAGCCGGCGCGTCCGGCGGGCGGCGGGCGGCAGATGGTGCGCCGCTTGCAGGCGCGCGCCGCCGCCGCCAGCCACGCGCACAGCCACGCCAGCGCCCAGCACGCGCGGACCCACGGCAGCGCCTGCGCCCGACTCTCTAACTCAACCTCATAACGCAACGCACCTGCCCGGGCGAGCGTCAGTCAGTCAGAGCGTCCGTCAGCGCCCGCCGCAGCCGGCGCGTCCGGCGGGCGGCGGGCGGCAGATGGTGCGCCGCTTGCAGGCGCGCGCCGCCGCCGCCAGCCACGCGCACAGCCACGCCAGCGCCCAGCACGCGCGGACCCACGGCAGCGCCTGCGCCCGACTCTCTAACTCAACCTCATAACGCACCTGCCCGGGCGAGCGTCAGTCAGTCAGAGCGTCCGTCAGCGCCCGCCGCAGCCGGCGCGTCCGGCGGGCGGCGGGCGGCAGATGGTGCGCCGCTTGCAGGCGCGCGCCGCCGCCGCCAGCCACGCGCACAGCCACGCCAGCGCCCAGCACGCGCGGACCCACGGCAGCGCCTGCGCCCGACTCTCTAACTCAACCTCATAACGCACCTGCCCGGGCGAGCGTCAGTCAGTCAGAGCGTCCGTCAGCGCCCGCCGCAGCCGGCGCGTCCGGCGGGCGGCGGGCGGCAGATGGTGCGCCGCTTGCAGGCGCGCGCCGCCGCCGCCAGCCACGCGCACAGCCACGCCAGCGCCCAGCACGCGCGGACCCACGGCAGCGCCTGCGCCCGACTCTCTAACTCAACCTCATAACGCACCTGCCCGGGCGAGCGTCAGTCAGTCAGAGCGTCCGTCAGCGCCCGCCGCAGCCGGCGCGTCCGGCGGGCGGCGGGCGGCAGATGGTGCGCCGCTTGCAGGCGCGCGCCGCCGCCGCCAGCCACGCGCACAGCCACGCCAGCGCCCAGCACGCGCGGACCCACGGCAGCGCCTGCGCCCGACTCTCTAACTCAACCTCATAACGCACCTGCCCGGGCGAGCGTCAGTCAGTCAGAGCGTCCGTCAGCGCCCGCCGCAGCCGGCGCGTCCGGCGGGCGGCGGGCGGCAGATGGTGCGCCGCTTG